>CM042693.1:20528252-21813967 GCA_023614405.1 Avena insularis
AATTCCTTCCCAAAGAGGGGAGACCGTTGCCATCAACACCATCATCAAGCTAGGCTATATCGGGATTATCATCATCATCCACACCATCATCTCCATCAGCACCATCATCACCACTCCGTCCCGCTGTAACAATTGTGTTGGATCTTGCTTTAGTTCATAGGGGAAACTTTCCCGGTGTTGATTACTATTGTAGTTGATGCTTGTGAGTGGAACCATTGGATTATTATTTATGTTCAGATTGTTATCCATTACCATATCATCTTTGATCTTGATCCATATGATGTCTTGTGAGTAGTTCGTTTAGTTCTTGAGGACATGGGAGAAGTCATGTTGTTAGTAGTGAATCTGTGATGAGTTATTATTCAATGGTTTAGTATTTAAGTTGTGGTGCTATTCTTCTAGTGGTGTCATGTGAATGTCGACTACATGATACTTCACCATTATGGGCCTAGGGGAATGCATTGTGTATTTGGCTACTAATCGTGGGGTTGCCGGAGTGACAGAAACCTGAACCCCCGTTAGGACACCTTTGCACAAGGGAGCGCAGGATCTCAGAGTTTAAGGCTGTGGTTAGATTTATATCTTAATTACTTCCTATAGTTACGGATGTTTGCAGGGGGTTCAATCACAAGTATGTATTAGTCCTAGGAATGGCGGTATGTTAGCACAGGTTCACCCACACAACACTTACAAACACCAGAGAAGAGTACTCAGCTATTTGAAGCGAAAGCACTTGACAGAATTCCCATGTGTCCTCGAGAACGTTTGGTCCTTATAAGTATTTCCACCAGCTTGTCCTTTGCTAAGAAAGGATTGGGCCACTTGCTCTGTTTGTTCGTTACTTGCTCTTTGTTTTGTTGCCTTGTCAGAAAACCACTAAAAATCCGTTTTCTAAGTATTCACAGGGATTTCCTGCTCCATACCACTATTCAACACCTTCTGCTCCTCGTTGGGATCGACACTCCTATTTATCGAAAGTACTACGATACACCACCTATACTTGTGGGTCATCACCCAGCTTGAGACAGAGGGATTGATTGACGACTTCAAGTTCTTTAACACGGAGCTTGTAGAAAATATTATTCCGCTCCAACACTTTCACTTGTTCTTTTATGATCTCATTATTTCTTTGAGGTTTTGTATCGCCATAAGACTCATAGAAAATCCTGCTTCAGTGGTCTGCTTAACATCTTCATCAAGTTTATCAAGATAAAATCGCAGCCACCGAAGATGCCTGGGTGTCCCTAGCGCCTCCTTCTCCATTACTGCGATCTTGAACTCGAGATCTTTCATCTCCCTCTTCCAGCATTCATGGTCGGCGTAAAAAATCTCCATAGGGACGCCCTTGATCTCCTTATCCTGCTTGCTATTGCTCCCAACCTCCATAGAGATTTCTCTCCTTAGCTTCCTGGTCCTTGCCTCATGTAAGAACAAGAGGTAGATTGGTTCCTGGCGATTATGTTTAGAGAGAGGCACAATGGCAGTATATAAGAGGGGTCAGAGGTCGGTAAATCTCGTGAGAAACACCAAATTCACGCCCAAGAAAAGAATCCAAACAGAATAGGAAAAGAAATCACGATTTTGGAGGAGTGATGGCGCCCAGTACTGTCGTGGGACGCTTCGTTGGAAACCCCAAGAGCAAGGTGTGATGATCACAGCAGTGTTGGAATTATGCCCTAGAGGCAATAATAAAGATGTTATTATTATAATTCTTGTTCATGATAATGTTTATATTCCATGCCAGAATTGTATTAAGCGGAAACTTTAATACTTGTGTGGTTTGTGAACAACACCATGTCCCTAGTACGCCTCTATGGACTAGCTCATTGATTAATGATGGTTAAGGTTTCCTAACCATGGACATGAGTTGTCGATTAATAATGAGATCATATCATTGGGAGAATGATATGATGGACAGACCCAAACTAAGCGAACCAATTAGATCGTGTCATCGTGTTCATCTTTGTGAAGCTTTTCCTATGTCAAATATTGTATTCCTTAGACCATGAGATAATACAACTCCCTGGTATCGGAAGAAAGCTTTGAGGTCATCAAACGTCATCCTATGAGAGGGTGATCATAAAGGTGTCTCTCAGGTGATCGGAAAGTACCTGTTGGGTTGTATGTATCGAGATGGGATTTGTCCCTCCCAAATCGGAGATATATACTTCGGGCCCACTCGGTAGTCGATATCAACACCGCTTGCAAGCATGTGGTTAAGGAGTTAATCACAAAGTGATATCGGATTACGGAACGAGTAAAGTACTTGCTGTGAACGAGATTGAACTAGGTATGACGGTACCGGCGATCAAATCTCGGGCAAGTAAAATATCGCGAGACGAAGGGAATATATATATGGGATTGATTGAATCCTGGCATCGTGGTTCATCCGATATGATCATCGATGAATGTGTGGGAGTCAATATGGGTTTCCAGACCCCGCTATTGATTATTGATAGAAGATCATGTCTGCATATTCTCGAACCCGAAGGGTCACACACTTAACGTGTCTCGACGCTAGGATAGATTGGATAATTGGTTTATGAGTTTTTGTTCGGAGTCTCAGATGGGATCCAGGACATCACGAGAGGTTCCGAAATGGTCCGGAGAATAAGATTCATATAAGGCAGTGCAGTTTTTGGAGTTTGGAATTGTTCCGGGTTAATCGGTATTGTACCGGAAGCTTCTAGAACCTTCCGGAGGGGGACCAACGTGGTCCCACCTATTGGGAGGGGGCATGGGCCTATGAGGGAGTGCCCTGGCCGCTTTGGGCCAGGGTCACAAGGCCCCATAGGGCCCAACCGGCCAGCAAGGGTAAAACCCTAGTTGGAGCTTCTAGAAGGGGGGGGGGGTTTCCTTGCCCCCCACTCCTTCCTCCTGGTGGCACGCCTAGGGCTTGGGGAGGGTTAGGCAGGCGCCCACCCTCTATATATAGAGGGCTGGGGCACCCCACACACCTCCTCCTCAACCCCTAGCCTGCCCTGCCCTCTCTCCCTCCCGACTGCGTGTAGGCGAAGCCCTGCTGCAGAAACTCTCCACCAATTGCACCGCGCCGTCGCGTTGTAGATCCAATCCATCTCTCCACCATACTTGATGGACCAAGGAAGGAGGAGACGTCGAGGTACTGCACGTGTGCATCTCCCAGAGGCATCACCACTTGCGGTGCTAGATCGGATCGGATCGCGAGAAGGAGAAGTGAGTACGACTACATCACCCACGTTCCGACGAACGTTCCACTGTGCGAATCTTCAAGGGTATGAAGATCTAATCCAATCTCTCTCGTTGTTTGCATCTCCTAGATTAGATCTTGGCTTCCCTCTGTTCGCATCCGTAGAAAATTTTGATTTACTATGCCGCGAAACCCATCAAGCAGCAAGTCTTCCCTCAGTATGAAACCGAGGTTATCGAACCAGTAGGAGGAAGGAAACGTCTCAAAGGTGTTGCAAGCAACGTGGAAACCTGCACAACACAAACTCAAGACTTTGCCCCAACGAATTAGTGAGGTTGTCAAGCTCACCGGTTTGCTGTAACAAAGGATTAACTGTATGGTGTGGAAGGTGATGATGGTTTGCAGCAAGTAAGCAATGATGGAAGATGTATCAATGGTAAAGATTGGACCGGGGTCCATAGTTCACTAGAGGTGCTCTCCTTAAATAAACAACATGGCATGAAGGGTAAACAAATTACAACAGGGCAATTGACAGGAATTGAGCAAGGCATAACAATGCAATACTAGACAAAAGATCCTATGAGATTTGATTGGGCAATACAACAATATACATAGACCGCCATCCAACTACATCTATGACTAGAAGTCCACCTTCAGGTTATCATCCGAACCCCCTCTAGTATTAAGTTTCAAGCAACAGACAACTGCCTTAAGCAAAGTGTGTAAGGTAAACAATCCACTTGTTCCATGAATAAGAGACCTTTGTTTTCTCCCTAGTGGCAACATCACATCTACAACCGAAGAGATTTCTGTCACTTCCCTTGGAAACTAGAGGCATGAACCCACTATCGAGCATAAATACCCCCCCTTAGAGTCACCGGCAACTACTTGGCCAAGATATCTACTAACAACAGAGAGCATGCAAGATCACAAACAACACAAACATGATATAATCAAATAGACAAAACCATTATTCAATCTGACATAGTAATCTCAATATCCATCGGATCCCCGCAAACACAACATGCATGATTACAAATAGATTAGATCTTGCTCATGAACGAAGCTCACAAGATCTATACATGAAAGCACAAGGAGGAGATACAACCATCTAGCTACTGCATGGACCCGTACTCCAAGGTGGAACTACTCACGCTTCATACCGAAGGCTGGCATGATGAAGAAGAAGGCCTCCGGGATGATCTCCCCTCTGGCAAGGTGCCGGGAAGAGCTTCAGATCCCCCGATCTAGGGACGATGTCAGCGACGGCTATAGACGGTTTCGTGGAGTTTTGATCGGGTGTCTAGGGTTTCTGCATCGGGGGCTTCTTATAGGCGAAAGGTCGAGCCAGGGGGGCACACCCTGCCTAGGCGCGGGGTGGGCCCACCAGCGCCTAGGGGGGTCTGGTCGCCCTGTGGTGCCCCTCCGTCTCATCTTCTGGCTTCGTGTCGCCCATGGTAAAATATTGACTTTGGCTTTTGTCCCGTCCAATTCTGAGAATATTGATTTTATGCCTTTCTGGAACAAAAATGTAAGAAAACAGTAACCTGCACTGTGGCAACTTGTTAATAGGTTAGTTCCAGAAAATATATAAAAACACCTCAAAGTATAGACAAAGCAAAGCAAAGTAGATACTAAACAAGCATGGAGCATCAAAAATTATAGATACGTTTCCGACATATCAAGTAGTCATGCCGCGTAACGACCAACTATACGGTCGCGGCCCGTATAGCTCCGGCCGTATAGTTGGTTTTGGGCAGATATTTTCAAATATCTCGAGTCCAGGTCGGTTGGATTACCGACTAGGAACCGACAAAACGTTTTTTTAGATGAATATAAATAAGAATGAAAAAGGGTCGATTGGTACAGAAGCTTTAACGACCAACTATACAGCGGGAGATTTTTATGCGGCCGTATAATTGCGACCGTATAGATACTGCACACCAAAAAATATTTCACAAGGGGATACGGTACCTTTAACGACCAACTATACAGCGGGAGATTTTTCTCCGACCATATAGTTATGCCCGTATAGTTACAAAAAACCCTCAAAACTTTAGAAAATCAAAAGGATTTCAAAGGTAAAATTATTTAGAAGTAAAAAATATGAATACAAAGCACTTATTAGAGTAATAAAACTTACCTTGCACTTACCATTTATTTAGTCGGGAGTGACAAGCTCCTCCAACAATAAGGACTTCTTATTTTTTGGAAGGAATTGACCTTAGTTCATATAATAATTCTTGAAAACGAAAATCACCGGGACTAAACCTCCTCTCAATAAGATCGGTGTCTTGCAGGGCAAATATAGATGTTGCATCCACTACCTTTGCTTCTTGTCTCTACAAAATCTGCAACTCAAATTCTTGAAGTAAAAGGATCCAACGGATCAGTCTTGGCTTATGAATCTTCCTCTCGAGGAGTTCTTTTAAACCATCACGATCCGTATGAACTCTTACTTTTGCATCAATTATATAAGAACGAAATTTATCACAAGAGAAAAATAGAGCAAAGAGTTCTCTTTCTTCCTTAGGATAATTCTTTTGAGCACTATTGAGAGTTCTACTAGCATGATGTATAATATTAAATCTGCGACCTATGTGTTGTCCCAGAGTTACTCCTACAATATCATTACTAGCTTCACACATTAAATCAAAAGTCATATCCCAAATAGGTGGTTTAATGATAGGGGCATGAGATAAAGCATATTTAAGTTTATTGGAGGCAATAAGGAATTTATCATCAAAATTAAATCTTACTCCCTTTTGCAACAAATTAGTTAAAGGTTTGGAAATTCTAGATAAATTCGTTATGAACCTTCTATAAAAAGTAAAAACCCACATGACCAAGAAAACTTTTTATACATTTTATGTCCCTTGGTTGTGGCATTCTTTCTATTGCTTCAACTTTAGCCCTATCTACTTCAATACCCTTACCTGATACCTTATGTCCAAGGACTATGCCTCCGTTGACCATAAAATGGCACTTCTCCCAGTTTAGAATAAGATTGGTTTCTTCACTATGCTGGAAAATTCTATTGAGATTATCCAAGCAACTAGTAAACTAAGTTCCATAGACAAAAAATCATCCATAAATACTTCCATTAGCAGTTCTATAAAATCTGCGAAAATAGCAATCATACATCTTTGAAAAGTAGCTGGAGCATTATATAAACCAAAAGGCATATGTTTATAAGCATGTAAACCATAAGGACTAATGAAAGTTGTTTTAAGTTGATCATCAGGATGAACAGCTATTTGGGAAAAACCAGAGTATCCGTCCAAGTAGAAAAAATGAGTGTGGTTTGCTAACCTCTCTAAAGTTTGATCTATGAATGGTAAAGGATAGTGATCTTTCCTAGTTTCCTGATTCATTTCCTGAAATACATGCACATCCTATGTCCAACAATAGTTCTAGTAGGTATCAATTCATTGTTTTTATTAGGAACAATAGTAAAACAACCCTTCTTAGGAACACAATGAACCAGAATTACCCATTCACTTTCTTTTACATGATAAATTATACATGCATCCAGTAGGCGTACTATCTCTTTTCTTACCACTTCCTTCATTTCAGGCTTTAATCTTCTATTGAATTCTACAACTAGTTTAACACCTTCCTCCATGAATATTATATGGACGGTTATCATGGGACTAGTGCCCTTCAAATCGACCATTGAGTACCCAAAGGCCTTGCGGTGCTCCTTAAGTACCTTCATGAGTTATTCTTCTTCTTCTTACCCTGAAAGTTTAGCACTAATAATAACAGGGAATTTATTAGTATTATCCAAAAGTCTATATTTAAGATTATCTGGTAAAGTTTTTAATTCCGGAGGTGGTAATTCTTCATCCCCTCTCTTTTTGGCTCTTCAAAAGCCTCATCAATTGGAGGTCCTAAAATGGGAAGTGAATCAAATTCACTTTCAAATTATTCTCGAGAGCTGTCCTCCATAATTATTTCTTCACAATTTGAGTCTTCATTTATTTCTTCTTCTTGATTACTTAAGAAAAGAGCTGCCATCTCCTCAGTAGTTTTCTCTCTCTTCTTCTTGTATAGGTAGAGGTTTGTCTTTAAATTTGGAAAAGTGGAATACTTTTTCCGCTTTCCCAAGCTTAAGATATGTAATCTCCTTTTTGAAGTCGACTGTGGCACCTACATCGCTCAAAACGTTTCTTTCAAATATAATTGGGAAAAGAGTGTTAGCGGGCATATCAACAACTACAAAATCGATAGAAACATTTTTATTGCCAATTGTGACAGTTGGATCTTCAACTACTCCCATTGGAATTCTAAGATTTTTATTGGCTAACATGATTATCATATCAGTATTTTCTTTTGTAGCCGGTGCTATATCTTATTTTATTTCTAAATAAAAATCATAAGATATAACATTAACTGCAGTGCCAAGATCACATAAACCGTAATGCGAGGTTTCTTTAAATATGCAGGTAAGAATAGGCTTACCCACATATTTTACCTTAGTTTTACCTTCAACCAATAATATGGAAGTCTCTTCATCCAGTTCAACTATGTTGCAATGTGCATACATAGCCATGATTGCTTCCTTGTTTACCTCTTCATCTTTGGTTTCATCTAGATATTCTTCAATTTTTGGCATACTTTCCTCTTCTTTCTTCTCATGTACCGCTTTAACCTGTTCATATTACAAAATATGCTTCTGTGCAGTGTTAGGGAAAGGTATCTCATACATTGGTTCTAGGGAGGCCCATGTTGCTTTAACTTATCTTTTCTTCTCAGGTTCGAGTGGTGGATCATACTTGGCTGAACCCTCTTTTGGAGCTTTGTTGTGTTTTGTAAAAGCTTTAACAACTTGCTGCATAAGATCTGAATCTAAATAAAGTTCTTTAGATAATTCATTAACACGACCCTTCTTATTATAGTCATGAATACAATCATAATCTATTTATGTGCCTCCTTGATGACCCACAAGTATAGGGGATCGAAACAGTCTTCGCGGATAGTATTACCCAATTTATTGATTCGACACAAGGGGAGACAAAGAACAGTTGCAAGCCTTAACAACTGAGTTGTCAATTTAGCTGCACCTGGAAATAGTTCTTGCTCACAGAAGTTTATCAGTAGCAACAGTTTGTAGTAGCAACAGCAAAGCAGCAGCAACAACAACAGCAACAGTGAAACAGGAGCAATAGTAATAGTAACGGTAACAGTAGGATTCGAGTGCGGTAGGCATAGGGATGGATGGAAGGGCGTTGCATGGACGAGTCTAAACATGTAACTTCAAGGTCTAGGGCATTGCAGATAAATAATAACAAGCATCTAAGTACTAAACAATCTTAGGCATGTGCTCCAAATATAGTCATACGTGCTCGCAGTGAGAACTTGCACAACATCTTCTATCCAGACAGCCCGTGGTAGCGGGGCCTCTAGGGAACTACTGGCAATTAAGGTGCTCCTTTTAATAGAGCACCGGAGCAAAGCATTAACACTCCATGAATACATGTGATCCTCACACCACAGCCATCCCCTCCGGTTGTCCCAATTATTGTCACTTTGGGGCCTTTGGATCCGAACAATGATATGGCTACACAACTTGCAGATAAGATCACAAACAATACTATCATAATGATTCAATAATAAGTTTAGATCTGAGATCATGGCACTCGGGCCCTAGTGACAAGCATTAAGCACAACAAGTTGCAACAAAGTCAAATAGCACTAATAGAGATACTAGGTACTATGCCCTAACAGATCTTATTCGATTACATGATAGAACTCATCCAATCCCTACCATCCCCAAGCCTACAGCGGGGGATTACTCACTCATGGATGAGGGAAAAATCGATGGTTGATGGAGATGCGTTGGTGATGATGATGGCGACAATCCTCTCCAAATTCCCTGTCCCGGAAGGGTGCCAGAACGGGGTTTCTGGATCCGAATCTTGGTTTCTGGTGGGGATGGCGGAGCGGAACTCTTTCTAGAAAACTATTGTAGAGGTCCCAACCTTTAATAAGGTAGAGATTCCCTGTGTTTACAATGCTAGTCCCTGGATCAATAGCTAGCATCCACAGTTAAGATGTAGTATCAAGAAACAAGGTCATAATACAACTTTATAACCAGGAATAAAACAATTCATTACATCTTACATAGCTCATTTGGCTATCGCATTACAATGCAGCAGAAATATCTATATAGCATAGAGTCCTTCATCTTCAAAGTGCCATAGGCAATCATGTTGGTTGTAGACTTGTAATCCTAATCGACACACTTCACTAACATCAAACAAACCTGCAACATATAGGTTACATCCACAAGGGTCAATACATTTGAATTGTATTGGCAAGTTTCACTACTATGTAGAAATAAGTGGAACCTATCAATATATGCATATTTGGCTAAGTAGGGTTTAGGCTCATTTGCATAAAGCAGTATAGTTTTATCCTATCTTTTCAAAATAGTTTTGATCTTTTGACAATCTTTCCGAACTCCTTGGAAAACTCCAAGTGCTTCTAATCCCTTGTTGACACCATCAAGTTTTACTTTGAGAAATTGGAATGTCGAGATCTTCCATAGTTTCAGGCCTTAGTCGCTCAGATTTGTCCGTAACCGAGGACACGGCTAAGTACTTAGAATTTGATGTTCTGCAGAAGTTGTACACTTTAAACACATGACACAATCTCATATTGATGCCACCAGTGGCCGCTGGATAAGTACACACCAAATGGAGTACCGGCAGATCGAGAATGTGACAAAGTCTTTCCATAGAAGTCCTCCCAATACATTATGCTAGCACATCTACCAGGCACTAATGTAAGGATATACTTCCAATACATTATTCTAGTTAACCTGAATAGGTACCAATGCAAGGGTCTTCCACTATGTAATTGACTAAGCCAGAGCCCATTTAGCATGTGGCTGTACACGGAAGCCACTGTACGAGAAACATGTTCAATCTCTAAGTCCCTGGGTGGTTTTCTTCTAGTGCACATACAAAAAGATAGCCATATAAACATGGTTCCGTTTGTTGCCACCTTGTCCAAAATTGAGTATCATCATTCCACCCAGGTGGTTCATTGAGTACTTTTTTTATTATATAAAACATATATTTTTCCAACACTTCATATATTCATAACATGGTATTCCACCCCAAGTATATAGAAGGGCTAAGCATACTATAACTATGATGTTTTCACTAAGGAAGATGAATTTCCTAATAGGACATAGCATAGCATAGTAATATAGTGGCCCTATCATGCATACTACAAAAATACCACTAAGTGTAGTGAAAATAGTAGGACATGGATGATAGTGTCACTTGCCTTTTTAGTAGAGAGTATTGGTTCACTCCTTGATCTTGCAAATATCATACTCTTCTATTTTCACTACAATTCAATCAAGCAAGCACATATTCAAACTAGCATTCAAACATTTCACCACATAAAACAATAAGATCAAGCAATGCATGCAAGTATGCAAAAGATTGTTTTATTTGGAAAAGTGGTTTCTAGTAGTCTCTAAACATTTTAAAGCTCCTATGGGTCATTTACAAAAGTGGTAAAACCATTTAAATTCAAGTTAGTGAAGATGGCCATTTAAATCATTTTTTTGCTAGAAGTGATTTAAACCAAAGTAATATTTTGTAGTTTTTAGCCAAATATATTCTTTAAGCAGAAATGCTAGTGTTTATGGTTAAAGGGTTTAATATTAATCCATTTGCAAAAGGTTTCACCTAAATTCCGTTTTCAAATCAAAACAATATTTTTATTTGCTAGAAATGCTTTTAGCAAAGTGATAATTTATTATGGTTCATCAAATATATTTTTAAATTCTAAAACTTGGTTTTTAGGGTCAGAGAGTTTAAATCAAACCACTTTCCAAAGGTTTTAGTCAAAAAGCATTTTTAAACCTAGATCAATATTTTTATTTATCTAGAAATGTTTTTATTCAAAGATTTATTTCCCAAGTGTCACCAAATATACTTTTAAATCTACAAGTTGGTTTCTGTGGTCAGTAGGTTCAAAACAATCAATTTACAAAAGATTTTACCCTAAAAACATTTTTAGAATAAATTTATACTCAAAATAAGCCTAAATATGTTTCTGCATAAACAACCAATTTTACAGAAGCAAAATACTAAACAAAGTGCATGGTTGGAAAGGTTTTGTTTTCCTGATTCCAATGATATAAAATTTGAAAAATTTGGACGTGTAGATTAAAAGTTATGAATTTTGCAAGTTTGAATATTTAATAGATACATTTCTGTTTTTAAATCAAAACACTGACCACGTGGCGTAATCCTACTAGTGTGTACCGGTTCGTGCGGATTGCGCTCGGTGGATCGTTGGATCTAAATTAGATCGTGCGGCACTGATCAAAACTTACCCCTTCGTCTAAATCTATTCTTAGCCAGACGATTTAGATCTGATGGCTACCAGTGCATCTGCGAGGAACTGGCGGCGCTCGACGGTGGCGCGCGGCGGCGCGGCTCTGTCAGTGACGCTGCCGATGAAGTAGGACGCGCGGGTGAGGGAGAAAGGGCTTACCAGACTCGCAGGAGTGTGGCAATGATCAACGTGGTCTCTGTTCGTCAAGGGGCGCTCGGGAATAGCGATGATTGCTCACCGGAGTTCACGGCGGCACCAGGCGTCTCTGTTCGTCGACGGGGGCGAGGTTACAGGACACCAAAAGGCAAAAGGGAAGAGGCGTTAGACACGGGCAATTGTGGCGATCACGGGAGCATCATCGAGAGGAACAGGGATGGACGATACTTACGGGAAGGGGTCGTCGGAGAAGTGGCAGACGACGGCGGTGCTCGGGCGAGTTTGTTGCCGACGCTGGGGAGCGAACGCGGCCAAGCGGGAGTTACTGGGATGTGCAGGAGACGTTGGCGGGCAAACTAGTATGCACCAGAGGGCTGGGGAGGGTGTGGTTTCGCCAGAATCGGCCGGAGAGTTCGTCGGAGCCGTGGGCGTTCGAGCTCGCGATTGAGGCAGCCTGGTGGCAGAGAGGGAGCGATGCCTAGGGGAAAATGGAGAGGGAGCATGGGCGTTTAAGTGTGCATCATTGCTAGAGGAATTAATGTTGCCAATTACTCAAATTTACCAGGATTAAATTACAGCAGAACAGCGAGGTGTGATGGGGGAAACGGTCGCGAGGTTGATGACGATGACTAGCGGAGTGGGGCCTGGTTGTTTCACAGAGAGCGAGAGTGTGGGGTCTGGCTTGGTCGTGTGCGTGTGTGTTTTATGAGAAAAGAAAACGCTTTGGGATAGGAATGGGCTGTGAGTTTGGGCTGGACTAGGCCTGTTTTCTAGGCTGGCTTTGTTTCCTTTTTTATACCGAATCCTTTTCTTTTTTTCTGTTTTGATTTTTGTTGAAATAAATCAAACTCCATTTGAATTCAAACCTTTACCAAACTTTGTGTATATTTTTAATACTGTTTATTAGTATATTATAAAGTCCATTTTAGAATATTTATTTTATTCTTTTAGGGTATATTAATTATTTAAAATAGGCCCTTGTCTTAATTCAAACAAGATTTTAATTATGTTTTCAAACTCTGTTTGAATTCTAAATTTTACCAAACCCTTTTTAGTAGATTTTATTTATTCTTTAGTGCAAAATAATTCACTTTGAATTATTATTTAAAATACCTTAATAAGATTTTATATTTAAATTGGGAATTGTCTTTATTTAAATAAAATTGGATAATAATCAATCCTTATGATTTTATTTAAATAATTCTTTACTCTTTTTATTAATAAATAGACTTTCATATTATTTGTTTGGCCAAGATTAATTTGATATTTAAATATTCCTTATTTATTTATTTATTTATTTCTTCCTTTCCATTATAAAATCCATATCTTTTTATTTAAAGATTCAAAATTGGTGATTCCAATTTGCATATCTTTATTTAATATTTGTTTATCTTTTTAAATCCCTCTAGGATTTATTTGCTCAAGATTTGGCATGGTTTTTAGATAGGGGCTTTATTAGCTTTGGAATTAATTCCTTTTAACTTATTAAATTCATAAGTTTTTATCTATGACTCCAAATTGAGTGAATCCAATTTCTATGGTTTATAATATTCTTATTTATCATTCTTGATCTTTTATAAATGTTTGTTGACAAAATTTTATATGGATCAAATCCATAGTCTTAGAGATATTCTTGGAAATGAATTATTCCATTAGGGTTTTAGGGTTTTGGTTTAACTTTTCCAAGTGTTTAAATTTCAAGATACATTATTGATGAATGCATTTCACTTGATTGAAATTTTGTTTGATTCCCTTTTCATTCAAAGTTTGTTCAAGATGGGTTTTTGATGTTTCCATTTGGAATCAAAAAGTTTCTTTTCACCCTAAATTTCATCAATTATTTATTTGTTTATTTATTTTTCACATTTCAAAATTTGGAAAATTTTGGGATGTGACAACTATCGAACCCCCACTCGGTTTTTAGGTCGAAAGGCAACTTATAGGTGCAGAGGGAGGCCGAGGGGGTGCCTGGGTGGTCGCACCTCCAGCACCTGACTAGTGGTGCCTTTGGGATGGGTGTGGGCCCCCCAGGCCTCCTCTCCGTCTCGTCTTCTGGCTCCGTGGATCTTCTGGTGAAATATAATTTTTGGCATATTTTCCGGGATTTTTCCTGATAGTTGATTTTCTACACAAAAACAAGACACCAAGGTAATTCTGCTGAAAACAACGTCAGTCCGTGTTAGTTGTATCCAAATCACACAAGTTTAGATAAGAAACAATAACAAAGTGTTCGAGAAAGTAGATACGTTTTGGACGTATCAACTCCCCCAAGCTTAGCTTATTGCTTGTCCTCAAGCAATTCAGTTGAAAACTAAGTGCGATAAAAGAACTTTCACGAACACTTTGCTTCATGTGATGTATATATTCTCAGCACAGGAGTAGATGCTTAGAAAATTCGTAATAAAGAGTATGCAACTAAGTCTACTCAATAGTCATTGCAAGCTATGAAGAGAAACCAACTCAATAATAATAAGTAGCATGAAACATAAACATAAGCAGTATTACAATGCTCATAATAAGGTATGATAGAGTGGTATCTCGCTTGCCTTTGTTTGTAGAACACAATATAAATGCCAAGGCACCTCTGAAGTTCAAGTGAAGACTAGAAGTAAAGATATCAGAGATATAAGCATCAAAGTCATGACATAATTAACCAAGTTTTGGAACAAACATAAAAATGACAACTATGCTCTCAAGAAGGTGCTCATAGAATAAGTGGTGACTCAACAAGGTTGTGAAAACGGTTTTGTGAAGGTTTTGGCAGGTTTCCCAATGCTGAAAGGAAGGTACTCATTAGCTTTGAGCTCTCACTGCCCCTATTATAGACATATTCATGTGGTTAAGGTGAAGTGAGGTCCACTCTGAATCATATGCTTGACAGACCATAGACTGGAAATCCCAAGTCCCTTGAGTATGAGGGTCGCTCCGCATGCTACTCAACTTTGGTCACCTGAAAGTTCTTGTGATTGTAAATACATGCATATCATCGAGAACCGCCAACGGGGTACCCCTTGCAGATGGTACAGGAGCTTTCGCATAACCAAAATGACAAGGCAAGCAGACAATGGGCATCTTAGCAATCTTTTTATTTACCATATGCATAGCTTTTTGTTGAGGACGCTTCATAGATACTCATTATGGTGATGCTGCAAGTTTCCACCATGATTAAGCATGGCTTAGGCTAGCGGCCCAGGCGTTTCTCTAACACAATGTATAAACTCCATGAACTCACAACCTCCCTTTTATTTCACATCGTCGACATCCGTAAACAAAAGAGCAAGGAATCAACTGGATGAGATATCCAAAAAGTGTTGAAAGCATTCCCCGTGACAACACGATTCTGCTGACTCCCAACATATAATTAGCAAGCATATAACTTTCATGGACTAGTCACAATGGTTCAGAATTATTAAGTGCAAGGAATAAAGTGTGCCATCAAGTTTGTGAGAGATTTACTAACTAACTTTCTCAAAACAGACAAACATTTTATTTTGGAAGAAAACACGACATATGTAATATGCACTGAAATAACAAATGATGCTAATAGGTAGGTATGGTGGACACAGCTAGCAATATTTGTTTTAGGGAGTTGGAAGCATAGGTAGAGCACATACTCAGTGCAAGTGAAGGCTAGCAATAGAGAGGGAGAGACAAACAAGAGAGCAATAGGTGTCATAATCATGCTTGCAACAAAACAGGACTAACTATGGCATAAAAATGATACAAGAACTCTGAGGCAAAATAAATCATCGAGGCTTACTGACTATTGATTAATCATATGCATGTGTGAGCATGTGCCAACTCGATTCACATGAACAGTCAGAGGAGGATACCACAATATCATACCAAAGTATGAATAAAACAATGCAAGCAAACATTCATATGACATGCTACAAAATATTAGCAAGCTCAAGCTAATCATAGACAAGCAAGAACTACTAAGCATCCATAATGACATACACCTTACACAAACAGGCTAAGCATGCTCACAATGATGAGTATATGTACAAAAATGAAACAAAAAGAGTTCGTTACCGGCCTCTTACCACACCTCAATTTGTCTTAATCTTTATTATTTCCCTTCACTTGTGTGGCTTGAATAATAACATGAAACCAAAATCCACTGAGGATGGCTGAACCCTGCAAAGAACTCACAAAACCAAAGAAGAACAACAAATATTTTTGGTGTTTTCGATTTTTTTAAAGCAAGCCAAACAAAGCAAAAACAAACAAAGCAAAATAAAACCAAAAACAAAAACTAAGACGCTCCAAGAACAACACAACTGTGCATGATACAATAAAAACGAAGTGTCTAGAAAGACCTAAGATTTTTATTAATGAAGAAGGGGATGCCTTAGGAACCCCCAAGCTTTGAAGCTTGTACCTCTTGAATATTTCTTGGGGTGACGCGCGGTGGCTCCCCCAAGCTTGAGCTTTTGTCCATTCTTCATCTCATTACATCATTCTCTCTCTACACCTAGAATTTTTCCTTCATACAAAACTTCACACAATCTTCATTAGCAACATTAGTGTATTCAAAAGATAATAGACCTTTGGGTTTAACTTTGGAACATCAAAACTTTTCACTAAAAACACAAGCTACTGTAGCAACTGTAGGGGTTCGTAGCATGGAAACCAAAAAAATTCTACCGCATGAACACACAATCAAGATCTAATCTATGATCAAGCCAAGATCTATATACTAGATTGTAGCAACGAGTCAATAGAATACTAACCCTCGGAGATCCAAAGCGGTTAACGAGAGCAGATTCTCGTGGGTGATGTAGTCGTACACTTCCGATCTCAAGATCGCGTAGACGATCCTTCCAAGACTGCTGCTCCCGCATGATCGGTCACATGTTCGATGAAGACCTTCCTCTCCCTTGTTCCAGCGGCGGAGGTTGTAGCACTCTCCTCATGATTACAGCAGCATGACTAGTGGTACTGGGAGGTAGAGGGGAGATCTCGCAGGGCTTCGCCTTAAGCCGAAGCGAGTATGGTGGAGTATGAGAGAGGCCTTGGTGATCTACGGTTTAGAGGGCACCAAGGGGAGGGCTTGGTCGGTGGCTAGGGTTTGGGGAAACCCTAACTCGCCGAGTTAGAGGAGCTCTAGGCAGCGGCGACTTGGAGGAGGCCGACGGCTAGGAGGCTAGGGTTTGGGGTGTAGGAGGTGTGTGCTTGGAGGGGCAGCCCTACCCCTCCTTATATAGATGGAGGGGTCCGGCCAAGGGTAGGGGAGTCCCTCCCCAACTCGGCTTCCAAGTCCGGCGGTGGAGGGAGAGGGACTTCCTCCCCAAGTAGGTTTCCTACTCTCCCTCCACCAAGCAAAATAGCCGTTTGACTTTTCAAATTGGCGTTTGACTTTTCAAACTAGGATTTGATTTATCCCTTTATTTTGCTCAGCGATGACACCTAGTACATGATGCAACCATTCCAACTTGTTATGACACATTCATGTACCCTTCCCCTCCGGAGTGCCGAACATTTCGGAACCTTCTAGAACATTCCCGATGAAAACACCGGAACCATTCTCCAACCCCGAAACAGGACTTTACTTATATGAATCTTATTCTCTGGACCATTCCGGATCTCCTCGTGATATACCGGATCCCATCCGAGACTCCGAACAACATTCGGTCTCTTACTCATCATTCCATAACTACTCAACAACATCGAATCCTTAAGTGTGTCTCCCTACGGTTCGTGAATTATGCGGACATGACCGAGATAATTCTTTGATCAATAACCAATAGAGGAATCTGGAAATTCATATGGCTCCCACATACTTCTACGATTACTTTGCGATCGAATGAACCACTCACATACGATACCAATTTCCCTTTGTCTCACGATAGTTTACTTATCCGAGGTTTTGATCGTTGGTATCTCTGCATACCTAGTTCAACCTCGTTACCGATAAGTACTCTTTTCTCGTTCCCGTGATATGTGATCCCTTGTGAGCCAGTCACATGCTTGCAAGCTAATTGGATGACATTCCACCGAGAGGGCCCATAGTATATCTATCCGTCATATGGATGGACAAATCCCACTCTTGATCCATGTGCCTCAACCCATACTTTCCAAACACTCAATGCCACCTTTATAGCCACCCAGTTACGGTGTGGTGTTTGATGTCATCAAAGCATCCTTCCAGTGATGGTGATTAACATGATCTCATGGTCGGAGGAATTAGGTTACTATGTATCAGAAAGCTTATAGCAAATGAACTATATTAAATGACTTGATCTTTATGCTACGCTTAACTATAGGAGTATGTCGATCACATCATTCTCCTAATGATATGACCCTGTTGTTAATAACATCTCTATGTTCATGATCAGGAAACCATGATCATATATTAACCAACAAGCTAGTTTAACAAGAGGCTTTACTAGGGACTCTTTTATGTTTACAAATCACACAAGTATTAATGTTTCCGGTTAATACAATTATAGCATGGTATGTAAACATTTATCATAAGCATGAAGATATGATAATAACCACTTTATTATTGCCTCTTGGGCATATCTCCAACAGTCTCCCACTTGCACTAGAGTCAATAATCTAGTTTCAAACCTTTGTGTATTCAACACCTATGGGTTTCCGGTGTTGTATGTACATGATTGCTAGTGGTAAACTGATCTCCGGATCTGACACTTCCAGGTCCGTGTGTAATTGCATGTCTTTGCGTCTCTACGCATCACTCATTCTATAATGAGATGGCTTTGTATAAATTTGGTCCTTTGGTGAGACCTTTAGTTCTTTGGGGTTAAAACATGTTGATAATATTGTCGTACAATATATCTTCATAGTATTATCCCGCTGTGAACTACACCTAGTTTGATAAGAAACTTCTTGACACAAATGCCCTCTTTAGCTGCTATAATAGCAGTTATATACTTAGCCCTTTTGTTGTAGTATCTGTCACAATGTCTTAACTTTGAAACTCATCCAAATCCATTATGGAACTTACTTTCCATCATATTGTGCCACCGTTAGTTTAGATTGAGATAAACTTAATTTGTACTTTGTGACAAAACTAGTATCAATGTAATTCATTTACAATGAACTAACCATCTATTTGTCATTTCTACAAAATAATATACTCTTAGTTCTTCCAAAACATCATAAGAATATCCTTACTATCGTCCAATGATCATATTATGAATCATTCTAGTATATGCTCATAACATTTAGAGTACAGGACATATCTGGATTTGTACATATCACAGTATGATTGATATAAATACTCTTTGTGATTTCATACATCAAGTATCAATCTATACTTGAATCTTTGTTTCACTTACCAAGTGTCAACACACTTGAATATATCATCATTATTGAACTCATTCAATCCTTTATGTGCGACAAGAACCTTTCTTGTAGTTTCTATATTGAACTCATTCAATCTATGTACTTTCAGCACAACCATATTAGTGTCTTAATCTATCTATATAGATATAGACGCCAAATATTTGGGTTTTGCCTAAATCTTTCATCGGGATGAAATTCTTAATATGTGTTAATAAAAGATACATCATTTCCAATCAATAATATGTCTTCCACATAATGTATTATAAACATGTCTTAGCGCTCCCACTTAATTTCTTGCAAATGCAAGCATCTTCATTGTCTCTGATGAATTTAAACTCTTTTAACAATTTCATCATTGTGAAGATTCCAACTCCGCGATGCTCACTTCAAACATTGAAGTTTGCATATGATTTTAGCATCCTTTGAATTAACAAAACCCTATGGACCATGTCATGCACACGTCCTAGGTAACAATTCTATTAGAAGAACTTGTTTTGTTTATTCAACTACCATATAACAAAATTATATGTAGTGGTTGCTACATTAATCCGTCTAGACTAAATATCGCTATGAAAGATCAAATCTTGTCATATACAACCTTTGAACATTGTTGTGAACTCTTTCCCAACATGTCGACTATTTCATAGATGTGAAACATCCATGTCTATTTCTTTATAGATCCAAACACAACTGTAAGGTCTTACACTTTTCTCGAGGGTCCTTCAAGTTCAAAACTTGATTTCTCGTGTATGGAACTATCACGAATTTTATGGCTTCAAGCCATTTGACGGAGTCAGGGCTCATCATCGCTTCTTTGCATGTAGTCGGATCATTATTGTCAAATAATGATTTAACTCTCAAATCTTGGTATTTGATTGTTTACCCGACCTACTTGGTTCAATAGAAACTTTGACCTCCGTAACCACAACCTTTGAGGCACGTGAGCCATGAGCATTGTTGCTGCCTCCAGAACACTTTTCGATGCTGCGCAACTTTGCACATATAGCTAAGGTTCTTTTCACATTATCAAAGTTCTATTATCCTCCCACTTATCTTTTCACGAAAAATTCCTTCTCAAAGAAACTTGACGTTCTAAGCGACAAACACTTTTGTCTCCGGTGTTTATGGAGGAATACTTAATAGTTATACAAAGACAGGTTCATCCGACTTTGGTTGCAAACATCTTTCTTATGCATAGCATACCAATGTTTAAGAAAGGACTACTTGGGTTTTATCCCAAACCATAACTTTATATGGTGTCATTTCAACGGATTATGATGAAGCTCTTTTCAGTGGAAAAAGGTAGTCTCTCAAGTTTTTTTAATCTTTAAAATATAATGGCAGTTTTATGAATTACACCTTTGATCTTACCATGTCAAACAAGGTTTAATTACATATCTCGAATGCTCCATACTCTTATGGTGTTTCGGAGAATGCAAATCCACGGAACGATTCCTTAAATCTTAGGTATTATGCTAAACTTGTAACTCAAATATCTTCCTTTATGATCTTAGCATAACCTCTTTATATTCTTGTTACAATGATTTTGCACTTCATCTTGAAAGTCTTTGAACTTTTCAAATGTTTCATACTTCATCCTTATTAAGCAAATATTCATATATTCACTCAAATTTTTAGAGAAAGCATATGAAGTTGAAATCCATCGCTCTTGACTACACATAATGGACTTTATACAACAATATGTACAAGTTCCAATAAGCTAGTCATTCGTTCCCTTTTGGCCTATGAACAAAGTTTTAATTATCTCTAGGAAAGTTTCACAAGCGTCATTTTATCAAAATCAAAAGACTCCAAAATTCCATCCACATGGAGTTTCTTCATGTTTTCTTTCCAATATAATTTAAACGGCGATGTCACTTCCTAAGTGATCTTTCAATCAATTTGTCTTTCGAAATTTTTAGCACTAGTTTTATGGATGTGATTTCTCCAACGAGATTTGTGAATCATCCATCTTTTATGGATTACGACAATTATTTGAACAACCCTTTTGTTCTCATAATACCTGATAAAACAAATCTTGAAGGCAAGCTTTGATGTTTAACAAGCAGCACAATAACCCTTTATTTGTTCTCGATGAACATCATCACATATTCTTTTGCTAGTTACTTAGGCCATTGTAGTTCATGAATTGTGTTGTTTCGTATGACGATTCATACCAACAAATTCAGTGTCAAATACTTAAGAACCACATTGTTTAATAAGCAAAGAATATATCCATAACATGTATATCATCTATACTTAAGCTGAACAATTCTAGTCTTTTCTTTGCTGTCATATATTTATGAGATTCTCTTTCAGTATTTTCTTTTCTGTTTGAAAGAATCTATTAATATCAATAGTGAAGCCATATACATGACACATAGTCCAAAGCATATATAGTAAAATACCAATGTCTTTGGACTTGCACTTTGAAGTAGATCACCATCATCAAATGTTTGGTGTTCTTTCAAATTCCTTTCTTTAGTAATCTCTTGGTGTAGTAAACATTTTACCTACATTAAATATTCACCCTTATCATGGAATTATCCATGATCAAGCTACTTTTAGCTTGTAATGATGAATCGCGAGTATAATGTTGCTCTCCAAAACCTTTTGGAGGATTAGGACAACTAGTGTCTCCAACCTTTTGCAAATTCTCATCAAATATGAGAACATGACTTTTGCCATATTATACTCTATCATGTTGTAACCAGAACTTTGTTTCAGATATCACAATATCTTCCACACATCATGGTTTCTGAAACAACTCTTTCAGATCCTAGATAACCTTGATATGAAGACAATCCTTTGAATATCAAGAATCATGGAGACAAACATGATACTCATACACTAACACTTGGAATTGTCACTCTTGTTTTAATACCAATTATTAAACTTCATGGAGTAACCGGAACTTTACTGAAAGTTTGCAATAGGACTTTTAAACTTTAGATTAACACTTCAAAACAATACAATACCAGTTTGTAAAGTAACTAACCAGAATTCTATAGTTCTATCATCTCAATTAAAACTAAGCGCAAGGTGGTAAACGGATGCCAATGACTACAACAACTATGCAAATTCACTTTGATTTAATTTATGATAAATAGTGTTCAACTTTTAATCATATTGCCGTTGAACTCCCACTCAAAACAATATCCCTCACATTGTTTTAGTGATCACACGAACCAAATCCACCACATCAAAACCGATCATCACGAGAGTTGATGTAGCTTCAATGGCGAACAATCAACATGTTCATCATATCTACTATATGACTCATGCTTTACCTTTCGGTGATCCGTGTTCGAGACCATGTACATACATGCTAGGCTCATCAAGATCAAACCTTAGCTTCGCATGAGCAAATCTGGCTTGCTCACGTTGTATACACTCGAGAATCTAACACACCCGATCATCACGTGGTGCTTGAAACAACGAGCTTTAGCAGGTGCTTACTAAGGATGAACACTTTAAAACTTGAAATTGTGTGCTTGAGGATCATCTTATAATGCTACGTCGTAAACTAAGCAATACAAGATGCATAAAAGGATTAACATCACATGCAATTCATAATATGTGATATGATATGGCCTTTCTTCTTTGTGCTTCCGATCTCCATCTTCAAGCACGAACATGATCTCCATCATCACCGGAATTGCATCAAGGTCAATGATGCCGCTCCATGGTTGTCTTCCACCAGCTTCGACTATTACAACTACTTTGAATAGACACGCGGGTCTTAACAGAATTTAAAGACAACCATATGGCTCCTGCCGGTTGCCAACTTACAATAAGGAACATTGCATACATCAAATATAATCACAATCATGGCCATATCACATCACAACACACCCCTGCAAAACAAAGTTAGACGCCTCTAATTTTCTTTGCATATTTTACATGGTTTGGGGCTTTCAATAAGTGTCGTTCTAACTTACGAACAAGAACCACAACATTGATACTAGTATTGTCAATCACTCGTTGTAAATTGAATCTTAACTATGTTGGGAGAAACAGGCACCCGCAAAGCCACTTATGCAATACAAGTTGCATGTCAAGCGTGGAGAAAGTCTCATGAACGCTGTCATGTAAGGTTAGCCCGGGCCGCTTCATCCCACCATCCCGCAAGATGCAAAGTACACAAGAAGCAATCGACAACAAAAGCATCAACGCCCACAATGACCATTGTGTTCTACTCGTGCAACAGATCTACATATAGACACGGCTCTGATACCACTGTAGGGGTTCGTAGCATGGAAAACAAAAAATTTCTACCGCATGAACACACAATCAAGATCTAATCTATGATCAAGCCAATATCTATCTACTAGATTGTAGCAACGAGTCAATAGAATACTAACCCTCGAAGATCCAAAGCGGTTAACGAGAGCGGATTCTCGTGGGTGATGTAGTCGTACACTTTCGATCTCAAGATCGCGTAGACGATCCTTCTGGCGCTGCGTTCCGGCAGCTCTTCCGCAGTCGGTCACACGTTTGGTACTCGATGAAGACCTTCCTCTCCCTTGTTCCAGCAGGCAGCGGAGGTTGTATCACTCTCCTCGCGATTCGGTCTCTTACTCATCATTCCATAACTACTCAACAACATCGAATCCTTAAGTGTGTCTCCCTACGGTTCGTGAATTATGCGGACATGACCGAGACAATTCTTTGATCAATAACCAATAGAGGAATCTGGAAATTCATATGGCTCCCACATACTTCTACGATTACTTTGCGATCGAATGAACCACTCACATACGATACCAATTTCCCTTTGTCTCACGATAGTTCACTTATCCGAGGTTTTGATCGTCGGTATCTCTGCATACCTAGTTCAACCTCGTTACCGATAAATACTCTTTTCTCGTTCCCGTGATATGTGATCCCTTGTGAGCCAGTCACATGCTTGCAAGCTAATTGGATGACATTCCACCGAGAGGGCCCAGAGTATATCTATCCATCATATGGATGGACAAATCCCACTCTTGATCCATGTGCCTCAACCCATACTTTCCAAACACTCAATGCCACCTTTATAGCCACCCAGTTACGGTGTGGTGTTTGATGTCATCAAAGCATCCTTCCAGTGATGGTGATTAACATGATCTCATGGTCGAAGGAATTAGGTTACTATGTATCAGAAAGCTTATAGCAAATGAACTATATTAAATGACTTGATCTTTATGCTACGCTTAACTATAGGAGTATGTCCATCACATCATTCTCCTAATGATATGACCCTGTTGTTAATAACATCTCTATGTTCATGATCAGGAAACCATGATCATATATTAACCAACAAGCTAGTTTAACAAGAGGCTTTACTAGGGACTCTTTTATGTTTACAAATCACACAAGTATTAATGTTTCAGGTTAATACAATTATAGCATGGTATGTAAACATTTATCATAAGCATGAAGATATGATAATAACCACTTTATTATTGCCTCTTGGGCATATCTCCAACAGCAACTCCTTCAAAAATCTCAATTTCTCAAAAGAGAACTCAAAAAGGAATCAATAAGAAGCAAATCCAAATAATGGCAGAAATATGTCAAAACAGACCAGCAGGTAGAAACCAATTTTTTCGAAGACCTTCTGTTACTCAAATCAAAAAGTGTTGAACTAATGAAAGTTATCTAACATACTAGGGGATTTATTTGTAAATTTTCAGCTCAATCCGAGTTACAGATACTCCTCACGATTCTTTTTGGTGGAGGACAGAAATCTGTTTCAGGACAGCAACTCCCCAAATCTTACTTCCCTCTTATTAGAGGTCATTCTTG
This sequence comes from Avena insularis, assembly GCA_023614405.1. Classification (NCBI taxonomy): domain Eukaryota; kingdom Viridiplantae; phylum Streptophyta; class Magnoliopsida; order Poales; family Poaceae; genus Avena; species Avena insularis. Next base: position 20,553,046 of record CM042693.1, read on the forward strand.
GCACAAAAAGCAAACAAAAAGGGTAAGGAGAGGTCATTACTGAAGTAGTAACTTCCAAGACTCAAGGAAACTCTTGGGTTATCTCCCAACAAGTATTTTTCTTTAACGCCTTTAAGTTAGGCACAACGAAGAGCAAAGATTGGATATGAGAAAAGTAAAAGAAAGCAAGTATAACCATCGTGGAAACATTATTGTGTTCATTAAAATCCTTTTGTTAACAAGGTTGATCAAGTCTTGTTACCAAAACAATCTTATATGAAGCAAAACTTTGCATTCCACAAGGTGATTATGTTACATCATACTTGATAGCAATGGTCCCAATCATAATAGTTTAAAAATTTTCTTGTGGAATGGGACAATATATTTATCCAACCTTGATGCTCTCAATATTTTCAATGGAATTCAGGCAATAGCTTCTAATAACCTTCTTGGGGAAATAAACAGTATGCTCTTTGTTATCAATATTGAATGTTACTTTTCCTTGATTACAATTAATGACAGCACCTGTAGTATTAAGAAAAGGTCTCCCAAGAATAATGGACATATTATCATCTTCAGGCATTTCAAGCACCACAAAATCAGTCAAAACCAAGCAATTATGATCCACTTGAACAGGAACATCCTCACATATACCAACAGGAATAGTAGTTGACTTATCAGCCATTTGCAAAGGTATATCGGTTGGTATCAACTTTTCTAGCTGGAGTCGCTTGTAGAGAGAAAAAGGCATAACACTAACTCCAGCTCCCAAATCACATAAAGCAATTCTAACATAATTATTCTTAATGGAGCAAGGAATAGTTGGTATACCTGGATCACCAAGTTTCTTTAGAACCTTACCATTGAAGGAATAACTAGCAAGCAAAGTAGAAATCTCCTCATTAGGAATCTTCCTTTTATTATAGACAATATCCTTCATATACTTTGAATAAGGAGGCAACTTAATAGCATCAGTCAAAGGAATTTGCAAGAATAAAGGTTTCATCCACTCACAAAACTTGTTGTAGTGTTCCTCCTCCTTTGACTTGTGTTTCTTACCTGGAAAAGGCATAGGTTTCTGCACCCAAGGTTCTCTCTCTTTACCATGTTTATTAGCAATAAAATCTTCCTTTGTGTACCTACTGTTCTTAGTGTGCTTGTCAGGTTCTTCCTCACCTTCCTCCTTATCAGGATACTCATTTTTATCATTACAACTCTCAGTTTCAGCATCAGAGACAGATATACTATTAGGATCTACAACAGGTTCAAGTGGTTCCTCAACTATCTTATGTTTCTTTTTCTTTCTCTTACGAGGACTACCACTACTCTCACCTTGTTGAGAATGCTGCTCAATTATTTTAGGGTGTCCTTCAGGATATAAATGATCTTGAGTAGCTATACCACTCCTAGTTCTAATTCCATAAGCATGTTTATCTCCTGAGGCATTAACTAGTATATCCTTTTGTACCTTAGCAAGTTGATCAAGTTGGGTTTGAACCATTTGAAAGTGTTTACAAAGCATTTTAATACCATTAGAAGTTCTTTCCACAATATCTTTCAACTCATGGATAGCTCTAGAGTTTTCCAATAAATGATTCTGAACTTGTTTATTAAAATACCCTTGCTTAACAATAAATGTGTCAAGTTCCTCTAAAAAATGATCAGGAGGCTTAACATAAGGAATATCACCTTCATCAAAGTGTTGGAGAGAGTGTACCTCAATAGTATATGAGTGGGGAATTGGCTTACATAATTCTTCTATAGGAGGTAGATTCTTCACATCTTTAGCTCTAATACCTTTCTCCTTTAGACACTTCTTAGCTTCCTTCATCACTTCATCATTTAATGCAATAACTCCCCTCTTCTTTGTTGTTGGTGATGGAATTGGTTCACGAACAACTAGTTCAGGAGTAATAGGCTCAGGTGTATTTAGCTCAGTTGAAGTCCAATCATCATAATTCTTTCTTATTTTAGTCATTAATTCTTCAGCATCTATAGGAGTCCTTTTCCTGAAAACACAATCAGCAAAGCTATCTAGGTAGGTCCTAGAATCATCAGTTAGTCCATTATAATAAATATCAAGAAGCTCATTCTTAGGTAATGGACATCCAAGATGTGCATGAATCAAGGCACAGAACCTTGTCCATGACTCAGGCAATTTCTCTTCTTCTCCCTGTTTAAAATCAAAAGTCTCGCAAGCGGCATGTCTAGTAATCGAGAAAAATATTTCTGGAAGAAAGAAGCAATCAAGCAATCAGGGCTATCAATGGAACCAGAAGGTAATCTATTAAACCAAGCCCTAGCTTCTCCTTTTAGTGAAAAAGGGAAGATCTTAGCAACAAAGTACTTGCGCATCTTAAAATCATCAGAGAATAAAGCTCTCATAGTAGAAAGCTCATTCATATGGGCCAATACACTCTCATTTTCAGTCCCACAAAAAGGTTCTTCCTCAACAATATCTAAATAAGATAAATCAAGAGAGAAATCATAGTCTTCATCTTTAATATCTATGGGAGAAGTGGCAAACTTAGGATCAGAGGACAACTTAGGCATAATAGTACGTCTAGCAAGGAGACTCCTAATAGCACTAGTACCATTTGTGTTTCAGCACTCTTCAACAAAATCATCAGTGAAGTCAATGTAACCATCATTAATATCATAACTCTCACTAGCCTCAGGTGAGCTAACAGGTGTAACAGTGTCTTCACTAGGAGTTTTGGTATTTCCTAGACCAGCCATAGTAGCATCTAGAAAAGGACCTAATGAACCACTCACATCAAGCATAGTAGAAGTAACATCATGAGCATCAAAAGCAGTTTCAGACTCAGCAGTAGTAGAAGTGTGTGTAGCATGGGTATGTGGTGGTGGTGTGACAAGCTTACTTATAACAGACGGTGAATCAAGAGCAGCAGAGGTGTTTAGGACTATACCTATTCTTGTAGTGGATGGTAAAATATGGAACTTTCCATCACGAGACTTCCCCGTGATGAAAGGAGTAGCTGTGAACAATAATAGATCCAAGTGAACTTACAAATAAAGCTATGCTCTCGGGTAACAGCGCCAGAAAATAGTCTTGATGACCCACAAGTATAGGGGATCACAACAGTCTTCGCGGGTAGTATTACCCAGTTTATTGATTCGACACAAGGGGAGCCAAAGAATACTTGCAAGCCTTAACAACTGAGTTGTCAATTCAGTTGCACTTAGAAATAGTTCTTTCTCAGAGAAGTTTATCAGTAGCAACAGTTTGTAGTAGCAACAGCAACAGTGAAACAGGAGCAATAGTAATAGTAACGATAACAGTAGGATTCGAGTGGCGGTAGGCATAGGGATGGATGGACGGGCGTTGCATGGACGAGTCTAAACATGTAACTTCAAGGTCTAGGGCATTGCAGATAAATAATAACAAGCATCCAAGTACTAAACAATCCTAGGCATGTGCTCCAAATATAGTCATACGTGCTCGCAATGAGAACTTGCACAACATCTTTTGTCCAGCCAGCCCGTGGCAGCGGGGCCTCTAGGGAACTACTGGTAATTAAGGTGCTCCTTTTAATAGAGCACCAGAGAAAAGCATTAACACTCCATGAACACATGTGATCCTCACACCACAGCCACCCCCTCCGGTTGTCCCAATTATTGTCACTTTGGGGCCTTTGGATCCGAACAATGATATGTGTACACAACTTGCAGATAAGATCACAAACAATACTATCATAATGATTCAATAATAAGTTCAGATCTGAGATCATGGCACTCGGGCCCTAGTTACAAGCATTAAGCACAAAAACTTGCAACAAAGTCAAATATCACTAATAGAGATACTAGGCACTATGCCCTAACAGATCTTATTCGATTACATGATAGAACTCATCCAATCCCTACCATCCCCAAGCCTACAGCGGGGGATTACTCACTCATGGATGAGGGAAACATCGGTGGTTGATGGAGATGCGTTGGTGATGACGATGGTGATGATCCTCTCCAAATTCCCCATCCCAAATAGGTGCGGACTGAGTTTACGGATCGAATCTTGGTTTCTGGTGGCGGCGGCGGAGCGGAACTCTTTCTGGATAACTATCGAACCCCCACTCGGTTTTTAGGTCGAAAGGCAACTTATAGATGAAGAGGGAGGCCGAGGGGGTGCCTGGGGTGGCTGCACCCCCTCCAGGCGCGGCTAGTGGTGGGCCCGAGCGTGGGGTGGGTGTGGGCACCCTAGGCCTCCTCTCTGTCTCGTCTTCTGGCTTCGTGGATCTTCTGATGAAATATAATTTTTGGCATATTTTTCGGGATTTTCCCTGATAGTTGATTTTCTGCACAAAAACAAGACACCAAGGTAATTCTGCTGAAAACAGCGTCAGTCCGTGTTAGTTGTATCCAAATCACACAAGTTTAGAGAAGAAACAATAGCAAAGTGTTCGAGAAAGTAGATACGTTTTGGACGTATCACTCCTTCACTTCCTAGACCAAAATTCCATGAAACTCTATGATCGCGAATTATATTAAGTAAAGCCCAAGCTTTAGTTATGGGTAAATCCATAAAAGCTCCTCTCGCGTAAGAGTCTAGTTCAATTTTATTAGGTTCAATTAAACCGCCATAAAAGATATACAATAAATACCATTCAGGCAAATCATGATGAGGACATTTATTAAGTAAATCTTTAAATCTTATATAAACTCTTACTAGTCCTTCATTAGGACGGTTCCTACAAGTCATTCTAAGATGTCTGATTCTAAAATATTTTGATAAAGGATAGTATTTGGATAGAAATTCATAACCTAAATTATCCCAGGTAGTAGTGGCTTTTGGGGTAGAGATCTATACCATGAGAGAGTTGTACTTGTCAAAATTTGACTAAAGAGTTTCAGTCTTACCTCATTAGCAGTATACCCCGGCAATTGGAAAGTGACACATATATCTTTGAAGCATGCAATATGCTCATATGGATCAGGATCTTCTTCATCTCTAGTAAATTGCTTCTTATGTAGAATACCAAGTAGTAGAGGATTTATTTCAAACCCCCTTGTCTTCTTGTTGGAGTTGTATCTTTTATAAATATCATAGGGCTTCCCAAGGTGGTTGAGTGGGTTAGCACTAGTCATATGCTCAAACTCCATCATTTTGGTGGAAACTTGTAACTCAAAACAAACCTTAACTAAACTAAAGTAAATAAGCAAAAACTAAAAGACCTATAGCTCTTAGCTCCCCGACAACGGCGCCAGAAAATAGCTTGATGACTGCAAGTGCATAGATCATTTGTAGCTAGTTTCGAAATAAAATATCGATCCCACAGGGGGCAGGAGTCTGAAGTCTAATAAGTCTTGAAATAAATACTAAAATAGAAATGCTAAATAAAGTTCTAAGTAACAAGATAAAATGCGAGTGTTGTGTAAAAATGTGTTTTGGGGTTTTTGGTATAAGAGAACAATGAGGAAAGTAAACAAAACTGAATACAAAAAGTAAGTATCGCGTATGTAGAAGAGATTTGAAACTTCAGTGGGGAAAAACGTTCTCAGGGATTAGCGATGCACCACTAGCATTATAAAGGTCTCCGGTAAAGATTATTATCATGATCATTATCAACTATGTATGTGTGGGAGGAACTTCGTATTTGGACAAATAGACAACAACCACTGCTCACATTATCCTCATAACCACAGTGGACAGCAATCAACATCAATTGAATTACCGCGCTATTAATGGACTTAATCCCACAGGACGTATCCCATGGCATCAATAGTGTTTTGTGAGTTTCCTCGATTCCCAAGTTGATACGTAAGGAGTGCCAATAACTTTATAGTCACTTTAAGTGCTAACACACCTCTGTCTACCAACAAGTAGTTCCCTCCATCAAGTCCCCACAAGAGGCAAATATTGAGAGGTCGACTTCTCCCAACATCAAGATGAAGACAATCTAACACATGGTCACAACGATGAATATCACAATAAACTTTATCTTATTCCAATATCATACTAGGGTTTCTCCATCTCCCCAAGAACTAATAATATACTCAGACATGGAGGCAATCAACATGGCGAACATAATGGAATCTATCATAGATGAATAGTACTTGTATAAATCCACAACGAGTACGGAAATTACAACAAGATCTAGACAAAATGTAGATGGGATAGATGGAGATGGTGGTGATGCAGCGGTTGATGATGAAGATCGATGCCTTAGCTTCCTAGATCTGCGCATGGCGAAGATGGATCCCCGGTGGATGAGTTCCCCCTCTAGATGCCTTCCGGAGGTGAGGTTTCGGCGATTTCTGGGTGTTCTGTATGTCGTATCTCCAATCCAGTTGCACGAGGTGAAACTATTTTATGAGGCAGTGTCGGTGCCAACTATACGGCGGGAACTATACAGCCAAAATATTTCTTCCCGCCGTATAATTGGTCGTTAAACCTTCTGTATCCTGCAATTGCTTCGGATTTCCTTCTGGTGTTATTAATATTTCCCAAATAAGCAATTTACGTTGTTTTTGGATCCTTTTCACTCCAATATAACTGGTCCAAGAATTGTGTCCATCGTATCCATCATCTAATCTGATCCTGGTGAAAATAAACATAAAAGGTGCGTGCGAACACCGTAAAATACCAAGATCCTACCACTACATGCAAAATAATAATCTAAAACATGATGAATATGCACTCATCAGGTAGCCAAGAGGGCGAGTAAGGGGACACAGCCACCATGTAATATTTCAAATCATTGGAATCTTCCATCTCCACTCAAATAAGTGAGTTGCGTGAAATGATGGCACAATTCATGAAAGAAAAATCAGTCATGCCCTCCACCTCATCCGAGGATCCAAATTCTTCTTCTAAAGCTGAGGTTCCACCTAATCCCGAGAAAAAGAATTCGGGGATGAAACACTTGAATCGTGATGGTGCGTGGAAGATTCATTGGGAGACCCCAAGAGGAAGGTATGATGAGCACACCAACAAGTTTTCCCTCACTAAGAAACCAAGGTAATCGAACCAGTAGGAGAAAGGAAAAGACTCAAAGGTATTGATAGCAACTTGGAAATGTGCACAACACAAACTCAATACTTTGCCCCAACAAACAGTGAGGTTGTCAATCTCACCGGTTTGCTGAAAACAAAGGGTTAACTGTATGGTGTGGAAGGTAATAGTGGTTTGCAGAAAGGTAAACAGTAATAGTGGAAGATGTATCAATGGTAAAGATTGAACCGGGGTCCATAGTTCACTAGAGGTGTTCTCCTTAAGATAAACAAACATGCCATGCTGGGTAAACAAATTATAGCAGGGCAATTGACGGGACTGAGCAAGGCATAACAATGCAATACTAGACATTCATGATCCTATGAGATTTGATTGGGCAGTACAACAATATACATAGGCCGCCATCCAACTGCATCTATGACTAGTAATCCACCTTCAGGTTATCATCCGAATCCCCTCCAGTATTAAGTTGCAAGCAACGAATAACTGATTTAAGCAAAGTGTGTAAGGTAAACAATCCACTTGTTCCATGAACAAGAGACCGTTGTTTTCTCCCTAGTGGCAACAACACATCTACAACCTTAGAGATTTCGGTCACTTTCCTTAGATTAAATAGAGGCATTAACCCACTATCGAGCATAAGTACCCCCTCTTGGAGTCACTAGCATCTACTTGGCCAAGATAGCTACTAGAAATGGAGAGCATGCAAGATCACAAACAACACAAACATGATAGAATCAATAAGACAAAACCATGAATCAATCTGACATACTAATCTCAATATCCATCGGATCCCCACAAACACAACATGCATGCTTACAAAATATATGATCTTGATCAAGAACGAAGCTCACAAGATCTAAACATGGTAGCACAAAGGAGGAGATACAACCATTTAACTACTACATGGACCCGTAGTCCAAGGTGGAACTACTCACACTTCATACTGGAGGCTGGCATGATGAAGAAGAAGGCCTCTGGGATGATCTCCCCTCTGGCAGGGTGCCGGGAAGAGCTTCAGATCCCCCCGATCTAGGGACGATGGTGGTGGCGGCTATAGACGATTTCATGAAATATTGATCGGGTACTTAGGGTTTCTGTATCGGGGGGTCTTTATAGGCGAAGAGGCGAGGCAGGGGCAGCCAGGGCGGCCGCACCCCCAGGCGTGGGCTATGGTTAGCCGTGCGTCCAGGGGGTGTGGCCCCCTGGTGGCTCCCCTCCGTCTCGTACTCTGGCTCCGTGTTCCCCACGTAAAATATTGACTTTGTCTTTTGTCCTGTCCAATTCCGAGAATATTAAATTTTTGCATTTTCTGGAACCAAAAACAAAAGAAAACAGGCAACTGGCACTATGACATCTTGTTAATAGGTTAGTACCATAAAACATATAAAACCACCTCAAAGTGTATATAAAGCAAAGCAAAGTAGATACTAAACAAGCATGGAACATAAAAAATTATAGATACGTTTCCAACGTATCAAATCGCTCAATAACTCGTCCACCAAAAAGGGTGATGGGAAAGAAGAGAACCATAAGGTTCCCGGATGGTACTCTCCCAACCCCCCGATCCCTTACCCACATATAAATAATCGAGGAGACCCACCTAAGCTAGCTGCACATACTTTTTCTCAATGGCAAGTGTTAATGAAATCTCATGTGCGTAGATCTTGACGGGAATATGCCCTGAGAGGCAATAATAAAGTGTTTATTATGTGTATTCCAAGTATATGATAGATGTTTATTTTGCATGCTATAATTGTATTAATACAGAAACGTTAATACATGTGTGTTTAATAAACAAATATAAAGTTCCTAGTTATGCCTCTCTCATAAACTAGCTCGTTGATTAACAAGATGATCACAATTTCCTGATCATAGACATTGGATGTTGTTAATAACGATATCACAACATTAGTGTAATGATGTGATGAACATTCATCTGAAGTATAGCATTACGATCAAAGTCATTGAGTTTATATTGCTATAAACAACTTACAAAGTGATCCTAATCCTTAGACCATGAGATCATGTCAATCACTAACACCGTAAGAGTTTCTTGTTGACATCAAACGTCACACCGTAACTGGGTGATTATAAAGATGGCTTCAAAACTACTAAAGTGTTATGTTGAGACACATGGATCAAGAGTGGAATTTGTTCATCCCGATGACGGATAGATATACTTTGGGCCCTCTCGGTGATATCACATTGATTAGCTTGCAAGCAAGTGATTTGATCACTAGAATGTTATATCACGGGAACGAGAAAAGAGTGCATGTCGGTAACAAGATCAAACTAGGTATGGATATACCGATGATCGAATCTCAGACATGTAATATATCGTGAAACAAAGGGATTAAGATACAAGCGTAAAAGGTTCCGACGATCACAGGAAAGTCATTGTTGAATGTGCGGGAGTCAGTATGGATCTCCAGGTCCCGCTACTGATTATTGATCGGAGAAGGGTCTCGATCATGTCCGCATTATTCGCGAACCGTAGGGTGACACACTTAAGGGACACTGGCATCCAGTTGGAGCAAATGTTTCATGCCGAAAAGAATAACAAGCGCAGGAATTTATTTCACTAGATACCGAAACAGGTTTTCAGGTGAAATTGCAGAAATTGTTTTTGCATGTGAAATAGAATTCTAGCAAGGGGTTATATGTGAATGTTTGTCATTAAAGTAATGACAAAATTCTGAATAAATAAAAAGAGTTTTATTTAATGAGAGTTTGCATTAAATTTGGTGGAAATTTAATAGCAAGTTTGAGTGGGATTTTGAGTGGAGGAAATTGAAGAGGTTTTTGTGAGTGGAGTGTCCACCCACATGAATGAAGGAGGGGAAGGGGCAGCCCCCATGGCCGGCGGCCAACCCCTTGGATGCCCCCCTCCTCCTATAAAAGGCACCCTCTCCCTCTCTCTCACTTACACCTCCTCGTGAAGGATCTCTCTCCCCCTCTAGAATTTATTCCCCATGGTCTTGGACTAGCGAAATACATGTTCCCAGTGGCTATTCGGCAAGAAAGGGTTGTGCTTTCGCTGCATCGCTGGAGCGAGGAGGCGGAGGTTGCTCGGTGTCTTATACGTGTGTGCGAGCACGGATGCGCTGCTGCTTTGCGGCGCTAGGACTTCCTCTCGATCTTGAGATCGGCAAGAGATCGTATACATCAACCACGAGTTCAACTCGTTAAGCTTTGTCGGTCTTCAAGGGTATGTTCTCTATGGATATACATCCGCCCGTTGTTTGTATCTAGTAGATAGATCTTGGTACATAGTTCCCATCGTAGGAAATTTTTGTTTTCTATGCTGCGAACCCTTCAGCTCTTGCATTGACTTGTGGAATATTATTGAATAAGGACTCAGAATTGAGGATCCAACCAACTTGACAAGAAGAGAAGTGGTCAATAGTAAACTCAATGTCACATCGCTGCATATGATTCAACAAGGTTTGGGGCCAAAAGATTTCCCTCACATTGAACACATCAACACTGCCAAGGAAGCTTGGGATGCTCTAGTTGAGTTGTTTGTTGGTAATGAGAGCATGAGCAGAAACCGATATGATGCATTAAGTAATGAAGCCTAAGGATTCTATATGAAGGATGGTGAGGATCATGCCGTTATGTATCGAAGACTCAAATCCACTGCCACCACCTTTAGAAATGTTGGTGCCTCATATGTCGATGATGCTTGGATAAAAATTAAGTATGTGAGTGCGCTCATGCCCTTTGATCCCATTAACTTGAAGAGTCTCCAAGGAATACACAACTACCATCTCATGAGCTCCAATGAAGTTATGCAAGAGATGGTCGCCTTCAAAGTTTTTGCCAGGAATGCCAAAGATGCCCGTGCTCGAGCCCTTGGAATGAGCAATGGTGTTAACCTTGCCTTGAAGGCCAAAGTTGTGGAGTATGAGGAATAAGAAGGAAGTGATGAAGCTCCAACCATGAGTGATCTCAAAGATGTCAAGGTTTCTCATGGGGAATACATGACCTTCTATGCAAGGAACTTTTGGAAAGATCCCGCCAAGGCCAAGATGGAAATGCAACGAAGAAGCAACCCAAATGGGAGAAAAGATAATAGTTCAAAATTGAGAACTTGCTTCAATTGTGGTGACCGCTATCACTTTGTTGCCAGGTGTCCCTATGAGAAATGAGAAGATCATGGTGGTCAAATTGTATTGAAGAAAAAGTCTAAAGCCCCCTTCAAGAAGCCTTTCATCAAGAATAATGCCACCAACAAGAAGTCGGGTGATATTGTCTTGATGGCACATGAAGAATTCTCCTCCGATGATGAAGATGAAGAAGAAGAAACATCAAATGGTGTGGCAGCTATCGCCACCACCTTTACACCCACATTCTCACTCTTTGACTCTCCAAATGAGAATATCTCCAACAAGAATGTCACTTGCCTTATGGCAAGAGGATCAGAGGTATCATATTCTTCTCTCCCCACCTCAATGAATGACGATGTTATGACTCTTGAGGTGAAGGAGGAATTAGTTGCTTTCGATGTGTTTATGACTAACTTGCAAGGGGAGCACAAGAAGCATTTTATGAATGACATGGATATGCCCTACGGGTACCTGACCTTGGCCTACCCGATCAGGCCTAGCGAAGGCCCACACGGAGACTTGTTGATAACGCAAAGCCCAAGGAGACTCCGGATGGCTCAAGCTTGGAGAAAGTTTCAACTCCTTGGAGAACACAACCAAGCTGTAGATAGAATCTTGAAGGGTCAAAACCCTAATCTGTAACTGACTCGACCTACCCGAGACCTGGCCTCCCCATATAAGGTCCAAGAGGGCACGACAAGGAGGATCGATCTCAACTCTCATATACACACCTCACGCCAGATTGCATCTGCGCACCCTTGTAACCCTCGGTTATGCCATCACTCAAGAACAGACAATCGGGATAGGGTTTTCCCTCCGGGGCCCTAAACCTGGGTAAACACCATGTCCCCTTGCTGCGTGTCTGTTAACCGTCTCATGATCTCCAGCCTCCCCACCTTATCCAAACCCAAGTCCATAACAATGGGCATTGACGAGTCGAACCCTCGTCAATTGGCGCCATCTGTGGGAGCTGGGGGTGCTGATCATGCGATCGTGAAGATACCATCCACCATCGTCTTAGATTCATCGGCGATGGAGAACCACCGCTTCTTTGGCGCCATCGACTTAACCGTCCACTCGACGGCAACTCGCCAAAACTTTGACTCCATAGGCGACGGAATCGAATTGATGTTCGGGAGCTTCTGCTTCCAGGTGGGACAGATTGGCACCCTTCGCCTCCCTGAGCGAATACTGCCTTCGGTAGTCGCATCCACTCCGTGGGGCCGCCAATCGGTGCCCTACGCATACCGTCGCTGACAAGCGATTCGGATGACAACAACAGCTGCAACTCCGACCTCTGCGGCCCTCCTACGGAGGAAGGAACCTACGATTCTAGATCTGAATGCTATGAGAGCAACGATCTCCCCCATCGCTACATGTGCGCGGCCATCCACGATGGCAACGTTGACAACAACGCCGAACCACCAAATCCCCTCCTAACCCGCAGGCTCCCAATGCCACAAACGGAGGAAATGGACCACCCCCGCCCAATCCCAATGGGAACAGGGCACTCGACAACGCTGAGGGTATCAACCGCGTACGTCATGAGATCAACCTCAATGATAATCAGTGCGCGAGAGTGCGAGAAGCTGTATGAGGTACCAATCCTTTGTCGATCGATGCCCCCCGCGACATGCTAATGGGCTACCACTGGCTCCTCATCGAGGAGCACAATCGACAAATCAAGCAGCAACACGAGCTCGAGCAGCACAAGAGAGCGACTGCCGAGTCAAGAATGCGGCGAGCTGCGCTCTCCTCCGCTGGTGGATCCTCCTCGAAAGGCTACGACGGACGCAAGTATCGCTCCCGCATGGAGTGCATGGATCCCGCTACGCGACGCGAGGCCACCAAGGCACTGGACTCGTCCTACATGTCAACAGACTCGCAAGGCAACATCAGCCCAAAACGCCGCAGGCTACGGTCATGGCGGCCACCACCTACTTGCCAGCAAACCCGCCACCAGCGGGGGATCCACGGTATGCAATCCAAAAATCCGCGATTGAAGGTATCAGACTTGTCAGAGCCGCTCCACGACGAGGCAACCCTAGATCCAAAGAAAAAGGTCACGGTAAAGTTCACCAGAAGCCGCACACCCTCATACGACGAGGAAGAGCATGACCTGCCGCGGCGTCACCGCAGCCCACGGCGCAGGAGCCACAACTACGATGCCCGTAGCAAGCTTGCATAACGCAAGATTGACAAGTCACGCGCAAAACACGCGTGCTCCACGAAGTCCGAATAAGAAGACACGGAGCTATGCGGCGCCAGGTGCTTTAGCAGGGCCATACAGCAATCGCGGATGCCTAAGGGCTTCAAACTACCTTCGGACAACCCAAAGTTTGACGGTGTGCAGGAGACGACGATCTGGCTCGACGACCATCTGTCGTCAGTCAAACTCCATGGCGGGAGTAAAAACATAGCCACGCAATGCCTTCAGCTGTAGCTAATGGGCGCGGCCAGAGCCTGGCTCAACAGCCTCCCCTCCGGATCCATCCACATCTGGGAAGAGCTGGAATATTGCTTCATCTGCAACTTCAAAGGCACCAACAAAAGGCCGACTTAAATCGAGGAGCTACATGCCTATTGCTAATGCTCCAACAAGTCCATTCGCTCATACATACAGTGTTGGTCCATCATCAAGAATTTTGTCAAGAACATCTTGAAGGAAAGGGCAATCGACGCCTTCAATGGTGGCGTAAGGTGCTGTGAACTCAGAGAGGAGCTTGATACGTCGGAAACGTATCTATAATTTTTGATGTTCCATGCTTGTTTAGTATCTACTTTGCTTTGCTTTGTCTACACTTTGAGGTATTTTTATATGTTTTCTGGTACTAACCTATTAACAAGATGCCACAATGCCAGTTGCCTGTTTTCTTCTGTTTTTGGTTCCAAAAAAGGCAGAAAATCAAAACTCTTGGAATTGGACGGGACAAAAGCCCACGTCAATATTTTACCATGAAGAACACGGAGCCAGAAGACGAGACGGACAAGAGCCACCAGGGGGCCTGGCCCGCGCCTGGGGGGTGCGGCCACCCCCGGTGCCCCTGCCTCGCCTCTTCGCCTATAAGAAGCCCCCGATACCTAAACCCTAAGTACCCGATCAATATTCCACGAAATAGTCCGTAGGCGCCACCACCATCGTCCCTAGATCGGGGGGATCTGAAGTTCTTCCTGGCACCCTGCCGGAGGGGATGTCATCCCGGAGGCCTTCTTCATCATCATGCCATCCTCCGGTATGAAGCGTGAGTAGTTCCACCTTGGACTACAGGTCCATGTAGTAGCTAGATGGTTGTCTCTCCTCCTTTGTGCTACCACGTTTAGATTTTGTGAGCTCCGTTCATGATCAAGATCCGTAATCATGCATGTTGTGTTTGCGGGGATCCGATGAATATTGAGATTACTATGTCAGATTAATTAATGGTTCTATCTTATTGATTCTATCATGTGTGTGTTGTTTGTGATCTTGCATGCTCTCAGTTCTAGTAGCTATCTTGGCCAAGTAGATGCTAGTGACTCCAAGAGGGAGTATTTATGCTCGATAGTGGGTTCATGCCTCTATTTAATCTGGGGAAGTGACATAAATCTCTAAGGTTGTAGATGTGTTGTTGCTACTAGGGAGAAAACAATGATCTCTTGTTCATGGAACAATTGGATTGTTTACCTTACACACTTTGCTTAAAGCAGTTATCCTTTGCTTGCAACATATCTTTGGAGGAGGTTGATGATAACTATCTTGTTGTATTGCCCAATCAAATCTCACAGGATCATGAATGTCTAGTATTGCATTGTTATGCCTTGCTCTATCCTGTCAATTACCCTGCTATAATTTGTTTACCCAGCATGCCATGTTTGTTTATCTTAAGGAGAACACCTCTAGTGAACTATGGACCTCGGTCCAATCTTTACCATCAATATATCTTCAACTGTTCATGTTTACTTTCTGCAGACCACCATTACCTTCCACATCATATAGTTAATCCTTTGTTTTCAGCAAACCAGTGAGATTGACAACCTCGCTGTTCGTTGGGGCAAAATCTTGAGTTTGGGTTGTGCAGGTTTCAAAGTTGCTAGCGACATCTTTGGGTCGTTTCCTTCCTCCTACTGGTTCGATAACCTTGGTTTCTTTCTGAATGAAGGCTTGCTGCTGTGCTCATCATACCTTCCTCTTGGGGTCTTCCAACGAAGCTCTACAGTGATTTGAGCGCATCAGAGCTCAGGTGCATCAAGACCAAAACCATCGATCACTTGATGGACATCGCCAATCGCTGGGCCGATGGCGAAGATGCCATCAACCGAACACGTTCGGATGACGAAGACGACTTTGGACGCAGAGGTGATCGTTGATGCAGCTCAGATCACTGTAGAGCTTCGTTGGGAGACCCCAAGAGGAAGGTATGATGAGTACAACAACAAGTTTTTCCCTCAGTAAGAAACCAAGGTTATCGAACCAGTAGGAGGAAGGAAATGACTCAAAGGTGTTGCTAGCAACTGGAAACCTGCACAACAAAACTCAAGACTTTCCCCAACGAACAGTGAGGTTGTCAATCTCACCGGCTTGCTGAAAACAAAGGATTAAATGTATGGTGTGGAAGGTAATGGTGTTTTGCAGAAAGTAAATAGTAACGGTGGAAGATGTATCAATGGTAAAGATTGGACCGGGGTCCATAGTTCACTAGAGGTGTTCTCCTAAAGATAAACAACATGGCATGCTGGGTAAACAAATTACAACAGGGCAATTGACAGGACATAGCAAGGCATAACAATGCAATACTAGACATTCATGATCCTATGAGATTTGATTGGGCAATACAACAAGATACATAGACCACCATCCAACTGCATCTATGACTAGTAATACACCTTGAGGTTATCATCCGAACCCCCTCCAGTATTAAGTTGCAAGCAACATATAACTGCTTTAAGCAAAGTGTGTAAGGTAAACAATCCACTTGTTCCATGAACAAGAGACCGTTGTTTTCTCCCTAGTAGCAACGGTGAAGGGAATATGCCCGAGAGGCAATAATAAAGTGGTTATTATCGTATTTCTTATTTATGATAAATGTTTATTTTGCATGGTATAATTGTATTAATATGGAAATGTTAATACATGTGTGTTTAATAAACAAACAAAAAGTTCCTAGTTATGCCTCTCTCATAAACTTGATCGTTGATTAACAAGATGATCAAGGTTTCCTGATCATGGACATTGGATGTTGTTAATAATGAGGTCATAACATTAGTGTAATGGTGTGATGAACATTCATCCGAAGTATAGCATTACAATCAAAGTCATTGAGTTTATATTGCTATAACAACATACGAAGTGATCCTAATCCTTAGACCATGAGATCATGTCAATCACTAACACCGAAAGAGTATCTTGATAACATCAAACATCACATTGTAACAAGGTGATTATAAAGATGGGTTTAGTACTAATAAAGTGTTATGTTGAGGCCCATGTATCGAGAGTGGAATTTGTTCATCTCGATGACAGATAGATATGATCTAGCCCCTCTCGGTGATGTCACATTGATTAGCTTGCAAGCAAGTGATTTGGTCACTAGAATGCTATATCACGAGAACGAGAAAAGAGCACATGTCAGTAACAAGATCAAACTAGGTATGGAGATATCGATGATCGAATCTCGTACATGTAATATATCGTGAAACAAAGGGATTAAGATACTAGCGTAAAAGGTTCTCGCGATCACAAGAAAGTCATCGCTGAATGTGTGGGAGTCAGTATGGACCTCCAGGTCCCGCTTCTGATTATTGATCTGAGAGGGGTCTCGATCATGTCCGCATTATTCGCGAACCATAGGGTGACACACTTAAGAGACACCGACATCCATTTGGAGCAAAAGTTTCATGCTGGAAAGAATAACAAGCGCAAGAATTTATTTCACTAGATACCGAAACAGGTTTTCGGGTGAAATTGCAGAAAGTGTTTTTGCATATGAAATTAAATACTAGCAAGGGGTTATATGTGAATTTTTGTCATTAAAGTAATTGACAAAAAATTTAATAAATAAAAGGAGTTTTATTTAATGAGAGTTTGCATTAAATTTGGTGGAAATTTAATGGGAATTTGAGTGGGTTTTTGAGTGGAGAAAATTGAAGGGCTATTTTGTGAGTGGAGTGTCCACCCACATGAATGAGGGAGAGGTGGGGCACCCTCCATGGCCGGCGCTATGCCCCCTTGGGCTGCCCCCTCCCCTGTATAAGGAGCCCCTCCTCTCACTTCTCACTCACACCTCCCCGTGAAGGATCTCTCTCCCCCTCTAGTATTTATCCCCATGGTCTCGGACTAGCGAGATACATGTTCCCGGTGGCTATTCGGCAAGAAAGAGTTGTGCTTCCACTGCATCGCTGGAGCGAGGAGGCGAAGGTTGCTCAGTGCCTTGGACATGTGTGCGAGCACGGATACGCCGCTGATTTGCGGTGCTAAGGACTTCCTCTCGATCTTGAGATCGGCAAGAGATCATCTACATCAACCACGAGTTTGGACTCATTAAGCTTTGTCGGTCTTCAAGGTTATTTTCTCTACGGATGTACATCCTCCCATTGTTTGTATCTAGTAGATAGATCTTGGTACATAGTTGTTCCCATCATAGGATTTTTTTGTTTTCTATGCTGCGAACCCTATAGTGGTATCAGAGCGGGATCTATGCGTAGATGCTTTGCACGGGTAGTACAGATATGAGTATGTGGGGGATGATGATCATTTTATTGCTTCTTAGTTGTACTTTGGATATTGGTGGCATAGTGGGATGAAGCGGCTCGGACAAACTTTACATGTCCTCGCACATGAGACCTGTTCCATGCTTGACATGCAACTAGTTTTGCATAAGTGGCTAGTGGGTGTCTGTCTCTCCTACTATAGTCAATATCTGATTTGCAACGAGTTGTCAACAATTTGGTTATCCTCGTTGTGGTTCATGTTCGTAGTTAAGAACGGTTCTATCTTCGAAAGACCTAAGCCACGTAAAACTTGCAATGGATAAATTAGAGGCGTCTAGTTTAGATTGTTGCTGGGCTAGTGTCATGATATGGTGATGTTGTAAGTAGAAGTATAAGTCGATACTCTTACAACACATATAATGTGTAAGTTCCATAGACCTTGGCCTTACACATAGAGGTATGATAGTGATCATACCACGATGCACATGATGGAGATCGAGTGCAAGAACCATATCCTTCCACTTATAAACATGTGATGTTTGTTGCATCTTATATTGCTTGTTTGGCGTTTTATTAGCATAATAAGATGATCCCACATTTAGATATCAAGATAAGAATGTGTTCTTCCTTAAGTATGCACCGATTATGTTTCATCGCTCCAAGACATCATGTGATGATCAGGTGTTCTTTGATCCACGATCATATTTCGGGTGTAAGACAGTTAAACACGCGAATACTAAGGTTCTTACTTGCGAGCCTAGCATGTCCAGACATGGCCTCGAAACACGGACCGAAAGGTTAAGCATGAGTCATATGGAAGATATGATACCCATTTGATGCTCGCCTTTGAAGCTACACCGACTCACGTGATGATCGGACTTGGTGTAGTGGATTTGGTTCATGTAATCACCAAAAAAGACACGAGGGATGTCGTTTTTGAGTGGGAGTTCATTTCTAATTTGGATTAGTAGAACTCAATTTATCATAAATTAAATCAAAGTGAATTTGCATAATTTTTTGTAGTCATTGGCATTCGTTCACCACTTTATGCTTAGTTGTAATTGAGATAATAGAACTATAGAATTTTGGATATTAACTTTACGAACTGGTATCGTATTGTGTTGAGTGTCATTCTAAAGTTTAAAGTCCTATTGCAAACTTTCAGCAAACTCTGTTTACTCTGTGAAATTTAATAATTGGTATTAAATCGAGAGTAACAATTCCAATTTAGTATCTTAAGTATCATGTTTCCCTCCATGATTCTTGATTGTTTTAATATCAAGTTTATCTAGGAGATGAAAGAATTGTTTCAGAAACCATCATGTGTGGCAGATATAACGATATCTGAAACAATGTTTTGGTTGCAATATGATAGAGTATAATATATGTTCTCATATTGGATGAGAATTTGCAAAGGCCGGAGATGCTAGACATCCTAATCATCCAAAAGGGTTTTGGAAAGTAATGTTATACTCACGATTAGACTTTATAAGCTACATTAGCTTGATCATGAAAGTCGTCATGATAAGGATGAACAGACGATGTATGTAGTGTTTAATACACTAAAAGATTACTAAAGAATGGATTTTGAAAGAATGCCGATCATTTGATGATGGTGATCTACTTCAAAGTGCAAGTCCAAAGGTATTAGTATTTGAATATACACACTTTGGACTATGTGTCATGTAGATGGCGCCACTGTTGTTGTTGATAGATTATTTTAAAAAGGAAAATAAAATGCTGAAAGAGAATCTATAAAATATATTTCTTAGAAAAGAAAAGACTGGAAATATCCAGTTTAGGTATATAGATGATATACATGTTATGGTTGTATTCTTTGCTTGTTAAACAATGTGGTTCTTGGATATTGGATACCGAATTAGTTGGTATGAAATTTCATACAGAATGACGCAATTCATGAACCACAAAGGTCTAAGTAACTAGCAAGAGAATATGTGATGATGTTCATCGAAAACAAATAAACCGTTGTTTGTATTTCTTGTTGACATCAAAGCATGCCTTCAAGATTTGTTTTAATAATAGTTATTTAAATCAGGTATTAAGAGAACAAAGATTGTTCAAATAATTACCGTATTCCATATAAGATGGATGATTTACAAATCTAGTTGGAGAAACCACATCCATAAAACTAATTCTAAAATGTCGCAAGACAAATGATTGGAAGATCACTTACAAAGTGACATCGCTGTTTAAATTATATTGGAAATAAAACATGAAGAAAATCCGTTTTTATGGATTCCTGGAGTCTTTGATTTGATCAAATGACGCTTGTGAGACTTTCCTCGGAATAATTAAAACTTCGTTCAAAGGCCAAAGAAGAACGAACGACTAAAATATTGGAATTTATACATATCGATGTATGTAGTCCATTATGTGTAGTCGTAAGCGATGGATTTCAACTTCATATACTTTCTCTGAAAATTTGAGTGAATATTCACTTAATGAGAAAGAAGTATGAAGTATTTGAAAATGTTCAAAGACTTTCAAGATGAAGTGGAAAATCATTGTAACAAGAAAATAAATGATTTATGATTTTATCATAAAGGGATTTATTTGAGTTGCAAATGTGACAAGAAAATAAATAATTTATGATTTTATCATAAAAGGATTTATTTGAGTTACAAGTTTAGCAAAAACACCTAGATTTACATCTACTGAAACACCATAGGAATATGGAGTGTTTGAGATTTGTAATGAAACCTTGTTTGACATGGTTGGATTAAAGGTGTTATTTATAAAACTACCTTTATGTTTTAAAAGATTAAAGCTTTAGAGACTACCGCTTTTACACTGAAAAGAGCTCCATCTTGATCCGTTAAAATGACACCTGGTTTGGGGTAAAACCCAAGTTGTCCTTTCTTAAATTTTGGTATGCTAAGCAGAAGTAAGATGTTTACAACCAAAGTCGGATGAGCATGTATTTTTAATTTATTTCGAATAACCATTGGGTATTTCTCCATAACACCGAGGACAAAAGGGTTTGTCGCTTGAAATGTGAAGTTTCTTGAAAAGGGATTTTTTCGCAAAAGTTAAGTGGGAGGACAATAGAACTTTGATAAGGTTAACAAACCTTAGCTATATGTGCTGAGTTGCGCAGCGCCAGAAAATGTTCCGGAGGCAGCCAGAATGCTCATGTCTCACATGCCTCAAAGGTTGTGGTCACGGAGGTCTAAGTTCCTATTGAACCAAGTAAGTCGGATAAATAATCAAATACTAAGATTTGAGAATAAATCATTATTGTTTGAAAATGATGAACCGACTACATGCAAAGAAGCGATGATGGGCCCTGACTCCTTCAAATGGCCTGATGCCATAAAATCCATGATATTTCCATACACGAGAAATCAATTTTTGAACTTGGAAGACCCTCCGGAAAGGTGTAAAAACCTATCGGTCGTATTTGGATCTATAAAGAAACATACATGGATGTTTCACATCTATGAAATAATCGACATGTCATAAAGTATTTTATGACAATGTTTAAGGAGTTGACTATGACAAGATTGAATCTTTCATAGCGATATTTAGTCTAGACAGATTAAAGTAGCAACCACTACATATAATTTGGTATATGGTAGATGAATAACCAAAAAAAGTTCTTCTAATAGAATGGTTACCTAGGACGTGTGCATGACATGGTCCAAAGGGTTTTGTTAATTCAAAGGATGCTAAAAGGGCATGCAAACTTCAATGGTTGAAGTAAGCATCGCGGAGTTGGAATCTTCATCGTGAAGAAACTGGTAAAGAAGTTTAATTTCATCAGGAGACGATGAAGATGCTTGCATTTGCAAAAAAAAATAAGTGGGAGCATTGAGACATATTTCTAATACATTATGTGGATGACATCTTGTTGATTAGAAATGATGTATATTTTATTGACAAAGGTTAAGAATTTCATTTTGATGAAAGACTTAGGCAAAATCCGAATATTTAGCATGAATTTCTATAGTGGATATACTGTAACGCTAATATGGTTGTGCCAAACATAAATATATGAGATATTGAAGGAGTTCAATATAGAAACGACAAGAAACGGTTCTTGTCGCATGGAAAGGAATTGAATCAAGATTCAAGTGTATCGACACTTGATAAGTGAAACAAGATTCAAGTGCTTTGACACTTGATGAGTGAAATCACGAGAATGTTTTGACCAATCATACCATGATATGTACACATCTATATATGTCCTATGCTCTAAGTGTTATGAGCATATACCAGGATGAATCATACAATAATCATTGGACGACAGTAAGGAAATTCTTATGATCTTTTGGAAGAACTAAGAATATATTTGTGTAGAGGTGACAAACAATTACAAATAGTTCATTGTAAAGCGTTACATTGATACTAGTTTTATCACAAGATACAAATTAAGATTATCTCAATTTAAACTATGGGTGGAACAATGAAATGGAAAGGAGTTTCCATGACGGATTTGGATAAATTCCAAAGTTAAGACATTGTGACGGATACTATAACAAAAAGGCTAAGTATATGACTGCTATAGTAGCAGCCAAGGAGGGCATTTGTGTCAAGTAGTTTGTTATCAAACTAAGGTGTGGTTCGCAACGGGCTAACACTAAAGATATATTGTACGACAATAGTATCGACATGATTTAACCCCAAGGAACTAAGGTTCTCACTGAAAGACCAAACTTATACAATGCCATCCCATTGGAGAACGAGTGATGCGTGAAGACACAAAGACATGCAAATACACACGGACCTGAAAGCGTCAGATCTGTAGATTATGTTAACCACTTGCAATCACGTATATGGAACACCTGAAAGCCATATGTGTTCCATACGCAAAGTTTTCAAACTAGATTATTGTCTCTAGTGCAAGTGGGAGACTGAAGGGAATATGCCCGAGAGGCAATAATAAAGTGGCTATTATCATATTCCTTATTTATGATAAATGTTTATTTTTCATGCTATAATTGTATTAATACAAAAACGTTAATGCATGTGTGTTTAATAAACAAACAAAAAGTTCCTAGTTATGCCTCTGTCATAAACTAGCTCATTGATTAACAAGATGATCAAGGTTTCCTGATCATGGACATTGGATGTTTTTAATAACTAGGTTACAACATTAGTGTAATGGTGTGATGAACATTCATCTGAAGTATAGCATTACGATCAAAGTCATTGAGTTTATATTGCTATAACAACATACGAAGTGATCCTAATCCTTAGACCATGAGATCATGTCAATCACTAACACCAGAAGAGTATCTTGATAACATCAAACGTCACACCATAACAAGGTGATTATAAAGATGGGTTCAGTACTACTAAAGTGTTATGTTGAGGCCCATGGATCGAGAGTGGAATTTATTCATCCTGATGACGGATAGATATGCTCTGGGCCCTCTCGGTGATATCATATTGATTAGCTTGCAAGCAAGTGATTTGATCACTAGAATGTTATATCACGGGGACGAGAAAAGAGTACATGTTAGTAAAGAGATCAAACTAGCTATGGAGATACCGATGATCGAATATCGGACATGTAATATATCGCGAAACAAAGGGATTAAGATACTAGCGTAAAAGGTTCTCGTGATCACAAGAAACTCATCGCTGAATGTGTGGGAGTTAGTATGGACCTCCAAGTACCGCTTCTGATTATTGATATAAGAGGGGTCTCGATCATGTCCGCATTACGAACCTTATGGTGACACACTTAAGAGACACCGACATCCATTTGGATCAAAAGTTTCATGCCGGAACGAATAACAAGCGTAGGAATTTATTTCACTAGAAACCGAAACAGGTTTTCGGGTGAAACTGCAGAAAGTGTTTTTGCATGTGAAATGAAATACTAGCAAGGGGTTATATGTGAATGTTTGTCATTAAAGTAATTGAAAAAATTCTGAATAAATAAAAGGAGTTTTATTTAATGAGAGTTTGCATTAAATTTGGTGAAAATTTAATGGGAATTTGAGTGGGTTTTTGAGTGGAGAAAATTGAAGGGCCATTTTGTGAGTGGAGTGTCCACCCACATGAATGAGGGAGAGGTGGGGCACCCTCCATGGCCGGCGGCCATGTCCCCTTGGGCTGCCCCCTCCCCTATATAAGGAGCCCCTCCTCTCACTTATCACTCACACCTCCTCGTGAAGGATCTCTCCCCCCTCTAGTATTTATCCCCCATGGTCTCGGACTAGCGAGATACATGTTCCCGGTAGCTATTCGGCAAGAAAGAGTTGTGCTTACGCTGCATCGCTGGAGCGAGGAGGTGGAGGTTGCTCGGTGCCTCGGACGTGTGTGTGAGCACGGACGCGCCACTGATTTGCGGTGCTAAGGACTTCCTCTCGATCTTGAGATCGGCAAGAGATCGTCTACATCAACCACGAGTTTGGACTCATTAAGATTTGTCGGTCTTCAAGGGTATGTTCTCTACGGATGTACATCCGCCCGTTGTTTGTATCTAGTAGATAGATCTTGGTACATAGTTGTTCCCATCGTAGGAAATATTTTGTTTTCTATGCTACGAACCCTAAAAACAGCACATCTACAACCTTAGAGATTTTTGTCACTTCCCTAGATTCAATAGAGGCATGAACCCACTATCGAGCATAAATACTCCCTCTTAGAGTCACTAGCATCTACTTGGCCAAGATAGCTACTAGAAACGGAGAGCATGCAAGATCACAAACAACACATACATGATAGAATCAATAAGATAGAACCATTAATCAATCTGACATAGTAATCTCAATATCCATCGGATCCCCGCAAACATAACATGCATGATTACAAATAGATGATCTTGATCATGAACGGATCTCACAAGATCTAAACATGGTAGCACAAAGGAAGAGAAACAACCATCTAGCTACTACATGGATCCGTAGTCCAAGGTGGAATACTCACGCTTCATACCGGAGGCTGGCATGATGATGAAGAAGGCCTCCGGGATGATCTCCCCTTCGGCAGGGCGCCGGGAAGAACTTCAGATCCCCCCGATCTAGGGATGATGGTGGCGGCAGCTACGGATTATTTCGTGGAAGATTGATCGGGTACTTAGGATTTTGGTATCGGGGGCTTCTTATAGGCAAAGAGGCGAGGCAGGGCACCCGGGGTGGCCGCACCCCCTAGACGCGGGCCAGGCCTGGCCGCGCGGCCAGGGGGTGTGGCCCCCTGGTGGCTCCCCTCCGTCTCGTATTATGGCTCCATGTTCCCACGATAAAATATTGACTTTGGCTTTTGTCCTATTGTCACATCCCAAAATTTTGCAAATTTTGAAATGTAAAAAATAAACAAACAAAAGAAACAAATGATGAAATTTAGGGGGAAAAGAAACTCTTTGTTTCTAATGGAAACATCAAAACCTTACTTGAACAAAATTTGAATGAGAAAGTAATAAAAAAATTCTCAAACAGATCAAATGCATTCATGCATGGAAAGTATCTTGAATTTGAGCACTTGGAAAGGATAAACCTAAACCCTAAACCCTAATAAAAGAAATCATCATCAAGATCACTCCAATACTATGGCTTTGTTCCATATAAAAATTTAGCAACAACATTCATAAATAATCATTAATGGTAAACAAAAATATTACAAAACCGTGGGATTTGATTTCACTCAATTTGGAGCCATGGATAAAAACTTATAATTTTTATATGATAAAAGAAAGTATTCCAAGGCTAATAAAGCCCATAGCTAAAATCAATAACAAATTGTGAATAAATAATTCTAAAGGATATAAAAAGACAAATAATTATTAAATAGAGTTATACAAATTTGAATCACTATTTTTGGAGCTACAAATAAAAAGATATGAATTTTATAAGACTAAGAAAGAATTAAATAAATAAGAATTATTGCAAAGTAATTTAAACCATGGCTTAATCCATAATTAAATGGAATAAAAATAATTTAAATAATTTAAAAGGATAAAAGTTTATTTAAATAAAATAATATGGGCTTATGAGCCATATTCAAGTTTTATTTAAATAAATGCCTTTGTGCCCCATTCAATTTAAATGTTTAATATTTTTTTTAAATCCTCAAATTGGACTAAATAACCAATTTGTATTTTGTAATAAAACCTACTGAAAAGTTTTAGTGAAGGTTTCAAATCAAATTGTTGTTTGAATCAAATGATTTGTTTAAGAACAAAAAAATACAAAAAGAAAAAGAAAAACATTAGAAAAAAGAGGAAACTTACCTACCACCATTCTGGCCCAGCAACCACGGCCCAACTAAGAACACCCGGCAACCCCTCCCCCACAGACTTCCTTTTCGCACCGCACATTTCCCCCACCCCTCACTGAAATCTTGACCCCACCTCCACATCAGCGTCATCGTCAACCCCGCGTAGGACCCGCTCCCCTTTCTCTCTGCTGTTTCTTCGTCGAGTCAATTCGAATAAATTATGCTTGAATTCGCGAGTAATTTGCTCCCTCGACCTGGCCTTCTTATTCCCCTCTCCCTCCTCTCTATTTCCCCTCACTTCCCCGCATCAGAGAGCCCCCAGGCTGCCCTGAATTGACCTCACACCGCGCAGCAACCGACACATTCCGACGCCGATTCCGGTGAACCGCGACCTCCCCTTGCCCTCTAGTTCAAACTAGATTGTTTGTCATCATATTGCGCTTGCACTGATACTCTTTGTTTATTCACGGGCGCTCTGTAGGCTCGCCTTCATCATCATTTGCAAGCTCCCGATGGTGCGCGCAACTCCGGCGAAGGATTCTCGACGGACCCGTGCGCCCCTGCCTCTCATACGACCTCCCCCGATCTCGCCTCGTCCTCAGTAACCTATGGTAACATCCCATCCCCCCTGTACCCCTCTATAATCGCCGGAGCGCAACCCATCCGCCGCGCCACCGCCGCGCGTAGAGAGCAGCGCCGCCAGTTCTTGGCCACGCGCTCTGGTCCGCTAGATCTAGATCGTAGGGCCAGAATTAGGTCACTTAACAAAGAGGTACCATTTGATCTGAGCCTCACGTTTCTACTTAGATCTAACGGTGCATGATGCGTGATTAGGCCGAAGCAATACCAGCCAATCATGACACACCACGTGGCCAGGATTTCGATTTAAAAACCAGAAAAGGTTCATTAGATGTTTAAACTTGCAAAATTCATAACTTTTAATCTACAAATCAGAAAAATACAAATTTGGTGTCGATGGATTCAGAAAAATATGAACTACACTACTATGGACTTAGTTTGTACACTTGTTTATGTAAAAATTGAGTTTTAGGCAGAGACTTGTTTAGGGCTATTTTGAGTATAAAAATTGTTGTAAAAATTATTTTTGAGTAAATCCTTGTGCAAATGGTTTTGTTTTGAACCCGTTGACCATAAAAACTAACACTTGAAATTAAAAAATATATTTTGTTATCACTAGAAATTATTCCTTGAATAAAAGCTTTTCTAGTAAAAAGAAAAATGATTTAATTAACCAAATTGCACTAACTTGATTCCAATTGGAATTCCACCTTTTTAGAAGGACCAATAGATGTTTGTAGTGTTCAAAACTTTTCTAAAATAAAATAACCTTTTGCATGCTTGCATGCATTTCTTTGTATTTGTTTTGTTATTTCTTTTGTGTTGCTAGTTTTGAGTGTGTGCTTTTGCATGATTGTATTGTAGTGAACTTTGAGGAGTGTGACATTTGCAAGATCAAGGAGAGTACCCAGATTTTATACTAAAAAGGCAAGTGATACTTTGGTCATCAAAAGTCCTATATTTTCAATATTGCATTAGTGTTATTTTTGTAGTATGCATGATAGGATTATTTTGTATATTTCTATGCTATGCTAAACCTATAGTATCTACCTTGGTAGTATTTCCTAAATATAGGAGACATGGTAAGTTTAGAATGCTTAGTATAGATATATAGAATTGTGGGTGGAAATCATGATATGATGCCTTATGAAAATACAAGTATTGTTTTTGGACTAATGAAAACAACTGATGTTAATGAAACACCTGGGTGGAAATGGTACTTGTATGGATGTTTATGTTGAGTGGTTACCCAGGGCCCATGTCTATGGTTTACCCTGTGTATCTCACTTGTGGATGGCCACCCAGGAACAAAGAGATTGGAGATATTCTTCTCGCGAAAGCTTCCAGTGCAGCCGCATGGCATATGGGCTCTGCCTTGACCAACTAAGTTGCAAGAACTCAGCCAGATGGACAGAAGGTGGTAGTGATGATAGGATGGAATGCGTCCATGGTGGTCTGAGGGTTTGCTTCTGAAAAGTCTCATCTCGATGCATGTCGAGTCTTGTGGGGAAAGTGCACCACCTCTCAAGAGGGTAAAATTAAGTACTTAGCCGTGTCCCCGGTTATGGACAATTTTGAGCATCAAGACAGTGAAGGAGTTCAATAATCTCATCATTCTAATTTCTCTAAGTTAAAACTTGATGGGTGAACAAGGGAAGCACCTGGTGTGTATCCAGTGTGCCATGTTTGATGAAGTGTTTTGAAAAAGAGAAAAATTATATTACAAAGGATAGGGAAAACTTATTTTTTGCAAAGGCCAACCAAAACTCCACTTAGCCATATATTCATGTAGATGTTATATTCTCCATATCAATATGATATCACTTGCCAATACAATTCAAATGTATTGACCCTTGTGGCTGT
Organism: Avena insularis; assembly: GCA_023614405.1. NCBI lineage: Eukaryota > Viridiplantae > Streptophyta > Magnoliopsida > Poales > Poaceae > Avena > Avena insularis. The sequence continues at coordinate 20,581,420 of CM042693.1, forward strand.
AACTTATCATGTTGTAGGTTTGTTTGATGTTAGTGAAGTATGTTGAGTAGGGATTATAAGTCTACATGCAACATGTTTGCATGTGGCATATGAAGATGAAGGACTCCATGCTTTATAGTTATATCTGCTGCTCTGTAATAAGATAGCCATATGAGCTATGTAAGTTGTAATGAACTATTTTATTCCTGGTTATGAGTTGTAATATGACCTTTGTTTCTTGATATTACATCTTAAACTGTGGGTGCTAGCTATTCGATCCAGGTACTAGCAATGTAAACATAGGGACTTGTACCTTATTGGGTTCAGGCCTCTACACTCATCCAATTCCGAGAATATTGATTTTCTGCCTTTTCTGGAACCAAAAACATAAGAAAACATGCAACTGGCACTGTGGAATCTTGTTAATAGGTTAGTCCCAGAAAACATATAAAAACCTCAAAGTGTAGACAAAGCAAATCAAAGTAGACACTAAACAAGCATGGAACATCAAAAATTATAGATACGTTTCTGACGTATCAAGCATCCCCAAGCTTAACTACTGCTCGTCCTCGAGTAGGTAAGTGATAAAAAGAATAATTTTTGAGGTGACATGCACCATCACTATCAAGATCAAACCATTTGTAATCATTGAAAGGTGGGATCAAAGAACTCTAAACATGAGCATGAAAGAAGAAGTTCTAACAATAAGACAAAGTAACCATGCATGCAACATGAAAGGTTACACACAAAGATTCATGAATAACAATGCATTGAAAAAAGTTTGTTTGTTTCACATATAGAAAACATAGCATAGTGGCATTCAACTTGTCCCTCATGGAGTAGCAAATAAATGCTTAGGACACCTTCAAAGTTCATAAGAGTGACTAGATACAAATAGTTCATGAGCAAGCAATATCAACAATATGCATCAATCAATAAGTTTTGGGACAATGCACATAGAACTAAGAATCACAACTATGCTCTCTTAATTGGTGCCTAAGGATAGAAGGTGGAGAATCAATATAATGGTGGAATAAAGGCCCTTCATAAAAGAGAAGCAGGGATTTAAAGTCACATAAAGAGCCTCCAAAAATTATGGTACTTGTTAGCTTTCAGCTCTCATTGCCCCTATCATAAGCATGTTGAAGTGATTAAGGTTAAAGTGAACAAACTATGGAGTATATGCTTGACAAAGTATAAGTTGGCAATCTCATGTACCTTGAATACGAGGGCCGCTCCTCATGCTACTCAACTTTAGTCACCGGTAAGTTCTTATCATAGTAAGTACATGTGTATCATAGAGAACCGCCAACGGGATACCCCTTGCACATGATACATGAGCTATCCCATAATCAAAATGACAAGGCAAGCAGACAATGAGCATCTCAACAATCTTGTTATTTACCATGGGAAAATGGTGCTTTTTTCTCTCTTTCCTCTTTTCAATATGTCTCTTTTTTTATAATAAGAAAGCTTCATAGATTGCTCACTATGGTGATGCTGCAAGTTTCCACCATGATTAGGCAAGGCTTAGGCTAGCGGCCCAGGCATTTCTCTAACACACATACATAACTCCATGGACTTACAAGCTCCCCTTTTATTTCACACCGACGACATCCGCAAACAAAAGAGCATGATATCAACTCTATACAATGTACAAGGGCAATGTTGAAAGCGTTCCCCATGACAGCATGGTCCCAACGTATAAGTGCAAGCATATACAACATAGATGACACAATGGTTCAAGTTTATTAGGGGCAAGAAAAATAAAGTATGCCATCAAGTTTGTGAGAGCTTTAATCACTAAGTTTCACATAACAAAGTAACTCTTTAATTGGAAGGTAGATGAAACAATAATATACTTGGGATGGTGTAACACACCATGCATAGGAATTTATAGTGGACACTTTGGAATAACTTGGTTTCTTGGGAGTTGTATGCATGAGTATAGCTTACTCATACAAGTGGAGGCTAGCAAAAGGCTGGGAGCGACCAACTAAGAGAGCAATAATGGCCATAATCATGCAGAGCAACAAAACAATACTAATCAAAGCATAAAGTGGTACTACAAGTCAAAAACTAAATGATCATAGATGCTATGGTTACTGGTTTATAGTCATAACATGGTGTGAGCATGTGCCAAGTCAACCCAAGCAAAGCATCAAAGGAGAATACCACAATACTATGCTTTTGTATGCTAAAACAACGCATGATTCTTTCAAGGCACATTAAGCAATCCTAATTTTTGGAACAATTCATGCTACAACAATCATCACTAAGCATAAGGTCAAAACAACATCTATCATGACATGATAAAGTCTAAGTCATAGTCAAAGCAAGCTCCTCTTTGTACTACTAAGCAAGAACTTTCTACTCCTCTCCAACACCAATCAACTTATTTGAAGCAACATAGTGAGAACGGGGGTCCAAAATAATTTATTCAAGAAAACAAAAACCAAAAACAAAAACTAAGACGCTCCAAGAACAACACAACAGTGCACGAAACAATAAAAACGAAGTGTCTAAAAAGACCTGGGATTTTTATTGATGAAGAAAGGGATGCCTTGGGCATCCCAAGCTTTAACGCTTGTACCTCTTGAATATTTCTTGGGGTGATACGGGGTGGAATCCCCAAGCTTGAGCTTTTGTCCATTCTTCATCTCATTACATCATTCTTCATTTACACCTGAGAATTTTCCTGCATACAAAACTTCACACAATCTTCATTAGCAACATTAGTGCATTCAAAAGATAATAGACCTTTGGGTTTACTTTCAAAATAGAAAAACTTTCACTAAAAACACAAGCTACTGTAGCAAATTCCTCAAAAATCTCAATTTCCCGAAAAGAACCCAAAAAGGAATCAACAAGAAGCAAATGCAAATAATGGCAGAAATCTGTCAAAACAGACTAGCAGGTACAAACCGATTTTTTCAAAGACCTTCTGTTGCTCAAATAAAAAAGTGTTGAACTAAGTAAAGTTATCTAACAACCTGGGGGATTTATTCAGACAATTACAGCTCAATCCGACTTACAGAGAGTTTACACGAATTTTTACAGTAGAGCACAAAAATCTATTTCGGGAGAGCAACTCACCAAATCTTACTTCTCTCTCATTAGAGGTTATTCTTGGCACAAAAAGCAAATAAAAAGGATAAGGAGAGGTCATTACTGAAGTAATAACTTCCAAGACTTGAGAAAACTATTGGGTTATCTCCCAAGAAGTACTTTTCTTTAATGCCTTTAAGTTAGGCACAAGAAGCAAGAATCAAGATCACTTCCAAGACTTGAGAAAACTATTGGGTTATCTTCTAGCAAGCTTTTGTAGGAACATAATCACTTTAGAAATATTGCAACCATCAAGATCAAAATCAAACTTAGCATCACTAGTAGTAGACTCATTGGGTTTAGGCATTGTGGTAGGAGGAATAGGGACTTCTTGTGGTTTGGTGGCATCCATATTGGTGGTGGTAATAGTGAACACACTATTCTTTCTAGCAATTTCAGCTTCTCTTTCCCACTTAGCATGTAGTTGGTATAATAGTCGAACATTTTCATCAATAGTAACTTGTATGGCATGAGTAGTAGCAAAGGTACCTTCCAAAGTTTCAGGTTTAGCAGCCATTTTATTAATCAAAGAGGACTGTGCTTCAGACAAGGAGGAAATATTTTTCTCAACATTCAAAAGATTTTCCTCCACGGTCTTGTTGAAAATGGTTTGTTTACTAATAAAGTCTTTAAGCATGACTTCTAGTTCATAGGGAGCACTTCTAGTATTGTTGTAGGTGTTTCCAAGGTATTGCCATTATTAGGAGGATAAGGCCTATAATTATTGTTACTACCGAAATTATTCCTATAGGCATTGTTGCTGAAATTGTTATTTCTAATGAAGTTCACATCAACTTGCTCTTCTTGAGTAACCAAAGAGGCTAAGGTAACATTATTTAGATCTATATGAGCTTTCCATTAACAATCATAGCCATGATAACATCAATCTTATCACTCAAAGAGGAGGTTTCTTTAATAGAATTTACCTTCTTACCATGTTGAGCTCTCTTAGTGTGCCATTCAGAATAGTTGACCATCATGTTATCAATGAGCTTTATTGCATCACCCAAGATAATGGTCATAAAGGTACCTCCAGCAGCTGAATCTAATAGATTTCTTGAAGAGAAGTTTAAACCTGCATAAAAAGTCTGGATAATCATCCAAGCAGTCAGTCCATGAGTGGGACAATTCTTAACCAAAGATTTCACTCTTTCCCAAGCTTGATCAACATGTTTATTATCAAGTTATTTAAATTTCATTATTTCACTTCTCATAGATCTGATCTTAGCAGGAGGATAGTATTGTCAAATAAAAGCATCTTTGCACTTAATTCAAGAATCAATACTATTTCTAGGCAAGGATAGCAACCATTCTTTAGCTTTTCCTCTCAAGGAGAAAGGAAACAACTTGAGCTTAATAATATCTCCATCTACATCCTTATATTTTTGCATCTCACAAAGTTCAACAAAGTTGTTGAGGTGGGCAGCATTATCATCAGAACTAGCACAAGAAAATTGCTCTTTCATCACAAGATTCAACAAAGCAGGCTTAATTTCATAAAAGGTAGCATCAGGAGCAGGTGGAGCAATAGGTGTACTTAGGAAATCATTGTTGTTTGTGCTAGTGAAGTCACACAACTTGGTGTTCTCAGCAGAGTTCATTTTTTCAAAAGTGGAGCAAACCAACAACAACTGCAACTAGAGTAGGAACTAATTTTTGTGTGTGTTTTTTATAAGAGAAAGCAAACCAAACTAAACTATTTTTTTTTGGAGTTTTTGATAAAGAAGGCAAACAAAACAAGTAAAAAGAAACTAATCAAAACAAAAACAAAGTTAAGAGAAAGGTTGTGAAGGACTCCCCTTGTGAAGCCTTCCTTAGCCTCCCCGGCAACGGCGCCAGAAAAAGGCTTGATGCGGCTCAGATCACTGTAGAGCTTCATTGGGAGACCCCAAGAGGAAGGTATGATGAGTACAACAGCAAGTTTTTCCCTTAGTAAGGAACCAAGGTTATCGAACCAGTAGGAGGAAGGAAACGACTCAAAGGTGTTGCTAGCAACTGGAAACCTGCACAACACAAACTCAAGACTTTGCCCCAACGAATAGTGAGGTTGTCAATCTCACCGGTTTGCTGAAAACAAAGGATTGACTGTATGGTGTGGAAGGTAATGGTGGTTTGCATAAAGTAAATAGTAATAGTGGAAGATGTATCAATGGTAAATATTGGACCGGGGTCCATAGTTCACTAGAGGTGTTCTTCTTAAGATAAACAACATGGCATGCTGGGTAAACAAATTACAACAGTGCAATTGACAGGACAGAGAAAGGCATAACAATGCAATACTAGACATTCATGATCCTATGAGATTTGATTGGGCAATACAACAAGATACATAGACCACCCTCCAACTGCATCTATGACTAGTAATCCACCTTCAGGTTATCATCCGAACCCCCTCCAGTATTAAGTTGCAAGCAACGGATAACTGCTTTAAGAAAAGTGTGTAAGGTAAACAATCCACTTGTTCCATGAACAAGAGACCGTTGATTTCTCCCTAGTAGCAACAACACATCTACAACCTTAGAGATTTCTGTCACTTCCCTAGATAAAATAGAGGCATGAACCCACTATCGTGTTGGAGATATGCCCTAGAGGCAATAATAAATGTAGTTATTATTATATATTTGTGTTTATGATAAATGTTTACATTCATGCTATAATAGTATTAACAAGGAAACATTGATACTTGTGTGATTTGTAAACTTAATTTGAAGTCCCTAGTAAAGCCTCTATATAATACTAGCTTGTTGGTTAATAGATGATTGTGGTTTCCCTATCATAAACATTGAGATGTTATTAACAACAAGATCATATCGTTAGGAGAATTATATGATGGACATACTCCTATAGATAAGCGTAGCATAAAGATCAAGTCATTTTAATAGTTCAATTGCTATATGCTTTCTGATATATAGTAATCTAATTCCTTCGACCATGAGATCATGCATATCACCTTTACCGGATGGATGCTTTGATGACATCAAACACCACACCATAACTGGGTGGCTATAAAGGTGGCATTGAGTGTTCGGAAAGTATTGGTTGAAACACATGGATCAAGAGTGGGATTTGTCCATCCATATGACGGATAGATATACTCTGGGCCCTCTCGATGAAATGTCATCCAATTAGCTTGCAAGCATGTGACTGGCTCACAAGGGATCACATATCACGGGAACGAGAAAAGAGTACTTATCGGTAACGAGGTTGAACTAGGTATGCAGAGATACCGACGATCATAACCTCGGATAAGTAAACGATCGTGAGACAAAGGGAAATTGATATCGTATGTAAGTGGTTCATTCGATCGCAAAGTAATCGTAGAAATATGTGGGAGCCATATGAATTTCCAGATTCCTCTATTGGTTATTGTTCGGAGAAGTGTCTCGATCATCTCTGCATAATTCACGAACCGTAGGGAGACACACTTAAGGATTCGACGTTGTTTTGAGTAGTTTTGGAATGATGAGAAAGAGACCGAATGTTGTTCGGAGTCTCGGATGGGATCCGGGATATCACGAGGAGATCCGGAATGGTCCAGAGAATAAGATTCATATAAGGAAAGTCCGTTTGAGTTGGGGAATGGTTAGGTGTTTTCATCGGAATGTTCTAGAATGTTCGGAATGTCCCAAGACTCCGGAGGAAGGGTACATGAATGTGTTGTATCAAGTTGGTATGATTGCATCATGTACTAAGTGTCATCGCTGAACCAAATAAAGGATTAATTCAAATCCTAGTTTGAAAAGTCAAACAGCTAGTTTGAAAAGTCAAACGGCTAAATTTGGAAAGAGGAAAAGAGGAGGAGTGGGAAATCGAGTTGGGGAGGAGTTCCCTCCTCCAACCGGCGGCGCCCACCCAAGCCGAGTTGGGGAGGGACTCCCTCCTCCCCTTGCCGGCCCCTCCACCTATATAAGGAGGGGCAGGGCTCCCTCCTAGCACACACAAGATCCTCTCCTCCAAACCCTAGCCGCCGGCGCCGCCACCTCCACTGCCGCCGCCGCCGACCTAGGCCAAGCCACCGCCTCCGCCTAGCAACCCTAGCCGCCGGCCAAGCTTCCTCCTCGGCATGTCTAAACCCTAGATCGTCGAGGGACTCTCTCATACTCCACCATACTCGCTCGGCTGAAGCCTGCGAGATCTCCTCTACTTCGGTACCACGTTGTCTTGCGGAATCGAGGAGAGTGCTACAACCTCCGCTGCTGCTGGAACAAGGGAGAGGAAGGTCTTAAAAAGTCGAACGTGTGACCGACTACGGGAGCGCTGCCGGAATGCAGCGCCGGAAGGATCGTCTACGCGATCTTGAGATCGGAAAGAGTACGACTACATCACCCACGAGAATCCGCTCTCGTTAAACACTTTGGAATCTTTGAGGGTGAGTTATTCTATCGACTCGTTGCTACAATCTAGTAGATAGATCTTGGCTTGTTTGTTTGTATGCGGTAGAAATTTTTTGTTTTCCATGCTACGAAACCCTACATATCGAGCATAAATACTCCCTCTTGGAGTCACTAGCATCTACTTGGCCAAGATAGCTACTATAAATGGAGAGCATGCAATATCACAAACAACACAAACATGATAGAATCAATAAGATAGAACCATTAATCAATCTGACATAGTAATCTCAATATCCATTGGATCCCCGCAAACACAACATGCACGATTACAAATAGATGATCTTGATCATGAACGGAGCTCACAAGATCTAAACATGGTAGCACAAAGGACGAGAAACAACCATCTAGCTACTACATGGACCCATAGTAAAAGGTGGAACTACTCACGCTTCATACCGGAGGCTGGCATGATGATGAAGAAGGCCTCTGGAATGATCTCCCGTCCGACAGGGTGACGGGAAGAACTTCAGATCCCCCGATCTAGGGACGATGGTGGATGCGGCTACGGACTATTTCGTGGAAGATTGATTGGGTACTTAGGGTTTTGGTATCGGGGGCTTCTTATAGGCGAAGAGGCGAGGTAGGGGGCACCCGGGGTGGTGATGTCTACACACTTCTATTCTTTTAGATAGTTGTTGGGCCTCCAAGTGAAGAGGTTTGTAGAACAGCAGCAAGTTTCCCTTAAGTGGATTACCCAAGGTTTATCGAACTCAGGGAGGAAGTGGTCAAAGGTATCCATCTCAAACAACCCTGCAATCAAGATACAAGAAGTCTCTTGTGTCCCCAACACACCCAATACACTTGTCAGGTGTATAGGTGCACTAGTTCGGCGAAGAGATAGTGAAATGCAAGTGGTAACAGTGCCAGAAAATAGCTTCTGACTTGTTGTTGACGTGGGGTAACGTGTGTGGGTGCCAGAAAATAGCTTGACATTGAGGTAAAGACTAAAGGCAAAAGGATGGAAGCAAGCAAACATACAACGGATCTAGATGCAAATGGTGTTTCAATGCTTAGAAACAAGGCCTAGGGATCATACTTTAACTAGTGAACACTCTCTCATATAAATATACTCTCTTCATGATACTACTCTTAACTACTCTCCGGTTGGACACTCAAATCATCGGTAGGGCTATAATAGCACTCCTCAAAGTCCGCCTTCCCCAATCTAGATAACCCCAGATTGTCACCTTGAGCGCTAGATGGTTCCAACAAAAACCACAATTTCATAGAGACATCCAACTCCAAATATACTCAAGATAAAGATATATGTAACCTAGCTTAAGTGCCACACACGGTGTGCACGCTATCACTTTCACACACGTGGGGAAAAGCATAGATCTATTAAAGCACAAAGAGTATTTATGTAGACTCAAACCTAAGTGCCACCATGGTGTGCACGCTGTCACTTTCACACACATGGGGAGAGCAGAGATCTATTAAAGCACTTGAGTAGCAAGGTAGATCTACTTGATTACAAAGCTCATGATCACAATATGACCATGCATAGAGAGAGATGAACACATAGCTACCGGTAGAGCCCTTAGCCTCGAGGAAGAACTACTCCCTCCTCATCAAGGGAATCAACAACGGTGATGAAGATGGCAACGAAGATCGATGGAGATGGCTTCGAGGGCACTTCCCCGTCCCGGCAGGGTGCCGGAACAGAGACTTTCTGTCACCCGAATCTCCCTTTAGGTGGCGGCGGCCCTACAGAGGTTTTCCTGGAGGTATGATGGATTCTTTAGGGTTTTCTCCCCGGGGGCTTCTTATAGGCGAAGAGCCGAGGCTGGGAGGAGGCCGAAGGGGCCACACCCTGCCTAGGCGCGGGTCCACCCTAGCTCGCGCCTGGGGGGTGTGGTGGCCCTCTGGCACCTCTCCGTCTCCCCTTATGGCTTCATGATGCCCACGGTAAAATATTGACTTTGGCTTTTGTCCCGTCCAATTCTGAGAATATTGATTTTCTGCCTTTCTGGAACCAAAAACAGAAGAAAACAGGCAACTGGCACTGTGGCAACTTGTTAATAGGTTAGTACCATAAAGTGTATAAAAATACCTCAAAGTGTAGACAAAACATAGCAAAGTAGATACTAAACAAGCATGGAGCATCAACAAATTATAGATACATTTCCGACGTATCAAGCATCCCCAAGCTTAACTCCTGCTCGTCCTCGAGTAGGTAAGTGATAAAATAATATTTTTTCAGGTGACATGAACCATCAAAACCAAGATCAAACCGTTTGCAAGCATTGAAAACTGGGATCAAAGAACACTAAACATGAGCATGAAAGATGGAGGTCTAACAATAAGACGAAGTAACTATGCATGCAACATGAAAGGCTACAAACAAAGATCATGAGTAACATGCATTGAAAAACGTTTGTTTGTTTCACGTATAGAAAACATAGCATAGTGGCATTCAGCTTGTCCCTCATAGAGTAGCAAACAGATGCATATGACACCTTCAAAGTTCACAAGGGTGACTAGAAACAAGTAGCACAAGAACAAGTAATATCACAATATGCATCAATCAATAAGTTTTGGGACACTGCACACAGAATGACAACTATGCTCTCTTAATGGTGCCTAAAGGTACAAAGTGGAGACTCAAATAATGGTGGAAGAAAGGCCTTTCATAAAGGGAAGCAGGGAATTCAAGTTTCAAAAAGATCTTCCAAAAATTATGGTACTTGTTAGCTTTCAGCCCTCATTGCCCCTATCATAAGCATCTTGAAGTGATTAAGGTTAAAGTGAACAAAGATGGAGTTTATGCTTGACAAAGTATAAGTTGGCAATCTCAAGTCCCTTGAATACGAGGGCCACACCTCATGCTACTCAACTTCAGTCACCTATAAGTTCTTGTCATTGTAAGTACATGCGTATCATAGAGAACCGCAAACCGGGTACCCCTTGCACATGGTACAGGAGCTATCCCATAACCAAAATGACAAGGCAAGCAGACAATGAGAATCTCAGGCGATCTTTTTATTTACTATATGCATAGATTTTATTGAGGATGCTTCATAGATAGCTCACTATGGTGATGCTGCAAGTTTCCACCATGATTAGGCATGGCTTAGGCTAGCGGCCCAGGCGTTTCTCTAACACAAAATACATACTGCCCGGACTTAGAAATTCCCTCTTTATTTCATACCGGTGACATCCATAGACAAAAGAGCATGATATCAACTGAGTACAAAGTACAAGTGCAATGTTGAAAACATTCCCCGTGACAGCACGGTTCCGATAATTCCAACGTACAAGTGCAAGCATATACAACATAGATGACACAATGGTTCAGGTTTATTAGGGGCAAGGAATATAAAGTGTGCCATCAAGTTTGTGAGGGCTTTAATCACTAAGTTTTCACATAACAAAATACTTTTAAATTGGAAGATAACTGAAAACAAGAATATACTTGGAAGGATGTAACACACCATGCATAGGAATTTATAGTGGACACTTTGGAATAACTTGGTTTCTTGGGAGTTGGAAGCATGAGTAGAGCTTACTCATACAAGTGGAGGCTAGCAAAAGACTGGGAGCAACCAACTAAGAGAGCAATATGGCCATAATCATGCAGAGCAACAAAACATTACTAATCAAAGCATAGAGTGGTACTACAAGTCAAGGACTAAATTATCATAGAGGCTATGGTGACTTGTTCATAGTCATAACATGGTGTGAGCATGTGTCAAGTCAACCCAAAGAAAGCATCAAAGGAGAATACCGCAATACTATACTTTTGTATGCTAAAACAACACATGATTCCTTCAAGGCACATTAAGCAATCCTAATTGTTTGGAACAAGTCATGCTACAACAATAATCACTAATCATAAGGTCAAAACAAGATCTAGCATGACATGATAAAGTCAAAGCCACAATCAAAACAAGCTCCGTTTTTGTACCACTATAAGCATGAAACTTTCTACTCTTTTCCAACACCAAACAACTTATTTGAAACAACTCACAAAGATAATAATCAATAAAGATCAGTGAGCTTGTCTCACAAATTCACAAATAAGAACTAAAAAGTTCTAAGCTAAAAGCACAAGAAAACTAAGGCTGAACACAGTGCTAGCAAAAGTGAACACTCACAAAACAATAAGAGTGAAAACTAGAGTGTTCTAGGCAATGGAAACAGAGTGTGTCTCTCTCCAAAAGAAGTGTGGTGTAACCAACCAACTTACTCAAGCAAACTAAGAAAACGGAAACCAAAAACAAAAACTAAGACGCTCCGAGAACAACCCAACAATGCATGAAACAATAAAAACGAAGTGTCTAGAAAGACCTGAGATTTTTATTGATGAAGAAGGGGACGCCTTGGGCATCCGCAAGCTTTGACGCTTGTACCTCTTGAATATTTATTGGGGTGACATCCCCAACATTGAGCTTTTTTCCATTCTTCATCTCATTACATCATTCTATCTCTACACCTGCAAATTTTCCTTCATACAAAACTTCACACAATCTTCATTAGCAACATTAGTGTATTCAAAAGATAATAGACCATTGGGTGTAGCTTTAGAAAAACAAAACTTTCTCTAAAAACATAAGCTACTATAGTAATTCCCTCAAAAAGCTCAATTTCTGAAAAAGAACCCAAAAATGAATCAATAAGAAGCAAATGCAAATAATGGCAGAAATCTGTGAAAACATACCAGCAGGTAGAAACCGATTTTTTTGAAGACCTTATATTGCTCAAATCAAAAAGTGTTGAACTAATGAAAGTGCCACATCCCAAAATTTTCCAAATTTTGAAATGTGAAAAATAAATAAACAAAATAAATAATTGTTGAAATTTAGGGTGAAAAGAAACTTTTTGATTCCAAATGGAAACATCAAAACCTATTTTGTTCAAATAGAATCCTAAAGGGATTTAAAAGATAAACAAATAATAAATAAAGTTATAAAAGTTGGAATCACCATTTTTGAATCTTTAAATAAAAAGATATGGATTTTATAAGCAAAGGAAGAACTAAATAAATAAGGAATATTTTAAAAAGCCAAATTAAATCTTGGCCAAACAATTGAAATAAAATATTTTTGTTTAATAAAAATAGTAAAGGATTATTTAAATAAAATCATAAGGATTTATTAATATCCATTTTTATTTAAGTAAAGACATTTCCCAAATTTAAATTAACATTAAAACATATTAAAGTATTTTAAATTATAATTCAAAGTGAATTATATTTAAATAAAACCTACTAAAAAGGTTTGGTAAAATTTAGAATTCAAATAGAGTTTTTAAAACATATTTAAATCCTATTTGAAATAAAGACAAATGTCTATTTTTAAAATTAATAATAGACCCTAAAAGAATAAAAGAATTATTCTAAAATGGACTTTGGAATATGTTAATAAACAGTATTAAAATATATTCAAAGTTTGACAAAGGTTTGAATTTAATTGGAGTTTGAATTATTTGAATAAAAATCAAAACAGATAAATAGAAAAGGAAAAAGAAAAAGATTCTGTATAAAAAAAGGGAATCGAAGCCAGGCCAGAATCAGGCCCAGTCCAGCCCAACTCGCAGCCCATCTCCTCCCCCTCTCGCGAATCGTTTTCCACTCAGAAACAAACCCGTGAAATCACTGATCAGTGGACCCCATCTAACCCCCACTCACTTTGCTGACCGCTGGACCCCACCTTCTTGTTCATCGTTTCCACCCGCGACGACCGCGCCTCGCCGTTTCTGCCATTGATTAAGGTGATCAATCCGCATTGATGCTGCAACGATTACTCCCTACAACTGTACGCGCTTAAACGCCCCTCTCCCCTCTCCCTTTCCCCTCAGTCTACATTCCACCGGAGCCCTAGGGCTGCTCCAATTTCCCGCAGCAACGCCACTGCCTCCGACGTGATTCCCGACCGATCCCGGCCAGCCAAGCAACTGCCTTACCCCAATGACTGCACGAGCTTGACCAACAGCTTCATGCGCATCTGCCAGCACCTTTCCCTTGCCCGCGCGAATTCCCTAGGCTCGACAACAACCACACCCGAGCATGTCGCCGCCTCTGCTCCAACTCCGGCGACACCCTAGTATCCTCTGACCTTCCCTCTTCCTCTAGTTGATACGAGTGTGATCCCTGACTCCGTACGCTTCTAACTCCGTGCTCGGTTTGTCTTAGCACGCCCACAATCTTCACCTTCATCAACAATTGAGCGTGCCCGACGCCAACGCCGTCTCTGACGAGCAATCGCCGCTACCCGGCGCCCTCGGCGACCCCAACACTTGAGCGCGCCTCCTGAAGTCGGGTGAGCATCCTCTCTCTCCCGTGCGACCTAGTTCGTCGGCAACCTCACCGTCTGACCGCGTCGCCGTCACTCGCCACCAGTTAATGGCCAGCTGCTCTGGACCGTTAGATCTGGATCGCCTGGATAGGAAAGAACAACTTAACGAAGGGGTATTCTTTGATCTGAGCCATGCGACACCCTTTAGATATAACGCCCCACGTTGCACGACGACGTGAACCGGCACTGTCCAATAAGAACGTGCCACGTAGCCAGACTCTGGTTTTAAAACAGAAATTTGATCTATTAGTGATTAGATTTTGTAAAATTCATAACTTTTAATCTACACGTCCAAATTTTACAAATTTTATATCAATGGAATCAGCAGAACAAGTACTTTCCAACCATGCACTTTGTTTAATGAATTGCTTCTGGAAACTTAGTTGTTTTTGTAGAAACTTGTGTAGGCATAATTTGAATATAAAAATTATTCTAGAAATATTATTATGGTAAAATCTTTGGCAAATGGATTGTTTTGAACCTACTGACCATAGAAACCAACTTATGGATTTAATAGTGTATTTTGTGAAGCCAAAGAATAAATCTTTGAATTAGAACATTTCTAGTCAAATAAAAATATTGTTTATGTGTTAAAAATACTTTTTGAGTAAAATCTTTGGAAAATGATTTGAATTAAACTCTCTGACCCTAAACACCAAGTTTTGAGATTTAAAAATATATTTGATGAACCCTATAAAATTATTACTTTGCTAAAAGGCATTTTCAACAACATAAAATATCACTTTGGTCTAAAATTGGTTTATGGGGTGAAACCTTTTGCAAATGGTTTTAATATTAAACACTTGACCTTAAAACACTAACATATTGTGTTTAAAAATATTTTATAAACACTAGGGATTATCATTTTGATTTAAATCATTCCTAGCAAAACAAAAATGACTTAAAATGGCCATTTTCACCAACTTGAATTTAAATGGTTTTACCACTTTTGTAAATGACCAATATGAGCTTTAAAATGAGTAGAGCCTACTAGAAACCACTTTTCCAAATAAAACCATCTTTTTCATGCTTGCATGCATTGCCTTGTTTTTGTTATTTTATGTGGTGAAATTGTTTGAATGCTAGTTGAATATATGTTTGCTTGATTGAATTGTAGTGAAGTTAGAAGAGTGTGATATTTGCAAGATCAAGGAGTGAACCAATATTCCCTACTAAAAAGGCAAGTGACACTATCATCCATGTCCTACTATTTTCATTACACTTAGTGGATTTTTGTAGTATGCATGACATGACTACTATATTTTTATGCTATGCTAAATCCTATTAGGATATCCTTATATCTTCCTTAGTGTAAACATTGTAGTTGTAGTATGCTTAGCCCTGCTATATATTTGGGATGGGATACATGATATGATTATATAAAGTGTTGGAAAGATATATGTTTTATGTAATAAAACAAGTACTCAATGAACCACCTGGGTGGAAAGAGGATACTCAATTTTGGACAAGGTGGCAACAAAGGGAACCATGTTTATATGGCTATCTTCTTGTATGTGCACTAGAAGAAAACCACCCAGGGACTTAGAGATTGAACAAGTTTCTCGTACAGTGGCTTCCGTGTACAGCCACATGCTAAATGGGCTCTGGCTTAGTCAACTACATAGTGGAAGACCCTTGCATTGGCATCTTTAGGTTAACTAGAATCGTGTATTGGAAATATATCCTTACATTGGTGCCTGGTAGACAAGCTAGCATTGTGTATTGGGGGGACTTCTATGGAAAGACTTCGTCACATTCTCGATTTCCCGGTACTCCATTTGGTGTGTACTTATCTAGCGGCCACTGGTGGCGTCAAGACAAGATTGTGTCATGTGGGTAAGGTGTACAACTTCTGTAGAAGATCAAATTCTAAGTACTTAGCCGTGTCCCCAGTTATGGACAACTCTGAGCAACTAAGGCCTGAAGCTATGGAAGATCTCGACATTCCAATTTCTCAAAGTAAAACTTGATGGTGACAACAAGGGATTAGAAGCACTTGGAGTTTTCCAAGGAGTTCAGAAAGATTGTCAAAAGATCAAAACTATTTTGAAAATATAGGATAAAACTATATTGCTTTCTGCAAATGAGCCTAAACCCTACTTAGCCAAATATGCATGTATTGATAGGACCCACTTATTTCTACATAGTAGTGAAACTTGCCAATACAATTCAAATGTATTAACCCTTGTGGCTGCAACTTATTATGTTGCAGGTTTGTTTGAGGTTAGTGAAGTGTGTGTTGAATAGGATTACAAGTCTACAACCAACATGATTGCCTGTGGCACTTTGAAGATGAAGGACTCCATGCTATAGTTATTTCTGCTGCATTGTAAAGAGATAGCCAAATGAGCTATGTAAGATGTAATAACTTATTTTATTCCTGGTTATAAAGTTGTACTATGACCTTTGTTTCTTGATATTACATCTTAACTGTGGATGCTAGCTATTGATCTAGGGACTAGCATTATAAACACAAGGATCTCTACCTTATTAAAGGTTGGGACCTCTACAGGTGGTACCAGAGCACTGTGTTGCCTATAGGATTGTAACCCTAGGATTGGACAAAACCCCTTAGAAAAATAGGAGTTGTTTTTGTTCCAAAACTTATTTACAAACAATCTTGTAAACTCTTTCCTCAACCTTTTCGGTTTTGAATTCTACATCTCTTCCTTTTCAACTTGTTGGACAAGCCTCAGCCATGACCAATGACTTCAACTTTAGTTTCACCAAGGACTTCAACTTAGACATCACTAAGGACTACAAGTGAGAACCAAGAGACATTAGATTGCCTACCAACTATCTAAGACATTGATATCATGTTAGAGTATGGATCATATTGACCTATGAGGTATGATTATACTAGGTTGATTGTTTCAAGAAAACTTGTTGTTTCTTTCAACTCATGAGTTAAACTCATAGGTTGTTAAGTGAATAATTGCTTGTTGATTGTTTGATTGAACTTGATTGTTTTGGGTGGTGTGTTAGAACTTCTTTAGACCTATCCATCATTACTTATCCCTATCAAACCAACACATGCCTCCCCGTCGTGCCAACCCCAACCAAAACAACAACAATAACGTCACTCCCGAGATGCAACAGTTGATGCCAGCTCAAGCTCAACTGATGCAGATGATGACGCAGTTTGTGCAAATTCAGAATCAAAATAATAATAATAACAACAACAACAATCAGAATAATCCTCCAGCACATGACATGCTTACCAGGTGTCTGAAACTGAGGCCTGCAAGGTTCTCTGTAACAACTGATCCAATGGTAGCCAATGACTGGTTACGTTCGGTGAACAAGGACTTAGTGACTGTTGGCTGCACCGACGAAGAAAAAGTTAGGTTTGCAGCATATCTGCTTGAAGGACCAACAACAACATGGTGGGACAACTTTCAGATCACCACTCCCCTTGAGGATGTGACTTGGGCTATTTTTGAGGATGGTTTCCGTATAGCTCACATCTCATATGGAGTGATGAACTTGAAGAAAAAGGAGTTCCACAATCTAAAACAGCGTCAGCTCAGTGTGGCTGAATACATTGAAGAATTCAACAATCTGGCACGCTATGCACCGGATGAAGTTGATATAGATGCTAAGAGGAAGGAGAAATTCCTGAAGGACTTAATGATGAATTGAACCTGCAGCTGTCTGTTGCCTATGTCCCAACTTATCAATCACTCTGTGACAAAGCCACCATCTTGGAAAACAAGATGAATCAAGTTGAGAAAAGAAAGAGGAAGCATAAACTCAAGTATCACTCAGGATCATCACAAAAGAAGCGTTCATTCAAAAGGAGCAATGAAGATTCTGAACCACATCAGTATCACCACAACAACAATGGAAGTGATAATAATGGAAATGATACTGACAATGGAGATGACCTTGGTCAGAACCAACATGGAAATTTCAGGAAGAAAGACATTAGCCAGTTGCAGTGCTATAATTGTAAGGAACTTGGACACTATGCATCAGACTGTCCTGAGAAGAAAAAGAAAAAGGATGTTAGAAACTCTAATGGAAATGAATCCAATGTGACCCAGAAAGGACATCTGAACCACATTGACATGGATGGGAACCTTGAAGAAATAGAAGATGTGGATGTCAGGAATTAGATAACTCAGTTGAGTCAAATAAGGATTCCTTGTTGGATATCAATCATTAAGCCATAGTCAAGTGAGCCATCAATGTAACCCTATAAGACTTCCTTTTAAGGGTGGTAGTACCCTAGTTGCCTTGAAGCCAACTTGTAACCTCTAGCCTTCCCAAATCTCGGGACGAGATTTCTTTCAAGGGTGGTAGCCTGTCACATCCCAAAATTTTCTAAATTTTGAAATGTGAAAAAAATAAAAAAATAAATAATTGTTGAAATTTAGGGTGAAAAGAAACTTTTTGATTCCAAATGGAAACATCAAAACCTATTTTGATCAAATAGAATCCTAAAGGGATTTAAAAAGATAAACAAATAATAAATAAAGTTATAAAAGTTGGAATCACCATTTTTGAATCTTTAAATAAAAAGATATGGATTTTATAAGCAAAGGAAGAAATAAATAAGTAAGGACTATTTTAAAAAGCCAAATTAAATCTTGGCCAAACAATTGAAATAAAATATTTTTGTTTAATAAAAAGAGTAAAGGATTATTTAAATAAAATCATAAGGATTTATTAATATCCATTTTTATTTAAGTAAAGACATTTCCCAAATTTAAATGAATATTTAAACATATTAAAGTATTTTAAATTATAATTCAAAGTGAATTATGTTTAAATAAAACCTACTGAAAAGGTTTGGTAAAATTTAGAATTCAAATAGAGTTTTTAAAACATATTTAATTCCTATTTGAAATAAAGACAAATGTCTATTTTTAAAATTAATAATAGACCCTAAAAGAATAAAAGAATTATTCTAAAATGGACTTTGGAATATGTTAGTAAACAGTATTAAAATATATTCAAAGTTTGACAAAGGTTTGAATTTAAATGGAGTTTGAATTATTTGAATAAAAATCAAAACAGATAAATAGAAAAGGAAAAAGAAAAAGATTCTGTATAAAAAAAGGGAATCGAAGCCAGCCCAGAATCAGGCCCAGTCCAGCCCAACTCGCAGCCCATCTCCTCCCCTTCTCGCGTATCGTTTTCCACTTAGAAAGAAACCCGCGAAATCACTGATCAGTGGACCCCATGTAACCCCCACTCACTTCGCTGACCGCTGGACCCCACCTGTCTGTTCATCGTTTCCACCCGCGACGATCGCGCCTCGCCGTTTCTGCCATTGATTAAGGTGATCAATCCGCATTGATGCTGCAACGATTACTCCCTGCAACGGTACGCGCTTAAACGCCCCTCTCCCCTCTCCCTTTCCCCTCAGTCTACATTCCACCGGAGCCCCAGGGCTGCTCCAATTTCCCGCAACAACGCCACTGCCTCCTACGTGATTCCCGGTTGATTCTGGCCAGCCTAGCCACCGCCTTACCCCCCTGACTGCACGAGCTTGACCAGCAGCTTCGTGCGCATCTCCCAGCACCTTTCCCTTGCCCACGCGCGTTCCCTAGGCTCGACAACAACCACACCTGAGCACGCCGCCGCCTCTGCTCCAACTCCGGCGACGCCCTAGTATCCTCTGACCTTACCTCTTCGTCTAGTTGATACGAGTGTGATCCCTGACTCTGTACACTTCTAACTCCAAGCTTGGTTTGTCTTAGCACGCCCACAATCTTCACCTTCGTCAACAACTGAGCGTGCCCGACGCCGACGCCGTCTCCGACAAGCAATCGCCGCTACCCCCGAGCGCCCCACGACGAACTGACCCCACCTTGAGCTTCACCGCACTCCTGCGAGTCTGGTGAGCATCCTCCCTCACTCCCGCGCGACGTAGTTCATCGACAAACTCACCGTCTGACCGTGCCGCCGCCACTCGCCGCCGCCAGCACCGCCATTTAATGGCCAGCTGCTCTAGACCGTTAGATCTGGATCGAGTGGATAGGAAAGAACAACTTAACGAAGGGGTATCCTTCGATCTAAGCCGTGCGACACCCTTTAGATCTAACGCCCCACGTTGCACGATCCATGTGAACCGGTACTGTCCAATAAGAACGTGCGACGTAGCCAGACTCTGGTTTTAAAACAGAAATTTGATCTATTAGTGATTAGATTTTGTAAAATTCATAACTTTTAATCTACACGTCCAAATCTTACAAATTTTATATCAATGGAATCAGCAAAACAAGTACGTTCCAACCATGCACTTTGTTTAATGAATTGCTTCTGGAAACTTAGTTGTTTTTGCAGAAACTTGTGTAGGCATAATTTGAATATAAAAATTATTCTAGAAATATTTTTATGGTAAAATCTTTGGCAAATGGATTATTTTGAACCTACTGACCATAGAAACCAACTTATGGATTTAATAGTGTATTTTGTGAAGCCAAAGAATAAATCTTTGAATTAGAACATTTCTAGTCAAATAAAGATATTGTTTATGTGTTAAAAATACTTTTTGAGTAAAATCTTTAGAAAATGATTTGAATTAAACTCTCTGACCCTAAACACCAAGTTTTGAGATTTAAAAATATATTTGATGAACCCTATAAAATTATTACTTTGCTAAAAGGCATTTTCAACAACATAAAATATCACTTTGGTATAAAATTGGTTTATGGGATGAAACCTTTTGCAAATGGTTTTAATATTAAACACTTGACCTTAAAACACTAACATATTGTGTTTAAAAATATTTTACAAACACTAGGGATTATCATTTTCATTTAAATCATTCCTAGCAAAACAAAAATGACTTAAAATGGCCATTTTCACCAACTTGAATTTGAATGGTTTTACCACTTTTGTAAATGACCAATATGATCTTTAAAATGATTAGAGCCTACTAGAAACCACTTTTCCAAATAAAACCATCTTTTGCATGCTTGCATGCATTGCCTTGTTTTTGTTATTTTATGTGGTGAAATTGTTTGAATGCTAGTTGAATATATGTTTGCTTGATTTAATTGTAGTGAAGTTAGAAGAGTGTGATATTTGCAAGATCAAGGAGTGAACCAATATTCCCTACTAAAAAGGCAAGTGACACTATCATCCATGTCCTACTATTTTCATTACACTTAGTGGATTTTTGTAGTATGCATGACATGACTACTATATTTTTATGCTATGCTAAATCCTATTAGGATATCCTTATATCTTCCTTAGTGGGAACATTGTAGTTGTAGTATGCTTAGCCCTGCTATATATTTGGGATGGGATACATGATATGATTATATAAAGTGTTGGAAAGATATATGTTTTATGTAATAAAACAAGTACTCAATGAACCACCTGGGTGGAAAGAGGATACTCAATTTTGGACATGGTGGCAACAAAGGGAACCATGTTTATATGGCTATCTTTTTGTATGTGCACTAGAAGAAAACCACCCAGGGACTTAGATATTGAACAAGTTTCTCGTACAGTGGCTTCCGTGTACAGCCACATGCTAAATGGGCTCTGGCTTAGTCAACTACATAGTGGAAGACCCTTGCATTGGCATCTTCAGGTTAACTAGAATCGTGTATTGGAAATATATCCTTACATTGGTGCCTGGTAGGCAAGCTAGCATTGTGTATTGGGGGGACTTCTATGGAAAGACTTCGTCACATTCTCGATCTGTCGGTACTCCATTTGGTGTGTACTTATCCAGCAGCCACTGGTGGTGTCAAGACAAGATTGTGTCATGTGGGTAAAGTGTACAACTTATGTAGAAGATCAAATTCTAAGTACTTAGCCGTGTCCCCGGTTATGGACAACTCTGAGCAACTAAGGCCTAAAGCTATGGAAGATCTCGACATTACAATTTCTCAAAGTAAAACTTGATGGTGACAACAAGGGATTAGAAGCACTTGGAGTTTTCCAAGGAGTTCAGAAAGATTGTTAAAATATGAAAACTATTTTGAAAATATAGGATAAAACTATATTGCTTTCTGCAAATGAGCCTAAACCCTACTTAGCCAAATATGCATGTATTGATAGGACCCACTTATTTCTACATAGTAGTGAAACTTTCCAATACAATTCAAATGTATTGACCCTTGTGGCTGCAACTAATTATGTTGCAGGTTTGTTTGAGGTTAGTGAAGTGTGTGTTGAATAGGATTACAAGTCTACAACCAACATGATTGCCTGTGGCACTTTGAAGATGAAGGACTCCATGCTATAGTTATTTCTGCTGCATTGTAAAGAGATAGCCAAATGAGCTATGTAAGGTGTAATAACTTATTTTATTCCTGGTTATAAAGTTGTACTATGACCTTTGTTTCTTGATATTACATCTTAACTATGGATGCTAGCTATTGATCCAGGGACTAGCATTGTAAACACAGGGATCTCTACCTTATCAAAGGTTGGGACCTGTACAGAAAGTTAGCTAACATACTGGGGGATTTATTCGTAAATTTTTAGCTCAATACGACTTACGGAGACTCCTCACGAATTTTTATGGTGGAGGACAGAAATCTGTTTCGGGACAGCAACTCCCCAAATCTTACTTCCCTCTCATTAGAGGTTATTCTTTACAGAAAAAGCAAGTAAAAAGGATAAGGAGAGGTCACTACAGAAGTAATGACTTCCAAGACTCAAGAAAACTCTTGGGTTATTGTCACATCCCAAAATTTTCCAAATTTTGAAATGTGAAAATAAATAAACAAAAGAAATAATTGTTGAAATTTGAATGAAAAGGGAATCCAACAAAATTTCAATCAAGTGAAATGCATTCATCAATGAATGTATCTTGAAATTTAAACTTGGGAAAATAAACCAAAACCCTAAAACCCTAATGGAAGAAAATCATCTCCAAGATCTCTCTAAGACTATGGATTTGATCCATATAAAAATTCAGCTACAAACAATTTTAAATGATCAAAATTGATAAACAAAAATATTATAAAACCATAGAAATTGGTTTCATTTAATTTGGAGCCATAGATAAAAACTTATGAATTTAATAAGATAAAAGGAAATAATTTCCAAAGCTAATAAAAGCTCCTAGTAAAACCCATAACCAATTGTGAGCAAAATAATCTTAAAGGATTTAAAAGGATAAACAAATATTAAATAAAATTATACAATTGGAATCACCAATTTTGGATCTATAAATAAAAGATATGGATTTTATGAGACAAAGAAAGAAATAAATAAATAAATAAGGACTATTTAAAAAGCCAAATTAAATCTTGGCCAGATCCATAAACAAATAAAAGATTGTTGAATAATAAAAAGGAGTAGAAGATTATTTAAGTAAAGTCATAAGGATTGAACAATATCCAACTTTATTTAAATAAAGACAAATTGCCTAAACTAAATAAATAATAAATCCCAATAAAATTATTTAGAAGACAATTTAAATCTTGAATTAAATCCATGAGCAAATGGAATAAAGTTAATCCAAATCCAAATAAAATAAATGGATAAAGAATATTCAAATAAAAACATATGGGATTAAACCATATTTAAATGGAGACAAATCCCTAATGTAAATGATTAATTAAATCATGAGAACATAATAAATTGGAATTTGCCCAAGTGGAATAAAAGCTATTTAATTAACTTAAATGGAATAAAAGAATTATTTGAATAAAATTTATATGGGATTAAAACCATATTTGATTTTATTTGAATAAAGACAAATGCCCAAAATTAAATGGATAGTAAATCATATTACAATATTTTAAATAATTCAAAGTGAATTATTTGCACTAATGGATAAATAAACCCTACTGAAAAAGGTTTGGTAAAAATTGGAATTCAAATAGAAGTTTGAAAATATATTTAAAATCTTATTTAAATAAAGACAAGTGCCCCTTTTAAATAAATATTAAATCCATAATAAAAATATTTGAATTAATCCAAGGTGGACTATTAAAAACACAACAATAAACAGTATTAAACTACTAAAAAAGGATTGAGAAAAAATTGAATTCAAATGGGTGTTTGAATCTTTTGAAAAAAAATGAAAACAGAAAATAAAATAGAAAGGAAAAAGAAACAGAAAAAAATAAAACATATCAAACCAGCCCAGGACCCACTAACCTAGCCCAACAGGCCCAACTTGCAGCCCACCTCTCTCTCCCCCGAGCCGTTCTTGCTCACCAACAGATCAACCCACTTGTATCACTGACGCGCCGGCCCCATGCCACCTCAGCTTCGTCGTCTTCACTCGCTGAACCCGCCCCCAACCTCTCCTGGCTGTTTCTGCCACCGAGAATGCTCATAAAGTTCACGTTATTGCGCCCATAACTCTTCCTGCGACTACGCCGTACTTAAGCGCCTTGCTCCCCTCTACCTTTCCCCTCATACGCCACACCCTTTCCGCCTCCAGGCTTCCCCGATTTCACTCTTGAACCCCACTGTCTCCGACATGTTCCTCGGCCGATTCCCGTGACACCCGACCTCCCCACTGCCCCTGGATCACACGAGACCGACCAGCAGCCCCATACGCATCTCCCAGTAGCTCCAACTCGCCCGCGCATGCCCCAGAGGCTTGACAACTTCGACGACTGAGCGCCACCGATGACTACGTCCACTCCAACGACCTTTCCCCGTAAGCCCCGTCCTCCTCTCTCTCTCTCTATCAATGACGCACATGTGCTCGTGACACTCTTACGCATCTAACCCTACTCCCCTTTGGTCTTTCTGTGGCTCGTAGCCTCGACTCCAATGAGAACCGTGCATACCCGACAGAGGCAGAAACTACGGCGAGCAATCGACGACACATCCGAGCGCCCCTATGTCTCCGACGAGTACCTTGAGCTTCCTCACGCCACAGCGAGTCTGGTGAGCCATTCCTCTTCCTCCCTTGCTTCCTGTTCTGCCAGAACCACCATGAACAGAGTGCGCCGCCGCTCACCGTTGCGCCAGCGCCACCAGTTCTTGGTTGTGTGCTGTGAGCCGTTGGATCTTGATCTGGTGGATGCGATAGAATCTTAAACCGAAGCGGTATGCTCTAATCTGCACCATACGATCTCATTTAAATCCTGCGGCTAGTGTAGATCGATCCCAGCAAACCGTTATCGCCCAATAAGATTAAGACGCGTGGCACAGGTTTTGTTTTAAAAACAGAAACTTTCCTATTTGTTGTTTGAAATTTTAAATTCCATAACTTTTGATCCACATGTCCAATATTTGCAAATTTTATTTCATTGGAATCAGGAAAAAGAAACCTTTGCAACCATTCCCTTAGTTTATCATTTTTCTTTTGGAAAAATGAATGTTTTTGCAGAAACATGTTTAGGCCTATTTTGGTTAAAAAATTATTCTAAAAATGTTTTTAAAGTAAAATCTTTTGTAAATGATTTGTTTTGAACCTACTGACCATAAAAACAAACTTTTGGATTTAAAAGAATACTTTGTGACACTAAGGAATTATTCCTTGAATAAAATACATTCCTAGTAAAACAAAAATTGTTGATTATGTTTTAAAAATAATTTTAGAGTAAAACCTTTTGGAAATGGTTTGATTTAAACTCTCTGACCCTAAAACTAAGATTTGGATTTAAAATGTATTTGAATAACCCTAAGAAAATTATTACTTAGATTAAAGGCATTTCTAGTAAAATAAATGTTGCTTTGATTCAAAAATGGATTTGGAATGAAACCTTTTGCAAATGGATTAGTCCTAAACACTTTGACCATAAATACTAACATTTGTGTTTAAAAATATATTTGGCTAACACTACAAAATATTACTTTGATTTAAATCATTTGTAGCAAAACAAAAATGATTTAAATGGCCATTTTCACTAACTTGTCTTTAAATGGTTTTGCCACTTTTATAAATGACCAATAGGTGTTTTAAAATGTTTATAACTTGTTAGAAACCACTTTTACAATAAGACAATCTTTTGCATGCTTGCATGCATTGTTTTGTTTTCTTTATTATATGTGGTGAATTGTTTGAATGCTAGATTGAATTTGTGCCTTGATTGAATTGTAGTGAAATTTAAAGAGTGTGGAGTGAATCTATATTCTCTACTAAAATGGCAAGTGGTGCTTCATACATTCTGTCCTATTATTTTAACTATGCATTAGTGATATTTCTAAGTAGGACTTGCATGGAATTTTCTATGTGTTAACTATGCCATGGGAAATCCTAGTAGATGATGCCTTAGTATAATTTTCCCTAAGTTAAGATTCCTACTACTATCATGCTTAGCCTAGGTAGTAGAAAACAAGGGTGGATTATATTCATGCTATGAAATATTTCTAAGTCTACGACTTATGTTTTGTTTAATAAAACAACTATGTGAATGAATCACCTGGGTGGAATGGTGTGAATGGATTTATGTTGAGTGGTTACACAGGGCCAGTAAACTGGCGAATACTTATGTATCTCACTTGAAGCTTCAAGTGCAGCCGCATGGCATTATGGGCTCTGCCTGGATCATATAGGTTACAATAACTTAGCCAAATGGACAGTTGGTGGTAGGGGGTGATAGGTTTGGAGCACGTCCATTTTGGTCTAAGGGAAGGCTTCTGAAAGATCTTGTATCGATGCATGTTGAGTCTTGTGGGGAAAGTGCACCACCTCTCGAGAGAGTAAATCTAAGTACTTAGCCGTGTCCCCGGCAATGAACAATTTGAGCATCAAGACATGGAAGCTATCAAGGATCTCCTCGTCCCAATTTCTAAGTTAAAAGCTTGTGGTTGAACAAGGGTTAAAGGATCTTCAATCTTTGATTGGTAGATGCCTTGGGTGATTTTGACAAACAAAAACTTAGTGTTTTCAAAGGATAAGGAAAATCTATTTGGAGCAAATCAAGCCTAAGCTCCACTTAGCCAAATGCATATATAAGATAGATACCGCTACTCTACCATAGTATCACTTGCCAATACAATTCAAATGTATTGAACCTTGTGGATGTAACTTATTATGTTGCAGGTTTGTTTGATGTTAGTGAAGTGTGTTGAATAGGATTACAAGTCTACAACCAACATGATTGCCTGTGGCACTTTGAAGATGAAGGACTCCATGTTATATAGTTATTTCTGCTGCATTGTAATGAGATAGCCAAATGAGCTATGTAAGATGTAATGAATTATTTTATTCCTGGTTATAAAGTTGTACTATGACCTTTGTTTCTTGATATTACATCTTAAACTATGGATGCTAGCTATTGATCCAGGGACTAGCATTGTAAACACAGGGATCTCTACCTTATCAGGTTGGGACCTCTATAGTTATCTCCCAACAAGTACTTTTCTTTAACGCCTTTAAGTTAGAGAAGATGCTCCCATAATAAATATGAATTGAAGTAAAAGAGAGCATCAAGAAGCAAATTCAAAACACATTTAAGTCTAACCCACTTCCTATGCATAGGAATCTTGTAAAGAAACAAGTCATGAAAGAACAAAACACCAAACATAGGAAAGCAAAACAAGTGCAACTTCAAGACTTTCAACATAAAGAGGGGAAACTTAATATTATTGAGATGCATAAAACCATGTTTCCCTCTCTCATACTAACTTTCAGTAGCAACACGAACAAAATTAGCAATATAACTATCACATAAAACATTCTTATCATGAGCCACTTGCTTAAAATGATTATTACTGTCCACATAAGAATAGCCATTCTTATTAATCGTAGTGGGAGCAAATTCAACAACATAGTTATCACTATTATTCTCGTCACCATAATTATCAAATATAGGAGGCATATTGTAATCACAATTAATTTTCTCCTCAACAGTAGGTGGACTGAAAATATCATAATCATCATTGTGATCATCATATATTGGAGGTTTGGTATCATCATAAGCAATAGAATAGCTATCTTCCAAAGCTGGGGAACTAAAAAGATCATTTTCATCAAAACTAGTTTCCCCAAGCTTAGAATTTTCCATAGTATTAGCAATAATGGTGTCCAAAGATTTCATACTAATAACATTTATATTAGCATGCAAATAAAGTTCCATAGGTTTTTTAATTTTCTCTTTAAACACTTCATATCCTAACTCAAGATAAATACTATAGAGCTCTGAAATTTTGTTGTTGTTTTCCATTAAGCCTAACTAGTGAAAACAACAAACAAAAAGACAAAATTGCAGAATCTAAAGGAAATAACCTCGAGCACTCACACTGGAGGATGTGAGTACCTTTTACCTTACCTCTCCGGCAATGGCGCCAGAAAATACTTTTGATGGAGCTTGACGTGGAGGAAGGTAAAAGGACCAAAACCTCCCCGGCAACAGCGCCAGAAAATAGCTTGATGTCTACGCACTTCTATTCTTGTAGACAGTTGTTGGGCATCCAAGTGTAGAGGTTTGTAGAACATCAGCAAGTTTCCCTTAAGTGGATTACCCAAGGTTTATCGAACTCAGGGAGTAAGTGGTCAAAGGTATCCCTCTCAAACAACCCTACAATCAAGATACAAGAAGTCTCTTGTGTCCCCAACACACCCAATACACTTGTCAGGTGTATAGGTGCACTAGTTCGGCAAAGAGATAGTGAAATACAAGTGCTAACGGTGCCAGAAAATAGCTTCTGATTTGTTGTTGACGTAGGGTAACGTGTGTGGGTGCTAGAAAATAGCTTGACGGTGAGGTAAAGACTAAAGGCAAAAGGATGGAAGCAAGCAAACATGCAACAGATCTAGATGCAAACGGTGTTTCAATGCTTAGAAACAAGGCCTAGGGATCATACTTTCACTAGTGAACACTCCCTCATATAAATATCCTCTCTTCGTGATACTACTCTTAACTACTCTCCGGTTGGACACTCTAATCATCAGTAGGGATATAACAGCACTCCTCAAAGTCCGCCTTCCCCAATCTAGATAACCCCACACTGTCACCTTGAGCGCTAGATTGTTCCAACAAACACCACAATTTCATAGAGACATCCAACTCCAAATATACTCAAGATAAAGATATATGTAACCTAGCTTAAGTGCCACACACGGTGTGCACGCTGTCACTTTCACACACGTGGGGAAAAGCATAGATCTATTAAAGCACAAAGAGTATTTATGTAGACTCAAACCTAAGTGCCACCATGGCGTGCACGCTATCACTTTCACGCACATGGGGAGAGCAGAGATCTATTAAAGCACTTGAGTAGCAAGGTAGATCTACTTGTTTACAAAGCTCATGATCACAATATGACCATGCATAGAGAGAGATGAACACATAGCTACTGGTGGAGCCCTTAGCCTCGAGGAAGAACTACTCCCTCCTCATCATGGGAATCAGCAACGGTGATGAAGATGGCGATGGAGATCAATGGAGATGGCTCTGGGGGCACTTCCCCGTCCCGGCAGGGTGCTGGAACAGAGACTTTCTGTCCCCCGAATCTCCCTTTCAATGGCGGCGGCGCTACGGAGGTTTTTCTGGAGGTATGATGGATTCTTTAGGGTTTTCTCCCCGGGGGCTTCTTATAGGCGAAGAGGCGAGGATGGGAGGCGGCCGGAGGGGCCACACCCTGCCCAGGCGCGGATCCACCCTAGCCCGCGCCTGGGGGGGGTGTGGTGTCCCTCTGGCACATCTCCGTCTCCCCTTCTGGCTTCATGACGCCCACGGTAAAATATTGACTTTGGATTTTGTCCCATCCAATTCCGAGAATATTGATTTGCTGCCTTTCTAGAACCAAAAACAGAAGAAAACATGCAACTGTGGCAACTTGTTAATAGGTTAGTACCAGAAAGTGTATAAAAATACATCAAAGTGTATACAAAACATAGCAAAGTAGATACTAAACAAGCATGGAGCATAAAAAATTATAGATACATTTCCGACATATCAGGTGGCCGCACACGCCCAGGCGCGGGCCAGGCCTGGACGCGCGGACAAGGGGTGTGGCCCCCTGGTGTCTCCCCTACGTCTCGTATTTTGGCTACGTGTTCCCCACGGTAAAATATTGACTTTGGATTTTGTCCCGTCCAATTCCGAGAATATTGATTTTCTGCCTTTTCTGGAACCAAAAACAGAAGAAAACAGGCAACTGGCACTGTGGCATCTTATTAATAGGTTAGTCCCAAAAAACATATAAAAATACCTCAAAGTGTAGACAAAGTAAAGCAAATAAGATACTAAACAAGCATGGAACATCAAAAATTGTAGATACATTTCCAACATATCAATCGCCGAGGGAAAAGAAGAACGTGCGTCTACGACAAGCGCGAGGAGGTCGATATGGTCGCGGCTGGCTACGCCGATCAATGCGATGACGAAAACTGCAACAACGAGTATCGCGACGGCAATTACCATGACGGCGGAAGGCCAACACAAACATGCCAGCGTCGCAACCATGATGACAAGCCATCCGCACTCGACAAACTGTTGGGGTCCCTGCACCATCTATTTCTACATCGACAAACATGATGGCAAAAGGAAGGCCAGCCACATGCTCAAGGACTGCAGGGAGTTCCAGAAACTCCACGAGGGCTACGCCTAGATGCGCTGCTAGGCGCTGAATCCAGGATTCGCCCCCGCCCTAAGAGACATCGCACATGGAGCTCCACCTTTGCCACCCAGAGCACCCGCACAGCCTGTGGCTGGGCCGGCCCAGAATAACAGAGCAGATCCATACCCGCCACCGCTAGGGGCTATGATGATACAAAAAGGGCATCCAACCAACAGGGTGCAGAAGACGATCACCCGCTAGGTCAACCTGGCCGTCACCTCTCCGCCAGCCATACCTGAGTACCTCAGCGGCTCGGAGTCATGCATCACATTCGATCGTTCGGATCACCCACACCAGATACCTAAACTGGGTCATTCTGCCTTGGTCCTTGAGGCACAGATTGGGGGATTCAAGATGAGTCGCGTCTTCATGGATGGTGTCAGCGACATCAACCTGATGTTCGCCAGCACACTCGCGGCTATGCGGATCCCGCTATGCAGCCTGGAGGCGTTAGACACGACATTCCATGACATCGTCCTAGGGAAGGGAATATACCCCTGGGCAAAATATGGCTCGACATCATCTTCGGCACCCCCAACAACTTCAGGCGCGAGCGGCTCGAGTTCGAGGTGGTGGACTGGCCCTCACAGTACCACACCATCCTCGGGCGAGTGGCATTCGCAAGATTCCTGGCAGTGCCACATTACGCGTACCTTTTGCTGAAGATTCCAGGTCCCAATGGTGTCACCATCGTCCCAGGAAGTTTCACCAAGTTAGATAGCTGGGACAGGGACTTCAACAGAATCTCCCAGTCATTCGGCATGTAGGAGGAGATAGCAAGGCTAAAGAAGTAAACAGACAATAGTCTGCACCTAGTCACCAGACAGAACACACCTGACATGTCGTTCTACTCCACAGTCAACACCAAAAAGGTGCAGGTCCACCCGATGGACCTTACCAAGACGGCCCTGATCGCCAACTACCTAAGTTCCACATAGGAACTCACGCTCGACGAATTCCTCCGTGAGCGCTGGTAAATCTTCGCCTGGTGTCCTGCGGACATGCCAGGGGTTCCCAGGGAATTCGCCGAGCATGCACTCAATGTATTTCTAGATGCAAAGCCGGTGAAGCAGTCAATGCATCGAATGTTCGAGAAAAAGGCTGAAGCGGTTGGCATCAAAGTCAATAGACTCCTCGACGCCAACTTCATAAGGGAGATAAAGGAAAGGACCTGGGTAGCCAACCCCGTGCTGGTCCCTAAGAAGGACACGGACATCCTACGGATATGCGTGGACTTCATGGAGCTTAACAAGCATTGTCCTAAAGACCACTTCCCTCTACCACGGATCGATCAAATCATCGACTCCACTGCAGGATGCGAGAGACTCTCCTTCCTCGAAGCCTACTCAGGCTATAACCAAATTCAACTGAAGGTCAAATATCAAGAGAAGACGGTGTTCATCACACCATTCGGGGTGTTCTACTACAACACAATGCCTTTCTGGCTCAAGAATGCATGCGCCACCTACCAAAGGTGCATGCAGGCATGCCTGAAGAGCCAGATCGGTCGCAACGTCTAGGTCTATGTCGACGACATAGTAATCAAGACAAAGAAGGCTCAAACACTGATCGACGATCTCCACGAGACGTTCGACAACATTGATCGCTACAAGATCAAGCTAAACCCAGAAAATTGCACCTTCGACGTCCCGTCCGGGCAACTACTTGGGTACTTCATCTCTCAAAGAGGCATCGAGGCTAACCCAAAGAAAATTAGAGCTATAGTAGCAATAGAGAAGCCAAAGAACGTCAAAGGAGTCAAGCATCTAGCTGGGCGAATCGCAGCGCTCAGCAGATTCATCAGCCGCATGGGTGAAAAGGCTCTCCCGTTCTACCAGCTGCTGTGCAAGGCCGAGAAGTTTGAGTGGATGGCTGAAGCTGACAAGGCATTCGAAGACCTCAAGCGCTTACTCTTTACATCTCTAGTACTGGTAACGCCAAAGGAGAGGGAGCCGATGCTGCTATACATCGCAACCACGCACCAGGTGGTCAGCACTGCCCTCATGGTTGAATGAACCGAAGACGGCAAAACCCACGGGGTACATCACCGAGTCTGCTACCTCAGCGAGGTACTGACGCCAAACAAAGCAAATGTATCCCCACTACCAAAAACTCGCCTATGGTGTATTCATGACGGCGCGCCGATTGTGCCACTACTTCCAAGAGCATCAGATCATGGTATTTAATGACGCACCACTGTCAAACATCCTGAACAACCCCGAAGCTATAGGCCGGGTATCCTTATGGGGCATCGAGCCGTCCCCTTGGGATATCATCTACGAGCATCACACTTCTATCAAGTCTCGGGTGCTCCCTGACATCTTCATCCAATGGATGGAGCTCTAGCTATCGGACACTTTGGACATGTCCCAGAGTCCTAGAAAATGCACTTTGAAGGCTCCAAGCGTGAGACCGGAGCAGGAGCCGGGGTGATCTTGACGTCCCCTCAAGGGGATAAGATGAGATACGTGCTGCAGATGAATTTCCGTGCATCCAACAATGAGGCTGAGTATGAGGCACTCATGCACGACATGCGGATGGCCAAAGTGTGCGGCGCCACACGCCTCGTCATCTAAGGTGACTCAAACCTTGTCGCCCAGGAGACAATGAACGGATGCGATGCCCATAGCACCAACATGATCCCATATGGTGTGCTCTACAACTCACTCGAAGGAGACTTTGTGTAACATCCCAAAAATACTAAACTTGGATCATCAAACTCTAATCATCAAAATTAGCGTTAACAAAAACTTTTCTAAATAAAAATTTGAAAGCATGCATGTGTGTATGCATCCCATTTTGAATTCTTTTGAATTGCCATGATTGTGTGTTTCTTTGCTTGGAAAATGATTCTTAGGTGAATTAAACATCATATAAACAATCCCCACACTTTTCCCAAAGACAAATAAACCAAAACAAAACAAATTGGGTGAATGATCATTTTGACTAATTTAACTCCCATGCCTACTTTGGCTGTCCCAAACTTTCAGAACTTAACAGAAACTTGTTTGGATCTTTACACCCCTTGATTGTACTCATAACAAAGTATCAAGGCCCACTTTGTGATCATCCAGAAACTTTCAAATGCATAGTTTAAAGGACAGTTCAAAATTGAATCTTGATCATATGGGAAGATCCCACTTTTTCAAAAACCACTCAAACAAGCTCGACTTTCAAAACCCAAGCATCTGCAGACTCACCAGCACCAACCTAGCACACCCACCAAAAAATCTTTTCAAAATTCAAAACTTGAATTCTTGCGGCCATTTCATCAAACACCTTGCAGATTCAAATCAAACAAAATCCAAACACTATTGTGAGCAGTGATTGGAGCCTAACTTGTTCCCTCTCTAGCTCACAGCAACCTCAATAGATCATCTAGCTAACTAAACCAAGCACTAGCCCCACTGTAAGCTTGGCAATGCCATCAATGGTGAACAGCCGAAGCTCACCATGTCACCCCCATGTCGACAGCGAGCTAGGAGAAGAAACAAGCCTAGCCAACATGTCTAGGAGCAAGCCAACACCCCACCGCCACTCCCTGTCCAGCGCTAGAGCGTTGCCAACCCCTGGACCACACGCACAGACCATGCCGAGCATGCGCCAGAGCGCCACGCTCGACCGACGCCCACAGATCGCGTGCCTCCCTCGCCGCGTGCATACACGATCACCACCATCCAAGGAGACCGCCAGACATCCCCGTTTGCCGCCCCATGCCTCACAGCCACCGCTCGCCGTCGAAGACGCCGCCTCGGCCGCGCAGAACATCGCACGTTCTAGACCATTTGCCACCGCCCCTACATGCGCATTAAAGCCGTAGAGCATCGCCAGGAGACCACCAAGCGATCGCCACTGCCGGCCATGCCTCTAGCAGCCCGTAGCCATGTCACCACCGTCACCTGCCCATCCCGTTCGGTCTCGTCGTCGCGACTATAAATAGAGGCCACCCCCAGCCGAATTGAGCACACCACCTCACTCCCCTCTCACCCAGAACCACCTCGCCTCAGTCCCGAAGCAAGGCGAGCAGCGCTTTGTCGGAATTGCACCGGAGCCTGCCGCTGCTGGAGAAGAAGGGGGCCAGCGATTGGAGCCGCCCCAGGAGGGAAGCTGCCGGTACCAGGAGGTTCGCCGTCGTCGACTTCGTCGTTCGCTCACCTCGCCGACCCTCGCCTGAGCCCTGGTGAGCCCCCAACGACCCTCACCTGCCGCGTTAGGTTTCAGTCTCGCCGGAGTTGCCCGACGTGGACGACGACCCTCAGCCGTTAGATTTGAACAAGATCCCACGACTCACATCGCCCCATACCGCATCGCACCCCCTCGTCTCACTGACGCGTGGGGACAGCAACTTAACCAGCCCGCGTAAGCGCTGTGCTTAGCAGGCCGTCCCAGTATCGCTTCCCGCGCAGCCCAGTCATTTGAATTTAACCTTTTCCATTTTATTTCAAACACACTTCTGCACCTAGATTCAAAAATCAACCCAGATCGATTCAGTGAACCAAATTGAATGAAACCAATTTTGTTAGAAAGGTCTGGAAATGCTGAATCCAAGCCCGTTGGATTCAAGTCATTTGGATCTGTAGATCATCCTTGGTAAAAATAATAAGGCAGGAGCTTTTCTGCATTCAAACATTTTTCAAATTAAAACCATAATAGCTTTTGAGTTGATTCCAACTCTCAAAAATCACATTTAACCATACATTTCAGAATATATAAAAATATATAGGTTTACTTACAGAAATAATGACCAAGTAATAAAAGAATGCTACATAGGCATTTCTAGTCACTTTATTTAATTAAAATAAAAGGGTAAAACCTTATTAAATTGTGACACCACTTTAAATCATATTCCCATGGACTAAAATATGTGGTGATGACATGTGTCAACATGACCCCATGTTTGGTTTGGAGAATATTAAATCTTAAGTAGTTTTTCAATAAGTAGAAATTACTTTTCTAAAAATAAAAGGAATTAAACCAAGCTTTACTCTTGTAATGTTAGAGATGATGCTAGATCATCTATAGGACCCCTTTTGTGTGATGATTGAAAGTAGTTAAGTATTCTTTGGTGATTGTGTACCTCGTATTTATTCATAGACGCTAGTACCGACCAAGGATACGAGGAAGAAGGAGGATACTACGAAGAAGAAGCCGAGGAGAACTTCAACCACTGCTCTGCACAAGGCAAGCCTAATACTACTAGTTGAATGTGCAAGCTAACACTTGAAATTATGAGAGTTAAATAACCTATGCAATGCACTAAGCATGCTTGGTTAGATACATTTGATGACACCCAATCCTAGTTTTACTTGCAAGATTATTACTTTATTTTCTTTATCAAAGCTCTTACTTAGAGTTTACTGGAATAAATGGTAGATACTAGAAGGATAATTGAAGGTTGCATAAAGAGCATAAAATTTGTCCTAAGCTAGATAATCTTGATGTCATCCTAAGGCATGAGACTGAACTTAGTTAAATTCCACTAGTTTACCAACCCTCATTAGTACTTACCCCCACTTATAGATGCTAGTGCTAAGCATAAAACTTGATCAAATTTAGATGGGAATACTTGGTGGAAAAATGGTTATGAAAACCTTGGAATGATGGATCATTCTATTGAAATGTCTTGGACATGTGTTTCCGAACACCAGATGATTTATGGTGATGAAAATGTTGAGGCATGAGCCTTAGCCCTTTATAAAACTGATGGTTGTCTGGATGCGATACCATTCCAATTTTACCGTACAACCACAATACCTGAAGTTTGGGTAGGGCTTGACTGGAAAATTATATACTTGTAGTATTAGTTCCCTCCCGGCCAAGGTATGAGCTGAGGCTACCTTGTGAAGATTGTCCACCTGTGCAGTACCCAAGATGACAGTTGGTCATGGTTGGGAGGCCAAACTCACAGGAGAGGTGCTTATACTAGGGCGTGTAATTGAAAGGTTAGGATTGATTATCCATATCGAGTATGGTGAATTCAGGATTTTTCTGACGGATGTATCGAATGTTGTGGTGAAAGTGTACAATCTCTGCAGTGTCAAACTATTGAATAGCGCGTCATGATTATGGACAGTTGGAGTGGCCATATTGTTCCCCCGTCAGAATGTTTTCAAAATGACTTGTGAAATGGATTAAGAATTTTGACTTGACCACAACAGAGTTGTGATATGAAATACAAGTTCCCACTTAGGTGTTATAAAACTTTAACTAGCATTCTTTGCTTCTAAACTTAGTAGAGGTAAATCTGGCTTTTGCAAAACAACCCTAGAGCTTAGTGTCCTATTACAAAAACCCTTCACTTGTTAGTATTAGTTTGCGAGTACTTAAAGAGTACTCATGGCTTTGTCCCTGGATATTCCCGTGGCCAGACTATGAAGAGGAGTACCTGGAGGATGGACCCCAGGACGGTTACGACAACTAGGATCATCTCCCATCGTCAGCATTGCCTATGACCCCGAAGATGGAGCTTCGCCTACGCTACCGTTATTATTACGTATTCCGCTGCTTGTGTTGTATTAAGAACTGGATCATGCGATCCTTATTTGTGTAAGACCTTATGCATGGTTTGTAATGGATGATGTACTATGGTATCCAATTCTGTTATGTCTCGCAAAAATGGTAATCCTGGGATTGAGATGTATGGCATAACAGGCATCTGGGATTAAAAATCCGGGTGTTGACACTTTGATGGTTGCGAACTCCGACACGTTGGCAGGGAAAGCAATGAAGAGGCCGACAAGCTCGCCAACATCGGCTCCACCTGCGCCCTAATGCCACTGGGTGTGTTCCTCGAGCAAATCTGTGTGCCCTCCATCAAGCGAAAACTTCTGAAGGACACACTGACACTGCGGGACACTCAGGGGCTATGCTACCCGAGAAATCTAAAGCACCCGAAGAGCTCGACACAGAGGCCGAACTGGTGAGCCTCATGCAGGTCCTGGCAGTCGAGCAAACATGGACTCAGCCGTATGTCAAGTACCTGGTTAGCAAACAACTACCTGAGGACCCGACGGACGCTTGGCACATCGCTCGCTGATCAAAGGCCTTGACCATCATCAACGGTGAGTTGTACAAGTGCAACATTTCGGGGGTGCTCCAGCGATGCATCACCAACAGTGACGGGAAGAGCATCCTCCTCAACATCCATGAAGGCATCTGCGGCCACCATGCAGGCAGCCGTGCCCTCGTCGCCAAGGCTCTACGAGCTGGCTTCAACTGGCCAACCGCAATGCACAACGCCAAGGACATCGTCCAGAAGTGCAACACATGTCAAAGGTTCGTAGACAAGCCACACGCGCCAGGCTTAGATCTGCGGCCCATACCATTGGCCTAACCCTTCGCCCAGTGGGGACTCGACATGGTCGGGAAGCTACAGAAGTCCTTACCCAAAGGGCATGTCTTCTTCCTGGTGGTAGCCGACGAATTCACGAAGTGGATCGAGTCCACACTTGTCACTAACCAAGCCGGCGTTTCTGCCGTTAAGTTCTTTCAATCCATCGTCTATAGGTTTGGAGTTCCTCATAGCATCATAAATGACAACAACACAAACTTCACCTTGAAGGAGTTCTGAAACTTCTGCGAAGATCTTGGCATCAACCTCGCATATGCCTCTGTGGCGCATACGCAGACCAACGGGCTGGTAAAAAAGGCCAACGACCTCGTCTGCAACAACATCAAGAAGCGGCTTCTACGCCCACTCAAAAGGTTGGCGGGAGCCTAGGCGGAGGAGCTACCCTCTGTCCTCTAGAGCCTACGCCCCATGTCAACTGAAAAAGCACTTACGTGGCCACCCAAAGACTCTGAAGGAGTAGCTTGCGTTTTCCAGGTGAAGACCATTTGAGTCCTCAGCTTCGAGGAACTTGATGCGGCATCACCGGAGTTGGCCGGTATCTTCGGGGAGGCAATTGTAGGATCCGCCTGTAGTATCTTCGACTCCACATCAGCCTCTTCAGTCTCATCCTTTACAGATTCGGCTGAGGAGGACTTCCTGATAAGGTAGGAATGGCGATAACCTAAATGTCAACAAGGTGAAGCACAATCAAACAAAGTCATCAGACACTTACGACGGTATGTCAGAGAGGTTGAATACCGGTGTCTCCTTCTTCTTCTTGGCTAGCGGCTGAGGAGCCATCGGCATCGGCGACGCTCATCCCCGTAGCAGCAGAAGCGGACTTATTTGACTTGCCCATCTTGGCGGCGCGGCGCACGATGCAATGGGAACGAAGGAAAGACGATGGAAAAACACGAAGAACATCCAATGCGCAGTATGAGCGAGCTCTGTAAATGGCAAAGGAAGAAAAATGAAAGAAAAGGGCAAGGGGAAAATTACCATGGTCCCTCCGCGATATAAAAAGACGGAGACGATGAAGTAGAACCGTTAATTCCCATGCCCTAAAATGTTTCCTTCATCACACCATACACGTGGCAGGCATCTACCGAAACATCGCGAGCACGCCATCCACTAAGTATGACTAGTCAAGGAGACGCCATAATTATCGTGTAAACTACGCATGACTAGTCAAATCAAAGTCAAAAAAGTGGGACCCACGATCGTCTCATCATGTCGCCTCTGCTGCCGCAAATGGTTGAGCTCACCAAGCATCAGAGCAAAGTCCAGCAACGACTAAAAACTTTCGACTCGACAAAAAAGTACTTACTCGAGTCTACGACTCAACCAACTACTCGGGGGATACTCCTATGAGGAGCGCTGGACGTGCCCCTGAGAAATTGACATGGTTGTTGTGTCCGTTGAAACACTTCCTCAAAAGCTTCGAGTCCTTCATCGAGTCTACGACTCCACTCTGGACTCGGGGGCTATTCCCATAAGCAGCGCTGATCGCACATTCGAAAAAGCACTGGCGTTGATGGAATCCGCAGAACTAAAGTCTCCGCTCGAGTCTATGACTCGAACAAACACTCGGGGGCTACTCCCATATGGAGGACTGGTCGCGCACCCTATGAACCATTCAGATGAGATCCTTCGAATCACACATGACATTTTTTTACCTTGGCAAGTTTGCCCAAATTAATGCTAAGAGAGATAACGTCTCCTTGGTCACCCAAAACACCTCCGCAATGATGAATTTTTGGATGTTGTGTCTACAACGCAATGATAAGACCTACAGATATCACCTGATGGCCTGGTATCGCACCTGATTGCGCTCTGCCAGTAACATACCGTGTCAGCAGGCATGATGAAAAATCCCGATGGGCGCGTTGGGTACCTAACTTGAAACACTGGAATTCAAATCCTGTAAGACCTCAATGACTTGAGTCGAATTACGCCAGCATTATTCCGGATTCGAGTCCAGGGACTCGAGTCTGAAGTAGATCGTGTTGTTTTGTCCAAAGATAGTTAACTGACCCTGATTTGTTGGGTGAGTCATGCACACGTATCAACAATCCCTATGAACTGACATATCCACCCGAAAACATGTTCGAATGAGAATCACTCGAAATACTATAGAGTCTCCAGTCGAATCTACAATTTGACTGAACACTCGGGGGGCTACTGACATGGATATGCCCTACGGGTACCTGACCTTGGCCTACTCGGTCCAGCCCAGTGAAGGCCCACACGGAGACTTATTGATAATGCAAAGCCTAAGGAGACTCTGGATGGCCCAAGCTTGGAGAAAGTTCGACTCCTTGTAGAACATGTCCAAGATGTAGATAGAATCTTGAAGGGTCAAAACCCTAATCTGTAACTGACTCGACATACCCAAGACCTAGACTCCCCATATAAAGTCCAGGAGGGCATGACGAGGAGGATCGATCTCAAATCTCATACACACACCTCATGCCATATTGCATCTGCGCACCCTTGTAACCTTTGGTTCCACCATCAATCAAGAACAGACAAGCGGGAGTAGGGTTTTCCCTTCGGGGGGCTAAACCTGGGTAAACACCGTGTCCCCCTTGATGCGTGTCTGTTAACCGTCTCGCGATCTCCAGCCTCCCCATCTCCTCCAAACCCAAGTCCATAAAAATGGGCATTAAAGATTCAAACCCTCATCCGTGAATCTCTTGAATCAAGTCTCTCTCACACAAGAGCTTCTTGATGAGAGATGCAAACTTGGAGAGAGCACATTATTGATATGGATGCTCTAAATAATGCTCTAGAAGAAGAGAAAGAGACTAGGGTGTCTCTTGAAGAAAAGCTTGAAGGCCGCTATGAGGCAAATGATCAAATTATTAATAAACTCATTAAGGAACGTTCATGCCATTGCTAAGTATAAAAAGGCTAAAAAGGATAAGACTGAGTTAGGTGTTGTTCATGACAAACTTTCCAAGGACTTTAGGAAGCTTGACAAGGCTCACAAGGCCTTGGAAAGTGAACTCTTGTCTCTCACAAAGTCTTGTGAAAAACTTCAAACTCAATTGACTAATATTGCTTCACCTAGTATTTTCATTCCTTCTAGTATTACAAACACCGTTGAATAAAATGCTAGGTTGAAGGGGGAGCTTGCTAAGGCTACCTTACTGGAAGGGAACAAGTCCATTGATGACCTTTTGAGTAAGAAAAGGTCAACTAATGAGATAGGAGGCATTGGATTTGTGTCCAAGGCCAAGAAGAAGAACAACAACAAGAAGAAGACCAAGCTCGCACAAGTAAAATAAAAGTCCATTGCGGGTAGTAAAACCACAAGTGGCAAAACTATGTCACAAGATGACTTTGCGGGAATTGCTAGTCCTCACTATGTTTTAATGTGTGATTATTATGGTGATGTTTATGCACAATATGTTGGTCCATTTGATGGCTATATTGCTTGGTCTATTTGGGTTCCCAAGACCCTTGTTTCTAACAAAAGAGGACCCATTAAAAATGGGTACCTAAAAACTAGTTTGATCTCTTGTAGAACTATGCTTCCGGCAGGTCAAAGTGGGTGCTTGATAGTGGATGCACAAGTCATATGACCGGAAGCAAGGCGATTATGACGGAGATAAGGCCAAATCATGATCAAATAACCGTCACATATGCCGACAAGTCAAGGTCTCAGGTAATAGGGCTTGGCAAATTTGTGGTTGCACACAATACTACTCTCGTGGACGTCATGCTTGTTGAGACCCTTGGTTATAATTTACTTTCAGTCTGTGTGCTGGGAATATGCCCTAGAGGCAATCATGTATGATGAGATTTCCCATTGTATTCATAAAGATATAAAGTTGTCCTTGTATAAACATCTGATGTGTATCATTGAATATGTGATTCGGTTGTGGAACTATACATTCATGTTGTTTGTACTAAATGTTCTTGGTCATTGAGGTTGTGCTAGACACACAAATTAGACCAATGTGAAAGTCGGCTTGATGACTCGGTTCCACTTGTCATAGGCATGGTGATGCCATTCCAACTTACACAGATTCGGCTAAAGAGTTTAGCGAGTCGGATTGACCCATATTGAGGTACAACGAACAAGTTGTCATTTCTATATCTCAATCAATGTAATCCTTAGACCCGAGGTTATTGCATAGTCCGAGTTGAGGATCACCGACTTAGGTTCTGTCAAATGCTGATCCGTAACTGGCGCTTATAAAGCGAGTTCGGGTCGACTGAGAATCAAGCTGCGTGATGTGAATAACCAAGATGGGATTTTGCCCCTCCACTTGGAGAGATATTCTCTAGGCCCTCTCGTGAGATATGATTCAGAAATCATGGCCATGCACGACTCGGTTAAGTGTTAACCGAGGCGATCGACTAAGAGTTAGTCGGGTGAATCACTTATCTCGGATCGAGAAGAGAGTAGGACTATTTAAGGGATGACATATATTTGCCTATAGTCTGACAAGGTATATTGTGAGGCAAAAGGGACTCAGACGCAAGTCACATTGGAAAGGCAAGTCGTCATGACTCTTTGGTACTTGGGAGTCGGCACGTTCTGCTAGGAGCCGCTGCCGACTGATCGATTGTGAGTCGGACTCCAGTCGTGTCTGAGTAACACAAGAGCCTGCCGGGGCACACACTTAAGAGCAGGAGCAAGTTTGGATTGGATCTAAACCGGAAATCTGGCCGGGTTGGACCCGAGCCGGATTAGGACAGAGTAAGTGAGTTGGACTCGCTGTGACTAGTGTTATATGGGCTTTAGCGAATGGGCCACGAGAGTGGAGCCCACGTTCACTCCCTATATATAGTGGAGCACACCAACCCTAAAGGGTTAATCGTTGATCGGTTAGGTCATTCCATGTGTTGGAAACCCTAGCTCCACAATAGTCCTGCCGTCGTACCGAACCTATAAGTTCGCCGCCGGTGCTCCTCCTTGCACGTGTGGATACCAGCAGAGGTGTTGTAAGATCAGCACCAGGACGATCGGATCGCAAAGGACTGCACTACATCAACTGAAGCGCTTCATCAGTAATCCGCAACTACGCGTCTAGTGGTAAACCTCATGGCCTTCTACCTCAGCTGGATCTTGGGATCACCACGTTAGAGGAATTTTTTTGTTTTATCTCCGCGTGGCCCAACAGTGGTATCAGAGCGATAGCTTCTTGTTTTAGGCTCGAGATCTCGCATATGTGATATGCGGTTGGCTATAGATGAGATCTATGTGTTGTTTTGGTGGTCGGTCTATGAGACATATCGGTTTTGTGTGAGGTTGATTGGATCAACTGTACTCGGGGAATGGTAGATCTGATTTCTGTGATCATACTGCTGAGGTCGTGGAACGACATACCCCTACCGGTCGGCTTCCGCCATTGGGGTAGACTGTGACACGTAAATCCAGATGCGGTGATCGAAGATCAAAAAGTTTGATCAAATTGGAACAATGGTCGGAATCCATGCCCGGATCATAGATGAGATCTACGTTTTCGGAAAAATCATCGGGCGTTGCCCCTTCGATCCCCGCCCGCTATTCGGATAGCAGGACCGCCGGCTACGCCCTGTCGTAGCGCCTTATATGTCGTTGCGAGTTTCACAACGCCAGTAGATATCGTATCTATGCATAACTTGTTTTGCAGGAAGTTGTGAATGGTATGGTTCATGTGCATGTGATGTATGTGTGTAATCCATATGTGATCTGCGAATCACGGTTTTTGTCAGTCGGCTGGAGCTTAGGTGCTGTCATTTTATTGTATAACGACCTGCGTGTCGGATTCTCTATGTAATTTACTTTACTAAGCTAGTGTAGCTGTTTGGAGAATCCGGATGACATGCAAGGCGATGTACATGTCGGCGATATGGAGTAAGACGGCAAGTGACAAGAGTTGGCACGAGTCGGATTACAGGCTTTGTGGATATGGAGATCTCCATGAAGAGAGCCATACCATTTCACATTATAATTACTTTATTTTGTGTTATTGTTATGTCTCTGTTTACCTCTATTAGATAGTTGGTAAAATTTAATCCCTCAAAGAAGGTCTAGTCGATTTTCCCGCCAGTGTTTGCACCATCACAAGTTGGAAATTTTTGGTAGTGGGCTCATAAAATTGAGGTGCTGCCAATTCTTTCCGAATAGGTGGGTTCGAGTCGGACTCTTACTGCAGAAACACTCGGTAAGCTAGACGGGTCTATCAAAATGGTTGTGGGGCTCGGGGAAAGGTCGGATGGGAGCTGGGGCATGTTATGCCACCCGTCCAACAGGAGTCGTATGGGATACGATTGACAAGGAGTTGTCTACCTAGATCACTTGGTGGCTACCGGTGATGCTAAAGCTCACTAGCCGACTTGCTTATTTAGGATCCTAAATCATTTAGTAACCATCAGAGGGGTGTTGGTTCTAGTGGGAGCATAAAATATTAAAATGTTTGATATGCTTGCTCTTTTATGAATACATGTCTTAAGTGTTTTGCATATTTTCTGTTGTAGATCATGGCACCAAGTAGCAGTCACTCTCAGATATCCGGTTTTGCGTTGAGAACTATCCTTGAGAAAGATAAACTAAACGACACTAATTTTACCAACTGGTATCGAAATCTGAGAATTGTTCTCAAACAAGAAAAGAAGGACCATGTCCTAGACAACCCACTTCGGATGAGCGAATGAGAATGCGATCGTCTGCCACCAATGCCTACCGTCGGGCTAAGGATGAGTCCATGGATATTAGCTGTCTTATGCTTGCTCACATGGAACCGGACTTGCAAAAGCAGTTCGAGAATGTTGAGGCCTACGATATGATCGAAAGCCTCAAAAGTATGTTCCAGGCTCAGGCGAAGACTGGGAGGTATCAAGTCTCTCAGGCTTTGCTGAGTTGCAAGCTTAAGGATGGTGATCCACTGAGTCCGCATGTGATCAAAATGGTTGGTTACATGCAGTATCTGGAGAGGCTTGGCTACCCCATAAGCGAAAAGTTCGCTACGGATATAATTCTGAACTCTCTTCCTAGTGCATATGGGCAGTTCATTTTGAACTACCACATGCATGGTATGGATAAGAAGCTCACTGAATTGCATGGTATGCTCAAGCAGGCAGAGGCGGATCTCAAGAAGGGCGCCAGTCAAGTGTTGATGGTGCAGAATAAGGCTAAGTTCAAGAAGAGTTCTTGGACTAAGAAGAAAGCTAAGTCAGGAGGAAAGCAGGCTCAGGACCCAGTCCCAAGCGCTTCCTCAGGGACTAAGCCATCTCCTTCAGTCGGATCCACTTGATTCTACTGCAAGGCGGATGGCCACTGGAAGAGGAACTGC
Organism: Avena insularis; assembly: GCA_023614405.1. Lineage (NCBI taxonomy): Eukaryota > Viridiplantae > Streptophyta > Magnoliopsida > Poales > Poaceae > Avena > Avena insularis. Next base: position 20,626,265 of record CM042693.1, read on the forward strand.
AGCAAGTACTTGGCTGATAAAGCCAAGAGTGGAGGTATGACTTCCGACTCAGGTACACTTGTTTGCAATGTTATCGACATATATCTTGCTGATGCACTTACTAATTCTTGGGTATATGATACCAGGTCAGTTATTCACATCTGCAACTCGTGCAGAGACTGGTAAGAACTAGGAGCGTAGCAAGAGGCGAGGTTGATATTCGAGTCGGCAACAAAGCAAGAGTTGCTGCGTTGGAAGTCGGCACAATGCAACTTCATTTACCTTCCGGATTCATTATGGAACTGAATAATTGTTATTATGTTCTAGTGCTCAGTCGAAACATTATTTCTGCTTCATGTTTGATGAGGCAAGGCTACGAGTCGAATATCAAGAATAATGGTTGTTCTTTGTATTTTAATGATATGTTTCATAGCTTTGCACCCGTCCAGGACGGGTTATTTATTTTGAATCTTGATGGTGAGTCGGTTTATAACATAAATATTAAAAGGTTGAAACCAAATGATCTGAATATGACTTACTTTTGGCACTGTCAGCTTTCTCATATAAGTTGGAAACGCATGAAGAAGCTCCATGATGATGGACTCCTAACTTCGTTCGACTTGGAGTCGTTCGAGACATGCGAATCTTGCCTACTCGGTAAAATGACCAAGACACCTTTTGCAAAGAGTTGCGAAAGGGCGTCCGACTTGTTGGGACTAGTACATAGTGATGTATGTGGACCAATGAGCACGACAGCCAGGGGTGGTTATGAGTACTTCATTACCTTCACTGATTATTTTAGTAGGTATGGATATATCTACTTAATGAAACATAAGTCGGAAGCCTTTGAAAAGTTCAAAGATTTCCAGAATGAAGCACAGAATCAACTCGGCAAGAAAATAAAGTTTCTTCGGTCGGACCAAGGAGGCGAGTACACGAGCCATGAGTTTGATGACCATCTAAAAAGTTGTGGAATAGTTCCTCAACTTACTCCGCCAGGAACGCCGCAAAGGAACGATGTTTCGGAAAGGCGGAATCGGACCTTGTTGGACATGGTATGATCAATGATGAGTCAGACAGATCTGCCTTTATCATTCTGGGGTTATTGTCTAGAAACAACGACGTTCACACTAAACAGAGTACCATAGAAATCGCTAGATAAGACACCACATGAGATGTGGACAGGAAAAAAGCCGAGTTTGTCTTTTCTTAAGATTTGGGGTTGTGAAGCATTTGTCAAGCGACTTCAGTCGGACAAGCTTACGGCCAAGTCAGATAAGTGTATTTTCATGGGGTATCCGAGGGAAACCTTGGGTTACTACTTCTACAACCGAGAAGAGGGCAAAGTGTTTGTCGCTCGGAACGGTGTCTTCCTTGAGAAAGAATTTCTCAGTCGGGGAGTAAGTGGGAGCACGGTGCAACTCGAAGAAATTCGAGAAGAACCGGCTAGTAGCGAGTCGGCAAAAACCTTGGAGGTTGAGCCGGTCGTGGTAACTGAGCCGGCAGAAGCACCTGTACTACGAAGATCGGCGAGATTAGGAAGTGTTTGTGATGTGTTACTATTAGACAGTGATGAGCCAGCAAATTATTCGTAAGCAATGGTGGGATCTGATTCCAAGTCATGGCTTGGAGCCATGAGATCCGAGTTAAAGTCCATGGATGAAAATCAAGTTTGGAACTTGGTTGATCTGCCAAACGGTGCAATACCCGTCGAGTGCAAATGGGTCTTTAAGAAGAAAACTAATATGGATGGAAACGTTTCTGTCTATAAAGCACGTCTTGTCGCGAAGGGGTTCCGACAAGTTCAAGGAGTTGACTACGACGAGACTTTCTCGCCCGTAGCGATGCTTAAATCAGTTCAGATCATGTTAGCTATAGCAGCCTATTTCGACTATGAGATATGGCAGATGGATGTAAAAACGGCTTTCCTTAACAGAAATTTAACCGAGGACGTGTATATGATACAGCCCGAGGGTTTTGTCGATCCGGCTAATGCTGACAAGGTATGCAAACTTCAGAAATCCATTTATGGGTTGAAGCAAGCATCTCGGAGTTGGAATATTCGCTTTGATGAGGTAGTCAAATCGTTTGGCTTCATCAAGAGTGATCACGATTCTTGTTTATAGAAGAAGTTTAGTGGGAGCAAAGTAAACTTTCTAATCTTATATGTGAATGACATATTACTGATTGGAAATGATGTCTAGATGTTGCAAGAAACCAAGGAATCATTGGAAAGGAGTTTCTCAATGAAAGACTTGGGTGAGGCAACATACATCCTCGGAATACGGATCTATAGAGATAGATCAAGGAGGCTCATTGGATTGAGTCAGAGTACTTATTTGGACAAAGTGTTGAAGAAGTTCAACATGGAATCGTCTAAGAAGGGGTTCTTACCGATGTCCCATGGTGTAAAACTTAGCAAGACTCAGTGTCCTTCGACAACTGATGAGCAAAGTCGGATGAGTGCGATTCCGTATGCTTTTGTAGTTGGATCCATCATGTATGCCATGATTTGTACTAGGCCGGATGTTTCCTATGCTCTAAGTGTTGTGAGCAGATACCAGGCCGATCCTGGAGAAATCCACTGGACAGCGGCTAAAAATATCCTAAAGTACTTGAGAAGGACTAAGGCTATGTTTTTGGTTTATGGTGGTGAAGATGAACTCAGTGTAAAGGGTTACACGGATGCGAGTTATCTTACCGACTTTGATGATTCTCGTTCGCAATCCGGATACGTGTTTATTATAAACGGAGGTGCTATGAGCTGGAAGAGTTCTAAGCAAGAGACTGTGTTTGCATCTACAACAGAGGCTGAGTATATTGCCGCCTCAGAGGAAGCAAAGGAAGCTGTTTGGATGAGGAATTTCCTCATGGATCTTGGTGTGGTTCAGGGCTCGTCCAATCCGTTAGACGTGTATTGTGACAACAATGGTGCTATTGCACAAGCCAAGGAACCTAGACAACACCAGAAGAACAAGCACATACTCATGCGGTACCATCTGATTCGCCAGTTCGTGGATCAGGGTGATATCAAGTTATGCAAGGTACACACGGATGCAAATATTGCGGATCCGTTGACAAAGCCGTTACCACAGCCAAAGCATGAGGCGCACCTAAGAGCTATGGGCATTAGATACCTGGACATGTGATGTCGGAAGATTGACTCTAGTGCAAGTCTGAGACTGTTGGGAATATGCCCTAGAGGCAATCATGTATGATGAGATTTCCCATTGTATTCATAAAGATATAAAGTTGTCCTTGTATAAACATCTGATGTGTATCATTGAATATGTGATTCGGTTGTGGAACTATACATTCATGTTGTTTGTACTAAATGTTCTTGGTCATTGAGGTTGTGCTGGACACTCAACTTAGACCAATGTGAAAGTCGGCTTGATGACTTGGTTCCACTTGTCATGGGCATGGTGATGCCATTCCAACTTACACAGATTCGGCTAAAGAGTTTAGCGAGTCGGATTGACCCATATTGAGGTACAACGAACAAGTTGTCATTTGTATATCTCAATCAATGTAATCCTTAGACCCGAGGTTATTGCATAGTCCGAGTTGAGGATCACCGACTTAGGTTCTGTCAAATGTTGATCCGTAACTGGGCAGTTATAAAGGCAGAGTTCGGGTCGACTGAGAATCAAGCTGCGTGATGTGAATAACCAAGATGGGATTTTGCCCCTCCACTTAGAGAGATATTCTCTGGGCCCTCTCGTGAGATATGATTCGGAAAGCATGGCCATGCATGACTCAGTTAAGTGTTAACCGAGGCGATCGACTAAGAGTTAGTCGGGTGAATCACTTATCTCGGATCGAGAAGAGAGTTGGACTATTTAAGGGATGACATATATTCACCTATAGTCTGACAAGGTATATCGTGAGGCAAAAGGGACTCGGACGCAAGTCCCATTGGAAAGGCAAGTCGTCATGACTCTTTGGTACTTGGGAGTCAGCACGTTCTGCTAGGAGCCGCTGCCGACTGATCGATTGTGAGTCAGACTCCAATCGTGTCTGAGTAACCAAGAGCCTGCCGGGTCACACACTTAAGAGCGGGAGAAAGTTCGGATTGGATCTAAACCGGAAATCTGGCCGGGTTGGACCCGAGCCGGATTAGGACAGAGTCAGTGAGTTGGACTCGCGGTGACTAGTGTTATATGGGCTTTAGTGAATGGGCCACGAGAGTGGAGCCCATGTTCACTCCCTATATATAGTGGAGCACACCAACCCTGAAGGGTTAATCGTTGATCGGTTAGGTCATTCCATGTGTTGGAAACCCTAGCTCCACAACAGTCCTGCCGTCGTACCAAACCTAGCAGTTCGCCGCCGGTGCTCCTCCTTGCACGTGTGGATACCAGCAGAGGTGCTGTAGGATCAGCACCGGGACGATCGGATCGCAAAGGACTGCACTTCATAAACTGACGCGCTTCATCAGTAATCCGCAATTGTGCGTCTAGTGGTAAACCTCGTGGCCTTCTACCTCAGCTGGATCTTGGGATCACCATGTTAGAGGAATTTTTTTGTTTTATCTCCGCGTGGCCCAACACTGTGCTCTTGGAAAGATGGGCTTTGCTGTCTTTATTGATAATGATATTGTGGTCCTCTTGTGGAGCAAGACTCTAAAGGTCGCTTTGTTGGGTATGTCAAAAATGACTTGTATGTGGTGGAATTTTTAGGGAAAACCACTACAAGTGTGATGTACCTATTTGGAAAGACCGATGTGGGTTGGCTATGGCATCACCATCTAGCCCATGTCAATATGAGAACTTTGCAAAGTCTACACAAGGGTAGCCATATTGTTGGACTAAAACAAAATGTTTGTTTTGCCAAAGATTGTGTGTGCAGGGCATGTGTTGAAGGAAAGATGCATGATTCTCCCTACAAGACAAAGAACATCATCAAGTCCAAGAGGATCTTGCAGCTCCTTCACGTGGATATCATTGGTCCTCCATCTCATGCTAGTCTTGGTGGGAAGAAATATTGCTTGGTGATTGTTGATGATTACTCAAGATATACATGGGTATACTTGTTCAAGTTGAAAAGTGAGACCCAAAAAAACTTCATCGAATTCGTCAACATGGTTCAATGTCAATACAATGTCCCCGTGTTGGTGATAAGGAGTGACAACGGCATTGAGTTCAATAACTACACCTTGAATGGATTTCTTAGTGATGAGGGGATAAAACACCAATATTCCACTGCATATACCCCTCAATAAAACAGTGTAGCTGAGAGGAAGAACCGGACACTAATGGATATGGCAAGGTCCATGTTAGCGGAGTTTAAGTCTCCATATAACTTTTGGGCTGAAGCAATCTCCACTACATGTTGTGCATCAAACTGGCTCTACCTCCGCAAAGAATTGACTAAGACTCCATATGAAATACTTATCGGTAACAAGCCCAACGTTTCATACTTCCAGATGTTTGGTTGTAATTGTTTATATCTCATAAAAGGTGTTTGTTTGTCCAAATTTGATTTCAAAGCTTTAGAGGGTATTTTTTTTGGCTATGGTCTCGAGTCCCACGCTTATAGAATCTATGATAAACTCTCCAAAGTTGTCATAGAATCTTGTAGTGTGATTTTCGAAGAATATGATGGTCCCCAAGCGAGGCGTGTTGATGTTTGTGATATAAATGATGAAATACCTCAAGATGCCATAATAAGAATGGGTGCGGGATTCATCCGCCCTGTTGAGGAACCCCTTACGGCGGATCGAGAAGAACTATGCTCTACTCAAGTGGAGCCCTCATCTTCACAACATCAACATGCTCCTATTGCCGAAACAAATGATGACCCAAGACAAAGACAAGTTGAGAACCCTTACCAAGTTGATCAGGAAGGAAGATCTAGGGAGTGTTGGGGATATGCTATATGGGTATCCTTATAGCATGTCTCTTATCCGACTAACCCGGGTGGCCCATAGTCGGTAGCATGGCCTATGGCCTGCTGGGCGGCCTAGTTAGGTGGATCCAGAAGGGAGGCCCATGCCGGATAAAGGAAGGCTATGGTGGAGTCACCAGCGTACCCGGAGCCTTGGAGTGCAAGATACACAAGACTAATAATAGACGGTGTATAACTCTGTAACTTGTCCGGCTAGGACTTTTCCCTGTAACCCTAGGACCTGACGACTATATAAGTCGGGCCTATGGGAGCCTTTAGGGCAGACAATCTCAGACGATAACTGAGACTTTCTAGTCACCTCGCACAGCGACCCTAATCTCTGTAACTCGGCGTATTGCCATTATAGTGATTTATAGCAGGAGTAGGATTTCGCCACCGTTGTGGGATCTGAACCTGGGTAAGCTGTGTTACCTCGTACCCGTCAACCGTTCGCATTACCCCACGTCTCTAAACACGCACTATGAGGACCCCTCCATGGCGTACTCGTCGGCAATACCACGACCGTTGGCGCCCACCATGGGGCAAGAGGCGCGTTAGGCTCTTCAGCGGGCGAGGACCAAGATCTTCGCGTGAATTGGCAAAACCGTAGCCATCGGTCGCGTTCTCTTCTCCGGCAACGTTCCGATCGTCCCCCCTGACGAGTTCTGGATCCCGGCGAAGACGAACCCTACGCGGTGTTCGATCGTTCCTATCGGAGACATCCACCTCTTCATTGGCGAAACCGACTCGGGCACTAGTTCCCTAGGAGTCGGAGGAGCATCAAGACCCGCACGGACCGCCTACAGGCAGGATACGTTCGCGGAAGGATCGATGTCGGATCTCTCCTCGGAGTTTGCCGGTAAAGATCGGAAAAATTCAAGACCCACCCAAACCGCCCCTGTGCAGGATATAAAGGTGGAAGATCACTGCAAATCCGCCGGCTTTGTCTGTGCGTCTGGACAGCAGAGATCCAAGTTCGTCGGCGTGGTTACCATCTTTGATTTGGCGCGCTGCGTTCACAGAGAGGGCGAAAACCCCCGCGATTACCTGGCCAGGTGGCTCCGTATACGAGCCGATCTAGCCAACTACCCCAATGATGATGCCATCTATTACTTTGTGGAAGTACTGGACCACGGCACTCTTCTCCGACATTCTCTAAGACGACAACATGCGTCCTCACCTTCGAAGGCATGGTGAACGCCGTCAACAACTAGGCGGAGGCTGAAGCGGCAGCTCAGACAACGCTTGCGCTTATCGATGGAGCCCCTCCGATTCAGCCACCACCACCACCGCCTCCGGCCGCCATCGTCGCAGCAGCTCCACCACTTCCAGTCATCGTCGAGGCCGTTGCACCTCCACTGCCCGTCATCGAGGAAGTCCTGGCACCCTCCAACTCTGTTATTGACGCACTTTACGCTGATTTCAGTGCAGATTCAGAGGAAATAGACTTTAGTCCAGAGGAGCTAGACTCCGCCATACATGACATGGAGGAGGAGTACTAGCGCGACGATCAAGCTAATAACACCGTCATGTCTCGAGGGGTGTTCGTCACCATTGGGACAGCGATGGATGAAGACCAGCCCGGGCAAGCTCCGCCTACGGTGCTAGATAAGGGGAAGGGGACACTTATTGCTGCTGACGATGATCGCGCAAGAGTCATGCCTCCCCCGCCTAATCCAGTGTAGCAGCCGCAGGAACTCGGCACCGGTCCGAGCAACAACAACACCGTAAACTTGCCGCCTCCAGCATCCACGTCAGCAGCAGCCCATGTTACTCCAGCTGATAGAGTGATGTACGGCAATCTCGTCGTTGAGCCACTAACTGTTGATCATATCCGGAACGTGACTCAGCTTGATGAGAAGCGCCAGCAACTGCTAGAGGAAGCGCAAGCCATCGCGGAGCAAGGCGCTAAATTAGATCGAGATCTGATCAACGCGCAGAAGTCCATAGAAAAAGCTAGAGCAATGGAGGCCGAGTACAAGACTCTGCTCCAGCAGCAGAAGGCTAAGAAGGCTCCGGCTTGCGTCATCAACGATCCTGGTGTACGGCACAACCTAGGATGGGCTCCCTCGAAGTCGGCACAAGCCAAGCCATACATTGACAGTGAAGGCAAGCAGGTGATGCCCACCCCACTCCTTAACCTCGCCGTCGCCAAGACCCTTCTAGAGCAGGATAGATCGCCGGAGGCAGTGGAACAGGTCTATGACCTAGTGGCCAAGGCGGTAAAGCAGCAGGAAAAGGCCACCTCTCAGAGGCTTGAGTGTGACCCAGCGCTCTGCCGATCTAGCCAGTACAAACCACCAAGGGACAGATCTCCTCAGGATGTCGGATCGCGGACGGGTTCATCAGAACGAAGACGGAGGGATGCACGCAACAGGAAGGATGCTATCCCCATATCCTCCGACCACGGAGAAAGAGCCAAACCTCGCCGCCCATCGCCACCGCCGATCCCCCGACGTCAGGAAGACTACAAGGCTCACCATCGTACGGATATGCCCCCACCAAAGCAGTCTGGCATCGTCATCCGCGACAACGCGGAGCAGACCCATCATGACGGAAAGCACAACGAAGGACATAAGAGCAGGTCGCGCCATGACCCTCCGCGTCCGACAAGCAACCGCGACAAGCGTGAAGCATCACAGGAGGGTAACAGCAAGAAAGCTAACCCACCGCCACCTCCGCCTCCGTCGCCGCCAAGCAGTCACCATGACGGAAGACGCCCGCGTCGTTCACACAGCCCGTCCCCTGTTGACAACAAGAAGATGAACCCAGAGCCATACGATGCACGTTCGCGGATCAATAAGATCCACGAGGCCTAGGAAGGACCATACCTGGGACCACGTTGCTTTGGACCTGCAATACGGTCCGCAACTTACCCCAAAGGTTTCCGGATTGACAAGACCATCAAGCCCTATGACGGCACCGCCAAGCCCGCCACATGGTTGCAGGACTACGGCAACGTGGTGGAGATTGCTGGAGGCAACCCCAACGTCGCCGTCAAGTACCTCCCGTTAATGTTGGCGGGCACGGCCCGTCAATGGATCGACGACTTGCCGGAGAAATCTACCTACAACTGGTTAGACATGCAAGAAGTGTTCACCAAAAAATTTGAGGGTACATACAAGCGTCCTTGCACTGTGGGCGATCTACTGCGGTGCGTGCAAGAGGAAGACGAGACATCTCGCGCCTACCTCTCCCGCTGGCTGGATATGAAGAATTCCTGCGCAGGAGTGCACGCTCAGACCGCCATGTCCGCATTCATTGATGGGTTGGAAAGGGGCACGTTGCTCCGACATAAGCTGAAGCGCTTGCAGGACAATCATCAGCTTGACTTGAATCAGATGATTCAGTTAGCTAGTAAGTTCGCAGCTGCCGACGACGACGCTCGTGGCTCTTTGCCGGCAACGGCCGTTCCAACTCAAGCTCGGAGGAACAGCAGTACAAAGCGGACAACCGCTCCAGAAGAAAAGCAATCTACCGACATGGTCGCCATGACTTTTGCAGGACGAGGCGAAGGCGGACAACGTGGACGAGGAAGGGGAGCAGGCCGTGGGCAGCAGCGAGGAAGTGAAACTAACTCGGCGCCGCTCCGCGTTCCCCAAACCTACGAAGAGTACCGCGATATGCCGTGCCTCGTACACCTCGATGCCAACGGCAAGGCCACCCATACCAATCGACACTGCAAGTTCGTCAACGACCTCAAGGAAGACCCGGAGTCCGGCTATAAGCAAAGTCGGAAGAACAGACCGCGAGGAAAGGGCAAGGGGAAGAAGAAGGATGAGGAGTCCAAGGATTCAAGTGACATGGACGAGGACGTTGACCCCAAGCACGCCGCCAAAAGCGACGACAAGGGCAAGAACCCCTTCACAAAAAAGGCCCCAGTCTACCACACTTTCCTTGGCACCCCCACCGTCCGACAACAGAAGACCTCTCTAAGGATCCTGATGGCCACTCTCCCCCCAGTTACCCAATACCTGTGCTGGTCGGAGGTTCCAATAACTTGGGACAGGACGGACCACCCAGACCTTGTGCCCACGGAGAACCAGTACGCCATGGTCATCAACCCATTGATTGACGGCGTGGAGTTCACCAAGTGCATGGTGGATAGTGGAAGCAGCATCAACATCATGTACCTGGATACGTTGCAAAAGATGAACTTGACGGAGGCAAACCTAAGGCGGACCAACACCGTGTTCCATGGCGTAGTGCCTGGTCGGGAGGCTCGGTCCCTTGGGTTCACTACACTTCAGGTAGCCTTTGGCGATGTTAATAATTATCGCCAAGAGCGCATGACCTTTGAGGTGGTCCCCTTCAAGAGCGTGTACCACGTCATATTCGGCCGCGACATATTCCACACGTTCATGGCCAAGCCATGCTTCGTCTACAACAAGCTCAAGATACCCGGACCAAACGGTGTCATCACCGTATCCGGAAGCTTTACCAAGGCAAGGGATTGCGAGATCAATGAAGCAGCCGTTGTAGAAGCTGTCCTCTACAGCAAAGAATTCAAGGAGATCCAGAGCAAGGTCAATGACTCAGAGATGCCCGCATCGAAGAAGCAGATCTCCGACTCCGCTCCTGCGTTCAAGGCCGCCATCGAAACCAAGCCGGTGGAACTTGTGGTAGGCGATGCCTCCAAGACCGTCACCATTGGGACGAACCTGGATCCCAAATAGGAAAGCGCGCTCGTCGAGTTCCTCCGTGAGAATAGGGACATCTTTGCCTGGCAACCTACCGACATGAAAGGTGTACCTAGGGAACTTGCCGAGCACAGCTTAAACATAGATCCAAAATGTAAACCAGTGAAACAACCTCTACGACACTTCAGAGATGAGAAGAGACACGCCATTGGCAAATAGATAGCTATGTTACTTAAGGCTGAGTTTATCCGAGAAGTCCTTCACACCCGATGGGTGGCCAATCCTGTACTTGTCCCCAAAAAGGGAACCAATGAATTAAGAATGTGCGTTGATTACACCGGCTTGAACAAAGCATGTCCCAAAGATCCGTTTGCTTTGCCTCGCATTGACCAAGTCATTGACTCGACGGCTGGCTCAGAACTTTTGTGTTTTCTCGATGCATACTCAAGATACCACCAGATCAAGATGAGGAAGTCGGACCAATTGGCCACTTTGTTCACTACCCCATACGGCACATTTTGCTATGTCACGATGCCCTTTGGGAAGGGAGGCATGAGATCGCCATGTGGGAACTTCGGCGCGGCTCCATCCACGAAGTCCGGGTACGTTACTTCTCCGCCCGACAAAGGAATGTCGGGGCCGTAGAAGTACGTCCGCTGCCAATTCTTGCATGACTCGTGGCCGACGATATCGGGGAACCGCTGGCCAGGTCGGATCTTAAAGCTTATGGTGCCGTAGTTTCTAAGCTCCTCCTTGTTGTGTCTGGCTTCACGTTTGATGGTGAATAAGTACACAAACAAATCTAACCTAGGTCTAATCCCTAGGAAACCCTCACAAAGTGCCGCAAAGTTGCTAAGCACTAGGATACTATTGAGGGAGAGGTTGTGGGGTTGGACCTTGAAGTGATTTAAGACGGACAGGAAGAAGTAGGAGATGGGCAGAGAAACGCCGCGTACCAATTGCGCCTTGAGGTATAATTTCCCTCCGGCTTGGGGAGAGGGGGTCACCTCGCCGGCCGGCGCCGCCCGCCAGGCGAGCCCCTCCGTCGCAGGGAGGTAACCCTCAGCGACCATCTCTTGGATGTCGCGGCCGGTGATGTTCGAGCCGCGCCAGTCGCCCTTGTGCGAGTCTGGCTCCTCTTCCAGGGGCTCCAGCGCCGCCAGGTTATGGTTGCCGCCGGTGGTTTCTATCACCGCCGATACGGTAATAACCAGACCCTCTGGGGGCACGACGACGGAGCTCGCCGGCTTCGCCGCGGCTTCGCTCGACGCCGCCATTGACGGGGATGAACCGCTGCTAGCCATGGAGGAGGGAGAGGATGCGACTGGTGCAGAGAGCAAGGCTAGGGTTTCTCGAGGTTTTTGCGGAGAGCTCGAGGAGGCGCGCGGCTGAAGGAAGAAGACGATGACGCGAGAGAATGGGGTGAAAAAGTGGCAAGTGTCCCACGGTCACTATTTATCTTACTCTGCGTCAAGATTCGTGCAGCTAATCGGACGGTTGCCGCGTAGACGACGTGTTCGTGAACGTGCGCGGTAATTTCGCCACGTCTCCAACCGCCGCCGCTTAACGGTTCAGATCGCGGGAAAATCGGCTATGATTACGTTCTCTGCATGTGTGAGTTACGAGGCGTCGCTGACCTACAGCCTACGTCGTCATAACTGACATGGTAGATGAGCCGTCCCATCGAAGATTCTAGCATGGATGGATTTAATCCGACAACGGCAGCGTACGATGGAAGATTCAGCATTTCTCCGACTTACTCATAGAAGACGGAGAAAACTTTTGCAGGGTTCTTTAGGAGGAATACAAGATGTTGCTTGACGGTTTGCCGACATCCATCTAGACGGAGAATTCCACGGGAAGAGGCAAGACGGCGCAAGATCTCGGAGTTCTCCGGGGGCTACTGTTGGGGATATGCTATATGGGTATCCTCATACCATGTCTCTTATCCGACTAACCCGGGTGGCCCATAGTCGGTAGCATGGCCTATGGCCTGCTGGGCGGCCCAGTTAGGTGGATCCATAAGGGAGGCCCATGCCGGATAAAGGAAGGCTACGGTGGAGTCACCAGCGTACCCGGAGCCTTGGAGTGCAAGATACACAAGACTAATAATAGACGGTGTAGAACTCTATAACCTGTCCTGTTAGGACTTTTCCCTGTAACCCTAGGACCTGACGACTATATAAGTCGGGCCTATGGGAGCCTTTAGGGCAGACAATCTCAGACGATAACTTAGACTTTCTAGTCACCTCGCACAGCGAACCTAATCTATGTAACTCGGCCTATTGTCATTATAGTGATTTATAGCAGGAGTAGGATTCCGCCACCGTTGTGGGATCTGAACCTGGGTAAGCTGTGTTACCTCGTACCCGTCAACCGTCCGCCTTACCCCACGTCTCTAAACACGCACTGTGAGGACCCCTCCATGGCGTACTCGTCGGCAATACCACGACAGGGAGGATGATCCGGCCTCTCCATTGACCGGATTGTCTAGTCCTGCACAGTCTTGCACAAGGAAGATTTATTCAGTCTTCAACAAGATCATCTCAACGCCTTGCTAGTACTGTGCCCAATCAAGACCAAGGTCAACCTATGTTTCATGATGTTGAGAATGAACACATTGATGATCAAGGTCAAGTTGATGGTCAAGACGAGGACAAAAATGATGAAGAGATCCCCACGATAAACAACAAAGAGATCAAAAATCGTCGCAAATATAGAGTGGAATTTTGGAAAGAAGAGAACACACCCTTGAAAATGTTCTTGGTGATCTAGGAGTGGAATGTTCACTCGATCTCAATTGAAGCATTTTGGTGAGCATCAAGCCCATATATCCATGGTGGAACCCAAGAAAGTGTGGGAAGCTCTTGAAGATTTAGATTGGTTGGAATCCATGTATAAAGAGCTCAACAACTTTGAGAGAAACAAAGTTTGGAAGTTAGTAGAAAAGCCCAAAGATTGTCACAATGTTATTGGCACTAAATGGGTATTCAAGAACAAGCAAGATGAACATGGAATTGTTGTGAGGAACAAGGCAAGATTGGTAGCTCAAGGGTTCTCTCAAATTGAAGCCATTGATTATGGAGAGACATATGCTCCCGTGGCTCGCCTTGAGTCCATTTGTATCCTTCTTTCATATGTAGCACATCATAACTTTAAATTACAACAAATGGATGTGGAAAGTTCTTTTATAAATGGTCCATTACATGAGTTGGTCTATGTTAAGAAACCCCCAGGGTTCGAGGATCCCAACTTACCAAACCATGTCTACAATCTTGATAAGGTTCTCTATGGGATTAAAAAAGCTCCACACGTGTGGTATGAGCACCTTAGAGAGTTGTTGTTAGACCGTGGGGTTTGAGGTTGGGAAAATTGATCCCACTCTTTTTACTAAGAAGGTTAATGGGGATCTTTTCGTATGCGAAATATATGTTGATGATATTAACTTTGGCTCATATAACAAAGATTTTAATGATGAAATCTCAAAGCTTATGACTAATAGGTTCAGGATGTCTATGATGGGAGAGTTGAGGGTATTTTTTGGTTTTGAGATCAAGCAAGTTAGAGGAGGAGCCTTCTTCAATCAAGCCAGGTATACTCAAGACATGATCAAGAGGTTCAACATGAAATATCTAAATGGAGCTCCTACTACCATGGCAACCAAGAGTCATCTTGAATTAAATCGAAATGGTAAAGATGTGGATCAAAAGGTATACCGGTCTATGATTGGTTATTTGCTTTACCTTTGTGCATCTAGACCCGATATTGTGTTAAGTGTAGGAGTATGTGCACAGTATCAAGTGGCTCCTAAAGAAAGCCACTTGATTGTGGTCAAAAGAATCTTTCGATATTTGGTCCATACCCCAAACTATGGTGTGTGGTACACTAGGGGATCAACATTCTCTCTTTGTGGGTACACGGATTCAGATTGGGTTGGTGACAAGGATGATAGGAAATCAACCTCCAGGGCTTGTGGATTCCTTGGTAGGTATTTGGTCTGTTGTTCTTCTAAGAAAAAAAATTGTATATCTCTCTCCACCGCCGAAGCCGGATATGTGGCAGCTGCTAGTGCATGCACTCAATTGTTATAGATGAGGCAAACTTTAAAGGAATATGGGGTCCATTGTGACAAAGTGCCTCTTTTATGTGACAATGAAAGTGCTATCATGATTGCGTACAACCCGGTGGATCATACAAGGACAAAGAATATTGAGATTTGTCATCATTTCATTAGAGATCATGTATCCCAAGGAGATATTGAGCTATCTTATGTTTCAACCAAAGACCAACTTGCCGATATATTCAGGAAGCCACTTGATGGAGCAAGGTTTTGCTATTTGAGGAATGAGCTAAATATCATAGATTCAAGGAGGTTGACTTGATCATCTTGCATATATACCTATAATTTGATCATTGTTTAGTTTAGGTGCAGGCATGGAGATAGGGGGAGTGCGGACCTAATCTATTGGGCCATCCCTCCCCCCATAATGCCAACATTGAGAAAATAAATTCTCTTAATTTCATTTTGTGATATGTGTGTTGCAGATATGCCCTAGAGGCAATAATAAAAGTAGTTATTATTATATCTTTGTGTTTATGATAAATGTTTGCATTCATGCTAAAATAGTATTAACCGGAAACATTAATACTTGTGTGATTTGTAAACTAATTAGAGTCCCTAGTAAAGCCTCTTTATAATACTAGCTTGTTGGTTGATAGATGATCATGGTTTCCTGATCATGAACATTGAGATGTTATTAACAACAAGATCATATCATTAGGAGAATGGTGTGATGGGCATACTCCTATAGATAAGCGTAGCATAAAGATCAAGTCATTTCATTAGTTCGTTTGCTATAAGCTTTCTGATACATAGTAACCTAATTCCTTCGACCATGAGATCATACTAATCACTATCACCGGATGGGTACTTTGATGACATCAAACACCACACCGTAACTGGGTGGCTATAAAGGTGGCATTGAGTGTTCGGAAAGTGTATGTCGAGGCACATGGATCAAGAGTGGGATTTGTCCATCCATATGACAGATAGATATACTCTGGGCCCTCTAGGTGGAATGTCATCCGATTATCTTGCAAGCATGTGACTGTCTCACAAGGGATCACATATCACAGGAACGAGAAAACATTACTTATCGGTAACGAGGTTGAACTAGGTATGCAGAGATACCGACGACCAGACCTCGGATAAGTAAAATATCGCGAGACAAAGGGAAATTGGTATCGTATGTAAATGGTTCATTCGATCGCAAAGTAATCATAGAAATATGTGGGAGACATATGAATTTCCAGATTCCTCTATTGGTTATTGATCAGAGAAGAGTCTCGGTCATGTCTGCATAATTCACGAACCGTAGGGAGACACACTTAAGGATTCGATGTTGTTTAGTAGATATGGAATGTAAGTAGGGAGAACGAATGTTGTTCTGAGTCTCAGATGGGATTCGGGACATCACGAGGAGATCCGGAATGGTCCAGAGAATAAGATTCATATAAGGAAAGTCCAATTCCGGAGTTTGGGAATGATTTCGGTGTTTTCACCGGAATGATCTAGAAGGGTCTAGAAGGTTACCCAGACCGGAAGGGGAAGGGTGCATGAATGTGTCATAACTAAGTGGAATGTTTGCATCATGTACTAGGTCAAAGGGCTGTGAAAATAAAGAGTTAATACGAACTCCAAAATTGGAAGTCAAAAGGCAAGTTTGAAAAGTCAAACTAGGACAATGTTTCCTAGTGGAGGAAGAAGAGAATCCTTCTCTCTCTACAACAAGCCTAGAAGCAGAGGGAGTTAGGGAAGGATTAAAACTCCCCTCTCCCTAGCTGCCCCTCCCTCTCATAAATAGAGGGGAGGGGGATGCCCCTCCACACACCACCACCACCACCCCCGCCTGCTGCCGCCGCCGTCTCGCCGCCGCCAGCCGTCGCCGCCCTAGTCAACGCCGGCTTCGCCTCCTCCTCTCTGGCTTTTAAACCCTATATCACCAGGGAAACCCTATTTCTCCACCATAACCTGCTCCGGCTTAGGCGAAGCCCTGCAGGATCTTACCTCTACTTCCGACACCACGCTATCGTGCTGCCAGAATCGCGAGGAGAGAACTACAACGTCCACTGCCTGAACAAGGGAGAGGAAGGTCTTCATCGAGTATCGAACGTGTGACCGACTACGGAAGCGCTGCCGGAACGCAGCGCCGGAAGGATCATCTACGCGATCTTGAGATCGACAAGTGTACGACTACATCACTCACGAGAATCTACTCTCGTTAACCGCTTTGGAATCTTCGAGGGTGAATATTCTAATCGACTCGTTGCTACAATCTAATAGATAGATCTTGGCTTGTGTGTTCATGCGGTAGAATTTTTTGTTTTCCATGTTACGAACCCCAATAGTGGTATCATAGCCGTGTCTATATGTAGATCTATTGCACGAGTAGAACACAATGGTCATTGTGGGCGGTGGTGATTTTATTATCAATTGCTTTTTGTGTACTTTGCATCTTGCGGTATGATGTGTAACACCTCGGATCGAGAAAGATCCTAAGTCCCTGTGATTAACATGCTAGTCCCTGGATCAATAGCTAGCACTCACAGTCGATGAAATATCATGTAAAACACAATTCTTTATTACATGAATCGAATAATCTAGAGTTTACATTATTACAACAAAAGCGAAATATATAGAACTTGGAGTCCCATCAATGCCACAGGCAGGTTGAGTGAAGACCCGCGATCCGAGCGCACCTTTCAACGATCTCAAAAAATTCTACACATGAAACGTGCAGCCAACAAGTTGGTCAATACTTTGAATGTATTGGAAAATTACACCAAGGAAAGAATAAGGCTAACTCTACATGCAAGGTTGAGTAGGCTTTGGGGTTCTTTTGCATAAAGCCAATTTTTCTCTAAGTAAGGAGAAAAGAGAAGGAGTTTTTATCCTACTTTGTAAACATTTGCTTAAGTAAAATAGGATCGATTGGCACATGGGGATATTACTCACCAAGTGTCCAAACAACCAAAAAAACTTGGATATTACTCACCAAGTCCCAAAATTCCACCCATTGGCGATATTACTCACGCCATGGGGTTTCAAAACATTGTTTAGAAAAGAGAGAGAGGAAGATCCTTCAGAGGCTCCATCCTTCAGATGCTCAATGTTGTTCTGTCTTTGAACACGGCTGATCGATCAGATTGATTACTCTCGAGAGTTTGTGCACTTTATCCACAATCCACGATCAAGTCCTTTTACAGACAAGACCATGGCAAGGCTTTCCCTTAGTAGCCCCTCTACCAGCTGGATCCAAACGTGCCAAGAACCTCCAAATGTTGGTACCCCGGTGAGGTTTCCTACTAAGTACTAGGCCAAGACAGAGCCCATATGGATTGTGGTTGCACTGGAAGCTTCTGATCATTCTGAAACATGGCAGACTTCTTTGATTCCTGGGCGGCCGTCCTCCACCAAAATCTCACTCGTTGACCCGACAACCATTCCGCCCAAAAAAAACTTAGTTTTTTTTTGTGGATTTGAGAAGAAAAAATCGCTCAAGAGAGCCTTTATACTTAGAAAATTTCCTTGTCTTTCGAACCCCCAACGGTACTTTGTACTTTATATATTTATAGCATAACAAGCAATACTTAGAAAAAAACAGGATAAACTATTAGGAGGGAAAAATCCTAAGTATAGAACTACTCATGGTATACTACAAAAATCATCGAACTTGCAAAATAATACTAAGAAATTCTACTGGAACATTCTACACATGCATTCTACGGAATTTGAAGATAAAAACATGTATAGTGTAACTTGCCTTAGTGAGATTGATGATGATATTCTTCAGCTGTACGCGCTCTCCGGATAAATCTAACGTATAGAAAAGTAACACCAATAAACGACCATTGAAATAAAGAAAAAAAACGTATAACATGTAAGAATATGACAAAACATGCAAATATTACTAATTATATATTTATTTTGGTTAATATTAGATTGATGGTCTATTGGGTAGAGAATATCACAAGGATCGATCGGCAAAAAGGAATTACCTAAGAACGATCTATGTATATCAAGTTACAGTCAAAATAATATTCAAATTCGAATTTAAATTCGAGCAGATTAAAATACTTGAAAGTTTCCAACTATAAATCTACCAAATATACAATTTTACTTTAAATCCAGCGCAAAAGGAAATATCTGGATCGGATCTAAGAAACAAAAGATATGGAATTTCAAAACTAAGACATGTAGACTAAGCTAGTTGAACACATGCATCGATGTGATCTGATCCTATTCTACTCGGGCATACTTAAACGAAATCGGACTGTGTGAGTTGTTTAGCACGTACCAGCGATGCTGGGACGCGCGGGCGCTCGGAAAGATGACGGCGGTAAAGTATTCCGACAGTCTCCAGGCTTCAATGATGTGTGTACAACGTCTGACGCAGATGCAAAAACGTGAACAGTTTGCAGTCTCCGTTCGCTTCTGTAGTGTACATAAAAGCAGGCTGAGAAGGAAGAAAAATTAAAGCAAAGCCGATTATCACAATGCGGTAGAACGATTGGACAATAAAGCTGATGGTGTTGGCTCAGTTTTTGAAGTTTGCATCGCCAACAAGGACAATCGAACGGACGAGAGTGACAACGACTTACACCAGCGGCGCAGAACATCGGCGGCTCGGACATGGTTGAGGGTGACACTCCGGCGGTCTCCGGGACTCAAGGAGGCATGAACGGTCCACGGGACGGCGACGTGGACTCGCAGGTGTGATCGTAAGTCTTCTGTCGGTCCCCACGTATATGCTACAGCTGGCTGTAGTTGTTGGCGACGGAGACAATCTCCAGCAAGCTTGCCAACGAAGCACCAGTGCTCATGCAGTACACAAACAGGTCAAGGGGAAGCGGAAGACTATGGGTTAAATGAACAGAGGGAGAGGGAGAGATTTGGGGCTGCCTTGGCGATGTAATCGACGATTTCGAGCTTCAGACGCGGCGTACTCCGGCGAGATTTGTTTAGCGATTCGGTGCTTATTTTTCAATGGTTTCGAAGGGAATCGAATAAGGAGAGATAGGCTGTATTTATGGTGGAGTTTTCATGACTGAGGGGGCAAGGAATTATACAAATCGAACGATTTGTAAAGATTTTCGGTTAGTCGTGTTCATGATGGCCTCCTGGCGAGAGGAACACGAAGATAGGTGGGTCCATGCCGGTAAAAAACAAGGGAGGAGACCAACGATTGGATGAGGCGACTTGTGTGCACGCACGTCCGTTTTTTTTTCTTTTGGCTACGCACTAGTCTGAATATCGAGTACTTCCCAAACTTTTTTTTAAGTAAACTAGAAAAACATGACCACAAGAAATATGGTCAACTCATAAAATATATTTCTAATCCAGAATAAAAAAAAATTATGCACTTTGGCCTCGTATGGCTACTTATGCATTAAAAACATAGTTTTAGGACTTCATTGGAAAGCCCAGAATTTTAAAAAAATATTTTGAAACTCAAATTTCAAAGGAAACAAATAAATTATGGACCATTTTAGACTCGAAATAGGAATAGATTATTACATAATTAATTTCCAACATTTAATTTTGAAGAAGTCATATCATCTTCCCTCTATTGATTTTTTTAATATCCTCAAAAATCCAAAATGCAATTTAAGATTCAAATAACACTAAATGGAAAATCCTCCAACACTTATGTTTGGAAATGTCATGTCATTTCATCTCGTGTGAAATATAATTTGGAAAATCAAGTAAGAGTCTCAAAAATCCAAATGGCGTAAATAAATGCGAGGTAAATAATTTTGGTTTGTATAAAAGTTTCCTAACCAATATTTTTATTTTGGATAGTCATGTTTATCCACTCTTTTCAATGTGGTTTAGGAATACTTTTAAACAAGTCCTCGAAAATTTTATTTCATTCGAAACTTTCATCAAGATCAAACAATTCAATCAACTTAATTTTATTTATTTTTAACATTCCAAAATTTAGGAAAATTTTGGGATGTTACATGATGGGATGAAGCGGCCTGAGCTAACCTTACATGACATCGTTCATGAGACTTTCTCCACGCTCAACATGCAACTTGTATTGCATAAGTGACTTTGCGGGTGTCTGTCTCTCCCATCATAGTATAGATTCAATTTACAATGGACACTTGATAGTTCAAGAATCAACGTTGTGGTTCTTGTTCGTAAGTTAGAATGACACTTATTGAAAGCCCCAAACCACGTAAAATATGTAAAGAAAATTAGAGGCATCTAACTTTGCTTTGCAGGGGTGTGCTATGATGTGATATGGCCATGATTATGATTATATATGATGTATGTAATGTTCCTTATTGTAAGTCGGCAACCGACAAGAGCCTTATGGTTGTCTTTTAATTTCGTTAAGACCTGCGTGTCTATTATTCAAAGTAGTTGTAATAGTTGATGCTGGTGGACGACAACCATGGAGCGGTGCCATTGACCTTGATGCCACGCCGGTGATGATGGAGATCATGTTCGTACTTGAAGATGGAGATCCGAAGCACAAGTAGAAAGGACATATCATATCACATATTTTGAATTTCATGTGATGTTAATCCTTTTATGCATCTTGTATTGCTTAGTTCACGACGGTAGCATTATAGATGATCCCACTCACAAAAATATCAAGTTATAAAGTGTCCGTCTTTAGTAGGCATCGTTGCCAAAGCTTGTTGTTTTGAAGCACCACGTGATGATCGGGTGTGTTAGATTCTGCGAGTGTATACAACGGGAGCAAGCTAGATTTGCTCATGCGGAAGCTAAGGTTTGATATTGATGAGCCTAGCATGTACAAACATGGTCTCGGGACACGGATCACCGAAAGTTAAAGCATGAGTCATATAGTAGATATGATGAACATGTTGATTGTTCTCCTTTGAAGCTACATCATCTCTCGTGATGATCGGTTTTGATGTGGTGGATTTGGTTCGTTTGATCACTAAAACAATGTGAGGGATGTTGTTTTGAGTGGGATTTCACCTAGATTAATTTAACTATTTATTAGAACTCAATTTGTCATAAACATAGTATAAACTATTGCAAATATGTTGTAGATCAATGGCGGCCCCTACCATCAATTTTAATGTGTTCCTAGAGAAAGAAAAGTTAAAAAACAATGTAAGAAACTTCGCGGATTGGTTCCGCAACTTGAGGATTGTCCTTAGTGCTGGTATTTTGACCTATGTGTTGGATGCACTGCTGGGTGACCCACCTGCAGCTGACGCTACCGATAAAGTGAAAAATGTTTTCCTCACTCGGAAGAATCATTACTCCACAGTTCAGTGTTCTATCGTGTATGGTTTGGAATCGGATCTTCAGAAAAGGTTTGAGAACTTTGACCCACATGATATTGTCCATGAACTCAAAATTATATTTGAGGCTGACGTGGCAGTTAAGAGTTATGAGGCTTCTGAAAAATTCTTTAACTGCAAGATGGAAGAGGGCAGCTCTGTCAGTGAGCACGTGCTTAAGATGTCTGGGCATGCAAGAAATCTGCAAAGCTTGGGTATAGTGATTCCTAATGCTTTGGGGATTCACCGTGTCCTCCAATCACTACCACCAAGTTACAAGAACATTGTGATGAACTACAATATGCAAAACATGGACAAGTCGTTACCTGATCTCTTCTCCATGTTAAAGTCTGCGGAAGTGGAGATCAAGAAAGAGCACCAAGTGTTGATGGTCAATAAGACCACCAAATTCAAAAGGCAAGGCAAGTCCAAGAAAAAGGGAAACTTCAAGAAGGGAGGTAAGAAAGTTACCGCGCCGGCGAAGAAGACCAAGGCTGGGTGATACGCCCAATTTGCATCACCATTCTATGTCATAATTTACCTCTATTCATTGATATTTGTCTTATTATGAGGTATTACTTATGGCTTTTCATCTGTTTATGCATGTTGGATGATTCCTGGAGGATGGACTGCCGGAGTCTGGATTCTGGTGGAAAAGAAGGCGTTTCAGTGCAATTTCGTGAAGATCCTACCAGAAAAATATGGAAACATATTATTTTACCAGAAGACGAAGGAAGCTAGAAGGAGGGACTAAGTGAGGCCTCAGGGGCCCCACACCACTAGGCGCGGGCCCACCTGACCCCGCGCCTAGGGCAGGTGTGGACCACCTGCCCGGCCTCCGACTCTGCCCCTTCGCCTATAGCTTCCCTTTGAAACCCTAAGGCTCAGGGAACGACCACAGATAGATTTCCGCCGCCTCTAGGGGGTGGAAAACACCGAGAGAGAAAGATCTCTCCGATAGACAGATTTTTGCCGGGGGAATTCCTTCCCAAAGAGGGGAGACCGTCGCCATTAACACCATCATCAAGATAGGCTTCATCGGTATCATCATCATCATCCACACCATCATCTCCACCAGCACCATCACCATCACTCCGTCCCGCTGTAACAATTGTGTTGGATATTTCTTTAGTTCATAGGGGAAACTTTCCCGGTGTTGATTACTATTGTAGTTGATGCTTGTGAGTGGAAGCATTGGATTATTGTTTATGTTCAGATTGTTATACATTACCATATCATCTTTGATCTTGATCCATATGATGTCTTGTGAGTAGTTCGTTTAGTTCTTGAGGACATGGGAGAAGTCATGTTGTTAGTAGTGAATCTGTGATGAGTTATTATTCAATGGTTTAGTATTTAAGTTGTGGTGCTATTCTTCTAGTGGTGTCATGTGAACGTCAACTACATGATACTTCACCATTTATGGGCCTAGGGGAATGCATTGTGTATTTGGCTACTAATCGTGGGGTTGCCGGAGTGACAGAAACCTGAACCCCTATTACGACACCTTTGCACAAGGGAGCGTAGGATCTCAGAGTTTAAGGCTGTGGTTAGATTTATATCTGAATTACTTTCCTGTAGGTACGGTTGTTTGCAGGGGGTTTAATCACAAGTATGTATTAGCCCTAGGAAGGGTGGTATGTTAGCACAGGTTCACCCACACAACACTTACAAACACCAGAGAAGAGTACTCAGCTATTTGAAGCAAAAGCACTTGGCAGAATTCCCATGTGTCCTCGAGAACGTTTGATCCTTATAAGTATTTCCACCGGCTCGTCCTTTGCTAAGAAAGGATTGGGCCACTTGCTCTGTTTGTTCATTACTTCTGTAGCTTGCTTTGTTGCCTTGTCAGAAAACCACTAAAAATCTGTTTGCTAAGTATTCATAGGGATTTCCTGCTCCTTACCACTGTTTAGCACCTTCTGCTCCTCATTGGGATCGACACTCCTATTTATCGAAAGTACTATGATACACCCCCTATACGTGTGGGTCATCACTCAGCCTAAGCCTGATACTGAGTGCTTTTACTGCAAGGGAGAAGGTCACTGGAAGTGGAATTGCCCTAAGTACTTGGCGGATCTGAAGAACGACAACATTAAGAAGAAAGGTATATCCGATATACATGTTATTGATGTGTATCTCACTAGTAGTCGTAGTAGTGCCTGGGTATTTGATACTGGTTCGGTTGCTCATTTTTGTAACTCGAAATAGGTGCTGCAGAATAGAAGGAAACTAGCGAAGAACGAGGTGACGATGCATGTTGGAAATGGATCAAAGGTTGATGTGATCGCGGTCGGCACGCTACCTCTTAATCTACCACCGGGATTAGTTTTATACTTAAATAATTGTTATCTGGTGCCTACGTTGAGCATGAACATTATATCCGGATCATGTTTATTGCGAGATGGTTACTTATTTAAGTCTGAGAATAATGGTTGTTAGATTTATATGAGTAATATGTTTTATGCACATGCACCTTTGATAGATGGTCTATTCTTGTTGAATCTCGATTGTAGTAATACACATGTTAATAACATTGAAGCTAAATGTTTGAAATTAAGAGACAACTCAACCTATATGTGGCATTGTCGTCTTGGTCACATTGGAGTGAAGCGTATGAATAAATTCCATTCCGATGGACTTCTTGAATCACTTGATTTTGAATCACTTGAAAGATGCGAAGCATGTCTGATGGGTAAAATGACTAAGACTCTATTTTCTGGTATGATGGAGCGAGCTACGGACTTATTGGAAATCATACATACCGATGTGTGTGGCCCGATGAGTGTAGCATCGCGCGGTGATTATCATTATGTTCTTACTTTCACAGATGACTTGAGTAGATATGGGTATATCTATTTCATGAAACATAAGTCCGAAACTTTCAAGAAGTTTAAGGAATTTAAAAGTGAAGTAGAGAATCAACATAACAAGAAGATTAAATTTCTATGATCTGATCGTGGAGGTGAATATATAAGCTACGAGTTTGGCGAGCATTTGAAGAAATGTGGAATACTTTCACAATTGACACCGCCAGGAACACCACAACGTAATGGTGTATCCGAACGTCGTAATCGAACTCTCTTAGATATGGTTCATTCTATGATGTCACTTACAGATTTACTGCTATCATTTTGGGGCTATGCATTAGAAACAACCGCATTCACTTTAAATAGGGCACCATCTAAATCCGTTGAAAAGACACCATATGAATTATGGTTTGGGAAGAAACATAAATTGTCGTTCCTTAAAGTTTGAGGTTGTGAAGCTTATGTAAAGAAGTTACAGCCCGACAAGCTTGAACCCAAAGCGGAAAAATGTTTCTTCATAGGATACCCGAAGGAAAGTATTGGGTATACCTTCTATCATAGATCCGAGGGCAAAATCTTTGTTGCCAAGAATGGATCCTTTCTAGAGAAGGAGTTCCTCTCGAAAGAAGTGACTGTAAGGAAAGTAGAACTTGACGAAGTTTTCGAACCTTCTCTCGGATTTGAGAGTAGCGCAGCACCAAAAGAAGTTCCTATGGCGCCTACACCAATAAGATAGGAAGCTAATAATGTTGATCATGAAACTTCGGTCGAAGTTACTATGGAACCTCGCAGGTCAACAAGAACTCGTACCACTCCCGATAGGTATGATCCCATTATGTGTGGCATGTTGGTGGACAACACCGACGACCCTACGACATATGAGGAAGCAATGATGAGCCTAGATTCCAATAAATGGCAAGAATCCATGAAATCCAAGATTGGATCCATGTATGAAAACCAAGTATGGACTTTGGTGGACTTACCGGATGGCCGGAAGGCTGTCAAGAACAAATGAATTTTCAAGGAGAAAACATATGCTGATGGTAATGTTACTGTCTATAAAGCTCGACTTGTCGCAAAAGGGTTTCCACAAATTCAAGGAGTTGACTACGATGAGAATTTCTCACCGGTAGCGAAGCTAAAGTATGTGAGGATTTTGTTAGCAATCACTGCATAATTTGGTTATGAGATATGGCAGATGGATGTCAAAACGGCGTTCCTCAATGGAGACATTGATGAAGAGTTGTATATGGTACAACCCAAAGGTTTTGTCGATCCTAAAGGTGCTAACAAGGTATGCAAACTTCAACGGTCCATTTATGGATTGAAGCAAGCATCCCGAAGTTCGAATCAACGTTTTGATAAGGTAATCAAAAGTTTTGGTTTTATAAAAACTTATGAAGAAGCTTGTATTTACAAGAAAGTGAGTGGGAGCTCTGTAGCATTCCTAGTACTGTATGTGGATGACATATCGTTGATTGGGGATGATGTAGACCTTCTTAATAATGTCAAAGATTATTTGAATAATAGTTTTTCAATGAAGGATCTTGGAGAAGCAGCTTACATATTAGGCATAAAGATTTATAGAGATAGATCAAGATGCCTAATATCGTTGTCAAAGAGTACATATTTGGACAAAGTTCTAAAGAGGTTTGGAATGGAAGATAGCAAGAAAGGGTTCTTGCCCATGTTGCCCAATACGACCTTGAGTAAAACTCAAAGTCCAGCTATGGCAGAAGATAGAGAAAGGATGAGTAAGACTCCCCATGCCTCAGCCATAGGATCTATCATGTATGCCATGCTATGTACTAGACCCGACATTGCATATGCTGTTAGTTTAACAAGAAGATATCAAAGTGATCCAGGAGTGGATCATTGGACAGCGGTCAAAAACATCCTTAAGTACTTGAGAAGAACTAAGGATATGGTTCTTTCTTATGGAGGTGATGAACAACTCGTTGTTAATGGTTACACCAATGCTAGTCAGAACACCGATCCAGATGATTCTAAATCTCAATCTAGATACGTATTTACTTTGAATGGTGCAGCAGTGAGCTGGAGGAGTGCAAAGCAAAGCGTTGTGGTGAGATCTTCAAATGAATTGGAATACATAGCTGCTTCGGAGGCTTCACAAGAGGTGATATGAATGAAGGAGTTCATTATAGAGCTCGGTGTGGTTCCCAGTGCGCAGGACCCAATGTCTATCTACTGTGATAACATGGGCGCCATAGCCAATGCGCAAGAACCAGGGTCACACAAGAAGCTGAAGCATATCAAGCTGCGTTTTCACGCTATTCAAGAACATGTACAATATGGTAACATAAAGATTTGCAAAGTATACACAGATCTGAATGTGGCGGATCCGTTGGCTAAACCTCTCCCGAGGGAAAACATGACCAGCACCAAATCACCATGGGTGTTCGGTATATTACCATGTAATCTAGATTAGTTGACTCTAGTGCAAGTGGGAGACTATTGGAGATATGCCCTAGAGGCAATAATAAAAGTAGTTATTATTATATATTTGTGTTTATGATAAATGATTGCATTCATGATATAATAGTATTAACCAGAAACATTAATACTTGTGTGATTTGTAAACTAATTAGAGTCTCTAGTAAAGCCTCTTGATAATACTAGCTTGTTTGTTGATAGATGATCATGGTTTCCTGATCATGAACATTGAGATGTTATTAACAACAAGATCATATAATTAGGAGAATGGTGTGATGGACATACTCCTATAGATAAGTGTAGCATAAAGATCAAGTCATTTCATTAGTTCGTTTGCTATAAGCTTTCTGATACATAGTAACCTTATTCCTTCGACCATGAGATCATACTAATCACTATCACCAGATGGATACTTTGAAGACATCAAACACTACACCGTAACTGGGTGGCTATCAAGGTGGCATTGAGTGTTCGGAAAGTGTATGTTGAGACACATGGATCAATAGTGGGATTTGTCCATCCATATGATGGATAGATATACTCTGGGACCTCTCGGTGGAATGTCATCCGATTATCTTGCAAGCATGTGACTGGATCAGAAGGGATCACATATCACATGAACGAGAAAAGATTACTTAATAGTAACGAGGTTGAACTAGGTATGCAGAGATACCGACGAGCAGACCTCAGATAAGTAAAATATCGCGAGACAAAGGGAAATTGGTATCGTATGTAAATGGTTCATTCGATCGCAAAGTAATCATAGAAATATGTGGGATCCATATGAATTTCCATATTCCTCTATTGGTTATTGATCAGAGAAGAGTCTCGGTCATGTCTGCATAATTCACGAACCGTAGGGAGACACACTTAAGGATTCAATGGTGTTTAGTAGATAGGGAATGTAATTAGGGAGAACAAATGTTGTTCGGAGTCTCGGATGGGATCCGGGACATCACAAGGAGATACAGAATGGTCCGAAGAATAAGATTCATATAAGGAAAGTCCAATTCCGGAGTTCGAGAATGATTCCGGTGTTTTAACCAGAATGATCTAGAAGGGTCTAGAAGGTTCGCTGGACCAGAAGGGGAAGGGTGAATGAATGTGTCATGACTAAGTGGAATGGTTGCATTATGTCCTAGGTCAAAGGGCTATGCAAATAAAGAGTTAATACGAACTCCAAAATTGAAAGTCAAAAGGCAAGTTTGAAAAGTCAAACTAGGACAATGTTTCCTACTGGAGGAAGAAGAGAATCCTTCTCTCCC
The DNA here is from genome assembly GCA_023614405.1 of Avena insularis. Classification (NCBI taxonomy): domain Eukaryota; kingdom Viridiplantae; phylum Streptophyta; class Magnoliopsida; order Poales; family Poaceae; genus Avena; species Avena insularis. The sequence continues at coordinate 20,654,633 of CM042693.1, forward strand.
TCCACTACAAGCCTAGAAGGAGAGGGAGTTGGGGAAGGATTCAAACTCCCCTCTCCCTAGCTGCCCCTCCCTCTCATAAATAGAGGGGAGGGGCCTGCCCCTCCACACAACACCAGCACCACCCAAGCCATCGTCGCCGCGCCGCCGCCGATGCCCTAGTATTCGCCGGCTACACCACCTCCTCTCTGGCTTGTAAACCCTAGATCACCGGGGAAACCCTATTTCTCCACCATAACCTGCTCTGGCTTAGGCGAAGCCCTGCGGGATCTTCCCTCTACTTCCGACACTACGCCGTCGTACTGCCAGAATCGTGAGGACAGAACTACAACCTCTGATGCCTGCTAGAACAAGGGAGAGGAAGGTCTTCATTGAGTACCGAACGTGTGACCGACTGCGGAAGCGCTGCCAGAACGTAGCGCCGAAAGGATCGTCTACGCAATCTTGAGATCGACAAGTGTACGACTACATCACCCACGAGAATCTACTCTCGATAACCGCTTTGAAATCTTTGAGGGTGAGTACTCTAATCGACTTGTTGCAACAATCTAATAGATAGATCTTGGCTTGTGTGTGTTCATGCGGTAGAAATTTTTGTTTTCCATGCTACGAACCCCTACAGTGGTATCAGAGCCGTGTCTATATGTATATATGTTGCACGAGTAGAACACAATGGTCATTGTGGGCGGTGGTGCTTTTATTATTAATTGCTTTTTGTGTACTTTGCATCTTGCGGTATGATGGGATGAAGCGGCACGGGCTAACCTTACATGACCTCGTTCATGAGACTTGATCCACACTCAACATGCAACTTGTATTGCATAAGTGGCTTTGTGGGTGTCTGTCTCTCCCATCATAGTATAGATTCAATTTACAACAAGCACTTGATAGTTCAAGCATCAATGTTGTGGTTCTTGTTCGTAAGTTAGAACGACACTTATTGAAAGCCCCAAACCACGTAAAATATGCAAAGAAAATTAGGGGTGTGCTGCGACACTTATTGAAAAAGCATGTGAGCCCTCATGTGTGGTTTTGGTAATTAATGACAATCTTTATGGACTAATATGTGTATTAAGTTGCAGTTGTAGGATTTGTCCATTAGCATCGCTTGGAGAATGTGTTGGCTTCAAGATAGATGAAATGAATAATAAGATGCATTGTGCAAGCTCAAAATGCGCCATCTCTAGAATATCTCATGTTTGATGCTTGCCATCCTCGGTGATTATGGATCGATGAAGTCAAGGTCAAGAGGAATCAAGAAAGGTGTCCCTCTTGAGAAGGACAAGATTGTCCACATCACGCTCAAGTGGATTTCTCAAGGCAAAGGTATAATCTTGATAGGTTTTCCCTTTTGCCAGTCTCATGTTTTTAGTTGGGAGACCGGGTTTAGGATAGATAGCCATACTATCAAGATGGGCTCTCAAGTGAGTAACTCGATCATATCTTTCGAAGAGAGCTCAAACCTTTGCACTCTAAGAATCATCTTTCTTGGTTGTTATTTGGATCTTATCCATGTGAGGTTCTAGATCTTGTGTTAATATTCATAACAAGTTCTAGTTCATCAAAAACGGATTTCCCCTATATATATTATTGCGTTTTTTATCTTGGTGGTTTTCTGGTTTCTCACCAAGGGAGGTATCTCACATTATAATACATCAAATATCCTCACTTATTGGTAACCAATATTTGGTAGCTCTTGTCGACCTCTTTCCAATAAAATTGGGTTGGGGTCGATGGGAGTTTCCTAGCTCAAGATATTGCCTTTTAAATTTGCATCTTTGTTTGATTTACAAAGAAAATGGGAAAAATGTTTTTTCTGGGCCGGGCGGTACTAGCGGTCACACTACCTGTTTCTCCTAAGTGTTGCGCAGCCTACTGGCCCGCCTGGTAGCCCTGGCCGGTGCTACTGGCCCAGCCCAAGCGGTAGTACCACCGGGCCAGGCCGGTACCCGTTTCGTCTGCCCAGCTCATGCCTCCTCTTTCGCTAGCAGGCGCCTCTAGCGCGCTCGCTCGCAGGATCCTGCGTTGGCCTCGCTCGTGGGTGTTGTTCCCCGATCCCCTGCGTGCTCGCCCTCGTTCCTCGTTTCCCGTTTTCCCTTGCGTTCTTGCTCTCGCTGACTTAGCCTGTAAGTGGCCATGTCCACGGCTGCCCGTTGGCATGCTGTTTGTGCCGATTAAATCAGCGGTATTGTAATTTTGTCCACCTAATACCAGCTTAGTGTCGCGGCGTCCATCAAAGTCCAAATAAATCAACCAAACAGCAGGAGGCATTATTTTCCATATCGCCGTTGCGAGACGTGTGTCCCATGGAACCCACGTTCCCCTCGTTCTTATCCCTATCTTCTCGCCTCCAGAAAAATTCAGCCCATCGATTCCCCCATATGGACGCTGCTAGTCATTTGCCTCCTCTGGTCATGCTTGATCACGGTGGCCGCTGCCAGCATGAGAGCCCTACTGTCAAGGCTCACTGGTGAGCCGCTAGGCAAGCCACCCATCTTCTCCGCATCAACGCCGCCCCTCGCGCTGCGTCTGTGCTACCCCAATCACCACTCGAGCCACTAAGAACCTCTGCTACCGGCTGATGCACCGGTCCTCCTCGAGCGACCATGTGACCACCTTCGGGTCCTATTTCAAGCTTTTTTATCAACACCCGGATTTTTAATCCCAGATGCTTGTTATGCCATACATCGCAATCCCAGGATTACCATTTTTGCGAGACATAACAAATTGGATATCACAGTACATCATCCATTACAAACCATACATAAGGTCTTACAACTAATAAAGGATCTCATAATCCAGTCATAATACAATCAAGCAGCGGAATAATATAATAACGATAGCATGTGCGAAGCTCCATCTTCATGGTCACAGGCAATGCTGACGATGGGAGATGATCCTAGTTGTCGTAACCTTCCAGCGGTCCATCCTCCTGATAGTATTCTTCATAGTCTTGCCACGGGAATAGTCAGGGACAAAGCCATGAGTACTCTTTAAGTACTTGAAAACTATCACTAATAGGTAAAGTGGTTTGAGTAGGAATACTAAGCTCTAGGTTGTTTTGCAAAAAGCTAGATTTACCTTAACTGAGTTCAGAAGCAAAGAAAACTAGTTTAATATTTTATAACACCTAAGTGGGAACTTAATTTTCATGTTCACAACCCTGTTGTGGTCAAGTCAAAGTCATGATTCATTTCTCAAGTCATTTTGAAAACATCTAATGACGGAACAGTATGGCCACTCCAACTGTCCATAACCGCGGACGCGGCTATTTGAATAGTTTGACACTCTGCAGAGGTGGTACACTTTCACCATAATATTCGATACATCTGTCAGGAACAATCCTGAATTCACCATATTCAATATGCGGATAATCAATCCTAACGTTTCAATTACACGACCTAGTATAAGCACCTCTCATATGAGTTTGGCCTCCCAACCATGACCATCTGTCATCTTGGGAACTACACAAGTGGTCAATCTTCACGAGGTAGCCTTAGCTCAAACCTCGGCCACAAGGGAACCCATACTAAGGTATATAAACTTCCAGTCAAGCCCTACCCAAATTCGGGTATTGTGATTGTACGGTAAAATTGGAATGGTATCGCATCCAGACAACCATCAGTTTTATAAAGGGCTAAGGCTCATGCCTCGACATTTTCCTCATAAAATTCATCTGGTGTTTAAGAACACATGTCTAAACATTTCATTAGAATGACTCATAATTCTAAGGTTTTCATAATCATTTTCACCAAGTATTCCCATCTAAAGTGATCAAGTTTTATACTTAGCACTAGCATCTACAAGTGGGAGTAAACACTAATGAGGGGTGATAATCAAGTGTAACTTAGCTAAATTCAATCTCATGCCTCCGGATGACATCAAGATTTCTCTAATTTAGGACAAGTTTTATGCTCTTTATGCTACCTCTAATATCTCTCCAAAACTTACAAGTCACTAAGTAAAGATAATAAAGAGCTTTGATAAAGAAATAAAAATAAATAAGCTTGCAAGTAAAACTGGGATTGGGTATCATCAAGTGGTATAACCAAGGCATGCCTAATGCATTGCATAGGTTATTTAGCTTTCATAGTTGCAAGTATTAGCTTGCATAGGTAACATGCAAGTGATAGCTTGCCTTCTGCAGTGCAGTGGTTGAAGTTCTCCTCGGCTTCTTCCTCGTAGTAGTCTCCTTCCTCTTCGTATCCTTGGTCGGTACTAGCGTCTATAAATAAATACGAAGTACACAATCACCAAACAATACTTAACTACTTCTATTTGGCACACAAGGGTTCACACTAGATGATCTAGCATCATCACAAGAAATAAAGCATTAGTCTTATTTATTTTATTTTAGAAAAGTAATTTCTACTCATTGAAAAACTACTTAAGATTTAATATTCTCCAACTAAAACATGGGATCATGTTGACACATGTCATCACCACATATTTCAGTACTTGGGAATGTGATTTAAAGTGGTGTCACAATTTAATAAGGTTTAACCCTTTTATTTTAATTAAATAAAGTGACTAGAAATACCTATGGGGCATTCTTTTATTGCTTGTCCATTATTACTGAAAGTAAACCTAGATATTTTTATATATTCAGAAAGGTCTTGTAAAATGCGATTTTTGAGAGTTGGAATCAACTCAAAAGCTTTTATGGTTGAATTTTAAAAAATGTTTGAATGGAGAAAAGTCTCTGCCTTGTTATTTTTACTATAGGTGATCTATAATTCCAAATGGTTTGAATCCAACGGGCTTGGATTAAGAATTTCAGTACCTTTCTAGCAAAATTAGTTTCATGTAGTTTGGTTCAGTAAATCTCTCTGGATTGGTTTTTGAATCTATAGACAAAACTAGGTTTGAAATTAAATTGATAAACCTAAATTCAAACTACTGGGTCACGCAGGAACGTTAATCGGGCGGCCCATCAAGCGCACGACGCAAGGCGGTTTATATTGTCCCCACCAGTCAGTGAGACAGGTGTGTGTGAAGTGGTACAGGCTGATTAGGGCCGTAGGATTAGAAGTAAGATCTATGGCTGAGGTTAATCGTCCATGTCTGAACAGAATGCGGCGATGTCGAACCCTAGAGCGGCTAGTGGGGGTCAGTGGCGGCTCACCGGGGCTCCAGCGATGGTCGGCGATGGGGGCGAACGACAAAGTCGATGACGGCGATCCTCCTGGTACCGGTGGCTCCTCCTGTGCGGCTCCAATCAACGGCACCCTTCTCCTCCAGCAGCGGCAAGCTCCGGCGAAATTCCATCCACCTGGTGCTCGCCTTGATCCGGGAATGAGGGGGTACGATGCGGTGACCCAGCATACCACTGCATGTGTAGTACACTATAGTCGTTGACATGACATCCACATAACACCGTTCTGTAAATATCACATCCCTCAGAGTGGTACAACAGAAACATTGCGATTCCGTATTACAAACATTCACACATTATTATTATTACAATACCAGAAGTTCAAGACTTCAAAGAAGATTCAACTTACAAACCAAAATATGAAGTGTTTCAGCGGAATTCAAAAGTAGCAACTCCAACTAGGAGTTGAGCTCACCAGCTTATTCTATATGGTTCATGCTGCTCGGCTCCATCGGTTACTACTAACTAGGGTACTTAGTTGGACTCGTTGTCATCGACACCATAGCGGATTTCATAATCCACTCCTTTAACACCTCCTGACAGGTCAGGCTCCTCATAGAACACATCTTCTTGGCATTCGGCTGCATACATTGGTGCATCATCGGGATCCTCAGAGTCTAAGCAAGGGATCAAAGAAAAGGATGAGTAACAGCGTTACCCAGCAGTTCCATTATATGCAAGGTGGGAAGTTTGATGCTCTAACTACCACCTCAGACTATAAGTCCTTGGCACTATGCAGTTTTTGTAAATCTTTCTTCAAAGATTGATTTTATTATCAAAATCTATGACCATCAGCCTTCACAGGTTGACCAGAACTTTCATGGAGTTCCTTTCCTGCCGCGTTCGTAGCTTCTTCCCGAAACAGGGAGTAACAAGTTACAATTCTTACACTCTCTAGAGGTGCGATACTTTACCCATGAGAGATCAACTCCTTGTTGCACAACCGGGCGTACTTTCCCGTCCACAATTCCTTGATGTGGGGCCCAGTAGGTGATCCAAGCCAATCACTGCCCCCTTCACGACCTCGCATGCCTCCTTGGTGTACACCATGCCCACATATTGAATTACGACAATGGTTTGTACAGACCGTTAGATGCCAGAACTATCGTGGGATGTTGAGGGTTCCCACCCATATGCTGCATATCCTCTACGAATTACCAATTAATATGCATGCTATGAGTGGTAACTGCCACGACCTGCACATCCGGCTACATGCGAGAGGAAGAAGATACATCTGACTTCTCTGTCCCATTCCAAATCTCATGGCTAACGCGTGATATACGACGCTAGAATCACTGATGTCATGGGTTATTAAGTCCCTAATTGATCATCGTTGTTGCAAATAGAACTCTAAGTTCTTTTGCTCCATTATATCATCACTTAGGATGATATCTAAGATTTCTTTATTTGAGAAAATAATATTTTCTTTCTTTGGAGTATAGATGATAACACATAATCTTGCAAATACTTTGATAAAGACTCTTCAAAGGACATGAGCAAGTGATGAACTTGCCTTGTGATTGCAAGGTAGTGAAGTCGGATGCTTGCACTGTACCTTGATCTTCTATGTCTATAAAACATCATTATTGCCCGGTAAGGACAATATTTAAAGGAGCAAAATGATTATGCAAAGTAATGTAATGCATCATTTAGTTTGGTGCGTATTCTCCCCCATTATTTTAATTTATAAAACTCTTTTCATAAGTAAAGAATTTATAACTATAAAGTATTAATATTTATTGAGTATTGTATTCTTTATTTCCTTTTCTTTTATTTAACTTTTACTTATTTAATAATTCCTTTAAGAATTATTATTAACAAAACATATAAATTATTTGTTTAGTATTTTTCTAAAATACTACAATATTGGTATATAATAAAAGTGATTTTTATTTATTTTTATCATATTTCTTTAATTTTATAAAATTCCATAAGGTATATATATTATAAAATTCTTGATAAAAATTATATGACTAAAATTTTATTTCTTAATTGATTTTGATAGTTTGTATTATCGTGAATCCAAAAAAATTTATTTATAATTTTTGGATTTTTATTTGATTTTCTAGAATTTATTTAAATTCAGGGGCATTTTGGTCTTTTCTTAATTATTAAAACTTGCCTTAAGTGATTGGGCTGACTGTGTTGGGTTTATTGGGCCGTTTTGGCCCAATTGGGCAGAACCAAAATGACTCCCCGAAGGGTCCTGGCCCAACCAGCCCACACTCTCTCTCTCACTCTCTCGTTCTCATCTCTCTTCTTCTTCTCCCCCGACCCCGTGGTCGAGGATGCCACCGCCGGTGATTCACGCCGTCGTGGACCTCTTCCGCCACCGCCGTGATGCATGGGGTGGTTGTTGACCCCGCTCCACCTTCATGTCCAACTCAATTTGGACCTGGAGCCCCCTATGGCCAGACCAGCTCCGTCCCGAACCCTAGGGTTTGGGGTGGTGCTGGTACTGCCCCCGCCGCTGATCCTGTGTGCTGTGGTGGTGTTCCTTGCCTTCAGGTGTGGCTGTGGTCGCCGCCTCGGCGTGGTGCGGGTCGCAGCGCCCCCTTGGGGTTCTCCCCGTGCCGCCGTGCTTGTCGACACCCTCTGCTTCCTTTTATCGTCCACAGCAACAATCTTTGGTAAGTTATTCTTTTTCCCCTCGTGTCCTCTGTGCTATTCCATCCTATGCTAGTGGTTTGTAGTGGCTACTCCTGGCTAGTGGTCATGTCCTGATTAGGTTTCATATCCTAATTAGGGTTTTTTTGTTCTGATTATGGTTCATATCCCCCTGTTGATTAAATATCTGATGATTTGGATCATGTATTGATGATCCCTAAGCATGATGAGTGGTTATTTGATGTGGATTACTGTTTATGGTTGGCTTTGGTGATGCTAGTGGCTTACCAGATGGATTCCATTGGTTAATTTGATATGGTTCAGATGATAATGTTATTGTAGAATCATTGCTTGGAGCTTCTAGTGATTTGAGAGCTCACCACTATCATTACTTAGTTATTGACAGTGATTTTTGAGTGATGAAATCACTGTATCTATAGTTGTTGGCTTATGGATTCATATACAGTTTGAGATTAAATGGTCTCTTACAATGATGTCATGTATATGTATATTCCTAGAAATGATTCCTGTGTTTAGTATCAGGAAAATGATTTGTAGTTGTTTATGAGTTTATCTGTGAAAGCTATTTGCTTCACCTGCTTGGTTTAGAAGCTATTCTTGTGACACCATCCTAATATGGCACACAAGACTAGGTTCTATAACTTGGCTTGATTTTGTTTGAACTTAAGATTAGCTTGGCATCAGAGATAAGTGGAACTTCTTTCCTTGAATCCCTGAAGCCTATGATGTTGGTCTGAGGTTTAGGGACTAGGTCCTTATCTTGTTGTTCCTCATGGATTTCTTCTGGTACTGATACCAGCTACTGATTCTTGAGTCAAAGTTGGGAAAAATGATTTGTAAGCTAAATAAGTTATATAGATCCATAAGATGTAGAAATTCTAAGGTGCTACTCCTGTTTAAGAGATGTGCCTAGAAGTTCAGATCTTAGCTATATTCATTCTTGAAATTTAAGATATAGCCTGATAGCTAGGATCAATGAGGTTGTTCTGAGATCCTAGTTGGATCTATATATTTTTCTGATTGCTTTTGGTGTTTAAAAACTTCAATGATGAACTCACCCCACTTGGGTGTTTTTCTGAGAAGTTGAGTATGAGACAACTCATGAATGCTTGTCTAGATTAGACAGATAAATGATGTGATGGTCTTTTACTACTCACCACAAAAGTGGAGTTGTTGGGGCTGCAACTTGTTGATATTGTGGCTTGATCTTGCTGGTTGTGTGGCTAGCTTGATCTGGTTCTTCTCCTGATGCTACTCCTACTAATTCCAGCTCCTGTACTTGTCCTTGATCTTGCTATCCACCTCCTGGTCCTGTTGGCTTGACCTTGTTCTTGCTATCCACCTGATCTACCCCCTCCTTATGTCACCATCTTGGTGAGATGATCAAGGGTGTGGTTGGTGTGATCTGGCTTTGTTTGGTTTGGCTGTTGTGCTTGATTTGTATGATCAAGGAAATGGTGTTGGGGGTGCTTCCCACGGCTGTGCTGAGCAGTTTTGTTTGTATGAGCTGTTGTTGCTGTGCTGACAGCACACACCATGCATTTAGGTGTGTGTGCTGCTTGTGTGCCTGCTGCACCTTGTGGATATGCTCAGGGAATGAAAGTTACCTTTTATCTGATTACTTTTACCTTTCTGGTGAAACTTGCCCCTTTCTCTGATTAAAATTATTTGACTTATGGCTTTAAAAATTATGAAAGATTTAGTTCTTTGATATTGGTGAAACTTGCCCCTAAAGATTACTGAGTGATGTAAAGTTGAACAGTGCAACTCACTGTCACTACTGAGAGTAACACATCCTAATCTTTTATTTTCTTTCTTTTAGTTTGTGTTTTGTTTTGCAGGTATGGACTTGAAGATTCAAGACTTAGATTAGGTTTTATTTTTTTCTTTATAGAATAGTCACTTGTAATATTTATTTTATTATTTTGTAATCTTTATTTATCCTTTTGTAATGAAGATTGTAATATTACTCAATATATAAAGGTTCTTTTATTTCATTTACTACTATAAAGATTCTTAATCATTTTCATAAGTTACATTTTGTAACTCATTCATTGAATAAAGATATGGAATGAATACTCTTTTTCTTGATTATGTTATTTATTTAAAGTTTGAGTTACTAATTATCAACTCTTGACTAAAACAAATTACTCAAACATAATTCTAAATCCTTTTAAGTTATAAATCTAACACTCAAGTTTAAATTCAAATTTCATTTCCCAAAACACACTAATCCACAAAGATCATATCAAAGTTTATAAAGATCATTCTCCAAGGCTATTCCTAATCTCAAAGAGTGAAAGAAACTTTGATTACTTTAGGTTTTTATTTGGCAAAAAATTTACCCACATTTTTACAGATGAATGCATGCAATTATTGCACAGATTCCTAAATCTACCCTTCGTTGGTTCCTAAATGCTGGGATGTTACAGACTTCCCTCCTTAAATTAAACTTTGTCCCGAAGTTTGTTGAGGTGTACCTGAATAGTTCTGGATAGGCTTTTCTTAAATCCTCTTCTTTCTCCCAAGTGGCTTCCCTTTCGGGGTGATGTTCCCACTGTAACTTGCAGTATTTGATTGCCCTGTTCCTCAACCTTTTCCAGTTTTCTTCCAAAATTTTATAGGGTTTTTCAACATAGGTCAAGTCTGCTTGTAATTCTATCTCTTGGTGTGTGATTGCATCATCCGGAACTTTCAAACATTTACGTAGTTGTGACACATGGAAAACATTATGAACTTGAGCCAATCTTGCGGGTAACTCTAAAGCATAAGCTATAGTCCTGTTCTAACTCAGTATCTTAAATGGCCTGATATATCTTGGACTCAATTTTCCTCTAACTCCAAACCTTTTAACACCTTTCATTGGACTTACTTTCAAATATACCATGTCTGCCACTTCTGGATGCCATGATCTTCGACTTTGATCAGCATAACTTTTTTGCCTACTTTGAGCTATTTTTAGTCTATCCTTGATCTTATCAATGATATCTTGTTTTTCCTTGATATATTCTGGCGCAAATTCCTTGTTGGTTCCAGGCTCATACCAACATATTGGTGATCTACATTTCCTTCCATACAGAACCTAATATGGAGCTGCCTTCAGACTACTCTGATAGCTATTATTGTAGGAAAATTCTGCCAATGGTAGATGATCTTCCCATGTACCTCCAAAATCAAATGCACAAGCCCTTAACATGTCTTCTAGTATCTGATTTGTTCTTTCTGTTTGACCTCCTGTCTCTGGATGATAATTTGTGCTAAAATTAACTTTGAACCAAGTTCTTCATGTAATTGCTTCCAAAATGCTGAAGTAAACACTGATCCCCTATTAGTTATGATCTTTTTAGGCACTCCGTGCTTGCTTACTATTTCTTTGATGTAAACTTCTACTAACTTCTCGGCATTATCCTTCTGATTTACCGAAATAAAATGTGCACTTTTAGTGAGTCTATTCACAATTACCCATATCATATCCTTCCGTTTAGGTGTCATGGGCAATCCTGTGATGAAGTCCATACCAATTTCCTCCCATTCAGGAATTTCCAAAGGTTGCAATGGTCCTGCTGGACTTTGATGTTCAGCCGTCACCCTTTGGCAAGTATGGCATTCTGATACATATTTAGCAATGTCCCTTTTCATGTTATTCCACCAGAATAGTTCTTTCAATCCATATACATCTTAGTACTTCCTGAATGTATAGAATATGGTGTTTCATGTGCTTCTCTGAGTATGACATCACGAATCTCAGTCACATCTGGAACACAAAGACGGTCTTGAAACCACAAAGACTCATAATCTCCAAGGCAAAAAACTGATGTTTGACCTTGAGATATGCTCCGAATTTCCTCAGCAATGAAAGGATCTTCTGCTTGATGTCTAAAAACTTCGTGCTTAAGATCAACACCTTTCTGCTCGCAACTACCCTGATAGTAGCTAATCCTCCAAGAACCTATGTTCTAATGAATTGAAGCTCTAATCTTTCCAAGTCCATTTGTAACTCTTTTGGTAGCTCCCGATTGCTAGGCTGAATATCTGCACTTTTACGACTTAAAGCATCTTCTACAACATTTGCTTTTCTTGGAGTATAGTTGATTGTTAAATCATAATCTTTGATTAGTTCCAACCAACGCTTCTGTCTCATATTCAATTCCTTTTGGGTGAAGAAATATTTGAGACTTTTATGGTCAGTGTATAACTCACATCTAGCTCCATAAAAAAGTGCCTCCATCCTTTCAGTGCAAAGACTACTGCTGCTAACTCTAAATCATGAGTTGGATAGTTGACTTCATGTGGTTTCAGTTGTCTTGAACCATAAGCAATCACTTTCCAATCTTGCATTAACACACAACCCAAACCTTCTTTAGATTCATCACAGTATACTGTAAAGTCTTTCCCTGTTTCTGGAACTGCTAATATTGGAGCTGTGGTTAACCTAAAATCTTCAACTCCTGAAAACTTGCTTCACACTTCTCATCCCAATTGAATGGTGTATTCTTTCTTAACAATTTGGTCATTGGTCCAGCTATTTTGGAGAAACCTTCAATGAATCTCCGATAATAACCAGCCATCCCCAAGAAACCTCGAATTTGTTTCACATTGGTTGGTGCAGTACACTCTAGTACTGATTGAACTTTGGATGGATTTACAGCTATTCCATCTTTACTAATCACATGGCCGAGGAATTCTACCTTATCTAGCCAAAATTCACACTTACTGAACTTAGCATAGAGTTTATGTTCTCTTAGAGTCTGCAATGCTATTCTCAAATGATCAACATGCTCTTCCTTATCCTTGGAATATATCAGAATATCATCAATAAATACTATGGCGAACTTTTCCAAATATGGCATGAAGAATTTGTTCTTCAGATTCATGAATATTGTTGGTGCATTGGTCAAACCAAATGGTACTACCAGATACTCATGGTGTCCATATCTTGAGAAAATGTTGTCTTCGGAACATCCTCTGGTTTAATTTTTATCTGATGGTATCCAGATCTTAGATCGATCTTAGAAAATACTCCGGCTCCTTTCACTTGATCAAACAAATCTTGAATCCTTGGTAAAGGATACTTATTCTTTATGGTAACATTGTTCAGATTTCTGTAGTCTCCACACATCCTTCTACCACCATCCCTTTTATCCACAAAGATCACTGGTGTTCCCCATGGGGATACACTTTCCTGAATAAATCCTTTTCTGGCTAACTCATCAATTTTCTCTTTGAGTTCTTTTAATTCTTTTGGTCCCATCTTATAGGGTGCTTGAGCTATTGGTGATGTACCTAGAATTAGGTTAATAGTGAACTCTATTTACCGATCTGGTGGCATCCCAGGTAGCTCCACTGGAAAAACCCTTGAAACTCATTACCATAGGAATATCTTCCAATTGGACCTCTTTCATTGAGCTCAACTGAAGATTCACCATGATATGGCTATGCTTATCTGCTTGATACACTATTCTTGCTCCACTTGGAGTTTTTATTGAGACAGTTTTCTCCTCACAATTTATCTGAGCACCATGTTCCATCATCCAGTCCATCCCCAGCACTACTGCAATTCCCTTCAAAGGAATCACGTAAAGGTCTACAAAGTATGTACAACCACAGATCGAGATAACCTGATCTTGTTTAATGTGGCGTACAATCACATTTCCCCCTGCCATAACTACAGTCATAGGGTTTTCTAACGTTGCCCTTCTAATCCCGAACTTATTACAGAATTCTTCAGAAATGAATGAAGTAGTTGCACTAGTATCAAATAGAACTTTGCCGGGATTGGTAAGGATATTGAGCATACCTATCACTGCATGCTCCGAATTATCCACCTCCTCTAGGGGTTGCACAATTCAGCTTCCCGGTAGGTCTGTTCCTCTTGCCATTGTTGTTCTTGACATTATTTCCTCCTCGATTGGGCTGTCCATGTCCTCCACTGGCTTGTCCTCCTCCCTTGGTAGGCCAACCACCTAGTGGTTTGCTCGGACAGTCGGGCCGTATATGCCCCTTCTGACCACAACCATAATAGATCACTACAGGCTTTTTGCATTCCCTCTGGAAATGCCCTGGAAGTTACAAATACTATTCCTCCTAGGATTGGATTGATTTCCACCACTGCCCTTATTATTATTATTATTGTTATTACCGTAGGCCTTGTTCCGGGGTTTGAACTCCAGACTGGGTTTAGGTTTGCTTGCCTGAATTCTCTTGGTTTCCTTCTTGGCTCTCTTCCTCCTATCCTCTTGGACGTTCTTATAGTCATCTTCAAAAGTGATAACTACATCCAGCAACTGCTGATAAGTTTGCTTATTAGCCAACCTTAAATGCATCCTCACAAATGGATTTAACCCACGCAGGAAACGCTTCTTCCGCTTCTCTTCTGTGTTAACATCTTCCTCAGCATAACGAGACAGTTGACTAAACTCTCGGATATACTTCATGACACTAGTATATCCCTGCTGAAGCTCCTCAAATTCTCTTTGCTTCAACTCCATAACACTTTCCGGAACATGACATTCACGGAACCTCTGCTTGAACTCTTCCTAGGTGTACTCCCTTCCTGGCTGTTGCATGGCTAACTGATTTTCCCACCATGATGCTGCAGGTCCAGTCAGAAGATGAGTTGCATACCTCAGTTTCACCTCATCATTGCAACCTACAGTCTTCAACTTTCTTTCTATATCTGCTAGCCAATCTTCCGCATCCATTGGTTCAGGAGCTGATGCAAAAGGTAACGGCCTTGCATTCTGGAAGTCAGAAAGACTCACTCCTCCACCTTTAGGTGCCCTCTGATTTCCAGCTCGTCCCAGCAGCTCCTCCATGAACTAGTTCTGGGTCTCTTGCATCACTTGCATACATTGCATAAAGTTCTGCTCCATTAACGGCCTCATTGGTGGTGGTGGTAACATTCCCTGATTTCCTGCATCTGCATCGGCCTTCTCCTTGGCCTCACGTTCCATCCGCTGCTGTTCAGATTCGGTCTCTACACCCGTATCCATGACCCCTAGTCCTGCACATAAAGCAAATACTCATAATTACATCATGCACATGTGTTCTGAGCTCGACTTTACACACAGAACTAGTCACAGAATGAAAACCCAAATAAAATCCAAATATGCATTTCACATATTATACATTACAATATCTTAATAATACAAATTCATTACAACATATACCATATAGGTATAATCACAACACTACCTCACTTATCTAACTACCTTATTTTCTCGGATTACAATACACGGTACCCGATACTTCTAAATAGTCGCCTGCTTCTAGTAGTAACTACTCTCATCATACATGCCTGATGTCCAACCGTGATGATGTGACATTCGTCACATAGTTTGTGGAACAAATGGCCTTCCAAAAGGAACATACTCGGTATCTAAAGTGTCAGGACTTGAGTTTACTCAACCTGAGCGCATTGACTCTCTCCAGCTCAGCTGAAAAGTCTTCAGAAACATATTCAACATTATCTCCCACTTGTATCTCCTGAGCTTCATTGCTTGAGTTGTCAACAGAATACACAGATCCTGCTGATCCCCAGGTGCTCCTTTGGGCAAGATAGTTAAACAACGGATAATGTATATTCCCTGGGTTTTGAGAAGATGTTGATGATTCAAACACTCTCTCCTCAGGATCTTCTTCTTCATCCTGATTATCTATGGACATGGCATTTCTACTACTGTTACTAGGGTTAATTCTTGCACCCATCCAACTAGATTATCCAACATTTCTGTCAGAACCATCTATGGACATCTGGTGTTCATGAGATCCTTCATATGATCCCATTCTCCAACCATCAGAATTCTCAATAGGAAGTTCTAAATCAGAACCATCCTCTGAACCCTGTGGTACTGCATACCTCATATCCACAGTAGGATCATATATAGGTTCAGGTCTTGGTTAATAAGGATATGGTGTCAACGATTCAGGATCTATAGCTATATCCTTAAAGATAGGTTTGGCACTACTACTTGCTTCCTTATCCAACTAGAATGCTAACTGCTTCCTCCTTTCCGGATCAGTTAGATCCTCTAACATGTCATTCTTATCTTCAACAATCACTTGATGTGTCTTATAAAAAGACGCAACGAGTGTTCGGTATCTATCCATAAAATTGGAAGCTAACTTAGGATGCTTCTTAACCAAAGTAAGATGATCCGGTACAGGCTCTGAGTCTATAGAATCATGAGGTATCACAGAAAATGTGCTACCTTCCAAATCCTTGGCTTTATGCTCCCGGATATTAGCTATCGCCTCCACAACAGCAACATGATATGCTGCTAAGTGACTCCTACCTTCGCTTATAGGTAGATCGTGATATAATCCAAGCTCCTCTGGGAGTTGGATACTCACACGATACTTGGATAACATACGACCATCATAATAGGTTATGGTATTCACTGGAATTCTAGTTGGACAACTAAAAATCTTTAAAAGTTGACGAAGTTGGTCTGTGAATGATCCTTGATAATCATCAAGAGTCTCCTCTTTCCTTACTAGACTCTGTTTTGGAAACTTTGGTGCCATGGCTCTGTATATAAGAAAAATATTTTTATTAGTAACCAATAATATATTGCATCATAACAAAGAATTATCGCACTAAAACATATAACGAAATATTCTCATTGAATACCCATTATATTTCTTTTAGAGAATTCTTTATCGTTGCTACACACTCCTACAGGTAATACCCTTTACTAGGTTTCCAACCTAAGGTCAAAGCAATTTGCTCGTATACCAACTGCGGTGACCCAACATACCACTTCATGTGTAGTACACTATAGTCGTTGATATGACATCCACAGAACACCGCACTATAAATATAACATCCCTCAGAGTGGTACACCAGAAACATTGTAGGTCCATATTACAAACATTCACACATTATTATTATTATTATTACAATACCATAAGTTCAAGACTTCAAAAAAGATTCAACTTACAAACCAAAATATGAAGTGTTTCAGCAGAATTCAAAAGTAGCAACTCCAACTAGGAGTTGAGCTCACCAGCTTATTCTATATGGTTCATGCTGCTCGGCTCCATAGGTTACTACTAACTACGGTTCATGCTGCTCGGCTCCATCGGTTACTACTAACTAGGGTACTCCATCGACACCATAGCGGATTTCATAATCCACTCCTTTAACACCTCCTGACAGGTCAGGCTCCTCATAGAACACATCTTCTTGGCATTCGGCTGCATACATTGGTGCATCATCGGGATCCTCAGAGTCTAAGCAAGGGATCAAAGAAAAGGATGAGTAATAGTGTTACCCAGCAGGTCCATTATATGCAAGGTGGGAAGTTTGATGCTCTAACTACCACCTCAGACTATAAGTCCTTGGCACTATGCAGTTTTTGTAAATCTTTCTTCAAAGATTGATTTTATTATCAAAATCTATGACCATCAGCCTTCATAGGTTGACCAGAACTTTCATGGAGTTCCTTTCCTGCCGCGTTCGTAGCTCCTTCCCAGAACAGGGAGTAACAAGTTACAATTCTTACACTCTCTAGAGGTGCGATACTTTACCCATGAGAGATCAACTCCTTGTTGCACAACCGGGCATACTTTCCCGTCCACAATTCCTTGATGTGGGGCCCAGTAGGTGATCCAAGCCAATCACTGCCCCCTTCACGACCTCGCATGCCTCCTTGGTGTACACCATGCCCACATATTGAATTACGACAATGGTTTGTATAGACCGTTAGATGCCAGAACTATCGTGGGGCGTTGAGGGTTCCCACCCATATGCTGCATATCCTCTACGAATTACCAATTAATATGCACGCTATGAGTGGTAACTGCCACGACCTGCACATCCGGCTACATGCCAGAGGAAGAAGATACATCTGACTTCTCTGTCCCATTCCAAATCTCATGGCTAACGTGTGATATATGGTGCTAGAATCACTGATGTCATGGGTTATCAAGTCCCTAATTGATCATCATTGTTGCAAATAGAACTCTAAGTTCTTTTGCTCCATTATATCATCACTTAGGATGATATCTAAGATTTCTTTATTTGAGAAAATAATATTTTCTTTCTTTGGAGTATAGATGATAACACACAATCTTGCAAATACTTTGATAAAGACTCTTCAAAGGACATGAGCAAGTGATGAACTTGCCTTGTGATTGCAAGGTAGTGAAGTCGGATGCTTGCACTGTACCTTGATCTTCTATGTCTATAAAACATCATTATTGCCCGGTAAGGACAATATTTAAAGGAGCAAAATGATTATGCAAAGTAATGTAATGCATCATTTAGTTTGGTGTGTATTCTCCCCCATTATTTTAATTTATAAAACTCTTTTCATAAGTAAAGAATTTATAACTATAAAGTATTAATATTTATTGAGTATTGTATTCTTTATTTCCTTTTCTTTTATTTAACTTTTACTTATTTAATAATTCCTTTAAGAATTATTATTAACAAAATATATAAATTATTTGTTTAGTATTTTTCTAAAATACTAAAATATTGTTATATCATAAAAGTGATTTTTATTTATTTTTATCATCTTTCTTTAATTTTATAAAATTCCATAAGGAATATATATATTATAAAATTCTTGATAAAAATTATATGACTAAAATTTTATTTCTTAATTGATTTAGATGGTTTGCATTATTGTGAATCCAAAAATATTTTATTTATAATTTTTGGATTTTTATGATTTTCTAGAATTTATTTAAATTTAGGGGCATTTTGGTCTTTTCTTAATTATTAAAACTTGCCTTAAGTGATTGGGCTGACTGTGTTGGGTTTATTGGGCCGTTTTGGCCCAATTGGGCAGAACCAAAATGACTCCCCGAAGGGTCCTAGCCCAACCAGCCCACACTCTCTCTGTCACTCTCTCGTTCTCATCTCTCTTCTTCTTCTCCCCGACCCCGTGGTCGGCGATGCCACCGCTGGCGATTCACACCATCGTGGACCTCTTCTCCTGGCTAGTGGTCATGTCCTGATTAGGTTTCATATCCTAATTAGGGTTTTTTGTTCTGATTAGGGTTCATATCCCCCTATTGATTAAATATCTGATGATTTGGATCATGTATTGATGATCCCTAAGCATGATGAGTGGTTGTTAGATGTGGATTACTGCATATGGTTGTCTTTGGTGATGCTAGTGGATTACCAGATGGATTCCATTGGTTAATTTGATATGGTTCAGATGATAATGTTACTGTAGAATCATTACTTGGAGCTTCTAGTGATTTGAGAGCTCACCACTGTCATTACTTAGTTATTGACAGTGATTTTTGAGTGATGAAATCACTATATCTGTAGTTGTTGGCTTATGGATTCATATACAGTTTGAGATTAATTGGTCTCTTAAAATGATGTCATGTATATGTATATTCCTAGAAATGATTCTCGTGTTTTGTATCAGGAAAATGATTTGTAGTTGTTTGTGAGTTTATCTGTGAAAGCTAGTTGCTTCACCTGCTTGGTTTAGAAGCTATTCTTGTGACACCATCCTAATATGGCACACAATACTAGGTTCTATTACTTGGATTGATTTTGTTTGAGCTTAAGATTAGCTTGGCATCAGAGATAAGTGGAACTTCTTTCCTTGAATCCCTAAAGCCTATGATGTTGGTCTGAGGTTTAGGGACTAGGTACTTATCTTGTTGTTCCTCATGGATTTCTTCTAGTAGTGATACCAGCTACTGATTCTTGAGTCAAAGTTGGGGAAAATGATTTGTAAGCTTAATAAGTTATATAGATCCATAAGATGTAGAAATTCTAAGGTGCTACTCCTGTTTAAGATATGTGCCTAGAAGTTCAGATCTTAGCTATATTCATTCTTGAAATTTAAGATATAGCCTGATAGGTAGGATCAATGAGGTTGTTCTGAGATCCTAGTTGGATCTATATAGTTTTCTGATTGCTTTTGGTGTTTGAAAAACTTCAATGATGAACTCACCCCACTTGGGTGTTTTTCTGAGAAGTTGAGTATGAGACAACTCATGAATGCTTGTCTAGATTAGACAGATAAATGATGTGATGGTCCTTTACTACTCACCATAAAAGTGGTTGTTGGGGCTGCAACTTGTTGATCTTATGGCTTGATCTTGCTGGTTGTGTGGCTAGCTTGATCTGGTGCTTCTCCTGATGCTACTCCTGCTACTTCCATCTCTTGGACTTGTCCTCGAGCTTGCTATCCACCTCCTGGTCCTGTTGGCTTGACCTTGTTCTTGTTATCCACCTGATCTACCCCCTCCTTATGTCACCATCTTGGTGATATGATCAAGGGTGTGGTTGGTGTGATCTGGTTTTGTTTGGTTTGGCTGTTGTGCTTGATGTGTATGAACAAGGAAATGGTGTTGGGGGTGCTTCCCACGGCTGTGCTGAGCAGTTTTGTTTGTATGAGCTGTTGTTGTTGTGCTGACATCACACAGCATGCATTTAGGTGTGTGTGCTACTTGTGTGCGTGCTGCACCTTGTGGATATGCTCAGGGAATGAAAGTTACCTTTTATCTGATTACTTTTACCTGTCTGGTGAAACTTGCCCCTTTCTCTGATTAAAATTATTTGACTTATGGCTTCAGAAATTATGAAAGATTTAGTTCTTTCATATTGGTGAAACTTTCCCCTAAAGATTACTCACTGATGTAAAGTTGAACAGTGCAACTCACTGTCACTACTGAGAGTAACACATCCTAATATTTTATTTTCTTTCTTTTAGTTTGTATTTTGTTTTGCAGGTACGAACTTGAAGATTCAAGACTTAGATTAGGTATTCTTTTTTTCTTTATAGAATAGTCACTTGTAATATTTATTTTAGTCTTTGGTAATCTTTATTTATCCTTTTGTAATAAAGATTGTAATATTACTCAATATATAAAGGTTCTTCTTTTATTTCATTTACTATTGTAAAGATTCTTAATCATTTTCATAATTTACATTTTGTAACTCATTTATTGAATAAAGATATGGAATGAATACTCTTTTTCTTGATTATGTTATTTATTTAAAGTTTGAGTTACTAATTATCAACACTTGACTAAATCAAATTACTCAAACATAATTCTAAATCCTTTTAAATTATAAATCTAACACTCAAGTTTAAATTCAAATTTCATTTCCCAAAACACACTAATCCACGAAGATCATATCAAAGCTTATAACGATCATTCTCCAAGGCTATTCCTAATCTCAAAGAATGAAAGAAACTTTGATCACTTTAGGTTTTTATTTGGCAAAAAAATTACCCACATTTTTACAGATGAGTGCATGCAATTGCACAGATTCCTAAATCTACCCTTCGTTGGTTCCTAAATGCTGGGATGTTACATACGATCAGTGAGAGGTGTGAGATGGTGTGGAGAATTTGTGCTGGGGAGGCCTCCATTTATAGGCGAGCGAGAGAGGCAATACGGTACGGGCAGAGCTCGTCGGTTCGGATGCACAACGAGCTACGAGCATGGCTGACGGTAGGGGGTGGTGCGGTGCCTCCTCGCGAAGCTCAACATCTTCATGGCGAGGAGTGGGGCGGTGCGGTCGGAACACGTCGACGCTCAGGGCGGCACTGACAGAAGTTTTAATGGCGCATGAGCGCTTCTGGTCACGTGGCGGCGAACGGGCATGTCTGGGCGGTTCCTGGGGTGGTGGTGATCACGTCTGCGGCGAAAGCGGCGCTGTCTGCGGCGAAGTGTCGAAGCGGCTGGCGCGCTCTCGGCATGGTCGCAGAGAGACTGGGCATGAGCGTTCCTGTTGGTCTAGTGGCTAGCAGGGCTTGAGGCATGGACAGGGGGTGGCAGTGGACGATGGCTTGCTGGCTATACACAGTCAGCGAGGCTAGTTAGGCTTGTAGCTTGTTGTCGATAGTGAGGGTGGAAAATGGGCTCGGCCATGGTCACCATTGATGGCACGGTCGAGTTTACAGTGAGCTAGGGCTGGTTAAACTAGTTAGATGATCTACTGAGAGTGTAGTGAGAGCTAGAGAGGGGACAAGGTTGGCACAACACTACTCACTGTAGTGTTTGATGATTAATTTGATTTATGTTCAGAAGGTGTTTGATGAAATGGCCGCAAGAGATTTGAATTTGAATTTTTGGATGAAACTTGGTGGGTGTACTAGTCACATACTAGGTAGTCTCTGGTTTCTTGGATTTGTCAAGGTGCACTGGTTTGGTTGGGTTTTGAAAAATGGTGATCTTCACATATGATAGAGATTCAATTTTGAATTGTCATTTGAATCAAGTTGCCAAATGTTTCTGTTGGTTTGCAAGGTCGGCTTAGGTTCAATTTCACTTGGTCTAGCAAGGGGTGAAAAGAAATGGATTTGTTTCTGTTTAAAATCTTGGACTAGAAACACTCAAAGTGGTCTAGTGAGCAAGATTGGCAAAAATGACCATTTGCTTGTTTTGTTTGTTTTTTTGATTTTCTCTTGATTTGTTTCTGCTTGGAAATGATTTAGATGATGTTGTTTTCATCTTTAAACCATTCTTTGCTATTCACAACAATCACACAAGTCCATTCATGCATTCATACATTCATCACACACACATGCATTCATATGATTTTAATTAACAAAAGTTTTTGTTAACCCTAAATTTGGTGATTGGAATTTGATAACCATGATTAATATTTTTTGGTATGTTACAAACCTTCCCTCCTTAAACAAAATCTCGTCCTAAGATTTGAGAAAAAGAAAACTAGGATTTAAAGAGATCGGGAAACTCTATCCTAATGTAATCTTATCGCTCCCAGGTAGCTTCTTCTTCAGTGTGGTTACTCCACTTAATCTTGAGAAACTTGATGCTTCGGGTCCTGGTGGTTCTGAAAGCTTCCTCCAAAATACAGATGGGTACTTCGGGATACATCAGGTCATTGTTGATCTCTATGGTTTGGTGATCAATGTTCTTGAACACTTCAGTCTTCTTCGGGACTTCTAGGCATTTGCGAAGTAACGATATATGGAACACATTATGCACGGCTGACATCTCCTCTAGAAGTTCCAGTTGATACGATAATTCTCCTCGACGATGCAGAATCTTGAAGGGTCCGATATATCTGGGGGCTAACTTTCCTTTGAGCTGGAAACGTTACATTCCTTTTAAAGGTGACACTTTGAGATACACAAAATCTCTGATATTATACGCTAGGTCTAGATGTCTCTTGTCGGCATAACTCTTCTGTCTGGATTGGGCGGTCTTGAGGTGCTCACGGATCTTGTGAACTTTCTCTTCTGCTTCTCGTAGGATGTCAGGTCCGAAAATCTGACTCTTGATACGTTGGAAACGTATCTATAATTTTTGATGCTCCATGCTTATTTAGTATCTACTTTGCTTTATTTGTCCATACTTTGAGGTGATTTTTACATGTTTTCTGGTACTAACCTACTGACAAGTTGCAACAGTGGCAGATGCCTGTTTTCTGTTGTTTTTGGTATCAGAAAAGTTAGTAAAGAAATATTCTCGGAATTGGACGGGACAAAGGACAAAGTCAATTACTTTCCGTGGGGAATAAGAAGTCTAGAGGAGAGCCGGAGGGGCCGGCCAGAGGGCCCAAACCCCCTAGGCGCGGCCACAGGTGGGCCCATGCCTAGCTAGGGTTTGGTGGCCCTGGCCACCTCCTCGGTCTCCCCCTTCGACTATAAGAAGCCCCTGATGCAGAAACCCTGAGTACCCGATCAAAAATCCAAGAAACCGTTTGTAGCCGCCGCCACCATCGTCCCTAGATCAGGGGGATCTGAAGTTCTTCCCAGCACCCTGCCGGAGGGGAGATCATCCCGGAGGCCTTCTCTCCAGTATGATGCATGAGTAGTTCCACCTTGGACTATGG
The DNA here is from genome assembly GCA_023614405.1 of Avena insularis. Taxonomy (NCBI): domain Eukaryota; kingdom Viridiplantae; phylum Streptophyta; class Magnoliopsida; order Poales; family Poaceae; genus Avena; species Avena insularis. Next base: position 20,678,206 of record CM042693.1, read on the forward strand.
GTCCATGTAGTAGCTAGATGGTTGTATCTCCTCCTTTGTGCTTTCATGTATAGATCTTGTGAGCTCCATTCATGATCAAGATCTAATCTATTTGTAATCATGCATGTTGTGTTTGCGGGGATCCAATGGATATTGAGATTATTATGTTGGTTTGATTAATGGTTTTGTCTTTATGATTCTATCATGTCTGTGTTGTTTGTGATCTTGCATGCTCTCCGTTGTTAGTAGCTATCTTGGCCAAGTAGTTGCTAGTGACTCCAAGAGGGGGTATTTATGCTCGATAGTGGGTTCATGCCTCTAGTTTCCAAGGGAAGTGACAATAACCTCTTCAGTTGTAGATGTGTTGTTGCTACTAGGGAGAAAACAACGATCTCTTGTTCATGGAACATCTGGACTGTTTACCTTACACACTTTGCTTAAAGCAGTTGTCTGTTGCTTGCAACTTAATACTGGAGGGGGTTCGGATGATAACCTAAAGGTGGACTTCTAGTCATAGATGCAGTTGGATGGAGGTCTATGTATCTTGTTGTATTGCACAATCAACCTCATTGGATCTTTCTGACTAGTAGTTGCATTGTTATGCCTTGCTCAGTTCCCGTCAATTGCCCTGCTGTAATTTGTTTACCCTTCATGTCATGTTGTTTATCTAAGTAGAGCACATCTAGTGAACTATGGACCCCGGTCCAATCTTTAACATTGATACATCTTCCATTGTTACTTGTTTACTTGCTGCAAACCTTTACCTTTGACACCATACGTTTAATCCTTTGTTATAGCAAACCGGTGATCTTGACAACCCCACTGATTCGTTGGGGCAAAGTCTTGAGTTTTTGTTGTGCAGGTCTCCACGTTGCTAGCAACACCTGTGTGACGTTTCCTTCCTCCTACTGGTTCGATAACCTTGGTTTCTTACAGAGGGAAACTTGCTACTATGCTGCTTCATACCTTGCTCTTGGGGTTTCCAACGAAGCGTCCCACGACAAGTACTGGGCGCCATCAAGCTATTGTCTGGCATCGTTGTCGGGGAGGCTAAGGACGTCTTCACTAGGAGAGTCCTTCACTTCCTTTCTCTTTACTTTGTTTTTAGTTTTCTTTGTTTCTTTTGCTTGGTTTTGTTTGCCTCTGTCCAAAAAAAACCCCAAAAAAATTAGTCTAGTTTGGTTTGCTTGCCTTATTCAAAAACACAAAAAATTAGTTCCTGCTCTAGCTGCTGCTATTTTTGGCTTGCCCACCTTTGCCAAAATCAACTCCACTGAGAACACCAAGTTGTGTGACTTCACTAGCACCAACAACAATGATTTCCTTAGCACTCCTATTGCTCTACCTGCTCCTGATGCTAGCTTTTATGAAATTAAGCCTGCTTTGTTGAATCTTGTGATGAGAGAGCAATTTTCTGGTGATGGTTCTGATGATCCTGCTGTCCATCTTAATAGCTTTGTTAAACTTTGTGAGATGCGGAAGTATAAGGATGTAGATGGAGATATTATTAAGCTCAAGCTTTTTCCTTTCTCCTTGAGGGGAAAAGCTAAAGAATGGTTGCTTTCTTTGCCTAAAAATAGTATTGATTCTTGGACTAAGTACAAAAATGTTTTTATTGGAAAGTACTATCCTCCTGCTAAGATTATGTCTATGAGAAGTGACATTATGAAATTTAAACAACTTGATAGTGAACATGTTGCTCCAGCTTGGGAAAGAATGAAGTCTTTGGTTAAAAATTGCCTTACTCATGGACTCACTGCTTGGATGATTATCCAGACTTTTTATGCAGGTTTGAACTTCTCCTCAAGGAACCTGCTTTCTTGGATTCAATCTTTGGAGGTACTTTTATGGGACTCACCTTGGGAGCTGCAACAAGGCTCCTTGATAATATGATGGTTAACTACTCTGAATGGCATGTTGAGAGAGCTCCACATGGTAAGAAGGTAAATTTTGTGGAGGAAACTTCCTCGTTGAGTGAAATGATTGATGTTATTATGGCTATGCTTGTTAATGGGAAATCTCCTCTATATCCTAATAGTGTTCCCTTAGCCTCTTTGGTTGCTCAAGAAGAGCAAGTTGATGTGAACTTCGTTAGAAACAACAATTTCAACAATAATGCCTATAGGAATAATTTTGGTAGCAACAATAATTATAGGCCTTATCCTTCTAATAATGGCAATTCCTATGGAAGCTCTTACAATAATGCTAGAAGTGCCCCCTCTGAACTTGAAGTCATGCTCAAAGACTTTATTAGTAAACAAACCACCTTCAATAAGACTATAGAGGAAAAGCTTTTAACTGTTGAGAAAAATATATCCTCTTTGTCTGAAGCTCAAACTTCCTTGGTTAATAAAATGGCTGCTAAACCTGAAACAATGGAAAACACCTATGCTACTCCTCATGCCATACAAGTTACTATTGATGAAAATGTTAGGCTGTTATCTCAACTTCATGCTAAGTGGGAAAGGGAAGCTGAAATTGATAGAAACAATAGTGTGTGCACCATCACCACTAAACCACAAGTAGTCCCTATTCCTACTCCTACTATGCCAAAGCCTATTGAACCTACTACTAGTGATGCTAAGTTTGATTTTGATATTGATGGTTGCAATATTTCTGAAGTGATTATGTTCTTTCAAAAACTTGCTAGAAGTCCTGATGCTAGTGATATGCATGTTGCCTTTACCAAACACATTACAGATGCTCTTTGAAAATTAAGAAAGAGAAGCTAAAACACAAAGCTTCTATTCCTAGGAAAGTAGAAGATAGTTGGGAACCCATTATTAATATGCAAGTGAATGACTTTGATCTCAAAGCTTCATGTGATCTTGGTTCTAGTGTCTCTATTATGCCTGGGAAGATTTATGAAATGCTTGATTTACCACCTTTGGAAGATTGTTATTTAGATGTCCCACTCAATGATAATGCTAAGAAGATACTCATGGGTAGTATTAATGATGTTCTCATCATGGTTAACAATGCTTATGTCACTATTGATTTCTATCTTTTGGATGTTTAATACAATGCTTCTTGTCCTATTACTTTAGGAAGACCTTTTCTTAGAACAGTTGGTGCCATCATTGATATGAAAGAAGGCACCATTAAATATAATTTTCCATTCAACAAAGATATTGAACACTTCCCTATGAGTAGAGATAAGTTGCTTTTTGCTCCTCCTTTGAAAGCAAGATTTGATGTTAATGCTTCTTCATTTGAAAATACTTGATTCTTCTTGCTTCTTGTGCCCAACTTAAAGGCATTAAAGAAAAGTACTTGTTGGGAGATAACCCAAGAGTTTCCTTGAGTCTTGGAAGTTATTACTTCAGTAATGACCTCTCTTTATCCTTTTTGTTTGCTTTTTGTGCCAAGAATGACCTTTAATGAGAGGGAACTAAGATTTGGGGAGTTGCTGTCCCGAAACAGATTTTTATCCTCCACCAAAAACATTCGTGAGGAGGCTCTGTAAGTCGGATTGAGCTCAAAATTTACGAAAAAAAACCCCAGTATGTTAGATAACTTTCGATAGTTAAAGACTTTTTGATTTGAGCAACAGAAGATGTTCGAAAAAATCGGTATCTACCTGCTGGTCTGTTTTGACAGATTTCTGCCATTATTTGCATTTGCTTCTTATTGATTCCTTTTTGAGTTCTCTTCAGGTATATTGAGATTTTTAAAGGATTTACTACAGTATATTGTGTTTTTAGTGAAAATCCTTGCTGTTCCAAAGCTTTGTCAGTGGTCTAATATCTTTTGAATACACTAATGTTGCTAATGAAGATTGTGTGAAGTTTTGTATGAAGGAAAATTTTCAGGTGTAGAGAGAGAATGATGCAATGAGATGAAGAATGGACAAAAGCTCAATCTTGGGGATGACACCATGGTGTAACCCCAAGAAATATCCAAGAGGTACAAGCGTCAAAGCTTGGGGATGCCCAAGGCACCCCCTTCTTTATCAATAAAAAAGCTCAGGTTTGTCTAGACACTTCGTTTTTATTATTTCATGCACAGTTGTGTTGTTCTTGGAGCATCTTAGTTTTCATTTGCTTTGGTTAGGTTGTTTAGTTTGCTTGAATAAGTAGTTTGGACCACCATTCTCGCTGTGTTGTTTTGCAAATAAGGTTGCTTAGTGTTTGGAAAGGAGTAGTAAGTTCTTGCTTGAAGTGCAAGAGGAGCTTGCATTGACCGTGACTTAGATTTTAGCATGACATGCTAGGTGTTGTTTTGACTTTATGCTTAGTGATTATTGTTGTAGCATGTCTTGTTCCAAACAATTGAGATTGCTTAGTGTGCCTTGAAGAAATTATGTGTTGTTTTAGCATGCAAACGCATAGTATTGTGGTATTATCCTTTGATGTTTTGCTTGGGTTGACTTGGCACATGCTTACACCATGTTATAACTCTCACAAGTCACCATTAGCCTCTATGATCATTTAGTTCTTGACTTGTAGTGACACTCTTTGCTTTGATTAGTATGCTTTGTTGCACTTCATGATTTTAGCCATTATTGCTCTCTTAGTTGGTTGCTCCCAATCTTTTGCTAGCCTCCACTTGTATGAGTAAGTTCTACTCATGCCTCCAACTCCCAAGAAACCAAGTTATTCCAAAGTGTCCACTATAAACTCCTATGCATGGTGTGTTACACCATTCCAAGTATATTCTTGTTTTCAACTATCTTCCAATTAAAAACTATTTTGTTATGTGAAAACTTAGTGATTAAAGGCGTCACGAACTTGATGGCACACTTTATATTCTTTGCCCCTAATAAACTTGAACCATTGTGACAACTTTGTTGTATATGCTTGCACTTATAAGTTGGAATTAGCAGAACCGTGATGTCACGGGGAACGTTTTCAACATTGCACTTGTACATTGTTGTACTCAGTTGATATCATGTTCTTTTGTCTATGGATGCCACCGGTGTGAAAAAAATAGGGAACTTATAAGTCCATGGAGTTTGTATCCCGTGTTAGAGAAACGCCTGGGCCGCTAGCCTAAGCCATGCCTAATCATGGTGGAAACTTGCAGCATCACCATAATGAGCTATCTATGAAGCATCCTCAATAAAAAGCTATGCGTATGGTAAATAAAAAGATTGTTGAGATGCTCATTGTCTGCTTGCCTTGTCATTTTGGTTATGGGAAAGCTCCTGTACCATGTGCAAGGGGTATCCCGTTGGCGGTTCTCAATGATATGCAAATACTTATAGTGACAAGAACTTACTTGGACCCAAAGTTGAGTATGCATGAGGTGTGGCCTTCGTATTCAAGGGACTTGAGATTGCCAACTTATACTTCGTCAAGCATATACTCCAGCTTTGCCACTTTAACCTTAACCACTTCAAGATGCTTATGATAGGGCAATGAGGGCTGAAAGCTAACAAGTTCCATAATTTTTGGAAGCTCTTTTTGAAACTTGTAATCCCTGATTTTCCAAAATGGCCTTTCTTCCACCATTATTTGAGTCTCCACCTTCTACCTTTAGGCACCATTAAGAGAGCATAGTTGTCATTCTGTGTGCAGTGTTCCAAAGCTTATTAATTGATGCATATTGTGTTATTACTTGCTCTTGTGCTATTTGTTTCTAGTCACCCTTGTGAACTTTGCAGGTGTCCTATGCATCTATTTGCTACTCTATGAGGGACAAGCTGATTGCCACTATGCCATGTTTTCTGCATGTGAAACAAACAAAGGTTTTTCATTGCATGTTATTCATGGTCTTTGTTTGTAGCTTGTCATGTTGCATGCATAGTTACTATGTCCTATTTTTAGAACTCCATATTTCATGCACATGTTTAGAGTTCTTTGATCCCGGCTTTCAATGCTTGCAAATGGTTGGATCTTTATTGTGAGGGTGCATGTCACCTCAAAAATTATTCTGTTTATCACTTACCTACGCGAGGACGAGCAGGAGTTAAGCTTGGGGGTGTTGATACGTTGGAAACGTATCTATAATTTTTGATGCTCCATGCTTGTTTAGTATCTACTTTTCTTTACTGTCCACACTTTGAGGTGCTTTTTACATGTTTTTTGGTACTAACCTACTAACAAGTTGCAACAGTGCCAGATCCCTGTTTTTTGCTGTTTTTGGTTTCATAAAAGTTAGTAAAGAAATATTCTCGGAATTGGACGGGACAAAGGACAAAGTCAATTACTTTTCGTGGGGAACAAGAAGTCCAGAGAAGATCCAGAGGGGCAGGCGGAGGGCCAAGCCCCCAGGCCTGACCACAGGTGGGCCAGCGCTAGTGGCCTGGTCCCAGCGCCTCCTCGCCGCCTATAACAAGTCCCGATGTTAGAAACTCTCGGCACTCGATCGAAATCCACGAATAAATGCCAGCGCTGCCACCATCGTCCCTAGATCGGGATCTGAAGTTCTTCCTAGCACCTGCGGAGATCATCGAGGCCTTCTCTCGGGTATGATTCGTGAGTAGTTCCACCTTGGACTATGGGTCCATGTAGTAGCTAGATGGTTGTATCTCCTCCTTTGTGCTTTCATGTATAGATCTTGTGAGCTCCGTTCATGATCAAGATCTAATCTATTTGTAATCATGCATGTTGTGTTTGCGAGGATCCGATGGATATTGTGATTATTATGTTGGTTTGATTAATGGTTTTATCTTTATGATTCTATCATGTCTGTGTTGTTTGTGATCTTGCATGCTCTCCGTTGCTAGTGGTTATCTTAGCCAAGTAGTTGTTAGTGACTCCAAGAGGGAGTATTTATGCTCGATAGTGGGTTCATGCCTCTAGTTTCCAAGGGAAGTGACAGAAATCTCTTTGGTTGTAGATGTGCTTTTGCTACTAGGGAGAAAACAACGGTCTCTTGTTCATGGAACATGTGGATTTTTACCTTACACTTTAGCGGTTATGCATTGCTTGCAACTTTATACTGGAGGGGGTTCGGATGATAACCTGAAGGTGGACTTCTAGTCATAGATGCAGTTGGATGACGGTCTATGTATATTGTTGTATTGCCCAATCAACCTCATAGGATCTTTTTGGCTAGTAATTACATTGTTATGCCTTGCTCAGTTCCCGTCAATTACTCTGTTGTAATTTGTTTACCCTTCATGCCATGTTGTTTATCTAAGTAGAGCACATCTAGTGAACTATGGACCCCGGTCCAATCTTTACCATTGATACATCTTCCATTGTTACTTGTTTACTTGCTGCAAACCTTTACCTTCGACACCATACGTTTAATCCTTTGTTACAGCAAACCGGTGAGCTTGACAACCCCACTGATTCATTGGGGAAAGTCTTGAGTTTGTGTTGTGCAGGTCTCTGCGTTGCTAGCAACACCTGTGTGGTGTTTCCTTCCTCCTAGTGGTTCGATAACCTCGGTTTCTTACTGAACGAAACTTGTTGTTGTGCTGCTTCATACCTTGCTCTTGGGGTTTCCAACGAAGCGTCCCACGACAAGTACTAGGCGCCATCAACTCTCTCTTACTTCCGACCAATTCAACAGGGTATGAAACTTCCTTCCGTACATGAATTCAAATGGGGCCATTTGCAAACTGGCTTGATAACTGTTGTTGTAAGAAAATTCTATGAAAGGCAGACAGTCTTCCCATTTAGATCCATATTCTAATACACACGATTGATGGCGCCTAGGTTGATGTAGGAGCGCTTTGTTGGAAACCCTAAGAGAAAGGTGTGAAGCAGCACAACATCAAGTCTTCCCTCAGTAGAGACCGAGGTTATGGAACCAGAAGGAGGAACGAAACGTCACACAGGTGTTGCTGGCAACGTGGAGACCTGCACAACACAAACTCAAGACTTTGTCCCAACGAATCAGTGAGGTTGTCAAGATCACTGGTTTGCTGTAACAAAGGATTGAACGTATGGTGTGGAAGGTAATGATTTGTAGCAAGTAAACAAGTAACAGTGGAAGATGTATCAATGGTAAAGACTGGACCGGGGTCCATAGTTCACTAGAGGTGCTCTCCTTAGATAAACAACTTGGCATGAAGGGTAAACAAATTACAGCGGGGCAATTGACAGGAACTGAGCAAGGCATAACAATGCAATTACTAGCCAGAAAGATCCTATGAGGTTGATTGGGCAATACAACAATATACATTCATCCAATACTAGAAGTCCACCTTCAGGTTATCATCCGAACCCTCTCGATTATTAAGTTGCAAGCAATGTACAACTTTAAGCAAAGTGTGTAAGGCATGTTCCATGAACGTTGTTTTCTCCTAGTATCAACAACACATCTACAAAAGAGATTTACATCACTTCCTTGGAAACTGGAGGCATGAACCCACTATCGAGCATAAATACTCCCTCTTAGAGTCACTAGCAACTACTTGGCCAAGATAACCACTAGCAACGGAGAGCATGCAAGATCACAAACAACACAGACATGATAGAATCATAAAGATAAAACCATTAATCAAACCAACATAATAATCTCAATATCCATCGGATCCCTGCAAACACAACATGCATGATTACAAATAGATTAGATCTTGATCATGAATGGAGCTCACAAGATCTATACATGAAAGCACAAAGGAGGAGATACAACCATCTAGCTACTACATGGACCCATAGTCCAAGGTGGACTACTCACAAATCATACCGGAGAGAAGGCCTTCGGGATGATCTCCCCTCCGGCAGGGTGCCGGGAAGAACTTCAGATCCCCCCGATCTAGGGACGAAGGTGGCGGTGGCTACACATGATTTCGTGGATTTCTGATCGAGTGCCGAGAGTTTCTGGATCGGGGGCTTCTTATAGGCGAAAGGGGAGGCCGAGGAGGCGGCCAGGGGCTGCAAACCCTAGCCAGGCGCGGGCTAGGGCCCACCCGCGCCTAGGGTGGGTCTGGCCCCCCTGGCTGGCCTCCCAGGCTCCCCTCTGGTCTTCTTGTTCCCCACGGAAAGTAATTGACTTTGACGTTTGTCCCGTCCAATTCCGAGAATATTTCTTTACTAGCTTTTCTGAAACCAAAAATAGCAGAAAATACGCATCTGGCACTGTTGCAACTTGTTAATAGGTTAGTACCAGAAAACATGTAAAAAGCACCTCAAAGTGTAGACAAGTAAAGCAAAGTAGATACTAAACAAGCATGGAGCATCAAAAATTATAGATATGTTTCCAACGTATCAACGCTCTCAACATATCTTCGAGTATTTGATTTACTCGCTCCGTTTGTCCATCTGTCTGGGGGTGATAAGCTGTGCTGAAATCTAATCTTGTTCCCAATCCCTCTTGGACTTTCTTCCAAAATCTCGAGGTAAACTGAGTTCCTCGATCTGATACAATGTTCTTGGGGACTCCGTGTAAACCGACGATTCTAGCATGTACAACTCTGCTAGCTTCGAACTCTGGTAAGTGGTCTTACTGGTAAGAAATGGGCGACTTTGGACAGTCTATCTACTATGACCCAGATAGAGTCATTTCCCCTACTAGATGTAGGCAACCCGGTGATAAAATCCATTCCAACGGAATCCCATTTCCATTTCGGAATCTGCAATGGTTGCAACAGTCCTGCGGGTCTCTGATGTCTCGCCTTGACTCCCTGACAAATATCACACTTGGCTATGTAGCTTCCGATTTCTCTCTTCATCTTATGCCACCAAAATTGCTCCTTCAAATCTTGATACATCTTGGTTCCTCCGGGGTGGATAGAATAAAGAGTATCATGAGCTTCTTTCAAAATAGTTTGTCTCAACTCTGAATCTGCTGGTACACAGATACGTCCTTTGTACCACAAAACTCCTTCTTCGTCTTCGGTGAATCCGGGTACCTTTCCTATTCTGATACGACGTTTGATTCCGTCGATACTAGCATTCCGTTCTGCGCCTCCTTGATCTGACTAATCAAAGTGGGTTGAATTTCTATGCTAGCCAAAAATCCTTCACTTACGAGCTCCATTCTAAAATCTTCCAACTCCTTGTGCAAACTTGGTTTCTCCTTCAGAATCATGGTGTTCAAGCGACACGACAATCTGCTAAGGGCATCTGCTACCACATTGGCTTTACCGGGGTGATAGTGGATGTCCTGATCATAGTTCTTGATTAACTCTATCCATATCCTTTGCCTCATATTCAACTCCTTCTGAGTGAAAATATACTTCAGGCTCTTGTGATCCGAATAAATCTCACAACGGTTACCCATAAGGTAATGTCGCCATGTCTTCAAGGCTAAAACTATGGCTGCTACTTCTAGGTCATGGGTAGGATAATTCTGCTCATGTTGCTTCAGTTGCCAGGATAGGTAAGATATGACTTTGCCTTCTTGCATTAGCACACATCCGATACCGATCTTGGATGCGTCACAATACACATCAAAAGGCTTCGTGATATCCAGCATGATCAAGATTAGGGCTGAGATCAATCTCTTCTTGAGTTCTTGAAATCTCGCTTCACATTTGTCCGTCCATTCAAACTTCTTATCCTTCTTCAACAATTGGGTCATGTGTCTGGCGATACTCGATAATCCTTCTACGAACTTGCGGTAATATCCCGCTAATCCGAGAAATGCACGAACTTGGGTTTGAGTGGTTGGGGCTTGCCATTCTTCAACATCCTTCACCTTTGCAGGGTCAACGGCAATTCCTCCGGCTGACACAATGTGTCCGAGGAATCCTACTTCCTATAACTAGAATTCACATTTACTAAACTTGGCATACAACTGATGCTCTCTAAGGGTTCCAAGGATGGTCCTTAGGTGTAGCTCATGTTCTTCTTTTGATTTGGAATAGATCAGAATGTCATCGATGAAAACAACGACAAACTTATCCAGGAAGTCCATAAAAATCTTATTCATGAGATTCATGAAATAAGCGGGGGCATTGGTTAATCCAAAATACATGAAAGTGTACTCATACAGTCCATATCTGGTGGTAAAGGCAGTCTTTGGAATATCCTCTACGAGAATCTTGAGTTGATGATAACCAGTTCTAAGATCAATCTTAGAAAACACTTTGGCATCGGTCAACTGGTCAAACAGGTCTTCTATCTAGTGGGTACTTGTTTTTTATGATGACATCATTCAGCTTCCGATACTCCGTACACAAACGGTTACCTCCATCTTTCTTGTCCACAAACAGGATAGGTGATCTCCATGGCGACGCACTTGGTTGGATCAATCCTATCTCCAGCATATCATCCAGTTGCTTCTTCAGCTCCACTAATTCAGATGGGTTCATACTATAAGGTCTCTGGGCCATGGGTCCGGTTCCAAGGATTAGTTCAATGATAAACTCGATATCCCGATGTGGGGGCATACCGGTCAATACATCTGGAAATACGCCAGGGTATTCATAGACTACTCTGACTTGGTTAATGGTTGGTTGGGCTAGACTCTTGTTGCACTTGAATTGACGGGGCAAGGTTTCAAATACATGCTCTACTGATATTCTGACTGTATTGGTCATGGTTATGGCTTTCTTGGCACAGTCGATTAATCCTTTATGTTTCGACATCCAATCCATTCCTAGTACTACTTCGAAACCTTTAGTTCCAAGTACTATTAGATTAGCATAAAAATCTATGCCATGGATTTGGATAGGTACGGCCTTGCAAATTTGTCTAGCTTTGGTGGTTGAACCAGGTATTTGAACTATCATAACATGCTTCAATTTTGTTGGTTGAATCTTACTAGTGCATGCAAATTCTTCTATAACAAATGAGTGCGATGCTCCAGAATCAAACAACACTCTTGAAAGTACCGAGTTAACAGAAAACATACCCAGCACGACATCTGGCGCTTCTTGGGCTTCTTCAGCATTCATGTGAAATAGACGGCTGTTACGGTTGAGTGAATTCCTTGGGGCAAATCTTCTTCCAGGCCATGGGTTTCCACGGTTGGGATAGGTCGAACGGTTCATCGGGGGTCTATTGTTTCTAGGGGCAAATCCTGAAGACAGGTTGGGGCGATACTTTGGGGTATGGTGGGTTCCTGGTTGATTCATCATTCTACGCTTGCGGTTTTCATTGACTTGGTTGATCTTGCCTTCCATCTGAATGTCAGAATCCACTAAGGCTTCAATGTCAGCAAATGGAATGTTGACTAACACTGTCACATCTCATCATGCAGACCATTCAAGAATCTCTCCTTCTTCTTGGCTTCAGTGTCAATATCACCTGGTGCATACCTAGCTAGTGACATAAATTTGTCACGGTACTCAACTATTGTCATCCTTCCTTGCTTCAATTCTCTGAATTCATCTCTCATCCTCTTGATTAAACCCGGTGGCACATGGGTTCTGCTAAACCTGAGTTTGAATTCATCCCAAGTCATCATTTGTCCTCCAGTCATGGCGCGAACGCTGTTCCACCAAGCTCTTGCATCTCCTGCCAGATAGTGGGTGGCAAATAGTACTTTCTCGTTGTCTTCCACTCCTGCAACTTCTAAGTTGTTCTCTATGGTCTGTAGCCAATCATCTGCATCTAAGGATTCTTCAGACTTACTAAAGACATGTGGATTGGTATTCTGAAAGTTCTTGAGCTTGGATCCATGGTTGTCCTGGTTTCCATGGCCCTGGTTGATGTTGGCCATTTGAGATATGTGTTGAAGGGTGGCTAAGTTGGCTTGACGTTCGGCTCTTTAAGTTTCGCGGTCAGAAACCAACATTTGCAAGATCTGCAACATCGGTCCGGGGATGAAGTGCTTCCTCCACGAGTGAAAGGACTATATCTTCCCATGATGTTTTTGGTGTTAAAATGACAATCCCAACCATGTTTTTAACTGTGCTTTTGAGTTTCAGGGGAAACGTCGTTGATGTCTCATTCTATTGTGATGGATGCTCTCTTGTGATCTTTTGAAGACGGTGGCCTTTTAGTCTTCTCCTAGTTTCTTTCCGGCTGTTGTTCTAGGTCACCGTACTATTAAGAGGGGGTCCATGTTGGAAGGCTGTGGAAAATCACTTGTTCTTACACAAACCTATATGCACCGCCACAGCCATCCCATTATCCCGTGAGAGAGAGCGTGTTCCTGTTCTGTTGGGGCCTTTTGTGTCTCACCGGAACTTCCGGTCATAGGCCGGAAGTTCCGCTTAAACTTTTTCTGCGGGCTGTTCTACAGTTTATTCCGACGCTAGTTCCGCCCAAGTTCCGGTGGCGGTTCAGTAACCTTCTGTTTTGAAGTGTGCTATTTGCCGGAACTTGGCCGGAACTTGCATCGGAACTTGTCCTGCCAAAAGTTCTTGAGCGGAACTTCCGGTCAGACTCGCTTCGCGACCCAAAAGTTCCGCCCCTTGTTCCGCCCCAAGTTCCGGTGAAGGCTCAGTAACCTTCTGTTTTGAAGCGTGCTATTTGCCGGAACTTGGTCGGAACTTGCTCGGAAGTTCACCGGAACTTCCGGTCCGTTTTGACCGGAACTTCCGGTTGCACTTCTGGAGCGGGCGTCAACGGTCTGATGACCATTGGAGCCAGGCTGGGCGGAACTTCCGGCCCCTCACCGGAACTTTCGGTGAGGTCGCGGGGAGGCTGTAACGGTTCAGCGTGGGGGGAGCCTATTTAAGGCACCCCCTTCTTCCTCCCACTCTCTCTCGAATTTTTCTCTCTCCTCCATTAATGCTTGAGCTTCACCTCACTAGATCTCTCTCTCTAGCCACTCAAATGACTTGATCTTTTGAGAGGTAAGGTAGGTGACCTAGATCTACACTTCCACCAAAGAAGAATTGATTTCCCCCACCCATCCTTTGTGGATCTTGTTGCTCTTGGGTTTCTTGGAACCCTAGACGGTGTAGGGCATCCTCGGAGCTGAGGCATGTGTTGTAAAGCTTCGAGGTGTCGTTGAGGGCCTCCAATTGAGTTGTGGAGCCTCCCCCTCAACCTTGGTGTAAAGGTTTCGGTTGGCACCTTCAAGGTCACCGGTTAGTGGATTGTGAGGCCTCCTTTGTGGGGGAGCTCACCGGAGAAGAAGGTGAGGCCTTTGTGGCGCTCGGGTGACCTTGTGTGGCCCCGACACCTCTCCAACGTAGACGTAGCTCCTTGGGAGTGAACTACGGGAATTACATCTCCGTCCTCGCCTTACTTCGTTCCCTTCCTTTACTCCTTGCTATTTACTGTTTTTGTTGTTGGTGTTTGTTTTCTTGCTTTAGGTTGTTCACTTAGTTGCATCTCTAGATAACTTCCTTTCTCGTTGAGCCTAAAAGTGAGAAACAAATTAAAATTGGGTAGATGCCTATTCACCCCCCTCTAGTCGTATCAAGTCGGTACTTACAATTGGTATCAGATCCAAGGCTCTTACTTCGGGCTTTACCGCCTAAGAGACTATGGCCGACGAAGGGGGTAGTGAAACTAAAAAAGCCAAGAACTTGGCCACTATGGATGACCTCAAGCAATTGGAGTCATCCATGATGTCCAAGTTCGAGGAAATGATGACTCTCTTGCAGTCTCTCAAGCCAAACCCCATGGTTGCTATTGACACACCCCAACCCAATGAGGTTCCTCCCACCGTTCACATTGTCCGCCTGGGTAACTCCATGGCTGCCACCACTCACTTGGGACTTGGTTTTGTTGCTCAAACATCTACCAAGGTTCCAAGTGAGAACATCGAGGAGCCCGAGAACCCAACTTCAAAAGGGGAGAATGGAGGAAAGGACTACTCGGTGGTACCCCCACCGCCGAAGTACACTCCGGATCCACTCATTCCCATGCCACACATTATACCTCAAGGAGCACCACCCATGCTAGATACGTCTAATTTCGCCAATTGGCAATATCTAATGCGCTCACATATTTCCAGCTCATCCATTGAGTTAATGAGGATTGTGGAGGATGGATTCTCTCCATTTGACCCAAAGAAGTTGACACGAGGTGAAGTGGTGGACAAGCAGCTCAATGCTACAGCTTTGGGAATGATTCAAAAGGCCTTGACTCCAAAGGATTTTGCTCACATTCGCCAATTTGACACTGCCAAGGGAGCTTGGGATCAACTCACCGAGCTCTTTGTTGGGAATGCTAGCATCCAAAGCTCCAAGTTTGATGAGATCAACAACGAGTGCGATGGTTTCGCAATGCAAGATGATGAGACCCCTGAAGACATGTATAGGCGCCTTAAGGTCCTTTGTTCCACTATGAGGGACCTTGGGGCTCACTATGTTGATGACAAGTTTATGAAGAGGAAGTTCATTCAAGCTCTTCTCCCATTTGAAGAACAAAAGCTCAACTCTATCAAGGGAAGAACCAACTTTCACTTAATGACCTCCCAAGATGTCTTGAGTGAAGTAATTGCCATGACTATTGCTAAGAAGAATGCGGAGTCCGCTCGAGCTAGAGCCATTCGATCAACAAAAGTGAACCTTGCTTTGAAGGACAAGGCTATTGAAGTTGATGATAATGATACATCAAGTGAGTGGTCTCAAGAAGATCTCAAATGTGCCTTCAACGAACATCTTGCTCTCGCTTCAAGGGCCTTTTGGAACAAGTCCGGATTCAAGTCAAGATCAAGGGACAACTCAAGATTCAACTCACCCAACAAGTCTCCCAAAGCAAGGTCATGCTACAATTGCAACGACAAGAGTCATTTCGTGGCCAAGTGTCCCTTTGAGAACCGTGAAGACAATGGTGGTCGTCTCATTCGCAAGGTCAAGTCAAGACCTCCTCATCCCATAAACAAGAACTACACCGTCAAGAACGCCACTAACAAGGAACGAGCAATTATGGTCCATGAAGAATATCTTTCGGGCACGGATGAAGATGATGATGATGAAGTTCATGGTGGAGAGATTGTGGGGGTTGCTGCTATTGCCACTACCTCAACTCCACGTCTATCCCTCTTCGACTCACCAAATGAAAATGTCATCTCCTCCAACCAAAAGTGCTTCATGGCCAAGGCCACCGAGGTATCACCGAAACCCACTCCTCAACCTATCTCTAGTGAGCCTTCCTCTCTTGATCTTGTTGGTCTAGAGGTGAAGAAAGAGATGATTGACATGTGTGAATTTGTTGCTACCTTAGATGAAGAAACTAAAAACTACTTTGAGTCCTTACTTGCACAACTTGAAAATGCTAGAGATGCCTTAGATGAAAAGGAAGAACTTCTTGACTTGCTAAGTAAAAATGAAAGAGATGCCGCTGATGAAATTGCCTCTCTCACTCAAAGTCTTGAGGATGAACAAAATATGAGAATTAATCTCGAAGAAAATGTGTCTAAGCTTGTAGATGATCATAACAACACTTTGACCTCTACAATTAAAGAACGTGACCATGCTCTTGCTTTCATTAAGGTTCTCAAGAAAGAAAATGCTGAGTTTGTGGGTGGTCATGATAGGACTCAAAAGGATCTTGAGAAACTCAAAGAGGAACACAAAGCCTTGGAGAGTAAATTCTCAAGTCTTTTTGAGGCTCATGAACAGCTTCAAACTCAATTAACTTGTGATCTTTCTAAGTCTTCCGTTGTGCAAATTATAGACTTGTCTAGCTCTCCTAACCCTTGTTGCAAGCATGAGCATCTCATAGAGGAGGTCAAGGTTTTGAAGGATCAACTTGCCAAGACTAAGAAGAAGAAGAAGAAGAAGAAGAAGAAGAAGAAGAACAAGAACAAGAATAAGAAAAAGAACAAGGGCATGGCCCAAGGAGTACCAAATGGCCTAACCCTCTTGCAAAGTGACAACTTTGCCGGAAAGAACAATCCCTCTTATATTCTTTGCAAATCTTATGATGGTAATGTATATGCTAGATATGTGGGGACATCTTACACGCATGATTATCATTGGGACATTTGGGTTCCAAAGGTTCTTGTCACTAACAAAAGGGGACCCATTGCAAAATGGGTACCTAAAACCAAGGCTTGATTTTCTTGTAGGACTATGCTTCCGGCGGATCAAAATGGGTGCTTGATAGTGGTGCCACGAGTCATATGACCGGAAGCAAGTCTATCATGACCGAACTGAGACCCAATATTTCCAACACCATGGTCTCCTACGGTGACAAAACAAGCTCTCAGGTTTTGGGTTTTGGCAAAGTAGTGGTAACCCCGGATGTATCCTTGGGTGACGTCATGCTTGTCAAAACTCTTGGTTACAACTTACTCTCAGTTCGTACTCTTGCTCTTATGGGTCTTTCTTCTTTCTTTAATTCTCATTCCGTGGTCCTCATGTGGAGCAAGTCTCTCAAGGTGGCTTTTGTAGGATATGTAGAACATGACTTGTATGTGGTGGACTTTTCAGGGACCACTACTCCTCATGCTCTATGTCTCTATGCTAAAGCCGACAAGGGCTGGTTGTGGCATCGCCGCCTAGCCCATGTTAACATGAGGACTTTGCAAAGACTTCACTCCGAGGGCCACATCCTTGGAATTAACGATGTTTCTTTTGCCAAAGATCGTGTTTGCAGGGCTTGTATTCAAGGGAAGATGCATGAAACTCCTCACAAAGCGCTCAATCAAATCACTACCGAGAGATGTTTGGAGCTCTTGCATATGGATCTCTTTGGTCCTCCCTCTCATGATAGCCTTGGAGGCAAGAAGTATTGCTTGGTTATTGTGGATGATTTCTCAAGATACACTTGGGTGTTCTTTTTCAAGTACAAGAGTGAGACTCAACAAACCGTTATTGACTTTGCTAATGAGGTTCAACGGAAGCACAATTCAACTATTCTCTCAATTCGAAGTGACAATGGCACCGAGTTCAAAAACTATACCTTGGATGAGTTTCTCAATGATGAAGGAATCAAGCATCAATACTCCACTCCCTACACCCCTCAACAAAATGGAGTTGCCGAAAGGAAGAATCGCACTTTGATGGATGCGGCTCGGTCTATGCTAGCTGAGTTCAAGTCTCCATACAACTTTTGGGCCGAGGCCATATCCACTGCTTGCCATGCAACCAACCGGCTTTATCTCCGCAAGAATAAGAACAAGACCCCCTATGAACTTCTCACCGTGAAAAAGCCTAATGTTAGCTACTTTTGGGTGTTTGGTTTCAAGTGCTACATCCTCAAGAAAGGAGTTCGGTTGTCAAAGTTTGAATCCAAGGCTCAAGAAGGAATTTTCGTTGGTTACTCAAATCAGTCCCATGCTTATAGAGTCTACAACAAAGCCAATGGAAGAGTTGAAGAGACGAGCAACGTGAAGTTTGATGAAAATCATGAGTCTCTTGTTAGGCAAGATGGTGTTTGTGATCCAAGTGATGAAATTCCTCCCAAGGCCATAGGAAGAATGGGTGTGGGTTTCCACCTCCCCATTGAGGATCCCCTTATGGACGAAGGAGAAGGACCAAGCTCTACTCAAGTGGAGCCCTCACTCTCACAAGATCATCTTGCACCTCAAGGACCTACTTTCTTGGCACAAGCTCCCTCAAGCTCTTCCGAAGCTTCCCATGCTCATGACTCTCCAAGCTCTAAAGAACAAGCTCTTCATCAACAACATCAACCTCCCCACGATGGGGCTCCTCCTCAAGGCACCTCCCACGGACAAGCTCTTCATCAACCTCATCAACCTCCCCAAGATGGGGCTCCTCCTCAAGGTCACGTTTCTCCCCAAGGTCAAGCTCGTCGAGATCAAGAGCAAGTCAATGATCCTCAAGGATCCTCTCCAAGTGATGACTCCCCCGAAGTGGAAATTGATGAAGATGACCCTCGTGTTCGTGCTTATAGTCAAGGGGGCGGCTCAATTGGTGGAAATGACCAAGTGGTAGCTCGAGAATCTCGAATTGAAGCACAAGCCCGTCGTCAAGCCTATCGTCTCGCCAAGCTTGTTCGAGATGGCCATATCCTTGATAATGTCTATGGAGATTTTAATAAAGGTTCCACTACTAGGAGGCAACTAGCTTCCTTTTGCTCTCACCATGCGTTTATCTCTCTTGTGGAACCACAGAAAGTATTCGAAGCTCTTGAAGATGATGATTGGCTTGATGCTATGAACGAGGAACTTCACAACTTCAAGAGGAACAATGTTTGGACATTGGTTGAGCGGCCTAAAGACTGTCAAAACGTCATTGGAACCAAGTGGGTCTTCAAGAACAAGTGCGATGCGAATGGAATTGTCGTGCGCAACAAGGCAAGGTTAATTTCCCAAGGATACTCACAAGTTGAGGGCATCGACTATGGTGAGACTTACGCCCCCGTTACTCGCCTTGAATCCATTCATATGCTTCTTGCCTTCGCTACCCATCATAAATTTAAATTGCATCAAATGGATGTTAAGAGTGCTTTTCTTAATGGTCCTTTGAAAGAGTTGGTATACGTCAAGCAACCTCCGGGTTTTGAGGATCCACTTTTTCCGAACCATGTCTACAAGCTCAATAAGGCACTCTATGGCCTCAAGCAAGCCACGTGCGTGGTATGATTGCCTTAGGGAGCTCTTGTTATCATGGCTTCGAAGTGGGCCTCATTGATCCCACTCTTTTTACTAAGAAAGTTGGAGGCCACTTGTTCGTATGCCAAATCTATGTTGATGACATTATCTTTGGGTCTATTAACAAAACTTTTAATGAGGATTTTGCCAAGCTCATGACCGACCGCTTCGAGATGTCCATGATGGGGGAGTTGAAGTTTTTCCTTGGATTTGAAGTCAAACAATTGAGGAAAGGGACTTTCATCAACCAAGCCAAGTACATCCAAGACATGCTCAAGAAGTTCAAGTTTGATCAAGTCAAAGGTGCCAAGACTCCCATGCCAACTAAGGTTAATCTTGATCTCGATCCCAAGGGTAAGGAGGTGGATCAAAAACTCTATCGATCGATGATTGGTTCTTTGCTCTATCTTTGTGCATCCCGACCGGATATTATGTTGAGTGTGGGTATGTGTGCAAGATTTCAAGCCGCACCAAAGGAAAGTCACATGGTGGCTGTCAAGAGGATCTTTCGATATTTAGTTCATACCACAAACTTTGGGTTATGGTACCCCAAGGGAGCCAGCTTTGATCTCATTGGTTACACAGACTCAGACTGGGCTGGTGACAAAGTGGGAAGAAAGTCAACCTCCGGAGCTTGTTAGTTTCTCGGAAGATCTTTGGTTTGTTGGTCCTCGAAGAAGCAAAACTATGTGTCTATGTCTACTGCCGAAGCTGAGTATATCTCTGCCGCAAGCTGATGTGCTCAATTGCTATGGATGAAGCAAACCTTGAAGGATCTTGGACTATCTTTTGACAAGGTGCCTCTTCTTTGCGACAATGAGAGTGCCATTGCTATTGCTCACAATCCCGTGCAACACAACCGGACCAACCACATTGAGATTCGTCATCATTTCATTCGGGACCATGTTGCTAGAGGAGACATTTCTTTGGAGTATGTTCCCACCAAGGCAAATCTTGCGGATCTTTTCACGAAGCCTCTTGATGAAGCAAGGTTCCGAGAGTTAAGGCATGAGCTAAATATCATTGATTCGAGCAATGTTGCTTGAGCCCTTGCACACCTACCTGTGTCTCAATGTGTATCTTGTTTGGATGTAGGCATGGATTTAGGGGGAGTGTAGTTCCTCTTATGAACAAACATTATCCCTATTATGCGCACATTAAAGTTTTCATACTCTATAGTCTCTAAAGGAGACCATTTGAGCTTCATGATGAGTGTTGGTAATGAACCCAAGATATATCTTCGCGGTGTCAAGCCATTTACTCTTATATAAGGTGGCTTCGGCCACCGACTCGTTTTTATTTGGTTCTTTGACCTTCTTTTTGTTTTTCTTGGTTTTTGTTGGTTTTGGTTCTTCACAGTTTGAGCTATCTATCCTAAGCCTTTCCTTACCTCAAGCCCTCTCTATTCCCTGCACAAGTTCTTCCTTGTTGTCCTATCCTGAGATGGTCTTCCTGGCGTCAGCGGAACTTCCGGTCAGTCTGACCCGGAAGTTCCGGTCCCTGACCGGAACTTCCGGTGGTGCTCCCTGTCCTAGATAAAGTGGGCCCTGGGGGAAAACGGGATCTTCTTCCTTTTTTATCCCAAGACCCATCTTCTATTTGGAGCGCCGCCGGCCAGGACCTCTCCATGAAGGAGCTCCGGCCTCTTCGTCTCCAACCTCTCCTCCGCAGATCTGCTCTGTGGGATCCTTCCCCACCTTGATCTCCCGCCATGGACTCCGGTATTTGCCCTCAACTCCCTCCATTAATGGAGATCTTGCTCTCACCATGGCTTGAGTTAGGGCACACCTTGTCTAGGCTAGTTCTTTGGCTAGAACTTGTTGGAAGATCTTGGTAGGCCTAGGGTATCATGCTTGAGTAGATTGGTCCAATACATCCTAGAAAAATCTGTGAACTTGTGGTTTTTTAGATCTACATCTAGTGAACTACTATTTGGAACCGTCAGTTCGTGGCCTCACCGGAACTTCCGGTGAGCCACGACCGGAACTTCCGGTGGACCATTTTCACCGGAAGTTCCGGCGATTCAGCGGAAGTTTCGGCCACAATGCAACTTTTTATGTTTGTATTTTTCCAATCTATTTCTTTTGTTTCCTCTTCCGAACTTGTGCACTTATCCCACCTTCCCTCCCTATTCTTTTGCTTTCTTCTCAGGGGAAGGAGATACTCGCCAAGGCAAGTGTGCCCGCCGACCATCCGCTGACATTCCTCCTGAGATTGATGAGGAAGATGCTAAGGTTGTGCGTCCGACCGCTCAGACTTCTCGCCGGAAAGGCTGCTTGCTGCTTTCCGTCTTCTTTGCCGCAGGAAGAGGCCTGCTCTTGCTCAGAAGGCCACTGCTGCTGGGCCAGACATGACCAAAGCCAAGATTTCCAAGTGGTCTCAGAAGGCTTACTCTGCATTCAGGGCTACGGATCCCTACCTCGTGCCTCGTGATCATCTTTGCTTGGACCCTCATTTTCACACCTGCCGTCAGGAACAGATTTATGAAGAAATTTATGCATCAAAGAAGAAGTTCGTGGTTGCTCCTCAGAAGTACATCAATGTGCCTCACATGCAAGAGAAGCAAGTCTACTTTGGAGAGGCTCTTGATATCTGCCAGAAGTTTGGGCTGATTCCCCTCATGGAGCACCGTCAGAACTTTGATGTGACTGCTATTGCTCAGTTCTACTCCACTCTATTTCTTCACATGCAGTCCTCTACTGAAGGTGGGATGAAGTGGATGACCAGGGACATGTTTCTTATCGCTACTTGGGCTGAGTTTGCTGAGCTTCTTGGCTATCCCATTCAGCCTGGCCGCGGGGCAAATGGTTGGCGTGTTCATGGTCCTGTAGCTGCTGATCCCGAGGTCCTGGAGCCTCTCTACATTGAAGGGTGGGGGTCTGTTGGGTATGTGAATCATCTGCTGCCAGTTTTTGACATCATGCGCAGGGTGTACTTGAACACCATCTCTCCCAAGGCTGGCAACTTTGATTAGTTTCATGGGTATTAGGTTGACCTCATGCATCAGACTTATCTTCGCCGAGACACTGACAGGTCAATGGATGTTATGTGCTTCATCTACTCAGAGATGTGGGCGGCTCTCATTGAAAAGCGCACCTGCATCTATGCTCCCTACATTCAGACTCTCATCAATCACAAGTGGCTCGAGAAGACTGGCAACCCCTTCCCTCAAGACAACATCACCATTCATGAAGAAAAAAAGTTTCGTGTGAGTAAGCACCAGAAGCCTCGTACTCAGGAAGAAAAAGAAGCTGCTCTCAAGAAGGCTCAAGATGTTGCTAGTGGTCCCTCCTCTGCTCCTGGTGGCTCTAGTGCTGGTGGTCCTTCTCTCCAGAGGCAGCCATATTGGGCAAAGAAGCTGCTTGGGAAAGTGCAGAAAACTTTCTGCTTTCTGCAGGACCGCGAGTATCAGGCTTATGTTGATCAGGGTCACAATATTCAGCGCCAGAAGGCCATCATGGCAGCCCTCAACATTCCTTGCTCACCGGTCTCTAGCTCTGTCACTGCTCCCAAGGAGGATTGGATTCGCAACAACTGCAACTGGTCCGAAGATGAGTCTGAGGAGGAGGTCACTGGTCCGCCTGAGTCTTCTCCTCCTCCCCCTTCTCGTGGCTGGGACGAGTAGCTTGATCTCTTCTTCCTTTTTGGTGTCTCGATGCCAAAGGGGGAGAAAGATGTCTATTAGGTTGTCTATGGGATTTGCATGGGATGAGTCGCGAGCCTGTTCTTGCCTTTGATCTTTTCTTACTCGCGAACTCTCTAGTTTATTTGTGTGCTTTTGGTTTTATGTCCGTGAACTTATGTGTGCTTGTGGACCATGTGGTATGTTATGTTTGAGACTATGTGGTATCTACTATGTGGTATCTTTGTGGTATCTTGTTGTCATCTCTTGAGCTGTTGCTATGGTGGTGGAGCCTCATTGCTCTTATTGTTATTATTACTCCGTTTGTCTCCACCACATTTAGTTGGGTCTGATATGATCTCTATCCGCTTTTGTACCTTGCACGTGTGCTATCTTTGCAATTGTTAGGGGGAGCCTCCGTGTATGTGTGCTAGTCATGTCCTTAGAGGTCTTCTCTCTACCTTGCACACATACAGGGGGATCTTGCCCCGTCCATTGCAAAGATTGCTTTGTTTCTATGCAAATCTATGGGATTGTTATCTAACACCAAAAAGGGGGAGATTGAAAGGACTATATCTTCCCATGATGTTTTTGGTGTTAAAATGACAATCCCAACCGTGTTTTTAACTGTGCTCTTGAGTTTCAGGGGAAACGTCGTTGATGTCTCATTCTATTGTGATGGATGCTCTCTTGTGATCTTTTGAAGACGGTGGCCTTTTAGTCTTCTCCTAGTTTCTTTCCGGTTGTTGTTTTAGGTCACCGTACTATTAAGAGGGGGTCCATGTTGGAAGGCTATGAGAAATCACTTGTTCTTACACAAACCTATATGCACCGCCACAGCCATCCCATTATCCCGTGAGAGAGAGCGTGTTCCTGTTCTGTTGGGGCCTTTTGTGTCTCACCGGAACTTCCGGTCATAGGCCGGAAGTTCTGCTCAAACTTTTTCTGCGGGCTGTTCTACAGTTTGTTCCGACGCTAGTTCCGCCCAAGTTCCGGTGGCGGTTCAGTAACCTTATGTTTTGAAGTGTGCTATTTGCCGGAACTTGGCCAGAACTTGCATCGGAACTTGTCCTACCAAAAGTTCTTGAGCGGAACTTCCGCCTGAAAGCCGGAACTTCCGGTTAGACTCGCTTCACGACCCAAAAGTTCCGCCCCTTGTTCCGCCCCAAGTTCCGGTGAAGGCTCAGTAACCTTCTGTTTTGAAGCGTGCTATTTGCCAGAACTTGGTCGGAACTTGCTCGGAAGTTCACCGGAACTTCCGGTCCGTTTTGACCAAAACTTCCGGTTGCGCTTCTGGAGCGGGCGTCAACGGTCTGATGACCGTTGGAGCCAGGCTGGGCGGAACTTCCGGCCCCTCACCGGAACTTCTGGTGAGGTCGCGGGGAGGCTGTAACTGTTCAGCGTGGGGGGGGCCTATTTAAGGCACCCCTCTTCTTCCTCCCACTCTCTCTCGAATTTTTCTCTCTCCTCCATTAATGCTTGAGCTTCACCTCACTAGATCTCTCTCTCTAGCCACTCAAATGACTTGATCTTTTGAGAGGTGAGGGAGGTGACCTAGATCTACACTTCCACCAAAGAAGAATTGATTTCCCCCACCCATCCTTTGTGGATCTTGTTGCTCTTGGGTTTCTTGGAACCCTAGACAGTGTAGGGCATCCTCGGAGCTGAGGCGTGTGTTGTAAAGCTTCGAGGTGTCGTTGAGGGCCTCCAATTGAGTTATGGAGCCTCCCCCTCAACCTTGGTGTAAAGGTTTCGGTTGGCGCCTTCAAGGTCACCGGTTAGTGGATTGTGAGGCCTCCTTTGTGGGGGAGATCACCGGAGAAGAAGGTGAGGCCTTTGTGGCGCTCGGGTGACCTTGTGTGGCCCCGACACCTCTCCAACGTAGACGTAGATCCTTGGGAGTGAACTACGGGAATTACATCTCCGTGTCCCCTCACCGGTTACTTCGTTCCCTTCCTTTACTCCTTGCTATTTACTGTTTTTGTTGTTGGTGTTTGTTTTCTTGCTTTAGGTTGTTCACTTAGTTGCATCTCTAGATAACTTCCTTTCTCGTTGAGCCTAAAAGTGAGAAACAAATTAAAATTGGGTAGACGCCTATTCACCCCCCCCCTCTAGTCATATCAAGTCGGTACTTACAACGAGGCATCTGAAGATTGAGATAGATCATGAGACAAGAGGGAAATTTCTAAGGTTCAGGGTTTTGTTGTTTTTGAAAAAAATTCAAAGTGTGACTCGGATTTTTCTAGCAACTTGCTTTTCATTCATTCATTCATAACACACCATACAAACACACACCACAACAAGGGAAAATAGATGGTTTTAAGAACCATTCTGTGAAACTACGATACAGTGGGACCATATACAACTTCACTAACGCTAGTGCTCAAGTGCTACTACTCCACGGAATCGATAGCTTCATCATATTAATCATCATCATCATCATCAATAAAGGCGAAGTCATCCTCATCGGTGAAGAAGTCAATGGCTTGATCCTCCAGAAAGTCATCATCGTCACTGAGATAAGAGTAGGGGTCTCCACGAATATCCTCCCCTACATTCTCCCTCTCCTCAAGCTGTATGTCCCTCTCGTGGATGGTCTCCTCCAAGTCTGTGATCCTATGAAGAAGGCGGTCAATGATGCGCTCCTTCTTGTTAAGCTGACAACGACGAGACTTGCGATCTTTCACCAGCATGGCGATAGTCTGGTCCTTCTTGATAGCGAGGGCGTAGTTATGGTTGGCGTAGGAACAAGCATTGTCCAACTCCTTCTGCCAGTCATACATCATGAAGCTGAGGTGGTCCACTTGATCCTCCAGCTCTGGGTGACGTGGTACCTCCAGTGGCTGTCCCATAGCATCCGCCTTGGATAGAACTCAAAGTGCGTGCCCTTGATCTGATTGACACTGCCCACACAAACGTGCAAGTGCTTCCTGCATGGCCCTGGCAAGTCCATTAAGCCAGTTGTTCTCCCTTAAGGTGAACTAGACTCCCTCTAAGGTGGGGGCTTCAATCTTTCCTCAAACACTTGCAAAAATCAGCCATTGCAATTCTCCTCCTTCTTGATCGTTGAGCTGGGCTCCGAAGAACTCGGGGTGCGGGCGCTCCAGAAGTTCCGAAAGCTGGTCCAAGTCACGCTCAAATATGAGATCTCCTCCATTTCCCAACTGATAGAACTTGCTATACTTCACGTCCATCTATAAGAATGTAGGATGAGTAAGTTAGTAGAGTGATCAAGTGTGTCAAATTTTATGTAAGTTTGCAAGAATTTTTTAGGAACATGAATTTTTATGAAAGAACCTAAGTGATAAGAATGAGAATAAGTTTTTATAAATACTCACTTCCTTTGTTTTGAAACTAAGTTTTTGATTCAAACGTCCATTCTAACTAGGGTCTCGTATGGTCAGGATGGCTCTGATACCAACTTGTCAACACCCGGATTTTTAATCCCAGATGTCTGTTATGCCATACATCGCAATCCCAGGATTACCATTTTTGCGAGACATAACAGATTGGATATCATAGTACATCATCCATTACAAACCATACATAAGGTCTTACAACAAATAGAGGATCTCATGATCCAGTCTTAATACAATCAAGCAGCGGAATAATATAATGACGGTAGCGTGGGCGAAGCTCCGTCTTCATGGTCCCAAGCAATGCTGATGATGGGAGATGATCCTAGTTGTCGTAACCTTCCTCGGTCCATCCTCTTGATAGTCTTCTTTATAGTCTGGCCACGGGAATAGCCAGGGACAAAGCCATGAGTACTCTTTAAGTATTGGCAAACTATCACTAATAGGTAAAGTGGTTTGAGTAGGAATACTAAGCTCTAGGTTGTTTTGCAAAAAGCCAGATTTACCTTAACTGAGTTCAGAAGAAAATAAAGCTAGTTTAATATTTTATAACACATAAGTGGGAACTTAGTTTTCATGTTCACAACCCTATTGTGGTCAAGTCAAAGTCATGATTCATTTCACAAGTCATTTTGAAAACATCTGACGACGGAACAGTATGGCCACTCCAACTATCCATAACTGCTAACGCGGATATTCGAATAGTTTGACACTCTGCAGAGGTGGTACACTTTCACCACAATATTCGATACATCCGTCAAGGACAATCCTGAATTCACCATACTCAGTATGCGGATAATCAATCCTAACCTTTCAATTGCACGCCCTAGTATAGGCACCTCTCCTATGAGTTTGGCCTCCCAACCATGACCATCTGTCATCTTGGGAACTGCACAGGTGGTCAATCTTCACGAGGTAGCCTCATCTCAAACCTCAGCCGCAAGGGAACACATACTAAGGTATATAAACTTCCAGTCAAGCCCTACCCAAATTCGGGTATTGTGGTTGTACGATAAAATTGGAATGGTATCGCATCCAGACAACCATCAGTTTTATAAAGGGCTAAGGCTCATTCCTCAACATTTTCCTCATAAAATTCATCCGGTGTTTAAGAACACATGTCAAAACATTTCATTAGAATGACTCATCATTCTAAGGTTTTCATATCATTTTCACCAAGTATTCCCATCTAAAGTGATCAAGTTTTATACTTAGCACTAGCATCTACAAGTGGGAATAAACACTAATGAGGGGTGATAATCAAGTGTGACTTATCTAAATTTAATCGCATGCCTTAGGATGACATCAAGATTTCTCTAATTTATACCAAGTTTTATGCTCTTTATGCTACCTCTAATATCTTTCCAAAACTTACAAGTCACTAAGTAAAGATAATAAAGAGCTTTGAGAAAGAAATAAAAATAAATAAGCTTAGAAGTAAAACTGGGATTGGGTATCATCAAGTGGTATAACCAAGGCATGCCTAATGCATTGCATAGGTTATTTAGCTTTCACAGTTGCAAGTATTAGCTTGCATAGGTAACATGCAAGTGATAGCTTGCCTTGTGCAGTGCAGTGGTTGAAGTTCTCCTCGGCTTCTTCCTCGTAGTAGTATCCTTCCTCTTCATATCCTTGGTCAGTACTAGTGTCTATAAATAAATACGAAGTACACAATCACCAAACAATACTTAACTACTTCTATTTGGCACACAAGGGTTCACACTAGATGATCTAGCATCATCACAATCATCACAAGAAATAAAGCAATAGTCTTATTTATTTTATTTTAGAAAAGTAATTTCTACTCATTGAAAAACTACTTAAGATTTAATATTCTCCAACTAAAACATGGGATCATGTTGACACATGTCATCACCACATATTTCAGTACTTGGGAATGTGATTTAAAGTGGTGTCACAATTTAATAAGGTTTAACCCTTTTATTTTAATTAAATAAAGTGACTAGAAATGCCTCTGGGTCATTCTTTTACTGCTTGTCCATTATTACTGCAAGTAAACCTAGATATTTTTATATATTCAGAAAGTTCTGGTCAAATGTGATTTTTGAGAGTTGGAATCAACTCAAAAGATTTTATGGTTGAATTTTGAAAAATGTTTGAATGCAGAAAATTCTCTGCCTTGTTATTTTTACTATAGGTGATCTATAATTCCAAATGGTTTGAATCGAACGGTCTTGGATTAAGAATTTCAGTACCTTTCTAGAAAAATAGTTTCATGCAGTTTGGTTCAGTAAGTCTCTCTGGATTGGTTTTTGAATCTATAGACAGAACTAGGTTTAAAATTAAATTGATAAACCTAAATTCAAACTACCGGGTCACGCAGGAACGTTAACTGGGCCGGCCCACTGCGCACAGCACGCGGGTAGTTTAAGTGTCTGTCCCCACCAGTCAGTTATACAAGGGGTGCGAAGAGGTACGGGGTGATTAGGGTCGTAGGATTAGAAGTAAGATCTACGGCTAAGGTTCATCGTCCACGTCTGAACAGAACACAGCGAGGTCGAACCCTAGCATGGCCAGTGGGGGTCTGTGGCGGCTCACCGAGGCTCCGGCGATGGTCGACGATGGGGGCGAACGACGAAGTCGATGACGGCGATCCTCCTGGTACTGGTGGCTCCTCCTGGGGCGGCTCCAATCAACGGCGCCCTTCTCCTCCAGCAGCGGCAAGCTTCGGCGAAATTCCGGTCACCTACTGCTCGCCTTTCTCCGGGAATGAGGGGGTACAATCAGTGAGAGGTGGGGAGTGAGATGTGTAGGGTTCGCAGCATAGAAAACAAAAAATTTCCTACGATGGGAACTATGTACCAAGATCTATCTACTAGATACAAACAACGGGCGGATGTATATCCGTAGAGAACATACCCTTGAAGACCGACAAAGCTTAACGAGTTCAACTCGTGGTTGATGTAGACGATCTCTTGCCGATCTCAAGATCGAGAGGAAGTCCTAGCACCGCAAATCAGCAGCGCATCCGTGCTCGCACACACGTTCGAGGCACCGAGCAACCTCCGCCTCCTCGCTCCAGCGATGCAGCGGAAGCACAACTCTTTCTTGCCGAATAGCCACCGGTAACATGTATCTCGCTAGTCCGAGACCATGGGGAAGAAATGCGCGAGGGGAGAGAGATCCTTCACGAGGAGGTGTGAGAGACACGTGAGGAGGGGGGCTCCTTTTATAGGAGGAGGGGGGCACCCAAGGGGTGGCCGCCGGCCATGGGGGGCAGCCCCCTCCCCTCCTTCATTCATGTGGGTGGACACTCCACTCACAAAATGCCCTTTAAATTTCCTCCACTCAAAAGTCCACTCAAATTCCCATTAAATTTCCACCAAATTTAATGCAAACTCTCATTAAATAAAACTCTTTTATTTTATTCAGAATTTTGTCAATTACTTTAATGACAAACATTCACAAATAACCCCTTGCTAGAATTACATTTCACATGCATAACCACTTTATGCAATTTCACCCGAAAACCTGTTTCGGTATCTAGTGAAATAAATTCCTGCGCTTGTTCATTCTTTCGGCATGAAACTTTTGCTCCAATTGGATGTCGGTGTCTCTTAAGTGTGTCACCCTACAGTTCGTGAATAATGCGGACATGATCGAGACCCCTCTTGGATCAATAATAAGAAGCGGGATCTGGAGACCCATACTGACTCCCACACATTCAACGATGACTTTCTTGTGATCGTCGGAACCTTTTATGCTAGTATATTAATCCCTTTGTTTCACGATATATTACATGTCCGATATTCGATCATCGGTATCTCCATACCTAGTTTGATCTCGTTACCGACATGCACTCTTTTCTCGTTCCCGTGATATAACATTCTAGTGATCAAATCACTTGCTTGCAAGCTAATCAATGTGATATCACCGAAAGGGCCCAGAGTATATCTATCCGTCATCAGGATGAACAAATTCCACTCTCGATCCATGAGCCTCAACATAACACTTTATTAGTTCTGAATCCATCTTTATAATCACCCTGTTACGGTGTGACATTTGATGTTATCAAGAAACTCTTCCGGTGTTAGTGATTGACATGATCTCATGGTCTAAGGATTAGGATCACTTCGTAAGTTGTTATAGCAATATAAACTCAATGACTTTGATCGTAATGTTATACTTCGGATGAATGTTCATCACACCATTACACTAATGTTGTGATCCCGTTATTAACAACATCCAATGTCCATGATCAGGAAACCTTGATCATCTTGTTAATCAACGAGCTAGTTTATGAGAGAGGCATAACTAGGAACTTTCTGTTTGTTTATTAAACACACATGTATTAACGTTTCCGTATTAATACAATTATAGCATCCAAAATAAACATCTATCATATACTTGGAATACACATAATAAACACTTTATTATTGCCTCTCAGAGCATATTCCCTTCGGTCTCCCACTTGCACTAGAGACAATAATCTAGTTACATAGTGATAAATCTAACACCCATTGAGTTCTGGTGTTG
Organism: Avena insularis; assembly: GCA_023614405.1. Lineage (NCBI taxonomy): Eukaryota > Viridiplantae > Streptophyta > Magnoliopsida > Poales > Poaceae > Avena > Avena insularis. The sequence continues at coordinate 20,708,911 of CM042693.1, forward strand.
ATCATGTTTTGCTCTAAGGAGAGTTTTAGTCAACGGATCTGCTACATTGAGATCCATATGTACTTTACAAATCTTTATATCTCCATCCTTGACATGCTCGCGGATGGAGTGAAACCGGCGCTTAATATGCTTGGAATGCTTGTGAGACCTTGGCTCTTTGGCATTGGCAATGGCACCATTGTTGTCACAATAGATCACCATTGGGTCCAATGCGTTTGCCACCACTCCTAGTTCGGATATGAACTCCTTCATCCAAACTGCTTCCTGAGCCGCTTCTGAAGCAGCAACATATTCGGCCTCCGTTGTTGATCCCGCTACCATAGGTTGTTTGGAGCTCCTCCAACTAACCGCTCCGCCATTCATGAGAAAAATGTATCCGGATTGAGACTTAGAGTCATCCGGATTGGTGTCAAATCTAGCGTCAACATAACACTTAGCGACGAGCTCTTCTTCACCTCTATATACAAGAAACATATCCTTAGTTCTTCGTAAGTACTTAAGGATATTCTTGACCGCTATCCAGTGTTCCGAACCTGGATCCGATTGGTACCTACTAGTCAAACTAATAGCATGTGCCACATCCGGTCTTGTACATAGCATGGCGTACATTATAGAGCCTATGGCTGAAGCATAGGGGACTTTGTCCATTATATCTCTTTCTTCCGCCGAAGCCGGACTTTGAGTCTTACTCAATGTCTTGCCTTGCAACATAGGTAAGAACCCTTTCTTACTTCCGTCCATTTTAAACTTCTTTAAAATCTTATCAAGGTATGTACTTTGCGATAGACCTATTAGGCGCCTAGATCTATCTCTATAGATCTTTATGCCTAATATGTATGACGCTTCACTTAGGTCCTTCATTGAAAATTTGCTGTTTAGATAACTTTTAACACTGTTTAAAAGATCTATATCATTTCCGATCAATAATATGTCATCCACATATAATATCAGAAATGCCACATTGCTCCCACTCACTTTCTTGTAAATACAAGCTTCTCCATAAGTTTGGACAAATCCAAACTCTTTGATCACCTCATCAAAGCGGAGATTCCAACTTCATGATGCTTGCTTCAATCCATAGATGGATCGCTGAAGCTTGCACACCTTGTTAGCATCCTTAGGATCGACAAAACCCTTTGGTTGTATCATATACAACTCTTCCTCAATATTACCATTGAGAAACACGGTTTTTACATCCATCTGCCATATGTCATAATCGAAATATGCAGCAATTGCTAACATAATCCTAACTGACTTTAACATTGCTACGGGAGAGAATGTCTCATCATAGTCAACTCCTTGAATTTGTCAAAACCCCTTTGCGACAAGTCGAGCTTTATAGACGGTCACATTACCATCAGCATCAGTTTTCCTTTTGAAAATCCATTTGTTCTCCACGGCCTTTCGGTCGTGAGGTAATTCCACCAAGTTCCAAACTTGATTTTCATACATGGATTCCATCTCGGATTTCATGGCTTCTAACCATTTGTTGGAATCCGGGATCATCATCGCTTCTTCATACGTCGCAGGGTCATTATTTTCATCAACCATGAAATTCATGACAGGATTTCCGTCGGAGAGCTGCCGCGTCTGCTTGACCTCGAGGTTCGGTAGTACTCTCTTTGGAGTTTCATGATCATTATCATTAGTTCCCTCTTCAATGTGGAGCCAACTCCGAACAACTTCCGCGCGCTACTCGCCATACTTTGAAGAGAAGGTTCAATAACCTCTTCGAGTTCTACCTTCCGACTACTCACACCTTTCACGAGAAACTCTTTCTCTAGAAAGGATCCATTCTTGGCAACAAAAACCTAGCCCTCGGATCTATGATAGAAGGAATACCCAATAGTTTCCTTAGGGTATCCTATGAAGACGCATTTTTCCGCTTTGGGTTCGAGTTTATCTGGTTGAAGTTTCTTCACATAAACATCGCATCCCCAAACTTTAAGAAATGATAGCTTAGGTTTGTTTCCAAACCACAATTCATCTGGTCTTTTCAGCGGATTTAGATGGTGCCCGATTTAAAGTGAATGCAGCGGTTTCTAGTGCATAACCCCAAAATGACAACGGCAAGTCCGTCGGAGACATCATAGATCGAACCATATCTAATAAAGTACGATTCTGACGTTCCGACACACCATTTCTGTGGTGTTCCGCAGTGTGAGTTGTGAAACAATTCCACACTCTTTCATGTGAGTGCTAAACTCGTAACTTAGATACTCACCTCCACGGTCGGACCGTAGAAATTTGATCTTTCTATTACGATGATTTTCCACTTCATTCTGAAATTCCTTGAACTTTTCAAAGGTTTTAGACTTGTGTTTCATCAAGTAGATATAACCGTATCTACTCAAATCATCCGTGAAAGTAACAAAATAACGATATCCACCTCGGCAAACACACTCATTGGACCACATACATCGAATGTATGATTTCCAATAAATCATCGCCTGTTCCATTGAACCGAAAAGCGGCGTTCTAGTCATCTTGCCCATAAGGAATGGCTCACATGTATCAAATGATTCATAATCAAGTGATTCCAAAAGTCCATCCGAATGGAGCTTCTTCATCGTTTAACGCCAATATGACCTAGACGGCAATTACCACATATATGCGGATATATCATCATTTAGTTTAATCCTTTTAGCATCAACATTATGAATATGTGTAACATTATCATCGAGATCTAATAGAAATAAACCATTCATCATCGGTGCATGACCATAAAAGATTTCATTCATATAAATGGAACAACCATTGTTCTCGATTTAAATGAATAACCACTTCGCATCAAACACGATCCGGATACAATGTTCATGCTCGATGCGGGCACCGGATAACATTTATTCAAGTTTATAACTAATCCCGACGGCAAGTGGAGAGGCGTTCGACGGCGGCTATCACATCAACGCTTGATCCATTGCCGACACGCATCTTGACCTCACCTCTTGCTAGCGGTCGCTTGTTCCGCAGCCCCGATTCGAGTTACAAATATTAGCAACGAACGGTATCAAATACCCGGTGCTACTGCGAGCACTAGTCAAGTACACATCAATAACATGTATATCATATATACCTTTGTTTGCCTTGCCGGCCTTCTTATGCGCCAGATACTTGGGGCTTAAGCTTCTAGTGGCGATCCCTTACAATAGTAGCACTTTTCGAATCGGACTTAGGTCCAACTCGGGGTTTCTTTTTTCAGCGACAACGGGCTTGCCGCCCTTACTTCCTTCCGCTTTTCCCTTCTTGTCTTTCTTGAAACCAGTGTTCCTATTGATCATCAACACTTGATGTTCCTTTTGATCTCCACTTGCAGTTTTAAGCATGTGAGCTCGGGAGAGACTTCTTCATGCCTTGCATGTTATAGTTCATCAAGCTCTTATAGCTAGGTGGCGTAGACTGCAGAACACGATGGATGCCTAAGTCAATGGGAATCGATATTCCCAAGGACACAATCTTATCGGGCGAACCCGACATCTTGAGTACATGCTCACTAACGAGTGTGCTCTTCCATCATGCGCTAAAGAACTTTTCTGAAGCATTGTAGCTCTCTCACAACATGTGTGTCGAAAATCATTTTCAACTCACCCATTGTATCAAAAGCATTGCCATTTTCAAACGCTTTGAAGTTCGCCTAGCCCATACAATATGCCGCAATGAACTAAGTTGTGGTCCTCCGACGAGTCCGATAGACATTCTTCTCCTCGTCAGGCATCATCAAAGGTGGGGGCCTAACGGCTCTTCTAGCACATATTGCTTTTGTGCAGCAGAGAGGAGAATCCTCAAATTCATGGCCCATTCGGTAAAGTTGCTACCGTTCGTTGCTAGTTTCTCTTTCTCCATGAATACATTGAAATTAAAAGCAGGTGGTGCCATCTACAACAGAATTTGTAAAGTTTATACTAAGTGTATGATAGATTGAGTTCAACTAATCCATATTATGAATGAACTCCCACTCAAAAACGACATCCCTCGTGCCTTTTTGGTGATTACATGAACCAAATCCACTATACCAAGTCCGATCATCACATGAGTCGGTATAGCTTCAAAGGCGAGCATCAAATGGGCATCATATCAACTATATGACTCATGCTTAACCTTTCGGTCCGTGTTCCGAGGCCATGTCTGTACATGCTAGGCTCGCCAAGTTAGAACCTTAGTATTCGCGTGTGTAACTGTTTTACACCCGAAATAAGGTCGTGAATCCAAGAACACCCGATCATCACGTGATGTCTTGGAGCGACGAAACATAATCGGTGCATACTAAAGGAAGAACACATTATTATCTTGATATTTAAAAGAGGGATCATCTTATTATGCTAACAAAGCGCTAAACAAGCAATATAAGATGCTATCAAACATCATATGTTTATTAGTGAAATGATATGGTTCCTGCAGATGATCTCTATCATGTGCACCGCCGTATGATCACTATCATATCTATAGGTGTAAATCCAAGGTCTATGGAGTTTACACGCTATGTGTGTTGTAAGAGTATCATCTCATACTTCTACTTACAACACTACCATATCATAACACTAGCCTAGCAACAATCTAAACTAGACGCCTCTAATTTATCCATTGCAAGTTTTACGTGGCTTAGGGCTTTCGAGATAGAACCGTTCTTACCTACGAACATGAACCACAATGAGGATAATCAAATTGTTGACAACTCGCTTGCAAAATAGATATTGACTATAGTAGGAGAGACAGACACCCGCTAGCCACTTATGCAAACTAGTTGCATGTCAAGCGTGGAACAGGTCTCATGTGCGAGGACATGTAAAGTTTGTCCGGGCCGCTTCATCCCACTATGCCACCAATATCCAAAATTACAACAAAGGAGCAACAACATGATCATCATCGCTCACATACTCATATGTGTACTACCCGTGTAAAGTATCTACGCATAGATCCGGCTCTGATACCACTGTAGGGTTCGCAGCATAGAAAACAAAAAATTTCCTACGATGGGAACTACGTACCAAGATCTATCTACTAGATACAAACAACAGGCGGATGTATATACGTAGAGAACATACCCTTTAAGACGGACAAAGCTTAACGAGTTCAACTCGTGGTTGATGTAGACGATCTCTTGCCGATCTCAAGATCGAGAGGAAGTCCTAGCGTCGCAAATCAGCAGCGCATCCGTGCTCGCACACACGTTCGAGGCACCGAGCAACCTCCGCCTCATACCTCCAGCGATGCAGCGGAAGCACAACTCTTTCTTGCCAAATAGCCACCGGGAACATGTATCTCGCTAGTCCGAGACCATGGGGGATAAATTCTAGAGGGGGAGAGAGATCCTTCACGAGGAGGTGTGAGAGACAAGTGAGGAGGGGGCTCCTTTTATAGGAGGAGGAGGGCACCCAAGGGGTGGCCGCCGGCCATGGGGGGTAGCCCCCTCCCCTCCTTCATTCATGTGGGTGGACACTCCACTCACAAAATGCCCTTTAAATTTCCTCCACTCAAAAGTCCACTCAAATTCCCATTAAATTTCCACCAAATTTAATGCAAACTCTCATTAAATAAAACTCTTTTATTTTATTCAGAATTTTTTCAATTACTTTAATGACAAACATTCACAAATAACCCCTTGCTAGAATTCCATTTCACATGCATAACCACTTTATGCAATCTCACCCGAAAACCTGTTTTGGTATCTAGTGAAATAAATTCCTGCGCTTGTTCATTCTTTCGGCATGAAACTTTTGCTCCAATTGGATGTCAGTGTCTTTTAAGTGTGTCACCCTACGGTTCGTGAATAATGCGAACATGATCGAGACCCCTCTCGGATCAATAATCAGAAGCGGGATCTGGAGACCCATACTGACTCCCACACATTCAACGATGACTTTCTTGTGATCGTCGGAACCTTTTATGCTAGTATATTAATCCCTTTGTTTCACGATATATTACATGTCCGAGATTCGATCATCGGTATCTCCATACCTAGTTTGATCTCGTTACCGACATGCACTCTTTTCTCGTTCCCGTGATATAACATTCTAGTGATCAAATCACTTGCTTGCAAGCTAATCAATGTGATATCACCGAGAGGGCCCAGAGTATATCTATCCGTCATCGGGATGAACAAATTCCACTCTCGATCCATGAGCCTCAACATAACACTTTATTAGTTCTGAATCCATCTTTATAATCACCCTGTTACGGTGTGACGTTTGATGTTATCAAGAAACTCTTCCGGTGTTAGTGATTGACATGATCTCATGGTCTAAGGATTAGGATCACTTCGTAAGTTGTTATAGCAATATAAACTCAATGAATTTGATCGTAATGCTATACTTCTGATGAATGTTCATCACACCATTACACTAATGTTGTGATCCCGTTATTAACAACATCCAATGTCCATGATCAGGAAACCTTGATCATCTTGTTAATCAACGAGCTAGTTTATGAGAGAGGCATAACTAGGAACTTTCTGTTTGTTTATTAAACACACATGTATTAACGTTTCCGTATTAATACAATTACAGCATGCAAAATAAACATCTATCATATACTTGGAATACACATAATAAACACTTTATTATTGCCTCTCAGGGCATATTCCCTTCAAGATGGTGTGGAGAATTCGTGCTGGGGAGGCCTCCTTTTATAGGCGAGCAAGAGAGGCAGTGCGGTACGGGCAAATCTCATCAGGGTCGGCTGCATGGTGAGCTACGGGCATGGCTGACGGTAGGGGATGGTGCGTTGCCTCCTGGCGAAGCTCAACGTCTTCATAGCAAGGTGTGGGGCAGTGCGGTGTGGTCGGAACACGTCGACACTCTGGGCGGCAACGACGGAAGTTTTAATGGCACACGGGCGCTCCTAGTCGCGCGGCGGCGAACGGGCATGTCTGGCGGTTCCTGGGGTGGTGGTGATCACGTACGCGAGCGGCGAAGGCGGGGCGCAGTCTGTGCGAGCGTGTCGAGCGCGACGCTCTGGAGCGCTCTCGGCATGGTCGCAGAGAGCCTGGGCATGAGCCTTCACGGTGGTCCAGTGGCTAGCAGGGCTCGAGTCCTGGACAGGGGGTGGCGGTGGATGGTGGCTTGTTGGCTAGACACGGTCGGCGAGGATAGTTAGGCTTGTAGCTTGCTGTCGACGGTGAGGGTGGCAAATGGGCTCAGCCATGGTCACCATTGATGGCATGGTCGAGTTTACAGTGAGACAGGGATGGTTAAACTAGTTAGATGGTCTACTGAGAGTGTAGTGAGAGCTAGAGAAGGGACAAGGTTGGCACAACACTGCTCACTATAGTGTTTGATGTTTAATTTGATTTGTGTTCAGAAGGTGTTTGATAAAATGGCCGCAAGAGATTTGAATTTGAGTTTTTGGATGAAACTTGGTGGGTGTACTAGTCACATACTAGGTAGCCTCTGGTTTCTTGGATTTGTCAAGGTGCACTGGTTTGGTTGGGTTTTGAAAAATGGTGATCTTCACATATGATAGAGATTCAATTTTGAATTGTCATTTGAATCAAGTTGCCAAATGTTTCTGTGGGTTTGCAAGGTCGGCTTGGGTTCACTTTCACTTGGTCTAGCAAGGGGTGAAAATAAATGGATTTGTTTCTGTTTGAAATCTTGGACTAGAAACACTCAAAGTGGTCTAGTGAGCAAGATTGGCAAAAATGACCATTTGCTTGTTTTGTTTGTTTTTTTGAATTTCTCTTGATTTGTTTATGCTTGGAAATGATTTAGATGATGTTGTTTTCATATTTAAACCATTCCTTGCTATTCACAACAATCACACAAGTCCATTCATGCATTCATCACACACACACACATGCATTCATATGATTTTAATTAACAAAAGTTTTTGTTAACCCTAATTTTGGTGATTGGAATTTGATAACCTTGATTAATATTTTTGGGATGTTACAGTTTTATGTTGCCTCTGTCCCACATGTCGCCGTCCTCCATCAGAGATCACTTCTACCATGCTCTGATCATGCATGTCCTATTCAATCATGCCGAGGTGGGGCTACATCGTCGCAAATCCTGAAAGGCCAGCGGGGCTGCACCCTTCCAACGCTGTTTCCCTGCTGCCGTTGATGCCGGGAACTCCTCCCTGCCCCTATTTCCACCGCCAAGACCAAAGTTGACCATCACCATGCTCGTGGCGACAACCATGACCGAAATCAATTTGGCAGAGTTGCAAAGGGAGGAGCGATGGTGTCGCGACGGCTGGGATTTCTGCCGGGAATGGCGCCGCCAGAGCACCATAGGGTCTCGATGCGGGTCACCGGCGGCAGTAAAGATCGCATTGTGGTTGTTCGTGAAGAAATTTACCCCTGCCATGGGTGTCCACTTACTTGATTAACTGGGATGGTATTAGCAGCGGCGTGGACAGCCGTTACCAATTAGAGGCATATCGCTAACCACCTGTCACCGCTTCGCGCCTTGCCAGGTTGCTAGGTGCGTCGTACTCACTTTGAAGCGATGGTCTTGCAGTGTGGGGGTACCTACCACGACTAAGTCGACAATTTGCCCTAGCAGCCATTGCCTGTGAAGATAGTATCCGGGGCTACTATTACCACCAGGGCTTATTTAATTTGTTCTAACGTTCAGAAGCCTCTTATAAGCCTTTTTCTTTCTCCTTTTTGGATTGCTTCTTCTTCCTCTTGTCTCAAGCATTTCCCCATTGTTTTTACTACTCTTGTTCTTGATTACTCTCCCTTACTCCAATGATTCTTGCTCATATTTGAGAGGTAGAGAGAGGAGATCTAGATCTACAATTTGACCTAACCAATTCTTCTCTTTGTGAGCGAATCTTTGGGATCTATATCTTGGAGGATTTTGTGTTCTCCTTGTGTTCTTCCTCTCTTGTTCCCCCAATTGCTTTACTAGCTTTGTTGGAACTTGAGAGTGAAGGATTGGAGCATCTTTGTGGTATTCTTTCCATTTGCATTCGGTGCATCGGTTTGAGTTCTCCTCGGAGGATTGGTTTGGTGAAATCAAGAAGCTTGTCCCTCTTGGGTGCTTTGAACCCTAGACGGTGTGTGGCCTTTGTGGTGTGTTCTTGGGACCTCCAATTAAGTTGTGGAGCTATCCTCAAGCTAGTGGCCTCCAATTAAGTTGTGGTGTGTTCTCGGGGCCTCCAATTGCATTTTCATTACATTGGCATGGAATTTTGCATTCATGAAAACTCTGAAATGCAAAATACTATATTCAAACCATATTTTGAATTACTAAAATGCATCTACAAAAGGATTATACACGGATTTATATATCCACTAATTGCAAAGTAGTGAAATGATTACACATATGATTTTATGTTGATCCTCTAAATTTTAGAAAAAAGTACAGACAAAAATGAGCTCATTTGGAGCTATATTCAAAAAGATATTAAATAAAACAAAAAAGGAAAAAAGAAAAAGAATAACGAAAAAATAAAACTAACCTACCTGGCCGGCCATCCCACTCCTCTGCCTAGCGCGAGCACAACAACCAGCGCCTAACTAACGCAGACGTGCTGCCCACCAGCGGCCCATCTCATCAGCGCAGCCCAACCCGCCAGCGCCGCGTCCCCTCTCTCTCTCCCACTGAAGCCAGGGCCTCACCCTGTCATCCCCTTTCTCCCGCTGGAGATCGAGATGGGCACGGTTCCTTTGAACCCAAACGAAATCCTCCTGATTTCATCGCGATTCCGTTTTTCCCTCCGCACTAAATCTTCTCCATATAACCCCGCACCCCTCCTTGCTGTTTTATTTTATTTTTTTCACGAGCCCTAGCCAAATCGCGAGTTCGCGATCCCTCCACCGTCTGCCGCTAGGATAAGCAAGAAACGTGAGGATAGCGATGTCCCGCGCCTCCCTTTTCACCACTATTCTCCTCCCCCTATTCCTCCTCGTCGCCTTGACCCCTTTTACCTCGACTGTAGTACAATGGATCACCCAGGAGGCCTCGCCGGAGTGGGAATGTCGTTGCACCACTCCAGTCGTCCGCCACTGTCTCCCTAGGAAGCAAGGCAGCCCGCCAAGGCCACCAAGACGCTCACCGAGGCCGCCTGCATCCTTTCGACCACCTCGCCCTTGCCAGAGACCGCTGCATCCTCCGCCCGCGCCACCGCCTGAAGTTGTCGCCGCCGTCCCCGTCACTGCGCCGGTGAGCCTCGCCACGAGCCACCTTGCTGTCAGATCTTGATCCAGTGGACCACAACAATCCAGTTAAGCTAAGAGGTATCGACCAGTGAAATTTCGCCACGTGACCGTCTTACCGTGTAATTCAAATTATTAATATTTAAAAATAGCAAAAAATGGTTATAACTTGTAAAATTCATATAAAAATATTTATATCTCCAAAAATAACACAACATATAATATATCCTTAGAAATATAATTTTGTGTATAATATTAATATGTAATTGGTTATGACAATTACTGTAAGGTGTTATCGTAGTTATTTAAATGGATTAATGCCCTTTTTAGAGTAATAAATTCATAAGAAAATAACCATAGTTTAGTAAATTGTAAATAATATGTCCCTGGAATCACAAGAAGTAGAATATGTTTCTCCACGAAAATTGCAGGTTTATAGTACAAAGTATTTTAAGTGCATTAAAATGCATTCAGTAGTATTTTAATTTTATAAAAACATCTGTAAGTACTTTTGAGGTGAATCCTTTTGACCTGAATCTAAATTGGAATATCTACATAGTAGTATTTTTGTACGGATTTTACAACATTGTCCAGAAGATAAATATTTTGAATAAATCCCTATTAATTGGTTCCTCAAATGGCATAATTTGGTTTTGATGCATTAAAAGTTTTCGATGCATGTATTCAGTAGGTATATTGAACATCGAATATATAAGTGCCACCGAAACTTTATTTAACTTGTCATGCATGCATTTGTTGCATATTGCGTGATCCCTATGTGTTATTGTTTATGTGTTGCATCATTTTCGTGTAGATTGTGAGGAGCGTAACCCGTGTGACTATCAAGACTGTATTTTTTACTCCAACTACTACCAAGGCAAGTGGTGCTACATAAATGTCATATTTACTTATTTTCCCTATGCATTTTGTAGCTCTATTTTTTGTAGTTACATGTGTAGGAATATTATGCTATGCTATATCCCATTATTGTCATAATACTTTATTGTTAGGTGAGCCACCGTATGATAGATGTGCTTACTTAGATGAGGGTGGGATTACACCCTGATGAACTATGTTTTGGAATCAATTGTTTTGTGAAAACCAAAACAACTTAATTAATGAATCACCTAGGTGTGATGGATTGATATTCGTTGGTTGGTTTAATGCAGAAAGGAACCCATGCCTTTGAGAATTGCTTAGTGTCTTTGTTTGGTAGCTTACATATGCAACTATATGACAGTGAGTTATGGGTGGCTGGATGGACTTAGTAGGTCGTGGTGAACCGAGCTCTTCGTATCCAGAGATGTAGTGAATTGATAGGTTGGTACAATGCATGGATGGGCTTGAGAAACTACTTCCCGAATTGTCTTTTCTTTGACTTCTCCCTATCATCACACAATATGAGTGTGGTGTTACGAGCTGGGTTGGCCAGGTCATATGGGTAAAGTGTATAAACCCCTGTAGGGTGTAAATCTAAGTACTTAGTCGTGTCCCCGGTAATGGACGTTTGAGTTGCTGAATTATTGAGGCTATGATATGTTCTCATTAATTCTAACTTTGCAATTGCTAAAATATATGGTTGAACTTAATTAGGTTGTTTGATGATGATTAAAATGATTTACAAATGATAGGATGAAATTATTTTGCTGCTGCAATTAAGCCTAAACTCCACAAGCCAGATATGCATGTAGTATTAGACTTCTTTCCTCATAACTTTCACTTGACAATATATTAAAAGTATCGACCACTCGTTGGCTGTAACCTTTCATGTTGCAGGTTATTGTTTCGATTGTTCTGAGTGATCTTATAGGTTGCTACCCTCCACTCAACAGTTGTTCACTTGTGGCACAATTGAACATGGAGCCTACTAGTTATTTATGCTTATGTATGCTACTTGAATATTTTGAGCTAGCTTTGATCTAATATTTGTGTAATAATTGCAAATTCTGGATCATTCGATGTAATAATGATGCACTGTTAAATTCTTTGGTATTCATCTATAATGTGTGTGCCAGTGAACCGATCCAGAGATTAACATTATACACATGAACTCAGCCTTATCAGGCGAGGGTGTTATAGAAATCATGTCACTCGGGCCCTAGCAACAAGCATTAAACATAGCAAAAGTGTACCAACACGCATACAAGTATGTTTACAAGATAAACACCTAAAATATCGATACATATGGATGATTACATGATTGGATCTCATCCAATCCCCATACAGCTCACATGCCCACAGGTAATTACTGGCACATGATGATGGGGGATGAACTCGTGGTCGTTGGTTATGATATTGATGATGATGATGGTGGTGAAGAAGACCTCGAAATTCCACTCTCCGGGATGGAGAGCAGGACCAATCTGACCCTCAAAATGAAGATCGTGGCTCTAGCGGTGCTCTGTTTCATGAAACGCTTCGTCCTCCTAGGGGGTTAGGTTTTTTTGGGTATATAAAGGAGTACACCAAAGGAGATACCGAGACAACGCTCGAGGGCCCAAATGCACTAGGTGGCACGCCCACCCTTACTGGGCGTGCCACCTGGTCCATTTGGGCCTCGTGGCTCCATTTTCTTGATTCCATGTTTCCAGGCTTCATTATTTGGTGAACAACTGTTGTGGTATTTTTGCTCGATTCTATTTCCCGCAAAAATTGATGGAAAGAAGACTTTTACTAAAAACAGCGTTAGATTTAGCAGTTTTATCCAAGTATGGGAAGATTTTGGACCAAATCATTGAGCAAAGTGCTTGGAAAAGTAGATACATTTTTTATGTATCACTGTCTAGGGTTCCAAGAACCCAAGAGGGACAAGCTTCTTGATTTCACCAAACCAAATTCTCTAAGGAGAACTCAAACCGATGCACCTAATGCAAATGGCAAGAACACCATAAAGATGCTCCAATCCTTCACTCTCAAGTTCAAACAAAGATACTAAAGCTATTGGGGGACAAGAGAGGAAGAACACAAGGATAACACCAAATCCTCCAAGATCTAGATCCCAAAAATTCACTCATAAAGAGATGATATGTTTTGGTAAAATTTTAGATCTAGATTTCCTCAATCCTTCTCTCAAATAGATGCAAGAATCATTGGATGGGGAGAAACAAATCAAGCTCAAATGGGGGTCAAATAATGGGGCAAAAGCTTGAAGAAAAGAGGAAGAAGGACATCTAGAAGAGAGAGAGAGAGAGAGAGAGAGAGAGAGAGAGGGGCTTATATAGAGAGGCCCTAGAAATTCTGCCCATTGGGGCTGATTTACGACCTGGGCCGGTAGTACCGGCCCACTGGCGGTACTACCGCCTAGGAGCTAGTGATCCAGCAACCGAGCAGGCGACAGGCGCTTGCTACCAGCATGCGGAACGGGAAGAGCGAAGGGAATCGGGGGGCGCGCGTGGGAAAGGAGAAAGCATCACACCAGGAGCAGCGCGCACGAGAGGAAGGCTGGGAGCGAGCGGGAGCAAGGCCCAAGCGGAGCGATGGCGGTAGGCTGGAGTAGGCAGCGATGGGCCAGCCCGGCAGTACCGGCCTGGCCGGCGGTACTACCGCTTGGGTTGGACTCGTAGCACCCGCCAGGACTACCGGGCGGGGCAGAAGGCTATGCAGCGCTCATGGAGGGTTGGTAGTGCGACCGGTAGTACCGCCGACCCAGAAAAAAAGCTTTTTCTTTTTCTTTTTAAAACAAACAAAGGGCAAACTTCAAAAGGTGATAGCTTGAGTTAGGAAACTTCGATCGACCCGAAACCAATTTTGTTGGAAAGAGGACGACAAGAGCTACCCAATAATTTTTTGGACTAGAGCTTGTTATGAATATTGGATACCACCAAGAGAGAATATTTCATGTACTATAATGTGAGATACCTCCCTTGGTGAGAAACCGGAAAACCTCCAAGATCAAAAACGCAATAAGATATAAAAGGGAAATCCGTTTTTGATGAACTAGAGATTGTTATAAATATTACCACAAGCTCTATAACCTCACATGGATAAGATCCAAATAACAACCAGAAGGATGATGCTAAGCATGCAAAGGTTTGAGCTCTCTCTGAAAGATATGATCGAGATACTCACTTGAGAGCCCCTCTTGATAGTACGGCTATCTATCCTAAACTCGGTCTCCCAACTAAGAACATGAGATTGGCAAAAGGGAAAACCTATCAAGATTATACCTTTGCCTTGAGAATTCCACTTGAGCTTGATGTAGATGATCTTGTCATTCTCAAGATGGACACCTTTCTTCATTCCTCTTCATTGCGCTTGCTTGATGAATACTTGAAACTTGCTCCCCCATACACCATGGGGAAACCTCTACTTTGACCTTGTCTTTCATCGATCCATGATCACCGAGGATGGAAAGCATCAAACATGAGATCTTCTAGAGATAGAGCATTTTGAGCTTGCATAGCACTTCTTCTTCATTTCTTCTACCTTGAAGCTAACACATGCTCCAAGCGATGCCAATGGACAACAACTACTAATGCAACTTAATACATGCATTAGTCCATAGAGATTGTCATTAATTACCAAAACCACAAATGGGGGCCCACATGCTCTTTCAGTAGGGTTTTTCCTTCGGGGACCTAAACCTGGGTAAATCTCGTGTCCCCGTGTTGTTTGTCTGTTAGCCGATGAAGCCTACCACGCGTCGCTCTTCCTTTAAACACAAGTCCATAACAATGGGCATTGACGTGTTAACCCCATGTCAATGTGAAAATAAATTACAAAGTTCATGTATTTTACATGCATCAACATCTCCAAGCTTGATTTATGCTCGTCCTCGAGCATAAAGGTGATACAACTAATATGGATTTGGAGTTTGTTGTTATTTAAAACATCACAAGTCATGATCACTACTATGCAAAGATAAATAATTCATCCTTCAAAACATATCTTTTCTAAAATGATATATCTCATAAACCTCATCTTTGTTTACCAATCTATCAAGCTTGTATAAAAATGAATGCACAAAGTACTATGGATAATTAAGCATGCTAAGTGCAAGTGCAAATGCATTGTGTATTGTATTTGTCCTAGTTTGGCTTAGAATCATGAATACTTTGTGTCTTTTCGTGTATGTGGACTCTTGAAAAGTAGAAAGTAAGCATGAAAATACATGTGTCAATTCCTTGAGATAAAAACATAACAATAAGTAAGAGAGGTAAAATAATAATTTTGGATGGCGTAGCTCACGTCAACGGTTCAGCAGGTGATGCATGTAAAATGCATGCATGAATTTTATAGTTTATTGTCATATTTTCCAACATATTTGCATCATATATAATGTTATATCCATGTTTTACATTGATCTACGAGATTTACCAATGATCTTTTTTATTTGGTTTATAACTCTGTAGGATAGTGATGTATCCCGGCCAAGTGCAGGAGATATATTATAGTATATTTCAATAAGAAAAGGTTGTCGAACCCACGAGGAGTTGAAAGTATTGGTTAGCAAGTTTGACAAGTAAAACAATAAAGATACAAGATTTGTTGTTTTGGGGTTTATAGTTTACAAAAAAGTAAATTGATGTAAAGTAAATTACAAGTAAAGTAGATGGCAAGTAAAGTAAATGCTCTTTTAAGAGAAATTACAATACTCTATGCAATAAGAGGACAAGCTCAAGTTTGTGTTCTTATATGTGAAAAACGTTCCCGGGGATGACATGGATTTACTTGTCATATAGATTTCTAATGCAGCATGTGAGCTTCTTGTTAAGTTTTATTCTCGTTGAACAGAGCCTAAAATAGGTGCATCCATATACACGAGCAAGTACACCCCTTATGATTGGTCCTAAGGTCATTCTCATTAGAAAACAAAGGATTTATTAAGACATAAAGTCCAACCACACCATAAAGTTCTAAGGTTCCCAATATAAACCCCCTTACTACAACTTCAAGACTCAGGACACGGTTTTTGTCAGTCCGTCCCTCCTTAATATCTCCATTACACTAAGATGCAGCCCTATGAGCCCATATAGGTGAAGCACTATGCAGTTGACATTCGTGTAATACCATCATAGAACCACATAGAAGATTAAAACTTAACCAAATACTCATTGCATACTATATGAAAGTCATAGCCAATTCATCCTATGTCCTCACTAGACCATGATAGCGCGCGTTGTTGCGCCCGTCTATTTTTGTGATAGAATGGTAGAAACTTATGTAAATATATAGAAACAGAATATGAATGTTAAATCTGCATAAACGAATTGTATATTATACAAGAGATAGATGTTAGTTTGCTATAATCAGTTTGGAGGGAAATTATGCGTTTGTATCTTGTATCTAATGGACTTCAGGGTAACAAATCTTGTTGCACGTGTTCTCATAAATTCATGTCGTTTTTTGTGACCAAAACAAAGTATGCCCTTCTCAAAACACGCAAATATGCTATGAGATAAGTACAATTTATACACCATAGGAGCTTATTCATCTCTTTACACAGAATTTTTTCATTCGTGTATGTATTAACAATGCATGCATTTCCAAATGGTCATCTAAGTGAGTCCGACATTAGCTACTCATAACTCCCTAAGGCTGGTCACAGTGCATAGTAACTTAGACTAGTAACATGCATATGTTACTTGTCTAAGTTACTACCTTCATAGTGAAAATAACTTAGTGTAGTAACATAGGGTATTATTTTGTAGACTTATTTGTATTGGAAAGTGTGATGTGATGGTAACATATTATGTTACTCCATTTGTCTCTCTCTTCATTAATTGCTTGCCACGTCATTATCTTAGCCTATGTGGCATCTTTGTTACTACTAATGTTACTCCCACTATGAGCAGCCTAAACATGACTGGATGCCTTCAGGCAATACTGATAGCATAAATTGATTGGTGGCAAAATTGCAAAAATTAAGGACACTGAAGTAGCAATTCGGTCTCATGGGACAACCGTATTACTCAAATAGCAGGAAACTGCTTGCATAAGAAGAAAATGCAAGACTCAAATAGTTTCTTTCTAAGTGAAGCATGGAAGCACTCCCAGAGTCATCTCAAAGTCATGTCCATTAGCAATTTCCTATAGAGCAACCGGAAGTACACTTAGTAAAGGGTAGACAACGAAACTGACAAATCTCGTGTATATGTCTACACTATCCATAGATGTAAATCCATTTAGCCTTCCATAACCTACAGCCAAGCAAATAAAGTTGTGCACCGCATATAAGTACAAGATTCTATAGTATGTTATCTCAATTAGTAGTACAGATATCCTCTTCTTGAAGAATGCATGCAGCAGGTCCTACAAAAGAAACCAGATATGAGATCAGAGCATATTTATTTCTTATGCCTGAAAAAATATAGTCAATAATCCTCATAGCATTCATATATATTCAGATTAATCGATCATCACTACTTGGTACTCCTGCAATGACCGAGCCGCATCGCATTGAGGCCTGCCATGTCGCCTCCAAATCAAGTTGGTCACTGGACTTTGCGTAGCTGGTTTTGCAGCCCAGTTGACCACAGCTGGATGCCGCAAACCTCATGAAGCAAAGGCCCATGTATCAACCAGCAACTTCGGCGACCAATTGGCCTGTATTACGAGAAAGCACCCAAATCGATTTCTGGAGCAGCAGCCCGATAAAAGTGGGCCAGACGGAACATGCGCACTCGCGGTAGCGTGGTGAAAATATCCCAGTGACATCCGTGGAACGACCGGCGATCTGAGACGTTCAACTATAAAATCCAACGGTCAAAAACATCAAAACGCTATGAAAGGTCTTAGGTGGTTCAGTTTTACTGTTTTTTAATGAACCTGGGGAACTACTCACAACGTCGATACATGATATAGATCAGAGGCATATGGGGTACACCACAATCTTAAATTGTAACTTTACCATAAAATAATGACAAGTTACCAAGCACGATCATGCACAAGGCACTAAAACAATATCCAGGGTTCAATCTGATCACAAACTGCGAGGGAAACAAGATGGATATTCGAGATGGAGATGGTGTTGATATTGAGGATGATGTAGATGGTGATGGAGATGCTTCCGCCAACTCCAAGGAGGAGTGGTGATGACGATGAATTCGATTTCCCCCTCTCCGTAGGCCTCGGAATAGCAGGATTTGGTCTCTCCCAGAGTAGGATAGGACTCTCGCCTCCGCCACCACATATGTAAATAGTGGGAAAATTATGGCGTAAGTTTCCGGACGATAGGGGAGCCGAGGCGACACTCGAGGCCTAAACAGACCCTCGTGGCCTGGCTTGCATGTGGGCCCGCACCACCAAGCCTCGTTCGGCCCTCGTGGCTCCCCCCGCATGCTCCAAAAACCCATTGCCCTTCTCTTGATGAAAATCTTCGGTGGTATTTTTCCTTGGATTAATTGGTGTCCGAAAAATCCCTGAAACAACAAAATACAAAATGAGAGGCTTTTTGCCTCCCAGAAATTAAATACCAAAACAAAAAACTTTGTAAGAAAGTCCTAGAAATCATCTAAAACTTGCATAAAAATAATACAATGCCAATATCAATATAAACTAATCTAAATAATGCTCATATGATGATACAAAATGTAAGTATGAGACAAAAACACTCCGTTTTATGTATTTTTAATTTTTGGGGACCTAAACGGAGTTAAATGGTCCTAAGATTTTTTTAGAATTATTTTTTCACAAAGAGAAACTTCTGAAGCACCGGAACCTCACGAGCAGAGTGCGGAGGGCCACCTAGGGAGACCAGGGTGTTTCCCACAAGAAAAACTTAACGTGCTTAATATAAATTCGGTTTTTTATATTGCATACTGAAAATTCAGTTTCAGTGAAACTGGTTTCATATTCGGATATCGTTTTCGGTGGAAGTTGCCCGTTAAGGGGTGTGGAAGCAAATGAAGATGTAGTAGTAGAGAAGAGGAGCAAAACGAGAGACATTTTATCATACATGACATTTTCAAGTTTCAGTAAGACGTCTTTTTAGCATCTTCTGACTAGATCTTAGAAGAATGTAAGTAGACATTCAAAGTAGTATTAGCTACAAAATATAAAGTGTGGACCGAGGCCATTATCACGCACTAACTCGATACTAGGTAGTACCTTTTTTGATTCAGAGTCATGAACCTCGGTCTCCATGTTATGATGTCAGAACTAGTGAATATGCATGAGAGCAGGTTTAATAACATAGCCAACCTTTGGCTATAACAAATTGGCATGTCATCTATAGCCGGCCATATAGTCCACTAGTATAATAGTTAGCTATAAAAGTCTATTACTTAATTAATATATGTGGCCGACATTTTACTCACACAAACTGCCTAGGACCACGTGCTAGATCCGGCTGTTAACTTACAGTCCGTTTACATTCTCTCTCCTCTTATCTCTGCTCCACATCACTAAAACTATAATATTTTATTTCTTATAGCCAGCTGACCATAATCTATTATACTTGCTCCGAATCGAGAGCACCAAAATGATCTATCATGTGGTATTTTTTCTCTCCATACGCGGATCAGTCTAGTTCTGTAAACAGATGGGGAAAAAAGTGAACTGAGTGGACCGATCAAAAAAATCAACTCTGCTTCCTACTTCTTGGAACCAATTAAGCAGTGGACAATCCAGAGAATATACTACTACTCATTGTATGATTTCGCGAAGGAGTCAGCTTCCAAGACAACTCCAGTACCGTGTCGGCGAGTAGAAAGAGAGTTGGGTTGATCATAAGCAAGATCCCACTACACTTTCTCTCCTCAGTCTGAGCGAACAATACTCGTACTCCCCTGTTTTAAAATATAAGATATTTTAAGTTTGTAAAACAGATGTATCTAGGCTATTTTAATATAGATTTATTTATCATATATTTTAAAACGGAGAAAGTATCTATACATGCTTACATAAGCGGAAGCACCTGGCGACTCTCAATTGATGCTTCGGTCACAAACAACAGAAGCGACAAACGAGGTGTATTGGACTGCAGATGCATTAGTTTACTGCTTTTCCTCACCTTCCCTTCCCTTAACACACAAGCAAGCTTAGACTAATTACCAGCCGTGCATGCATCTGCCTACTGTAACGAAAACGACATGTGCAATTGCTTATATCGCCCTTCGATCGGTGCAAAACTATTGGCTGGGGTACTGTATTCTTAATGTAATCTCTTGTGACGCCAGACATCTGAATACCGCCATCGAATTCGTGTTCTTTTTTCCAGAGAACACGTAGACGACCTCTGTATTTTTGCATCTCGCCGTCGAATACTCAGTCCCCCTCCCCGTGTACATACATACATGCATTGGCTAATTGGACAAATCGCTAATTGTTTTCTTGGGGAAATACGGTGGCAACCCGTCCTTCTCGAAACATGCTTTTTTTTAGGCAACGGTAGTAACTCTGCTTTTTCTATTAGAAGGAAAATAATAAAGGTTCTGATACAAAAGGATATGTTTAAATTAAGGTGTAAACATGCTAGAAACCACCAAAACAGGGGAAACAGAAATTTAGTCAGGATAGCTGGCCTATGACTAGCAAAAGCATGCTTTCGTCCCACTTTATAAATAAAACCAACACGGCCGAGGGTACAAGGTAGTGGGGTAGACAAAGAAGATCCCATGATAACCGGACAACAGAAGTTACATTGAAAACGTCAAGAGGCGAAAAAACAACATGACTACCAAGCCGAGCATGCATACAAGGATGCATGAACCTTCCTCCATGCCCAAGGACACCTGAGCTCCACGATAGTGCCCCCGGGAGGTTAATGGCGCAAAGCCTCGCCGCCGCCGAGTCCAAAGACCTGAGGTTTCACCCGGAGCCCTAGCACGGGAGAGAGCACCTCAATGATACCCTCAAGAGGAGAGCGACACATGTAGGCGTCGCCGTCGTCAGTGACGAAGCACGGGGATTTCGCTAGGTAACTCTCGGTGCCACGAAAAGTGCCGAAAAACGTGCGCAAGACGAGCATACATCCACCTCTAGATCTAGGCATCGCCGTGCCTGAGCCACCCACCACTGCAACCATTGCCGCCCACAGGCCCAAAAGCGTAGCCACCACCGTCGCTATGATGCTCGCCGGAGAGCCACCCATGTGACCCGCCTTTCGGGGCCGCCGCCTTGACATCCGCGAACTCAAACCCATGCAGCGAGGAGCAACATATGGTGCGGTGTGCGAAGCGGGGAAGGTAGGCTAGGATGGAACCGTAGCGCGGCAACACCGCAGCCAAACATTGAATTCAAGTATCAAGCTGCACAGCCTCCGCCTTTTCTTCTTGAACCAACTTTCGACGTCGGACCAATACATTGTTGTCAAGTGTCAACTTGTACGACGTGTCGAGTTGTCGCGCTACTACCCATCTGATGTTGACGCACCGTTTTCTAGACAAGTGGAACCACCGGTGCCCTTTTGGTCAGACAAGGGACACCTCAAGTTAACACTCGAATTTGTTTATGTGATCACAATCTTAAAAAATTATACCTCATAATTTCTCCTGGCAAACAAACGAAACTCATCAAATCGGCCGTGTGTATGGAAATTTCGTACGTGCTTCCTTGGCATCATTGGAAATTCCACTTCGTTTCTTGCTGCAGCACTGCTGATAGCTTAGTCCTTGACTTGACGATGGGCCCCGGTCCAACGACGAAACACCAAAACTATCTTGTTTTCTGTACGTGTTGGTTGGCGCGCACACGCAGCAGCACTAGCAAATTTGGCCGGCGTACGTACACGCCTATGCTATGCCTGCCTGCAAAAGGACAAGTGTGGAGCTAGTTTCTCTTCTTCTTCCTCCTCCTGCCCGCGCGCCTCCTCCGCGCCGCCCATATATACCCATCCTCTCGATCCCCAGCAAGACCACACCATCGGCACCCATCGAAGCTTCAGCAGAAGTGTTGCCCGCGCGGCCGCCCATGTCGACGCCGCTGCCGCTGCCGCCTAGCCTCCTCCACGTCTGCTGCCAGCACTCGCTCTCCATCGTCCTGCTCCACTTCCTCTACGTGATTTCCTAGTCCGCCTCCCCAGCCCCGACAGAAATCGGTCGAACAGAAGCATTCGCTTGTGTTTGATCCAAATTACAGTATACTATTATAATAGTGTTCTTGTTTCCGTACGTTCTTCTCCTTGTGCAAGTAAGTACGTTCTGCACGGCTCCCGTGGTACGTACATTAGTACGTTATTCGATCTCCTGTGTTTCCGCGTGATTCCACCGGCGGCGGCGGGCGGCGCCCCAGCACGCCGCGCGCGGCATGCCTCTCACCGAGGAGGAGCGGCGTCTTAGACGGATGGCCTCGAACCGGCTCTCGGCGCGGAGGTCTCGCGCGAAGAGGCAGCAGCAAGGGCTGGACCTGGCCGCGTACGCGGCCCAGCTCGCGGTGAACAACGATGCCATGCGCGCCACCACCGGCGTCGTGCGGCAGAACTACGACCTGGTGGAACAGGCGAACCGGGTTCTCGAGGCGGACGCGCGCCACCTCTACAGCGAGCTCGAGCGCCGGAACGCCCAGCTCCGCCTCCTCGGCCAGATCACCCGCGTGCCAATGGACGTGCCGGACATCCCCGCGCACCTCACGCAGCTATACGGCGGCCTGCCGGTGCCGCCGCCTGCGCCGCCACTGTCTTATTCGTATCTGCCGCTGCTGCCTCCGTCGCTGTCCCCGCCACTGCAGCAGCCGCCGCCGAACCTATCCCTGCCGCTGCCGCTGGATATTGAGATCGAGATGCTGTTCCAGCCGGAGCCGGGCCAGTCCGACGATGTCATGGACGACGCAGCTAGTCTGCCGCGGCTCTGAATCGGATGCGTATTATCATATTGTGTGTGAGTGACGTGTTTGTGTAGTGTACTGGTGTGGTATGGTGTTGGTGTGATGTGAGCTATGTGTGTGGATGTTGACTTGTCCTAGTTCCGTTTTGGAAGTGCGTGAGTTTTCAACAGGGTGTGTCGTGTGTGTGAAGTAGTACGTCTCGTACAAGAGTGTGATGTGATGTCCCACAATATATATATTTGAATAAATAAGCAATGTTTGTGAAGCTGTGTGATGCGCATCTAGCAGGTCCAAAATATCTACACAAAGCTAGCGAGTGAGATATCATATCTAATTACTAAAAGCATCTCCAAAAGCCTTCCAATAGTTTCTACACGCAAAATTTTACTCAGTTGAGCAAAAAGGAATTAGTAAGAGCATCTTCAATAGCCTTTCTATATTCTCCACACACAAAATTTTACTTAGCTAAGCAAAATGGCATCCTTACTTGGCATATTTGCAAAGTCTAGAGCCACCGCGGAGAGGAAACCGATCGTGCACGGAGACTTTGCCCGTGACTGCCTCCTGCCAGTCATGCCCCTGCCACCTCCCCCGCTGTCGTTCGCCCCTCTACCGTTTGGTCGGATTGGACATAGCCGGCTCAAGAGCTGCGGACACACAGCCCTCCCGCGGCATCCCGCCGTCTTGTCAGCCACAAGCCGTTGGGTGCTCTCGGGAGAGAGAGGAAAGAAGAAAGAAAAGAAAGGAAAAGGTGTGGCCCACTGACATGTGGGTCCCATGCTCATTGCCACACATACCAATCGAATTTAGTAAGGCTACCAAAGCAGGAAACATGTTCAATTGCTAAATCCTCTCACCTCTCTTCCTATATCAAGTTTTTAGCAATCCAAGATACAAAGGCTGTTGGGATGCTCTAACTAAGTACTGTGTACTACTTCTACCGGAGATCGCATTTCCAAATTCCTGTATTGCCCTTTTGAAATGTCAGTCGAGTTTTGCTGCTCGCCGGTTACAGACAAGCGAACAAATTAACTCCGGGGTCGCTACCATCTGATACGGACGCCGACGCAACCTATGCCGAGTTGCTGACCGTGGACAATATACAAGCCGGTGGCACTCGAGCGTGACTAGACGTCGATGCTGGGATGCGCGGGCGTGATGCAGACCGGCCGGCGGGAAGACTTCGCGTCTCCGGCAGGGCAGGTGCCTCCGGAATACGGCATGTAGCGCTGTTCACGGACCGGCCGAGGCTTTGCCTCCGTCGACTTCAGCGTGCACGACGGCGACGGCTTTGGCCCCTGCTTTCCTCCGCTCGATCTACCGGGCGGAACTAATCTCTTGTGTCGATTTCAGAGACACGTCTACATTTCAAAAAACAAGAGAAGAAAAAAAAGCAGAGACAGCTACTGTGTACTGTTTACGCCGGTCATGTCACTCATGTGTCAGAACACTACGCCGCCGGAAGAAAAAGTCGCAGCCTCTGGCCTCCTCCGGACGGCCTCGCTGGTCTATGGAAATCCGATTTATGAGTAGAGTTTTTAGTAATAATACTGATTTTGTATTTGTCAGATTAGGTTTAGGGTTTTGCTAGCTATATTTGCTCTAAATGGAGATGGCATTATCTATAATAAGCGATCTTCGGCCATTTGTTTGACAAGGAGATCTTTTTCGCGATGTCAATGGTGATGTTGGAAGATTAAAGTTTTCTAAATATGGGTCTTCAGATCTTGCTTCGTCAGATCTATTTTCGATTTTTTTCTCATGGTTGTAGCGAGGTTTGTCCTTGCAATATTTGTCACGACGGCTACGTCCTCGATGATTCCCACTATCTTTTTTTAAATAAGGCAAAAGAGTTGTCTTTTCATTAATATAGCAGAAAAGAAATGGCCCGTTTATGAGGAAGCGAAATCAATCATTACAATACTAAAAAGCACTTGGCACCGTGGCCCGGACAATGCGCCCGCTTATGAGGAAAAAAATCAAAAAAATCAAATACAAACGCAACGCAACACCCCTACCCCCGAGATCAGGCACCAAATTAACGACAAATACAACGCCCAAGCGAACAAGGTCGACACCCAAACACAAACACCTCAACGCAACAAGGCGGAGGTGAAAGACCGGAGCCGCCGCTCCAACTCCAAGCCGGCCACAGGGCCACGCCCCGCCAAGCCAAAGACGAAACTCTCCTCCGCCAACCACCGACACACTCCATAGGTCCCTCCGGCCGGCAGAACATCCAAAGCGAGGCCCCGGGAGGCAAACGACGCAAAGACGTCATACTCGCCTGATCCAACAAGGGATCTAGGGTTTGCCCCGGAGAAATCGGGCAGAGAAGTGAGAACACCGCTACAACGACGACTTCAAGAAGGATGTGGCGCCCAAGGGCATCACCGTCGTCGGTCCCGGACAACCGCCAGGACAAGGATTTCGCCCAGCGATGGGTCGCAGCAACACACTCGTCTCGCAGGGACCAGTCCAACCACCATGCCACCCACACATAGACCGCTATCCCACGCCTGACGATCATGAAGCATCCCGCACGCTGCCTCGCCTAGGCTCCCCGTCGCCGTGATGAAAGCCGCTGTCTGGATCATCACCGCTGCCCGCGAGATAGTTGCCAAAGCAACCAAAGCGAACCCGGGAAGCCGCCACCGCAAATGGGATCAAAGACCACATCCACCATCAGCACTCCTTGGCGGCCCGCACCCCACTGGCCCCCACACCTCATGCATAGTAGCAGCGCCACCGTCGCACAGGAGCCGTCACATCCCCCATCCTCAGATCGCAGAGTGTCAACACCCGGATTTTTAATCCCAGATACCTGTTATGCCATACATCGCAATCCCAGGATTACCATTTTTGCGAGACATAACAGATTTGGATATTCCAGACATAACCATTTTTGGACATAACCATTTTTGCGAGACATAACAGATTTTTAATCCCAGATGCCTGTTATGCCATACATCGCAATCCCAGGATTAACATTCGAATAATTTGACACTATGCAGAGATTGTACACTTTCACCACAACATTCGATATATTCGTCAGAAACAAATCCTAAATTCACCATACTCAGTATACGGATAATCAATCCTAACCTTTCAATTACACGCCCTAGTATAGGCATCTCTCCTGTGAGTTTGGCCTCCCAACCATGACCAGTTGTCATCTTGGTACTACACAGGTGGACAATCTTCACAAGGTAGCCTCAGCTCAGACCTTGGTCGTGAGGGAACCCATACTAAGGTATATAAACTTTCGGTCAATCCCTACCCAATTTTCGGGTATTGTGGTTGTACGATAAAATTGGAATGGTATCACATCCAGACAACCATCAGTTTTATAAAGGGCTAAGGCTCATGCCTCAACATTTTCATCATCAAAATTATCTGGTGTTCAAGAACCATGTCAAAACATTTTAGTAGAATGACTCATTATTCTAAGGTTTTCATAACCATTTTCACCAAGTATTCTCATCTAAAGTTGATCAAGTTTTATACTTAGCACTAGCATCTATAAGTGGTGGTAAATCCTAATGAGGGGTGGTAAACAAGTGGATATTTGCTAAGTTCAATCTCATGTCTTAGGATGACATCAAGATTATCTAACTTAGGCCAAATTTTATGCTCTTTAGGCTACCTTTAGTGATCTTTCTAGAATCTACAATTCACTATGTAAACTTTAAGAGAAAGCTTTGATAAAGAAATAAAGTATAAAGCTTGCAAGTAAAATTAGTATTTGGTTATCAAGTGGGTATGATCGCATATGCTTAAGGCATATAGTTGGCATAGTAACAAGCAAGTATTGGCTTGCATAATTTGCAAGGGTAGCTTGCTAAGTTAATAGCTTGCTAAATCAATTAGTAGTATTAGGCTTGCCTTGTGCAGAGCAGTGGTTCAAGTTCTCCTCGGCTTCCTCCTCGTAGTATCCTCCTTCCTCCTCAAATCCTTGGTCGGTACTAGCGTCTATAAATAAATACTAGTGATTGAAAGAACATGTTGGGCCCCCATGTGTGGTTTTGGTAATTAATGACAATCTTTATGGACTAATGTGTGTATTAAGTTGTACTTGTAGGAATTGTCCATTGGCATTGCTTGGAGCATGTGTTGACTTCAAGATAGATGAAATGAGAAGAAGATGTGTTGTGCAAGCTCAAAATGCGCCATCTATAGAAGATCTCATGTTTGATGCTTGCCATCCTCGGTGATCATGGATCGATGATGAGGAATCAAGAAAGGTGTCCATCTTGAGAAGGACAAGATCGTCTACATCAAGCTCAAATGGATTGCTCAAGGCAAAGGAATTGTCCATTGGCATTGCTTGGAGCATGTGTTGACTTCAAGATAGATGAAATGAGAAGAAGATGTGTTGTGCAAGCTCAAAATGCGCCATCTATAGAAGATCTCATGTTTGATGCTTGCCATCATCGGTGATCATGGATCGATGATGAGGAATCAAGAAAGGTGTTCATCTTGAGAAGGACAAGATCGTCTACATCGAGCTCAAATGGATTGCTCAAGGCAAAGGTATAATATTGATAGGTTTTCCCTTTTGTCGGTCTCATGTTTGTTGGGAGACCGGGTTTAGGATAGATAACCGTACTATCAAGAGGGGCTCTCGAATGAGTAACTCGGTCACATCGTTCGGAGAGAGATCAAACCTTTGCATACTAGCATCATCATATTTGGTTGTTATTTGGTCTTATCCATGTGAGGATATAGAGCTTGTGGTAATCTCCATAACAAGCTCTAGTTCATCAAAAACGGATTTCCCTTTTATATCTTATTGCGTTATGATCTTGGAGGTTTTACCGGTTTGTATTTTAGAGATAGGTAAAACCTTCCATTATTTGGTTCTTACTCATGTGAGGATTTATAGCTTGTGTTAATCTCCATGAAAAGCTCTAGTTCATCGAAAACGGATTTCATATGCATTTTCTATTACGTTTTTTATGTTGGAGGTTTTATCGGTTCGTCTTTTTGATAGAGGTTAAACCTTTCGTCATTTGGATCTATCCTACCTTGCTGGACTATAATGTTTCTTTGCATGATCTTTTAGAGCTTGTTGTCCTCTTCGAAACGAGCCCAAGATCATCAAAATCGGAGTCCGGATACAAAAGTTATGGCTGTTTTCGTTCAGGGATGACCGGTAGTACCGGAGGTCCGGTAGTACCGCCCCTTAGTACCGGTCGGTACAGAATAAGGTGGTTTTGGCGACCTGGGATCCCCAGGGAATGTTCGGTAGTACCGGGAATGTCCGGTAGTATCGGGAAAAAGTTCGGTAGTACCGGGATTCGCGTTTTGGGGCTTCAACGGTTGGATTTTGGGGGGACCTATTTAAGAGGCCTTCTTACCCAATAGTTCCCCAACCATTCTTGCAAGTTTCCCCTCCATTGTTGACCTTATTGATCTTTCTTTCTCTCAATCCCTCCGATGATTCTTGCATATTCTTGAGGGATTTGAAAGAGGAGATCTAGATCTACAATCCCACCAATCAATCTCTCCTCTAAGTGAGGGGAACATATTGGGATCTAGATCTTGGAGTCTTTTGTGGATTTTCTCCATTTTTCTTCCTCTCTTATTCCCCCATAAGCTTTTGTAGCTTTGGTGGAATTTGGGAGAGAAGGATTTGAACACCTTTGTGGTGTTCTTGCCATTTGTATTCGGTGCATCGGTTTGTGGTCTCCTCGGAGGATTTGGTTTGAGTGACTCATTGGAGCTTGTCCCTCTTGGGTTCTTGGAACCCTAGACGGTTTTGTGGCCTTGGTGGCATTGTGGCCTTTTGTGGCATTTGTTGGGAGCCTCCAATTAAGTTGTGGAGAAGTGCCCCAACCTTGTGAGAGGTTCCGGTTGCCACCGATAAGTGCACCGATAGTGGAAGCGTGGATCGATCCCGTTGGGGTGAGACTCACCAGAGAATAAGGGAGGCCTTTTGTGGCGTTGGTGGTTTGATACCACCCCCTCTCTAAACGAGACGTACTCCATGTTGGGAGGAACTCGGTAAAATATCGGTGTCCCCGCATGCCTCGGTTATCTCTATACCCGAGCTCTTTACTTATGCACTTTACATTGTGATAGCCTTCGTGCTTGAAGTAATATTTATCTTGCTATCACTTTGTTTCTTGTATTACTTAGCATAAGTTGTTGGTGCACATAGGTGAACCTTAGTTGTTCTAGGTTGTGCTTAACAAAGTAAACACTAGTTTTATTCCGGCTTTGTTGAGCCACTCTAGGAAAAGTTTTAATTGCCTATTCAACCCCCCCCTCTAGGCAACATTTGTATCCTTTCAATTGGTATCAGAGCCCGGTCTCTCATTTTAGGCTTCACCGCCTTGAGAGTAAAGATGTCGGCTAGAGGATTAGTGCACAATGACATGTTCACATTCGATGGCACAAATTATGATATATGGAAAAATCGCATGCTCATTCATTTTCGGGACATGGACCCAAATTTGGAGCGTATTGTAGATATAGGTTTTTCTCCTCCAATGGATTTCAAAAATCTATCTAGTGAGGATGAGAAAAACTTATATCTCTATGCTCAAGCTTCTAATGTGCTTGTTAATGCTTTGAGCTATGTAGTTACATCTTCAATCATTCCTTTTTGGAGCGCTCATGAGTTATGGATAAAACTTCAAGATAAATATGTTGTGTCCAACATTATTGAGGATGATTGTGTTGCTTCCACTTCCGGTCGAGATGAGTTCTCATCCTCTACCACTTCACCAACATGTGACTTTTCACAAGGTAATGATATGGTGAGTGGTGATAGAAATTGCAATTTGGATAGTGTGCTTACTATTTGTAATCCCTCATCTCTATCTAGTTGCAATGATCTATCTTTGGACTTTAACACTTCTAGCACTACAAACTCCTTACATGCTTGTGTTAATAGTCCTTGCATATCATGTAGAAATGACTTAAATAAATCTCATGATGATATGCTTGTGTTGTCTTGTTGTCATGATAAAAATGCTTCCATTTCCTCTAGTGCTTGTGTTTCTAACCATGTAGAGGAAACCGAAGATTCTATGGGCCAAGACATGGTTTTGAATGATGCCACATATGCAATCTCATCTTCACCTTCTTCCGGTACCCACCTATGCCTTATGGCTAGGGATTCTAAGGTAACTCCTACTTTGGAACCCATTACCTCTTTTGATGAGCAGGATGTGGATAATGGGGAAGAAGAGCTAGATATTGATGATTTATATGAAAAGGGTGAGATTTTTTATCGTGTCCTTGTTAACAAGGATATTGCTTGCTCTAACTTTGTTGAAATCTTGGACTTTGCTATTAAGAGCAAAGAACTTATTGATAAGTTAGAAACACAAATTGAGGTGGCAAGTGATCTCAAACATAAAAATGATGAGACTCAAGTTGCTTATGCTAAACTCCTTGAGGATTTTGAGCACCTCAAAAATGTCTCTAGGGTCATAAAGGGTGAGCTCATCAAACTCACCGAGTCACATGAGCAACTTAAAGACTCATATTCAAAAGAGCTTGCCAAGTTGCCCTCACCTCTTGCAAATAGTGATGATGCTTGTGCTACTAACTCTATTTCTTGTGAAGCATCTACTTTGAAGGAGAATGTTGATCTAAAGGCTCAACTTGCGTTGCTAACTAGCAACTATGGGAAATTAGAAGAAAGTCATGTTAAGCTCTCGAGCTCGCATGAGGATCTTCTAGTCTCCCATGGTAGGCTAAAGGTAGCTCATGAGGCCATCATGTCAAAGGTAATATCTAGTGGGCCTCATGTGGACATTAGCATTATATCTACTTCAAATGTTATATTGCCATGTGCTAGTCCTTGTAGTTCATCCTCTCACAACCATGATATATCTCGTGATGAATTACATTCTGTGCCTTGTTGCTCTAACAATGTAGCACCTACTTCCTCTAGTACTTTTGTTGACACTAACAATGTAGAGGAAATCAAAGAACTCAAGGCTCAAGTCACTTCTTTGAAGAATGACTTGAAAAAGGGTCATCAAGGGAAGGTCACACTAAACAAAATCTTGAGTGTGCAAAAAATCCCCCAATGACAAGAGTGGGCTTGGATTCAACTCCAATGTCAAGAACAAGTCCACTATCAAGTTGAAGCACAAGGGTAACAAGAAGAATGGCTAAGATCAAGTCAAGAATCCGGCCAACATTGTTTGCTTCAAGTGCAAGGAAGAAGGGCATCATGTCAAACATTGCCCATTCAAGAAGAAGTCCCTTGGCAAGAAGCAACAAGGAAAGCGGCCTAGAGATGGGCCTCCTCCTAAGAAGACCCAAGCTCTTCCTCAAGTTGTTTCTTCATCCAAAAAGAAAGATGGCAAGAGTAGAACTTTCTACATATGCCGCGAGAAGGGACACATTTCTTCCCCATGCACTATTGGTATCTCCTCATCCCATCCTATCTTGATTGATGATGCTTATTCACTTCGTAAGGATGAGATTGGCAATGTGTTTGCCAAATTTGTTGGTGCTCAATGTGGGTTCAAGAAAAGAACCATTTGGGTTGCCAAGCCTATTGTGACTAACCTCCTAGGACCCAACTTGGTTGGGGACCAACAAGCCAAAACTTGATCAATAGGTATTGTTGGAGGGCATTGGAGTCTTGGCTACATTATGAAGAATTGAGGGATCTTCATCAATTATTATTGTCAAGCCAAGCCATTTGGATTATCATGATTTTATTATATTTCCAATGTTCCTCCTTGCGGTAACATATGCTAAACTCTTTACATTGAAAGTTACTCACCCCCTTGTGCATGTGTTGGTTTTGTATCTTCCATGTTTTTGTACATGTTGTGCTATCCACTTAATTATCTTGAAATCAAGATTATTTGTGTATGATTAGGTGGCACACCATGTATGTATGTTTCTTGTGTTTGAGCCTTGCTTGGTTATATTTGGTATCCTATTTGGCTCTTGTGAGAAATTAATGGATTATCCCATTTTGGGGAGTGTTATGCTTGGGCATTCCACAATCCTAAAATTGTGTGTACATGAGGAATACCACCTAGTACTTATATTGGATTCTTGTATAGTCTCTATGTGGTATAATTCTCATGAGAAATTTAAGTTTTATAATGTCCATTAATTATCTCTATTTGTATCCTTTTGCCTCGTGTTGTTTTTATGGTAGTATCACATTATGGGGGAGTCTTATGCTTAGTGCATATTACAATCCTAGAAAATGTGAATATTCGAGGTTGTGTCACTTAGAATTGATATTGATAATTATCTAGCTCATATGTGACACATTTGCTCATACAAGTCCCAATTTGCTTGAATGCCTTTATTGCTCATATTTTGGATCTTGTATGTGAGAATGATTCTTGGTATGTGTTTCCTCATATTTAGATATATATTCTCATGGAAACCATTTGCTTCAAGTTACTCTAATCACTAGTGATTGTGTGACTATTGGAAGCTACCAAGAATCTTGTTTGAAGTATCATGCTTAATTCTTATATTTAGTTATATGCTTCTTGTTGTGTGAATATGATCTTGGATATCCGTATGAACTACCTAGGGAAGATTATTCTCAATTCTTCTTGTCCTTGGAAAATTAGTACCAAATTTATGGTAGACTTTATTGATCATATTCACTTTGGCCTTTGCTTAATATTGTCCTATCTTTGGCCAAGAAAATGTTTTGTGTTGTCTCCCAAGCCTTCCTTTCTTCTTGTGGATCTTCTTATTTTATTGATATCCTCTTGTGTTTTACTTATTGTAGGTACTAGTGATGATCCCATTTGTGTGCATTTTGCATTTAACAGGAAAATCCTACATAATGCACTATCTATGGGGAGCTCTACTATGTTATTTAGAACACTCATATTTATGCTTCTTTGTTTGATCCATATCGTGTTTTATGTGCTTGGAACCTCAATATTTTCATTTTGGTACTTGTGCCATCATGTGAAGTTTGGGGAGTTTGGTTTCTTGTTGGAACCTTGCTCTTCTTGGGAGTTGGTTTTGTCTCATTCCTTGTTTCTTGATTTGACCATTTTAGAATGAGATAAATCCTTGAGCATTTTTATTTCTATCTGTCTTTTGCTCTTTTGGTCTTAGCCTAGTTCATTTGTTGAACTTGTGAGCTTTCATGTGTTGAATTGGTTCTTTGATACAATTTGGACACCGCTTGTCTTGTCACACTCTTTTGTGTGCAATATCATTTTTACTTGTTGTTTTTGTTCAAATTGTATCTCCTTTTTGGTTCTTGAAAGCTTTATGCATGCTTATTTACTATATGTTTGTATTATGGCATGCTTGCTTTCTTTAATCCAATATATAGGGGAAACTCCACCAATTCCCATCGGCTAAGTTGTGCATGAAATTCAATTTCATATCAATATGCACATAATTATGTGGAGTCTCTCCTATGTATTGTAGTTGCACTAACTACTTTGGACCCAATATGTTTGGGGACCATCTTGTACTTAATTGTGTTTTAGGTACATTGGAGATATATTGGATGCTTGTCTCTCAATTTTGAAGAAGTGGTGCATACATGAAAATTTGAGACAAGATATAGGATGATCAATGAATTCATATCCTCTACATCCTACCAATTATATCTCGGTAACAAGTATCTCTTTCTCATGCTCATATATATTGATTCCAACCGTTTTTCGGTTGCCTTCTAGCATGAATTAGTGTATTTGTAATTGTTGTAGTTCTAGCCATGGTTTTAAGAGGACTCTATATTGTATATGTGTTTAAGTTGAGATGAGTGCATATAATTGGGACTATACAAATCATGCATATGATCCTCCAATCCCAAATATGTCAATCTAGCAATTTTATTGCCTATCATTTCATCAACTTCTCTCATGTGCAATAATGACATTTTTGCTAGTCTATTTTATCTTATGATACTTGTTGCCTTTCTCCATATATTCCAACTTTCTCCTTTTCCCTTGGTGATAGTTGTAATATATAGAGTGTGTTGGTATTTGAAGCTCATTAATGTACAATAAGATATATTTGAGCCTTTGGCCGTGCTTTGAAGCAAAAATCTTATTGGTATATGTTAAGACTTCATTTGTGCTTTCATGTGATTTCTTGTATATCTTATTTATGTGTGCATATGTCTTTGTTGGCATATGTATTTGTGATGTTTTCCACTTAGAGACATATGCACATATGAGAAGATAATTTTAGTTGAATCTTATTCCTTGGATACCACCTTTTATTCCTTTTGATTTTTCGGTGGCTTCCAAATTTATTTGCTTATGAGTGCTTGTTCCTCTTGTTTGCATCTTCGGGCACTCTTACTTGTTCTCTCATGCCTTGTATTGTTAAATGAATTTGGATGAGTGAGGATTCCATGATTATGCACCTTGTTTCCGAATATAATTATCATAATTGGTGCATTATTTTTGGGGAGCTCATCTAATTCATTTAATAATGCTCATTTGTCTTCTTTCTCATTTATTGTGCCTTAAATGTTTATGGAGGAGTGAGGATTCCATATTTGTGCATTTTTGTATTGAAATACAATGATTATAAAGTATGCACAAATCTTGGGGAGCTTCTCTATTTGTTATTTGAAGCACTCTTTTGCTCATTTCATAACATCTTGTTGTTTCCATTTGGACTCATTCGTTGTTTTTATTTGGTTTGTCGGATCTTGTAAATTGCTTGCATCATTTGACTTTATTTTGGCAATCTTCGGATCCTCGATATAGTTCTACTCCCTCCCAAGTGTTCATCATTGGATATGTGCGAAGGCACACCTTTGGAGGAATTATTACTATATTTGCCTTCTAGAACTTATCACCCATTTCGGCAATCGATGCCAATGGGGGAGAAGTTTTAGAGGGTTTAAGGGAAGTTGGTTTATGCATTGAGTTTGTTCTTGTGCATTTGCCTCTCATGCTCTTGCATCTTTGTTGATGCTTAGAATGTGGTATATATAGAGGAAACTCCACCAATGATAATGATTGGCAATATATGCAACGAAATTCAAGTTCATCACACATGCATAGATTGTGGGGGAGTTTGCTCTATATATGGTGGTGGTACCAATATCACATACTTTTGTAGTATTTGATATTGGTATTACCATTTCATTCAATAATATTCCTTATATAAACCCTCTTAAGGGGATTGTCATCAATTACCAAAATGGGGGAGATTGAAAGAACATGTTGGGCCCCCATGTGTGGTTTTGGTAATTAATGACAATCTTTATGGACTAATGTGTGTATTAAGTTGTACTTGTAGGAATTGTCCATTGGCATTGCTTGGAGCATGTGTTGACTTCAAGGTAGATGAAATGAGAAGAAGATGTGTTGTGCAGGCTCAAAATGCGCCATCTATAGAAGATCTCATGTTTGATGCTTGCCATCCTCGGTGATCATGGATCGATGATGAGGAATCAAGAAAGGTGTCCATCTTGAGAAGGACAAGATCGTCTACATCAAGCTCAAATGGATTGCTCAAGGCAAAGGAATTGTCCATTGGCATTGCTTGGAGCATGTGTTGACTTCAAGATAGATGAAATGAGAAGAAGATGTGTTGTGCAAGCTCAAAATGCACCATCTATAGAAGATCTCATGTTTGATGCTTGACATCCTCGGTGATCATGGATCGATGATGAGGAATCAAGAAAGGTGTCCATCTTGAGAAGGACAAGATCGTCTACATCGAGCTCAAATGGATTGCTCAAGGCAAAGGTATAATATTGATAGGTTTTCCCTTTTGTCGGTCTCATGTTTGTTGGGAGACCGGGTTTAGGATAGATAACCGTACTATCAAGAGGGGCTCTCGAATGAGTAACTCGGTCACATCGTTCGGAGAGATATCAAACCTTTGCATACTTGCATCATCATATTTGGTTGTTATTTGGTCTTATCCATGTGAGGATATAGAGCTTGTGGTAATCTCCATAACAAGCTCTAGTTCATCAAAAACAGATTTCCCTTTTATATCTTATTGCATTTTGATCTTGGAGGTTTTACCGGTTTGTATTTTAGAGATAGGTAAAACCTTCCATTATTTGGTTCTTACTCATGTGAGGATTTATAGCTTGTGTTAATCTCCATGACAAGCTCTAGTTCATCGAAAACGGATTTCATATGCATTTTCTATTACGTTTTTGATGTTGGAGGTTTTATCAGTTTGTCTTTTTGATAGAGGTTAAACCTTTCATCATTTGGATCTATCCTCCCTTGCTGGACTATAATGTTTCTTTGCATGATCTTTTAGAGCTTGTTGTCCTCTTCGAAACGAGCCCAAGATCATCAAAATCGGAGTCCGGATGCAAAAGTTATGGCCTGTCAGTTCGGGATGACGGTAGTACGGACAGGGTCCGTAGTACCGAGGTCCCAGTATCGCCCTTAGTACCGGTCGGTACAGAATAAGGTCGTTTGGCGACCTGGTATCCCCAGGGAATGTCCGGTAGTACCGGGGTTCGCGTTTTTGGGCTTCAACGGTTGGATTTTGGGGGGACCTATTTAAGAGGCCTTCTTCCCCAATAGTTCCTCAAAC
This sequence comes from Avena insularis, assembly GCA_023614405.1. Taxonomy (NCBI): domain Eukaryota; kingdom Viridiplantae; phylum Streptophyta; class Magnoliopsida; order Poales; family Poaceae; genus Avena; species Avena insularis. The sequence goes on from CM042693.1 coordinate 20,745,215, forward strand.
ATTCTTGCAAGTTTTCCCCTCCATTGTTGACCTTCTTGAGCTTGCTTTCTCTCAATCCCTCCGATGATTCTTGCATATTCTTGAGGGATTTGAAAGAGGAGATCTAGATCTACAATCCCACCAATTAATCTCTCCTCTAAGTGAGGGGAACATATTGGGATCTAGATCTTGGAGTCTTTTGTGGATTTTCTCCATTGTTCTTCCTCTCTTATTCCCCCATAAGCTTTTGTAGCTTTGGTGGAATTTGGGAGAGAAGGATTTGAACACCTTTGTGGTGTTCTTGCCATTTGCATTTGGTGCATCGGTTTGTGTTCTCCTCGGAGGATTTGGTTTGAGTGACTCATTGGAGCTTGTCCCTCTTGGGTTCTTGGAACCCTAGACGGTTTTGTGGCCTTGGTGGCATTGTGGCCTTTTGTGGCATTTGTTGGGAGCCTCCAATTAAGTTGTGGAGAAGTGCCCCAACCTTGTGAGAGGTTCTGGTTGCCACCGATAAGTGCACCGATAGTGGAAGCGTGGATCAATCTCGTTGGGGTGAGACTCACCGGAGAATAAGGGAGGCCTTTTGTGGCGTTGGTGGTTTGATACCACCCCCTCTCTAAACGAGACGTACTCCATGTTGGGAGGAACTCGGTAAAATATCGGTGTCCCGCATGCCTCGGTTATCTCTATACCCGAGCTCTTTACTTATGCACTTTACATTGTGATAGCCTTCGTGCTTGAAGTAATATTTATCTTGCTATCACTTTGTTGCTTGTATTACTTAGCATAAGTTGTTGGTGCACATAGGTGAACCTTAGTTGTTATAGGTTGTGCTTAACAAAGTAAACACTAGTTTTATTCCGGCTTTGTTGAGCCACTCTAGGAAAAGTTTTAATCGCCTATTCACCCCCCTCTAGGCGACATTCGTATCCTTTCAACGGTGTTGCATGTCCCAGACAAGGTTGGCGAGGCTCTCTAGCTTGCTGGCGACAATGGGGTGGCAAGTTTGTTCTCGGCATGATCACCATTGATGGCTAGGCTTGCTTACAGTGGTGCTAAAGATAGTTAAAGGGGCTGGATGATCTATTAAGGGCTGGTTGCAACTAGAGAGGGAACAAGTTAGGCCAATTTTACTGCACACTATAGTGTTTGTTGTTTGTTTGATTTGAATCTGCAAGGTGTTTGATGAAATGGCCGTAAAAAATTTAAATTTGAATTTTGAATTCAAACTTTGTGGGTTTGCTAGGCACATGCTAGGAGTGTCTGGTTAGTTGGATTAGTCAAGGGGCATTGGTTTGGTTGGGTTTTGAAAATGGATGATCTTCACATATGAATAACATTCAATTTTGAATTGTGATTTGAATGGGTTTGCCAAATGTTTCTGCAAGTTTGAAAGGTGGGCCTTGATTCACTTTTACTAGTTCTATCAAGGGGTGAAAAGAATTGGGAAAGTTTCTGTTTGAAATCTTGGACTAGAAACACTCAAAGTGACCTAGTGAGCAAGATTGGGAAAAATGACCATTTGCTTTATCTTTGATTTTCTCTTTATTTGTTTCTGTTTGGAAATGTTCTAGATGATGTTATATTTGTATTTAAACCATTTCTTGCTATTTAGGTTAATCACACAAGATCATTCATGCATTTGTCAAATCATTTCATTCACACATGCCTTCATATGATTTTAATTAATCAAAGTTTTTGTTAACCCTAATTTTAGTGATTAGAGTTTGATGATCCTTGTTTTATATTTTTGGGATGTTACACAGAGCCCCGCGAGCACCGCCGCCACCACCCACATCAAGCGGAGGTGAGGTACCGAGCTGCATCCTGTCACCGATCAAGCACGTCGTCCACCAAGCACCATGGGCAACGCCAAACGCCATAGAGAGGGGGCTTCGACCACCGCTGACAAGGGGCTTCGGGCCGGGACCAACGGCTGCAAGACATGGGCCCTCAGATATGACCGTTGTGCCGTCCTCATGACCACAGCGGCAGCCGCTGTCCCTGAGGAATCCCAGGGTCATTGCCCCGGCGTCCAGACTCCGCCGCAAGTGACGCCATGTCCAGGGTCACCATGCCACGCCGGCCGGAGGTCCCTCCGCGCCAGAAGGAGGCAGCCCCTACCACTACCCACCGCGCGAGAAGATGAGATCCCGCTGCCACCGCTGTCTACCGCTAGGCCTTTGCCCGGCGTCGTCCTCCGGGGGCGATGAGGGGATGGTGACGAAGGGGGGCTGGGGGCGGTGGCGATTTAGGGTTCGCCCGAGCCGCCCCCTGAGAGCGACACATGCGATGTTTGGATTATGATTCCCACTATCGGTTTATCAGCGACGTCAATCAGGCTGTTCGGTTATTGTTTTCTAAAATATTGGTGTTGGTACTCTTGTCGATGTTGGTTGATTACTTTAGTGACTGTGTGCATGCACGCGGCCTTAGCATTGCGGCACAAATTAAAATTATGGGAGAACCAACATTGGTATTTACAGGTCTCTAGTTTGGTTTCTATGTCAGTTTAGTTCGGCTGCTTTAAAAGAAGTGCAAGATTGTGTCATAAAAGAAAAAAAGAGTACGAAGATCTAAAAAATTTGTTGGTTTCTTTTAAACTTTATTTTGTAATTATTGGAGTCAGCTCATGTATCTCTACCATGTACTATTTGCTTTTATTAATATGACGTGGTATTGATTGTCAAAAAAAATTAGGGCTATATGCTCGAAAGGAGTAGATTGCATAAACACACGCCTACTGCAGTCGCATTAACCAAAACCCGACTATCGTTTTTTTTTAAAACACCAGCTACTGGGTATCATAGTAACAAATACTACCACAATTCTACAAAAAAACTTTGGCCATTATATAAGGATTAAGACATGCAGAGACAATCTGGCAGGTCCGCTTTGGATCCACCATAGACAAGTTCACCGGGTTGGTTAGCACCATCACCGTCGGATCTTCATCTCATATGTCTGAATCCTTATAAATTTCTAAATTTTGTAGAACTGTAGGGCTTGTTTGATTCAAAGGATTTGTAAAACACAGGAATGGGAAAAGTGTAGGAATAGAATGACATGACACTTAGAATCCTACAGGAATGAAAAATGCAGGAATCGATAAGATAAGCTGTTTGATTGCACCGCAGGAAAAACACGGGAAATTTTATAGGGTTTAGGTACATGTCATAGTTGTCATAGACACATAGGATTTTTTCCAAGAGGTCTCACCTCTTGTTAAAAATCCTATAGAATTGTAGTGTAGGAAAGCAATCCATAGGAATTTTGTAGGATTTATTCCTTTGAATCAAACATATTCTATTGGAAAAAGTCCTATGGATTGGAATCCTATAGAATTTCTTTGAAAATCCTTTGAATCAAACATGCCCGTAGTATTTTATAACGGTACTGATAGTTGTTACAGGACCCAAACAGTTGGTGTTTTTGTTAGGGCAGCCCCGCTAGACGTGTGTTTGTGCAGTTTACTCGTTGGAAAAATAGAGATTTGCACTAGTACATACTACTACATCTGAAGTGTTTTATTTTGCAGTAATCTGTAGTGTGCCAACAGATAGTTAGAAATCTGATGCATATATATACCTGGTTTAATAGTACAATACCAAAATATACCAGATTTAAGCGTTTTCTCCATTCTCATAGGTAGGGGGGGGGGGGGGCTAAGGATGACAATGATCAGGGTAGAGCAATACCATGACCATAGCCATGTAGTCAATGGATATAAAAGCTTACCCATACCCGTACCGCGTGTATAAAACTTTACTCATACTCATACCCGGCGGGTACCCATACCCATTGGTATCTGGCGGGTATATCCAATAGTACACAAGTTATTCAAAATTTTACTTTCATCGATAGCATATTTGAAAAAGAAAATAATCTTTACTTACTAATAGTGAATGAGTACATAGAATATCAAATTAAAGTTTAGAAGTCGTAATCTCATACTGGTTTTTAGGCTTCTTGACCACAATAGGGTGAAACTCTATACGTAATTTTAACATGTCAATTTAAATTGATAGGATATACGTATACCCATGGGTATAAGTCTATACGTGTCCGTACTCGTGACTAACAGGTAGGGTATGGTATTACCCATGGATATAAAAATGTGCTCATACCCTATCCACGCGGGTACAGTACCCACGGTTACCCGTATCCATGGGTGAAATTGCCATCCTTAGGAAGACATTTGTCATGTCAAACATATCAATCCACCTGGACACACCTAAATGACACATCGGCTACGACAAGTGGCTACCTCTCTCATCGTCTTTCCACTCCTCCATTTTCATCCCTCTCTACACCACATCCACCTCTTTTCCTCGAGAGACCAAAAAACATACTTTTGTCTCAAAATGGTGTGAACGATGTCAAAATTATTTAAGTAGCATTTCGACCCAATTTGGCACAGGCTATAACTAAAATATCAGATCACATAATTTTGCACAACTTCAAGGATAAAAAAGGAAATATGTAAAGAACCCAATCATAGCCTTGAAGTATCATAGCCTTAGAAAGAAGCCTTAAAGTTGAAGAGGAAAGAAATAAAAATAACGTAATCTCTCGCTAATTATTTTCCTCACATGGGCGCCTTTAAGTCTTACAAGTCACTAGATATGCCCTTCATCCTAAAATATAAGACGTCTGAGGACGGTTCAAAAGTCAAATTTTATTATCTTTGACCAATTTTTTTTTAAAATATGTACATCTATATTATGGCTAATTTTTTTAAAATAATACATTTTTTTATTGAATTTCACAAATAATACTTAAAACGGACAAATTGCAAATCTGTTGGTCGGCCGCTCAATGCATTTAAACATCGCTTTCTGGGAACGAAACATCATCTTCGTCTGCTCAATCTGACGACATGCCTTCGTCCGTTCAACGGACGACACACCCTGCAAATCCCTCCTTCACCAAGCAGCCGACAGCAGGGTGTGTCGTCCGTTGAACGGACGAAACGAGTCTGTCGTCTGTCGAACGGCTGACCGACCAACAGATTTGCAATTTGTCCGTCTTGTGTATTATTTATGCAATTCAATAAAAAAAATGTATTATTTAAAAAAAATAGCAATAATCACGTTAAAAATATATATTTTATGATAAATCTATAGATATTGATTTAGTATTGTAAATATTTATATTTTTATGTATGTTTTTGGTTAAACTTATAAAACGTTGATTTTTAACTATACTTAGTCGCCTTATACTCTCCCGTTTGGAAATATAAGATGTTTTAGGATACATTAGCTTTATAAATCTAAAATATCTTATATTTCTACACGCGGGAGTATTTTGGAACTGAGTCAGTAGCATGAAAAAAATGTTTTAAGACAATTAAATCTTCTAAGAAGGAAATCTGCCAAGGCTGATATGTCACCACGGGATTGGCCTTGAAAAGATAAGGAGCAGAGCAGCCACATAAAAATGGCATTACCCCAGACGATCAGACCCCAACCGAACCATCTGTCTTCCTCCTCGCTGCGAACCCAAAAGCAAAGCCATGGCCACCATCACCACCATGGCCTTCATGGCCACCTTCCCGGCTCCCAGAACCGCTGCGCAGCCCTCGGCCACGCTGCCGTCTCGTCAGAATCTCGTGTCATTCGCGGCCAGGTCGGTGCGCGTGCACGGGCGTCGGCTGGTGGCCGTGGCTGGCTCGGCGTCCACGCCGCCGGAGCTGGCGCAGAAGGTGACAGAGAGCATCAAGCAGGCGGAGGAGACGTGCGCGGGCGACCCGGTGAGCGGCGAGTGCGTTGCGGCGTGGGACGAGGTGGAGGAGCTGAGCGCGGCCGCCAGCCACGCGCGCGACCGCAACAAGGATAGCGACCCGCTCGAGGAGTACTGCGAGGAGAACCCCTCGACCGACGAGTGCCGCACCTACGAGGATTAGCCGTGTGCATCAGCTCGTGCCGTTGCCGTCCACCATGAGCTTAGCTTGGTGGCCCATTGGCATCTCGGGCGTGTAAGCTTGGTGTTTTTGTTTATTTTTTGCTTGGCTTTCAATAAAGCGAGGTATATTGTTTGTTGAACTACAGGATACTATAATGTTTAGGAGCTGCGATTTGTGATCCAATTTCCAAAGGCAAGATTTTGTTGGGCCATAAATATTGATCGAGATTTAACTCTCAGAAAAGCTCGGTGGATCCGGTTACTCGTCAGGGGCTGGATTTTTCAGCAATTGTTGGATAGTTTTCAGGTGAAAAGGGAGTTTAGCCATGCCGTTATACCTCTGCTGCTGCGCGTCAAAATATTTGGCTGAACTTCAAGCACCGTACAACAAATCAGAGTGGCGCAGCGGAAGCGTGGTGGGCCCATAACCCACAGGTCCCAGGATCGAAACCTGGCTCTGATATTTTTGTATTTTTCCAACCTTTTTCTGAATTTTTTGCCATTCTATGGTTTAGTATAGTGCAGCACGCTCGTTGAGAATAGGGATGCTCGATGAGATTTGAGAAAGAATGTCGAGCCATAAACTGTACTGCGAAATTGGTTGTGGCAAAACTTATGATGACACAACAAAGTTCTTGGGGTCCAAAATAGCCAAGATAGAGGGGAAATGTGGAGGTTTCGGTCTGAATGACTGAACTCTGAACCAACGATAACATCTCGTCCAAGTAATTGCAAAGTGCCCTTGTTCAGAGGAACCAACATATGTGAAAAAAAATACAGTAGAACGGATATTTCAGTCCGAACTCATGGTAACATTTATTTCGTCCAAGTAATTACAAGATGTTCACATGAGATACCACATACAGTGGAAAATACAGTACAATGCAGATCCAAGTCTGAATCCATGATATCATCTACTTCCACCAAGTGACAGCACAGCATTCAGATTTTGGGCATTTTGCTGCCGCTTTAGGACTGAGAAGAGCTCATGTCCCAGAACCCGACTTCCAGCTCCAGTACCCGAAGGAAGGCCTCTTCAGCACTCTTGACAGCATCCGGTGTCCTATTTGCCAAGCAGCGATCAACGATTTGCTGTAGAGACTGGCAGTATTGCTTGAAATCTGCGCTGCCCCATCTCTGGCAGGTCCCCAGGAGCTCCGATGGCGTCCTATGCCCTTCTTCTATACAGAAAGCAAAGCTATCCTGGTACACGGTTTCAATTATCCAAAAGGTAGTTATGGCGACGGTGTAGCTTATCTCTGGATCATCGAAGCTCTGGAGAAACCTGGCAATAAGAATAATACTACCATAGTCACAATCTTAGCTATCTAAGGCTGCAGAATTGGATGAATGTCTGATAGAGATCAACCTGCAGTACTCTGTATTAGAACTGAGGGGAGAAGTACCGACTAGATCAACACCCCATTTAGCAGCTTCCTTCTTGAACCAGGAGAGCTCATCGCTAAGAGAAGCCAAGCCACCTAGGATTATTTCCATGTCCGTGCTGTCTGATTGCTTGCAACACTTGAGCAGTACACTAGCTACAAATGCAACAAATTCCCGCACAAACATGTAGTCCTGACCCTGAAAGATGGCACGTAAACAAATGTTTGTTTCCCATCAAGAACAGCAACAGCAAGAGCAAAGATAACCACTGTGACATTGATCATTAGAAAGCAACATGAAGCTAAAATAGTGAAGTATATGACGTCTGAATCTAACTTGCAACAATCAAGCACAAGGTACTAAGTATTGATGCAGAGTCATACCCTACTGCTTCCAGCTAAGCAGCTTCCAATTGATAAGACACTAAAATGAAATGTGTAGTTTCTTTTTTATTTTATATATCCTACAGGAAGTACTGTTCCTCATTGGTGCATCAAATAATTACATGAATTTGTAGTACAAGTGCCAAAAAGCATAACACTTTACAAACATCACAGGTAATTTTTTTTTAAATCTGTTTCATGTTCTTATATAAGAATGTGCACATTGAGAGTTTTATTTCCGGGAACAGGTTATATTGTTTTTGCACATGCCCTTGACCATGGAATCCCAACAGGGAACTTCACACCCCTAACTCCCTAGTTACTGGTACCTGCCACAAAAATATTCCAACGTTCTTCAGTTACCCAAATAAAGATAACACTGCACTTCAGTGACTAGCTAGCAACATATTCTGCCGAGAGGGAATTTCAGTTTACTAACTATAACATCCACGTCAGAACGAAGCCTGCATCATTCTCAAAAAAAAAAAATGAAGCCTGCATCATGCTAATTTCTGTTTTCCCGTTTATAGAGCAAGTCTGATGAAAACGAGCCAAATCTAATTTAGGCTCCCGCGTACATTTTCATTGCACTTACTCTACCCCTTTTAGAGCACGTCCTCCTAGTGTGTTGATTTGTAGCAGAAATCACCCAAATAACCCTGCACACATGCTAAATCGATGAACCGATCCAGTAGCCTGCCCTCCACCACAACTATTTCTCTTCTACTCGGTATACTGAAGTAACTCTACTAGTCTACGCCAGTGCAAAATGTCGCGCGCTCCGAATCAAAATCCACACCGTGTATATCAAGTGGTAAGCAAGCTATATAGTAGTCACTGGGGGGAATTGAGGGTGAGAAGGAACTGACGAGCCAGCGTCTGAAGGCGACCAGGTCGACGGTTCCGTCGCGGATGGAGACGGTGAAGGGGTGTCGCGTGGCGCGCTCGTACATCCCGCGGTGCGTCGCCATCCAGCGCGCCGTCGTGCCCTCGTCGGCCCCGCCGCTGTCCATGGCTGCCGTCTGAATTTGTGATTAGCTTACCGCTCAGTCACACCCTTGGTCACCGGAGAGGATCGAAGTGTCAGTGGCTAGATCTAGATCGAGGAATTGAGATACAGAAACAGAGAAACCAAATAGAACACGGAAGCTCGAGAGAATACTACTCCCTCCGTTTAGAAATATAAGATGTTTTAATTTATAAATCAAATCGTATATTTTTTTATATATAGATTCATAGAAATTTAAAATAAATATATACATTAAAAGATATAGATATATTTATTTTATAAAGTAAAAAATATCTTATATTTCTAAACAGAGGGAATACATAACTACTGAACCCAGAAAACATGTATCGGAGAATATGGATAACGCATTTTTGACGCGTCGGAACAGATTCTGTAAAATAAAATTATGCTAAGCAAGACAAGTAACAAGTTGATAACAGATATATTACTTCAAGAACGATGACTATCACAATGTAAAGTGTATAAGTAAAGGGCTCGGATATAGAGATAACCGAGGCATACGGAGACAGAGATGTATCCTAAAGTTCCTTTCTTTTTAGGGGAAGTACGTCTCCTTTGGAGGGATGGACGGTACTAAGACCAACAACGCTACAAGAAGCCTCACCCTATTCTCCCGAGAACCGCCAGCAAGCACCCGATCCACTATGGGACACTTGACGGTAGTCACCAAACCCGTACAAGATTAGGGCATTCTTCACAACTTAATTGGAGGCTTCTAATAATCACCATCAAGGCCACTAACTTGGAGAGCTCCAAAACATAATTGGAGGCCCCAAGCTAGAACTCACCACAAAGGCCACAACACCGTCTAGGGTTTCAAGAACTCAAGAGAAACAAGCTTCTTGATTTCACCAACCAAATCCTTTGAGGAGAACTCAAAATGATGCACCCAATGCAATGGCAGGTCCTTCACTCTTCCACCAAAGGTACAAAATATTATGGAGGAATAAGAAAGGAAGACAATGGAGGAAATTCACAAAAGACTTCAAGATTAGATCCCAAGATGTTCCCCTCATTTAGAGGAGAGATGGTTGGTGGAGTTGTAGATCTACATATCCTCTCTCTTTACCGTCAAAATGCAAGAATCATGGGAGGGAGAAGGAGTAAGCAAGCTTAAGAGGGGCAACAATGGTGGGGGAAACGATCTCAAGAACATGTGAATCAATGGGGAAGAAGGGCCCCCAAAATCCAACTGTTATGCCCAGAAAACACCCGGGGGCCGAAGTCTCTCGACCCCCGCCAGAGTCTCCGGTGCACCCAACCCATGGGGAGATGATGGCAACAAACATGGCCACTTTTCGTTGTGACTCCAAGTGCAGAGTGTTGTAGCAATCTTTTTTCCCCACAAGGGTGACTCGAGGGTTTATATCAAACTCTCGAGGAATTAGTTATGAAAGGGTATTTGTCTTCTCTTTAAACAACCTGTAAAATAAAATAATTTGTCTTGTGTCCCGACTTCACCAAGTGGTTGTCAAGCACAAGGTTTCGTATTAGTAATATGAAATAAAATATAACATAAAGTAAAGTAATGCAAACTAGATTGTATGGAAGATAGTAGAGTTGTTTTGGGGGTTTTATGAGTGATTGCAAGTAAACAAACTATTTTTGTATTTTTGAAATAATAAATTGCAAAAATTATAAAGGATAGTAGATGCAATGGAAATGTGTTTCTTATGATAAAAATTGGACCGGGGTTCATGGGTTCGCTTGTCTACTCTCTTTTTAAGTTATAGTGATCACAAAACAATTCATCAATGATAAAGATTCATGGAAATTCTATATGTGCTCTCTAAAGGAATTGATATGGGGATCACTTTCTAACATAGAGATGGAATACATCTCTCTTATACTCCCCAATAAAGGGAAATATCCATGCAATCTTGAATTAAAAACAAATCAGAGTATAGCTTTAAGCAATATAACATGATGTTTGAAATACAAATATGCTACCTTGATCCAACAAGGTTATCACACTGTCACATGATAACTATAGCACATGATTGCACTTTATCCCTAGTGAGGCAGCAAAATAAAGGTAAAAACCAAAGTAGATCTTGAATATTGTTTGTCCTAATTCAATCTCTACCACCATGCTACTCCATCTAACACACACTTATCCCTATACAAGTTACTGCATACAAGTTGGATCAAAACAAACAATTAAGAATGGGGTACATAATATGCATGTATCAAAACATCTTACCCAAAATAGATTTCAATCTCAAATATCAAATCATAGAGCAAAGATCCACGACATAGGAATTACAAATATTGTCCATTCATTTACTCCATGTGATGGGAAAGATCTAAGCATGTTTTTAACTCTCTCCCAAGCTGTTGCTACATGTTCATTATCATTTTGTCTAAATGATAGGATACTATTTCCGTTTTGTACGATTTTGATAGGTGGGTAGTATTTCTTAATGAAAGCTTCTTTTAAGTCATCCCAAGAGTTTATACTAGTAGTAGGAAGTGATAATAACCATTCTTTAGCTCTACCTCTTAGTGAAAATGAGAATAGTTTGAGTTTGACAACGTCATTTTCCACATTTTTAAACCTTTTCACATCACAAATTTGACAGAAATCATGCAAATGCATAGAGACATCCTCACTAGCACTCCCCAAAATTGTTCTTTAGTTATAAGATTTAAAAGACCAGGACTTACTTCAAAACTTTCAACAGTAATTTCAGGAGTGGTAATGGGTCTATCTATGAATATTGTTTCAGCAGCAAAAGAAAGGTAAAACCAAAGTAGATCTTGAATATTGTTTGTCACAATTCAATCTCTACCACCATGCTACTCCACCTAACACACACTTCTCCTAATACAAGTTGGATCAAAATAAGAAATTAAGAATGGGGTACATGATATGCATCTATCAAAATATCTTACACAAAATAGATTCCAATCTCAAATATGAAATCAAAGAACAAAGATCCACCATATAGGAATTACAAATATGACCATAATCATGTAGGGCGGCTCATATGGTACTAGATATATGAAGAACAAGGGAGAAATAGATCAAGCTACTGCCACAAACTGATACGTCCAAAACGTATCTACTTTCCCGAACACTTTTGATATTGTTTCTCCTCTAAACTTATGTGATTTGGATACAACTAACATGGATTGACGTAGTTTTCAGCAGAATTACCTTGGTGTCTAGTTTTTGTGTAGAAAATCAACTATTAAGAAAAATCCTGGAAAATATGCCAAAAATTATATTTCGCCAGAAGATCCACGGCTTTAAGACAAACGGTGGAGGCCTGGGGCCCCACACCTCAAGGCGCTGGTGGCCCAGCCATGGCTAGGGGGTACGGCCACCCAGGCACCCTCTCGGGCTCCATCTGCGCCTATAAGTTACCCCTTGACCTAAAAACCGAGGGGGGTTCTATGTTTTTCCAGAAAGAGTTCCGCTGCGCTGCCACCACCAGAAGCCGTGATTCGGATCCAGAAACTCCGTTCTGGCACCTGATACGTCGGAAACGTATCTATAATTTTTGATGCTCCATGCTTGTTTAGTATCTACTTTGCTTTGCTTTGTCTACACTTTGAGGTGTTTTTATATCTTTTCTGGACTAACCTATTAACAAGTTGCCACAAAGGTTCGCTTTTCTTTCTGCTTTTGGTTCGAAAGCGTAAAATCAATATTCTCGGAATTGGACAGGACAAAAGCCAAAGTCAATATTTTACCGTGAGGGACACGAATCCAGAAGACGAGACGGAGAAGCGAACCAGGGTGGCCAGACCCCCTAGGCACGGGTGGGACCTGCCCCGCTCCTGGGTAGGGTGTGGGGCCCCTGGCCGCCTCCCGGCCTCGCCTCTTGCCTATAAGAAGCCCCCGATGCAGAAACCCTAAGCACCCAATCAAAATTCCACGAAACCTTCTGTAGCCGCCGCCACCGTCGTCCCTAGATCGGGGGGATTTGAAGTTCTTCTCGGCACCCTACTGAAGGGGAAATCATCCCGGAGGCCTTCTCTCCGGTATGAAGCGTGAGTAGTTCCACCTTAGACTATGGGTCCATGTAGTAGCTAGATGGTTGTATCTCCTCCTTGTGCTTTCATGTATAGATCTTGTGAGCTCCGTTCATGATCAAGATCTAATCTATTTGTAATCATGCATGTTGTGTTTGCGGGGATCTGATGGATATTGAGATTACTATGTCAGATTGATTAATGATTTTGTCTTTATTATTCTATCATGTCTATGTTGTTTGTGATTTTGCATGATCTTTGTTGTTAGTAGCTATCTTGGACGAGTAGTTGCTAGTGACTCCAAGAGGGGGTATTTATGCTCGATAGTGGGTTCATGCATCTAGTTTCCAAGGGAAGTGACAGAAATCTCTTCGGTTGTAGATGTATTGTTGCTACTAGGGAGAAAATAACGGTCTCTTGTTCATGGAACAGGTGGATTGTTTACCTTACACACTTTGCTTAAAGCAGTTGTCTGTTGCTTGCAAATTAATACTGGAGGGGGTTCGGATGATAACCTGAAGGTGGACTTCTAGTCATAGATGAAGTTGGATGGTGGTCTATGTATATTGTTGTATTACCCAATCGAATATCATAGGATCTTTTTGTCTGGTATTGCATTGTTATGCCTTGCTTAGTTCCTGTCAATTGCCCTGCTGTAATTTGTTTACCCTTCATGCCATCTTGTTTATCTAAGGAGAGCACCTCTAGTGAACTATGGACCCCAGTCCAATCTTTACCATTGATACATCTTCCACTGTTACTTGTTTACTTGCTGCAAACCATTACCTTCCACACCATACGTTTAATCCTTTGTTATAGCAAACCGGTGAGCTTGACAACCTCACTGATTCGTTGGGGCAAAGTCTTGAGTTTGTGTTGTGTGTCTCCGCTGTTTGCAACACACTGTGACGTTTCCTTCCTCCTATTGGTTCGATAACCTCGGTTTCTTACTGAGGGAAAACTTGCTGATGTGCTGCCTCACACCTTACTCTTGGGGTTCCCAACATGCTTCACGTTAGCCATCAGCACCCTGCCGGGACGGGGAATTTGGAGAGGATCATTGCCATCGTCATCACCAACGCCTCTCCATCAACCATCGATGTTTCCCTCATACATGAGTCAGTAATCCCATGTTGTAGGCTATGGGGATGGTAGGGATTGGATGAGTTCTATCTTGTAATCGAATAAGATTGTTAGGGCAAAGTGCCTAGTATCTATATTAGTGCTATTTGACTTTGTTGCAACTTGTTGTGCTTAATGCTTGTCACTAGGGCCCGAGTGCCATGATCTCAGATCTGAAGTTATTATTGAATCATTATGATAGTATTGTTTGTGATCTTATCTGCAAGTTGTGTACACATATCATTGTCCAGATCCAAAGGCCCCAAAGTGACAGAAATTGGGACAACCGGAGGGGATGGTTGTGGTGTGAGGATCACATGTGTTCATGGAGTGTTAATGCTTTGCTCCGGTGCTCTATTAAAAGGAGAACCTTAATTGCCAGTAGTTCCCTAGAGGCCCCGCTGCCACGGGCTGGCTAGACAGAAGATGTTGTGCAAGTTCTCATTGCGAGCACGCATGACTATATATGGAGCACATGCCTAGGATTGTTTAGTACTTGGATGTTAGTTCTTATTTATATGCAATTCCCTAGATCTTGAAGTTACATGTTTGGACTCGTCCATGCAACGCCCGTCCATCCATCCCTATGCCTACCGCACTCGAATCCCACTGTTTACTGCTATTGTTAATATTGTTCTTGTTCTACTGCTGTTGTTGCTTTGCTGTTTCTACTACAAACTGTTGCTACTGATAAACTTCTGTGAGCAAGAACTATTTCCAGGTACAGCTAAATTGACAACTCAGTTGTTAAGGCTTGCAAGTATTCTTTGGCTCCCCTTGTGTTGAGTAAATAAATTGGGTAATACTACCCGCGAAGATTGTTGCGATCCCCTATACTTGTGGGTCATCAAGACTATTTTCTGGCGCCGTTGCCGGGGAGCATAGTTTTATTTGTAAGTTCACTTGAATCTACTATTGTTCACTGCTACTCCTTTCATCATGGGTAAGTCTCGTGATGGAAAGTTTCCTATTTTACCATCCACTACAAGAAGAGGTACAGTCCTAAATACCTCTGTTGCTCTTGATTCGCCGTCTGTTATAAGTAAGCTTGTTACACCAACACCACATACTCATTCTACACACACTGCTACTACTGCTGAGTCTGAAACTGCTTTTAATGCTCATGATGTTACTTCTACTGTTCTTGATGCGAGTGGTTCATTAGGTCCTTTCCTAGATGCTACTATGGCTGGTCTAGGAAATACTGAAACTCCTAGTGAAGACACTGTTACACCTATTAGCTCACCAGAGTCTAGAGAGAGTTATGATATTAATGATGGTTACATTGAGTTCACTGATGAATTTGTTGAAGAGTGCCGAAACACACATGGTGTCTAAAAAGTGTCTAAAGGAGAAAGGTATTAGAGCTGAAGATGTGAAGAATCTACCTCCTATAGAAGAATTATGTAAGCCAATTCCCCACTCATCCACTATTGAGGTACACTCTCTCCAACACTTTGATGAAGGTGATATTCCCTACGGTAAGCCTCCTGACCAATGCTTAGAGGAACTTGACACATTTATTGTTAAACAAGGTAATTTTAATAAACAAGTTCAGAATCATTTATTGGAAAACTCTAGAGCTATTAAAGAGTTGAAACATATTGTGGAAAGAACTTCCAATGATATTAAAATGCTTTGTAAACACTTTCAAATGATTCAAACCCAACTTTATCAACTTGCTAAGGTACAAAAAGATACGCTAGTTAATGCCTTAGGAGATAAATATGCTTATGGAATTAGAACTAGGAGTGGTATAGCTACTCAAGATCCTTTATATCCTGAAGGACACCCTAAAAGAATTGAGCAGGATTCTCAACAAGGTGAAAGTAGTGGTAGTCCTTGTAAGAGAAAGAAAAAGAGACATAAGGTAGTTGAGGAACCACTTGAACCTGCTGTAGATCCTAATAGTATATCTATCTCTGATGTTGAAACTGAGAGTGGTAATGATAAAAATGATGCTCCTGATAAGGAGGAAGTTGAGGAAGAGCCCAAGAAGCACACTAAGAACACCAGGTACACTAAGGAAGATTTTATTGATAAGAAACATGGTAGTGAGAGGGAACCTTGGGTGCAGAAACCTATGGCTTTTCTAGGTAAGAAACACAAGTAAAAGGAGGAAGAACACTACAACAAGTTTTGTGAGTGGATGAAACCTTTATTTTTGCAAATTCCTTTGACTGATGCTATTAAGTTGCCTCCTTATTCAAAGTATATGAAGGATATTGTCTCTAATAAAAGGAAGATTTCTAATGAGGAGATTTCTACTTTGCTTGCTAATTATTCCTTCAATGGTAAGGTTCCAAAGAAACTTGGTAATCTAGGTATACCAACTAGTCCTTGCTCTATTAAAAATAATTATGTTAGAACTTCTTTATGTGATTTGGGAGCTGGAGTTAGTGTTATGCCTTTTTCTCTCTACAAGAGACTCCGTCTAGAAAAGTTGATACCAACTCATATATCTTTACAAATGGCTGATAAGTCAACTACTATTCCTGTTGGTATATGTGAGGATGTTCCTATTCAAGTGGCTCATAATTGCTTGGTTTTAACTGATTTTGTTGTGCTTGAGATGCCTGAAGATGATAATATGTCTATTATTCTTGGGAGACCTTTTCTTAATACTGCAGGTGTTGTTATTAATTGCAATCAAGGAAAAGTAACATTCAATATTAATGACAAAGAGCATAATGTTTATTTCCCCAAGAAGGTTGCTAGAAGCTATTGCCTGAATTTCATTGAAAATATTGAGAGCATCAACGTTGGAGAAATATATTGTCCCATTCCACAAGAAAATTTTGAAACTATTATGATTGGGACCATTGCTATCAAGTATGAGGTAACATAATCACCTTGTGGAATGCAAAGTTTTGTTTCATATAAGATTGTTTTGGTAACGTGACTTGATCAACCTTGTTAACAAAAGGATTTGAATGGACAAAATAATGTTTTCACTTTGGTTATACTTGCTTTCTTTTACTTCTCTCCTTCCTAGTCTTTGTCTTTTCTTTTGCTAACTTTTGTTTTGTTAGTTGTTTGCTTGTTAGAGTGTCTTAGAGCTTCTGTAGTTTGGTTTTTGGTTTGCTTTTGCTTCTTCTAAAAAACTGTTTTTGCGAGAAAATCAATTTTCATATCCTGAAAATTGGCCAAAAATAAAGTTTCCCGGAAAATCCCAGAAAATTCAAAATAAATTTTTTCTCGAAAAAAGGGGCAGAGGGACACCTGGAGTGACCCAGGGGCCACCCCAGGTACCCACACCCCTAGTGGGCGCGCTCCCCCTACAGGTGACGCCTGGGTGGGGTGTGGCCCACCTGGGCCCCTCCAAAGTATCTCCTCCCGGCCATCTTCTTTCTCTCTCCCAAAAAACACCAGAAAACTTGCTCAAGCTTGAGTTCCTGCTGTTCTTGCTTGTGATTTTCTATCTCCTTGCTCAGCCCCTCTTTGCTATTGATTTTTGGATGGATTGCTCCTTGGTATGTGCCTCCTCCACTTGTCTAATTAGATTTGTGATTGATAGATTGTATCTTGAGTATTTTGCTGCTATAGGTGACAGGTTGTGTGAGCTTGCATGTTTGTTATATGCTTAGAGTTTTCATTTTGATGCATGTGTATCCCTCTAGCAAGTTCCTATAGTAGTTTCTCATCATTTATCGACTTGGAAATCACTTGGTTTGATGTTTGTCTAAAAATTTCAGAAAAGAGTGGTCATGGACAACCACACTTTTGGTGAAATATTTGAGAGTGATGCACCTAGAAGGGTAAGGCCTTCAAGATCATCCTCCCAAGCTAGGCCCTCATACAATAAGGATATCATTACACCGTGATTTGGCGACGAGGGAGATGAGGGGGATGCTCACCCTTCCACCTTTCCTTGCCCAACCTTTTTGCGGGCTGCTGGGATTCTTGATGATTTTCTAACCTTGGTTCGGAGGGTTGGACTAACAAGCTATATGCAGGATGAGAGCGTGCAATATGCAACACTCACTAAAACATTTGTGGAGAGTTTTTCTTTTACTAATAGCTTGTTCAAGCCAGATGTGTCTTTCAAAATTTATGGCAGGCCTTACACCATGACATTGAAGAATTTTGTGAGGCCTTGGGACTTGGTACAACTGGGTCAGCGAAGAAGATTCCATCTCAACCCGCTGATTTGTTGGAGCTCTACCGTGGCATAACTAATGATGATGACCCACCAGCTTGGAGTTACTACCCGCGCTATTGAGCCCCACTTAGGCCAAAATCCTAAGCTTGGTGGGAGGTATATCGACATCACACTCATCTATATATCATGTTCGGTCAGTTCTTTGTATATCCATTCTTTCGCTTTCTTTTTGTTTCTTGGTGCTGCTTTCTCAAAAACACAAAAATACCAAAAATATTTTCGTTGTTTCTCTTGGTTTGTTTCTTTGCTTTTTTAGCCTTGGTTTGCCTTAAAGAAAAATCCAAAAAGATTTTGCTTTGTTTGCTTGTTTTAAAAAAATCAAAAACACCAAAAATATTTGTTCTTCTTCTTTGGTTTTGTGAGTTCTTTGCAGGGTTCAGCCGTCCTCAGTGGATTTTGGTTTCATGTTATTATTCAAGTCACACAAGTGAAGGGAAATAATGAATATTAAGACAACTCGAGGTGTGGTAAGAGGCTGGTAATGAACTCTATTTGTTTTCATTTTTGTACATATACTCATCATGGTGAGCAATCTTAGTCTGTTCATGTAAGGAGTATGTTACTGATGGATGCTTAGTAGTTCTTGCCTGTTTGTGATTGGCTCTAGCTTGCTAATAGTTTATAGAATGTCATATGAATGTTTACTTGCATTGTTTTATTCATATTTTGGTATGATATTGTGGTATCCCCCTCTGAAAGTTTCATGTGAATTGACTTGGCACATGCTCACGCATCCATATGACTAAACAATAGTCAGTAAGCCTCGATGATTTATTTTGCCTCAGAGTTATTGTATCACTTTCATGCAAAAATTAGTCTTGTTTTGTTGCAAGCATGATTATGACAATTATTGCTCGCTCATTTGTCGCTCCCTCTCTATTGCCTCTCTATTGCTAGACTTCACTTGCACTGAGTATGATCTCTACTTGTGCATCCAACTCCACAAAACCAATATTGCCAACAGTGTCCACCATACCTACCTATTAGCATTATTTGCTATTTCAGTGCATATTCTTTATGCCTTGTTTTCTTCCAAATAAAATGTTTGACTATTTTGAGAAAGTTAGTTAGTAAAGCTCTCACGAACTTTATGGCACACTTTATTCCTTGCACTTAATAATCCTGAACCATTGTGACCTATCCATGAAAGTCATATGCTTGCAAATTATATGCTGGGAGTTAGCAGAACCGTGCTGTCACGGGGAACACTTTCAACACTTATGGATACCTATCCAGTCGATACCTTGCTCTTTTGTTTGCGGATGTCGTCTGTGTGAAATAAAAGGGGAGCTTGTAAGTTCATGGAGTATATATATGTGTTAGAGAAACTCGTTGGCCGCTAGCCTAAGCCATGCCTAATCATGGTGGAAACTTGCAGCATCACCACAATGAGCATTTTGTGAAGCATAATCAATAAAAAGCTATGCACATAGTAAATAAAAAGATCACTGAGATGCTCCTTGTATGCTTGCCTTGTCACTTTGATCATGGGATAGATCCTGTATCATGTGCAAGGGGTACCCCGTTGGCGGTTCTCTATGATATGCATGTATGTACAATGACAAGAACTTGCAGGTAGCCAAAGTTGAGTAGCATGCGGAGCGGCCCTCGTACTCAAGGGACATGAGATTTCCAGTTTATGGTTTGTCAAGCATATAACTCAGATTGGACCTCACTTTCACCTTAACCATATGAAGATGCCTATGATAGGGGCAATGCAAGCTCAAAGCTAGTGAGTACCTTCCTTTCAGCATTTGGAAGCCTTTCAAACTTATTCAAAACCTTTTCACTTCCTTGTTGAGACACCACTTATTCTATGAGCACCTTCTTGAGTGCATAGTTGTCATTCTTGTGTTTGTCTCAAAACTTGCTTAATTATGTCATGACTTTGATGCTTGTATCTCTGATATTTTTACCTCTAGTCTTCACTTGAACTTCAGAGGTGCCTTGGCATTTACATTGTGCTCTACAAACGAAGGCAAGCGAGATACCACTCTATCATACCTTACTATGAGCATTGCAATGTTGCTTATGTTTATGTTCCATGCTACTTATTATTATTGAGTTGGTTTCTCTTCATAGCTTGCAATGACTATTGAGTAGACTTGGCTGCTTACTTCTTATTATGAATGGTTTAAGCATCTACTCTTGTGCTGAGAATATATACATCATATGAAGCAAATGTGTTCGTGAAAGTTCTTTTATCGCACTCAGTTTTCAACTGAATTGCTTGAGGACAAGCAATAAGCTAAGCTTGGGGGGAGTTGATACGTCCAAAACGTATCTACTTTACCGAAAACTTTTGCTATTGTTTCTCATCTAAACTTGTGTGATTTGGATACAACTAACACGGACTGACGCTGTTTTCAGCTGAATTACCTTGGTGTCTAGTTTTTGTGCAGAAAATCAACTATCAGGAAAAATCCCGAAAAATATGCCAAAAATTATATTTCGCCAGAAGATCCACGGAGCCAGAAGACGAAACGGAGTGGAGGCCTGGGGCCCACACTCGCCAGCGCGGTGGGCCCGCGCCTAGGGGGTGCGGCCACCCTAGGCACCCCCTCGGGCTCCCTCTACGCCTATAAGTTACCCCTTGACCTAAAAACAGAGGGGCGTTCGACGTTTTTCCAGAAAGAGTTCCGCTGCGCCGCCACCACCAGAAGCCGCAATTCGGATCTAGAAACTCCATTTTGGCACCCTGTCGGGACAGAGAATTTGGAGAGGATCATCGCCATCGTCATCACCAACGCCTCTCCATCAACCATCGATGTTTCCCTCATCCATGAGTGAGTAATCCCCCGCTATAGGCTATGGGGATGGTAGGGATTGGATGAGTTCTATCTTGTAATCGAATAAGATTGTTAGGGCATAGTGCCTAGTATCTCTATTAGTGATATTTGACTTTGTTGCAACTTGTTGTGCTTAATGCTTGTCACTAGAGCCCAAGTGCCATGATCTCAGATCTGAACTTATTATTGAACCATTATGATAGTATTGTTTGTGATCTTATCTGCAAGTTGTGTACACATATCATTGTCTGGATCCAAAGGCCCCAAAGAGACATAAATTGGGAAAACCGGAGGGGATGGCTGTGGTGTGAGGATCACATGTGTTCATGGAGTGTTAATGCTTTGCTCCGGTGCTCTATTAAAAGGAGCACCTTAATTGCCAGTAGTTCCCTAGAGGCCCCGCTGCCACGGGCTGACTGGACAGAAGATGTTGTGCAAGTTCTCATTGCAAGCACACATGACTTATATATGGTGCACATGCCTAGCATTGTTTAGTACTTGGATGCTTGTTCTTATTTATCTGCAATGCCCTAGATCTTGAAGTTACATGTTTAGACTCGTCCATGCAACACCCGTCCATCCATCCCTATGCCTACCGCACTCGAATCCCACTGTTTACTGCTACTATTACTATTGCGCTTGTTATACTGCTGCTATTGCTTTGTTGTTGTGATGCAGCACAAGGGTTGTGGAGGAACAACTCCACCTTGCTGCTATAATAAAGATAGCACAAATGTTGAAGGAACCACTCCAACGTGCTGGGCTAGATATCGCTCTAGAGGCGTGCAGATATCGCCTAGGGGGCTGTCAAGAGTTTAATCCAAAAACTCTCAACATACTAGATCTAATCCAAGATCTAAAACAAGAACACAAGGTTCCATTTATTTGATAGGTAGTGGGTACATAGTCCGAGTTCCATAGATAGAGGTGAGGACCTCTATTTATAGGCCTCATGAGCCTCCACTTCTTAGTTCTACTTATAGCTAGAAGGCTCTAGAGAATACTACTTAAAACTAGGAAGTAAACACAAACAACATGGTTACAACTCACACTAGAACACTCCAGAAACTACTACAACACATATGACTAAAAGACCAAATTACCTAGAATATAGTAGAAGCGTGTAGAAACTAGTACTGGATTTTATTACTGTTGTATTCCCACTACTGTCCCTCATCATCCTTCCCTGGTTGTTTAGAACTCGACCTCGAGTTATCTTCATAGAGTGCTTGTTATGGATGTTGAAGAGCTAAGTCTGCCACATTGAATGTGTTGGATCTTCACGCGGCGCTTGGCTATGTTGTTCTGCAGCATCCATTCTCTTTTCCAATCCTTCCATTGTTGGCTGCAGCTTTATCTCCAATAGAACACCAAGAACTGGAATGGATCATCAAGGCTCTGATACCACCTGATGCAGCACAAGGGTTGTGGAGGAACAACTCCACCTTGCTGCTATAATAAAGATAGCACAAATGTTGAAGGAACCACTCCAACGTGCTGGGCTAGATATCGCTCTAGAGGCGTGTGCTAGATATCGCTCTAGGGGCGGGGGCTGTCAAGAGTTTAATCCAAAAACTCTCAACATACTAGATCTAATCCAAGATCTAAAACAAGAACACAAGGTTCCATTTATTTGATAGGTAGTGGGTACATAGTCCGAGTTCCATAGATAGAGGTGAGGACCTCTATTTATAGGCCTCATGAGCCTCCACTTCTTAGTTCTACTTATAGCTAGAAGGCTCTAGAGAATACTACTTAAAACTAGGAAGTAAACACAAACAACATGGCTATAACTCACACTAGAACACTCCAGAAACTACTACAACACATATGACTAAAAGACCAAATTACCTAGAATATAGTAGAAGCGTGTAGAAACTAGTACTGGATTTTATTACTGTTGTATTCCCACTACTATCCCTCATCATGTTGCTACTACAAACTATTGCTACTGATAAACTTCTGTGAGCAAGAACTGTTTTCAGGTACAACTGAATTGACAACTCAGTTTTTAAGGCTTGCAAGTATTCTTTGGATCCCCTTGTGTCGAATCAATAAATTGGGTAATACTACCCGCGAAGACTGTTGCGATCCCCTATACTTGTGGGTCATCACAAACCCATAGCCCGGAGGTGGACTACTCCCTCTTCATCATGGTGGTGATGCTGGAGATGTTGGAGAGGGTGGAGATCTCCTCGAAGGTGGCTCTGGTGGAGTTTCCCCCTCCAATCTTCATTGGACCTGACTCTGTTTGGTGGTGTTTTCGTCTCTGGTGTGCCCCACCTCGAGGACTCCCCGGAGGGTCCTTATATAGGGATTTTTAGGTCAAGAGAACTCCGTAAGCAAAAGAATCGAGGCGATTAGACGCCCGAGGAGAGAGATAGCATAGGTGGCGCGCCCACCTAGGCTGGGCGTGCCACCCAAGCTATCTTGGACCTCCTAGCCCTCCTGGGTGTATTCTTGTGCTCAAGATGCTTCTCGTAGATAAATAATAGCATTCCCAAAACTACAGGTCCATTTGACTTTGTATAGGTCCTGAAACACCAAAAACATTGAAAACAGGGTCTTTTTGCCTTGCCGGGTTATAGCCAAAATAAAGGGGATCATTGGTAAATCCCCCAAAATCAATGTAAAACATGGATATAACATTACATATGATGCAAATATGTGGGGAAACATGTTAACAAACTACAAAGTTCATGTACACATTTTACATGCATCGGGAGACAAAGATGCAACCCCTTGGTGTTCGTCCAAAGATGTTTTGGGTCGGAGACCCCGCTGCCTGGAGACCGGAACCCCCGCAAAAACTTACAAAAACACGAACACCAAAACGACCATAACTTCTGCATCCGGACTCCAATTTCGATGATCTTGGGCTCGTTTAGAAGAGGACAACAAGATCTACAAGATTATGTAGGGAAACATCATATTCCAAAAGGGGATAAAATACCAAGAATAAAGAGGTTACAAATATCCTTAGGTAAAGAACCGTTAAAACCTCCAATATAAAAAAAGGATTTCTATTTTCGTGCCTTTGGTTCGTTAGTTGTACTCACTTTTCCCCAGCCGCTTAACTTTTCCTCACTTTTCCCCTCACCATGTTAAGAAACCTCGCGAGCGCTCGCAGGCGCTCAGACGGAGGGATGCCGTCAGGTCAAAGGCTTGACCGTTACATGTTGACTGGTAGGACCGCGTTGGGGCGGGTCGGGTGTTGAGCGTTACATTACGAGGCCTCGACCGTTACATGCCTAACCGGTGGGGCCGTGTTGGTACGGGTCCTGCATACGTGGTGAAGGGTGGGGCCGCGTTGGGACGGGTCTTGCATACGTGGTGAAGAGTAGGGCCGCATGGAGACACGTTGGACCGGCCATTCTCGCTCACCCAAAGCATTCGCTTCCCCCCGAGCCTAGAACATCCCCCACACCGTCGCTCCGCTGTCCCGCCATCGTGCCCTCCTAACTTATGTCGTCCTCGGCCCCAGAGTCGCCCCTCACCCTAGTCGTGGATCCCACTCCACCTCCGGCTCTACTCTCGCCCTTGCTAGATCTACCCTTTTCACGGAACAGTATGCAACACCGCCTGGTGCACCGTATATCCCAGTCGAGCACGAAGAAGATTGGGTGGAATCGCAGGGATCTAACACATGGATTCTATCTGGGTAAGGATCATTTCCCTTTTGTGGGTTGATTATTCGCAGTATTTGAATGTGAATCACTGGTGCTCAACTAACTGCCTTGATTTTCTAATAGGATTGATCCAGTGCTGGCGTAATTCGTGGTTGTGAACAATATCTCTCTGGATTTTGCTTCCCAGCGGTGGTTTCAACCTCCATAACTCTCAGAGATATATAAAATCTCCCTAAAATCTACTGTAAAATCCCCTGGAGCAGTGGCGATTCAGTTGGTATGCAAGAGTGTTTATAATTATGAAACTCTCGCGCGGTCTGAAACTATAATCGACACAACTCTCGCACGGCTAGCGTTTCACTTTCAAATTAAAAAAATTATACAACTCTTAATGTACAAGAGTGTTTATAATTGACGCAACTCTTGAACACTTTCAAATTAAAAAAATATACAACTCTTAATGTAAAAGAGTGTTTATAATTGATACAACTCTTGAACACTTTCAAATTTAAAAAAATTATACAACTCTTAATGTAAAAGAGTGTTTATAATTGACACAACTCTTGAACACTTTTAAATTTTAAAAAACCATACAACTCTTAATGTAAAGGAGTGTTTATAATTGACACAACTCTTGAACACTTTCAAATTGAAAAAATTATACAACTCTTAATGTTATAGAGTGTTTATAATTGACACTACTCTTGAACACTTTCAAATTTAAAAAATTATACAACTCTTAATGTACAAGAGTGTTTATAATTGACACAACTCTTGAACACTTTCAAATTAAAAAAATATACAATTCTTAATGTAAAAGAGTGTTTATAATTGACACAACTCTTGAATACTTTCAAATTTTAAAAAATTATACAACTCTTAATGTAAAAGAGTGTTTATAATTGACACTACTCTTGAACACTTTCAAATTGAAAAATTATACAACTCTTAATGTAAAAGAGTGTTTATAATTGACACAACTCTTGAACACTTTCAAATTTAAAAAAATTATACAACTCTTAATGTAAAAGAGTGTTTATAATTGACACAACTCTTGAACACTTTTAAATTTTAAAAAACCATACAACTCTTAATGTAAAGGAGTGTTTATAATTGACACAACACTTGAACACTTTCAAATTGAAAAAATTATACAACTCTTAATGTTATAGAGTGTTTATAATTGACACTACTCTTGAACACTTTCAAATTTAAAAAATTATACAACTCTTAATGTACAAGAGTGTTTATAATTGACACAACTCTTGAACACTTTCAAATTAAAAAAATATACAATTCTTAATATAAAAGAGTGTTTATAATTGACACAACTCTTGAACACTTTCAAATTTTAAAAAATTATACAACTCTTAATGTAAAAGAGTGTTTATAATTGACACTACTCTTGAACACTTTCAAATTGAAAAATTATACAACTCTTAATGTAAAAGAGTGTTTATAATTTACACTACTCTTGAACACTTTCAAATTGAAAAATTATACAACTCTTAATGTAAAAGAGTGTTTATAATTGACACTACTCTTGAACACTTTTAAATTGAAAAATTATACAACTCTTAATGTAAAGGAAAATGGTGTTTACCTTTGAACAGTGTGAAATCGCACTTAATACGTGATAATGATGTGCTAAGAAAATCTTAAGAGATTATCATTTTCATAGAATGTAGGGATGTAATGCATAAACTTGCATATGACAAAAATTATACACCTTTGAACTCTTTGAAATCGCACTTAGGACATGGAGTGAAATATAATGCAAAAATTATACACCTTTGAACACTTTCCCTTCAAATTATATTGGAAATCATTTGTTTATGGAGTTAAAGCATCGGTGGCAAAATCGTTATTTTGCATGGATAGAGGGTGCCTCCCGACAGATAGAGGGGTTATCCTGTCCGCTAGATCATAGAGGATCAACGGTTGATGGTTACGATTCACATGACAATTGTCTCGACCAATCAGAGTGTAGCAGCCAAGATGAGCACATGTATGAGAGTTTGTCACTAAGAGGGAGGGGAAAACTAAGTAGAACTTAAAAACCAAAGGAGAAACTGACAAGGGGGTTCACATATAAAACAAAAAAAGATTTAAAAAATGGAAAATGCTTCTTTTATACAATAAAATACATATTGGCACACATCAAACTATTTAAAATTCAAATATACATCAGTTTGACAATTATTGCCTCATTCAGACAAATTATGTTTTGGGGAGGGATGTTTTGGGGAGAGACTTGAGTAGAAAGCCATGAACTTTTATAGATAGTAGGTGATTTGAGAAGTGGTGATTTAGGTTAAAACTTGATTTATATGCATTTCTTATGGTGGGAGGTCACATAATAAGACTCCCTGGGTAGATACCACTATGTTTTGATCTTTTTGAATTTGTTGTGCATAAAATGACTCAATTAGCTAGCTAAAACCCATTCGTTGACTCTCGGTTGACCAACCACCGGAGGGTAAAAGTGAGTATATTGCACACGACAGTGTTAGTACTAGAGGGAAAAACTGAGTACAACCAAACCGTTAGTGCTAGACTCGAGGGTATAACTGAGCACAACTAAGTGGCCAAGGTTAGACACGAGGGGGAAAACGTGACGCACGGTACGCGTGTTGCGGTGCACGGGGCGGTAGAGGACGTGTGTGGCCGTGTAAGGTGCAGTAGCGCACACGGTTACGCGGTGCACGGTGGTGCAACGAAACGTCTCCTTCCTTCACCTTTATAGAGGCATCCTCACTCTCACTCATCACTCACTCATCACTCACTCGCTCACTCACTCACTCACGCAACCATCTCCACCGTCCCATCACCTTCTGCAAACCCCAAAGAAAATCCAAACCACGCCGGCGATGGAGAAGAACGGCATGATGGCCATCGTCTCCTCCAAGGCAGACGATGAGGGGGCCCCGTCCCCGTACTGGCCCCCATCGAGGCATTGAAGGCAGCCGCCATCCCTGTCCCCGCTTCCGCCGTAGCCGCCGGTGAGGAGGCCCCCGTACCCGTACAGCCCCCTCCATTCTCTTGCAGATCCCGCAAGGCTGGGGCCCCTACTAGGACAACGATTACATCAGGCTGGAGAACCCCTTTGACACCAGCTTAGCCGACCCATGGTCGGAGGTAACTAGGATTTTCTCCCCTTCCTTTGTTCTTCCCCCATTCCCATTGTTGGATGCTAGATCGTGTGTTATTAGGGCTCGGCTAATCGGTGGATGCTAGGTATTTTTACAGTAGCTAATCCTCTTGTGTTAGATCTTGTATTTCGATGAATGCCCCTAGTTGGGATCAGTACTAGCACCGATCTGTAGTTGGGATCAGTATTCGATTTGGTTTGAGATTTGGGGATTGGGGAATAATCAGGGGATCTCAATCGGTTAATTTATGCAAGTAATCAATCCCGATAATCACGGTATATCAATCATGTCCTTATTGCACGCTACTGTTTTTTGTAATAGGTGGATAGCAGCAACGTCTGCAGCGACGACGAGTCCATGGACACCAAGACTCGTCAGGTGCTAAGGAAGATGAAGTCCGGCCAGTTCAATGGCTTCTTCGCCGCCGACGTCTATAGGTGCCCCTTCTGCACCAGGAGCCTCGCCACCGACTTCAACTCCCTCGTGATGCATGCCGATGACGTGAAGACATGCGACCCGTCAAAGAACACCAACGCCTTCAGAGCCCAACACAAGGCGCTCGGTTTTCACCTCCGCAACCTCCAGAAGGTGGCCATCAAGGAGGGTCGCATGCCCCTGATCAAGCCCTGACATGGTTATACCCTGCGGGTACACGACCTTAGCATACCTGGTCTAGCCCAAGGAAGGCTGACGACGAATACGCACCAGCCCATGAAGATTTTCGGGTGGCCAAGGCCCATGACGTCTTCGGATCCTTGGAGAGCAAGACTAGAGTAGATAGAATATTCAAAGGGGTAAACCCTAAAACTTGTATCTGACTCGATCTATGCCCGGGACCTGCCTACATCTATATAAAGGCTAGGAGGGTACAACGAGGAGGCTCTCTCACATCACCGCATACACACCTCCACGCCAGATTGCATCTGCGCACCCTGTAACCTTCGGTTCCGCCATAATCAAGAGCAGACAAGCAGAAGTAGGGTTTTACCTCCGGGGGCCTGAACCTGGGTAAACCTCGTGTCCCCGTGTTGTTTGTTTGCTAACCGTTCCGCGATCTCCAGTATCCCCATCTTCTCCAAAACCCAAGCTCATAACAATGGGCATTGACGAGATTAAACCTCGTCAATTGGCGCCGTCTGTGGAAACTAGGGGCGCTGATTGTGCGATCGTGACGGTTCCATGATCAAAAAATCTACGACTCGACGACCTTCGAAGGTCAGATCTGATTCGGCTCCCTCATTGTCGACGACGGCCAGATCTCATCCGAGTGATTCGTCTATGTCAGCTCGCTATGCCTCATGATCTCCGTCCTAGACGATTTCGTCTTCTTCACGATCGAAATCTGCGACAGCTACGTTGCTATTCGTGATGTTGTGATGACGAACAAAGAGCAAATCCGTATGGAACAAATCCCGGTGTAGCGAGACGTGTACCACGCAACCTTAGTCAACTCATGTGCAAAGGACAAGAAAAAATATAAAGAGGCAAGAGTTGATCGAGTATTGCAGTGTCCAAAAAGCGATCATGAGAGCTACTACTACATCACGTGGTGATGTTAAAAAAAAGGGGCCTTATCAATCGGCCAAGCATCAAAAGCCAAAGAAGAAAAAACAAGAAGATTTTGATGGATCGCTCAAATTACCATGGCAGCTCCAGAGTTCACGACCTCGGATGTACGGAGACACCATGCCTCCCAGCTGGCTACATGCAACGCATCAGATTCATCCAATATTGTCCTCGCGATCGGTACCCTGCGGCATCAACGCGTCCGCCGCGCCACTCGCCGTCGTGTCTACTCCCTCCAAACACAAATCTGGCGACCCCGCTCTATCGATTCCATTTGATCATGTCGATTCTATGTCTAAAGGCGGCGTCGATTCCATTGCGCGACCCGATACAAACTTCGGATGCGGCAACCTGATGCGGTCTTCGAATGTTGTGGCCCGTTACAGTCTCCGGATGCGGCAACTCTTCATCATCACGCGACTCCAGTCCGCCGCGTCGACTACGTCCGCCGTGTGACCAGTTGTGGTCTTCGACCCTGACGACCTGCTACACTTTTCGACTACATCGACCTTCTCGGTCTTCGATTGCGGCAAACTATTGCCACCATCGGCCTCGATGACCTGCTGCCGCGTTAACTCCGGTCCGCCGCATCGGTTCTTGGACGCCGCCTCGACTACATCAACTCTACGCTCGGGGGCTCCGCCGACTCTGCCTCGAGAACCGCTGTTGTCTTCGGTTCCAACGACTCGGGGGCTCCCTCCGCTTTGGCGACCCTCCACGGTCTTTGACTGCGGCGACCCGATACGATCTTTGGCTCCAGCGACTCGGGGGCTCCCTTTGCTTCGGCGACCTGCTATGGTCTTCATCTCTAGCGACCCAGGGATCTTTCGACTCCGTCGTGCGACTAGCTGTGGTCTTCGGCTACGGCGGCTCGGGGGCTCCTTCGGCTACAACGAACCACTACTTCGACGCCATGACCAGTTGTATCGCTTCCTCTGTGACTCGCCACAACGGCCTCGAGACCATGACCCTCCGGCTATGCTATTCTCACGACCCGTTTCACCTCGTCAACAACCAACGAAGCTAAATTCACTACTCAGAGTTGATTTCCTTTCTTACTTTAATCGCACTCGAAACACTCGGGGGCTGCGCCCTCTTCGAGTAACCTAATGTGCCATCGGCTCCACGCACTCGAGCACCTCGAACGCGACAGCCCGAGTAGCTGATTCTGCCTGACCGTCGAATTCTTGAACTCCGAGTGCCTCGGCAAGGTACTGAGACTAAGGGTAATCAGGCTAACAAAAGGCCTAGCATACAGTTCAAAAGTGTCGACTCGATCGGCACCAGAATCTTACTACACAAGCTGAAAGGCAAATATTCCTTACAAGATACAAGTACTTTACGATTCTTTATATTTTTCTGCAGCTTACAAGGATGTCAAATGCGCTGAGCTATTCTATCGGGTCCTCCAACGGAGTCGACCAATGCCAGTCACGTCAACAGACGCCAAGACCCGAGTCAAAGCATTCCTCGGATGGCCACATCAATCATCGACAAAAGCGGCGCTAGCCGCGCACCCGACAGAAGAAACGGCGTCGACTTCATCCACAACGTCGAGTCCTTCCGGCTAAAATGCCGCATCACTCCGCTACGTTGAATCCTGGCTTCTTATGCGTGAGACGCTGACTCGATGCACTTCCGGGTCCGTGGTTTTTCCTTGAATGAGTCTCCATTCGAGTCTGCGACTTGACTAGACACTCGGGGGCTACTCCTATTAGGAGCGCTTGTCGTGCACCCGATGTACTTCCGGGGTTAGCGGTACGCCCACGAGATTGTCGACTACAAGTGCACGATACAAGACTCGAGTCTCTGCCTGAGTCTACAACTCCGCCAGACACTCAGGGGCGAGCGCTGATCACGCACACAGAAGATCTTCGAGTAGCACGCTTCGATTCCTCACTCGAATCAATGATTCGACTAAGGACTCGGGGGCTACTCCTATCAGGAGCGTTGGCCGCCCACCCGAAGTATGATTAAGGTACTACGCCGCTAAACTATTTCTTCGAGTCCTATGTCGAGTCTACGACTCCACTATGGACTCGGGGGCTACTCCCATAGGGAGGACTGATTCAAGCATCCGAAAAAATTTGTGTCCTACGGACCTGAAGTAAGCAACAGCTGAACTAAAGTCTCTGTTCGAGTCACGACCAACAAACACTGGGTTACTTATAGGATGCTGGTCGCGCACCCTATGAATTCTTCGACTGTGATCCTTCGGATTAGCATGCAAAAACTTTTCGGCAACTCTGCCCCAATTAACGCTAAGTGAGAAGCATCCTCCTTGGCCACACGAAAAACCTCTGCGGTGATAAACATTCGGATGTTGCGTCTGCGATGCAAAGATAAGACCTACAGATACCATCTGATGGCCTAGTAACGCACACGATCAAGGCGCTCGCTAGTAAAAATCCTAACAAAGCGCGATGAAAAATCCCGACGGACACGTTGGGTACATCATTTAAAATTCACTGGAATTCCACTCCTGTAAGTCCTCCACGGCCTGAGTCGAATTACGCCAGCATATGTTCTGGATCCGAGTTGAGGGACTCGAATCTGAAGAAGATCGTATTGTTTTGTCCTAAGACTTAACTGACCCTGATCCGTCGGAAGAGTCAGACACACGCATCAACAATCCCTACACGCTCAAATCATTCTCTAGCAAACAGAGATAGCTGCACCCGAAAGATTGAAGAGTCCTCAGCCGAATCTACGATTCGATTGAACACTCGGGGGCTACTGACATGGTTATACCCTGCGGGTACACGACCTTAGCATACCTAGTCTAGCCCAAGGAAGGCCCACGACGAATACGCACCAGCCCATGAAGATTTCCGGGTGGCCAAGGCCCATGACGCCTTCGGATCCTTGGAGAGCAAGACTAGAGTAGATAGAATATTCAAAGGGGTAAACCCTAAAACTTGTAACCAACTCGATCTATGCCCGGAACCTGCCTATATCTATATATATAAAGGCTAGTAGGGTACAACGAGGAGGCTCTCTCACATCACCGCATACACACCTCCATGCTAGATTGCATCTGCGCATCCTGTAACCTTCAGTTCCGCCATAATCAAGAGCAGACAAGCAGGAGTAGGATTTTCTCTCCGGGGGCATGAACCTGGGTAAACCTCATGTCCCCGTGTTGTTTGTTTGCTAACCGTTCCGCGATCTCTAGCATCCCCATCTTCTCCAAAACCCAAGCTCATAACAATGGGCATTGATGATATTAAACCTCGTCAAGCCCAAGGCGCCCAAGGTCAAGGGACTGGGCAGCAGGAAGTGGAGGAAGCGCCACAGGGAGGAGGCGGAGCCCCTCCTAGCGCAGGCCATGAGGGTCCACTGATCCTGTACTGATGATGCTGTTGCTGCTGCTGTAAAGCAGCTTCTTTTGTTTTGTTGTCTGTGTTGAACTTGTAAGTTGTTGCTGCTGAGCAGCCTAACTGTCGAACCTAGTTTAAATATCGTACTATATAATCCTTTATTAACTGCTTTATCTACATCTGCTCTATTCATCTACATATTTATGGTGCTGGTTAGATTTTCTTCCTGATTGGGAAAATACGAGGGCCAAAAGGAACCATGAATGAAGAGAGAAGCTGATCTAGATTCGCTGCCTTTTTGGGCAAAAATAACAACTTTTAGCGACATAAAAGGGAAAAGGCGCCCTTAGAAAGGCCAATCATAAAAATAACAAAAAAGAAATCTTCCAATTTAGGCGACAGGGCGCATGTAACTACCATACGCGCCCCACATGGTTCCACACCACATCCCCCAAAACGTGTTGCCAACAAGCCGGCCCCACACCATGGGGGGTCCTACTACGGGACCCGACTGAACATGGCCCCACATGTCATCACGCAACGGGGGTGGGTCCTACTTGTCAGCATGTAACGGCGAGGGTCCACTACGGGACCCACCTGAATGCGGCCCCACTTATCAGCATGTAACAGCGAGGGTCCACTAACAGGACCCAATGGAGAGCGAGTTTCAGATCGATGTGAGAGTTCCATAATAGGAGCTAGACAAAAGTGTGGAAAAACTAAGCGTCTAGGAAAAAGTGAGTACATCTAATGAACCAGGGGCACGAAAATAGAAATCCCTATAAAAAATGCTATAAGATATTCAAGGGAAATCCATTTTTTATTAACTAGAGCTTGTTATGAAGATTACCACAAGCTCTAGAACCTCATTTGGATAAGACAAACAACAACGAAGAATGATGATGCTAAGTATTCGTAGGTTTGATCTCTCTCCGAAAGATACGATAGAGTTACTCACTCGAGAGTCCCTATTGATAGTATGACTATCTATCCTAAACCTGGTCTCCCAACCAACAACATGAGACCGACAAAAGGAAAAACCTATCAAGATCATACCTTTGCCTTGAGCATTACACTTGATCATGAAGTAGACGATCTTGTCCTTCTCAAGATGGAACACTTCCTTTGTTGCTCTTGCTCACGCTCACTTGATGAAGACTTGCGACTTGCCCCCCATACACCATGGGGAACCTCTTCTTTGAACTTATCTTCATCGATCAGTGATCACCGAGGATGGCAAGCTTCAAGCATGAGATCTTCTAGAGATGGCGCATATTTAGCTTGCACATCATTTATTTTAACTTTATTTGGATGATGTCTTGAAGATACACATGAGGAACTCCATATTCTTCTTCAAGACACTCTTGATCTTATTTTCTTTATTCTTCTTATACCACATGATTCCAAAAGGCCCAAAGCCCTTGGACTTTGCTTCTTATTCTTATTCTTCTTCATTTCTTCTACCTTGAAAGCCAAGACATGGTGCAAGCGATGCCAATGGAAAATTCCTACAAGTGCAACTCAATGCATACATTAGTCCATATAGATTTTCATTAATTACCAAAACCACACATGGGGGCCCACATGCTCTTTCAACTTTCTTTCACTTTACCTTTTGTTACTTCTATTTTATTTTATTTTATTTTACTTGCAGTAGTTGACTTCCTATTATTACTTTCAACACTTTAACGTTTTCTAGTTAGAAGTAAAAAGTACCTTACATACTCTAGTTTGTTCCCTTACATAGAAGGCCATATAAGTGGGTTATAGGTCGTTAGAGAATAGATATTTTACCTTCATCTCCTTGTGGGTTCGACACTCAAATACATTGAATTCTACTATAGTGTTTCCCTACTCTTGAGGCTTATCAAGTACTTTTTCTGGCGCCATTGCCGGGGAGCGTTGTGCTAGTAGGCTTATATTTTTGTCTGTATTGCTAGTTTATTTGTTTAGCAACTAACATATAAAACTAAAAATAAAAAATAGAAAATGGAAAACACCAAAATAGTGATGTTATGTTCACAAGTATGGATATAAATGACACTTTGTCTATGTACTTGAATGCTGTTGAAATTGCTAAGAGGCATAGAGAATCAAGAGAAGGGATAATGCTAGAATGTTTCATGAAGCTAAATTCTATTGCTAGTGAGTTGCTTGAATATTATGGTCAAACTTGTTTCACTAAACAAGGTATACAATTTGATTTTCAATGTATGTTCTATGAAGAATATGTTATATCATCTTACCATAGAGGTGATTATGCTCATTTAGGGATGGAACAAGTAGAGCAATTTGTTAATTTTATGGGATCTTATGAATTAGAAACCTTCATTGATGAACATACAAATATAACTATAGCTGGTAAATTTAATGTGTGATCACTATCATCATTGATTATTACATAACCAACTTCATAGAAAATATTTATGTTGTTGACTTCAATAAGAGGAGCATTGCTGCCTAAGAGAGCACTAATGTTTTGCAGTAAGGGGATGATAAAAGCATAAGCTTGGGTATGACCATGCAACCCCAAGAGGAGGATAAGGAAAACAAGTGGATGAAGAATGGAGTAGCTAACCATCTCCTACTCCCAACAATGGTAACACACAAATTCCCATGAGCAGCCCTTCTTACATAATTGCAAATGATGATTATTCTTTATTGCCATATAGTCCTCTATGTGGAACAATTATATCTAATATATTTGAGGATCAAAGTGATATAGTTGAGTTAGATGATCCATTATCCTTATTAGATGACTTGTCTTTATGTGGTGATTCTATTAAAACTATGTTGTTGAGTTTACTTTTGATGCTTGGATATTATGAAAGAGGAAGAATACGAGCCCTCTTTATGTTTACAATTTTTTTAAAGGCAAGCTACTGATCATTATATGCATTGTCTACCACAAAGTTTCTTCTATTTATTCATACACAAAATACTAATGCATAGGAAGAACGTTAGACTTAAAAGTTAATGGTTTTATGTTTTGTGGTGTGCTCCATATGCTTTCCAATACTATTCAATTTGAGCACACATTTTTATCTTAAATACTATTTTATAATAATTATTTTAGGATTTCAACTAAAAATAAAATTTGTAAAAGTAAATGATAAAAATGAATAGTGGAGAAGTTGGGGTCGACCTTAAACATGTGTTGTTCATGCCAATGGAACCATTACAAGTATATATCATTAAAAAAGTTTCCATAACAAAATAAAATAAAAATAGTGTTTCCTTGTATATATTTTCTTCTTGAATAAATTGGTTTTCTAATAATAAGTAAGTTTGTATCTTGGTTTAAACTACTATATCATCTATTTTGGAGAACTAACCATTTTGTAGGCATTAAAGTATCATGAAGATGATTTTTTTGTTGAAGATGGAATGTGATATAATAATAAAGGAGTGGAGGAGAAGAACTAGCAAAACCACAAGCTTGGCCCATGCATCCCCCTCTTCTTTCAAGAAACCTCAAGTAATATCATTGCAAACTCATGCTTTAGTTTTACCTTTATGTTTTCTTTTGTATGTTTGTGGAAACCATGTGTTTATTTGACTTTTTGGTTCATGAAATTTATTCTTTGTTATAATAGGGTGTTTAGCTTAAGTTTATATTTCCCAAAAATAAAGTACCAGGTTTTATTAAGTTGATAGAACTATTAGGAGTTACAATTTCCTACATGATGTTGTTTACGAGAAAATTCCCTACGGAGTTCTATAACTCTGATTGATCTCATATTTAAAGTGAAGTTGCATATTTTCATCCTCTTTATGCATTAAAATCAACAAAAATTCTTGACATGTTTAAGTAGGCAAAAAAATTATGTTCTACGACTACTATTTTTTTTGGACAGATTATGTCTTTTGTTGTTTAAGTCATTGTTTTGAGTCTCATTATGATTTATTATGAATATTTTGATCATATATTTATGTTATAAACTTAATATACTCCCAGTTAATCTCGAACCAAAATTTATTTGGGAGTTTTATAGCAGCTTGCAATATATCTTTGTGCCACTAATGCGACCTCTCAAAAAAGAGATGGGAAGAAAAGTTTTATGTTGAAGTTTTTTCACATATAATGGAGGAACACCACACCAAGAGCTATCCAAGGATGATGAAAACCATAATCTTGGAATGCCCAAGTGTAGGGTTCGCAGCATAGAAAACAAAAAATTCTTACGATGGGAACAACTATGGACCAAGATCTATCTACAAGATACAAGCAACGGGCGGATATACATCCATAGAAAACATACCCTTAAAGACTGACAAAGCTTAACGAGGTTCAACTCGTGGTTGATGTAGACAATCTCTTGCCGATCTCAAGATCGATAGGAAGTCCTAGCGCCGCAAAACAGCGACGCATCCGTGCTCGCACACACGTCCGAGGCACCGAGCAACCTCCGCCTCCTCGCTCCAGCGATGCATCGGAAGCACAACTATTTCTTGCCGAATAGCCACCGGGAACATGTATCTCGCTAGTCCAATACCATGGGGGATAAATACTAGAGGGGGAGAGAGATCCTTCACGAGGAGGTGTGAGTGAGAGAGAGGAGAGGGGAATCCTTTTATAGGAGGAGGGGGGCACCCAAGGGGGTGGCCGCCGGCCATGGGGCTGCCCCCTCCCCTCCTTCATTCATGTGGGTGGACACTCCACTCACACAAATGTCTTTCAATTCCCTCCACTCAAAAACCCACTCAAATTCCCATTAAATTTTCACCAAATTTAATGTAAACTCTCATTAAATAAAACTCCTTTTATTTATTCAGAATTTTGTCAATTACTTTAATGAAAAACATTCACATATAACCCCTTGCTAGTATTTCATTTCACATGCAAAAACACTTTCTGCAATTTCACCCGAAAACCCATTTCGGTATCTAGTGAAATAAATTCCTGCGCTTGTTATTCTTTCCGGCATGAAACTTTTGCTCCAAATGGTGTCAGTGTCTCTTAAGTGTGTCACCCTACGGTTCGCGAATAATGCGGACATGATCGAGACCCCTCTCAGATCAATAATCAAAAGAGGGACCTAGAGATCCATACTGACTCCCACACATTCAGCGATGACTTTCTTGTGATCGCGAGAACCTTTTATGCTAGTATTTTAATCCTTTTGTTTCGTGATATATTACATGTCCGAGATTCGATCATCGGTATCTCCATACCTAGTTTGATATCGTTACTGACATGTACTCTTTTCTCGTTCCCGTGATATAACATTCTAGTGATCAAATCACTTGCTTGCAAGCTAATCAATGTGATATCACCGAGGGGGCACAGAGCATATCTAGCCGTCATCGGGATGAACAAATTCCACTCTCGATCCATGGGCCTCAACATAACACTTTAGTAGTACTGAACCCATCTTTATAATCACCACATTACGGTGATGTTTGATGTTATCAAGATACTCTTCCGGTGTTAGTGATTGGCATGATCTCATGGTCTAAGGATTAGGATCACTTCGTATGTTGTTATAGCAATATAAACTCAATGACTTTGATCATAATGCTATACTTCAGATGAATGTTCATCAGACCATTACACTAATGGTGTGACCTTGTTATTAACAACATCCAATGTCCATGATCAGGAAACCTTGATCATCTTGTTAATCAACGAGCTAGTTTATGAGAGGCATAACTAGGAACTTTCTGTTTGTTTATTAAACACACATGTATTAACGTTTCCGTATTGATGCAATTATAGCATGCGAAATAAGGATCTATCATTTACTTGGAATATACATAATAACCACTTTATTATTTCCTTTCAGGGCATATTTCCTTTAGTCTCCCACTTGCACGAGAGACAATAATCTAGTTACATAGTGATAAATCTAACACCCATGGAGTTCTGGTGTTGATCATGTTTTGCTCTAGGGAGAGTTTTAGTCAACGGATCTGCTACATCGAGATCCGTGTGTACTTTACAAATCTTTATATCTCCATCCTTGACATGCTCGCGAATGGAGTGAAACCGGCGCTTGATATGCTTGGAATTCTTGTGAGACCTTGGTTCTTTGGCATTGGCTATGGCAGCATTGTTGTCACAATAGATCACCATTGGGTCCAACGCGCTCGCAACCACACCTAGTTCGGATATGAACTCCTTCATCCAAACTACTTCCTGAGTCACTTCCGAAGCAGCAACATATTCAGCCTCCGTTGTTGATCCCACCACCACGGGTTATTTGGAACTCCTCCAACTAACTGCTCCACCATTCATGAGAAATACGTATTCGGATTGAGACTTAGAGTCATCTGGATTGGTGTCAAAGCTAGCATCAACATAACACTTAGCGACGAGCTCTTCTTCAACCCCGCACACCTGAAACATATCCTTAGTTCTTCGCAAGTACTTAAGGATATTCTTGACCGCTATCCAGTGTTTCGATCCTAGATCAGATTGGTACCTGCTAGTCAAACTAATAGCATGTGCCACATCCGATCTTGTACATAGCATGGCATACATTATAGAGCCTATGGCTGAATCATAGGGGACTTTGTCCATTATCTCTCTTTCTTCCGCCGTAGCCGACTTTGAGTCTTACTCAATGTCTTGCCTTGCAACATAGGTAAGAACCCCTTCTTACTTCCATCCATTTTAAACTTCTTTTAAAATCTTATCAAGGTATGTACTTTGCGATAGCCCTTTTAGGCGCCTAGATCTATCTCTATAGATCTTTATGCCTAATATGTATGACGCTTCACCTAGGTCCTTCATTGAAAATTTGCTGTTAGATAACTTTTAACACTGTTTAAAAGATCTATATCATTTCCGATCAATAATATGTCATCCACATATAATATCAGAAATGCCACATTGCTCCCACTCACTTTCTTGTAAATACAAGCCTCTCCATAAGTTTGGACAAATCCAAACTCTTTGATCACCTCATCAAAGCGGAGATTCCAACTCTGGGATGCTTGCTTCAGTCCATAGATGGATCGTTGAAGCTTGCATACCTTGTTAGCATCCTTAGGATCGACAAAACCCTTTGGTTGTATCATATATAACTCTTTTTCAATATTTCCATTGAGGAACGCAGTTTTGACATCCATCTGCCATATGTCATAGTCGAAATATGCAGCAATTGCTAACATAATCCTAACCGATTTTAGCATCGCTACAGGAGAGAATGTCTCATCGTAGTCAACTCCTTGAATTTGTCGAAACCCCTTTGCGACAAGTCGAGCTTTATAGACGGTCACATTACCATCAGCATCCGTTTTCCTTTTGAAAATCCATTTATTCTCCACGGCCTTTTGGTCATGAGGTAAGTCCACCAAGTTCCAAACTTGGTTTTCATACATGGATTCCATCTCGGATTTCATGGCTTCAAACCATTTGTTGGAATGCGGGCTCATCATCGCTTCTTCATAAGTCGCAGGGTCATCAATTTCATCAATCATGAAATTCATAACAGGATTTCTGTACAGCTCAGGAGCTGCACGCGTCCTTCTAGACCTGCGAGGTTCAGTAGTACTCTATTTCGGAGTTTCATGATCATTATCATTAGTTCCCTCTTTAATTGGTGAAGCCAACTCCGGAACGACTTCTGACGGTGCGCTACTCGCCATAATATGAAGAGAAGGTTCTACAACCTCTTCGAGTTCTACTTTCTAACTACTCACGCCTTTCGCAAGAAACTCTTTCTCTAGAAAGGATCCATTCTTGGCAACAAAAACCTTGCCCTCGGATCTGTGATAGAAGTAATACCCAATAGTTTCCTTAGGGTATCCTATGAAGACGAATTTTTCCTCTTTGGGTTCAAGTTTATCCGGTTAAAGTTTCTTCACATAAACATCGCATCCCCAAACTTTAAGAAATGACAGCTTAGGTTTATTTCCAAACCATAATTCATATGGTGTCTTTTCAACGGATTTAGATGGTGCCCGATTTAAAGTGAATGCATCGGTTTCTAGTGCATAACCCCAAAATGACAGTGGCAAGTCCGTCAGAGACATCATAGATCGAACCATATCCAATAAAGTACGATTATGACGTTCTGACACACCATTTCACTGTGGTGTTCTGGCAGGTGTGAGTTGTGAAACAATTCCACTCTTTTATATGAGTGCTAAACTCATAACTTAGATACTCACCTCCACGGTTGGACCGTAGAAATTTGATCTTTCTATTATGATGATTTTCCACTTCACTCTGAAATTCCTTGAACTTTTCAAAGGTTTCAGACTTGTGTTTCATCAAGTAGATATAACCGTATCTACTCAAATCATCTATGAAAGTAACAAAATAACGATATCCACCTAGCGTCGACACACTCATTGGACCACATACATCAGAATATATGATTTCCAATAAATCTGTCGCCCATTCCATTGAACCGGAAAACGACGTTCTAGCCATCTTGCCCATAAGGCATGGCTCACATGTATCAAATGATTCAAAATCAAGTGATTCCAAAAGTCCATCTGAATGGAGCTTTTTCATGCGTTTAACGCCAATATGACCTAGACGGCTGTGCCACATATATGCAGATATATCATCATCAAGTTTAATCCTTTTAGCATCAACATTATGAATATGTGTAACATTATTATCGAGATCCAACAGAAATAAACCATTCATCATCGGTGCATGAACATAAAATATTTCATCCATATAAATAGAACAACCATTGTTCTCAGATTTAAATGAATAACCACTTCACATCAAACATGATCCAGATACAATGTTCATGCTCAGTGCTGACACGAGATAACAATTATTCTAGTTTATAACTAACCCCGATGGTAAGTGGAGAGGTAGCGTTCCGATGGCGATCACATCAACACTTGATCCATTGCCGACACGCATCTTGACCTCACCCCTTGCTAGCGTCCGCTTGTTCCACAGCCCCTGATTCGAGTTACAAATATTAGCAACTGAACCAGTATCAAATACCCAGGTGCTACTGCGAGTACTAGTCAAGTACACATTAATAACATGTATATCATATATACCTTTATTTGCCTTGCCGACCTTCTTGTCTACCAAATACTTGGGACAGCTTTGCCCAAAGGGCTCCCCCTTACAATAATAGCACTCGATATCAGACTTAGGGCCAACTCGGGGTTTCTTTTCAGGCACGACAACTGGCTTGCCGCCCTTACTTCCCTTTCGTTTTCCCTTCTTGTCTTTCTTGAAACCAGTGGTCTTATTGATCATCAACACTTGATGTTCTTTCTTGATCTCCACTTCCACAGTTTTAAGCATTGACAGAAGCTCGGGGAGAGACTTCTTCATGCCTTGCATATTATAGTTCATCACGAAGCTCTTATATCTAGGTGGCAGAGACTGCAGAACACGATGGATGCCTAAGTCAATGAGAATCGTTATTCCCAAGGACACAAGCTTATCGGCGTAACCCGACATCTTGAGTACATGCTCACTTACGGAGCTGTTCTCTTCTATCATGTAGCTAAAGAACTTTTCTGAAGCATTGTAGCTCTCTACAATAGCATGTGTATCGAAAATCATTTTCAATTCACCAATTGTATCAAATGCATTGCCGTTTTCGAAACGCTTTCGAAGTTCTGGCTCTAGCCCACACAATATGCCGCAATGAACTAAGTCGTGGTCCTCCTGACGAGTCTGATAGACATTCTTCTCCTCGTCGGGGGCATCATCGAATGGTGGGGGGCCTAGCGGCGCTTCTAGCACATATTGCTTTTGTGCAGTAGAGAGGAGAATCCTCAAATTCATGGCCCATTCGGTAAAGTTGCTACCGTTTGTTGCAAGTTTCTCTTTCTCCATGAACACATTGAAATTAAAAGTAGGTGGTGCCATCTACAACAGAATTTGTAAAGTTTAGACTAAGTTTATGATAGATTGAGTTCAATTAATCCAAATTAAGAATGAACTCCCCCTAAAAAACGACATCCCTTGTG
Organism: Avena insularis; assembly: GCA_023614405.1. NCBI lineage: Eukaryota > Viridiplantae > Streptophyta > Magnoliopsida > Poales > Poaceae > Avena > Avena insularis. Next base: position 20,787,524 of record CM042693.1, read on the forward strand.
CCTTTTTGGTGATTACATGAACCAAATCCACTACACCAAGTCCGATCATCACGTGAGTCGGTGTAGCTTCAAAGGCGAGCATCAAATGGGCATCATATCTACCATATGACTCATGCTTAACCTTTCGTTCCGTGTTCCGAGGCCATGTCTGTACATGCTAGGCTCTCCAAGTAAGAACCTTAGTATTCGCGTGTGTAAGTGTCTTACACCGAAGTATGATCATGGATCCAAGAACACCCGATCATCACGTGATGTCTTGGAGCGACGAAACATAATCAGTGCATACTTAAGGAAGAACACATTCTTATCTTGATATCTAAATGAGGGATCATATTATTATGCTTAATAAAACGCCAAACAAGCAATATAAGATGCAATCAACATCACATGTTTATAAGTGGAATGATATGGTTCTTGCACTCGATCTCCATCATGTGCATCGTGGTATGATCACTATCATACCGCTATGTGTAAGGCCAAGGTCTATGTAACTTACACGTTATGTGTGTTGTAAGAGTATCAACTTATAATTCTACTTACAACCTCACCATATCATGACACTAGCCCAGCAACAATCTAAACTAGACGCCTCTAATTTATCCATTGCAAGTTTTATGTGGCTTAGGGATTTCGAAGATAGAACCGTTCTTACCTACGAACATGAACCACAACGAGGATAACTAAATTGTTGACAACTCGTTGCAAATTAGATATTGACTATAGTAGGAGAGACAGACACCCGCTACACTTATGCAACTAGTTGCATGTTAAGCGTGGAACATGTCTCATGTGCGAGGACATGTAAAGTTTGTCCGGGCCGCTTCATCCCACTATGCCACCAATATCCAAAGTACAACTAAGAAGTAATAACATGACCATCGTCGCCCACATACTCATATGTGTACTACCCGTGCAAAGCATCTACGCATAGATCCGGCTTTGATACCACTGTAGGGTTCGCAGCATAGAAAACAAAAAAAATCCTATGATGGGAACAACTATGGACCAAGATCTATCTACTAGATACAAACAACAGGAGGATATACATCTGTAGAGAACATACCCTTGAAGACCGACAAAGCTTAACGAGGTTGAACTCATGGTTGATGTAGACGATCTCTTGCCGATCTCAAGATCGAGAGGAAGTCCTAGCGCCGCAAAACAGCGGCGCATCCGTGCTCGCACACACGTCCGAGGCACCGGGCAACCTCTGCCTCCTCGCTCCAGCGATGCAGCAGAAGCACAACTCTTTCTTATCGAATAGCCACCGGGAACATGTATCTCGCTAGTCCGAGACCATGGGGGATAAATACCAGAGGGGGAGAGAGATCCTTCACAAGGAGGTGTGAGTGAGAGAGAGGAGAGGGGGATCCTTTTATAGGAGGAGGGGGGCACCCAAGGGGGTGGCTGCCGGCCATGGGGCTGCCCCTTCCCTCCTTCATTCATATGGGTGGACACTCCACTCACACAAATTTCTTTCAATTCCCTCCACTCAAAAACCCACACAAATTCCCATTAAATTTCCACCAAATTTAATGCAAACTCTCATTAAATAAAACTCCTTTTATTTATTCAGAATTTTGTCAATTACTTTAATGACAAACATTCACATATAACCCCTTGCTAGTATTTCATTTTAAATGCAAAAACACTTTCTGCAATTTCACCCTAAAACCCATTTCGGTATCTAGTGAAATAAATTCCTGCGCTTGTTACTTTCCGGCATGAAACTTTTGCTTCAAATGGTGTCGATGTCTCTTAAGTGTGTCACCCTACGGTTCGCGAATAATGCGGACATGATCGAGACCCCTCTCAGATCAATAATCAGCGGGACCTAGAGATCCATACTAACTCTCACACATTCAGCGATGATTTTCTTATGATCGCGAGAACCTTTTACACTAGTATTTTAATCCTTTTGTTTCGCGATATATTACATGTCCGAGATTCGATCATCGGTATTTCCATACCTAGTTTGATCTCGTTACTGACATGTACTCTTTTCTCGTTCCCGTGATATAACATTCTAGTGATAAAATCACTTGCTTGCAAGCTAATCAATATGATATCACCGAGGGGGCCCAGAGCATATCTATCCGTCATTGGGATGAACAAATTCCACTCTCGATCCATGGGCCTCAACATAACACTTTAGTAGTACTGAACCCATCTTTATAATCACCCTGTTATGGTGTGATGTTTGATGTTATCAAGATACTCTTCCGGTGTTAGTGATTGATATGATCTCATGGTCTAAGGATTAGGATCACTTCGTATGTTGTTATAGCAATATAAACTCAATGACTTTGATCGTAATGCTATACTTCAGATGAATATTTATCACACCATTACACTAATGTTGTGACCTCGTTATTAACAACATCCAGTGTCCATGATCAGAAAACCTTGATCATCTTATTAATCAACGAGCTAGTTTATGAGAGAGGCATAACTAGGAACTTTCGGTTTGTTTATTAAATACACATGTATTAACGTTTCCGTATTAATACAATTATAGCATGCAAAATAAACATCTATCATATACTTGGAATATACATAATAACCACTTTATTATTGCCTCTCAGGACATATTCCCTTCACCAAGGCACCTCACTAGACCTATTATACTCACGGTTTGCACACCTCTAAACTCTGCTTTTTGAGAAATATAAGATTTTCACATAAACTTGGAGCATCTGTATCTTATATTTATGTTAAGTTTGTATTTTATTCATGTTTCCAAGACTACTATCAATATAGTTTTTGTATAAATAAAAGAAAATGGATGCATGAATTGAAAGGGAAAAGGGGAAGTATAAGTTGAGATACAAGTCATGCATGTTGTTGTATGTTTCATACACCTTAACGAATGTTAATTTATAAGTGCCTTATGTAGTACTTCCTTTATTTACATGTATAGATGATTAGATCTAAGTTATCTTGTCTAAAAAAATGATTAGTACTACCTCCATACCGGTTTATTGGGCTAACACGTAGTTTAAGAAAAAAATTTACCATAAACTTTATCAATCAAATGTGAGTTATATGTTGCAAAAATTATACCATTGAATTGATATTTAAAAGCTCTTTTCAATGATATAATTTTGGTGACATATGATTTATATTTTGTTAATCAAATTTGTAGTCAAATATATTTCTTGGGCTCTGTGTTAGTCCAATAAACCGGTATGAAGGGAGTACTATGAACACCTTTTCATACTTGTATATGGTCATTTTTTACGTTTGTATGTGCTTGGCATGGAGAAGTGAGACATGGGTGTTTCCGCGAACTTGATAAGGTACACAGTTACTATGGGTAATCAATAAGTGTTTGTAAATGATAAAAACTGGGTTTTGAAGGAAAGATGTAGTATTATAGAGATGTGGTATTGTACAAAGAGCAAAGCCAATATAAATCCGCATTAGAATTTTAGCACATAACTTGATAGGGTTGCAGGTATGAGCCCGCATTAGGTGTTGTAAAAGTCAACATAGGGTAATTTTTATTTGAGATTAGATGTTTGACATGTATGACTTTTGATATACCAACCGTAACTAGCCGGGAGCACACTTAAGAAGTCCATGTGCATGGTTGGTCGGTCCTAAGAAGATAAACTGACACGACCCACAAAGCCTAATATTTGGCTACCCACACTCATTTAAAGCCGCCGTCAAGAATTCGCCTAGTGTGTGCTCGCCATCTTCGGTGCGATATACAGTACTCGTGGTTTCCTACTGGCGAGGAGAGGGGAGCTGTAGAAGGCGACAACTTGTGCTCTGGGCGGGTCAGTCGGAGAAGAGCCCCACAACGGCGCGGAATCAACAATGACAGACGAAAAGCACGAGTTTTGTGGAGGTTAATGGAGTTTTATTGTTCCTCTCTCGGCTGGGTGGCGCCAGGTGGCAACTGACGAAGCGGGGACGCATGGCGGAACAAGGCGGTGGAGGAGGAGGGAGGAGAGAAGACATCCATTCCGCACATCGGCTCATGTAGGGCCGATCGGATGCGAGTTGTGCTCTATCAGGCAGGTCTAGGGCCGCACCCGAGGCACACGTGTATAGCTCCTAGGCCGTCGGTTTGTTCCTAGCTGGCACAAACGGAAATCCAAGGGTACCATATGTGCCGTGCCGAGCGTACGGCCGTGCCTAACCGTTGGATCGTTGCCAGCTGGTAGAGACAGCATTCCAACGGCGCGGGATAGAGCACAACGGACCGTGGGGAATAGAAGGAAAGGAGAGGACGCCGGTCCTGCTTTATTTGCATGCCCCCCTGCTCTGCTCTGCTCTGCTCTGGCTCTGCTCCGCTCTGCAAAAACACAACCGCTTTTGATTCTCCGGAGCCGCGGAAAGGTAAGAGGCGATCACGCATTCACGCTGTATTCCCTCCTCCCATCCCCCCTCCCCGTAAATTCCGTCCCATATTATCTCTTCCCTTCCCTGGTTTTGTCGGCATCCCACCAAACCTCAAACCCCAAACCCCCAAACCCAAACCCAAACCCAAACCACGCCACGCAGGGCTGGTAAGGCTCTTCCTCCTCTCGCCGCCGCCTCCCCTCTGTTCTCGCTTCCTTGCGTCGTGCGGCGGTGGTGCTGTATCTGTTCCCGGTTCCTTCTCGCTGCGGTTTGAGCGCTACTGGTTGGTCGATCGAGCAGGGGTCTGTCGTCTGTGCTTGTTTGTTGAATCCCGAGACCTTTTTTTTGGTTCGATTCTGCGCGTACCTCCTTGATCCTGTCGCGTATCTCGTGTTTCCTGCGTCGCGTTGCGTCGGTTTTTGTCGCTTGCTGCTGTTTTCGATTTTAAAGTCGGTAGTGTCTTCATGGCGATTTTCCTTGGACGACGACGGGGGATGGTAAGGAGCACCGAGACTCGATGGTGGTCTCTGTTCTCACCTCGTCGATCCTGTCTAGATTGTTGAACTCCGAGGCCTTTTTTGGTTCGATTTTTTGCCTGTACCTCCTTGATCCTGTCCGTATTCTCGTGTTTTTCTGCGTTGCGTCGCGTCGCGTCGCAACGGTTTTTGTCGCATGCTGCTGCTTTTGATTTGGAAGTCGGTAGCGTCTTCATGGTGATTTTCCTTGGAGGAGGAGTAAGATGCTGAAGACGCAATGGCGGTCTCTGTTCACCTCGTTTTGTTTTTTGGTTACTGCTTTTGCTTGAATCCCGAAACCCTTCGATTTAATTTGAATCTGCATCTGCCTCTCGTGTCGCTTCCGTTGCGTCAGGTTTTGTTGTTACGGCTGGTGACATGTTCCTTGACGGTGATCTCCTTGGAGGAGCACGAGGATGCTAAAGAGCACCGAGAAACCAATGGTGGCCTCTTTTCACCTCGTCGACCATGTCTCGTTTTTCTCTGTTACTGCCGCGTTTGTTTCTGCATTCGGTGACATCTTGGTTGATGGCGATTTAGTGGGGAGGAGGACTAGGGGAGGAGGCTAAGAGCACCGAAAATCCGTAGTTGATCTCAGTCCGCCTCTCTTCTGCATCTCTTGTTTCTCTGTGGCTGCCCCTGCTTGCTCCTTTTGCGGTTGATTTTGGTTAATTGTTCGAGAATCAAACTAGCACCCCAAACCCGACGCTGGAGAACATTTGCATCGCTTTTATTCTTCTCTTAATTGAAGTACTTTGCGTCCTGGTCTAGTACGGTGTCTAGAAATTGCTCTTTATTTCACTGATCAGAAATGGAGTCACTTAACTGTTTTTCAATCATGTTTCCTATCAAATTTGCTGGTATATATGCGTTCTGCATTGTCTACAATGTAGTGTCAGTACATTCAGTTTACATGTTTTTCAGCCTTTGCTGATAAGGAGTTCTAGGATATTGTTTTCATACTGCAATCTTTCAGGAAAGCAAACCCAGCAATGTTTGATCCATACACCAAGACTTCTTCTGGAAAAGAGAATGACAGAATTAAGTATGCCGCATCATGTATGAAAGGAGCTCGCCTTGGAATGGAAGATTATGTGAGTAATATTGCACTATTTTGTAATAGTATTATTATGGGCATTGATGATAGTTTCTACGGATGTATAGATCGATTTTGCTTGCAGTTACAGACTTCCACTCATTCAGCACATTGTGAAATACTGAAATTTATCCCTACACTAATTATTTCCAGCACACAGCTATCCTAGAGCTAGATGGTTCGGATTCCACATCATTCTTTGGTGTTTTTGATGGCCATGGAGGTTTGATCTTTCTCTGATACTGTTCCAACATATTCCCAACACTTCAGCTTTTAGCACAACTGACCATTTCATACATTGATTAAAGGAATTATTTCACTAAAATTTCACAGAGTTCATACTTATCCAAATGTACATATCATATGTGAATCTATGCATTACATTATATATCTGTACATGCTTTGTAGTACTTGTTGTGCATTACATTATATCTGTGCATTCTTTGTACATCTACTACTTGTGGTGTGATTTTTTTTCATCTGTCAGTATTTTATACAATAATCATAAAACGATTGTGCAATGCTGGCAACAGTTTAACATACATGATCAAGTTTTGCAATCGGGCCTCTTCTGAAATACCATAAGGACTAAATGGATTATGCTAAAGTATAGATTGCGAGGGATTGGCTCATGTTACGAATACAGTACTTCTAGTGCATGCTTTGTTTCCAGGGAGACAAATGTATTGAAGTGATATTTATGCTAGTGTTGGTCTTCACATTGTTTTGATATATGAGCTTGTTCAGGCATATGACTGATTCAGTCTTCGTTTTCTGTTATATAAGATGGTCATGCAGAGCTGTATATGTGATGTTTCAGGACATAAAGTAGCATTGTATTGTTCGAAGCAATTTCATATTGAGCTTGTCAACCATCCAGACTATGAAAACGACCCGCGTACCGCAATGAAGCACGTCTACTTCAGGTTATTTATTAATAGATGATTAAATCATGTACTCTACATTTTAGTCATGTAAGTATGGAAAGTCACATGTGAACATGTTTGAATGCGCACACATTATCGGTAGAGGGATTAAGTTTACAAAACTTATGAATTTAGCTATAGCATGTGGACCCTATAAAATTTTGTTAAGAAATATGACCAACTGGACACATGTTCACATAATCGGTACTCAGATGTGTGCACTTCTTCTTTAATATTGAAAGGTGAAAGAGCCAGTGTTATAGCGTTGGAAAGAGGGCCAATGTTATACTCATTCCTTCCATAGTTGCAATTGCTACATAAGTTTACTTCTTGTTGCATGTGCAAATATGGAATGTACAATCCTTTAATGCTTAATTAATGCAGGATTGATGAGACGTTGAGAAGATCAGAAAAATGGAAGAATTTTGATTCTCCTCCTGACCCTTATCCTGACCCTGTTAAGGGAAATTTGCTAAGCCGTCTCAAGACTGCTGTTAGCCAGATCTTCAAGGTAATATATCAACTCCTGAATGTTGTTTAAGCATTTATCTACCGAAGAAGTTAATAAAATAATTATCTCTTGGATGCTTCTGCATATCATTACGTGTAAAAAGGAATTGGAAGAGGTCGACGGGTGTGATAAGGAGGATCTATTGTACTTCCTCCGTATGAAAAAGGATGTCACAGATTTGTATATATCTAGACATGTTTTTTAGTATATCTACACAAATCTGCGACAACCTTTTCTGGACGGAGGGAGTACTTTTCTGAGATGTGCTTTGAAGTTGGTGCTGATATGTTTAACACATAACCCCAATTTGTGTCCTGTTGAGTGCCTGATTTACTGAATGAATGCCAAATTCTCCTTTTGTTCTCATTGCACCTTTTGTTATCATACTGCCAAAATTGAGGTACTATGACAAACATGTCTTTTCCTGTGTTTGAGTTGATCATTTTTTTCTTACATTGGGTTGCATCTTTTGTGAAGGGCGCACAGAAAATGTTCTTCCCTTGTGGCACTGGTTGATTGTTTCTTGATATCCTATTTTTCCATATGATTTTGATTTTTCTGCTATATAACTCAGTTTGATTTTTTTTTTTTTTGCAGAAGTATAAGGGACCCCAACAGGAAGGAACCACAGCATGCGTGGCTCTCATTAGAGGCAACCAGATAATTGTTGGAAATGTTGGTGATTCCCGTTGTGTACTCTCTAGGAATGGCCAGGTAGAGTGACTATTTTCTTGTCAAATTTCTGGGCGGGGCATCCTGTTTTCTCATAATGAAGGTGTCAAGTGGTGCCTGACATTTCTTATATCCATTTTATTGGAAGGCAATTGATCTATCCACCGATCACAAGCCAAACGACCCACGTGAAAGAGACAGAATTGAAGCTGCAGGAGGAAAAGTATTCCAGAGAGATATCCCTAAGTTTGAATCAGGACGACGCCATGGGACTGTACCTGGCATACATCGTGTGGATGGAATAATAGCCACATCCAGAGCGTTAGGTATGCAGTATTAGTCTCACTCCTTTTTGTTTGTTGGATACAATATATTCATTGTTTGATGGGCATTTTTACCACTTACATTTCAGGTGATTTCAAATTCAAGAAGAACTTTTTTTTAACTCCTGCACGACAGAGGGTGACATGTAATCCTGACATTCGCACTGTGAGTTTGTAACAATGTTGTGTGCGCCCAGTGTAAGTTTGTTTCTGATGGGCTGGTCTGATGGAAATGGTCATTTATTTTTATAGGAGAACATAACTGATGATACTGATTTTCTTCTCATAGCAAGCGACGGTATCTGGTAAGTCTTGAGCTAAAAATAATAGAAGAGCCTGTTTATTTATGACTTGCTTCTAAGTGTGATACTTCATATAGAACTAAGCCATTCCAATTACTATTATCTTTCATGCTTGTTTCATCTTAGGCAGTAGTATTTATCACCGGAGGTTTGTACATTTTTGTTCAGTTAAATTCGATCCTCTCTGGACTATGAGTTCCAGCTACTTTCATCGCCATGTGCAGTTCAGTTTCATATGATAATTATTACACTTAATATGGAATGGAGGGAGTACATTTGATGGTTCCATATATCAGGTTGATTTGCTATTTGGAAATGTCAGCTTGGTTTCTTTGACTACTCTACTTGACAGCCTTAGTGCTTCGAGAGACATTTCTGGCAATAGGAATTGTGCTAAATTTTCTGTTCATGTGGAGGAGTGCTAAAGCTAGTGAGAGAGTAAAGCAAACTTACCACTCACCACAATCTGCTATTGATAGATCCAGACACTACTTCAATAGAGACATCTTTGTTGTCCTTGTTTCATAGTCTTAGAATTTCGTTTATATATTGGCGTGACAAAATTACACACCTCTTGTTTTTGTTCTTCTCCAGGCAAGTCAAGACAAGTGAAGAGGTGGTTTCTTATGTAAACAAGCGCTTGCAATCTGTGAGTCTTATTTCCTCAATTATTCTCTCCTTGTCATCCTAATAATAGTAATATCTAAAATCTCATCTGCTGATACTTAGTACTATTTGCAACCAATTATATATGTTGTTTACATGGTTTGCATTTGCTGATAGAATTGCTGCTCCTGTTGCCTGACATATGGTGTGATCAAACGCAGGGGACAGATCCGATTGTCGTCTGTGAGAGACTTCTTGATTGGTGCATGTTGTCGTTGGACAATTCGACCGTGATACTGGTTCAGTTCAAGCGCGATGGCGGGAGTTGTCCTGAACCCTCCTGCCGCCTGTCCCGGGCCAACAACCCCACTGCCACTGACATTCGTTCTTCACACTCCTGCCCCCGGTCCCAGGCCAAAACCACAGACACTCCCAGCACCAGTGGTGGATCCAAGGCTGACACCAAAAGTGTATTCGACTACGACGAGGAATGATAGCTGCGCATGCACACAGAGTTTTGAATTTTGATCAAGAAGAGAAAGGTGGATCCTGAGCTGGAAGGTTTTACACTGCTATTTTTGCTCTCTGTAGGAGACAGAATCGGTGTGTTGTGAATCTACTGTGTAGGATGATATGATACCACTCATAGACGCGAACAGTTGCTCTTACTTTGGCAGTTCTTCCTGGGTAGCACGTTGCATCTTAGTTAATTTTGCTTGAAAACCACTTGGATACAGGCACTCTGTTTCTCTTGTGCTTCTGATCTGGGATGTCGATCGAGGATGATTACTGGAGTTAGTATTTCTATGGATGTTTACTGCCTTTTTTTGTGGGGATGCTTACTGCCTTTCATGACTTCTTCGTCTATGCTATGCAATGCACTATATGATGCTCTGATGTTTTCATGTCTGGTGTATTTTGGATGTAGACATTAGACGGTACAGCACATATATAATCATGAAGAATATAAATGCTAGTAATTTTTAATGGGCCTTGGCCTGGCTCTCAGTTAGCTTTAGGAGTTTAGGTGCAGTCAAACAAGAAAGTGGCAGGCTAGTGCCTCGGTTCGTCCATGGAAGGAATTTAGCAACAAGCGACTCCACAGTATTCTAGTTTGTCTTTCTTGAAACAGGCTTCCGCTGAGCTTTAAAAATAAAGCAACACTAGTTTGTCTTTCTTTCCGAAAAAGGAGTCTTGATAGCTGTCTTTTCTTTAGAGTGAATGGGATCTTAGTACCAGTAGTACTATCTTTTATTCTTTGTGGAGGGTCAAAGGGATCTTCTTTGAGAGCGGGACGATAGTAGCTAGTGATGTTCGTCTAATAGCATGACGTTATTTACCCCGCAAAAGAAATTTAGCATGACGCATACGACAGCCAACCATCCTGCCGCATGGCCATGGGGCTTCCGTGAGGAGGCCATCGGCTGTTCCAGGATGGGCTGGTCGTGGAACTGGGATTACCTGTGGATGTACCTTTGTGCATTGAGCTCATGTTTCCCCGTGGAGGCATGCATGCCAGTTGCCAGTGTTTGTGGCTGTAAGAGTAAGAGCATTTCTAGCGTGAACCGAAAAAATCGTTTCTAGATCGCCGTTCGAGCTAGTTTTTGCTTGAAAAACACGATGGCCAGAACAGAAACCAGAAATTCGAACAGTAAACACGAGATTTTTGAACATCCACGAGAGATTTCAAAACGCGAGCATAGTTTATACATAGTACTAACGCGGTCATATGTACAAAACGCGAATTAAACCTAAATACTACGGGGATCTGCCGTCTCCGCCGCTAAACCCTAGCATGGACACAAAATTTGGCTCACCGGAGCCTAGGGAGCGGCGGCGACGCTTCCGGCGGCGGGCTTCACTCCTCGTCGGAGAAGTCAAAGTCCGATAGCCCGGAGCTGCTGTCGGAGACGAGGTCGATGACCTCCACCTCGTGCGCTGCCCGCTCGAGCTCGCCCTAGACCTGCTTCCCGCGGGAATCGTGGTCGACGGCGAGCCCCTGCTTGAGGAAGATGTCGTCGATGAGCTCGTCGCGCTGAGATCAATGGGCATCCGCCTCCGCCTCGGCGATGCTCCGCTGTTGGATGACCTCGACCAAGCGGTCGAAGGAGGCGTCATTGAGGGCGTAGTCGGCCTCCATGACGACGCGGCCCTCCGAGAGCTCCTCCTCCTTCACCGGCGGCGGTGGAGTCCTCGGCGCGCGCGAGGAGCTCCCCTCCCCTCGGCGGGCGCGGATGCGAGCACCAAACTCCTCCGTCTCGCGGTGGAGGAGCGCGGCTGGCATCGGCGAGTGCCACTTCTTGTAGTGGAGGGCGGCGCGCTTGCGCGCCCCGTCCGAGTGCACGCACCGGCGGCGCTCCTCCTCCTTCGCGGGCGACAGGCGACGAAAGCGCGGCGTGGAAGCTCCCCGACGGTCCATCGCGTACTGGATCGGCCGGATCTACTACAGCCGGCGAGAAATTGCTCGCCGGTGCTCGGCGATTTGAGCGGTGGTGCGCGACAGAGGCGTGGAGAGGGCGGTGGCGAAGAAATGGATCGTGACCTGGGAAACGAGCTCAGAACCGGGAATATTTTTTTAGAAATGGGCGCATTTATTATTACACCTGGCCTCTGCATAACCAAGATGCATACAGCCACACAAACGACAGAACTAATTCAAAAAGTAGACAAGCATTACAAAAAGGCACTATAAAAATAAAAGTCTAGAATCTAAGATAGATCAATCCTCATATCACGCGACCATCCATGTCGGAAGAAAATATCCCTCGCCGTGTCCTCCAATCGCGTACATCCCTCCATAAATAAGTCACGAAACTCCATGCGTTGAAGAATATTCCATGATCGGAGGATAACCGTGGCTCGATAAATAACCTGCAGAGGAGAAAACACAATGTTATTAAAAATCTTGTCATTTCTATAAAGCCATAGCGACCATATAATGGCAAGCGCTCCCACCCTAAACAAAGTTCTGTATTTATCAACAATTTCATGCAACCAATTACCAAAAACATTGGTTACAGAACGTGGAGGAGATAAATCAGAAGCTATTTGGATGAATAACCATATAGAGCGAGCAAATTTGCAATGGAAGAATAAATGGCGAATTGTCTCATCTTGATGACAAAAAACACATTGTGTACTTCCATGCTAATTCCTCTTTACAAGATTATCTTTTGTTAGAATTACCCCTTTCCGTAGATACCATGCAAATATCTTCGTCTTAAGGGGTATTTTCATTTTCCAAATTTTACTATTATCATCGACCGGGAAATCAGGTTGGACCAAAACTTTATATAGTGAGCCAACAAAAAATTTATCACTTTCTAGTAATTTCCATTTGAACACATCAACACCGTCCGACAATTGTATCATGGATAATCGTAATAATAGATTGTTCCAAGATAACAGTGTAGGTCCGATGAGACTTCTTCTGAAAGACACATTAGGAGGATAGTCTTCCATCACTGTGGAAATTGTATCTCCTTTGTGTCTAACAATCGAATATAGAGCTGGATATTATTCGCGAAGAGTAGTTTGGCCAAGCCACTTATCTTCCCAAAACATAATCTGTGATCCATCCTTAATCTCAAAAGCACAAAAATGAAAGAAATATTTCTTGGTGGCCATAAGACCCGCCCAAAAATGTGAATCTCCGGGTTTCCAAACCACTTGAGACACAATTTTGGACCCCACGTATTTCTCCATAACATGGTTTGCCAAACACCATCTTCTGTAAGTAGTTTAAAAAGCCATTTGCCCAGAAGCGCGGTGTTTTTGACTTGCAAATCGTGTATGCCCATTCCACCAAACTCCTTCGGGCGGCAAACCACATTCCATCTGGCCAGTCGATATTTCTTTTTCTCACTATCCCCTTACCAAAAGAATCTTGAATGAAAATAATCCATTTTGTTTAAGACCCCTTTTGGTAATTGAAAAAACAAGATCATATACAGTACCATATTAGTAAGTACTGAATTTGTGAGTACTAGTCTTCCCCCAAGGGATAACAATTTTCCTTTCTAACTAGTAAGACGTTTTTATAGCCTTTCCTTAACAAGTTTCCATTCAGCAATTGTGAGACGTCGATAATGAATCGGTATTCCCAAATAATTGATTAGAAACTGACCCTGACCACAGCCGAAAAGTTTAGAATATAGGTGGGTCTCGTTTTGGGCCTCGCCAAAACAATACAAATCACTCTTATGGAAGTTTATTTTAAGCCTAGATAGCTGCTCGAATGCTGTTAATATTAATTTCAGATTCTTAGCCTTCTCCAGATCATGTTCCATAAAGAGAATTGTGTCATCAGCGTATTGAAGAATAGAAAGTCCACCATCAATAAGATGCGAAACTACTCCTTCAATTTGACCATCAGCCTTTGCTCTCTCAATAAGGATAGCCAACATACCAGCCACTATATTAAATAGTAAAGGCGATAATGGATCCCCTTGTCTCAGTCCTTTCTTGGTCTAAAAGTATTTGCCAGTATCTTCATTTACTTTAATGGTAACACTACCCCCAGACAAAAACGACTGAATAAGAGCGCGCCACTCCTCAAAAAAACCTTTCATGCGGAGTGTTTGCTGAAGGAAAGACCAATTAACTTTGTCGTATGCCTTCTCAAAGTCAATCTTGAATAGTACACCATTTAATTTTTTTGAGTATAGTTCATGAATTGTTTCATGCAGAATTACAACACCATCTAGGATATTTCTTCCTTGCATAAACGTAGTTTGAGACGGGCTAACAACATTGTCAGCAACCAAGTTTAGTCTAATTGTGACAACTTTAGTAAAAAATTTAAAGCTAGCGTTAAGCAAGCTGATTGGACGATATTGTTGTATACGTTCTGTATTGTTAACCTTAGGCAGTAAAATTATATTGCCAAAGTTGAGTCTAAAGAGATCCAATTGTCCGACATGTAAAAACCCAAACAAATTCATCAAAGGTCTTCCTTGATAACGTCCCATAATTTTTGGTAAAATTCCGATGGGAAGCCATAAGGTCCCGGTGCTTTGTTTTGTTCCATTTGAAAAACCGCTTTCTTGATCTCTTCCTCGGTATATGAGGCATTTAGAAAGCTATTTTCTTCATCAGAAACCTAGGGGATATCGGACGTTTGGGACTCATCCATAGAGAAAGAATTTTCTGCTAGGGCCCCAAACAAGGATTTATAATACGTAGTGATATATGACTTCAGATAATCCAATCCCTCAATCATACCTTCATCCTGAATTAGAGAGTGAATAAGTTTCTTCTTATGCTTGCCATTGGCAACTGCATAGAAGTACCTAGTATTCGCATCTCCTTCCGGAATGAATTTTGCTTTAAAGCATTGGTACCATTTGAGTTCCTCCTCGCGCAGAAGTCGGGCTATCTCCGTATTCGATTGGCTTTTAAGCTCAATTTCTTGTGAAGTTAATGGCCTTACCTCCGCGGAAGCCTCTAAGTCATCAATTATAGATGTTAGGCGTAATTTTTCGTTTTTAAGGATACCCGCTGTGTGTCTGGCCCAGCCCCGAAGGAACTTGCGTAAAGTACGCATTTTGTTATTCCATCGTAGGATAGACGTTTGGCCACCTACCGGTTTCTCCCAAATAGCCTTAACCATCTCGTAAAAATCATCACGGATCATCCAACCGAGTTCCAATTTAAACTCATTCATAGACTTCCGTGGCGGTGATCCAAAAGATAGAAGTAAAGGGGCTTGATCCGACAAAGCCTCAATACGCTCTAGAGCGCGAACAATTATCATAGGGAACTTTTGTTCCCAGCCAGTATCCATAAACACTCTATCTAGTTTTTCGTATGTTGGCTCCGAAAGACTATTAACCCATGTAAATTGCCTTCCTAACATTGTAACCTCTCTCAAGTCCAGACTGTCTATAACAGCATTGAACAGAAAAGGCCAATGTTCATCGAACCGGCCCCAACTTTTCTCGTGAGGACATCTGAGCAAATTAAAATCTCGTCCTATAAGAATAGGATATGGATTGTCCTTTGCCAAATTCACAAGCTCATATAAAAAGTCAGCCTTATAAACATCTTGAGCGGCCCCATATACGGCGACTAAAGACCATGTGAAATTGTCAGTCTTGTTACAGATATGAAGTTTTATAAAAAAATCTCCCACCGAACTAGCTAAAACTTCCATGGTCTCATCTCGAACGCCTAACAGGATTCCCCCAGATCGACCACGCGGCGGACGTGATATCCATGTAAAGTCCACTCCACCAGAAAGGCAATTGAGTAGAGCTTGTGAAAAATCCCGTCGACCAGTCTCAGAAATACCCAAAAAATCCAAATTATGGTCTCTCACACAATCAGCAAAGAATAAATGTTTAGCCAAGTCCCGAAGACCTCTGCTATTTGAAAACATTCCATTCATTGAGAAACTATAGGAGATTTGGATACACTAGATCTCTTTCGCGACCGCTGGCTCTTTGATTTTCGACCAGAAGCTTTCAGCTCATACATAGAGGCAAGCCCAGTCTCATCAAAGTCTACCTCCGACACTTCACCGACTAAGTGAGAAATGAGTTGACCATCTACTGTGGCATGCAACTCCTCCTCCTCCTCAGTTAGTGAAGCATCAGGAAATACACCGACCTTAGGAGTAACCGTTAGACGGTCAACCTCCATGTGTCGCAAAACATTAGAAGAAAAAGATACTTCCTGTACAGAGCTACCAAAACTAATGCCAAGATTGGCTAGTTTAGAAGAAATAAAAGGAGTAGAAAAAGACAAAAAAGATTTCGAAGTACTCATTATACCTAGTGAATCTAAGTTCCTCTCCGCCTTACGCCGCATGGCCTTGAGCATGGAGTCCTCATCAGTCGCGGACGCCCCAGAGGCATCGACTCCATGGCGCGCGCTCCGCCTGAAGGGAGTACCACTCCCCTGCACAGCGACTAGTGAAGCATCACCTGGAGAAGAAACCCGTGCTGGAGACCGAGGCAAACCAGACCCCTCCTAGGTCCGGTCACCCCCATCGACCACCGAAGTCTCCTGACCCACCAATGGAGTCGAGACGTCCCGAAGTGTCCCCAGGTCCTTCCTGACCAGGGAGACACAGTCAACCACGGCGTCATGGTTGTCCATCCCCGCCTGGGTCGGACCAAGCACAGCAGCATCCTGAAGCTGGTCACGAACTTCGCGGTCAGCCGACCCCTCCTGGGTCATCTTCCTTGAACATACCGAAGGAACAACCTCCTCAAGTACAAGAGTGGAAACAGGAATAGATCTGCCCAAAATATGCGTTCTGGACCTCGCTGGCGCTGAGCAAGATCGCATCACAGGAATGGAAACAGAATGAAGAGCCTCCTGTAACTAAGATAGAGAAACGCAGGACGCCGAAGTAGAACCCTTCCCGCGAAGAGGGGAATCCAAATGAAGAGCATCCAGGAGTTTTCGTCCTCGCGGAGTAACCGGATTAGCATTAAAAGGGGTGACAGCAAACACCCTCTTCACCCCCTGACTGGAAGATGCAGGCGCGGAAGTACCCCGCACAGCCGAGGAAGATCCAGAACCCACCCCCTGAGAGGCAGCAGCAGCCTCAGAAGTATCCATAACATCCTCAAACTGCTTCCCATTGGCATCATCATCCGCGTCATCATCTCCTTTTCTCCACGGAAAAGGAACAAACTCTGGTTCCGGAATATAACCCTCAGGTTCAATCCGGAAATGAAACTCAAATACCTTGTGCTTGACCACGGCATCTGACACAATAAAGTGGCCAAGGGAGTCTTTCGCCTTGAGAAAAACCTTCGTATCAAACATATCCACGAGTATACGGACGACCCCCCGCTTCCGCAGACTGAATAAATCCACATCAAGAATGTTCCCCATGAGTCCTCCAACAGCCCACGAGCCCTGAAAGGATCGCAAAATATGGGGTACCCCCTCCACATGTAGCCAAACCTGCTGCATCTCAAACTTATGTGGCACCTCCTCCATCCTGTAAACCGAGAAGGTCAGCTGAGCGGTACTGAGCGGAACGGTCATCAGGATTCCATCCACCCTGTCCAAATCCTCAAGCATCGGGAATCTCACTAAGAAGGCAGAATCTCCATGAGGCACCGCCTCCCACTTCCACCGAACATGCACCTGGCACCGCCTGGCAATCTGCCTCTGAACGACCTCTGCTGAAACCATCGGGCCAGAAACTCGTACCAGAGCAATAGGGGTCTGACTGCGCGCAAGATGATCCCGAGTCACTGCATCCAGAATCTGGGTGAACAGAGTCTGGTCGCTGCCAATACTAGCCATATACGGAGTCAAGCGCGGCTGCTTCAGCACCGGACACCTCAATGTGGGATGTGCAACGGAATCACAAGTGTAGCAATAATGGACCGCCTTACAATCCTTGGTCGCATGAGTATTAACCGCACACTTCCAACAACGAACGAATTTTTTATTCTTCTTACCGACATCAGCCACAGCCGTACCCTCAGAAACTTGTGCAGTGACAACCGGCGGATGTCTCAGATGTTGCTCCTGTGGGGTGTACTGTTGCGGGAAAGGAGGTACAAAACACACGGGCACCTGCATCTGTGGAACCCCATACTACTAGAAACCCTGCTGCTGAGGATGAAGCTGCTGATCCGACTGTGCTTGAATGACCTATGGCTGAATCCCACGAGCTTGTGGCTGCTGTGTCTGCTTCTTATTCTTCTTTCTCTTCAAAACAACAGATGTCGTAGCGCCCGCACCCACAGAAAACTGTTGTGGGGGTTGCGACTGAACCACAGCTGCCTGATCACCATTGTAGCCACCATGGAACAAAGGAGCAGAAGATGAGCCCTGCATATAAGTCGCGGTCGGCTAACCGACGAACGGGGTCGACGTCCCGCGATATGGCCGCTGCAAAGGCTGATGCGGGACAGCTTGAAGAGCATTGAAGTAAGCCGCGTGAGGCCTGAATTGAACTCCCGGCGGGAACTGCGGATGTCCTGACGCTGGCTGGTACCCGTGCGTCGAGGTAGGAGCATGCACTGATCCTTGCCCAGGCGAGGCAGCCTGCGCCGAAGGAGCCGACGCCGGCGTCGGAGGCCTCAACACAGCAGAGGACACTGCCCCGGCGGCAGGTACAGGAGCTGCGTGCGGCGCTGGCGCAGGGGGCGCCCCCCTAGGGTTTGCACCATGGCCCCGTCCTGCCATCGCTGGAGAAGAAAGGACCGAAGCAAACGACCTTCCGGGAGGACGCAGAGGGACGGATGACGGCGACGGCGAAGCCTGACGGGGCGATGTAGGCGGCGTCTTGCCAGAAGGCTCGGGAGGCAGAAGGCTCGACGTCTGGGAACGAAACCATGTACCGAGTCTTCTCCCGATCGCAGTCCACGTGGAGTACAAGTTAGGTACGATTGGGTCTGGACCCACCCCACTTGCCACATCAGCTTCCTACTCGCCCACACACGCGCGATCGCGGAACGTTGGCGTGGAAACCGGATCAGGAGACCGATCGGCCTGCCCCCGAACTAACGCCTCCGCCGCGAACTGAGCGAAGACCGGCGGTGCTGAGCATCGTCGAGGAGGCAAGGGACCGCGCCAAGGCTTGATATTTACCCTGGACAATCTCATTCCCGACGATGAAACAAGCCCACCCTGGCTCCCTGGCGATGACGACCTACGCCGCTGAACGACAGACTTCGGCGATGGTGCATCGCACGACGGCGAAGACGATCTTCTCTCCCAGAAACGCGACGCTGGGGTGGGGAATCCAATCTCCTCCCAGAAATCCTGCTTGAGTTCATCGTTGGTCTTCCGTCGACGGCGTGCCACCGTCGTCCAGCCAAGCTCGCCAGAAACATCTTCCAACGCCTCTAGGGCTTCACGCGTTGCCAAATCATCCGCTCCATCCTCGGAGTCAGACCCGAGGCAGCGGAACCTCGAACCAGACGATCCAGCCGGCGAACTCGCCGTCGGCGACGGCAACAAACCCCCAGGCGCCAGGGTCAGTCGCCTCCCAGAGGCCCTCACCATCAGCGTTAGTCAGCGGTGCGTGCGTGTAACGGTGAGCATAGTTGCTGCAGAGCCGCTAATGGCAAATGGAAATTAACAGATCTGCTAAAATTGCTGGTATTCTTGACAAGATATTGAATGCTTTCGGAGAAATACTTCTGGACATCGATAACGGCGATGAATCTACCATTCATCCAGGAAATGGACTTCTTATACAATCCATGGAAATTTTATTTGGCACTGGGGCTTACACCGTTGAACCTTACAATGTGATGTTCGATTTGTGGGTATCTAAGCTAGAGGAAGATGCAGAATCGAACCGGGAATATATAGGTCGAGGGGGGGGGGGGGTCGATTCCTAGACGCCCAAAATTTTTTTTCAGATTGGATCATATATTTACGGTGTTTGTTTGGCCAGATTTTTGGTGTCTGCTAGCGATGATCAGCCCGTGGGTTCTGGCTTGGTCGTTGCGATGCTCTATAAACTCAACGCTTGGCGATCTGGCCAGGGGGAATTTGTGCACGAAGGATGCCGCTTCAACTCAGGATCTGGCGGCAATGACAGGTACCAACACCTAGTCATCCGGCCCTATACTCACTTCGTCTAGAAATAACCGATTTAGATTTATTTAGATTTATATGTATCTACATGCATTTAGTATCTAGGTTCATCCAAGTGTGAACAAATACGATCTAGTACTAGTATTTCCAAAAGTGTCTCTAACCTCTCCCTTTCTCCACCCCTCCTCCCCTTGAGAGTCGCCGCCCTCGTGTTGGGCCTCCCCCAACTCCTCTCCACCGGCTCTGCCGGCCGGAGTTGGAGAAGGGGGAGCGCCGGAGTAGATAGGTTTAGGGGTAGGTTTGGCGATATGCCGGTTGCGGGCGCTGTGCCCAGTAGATGGAGCGGATGGGCAGATCTTGGCGTTGGGATCTGGCCAGCCCTAGGGTTCCTCCTCCTTCTCCTTCAACTCCGATGGCCGGAGGGGGAAGTGAAGTGGAGAAACACCGCCTCCTGGAATAAATTCAATGCTGGTTGCTTGGTGAAGACCTGGTTCTGCTGGAAGCGATTCTTCTCGACCGGCCGTGGCGGCGAGGGGGAAGGTTGCCATCCGGCAGTGCGTGGTGAGCTGAAGTGGCTCCTAGCCGGCCTTGGTGGCGAGGGGGAGTACACTGGCGGCACCGCGGCCTGGTCTCTCCCTAGGCGACCCTATCTTTGGATTTGCTACAGATGCATCTTCTACGGCTTTCCTCCCTCATCTCGGGTAGGAGCTCGGTTTCTGGGCGCATCGGCGGCAGATCCTGGAAGCTCATCGTTGCTTTTTCTCGGTGTCTTCTCCTGATATGGACGCGGAGGTTGCGTCTGCCATGGATGTTGATCTGAGCGACGGCGGTGATGAACTCTCCTGGAGAAGTGAAGCCATCTTTTTCTGCAGATCCAAATCGGAGGCATGCAGCCAGCCGATTATCCAAGCCGCATCGAGGCTAGCAAGCTCGCCGGCAAGACCCGGCGCTCCTTCAACCTCCATGGTGAGGCCAGTCAGAAGCAGAGACGTGTTGGAAAGAGGACCCAATTGTGTTTCTTGTTTATGTTTTAGGGTGCTCTTTGTAAAGCGTTTGGACCTGTTTTTCTTTTCATATTTTTTAGGGTTCTGCGTGAAAATGTGTAGCTCCACCGTCGTAATTTAATGAAGGCTTCATACCCCTTCAGGGGCTCTCCTGTTAAAAAAAAAAGTGTGAACAAATACAAATCAGTTATCTATGGACAGAGGGAGTACTATCGAAGTGTTTGTGTTATAATCACGTTATTTTTAAGTTTTAATAGTTTTCTCTGTATCAATGGCAAGGACGGTGACCGGATGCTGCCACTAGAGGTAAAATAGCTAGTTTCCTCGTGCAAAAGTGGGCTATGATAGCGTCTATGTACAATAAGTTTATATAAACAGATTATAAGACTTTAAATAATATATTTAAGATAATGTGAAGGAGCGAGAAGTTGAGAAAAAATATTAGTGGGCTCTTTGTAAGAGTTAGCTATAGCTAGTGCTCTTATACACTTTGTGTGAGTGTAAGGTGGGTCTTAGCCAAATAAAATAGTACATAATTATAGCTATCTATTATATATGTTGGCTATTAAGAGCATCTCTACCAGATCCTCTTAAATCGGTTAGAGGAGTAAAAATACGCAACGGCGGCACCTAACCGAACTCCTAAATGGTTAGAGGAGTAAAATTATACTTATTGGAGGATTAAAAGTGGCGGCCGACTCCTAAATTTACTCCTCCGAGGCCACTTTCGAGAAAACCTCCCACCTCCCGACCCGCCGCACATATTCCCGCCGACATCACCGCCGGCGACACCCATACCACGCCGACCCCACCCCGATCCCTCCGCCGCCCTCCGGCCTACCTCTCCCTTGCTCGCCGCCTCTCGCCGTCGCCGAAATCGATGGGGCGAGCTCATTTTCGCCGGCCGCCACCCCGTTTTGGAGCAAATCGGACTCTGTTGCCGTCGATTCGCCGCAACTTCGAGCCGTCGGAGGCTGGGAAGGCTGCAGAAGGCAGGCACCGTCGCCCTCGACGCCTCCTATGCCCTACCCGATGACTACCCAACGACTGCCCGACCAACCTCGTCACCTCCTCCGCCCGTGAGGTGTTCGATCGAATAGCAAGGTGAGGCTTTTTAGCCGAATTTGTTTGTTTTTGTTTTCAAATTTGATTGGCACTGTCGTCATGTAGATGAATAGGTTGACGGAGTACATCTTGGATGACTCTTCGTCGGAGGAAGAGGAGGAGGATGGCGACGACGTCGAGATGGTCATGACCATCATTTTGAACGATGAAGTTCGGCGGCCGAGGCTAGGATCGCAGTCCGGCCACACATACATCAACCGGGATAGTGTCAACACCCGAATTTTTAATCCCAAATGTCTGTTATGCTATACATCGTCCCAAGATTACCATTTTTGCGAGACATAACAGATTGGATATCACAGTACATCATCCATTATAAACCATACATAAGGTCTTACACAAATAAGGATCTCATGATCCAGTCTTAATACAATTCAAGCAGCGGAATAACGTAATAATAACGATAGCATAGGCGAAGCTCCATCTTCATGGTCACAGGCAATGCTGACGATGGAAGATGATCCTAGTTGTCGTAACCTTCTTGATGTCCGTCTTCCTGATACTCCTCTTCATAGTCTGGCCACGGGAATAGCCAGGGACAAAGCTATGAGTACTCTTTAAGTACTCGCAAACTAATGCTAACAAGTGAAGTGGTTTTGAGTAGGATACTAAGCTCTAGGGTTGTTTTGCAAAAAACCAGATTTATCTCTACTAAGTTCAGAAGCAAAGAAATATAGTAGAAAGTTTTATAACGCCTAAGTGGGAATTTGAATTTCATATCACAACTCTGTTGTGGTCAAGTCAAAGTCACAAATCATTTCATAAGTCATTTTGAAAACATCTAACGATGGAACAGTATGGCCACTCCAACTGTCCATAACCACGGACGCGGCTATTCGAATAGTTTGACACTCTGCAGAGGTTGTACACTTTCACCACAACATTCGATATATCCGTCAGGAACAATGCTGAAATCCACCATACGCAGTATGCGGATAATCAATCCTAACCTTTCAATTACACGACCTAGTATAGGCACCTCTCCTGTGAGTTTGGGCTCCCAACCATGACCAACTGTCATCTTGGGTACTAAACAGGTGGACAATCTTCACAAGGTAGCCTCAGCTCAAACCTTGGCCGCAAGGGAACCCATACTAAGGTATATAAATTTCCAGTCAAGACCTATCCAAATTTCGGGTATTGTGGTTGTACGGTAAAATTGGAATGGTATCGCATCCAGACAACCATCAGTTTTATAAAGGGCTAAGGCTCATGTCTTAACATTTTCATCATCAAAATCATCTGGTGTTTAAGAACACATGTCAAAACATTTCAGTAGAATGACTCATCATTCTAAGGTTTTTATAACCATTTTCATCAAGTATTTCCATCTAAAGTGATCAAGTTTTATGCTTAGCACTAGCATCTATAAGTGGGGGTAAACACTAATAAGGGGTGATAAACAAGTGTGAACTAGCTCAGTTCAATCTCATGCCTCATGATGACATCAAGATTTATCTAACTTAGGCCAAGTTTTATGCTCTTTATGCTACCTTTAAATATCTACAAGTCACTAAGTAAACTCAAATAAAAGCTTTGATAAAGAAATAAAAGAATTAAGCTTGCAAGTAAAACTAGGATTTGGTATTATCAAATGTATCTAACCAAGCATGCTTAATGCATTGCATAGGTTATCTACCTTTAATAGTTGCAAGTGTTAGCTCTCATAATTGCAAGTATAAGCTTTCCTAGTCAGTAGCTTGCAAATATTATCTTGCCTTGTGCTGAGCATTGGTTGAAGTCCTTCTCGGCTTCTTCCTCGTAGTATCCTTCTTCCTTCTCGTATCCTTGGTCGGTACTAGCGTCTATAAATAAATACGAGGTACACAATCACCAAACAATACTTAACTATTTCTATTTATCACACCAAGGTTTTCACTAGATGATATAGGATCATCACAAACATTACAATCATTAAGGCAAATAGTTTTATTTCCTTTATTTTAGAAAAGTAATTTCTACTCATTGAAAAACTACTTAAGATTTAATATTCTCCAACTAAAACATGGGATCATGTTGACACATGTCATCACCACATATTTCAGTACATGGGAATGTGAATTAAAGTGGTGTCACAATTTAATAAGGTTTAACCTTTTTATTTTAATTAAATAAAGGGACTAGAAATGCCTATGAGGCATTCTTTTATTGCTTGACCATTATTTCTGCAAGCAAACCTAGATATTTTTATATATTCTGAAAGGTATGGTTAAATATGATTTTTGAGAGTTGGAATCAACTCAAAAGCTTTCATGGTTAAATTTTGAAAAATGTTTGAATGCGGAAAAGCTTCTGCCTTGTTATTTTTACCATGGTTTGAATCTAGCGGGCTTGGATTAAGCACTCCAATACCTTTCTAACAGAATTGGTTTCATGCATTTTGGTTTAGTGAATCATGCTGGGTTGATTATTGAATCTAGGTACATAACTAATTTGAAAACCAAATAAATAAACCTAAGTTTGAATTGCTGGGTCACGCGGGAGGTTTAGATGGGCCGGCACACTACGCACAGCGCGCGCGGGATGAGTAAGTGGATGTCCCCACTCTTAAGTGAGATAGAGAGTGGCGAAGCGGTACGGGGCGATTAGGGCCGCACGATCTAACTCTAATTGAACAGCTGAGGTTCATCGTCCACGTCGGGCAACGTCGGCGAGACAGAACCCTAGCGTGTCCAGTGGGGGTCGACGGGGGCTCACCGGGGCTCCGGCGATGGTCGGCGATGGGGGCGAACGACGAAGTCGACGACGGCGATCCTCCTAGTACTGGCAGCTCCTCTAGGGGCGGATCCAATCGACGACACCTCTCCTCCTCTGCAGCGGCGAACTCTGGTGAAATTCCGGCCACCTAGTGCTCGCCTTGCTCCGAGAGTGAGTGGGTGTGATCAGTGAGAGGTGGTGAGTGAGATGGTGTGCTCAAATCGAACGGGGGTGGCCTCCTTTTATAGTGCCTGAAGGGGACCGACGGGCGTGGGTGGAGCTCGTCGTTGTCGTTGGCATAGCATGCTAATGGCATAGGCGATGATAGGGGGAGGTGCGTTGCCTCCTGGCGAAGCTCAACGGCTTGATGGCGTGGCGTGGGGCGGTGAGGAACGGTCGGAATGTCACGACGCTCTGGGCAGGTCCGGCGGAAAGTTTAATGGCGCACAACGTCCATGGTCCACGCGGCGGCGAACGGGGCTGTCTGGCAGGGTGATGGGGTGCTGGCGATCACGTACGCAAGCAGCGAGGGTGGTGTGCGGTCTGTGGGCTCGTGTCGCTGATGGCACACTGGCGTGCTCTCGGCACGCATGCGGAGCAACTGGGCGCGAGCTTGCTGTGTGGTCCTGTGGCTGGCAAGGCTCGAGCGTTGGACAAGGGGTGGCGGTGGGCAGTGCTGCGTGTCCTAGACAAGGTTGGCGAGGCTAGAGCTTCTCCTAGATCGCTGGCGACATGGGGGTGGCAAGGTTGCTCTCGGCATGGTCACCATTAATGGCTATGCTTGCTCACAATGATGCTAAAGCTAGTTAGATTAGTTTGATCATCTACTGAGAGTGTAGAGTGAGCTAGAGAGGGGACAAGGTTGGCCAAAATTACTGCTACTAATAGTGTTTGATGTTTGTTTGTTTGCTGCTGACAAGGTGTTTGATGAAATGGCCACAAGAAATTCAAATTTGAATTTTGGATTCAAACTTGGTGGGTTGGCTAGTTACATACTAGGGAGTCTCTGGTTAGTTGTATTGGTCAAGGGGCACTGGTTTGGTTGGGTTTTGAAAAGGTGTGATCTTCACATATGTTATAGATTCAATTTTGAATTGTGATTTGAATGAGGTTACCAAATGTTTTTGTAAGTTTGAAAGGTGGGTTTTGATTTAATTTTACTTGGTCTTGGAAGGGGTGAAAAGAAATGAAAAGTTTCTGTTTGAAATCTTGGACTAGAAACACTCAAAGTGGCCTAGTGAGCAAGATTGGCAAAAATGACCATTTGATTTATTTGTTTTGTTTTTTATTTTCTCTTGATTTGTTTCTGCTTGGAAATGTTTTAAATGATGTTATTTTCATCTTTAAACCATTCATTGCTATTTAGGTTAATCACACAAATCCATTCATGCATTCATACAATCATCACATACACACATGCATTCATTTGCTTTTTATTTAATCAAAGTTTTTGTTAACCCTAATTTTAGTGATTAGAATTTGATAATCATGATCAAGATTTTTGGGATGTTACAGATAGAGCCGAGGGCCATGCCAAGATCATGCACGACTATTTCAACCCCAAGGCCACCTATCCGGAGAAGTACTTTCGCCGATGTTTCTGTATGCATAAGAGCCTCTTTCTCACCATTGCCAAAGCGGTGGAGAAGCATCTTGGAGGCTGTCCGAAGGTTCACAATGGATGTGATTGAGATCTTTGGAGATGAGTATTTGAGGGCACCCAATGAGGATGACACCGAGAGGCTCTTGGGTGAGAGCCAAGAAAGAGGATGGCCGGGGATGCTTGGCTCAATAGATTACATGCATTGGACATGGAAGAATTGTCCAACTGGATGGAAAGGTCAGTACAAGGGCCATTGCAACGATCCAACAATCATCCTAGAGGTGGTGACATCAAAGGATCTATGGATTTATCATGCCTTTTTTTGGATTGCCTAGGTCTCACAATGACCTCAATGTGCTTTCTAGATCACCACTTTTCTCTAGACTTGTTACAGGTGATGCTCCTCGTGTTAGCTATGAAGTCAACAACCATGAGTACACCATGGGTTACTATCTTGCAGATGGCATCTATCCTCCATAGGCCACCTTTGTGAAGACAATTCCAAGAACTCTCATCAACAATCCCAAGAAGTCTCACTTTTCAATGGTTCAAGAGTCCACGAGGAAGGATGTGGAGTGTGCTGTTGGTGTGCTTCAAAAGAGATTTGGCATAATCAAAGGCCCTGCTAAGTATTGGAAGCAGAAGGTTCTTTGGCAAATAATGAAGTGTTGCATCATCTTGCATAACATGATTATTAAAGATGAGCGCAACATTTCCAAGAACTTATAGTACATCTCCAATGATGATCAGGTTGAACCTGCACATGATGGCAATAGGATCCAAACATTCCTTCAAGCCCATGCGTGCATTGAGAATAAGGAGGTGCATGAACATCTGCAGCAGGACCTTGTTGAGCATCACTCGGCTCTCCATGGTGCTACCTAGTTAAGTTTGAACTATTCTAATGATTTATTGAATTTGAATCCTGCCATGTGTTTGGCTTTGAATTTATTTGGTTTGTAAACTTAATATATATTCATTCATAAACATTTTATTTAATTGTATGTGAACTATGCCGAATGTTTGGCTATTGATAGTTTGATTTCTACAAAAAAAATCTCCTCTCAAGTTTAGGGGTTCGGTTCAGCGCCAACCTCCTTTAGAGGAGTATATTTACTCCGCTGTTTACTCCTCTAACCGATTGGAGATCGGTTAGAGATGCCCTAAGTTGGCTATAGAAGACGTGGCGGTGGCTTATTGCCAACATCGGGCTTTATTATTTAATTTTCTCTTAATGTGTCTCCTGCAAGCCTTGAGCCTCGACTAGCATGATCTTAGATGTGGTCCTTGAAAGTGTTGTGGTGACTATCTTAGGATGTGGGAACTAGGCACGATGTGGCGCGCGACAAGTATGGCAATGTTGTGTTGCAAGTGTGGCAAGGTTGTCAGCTCGGTGTTTGGCTTGGATGCCAGGGTAAGAGTCTCATGCCTAGTGTAGTTGTGCTCTTTTATCAGTCGTCTAGTGTTGTTAGGGACATACTAACTCTGTTCCAAAATATACGGTTTTGAACTGCTAGAGAAGTCTTACTTTGTGGTAGTGGCGAATCCAGTCCATTTTGCAACGGTGGAGCAGACCTAACTTGGTATGGGATTTTTTATTTTTTTCTTATTTTTTATATATACAATCTGGGTTGGGACAAATCTTAGGGTGGGGTGGCCCGCCCCACCCTTCCACACTTCTGCTCCGCCACTGCTTTGTGGAATAAAGGTATGCTTTATAGGTTATCTGGCAACTGCTACTGGAACATGAGGTGACCTAGGAGGGTGGTGTTGCGTGTCCTACACGAGACATAAATGGATGTATTCTTTTGACAAACCTCACTCATGAGTGAACCTAATATCTCGTCTAACCCCACGGCAAACTATTTCGAAATTTGAACTCTGGATTTAGCACCAACGAGGATGGAGCCAAAGTTATACATATCGGCGCCAGAAGGTGTGGCGCCAAAGATATGTCAAAGCCAAACCCCTAAAGCCAATCTGTGTCAAAAATTCTTAGCGCTGACATACACAACTTCGCCTCCGTCCTTGTTGGCGCTGAATCTAGGGTCAGATTTATAAGTAGTTTTTCCTGGGAGGGGTAGATGAGGCATCAGTTCCTCTTAGGGGTTAGATTCGTCAAAAAATACAAAATGGATCATATTGAAGTTGGGGTGGTGGCCCTGGACACGACTGTGTTGTTGTGTTGGATTGTTTGTGACTCGTAACGGGCACCGGCGGAATGTCAAAAGCAGGTCATTGGCCTGGAACGTAATTGGCTACACATAACATATACTTTTGCGTTATGTCGGGAATGTCACATTACACGTATTAACTTTCTTTAATAGTGGTCTCAATGTCTTGGATTTATACGAGGATGTCTGATACACTAAAAACCACATATATGAGTTGAAACTTGGCCCCGTTTTGCATCAAAGTATTTTTGAAGTATTAAGGGAATACTTCGGTTTCTAAACATACCGAAGTATTAAAATTTGAGGTGTTTGGATCCAATAAATAATATGGTTCTAAAAATGAAGTATTTTTCCAAAACTATGTTTTTTAAAGTACTTGAGAAAGAGGTAATTCATTAGGCTTCAAAAGAAGAAATCAAGCAGCAACAAACAATCCCAAACCAATACCATAGTTTGGCAACAAACAGAAGTAATATCAGTACCATAGTATTTTAGTGTCTAGCAAAGCAATACTTCAGTATTTCTCCTTTCTCACCCGCTGGAGGAACCGACATAGGTGTCGCCTCTAAGGTTGACAATCTCGCTGCATGTGTCACATCAACTACTCAATCCCGATAGAAAATGATGCTGCCCAATACATGTGGTCCTTCATACACTGGGCTGTTTGTGGGGTCGTCGGTGCTCTAGGGCAGCTTCTAGTTTTGGTGGGCGACGGTCAGCAGCGACTCCCCTTGTCGTCCTCCTCCTTTTTCACCCCCTTTCTCAAGCGGCGAAGGTGTAGGCTTTCGCAAGCCATTAACGCACCGGATAACGGAAGGCAATGCCACGCGAGTACGTGCGCCTCCTCGGCAGCATGGGTGGCTCCTCCTTCACCTGGTAGTGTAGGGCCACGCGAAGATAAAACAAAAAAAATTCCTCTAACGTGGTGATCCCAAGATCTAGCTGAGGTAGAAGGCCACGAGGTTTACCACTAAACGCGCAGTTGCGGATTACTGATGTAGCGCGTCAGTTGATGCAGCGCAGTCCTAACGATCCGATCGTCCTGGTGCTGATCGCACAGCACCTCTGCTGGTATCCACACGTACAAGGAGGAGCGCCGATGGCGAACTGCTAGGTTCGTTACGGCGGCTGGACTGCTGTGGAGCTAGGGTTTCCAACACATGGAATGACCTAACTGAACAACGATTAACCTTTCTAGGTTAAGGTGCTCCACTATATATAGGGAGTGAACGTGGGCTCTGCTCGCGCGACCCATTCACTAAAGCCCATATAACACTAGTCACCGTGAGTCCAACTCACTAACTCAGTCCTAATCTGGTTTAGGTCCAACCCAACCAGATTACAGATTCGGATCCAATCCGAACTTGCTCCCGCTCTTAAGTGTGTGACCTCAAGAGGCTCATGGCTACTTGGACACGATTAGAGTCCGACTCACAATCGTCGATCGGCGGCTCCCAGCGTAAGCGTGCAACTCCCAAGTACCAAAGAGTCATGACGACTTGCCTTTTTCAATGCGACTTACGTCCGAGTCCCTTTTGCCTCACGATATACCTTGTCAGACTATAGGCGAATATATGTCATCCCTTAAATAGTCCGACTCTCTTCTCGATCCGAGATAAGTGATTCACCCGACTAACTCTTAGTCGATCGCCTCGGTTAACACTTAACCGAGTCGCATGGCCATGCTTCAATCATATCTCACGAGAGGGCCAGAGAATATCTCTCCGGTGGAGGGCAAAATACCATCTTGGTTATTCACATCACGCAGCTTGATTCTCGACGACCAACCCTACCTTTATAATCGCGCGATTACGGATCAGCGTTTGATGTAACCTAAGTCGGTGATCCTCAACTCGGACTATGCAACAACCTCAGGTCTAAGGATTACATTGATTGAGATATACAAATGACAACTTGTTCGTTGTACCTCAATATGGGTCAATCGACTCGCTAAACTCTTTAGTCAATGTGTAAGTTGGAATAGCATCTCCATGCTCATGACAAGTGGAACCGAGTCATCAAGCCAACTTTCACATTGGTCTAAGTTGTGTGTCCAGCACAACCTCAGTGACCAAGGATATTTAGTACAAACAACATGAATGCATAGTTCCACAACCGAATCACATATTCAATGATACACATCAGATGTTCATACAAGGACTACTTAATAACTTTATGAATACAATGGGAAATATCATCATACATGATTGCCTCTAGGGCATATTCCCAACAGTCTCCCACTTGCACTAGAGTCAATCTTTCGACATCACATGTCTAAGCATCTAATGCCGATGGTTTCAAAGCGCCTCATGCTTCGCTGGGTAACGGCTTTGTCAACGGATCCGCAATATTTGCATCCGTGTGTACCTTGCATAACTTGATATCACCTCGATCCACGATGGCGAATCAGGTGGTACCGCATGAGTATGTGCTTGTTCTTCTGGTGCTGTCTAGGTTCCTTGGCTTGTGCAATAGCACCATTGTTGTCACAATACACGTCCATCGGATTGGACGAGCCCTGAACCACACCAAGATCCATAAGGAAATTCCTCATCCAAACAGCTTCCTTTGCTGCCTCCGAGGCGGCAATATACTCAGCCTCTGTTGTAGACGCATACGCCTCTTGCTTGGAACTCTTCCAGCTCACAACACCTCCTTATAATAAACACGATCCGGATTAAGCGAGAATCATCGTAGTCGGTGAGATAACTCGCATCCGTAACCCTTTACACTGAGTTCATCTTCACCACCATAAACCAAGAACATATCCTTAGTCCTTCTTAAGTACTTTAGGATATTTTAGCTTCATCGATGGATCTCTCCAGATCAGCCTGGTATCTACTCACAACACTTAGAGCATAGGAAACATCCGCCTAGTACAAATCATGGCATATGATGGATCCGATCAGAAGCATATGGAATCGCACTCATCCGACTTCGCCATCACCGTCGAAGGACACTGAGTCTTGCTAAGTTTTACACCATGGTACATCGTAAGAACCCCTTCTTAGACGATTCCATGTTGAACTTCTTCAACACTTTGTCCAAATAAGTACTCTGACTCAATCCAATGAGCCTCCTTGATCTATCTCTATAGATCCGGATTCCGAGGATGTATGTTGCCTCACCCAAGTCTTTCATTGAGAAACTCCTTTCCAATGATTCCTTGGTTTCTTGCAACATCTGGACATCATTTCCAATCAGTAATATGTCATCCACATATAAGATTAGAAAATTTACTTTGTTCCCACTAAACTTCTTGTACAAACAAGAATCATGATCACTCTTGATGAAGCCAAACGATTTGACTACCTCATCAAAGCGAATATTCCAACTCCGAGATGCTTGCTTCAACCCATAAATGGATTTCTGAAGTTTGCATACCTTGTCAGCATTAGCCGGATCAACAAAACCCTCGGGTTGTATCATATACACGTCCTCGGTTAAATTTCCGTTAAGGAAAGCCGTTTTGATATCCATCTGCCATATCTCATAGTCGAAATAGGCTGCTATAGCTAACATGATCCAAACTGATTTAAGCATCGCTTCTGGTAGAAAGTCTCGTCGTAATCAACTCCTTGAACTTGTCGGAACCCCTTCGCGACAAGGCGTGCTTTATAGACGGAAACATTTCCATCCATATCAGTTTTCTTCTTAAAGACCCATTTGCACTCGACGGGTCTTGCACCGTCTGGCAGATCAACCAAGTTCCAAACTTGATTTTCATCCATGGACTTTATCTCGGATCTCATGGCTTCAAGCCATGACTCGGAATCACATCCCACCATCGCTTCCGAATAATTTGCCGGCTCATCACTGTCTAACAGTAACACATCACGAACACTCCGTAATCTTGCCGATCTTCGTAGTCTGCTCAAGCTCTTTGCCACGACCGGCTCAACCTCCAAGGTTTTTGCCAACTCGCTACTAGCCGGTTCCTCTCGAATTTCTTCGAGTTGCACCGTGCTCCCACTTACCCCCCGACTGAGAAACTCTTTCTCAAGGAAGATACCGTTCCGAGCGACAAACACTTTGCCCTCTTATCGGTTGTAGAAGTAGTAACCCAAGGTTTCCCTCGGATACCCCACGAAAATACACTTATCCGACTTGGCTGTAAGCTTGTCCGACTGAAGTCGCTTGACAAATGCTTCACAACCCCAAATCTTAAGAAAAGACAAACTTGGCTTTTTGCTTGTCCACATCTCATGCGGTGTCTTCTCTACCGACTTTGATGGTACTTTGTTTAGTGTGAACGCCGCTGTTTCTAGACAATAACCCCAAAATGATAAAGGCAGATCTGTCTGACTCATCATTGATCGTACCATGTCCAACAAGGTCCGATTCCGCCTTTCCGAAACACCATTCCTTTGTGGCGTTCCTGGCGGAGTAAGTTGAGAAACTATTCCACAACTTTTCAGATGGTCATCAAACTCATGGCTCATGTACTCGCCTCCTCGGTCCGACCGAAGAAACTTTATTTTCTTGCCGAGTTGATTATGTGCTTCATTCTGGAATTCTTTGAACTTTTCAAAGGCTTCCGACTTATGTTTCATCAAGTAGATATATCCATACCTACTCAAATCATCAGTGAAGGTAATGAAGTACTCATAACCACCCCTCGTACGTCGTGCTCATTGGTCCACATACATCACTATGTACTAGTCCCAACAAGTCGGACGCCCTTTCGCAACTCTTTGCAAAAGGTGTCTTGGTCATTTTGAGTAGGCAAGATTAGCATGTCTCGAGCGACTCCAAGTCGAGCGAAGTTAGGAGTCCATCATCATGGAGCTTCTTCATGCGTTTCCAACTTATATGACCAAGCGATTGCCAAAAGTAAGTCATATTCAGATCATTTGGTTTCAACCTTTTAACATTTATGTTATAAACCGACTCACCATCAAGATTCAAAATAAATAACCCGTCCTGGACGGGTGCAAAGCCGTGAAACATATCATTCAAATACAAAGAACAACCATTATTCTTGATATTCGACTCATAGCCTTGCCTCATCAAACATGAAGCAGAAATAATGTTTCGACTGAGCACTGGAACATAATAACAATTATTTAGTTCCATAATGAATCCGGAAGGTAAATGAAGTTGCATCGTCGACTTCCAACGCAACTCTTGCTTTGTTGCCGACTCGAATATCAACCTCGCCTCTTGCTACGCTCCTAGTTCTTACCAGTCCCTGCAACGAGTTGCAGATGTGAATAACTGATCCGGTATCATATACCCAAGAACTATTAGGTGCATCAGCAAGATATATGTCTATAACATTGCAAACAAGTGTACCTGAGTCGAAAGTCATACCTCCACTCTTGGCTTTGTCGGCCAAGTACTTGCTGCAGTTCCTCTTCCAGTGGCCATCCGCCTTGCAGTAGAAGCAAGTGGATCCGGCTGAAGGAGATGGTTTAGTCCCTGAGGAAGCGCTTGGGACCGGGTCCTGAGCCTGCTTTCCTCCTGACTTAGCCTTCTTCTTAGTCCAAGAACTCTTCTTGAACTTAGCCTTATTCTGCACCATCAACACTTGACTGGTGCCCTTCTTGAGATCCACCTCTGCCTGCTTGAGCATCCCATGCAATTCAGTGAGCTTCTTATCCATACCATGCATGTGGTAGTTCGAAATGAACTGCCCATATGCACTAGGAAGAGAGTTCAGAATTATATCCGTAGCGAACTCTTCGCTAATGGGGTAGCCAAGCCTCTCCAAAGACTGCACGTAACCAACCATTTTGATCACATGCGGACTCAGTGGATCACCATCCTTAAGCTTGCAACTCAGCAAAGCCTGAGAGACTTGATACCTCTCAGTCTTCTTTGAGCTTGGAACATACTTTTGAGGCTTTCGATCATATCGTAGGCCTCAACATGCTCGAACTGCTTTTGCAAGTCCGGTTCCATGTGAGCAAGCATAAGACAGCTAATATCCGTGGACTCATCCTTAGCCCGACGGTAGGCATTGGTGGCTGCGACAGTCGCATTCTCATTCGGCTCATCTGGAAGTGGGTTGTCTAGGACATGGTCCTTCTTTTCTTGTTTGAGAACAATTCTCAGATTTCGATACCAGTTGGTAAAATTAGTGTCGTTCAGTTTATCTTTCTCAAGAATGGTTCTCAACGCAAAACCGGATATCTGAGAGTGACTGCTACTTGGTGCCATGATCTACAACAGAAAATATGCAAAACACTTAAGACATGTATTCATAAAAGAGCAAGCATATTAAACATTTTAATATATTATGCTCCCACTAGAACCAACACCCCTCCGATGGTTACTTAGTGATTCAGGATCCTAAATAAGCAAGTCGGCTAGTGAGCTTTAGCATCACCGCTAGCCACCAAGTGATCTAGGTAGACAACTCCTTGTCAATCACATCTCATGTGACTCCTGTTGGACGGGTGGCATCACATGCCCCGGCTCCCATCTGACTTTTCCCCGAGTCCCACAACCGTTGTGATAGACCCGTCTAGCTTACCGAGTGTTTCTGCAGTAAGAGTCCGACTCGAACCCACCTAGTCGGAAAGAATTAGCAGCACCTCAATTTTATGAGCCCATTACCAAAAATGTCTGACTTGTGATGGTGCAAACACTGGCGGGAAAACCGACTAGACCTTCTTTGAGGGATTAAATTTTACCGACTATCTAATAGAGGTAAAACAGAGACATAACAATAACACAAAATAAAACAATTATAATGTGAAATGGTATGGCTCTCTTCATGGCGATCTCCATCTCCACAAAGTCTGTAATCCGACTCGTGCCAACTCTTGTCACTTGCCGTCTTACTCCATGTCGCCGACATGTACAACGCCTTGCATGCCTTCCGGGTTCTCCAAATAGCTACACTAGCTTAGTAAAGTAAATTACATAGAGAATCCGACACGCATGTCGTTATACAATAAAATGGCAGCACCTAGGCTCCAGCCGGCTGACATAAACCGTGATTCGCAGATCACGTATGGATACACACATACATCACATGCACATGAACCATACCATTCACTTCCTGCAAAAACAAGTTATGCATAGATACAATATCTACCGGCGTTGTGAAACTCGCAACGACATCTAAGGTTCTACGACAGGGCGAAGCCGGCGGTCCCGAAAACGTAGATCTCATCTACGATCCGGACATGGGTTCCGACCATCGTTCCGATTCGATCAAACTCTTTGATCTTCGATCACCGCTTCTGGATTTACGTGTCACAGTCTACCCCGATGGCGGAAGCCGACCGGTAGGGGTATGTCGTTCCACGACCTCAGCAATATGATCACGGAAATCAGATCTACCATTCCCCGAGCACAGTTGATCCAATCAACTTCGTACAAAACCGATCTATCTCATAGACCGACCACCAAACAGCATATAGATCTCATCTACATCCTACCGCATATCACATATGCGAGATCTCGAGCCTAAAACCAGAAGCTATCGCTCTGATACCACTGTAGGGCCACGCAAAGATAAAACAAAAAAAATTCCTCTAACGTGGTGATCCCAAGATCTAGCTGAGGTAGAAGGCCACGAGGTTTACCACTAGACGCGCAGTTGCGGATTACTGATGTAGCGCGTCGATTGATGCGATCTGATCCTAACGATCCGATCGTCCTGGTGCTGATCGCACAGCACCTCTGCTGGTATCCACACGTACAAGGAGGAGCGTCGGCGGCGAACTTCTAGGTTCGTTACGGCGGCTGGACTGCTGTGGAGCTAGGGTTTCCAACACATGGAATGACCTAACCAAACAACGATTAACCTTTCTGGGTTAAGGTGCTCCACTATATATAGGGAGTGAACGTGGGCTCTGCTCGCGCGACCCATTCACTAAATCCCATATAACACTAGTCACCGTAGTCCAACTCACTAACTCAGTCCTAATCTGGTTTAGGTCCAACCCAACCAGATTATAGATTCAGATCCAATACGAACTTGCTCCCGCTCTTAAGTGTGTGACCCCGCAGGCTCATGGCTACTTGGACACGATTAGAGTCCGACTCATAATCGATCAGTCGGCAGCGGCTCCTAGCAGAACGTGCCAACTCCCAAGTACCAAAGAGTCATGACGACTTGCCTTTTTCAATGCGACTTACGTCCGAGTCCCTTTTGCCTCACGATATACCTTGTCAGACTATAGGCGAATATATGTCATCCCTTAAATAGTCCGACTCTCTTCTCGATCCGAGATAAGTGATTCACCCGACTAACTCTTAGTCGATCGCCTCGGTTAACACTTAACTGAGTCGTGCATGGCCATGCTTTCTGAATCATATCTCACGAGAGGGCCCAGAGAATATCTCCGAGTGGAGGGGCAAAATCCCATCTTGGTTATTCACATCACGCAGCTTGATTCTCGACGACCCGAACCTCGCCTTTATAATCGCCCGATTCACGGATCAGCGTTGATGTAACCTAAGTCGGTGATCCTCAACTCGGACTATGCAACAACCTCAGGTCTAAGGATTACATTGATTGAGATATACAAATGACAACTTGTTCGTTGTACCTCAATATGGGTCAATCCGACTCGCTAAACTCTTTAGCCGAATCTGTGTAAATTGGAATAGCATCTCCATGCTCATGACAAGTGGAACCGAGTCATCAAGCCAACTTTCACATTGGTCTAAGTTGTGTGTCCAGCACAACCTCAATGACCAAGGATATTTAGTACAAACAAAATGAATGCATAGTTCCACAACCGAATCACATATTCAATGATACACATCAGATGTTCATACAAGGACTACTTAATAACTTTATGAATACAATGGGAAATATCATCATACATGATTGCCTCTAGGGCATATTCCCAACAGGTAGGGGGAGTGCCATGTGGAGGAGGACGGTCCAGACGAGCATGACAACCTAATGGAACACGACAGTGAGTTATGCGACCACGACGCGGTCGCCCTAGGCTGCCATTGGTGTGGTGGTGATGGCGGCAACATCTCTAGGTGAAGACCATCACTACTGATCCAAGTGAGCACGACTTCTAGGGTGCGGCCTGACGCACCCTAGAACCATCGTTCCTAACCTGGTGCTTCAAATGAGGTGTCCCCTTGATAGAAATATGACCTAGAGGCAATAATAAATGTATTTTTTTCATAATTAAGTTTATTGTTCTATGCTATAATTGTATTAGTTCCAAATAATGTATATTTGGAGGAAAACCATAATACATGTGTGGGATAATAAACACCATACAAAGATATCCTTAGTCATGCCTCTGAGACTAGTATGTATGTCAATGATAATTTCGGTTTCCTAACTATGGGCAAAGTGACAATGTGATTGTAGTGTTGCTAGTGACATATATGATCGGAGTTGTTAGAGAACAATAACGATAGATAGACCCAAACATGAGATACCGTGAAATGCATCGTCAATATAGTTATCGGTTTAATCTCATAAACATTGTGTTGCCTGTACTTGAAATCATTGGACCACGAGGCACATATGAACTTGGGTACAATATGGACGTGCCAAAGATTCTCCAAATGGTGTTCTTAAAAGAGTAATTATAAAGTTGATGCTCGTTCATACCGGATGGTTCGCCAATCATTCACATGGTGTGTTTGTGGGAGTTGATACTCCTCATGATGGAGAGATATACTCTGGGCTGCTCATATACTATGATGTTCGTTACCATCTAGCCAGAAACGTGATCAAGCTGTTGAACATAGGAACATCGATAGTACACGGGATGAGTAAAGAGTACATGTCAGGAAACAAGAATAACCTAGTGTTTCATCTCGTGCAATATAAAGTATTGACGAATCAATATGATATGTATTAGACTCAATACTATGGTTTACATGATAAAGAACTTCACGTTATTTGCGAGGGTTGCTACTTGTATCAAGATACTAATAGTAATCATTGTCATAGAATGGGTTCCGGACATGTCCGCAAATATCCAAACCTACCGGGTCACACACTTAAGACGTTTTTGGTATTTTGTAATGTGAGTTCGAATGAGATAGTTGGATGAAGTAATTTCGAAAGGATGTTTCAGAGTGTTTAGGCATATTGCAGAGGTGTCCGGAATATCACCGAGAGTGGATGGAATAGTTCCAGACATTAAAAGAGGACGTTGTTTGGAATTAATTTGGAGGTGTCCAGAAGTTAATTCGGAAAGCTTCGAAATAAATATTTATATTAATAAAAATAAGAAATTATTATTTATAAATATCCTAGTGGGTCGCATGGGCCCACTAGGACCACACGCGCGGGGGGGAGGCTTGGCCGATTTGGCCAGGGCCTCCCCTAGGCCGACAGGTGGAGGAGGCGGGGCGGCCGAGGCGATGGGGGAGGAGGAGTCCTCCCCGATCTCAAACTTGCCCCCCAAGTTGGTTTGGGATGGAGAGAAAGGACTACTCCGCATTGGATATGGATTCCCTCTCTCCTCTCTCTCTCTCAATTGGTGGGAGAAGGAAAGGAGGAGTCCTTGTAGGATACGAATCCTACTCCTAATGGAGGAGGGAATCCGCCTATATATTGAGGGGAGAGGGCAAGGGAAAAGAACACATAAGTCCACGAGGAGACTCTCCCCGTGCCACCAGCGCTGCGCTGCTGCCTCCGCCCACCGCCACCTCCTCGGCCTCCGGTCTTATTCCACTTCCTCGTGTCGCCATCTTCATCGCGTGAAGGACATCTTCACCAATGCCCAGAGCAATTCGTATTCTACCCCGTCTAGATCCAATCTAGTCGGACGACGGGGTGCTGCTGGATCTTCATCGACATGTTCCCTCTTTTTCCATGAGTTCTTGATCTCGCCTCGACGCGGTGCCATTCTAATTGCACGTGTGGATACCGGTGGAGGTGCGATACTTGGAGCACTAGTTCTTGGTAGCCGTCCGTAGGATAATACATCTCCTCGCGACTCGCTAAGTCTTGTTGCGGGGATTGACGCACGATCAACCTCATCATCGACAAACTTCTGCTAGTTCGATCTACGAGGGTATGTTTCGTTACCTCACTCTTGCATTGGATTTTGGTTATGCACTAGAATTTTTTGCTTTGGAGCGTGTTCCCCAACAGTGGTATCAGAGCGGTCTATGCATAGGCACATGTACGGATAGAGGAATCGTTGAATTCAGGCATTGCTAATCTTGTTCTTGCTACCCAATTGTTGCAATTTGGATCTTGGTGGTATTGTGTGATTAGCGGCCTGAGCCGACTTTACGATCTTCAGATCGAGACTGGTTTGTGAAGTGTACTTAGGGTGCACATAACAACTTTATCGGGTGCATGTTTTTCTGCAATAGTCGAGAGAAAATTTTCACATTTGGCTTTTATGAATTTGGTGAAGTTCACATGGGCGTCACGCGTATGACGAAGTCTAGTGAAGCTATTGTACTATTTACAATTGAATAGGGACACACTCCGGATAAGTTAAAAAGCGAGACGATCGATAATGATGCTTTCTTACCACATTGGTAAAGAATGATTCTCTATGTCACCATAGAGCCGCGTAAGTTAGCAAAGCATGCTAGATGCGTCTAACTTGTTTTTGAAGGAAGTGATGTGGTATAGCAATGTGATATTGATACGTCCAAAACGTATCTAGTTTCCCGAATACTTTTGCTATTGTTTCTCCTCTAAACTTGTGTGATTTGAATACAACTAACTCGGACTGACGCTATTTTCAGCAGAATTACCTTGGTGTCTAGTTTTTGTGCAGAAAATCAACTATCAGGAAAAATCCCGAAAAATATGCCAAAAATCTTATTTCACCAGAAGACTCATGGAGCCAGAAGACGAGGCGGAGGTGGGCCACGAGGGGCCCATACCCCCTGGTCGCGCGAGCCAGCCCAGGTCGCGCCTAGGAGGGGTGTGGCTGCCTCGGGCACCCCCTCGGCCTCCCTCTACCCCTATAAGATGCCTCTTGACCTAAAAACTCAGGGGGTTCGACGTTTTTCCAGAAAGAGTTCCGATGCGCCGCCACCACCAGAAACCGCGATTTGGAACCAGAAACTCCGTTCTGGCACCCTGCCGGGACGGGGAATTTGGAGAGGATCATCGCCATCATCATCTTCGATGCCTCTCCATCAACCATCCATGTTTCCCCCATCTATCAGTGAGTAATCCCCCGCTGTAGGCTATGGGGATGGTAGGGATTGGATGAGTTCTATCATGTAATTGAATAAGATTGTTAGGGCATGGTGCCTAGTATCTCTATTAGTGATATTTGACTTTGTTGCAACTTGTTGTGCTTAATGCTTGTCACTAGGGCCCGAGTGCCATGATCTCAGATCTGAACATATTATTGATTCATGATGATAGTATTGTTTGTGATCTTATCTGCAAGTTGTGTACACATATCATTGTCCTGATCCAAAGGCCCGGAAGTGACAAAAATTAGGACAGCCGGAGGGGATGGCTATGATGTGAGGTTCACATGTGTGCATGGAGTGTGAATGCTTTGCTCCGGTACTCTATTAAAAGGAGTGCCTTAATTGCCAGTAGATTCCCTTGAGGCCCCGCTGCAATGGGCTGGCTGGACAAAAGATGTTGTGCAAGTTATCATTGCGAGCACGTATGACTATATATGAAACACATGCCTATGATTGTTTAGTACTTGGATGCTTTATCTTATTTATCTGCAATTGCCCTAGATCTTGAAGTCACATGTTTAGATTTGTCCATGCAACGCCCGTCCATCCATCCCTATGCCTACCGCACTCATATCCTACTGTTTGATACTATTGTTACTACTGCCTTCGTTTTACTACTACTGTTACTTTGCTATTGCTACTAATAAACTACTGTGAGCAAGACTATTTCCAGGTGTAGCTGAATTGACAACTCAGTTGTTAAGGCTTATAAGTATTCTTTGGCTCCCCTTGTGTCGAATCAATAAATTGGGTAATACTACCCTCGAAGACTGTTGCGATCCCCTATACTTGTGGGTCATCAAGACTAATTTCTGGCACTGTTACCGGGGAGCATAGCTTTATTTGTAAGTTCACTTGGATCTATTATTGTTCACTGCTATTCCTTTCATCATGGGGATGTCTCGT
Organism: Avena insularis; assembly: GCA_023614405.1. Classification (NCBI taxonomy): domain Eukaryota; kingdom Viridiplantae; phylum Streptophyta; class Magnoliopsida; order Poales; family Poaceae; genus Avena; species Avena insularis. The sequence goes on from CM042693.1 coordinate 20,828,975, forward strand.
GATGGAAAGTTTCCTATTTTACCATCCACTACAAGAAGAGATGCAGTCCTAAACACCTCTGCTGATCTTGATTCACCGTCTGTTATAAGTAAGCTTGTTACACCACCACCACATACACATGTTACACACACTGCTACTACTGTTGAATATGAAATTGCTTCTGATACTCATGATGTTACTTCTACTGTGCTTGATGCAAGTGGTTCATTAGGTCCTTTCCTAAATGCTACAATTGCTAGAACTATTTTGGGAAACACTAAAACTCCTAGTGAAGACACTATTACACCTGTTAGCTCACCTGGGTCTAGAGAGAGATATGATATTAATGATGGTTACATTGAAATGACTGATGAATTTATTGAAGAGTACCAAAACACACGTGGTGCTAGTGCTATTAGGAGTCTCCTTGAGAGACGTACTATTATTCCTAAATCGTCTCCTGATGTTAAGTTTGCAACTTCTCCCATAGACATTAAAGATAAATATTATGAATTCTCTCTTGATTTATCCTATATAAACATTATTGAGAAAGAACCTTTTTGTGGGACTGGAAATGAAGTGTTGTAGCTCATATGAATGAGCTTTCTACTATGAGTGCCTTATTCTCTAATGATTTTAAGATGTGCAAGTACTTTGTTAGAAAGATCTTCCCTTTTTCACTAAAAGGAGAAGCTAAAGCTTGGTTTAATAGATTACCTCCTGGATCCATTGATAGCCCTGATTGCTTGATTGCTTCTTTCTTTCAGAAATATTTTCCTCCCAGTGCTATACATTCTACTTTGCAGAAACTTTTTGATTTTAAATAGGGAGAAGAAGAGAAATTGCCTGAGTCATGGACAAGGTTCTGTGCCTTGATTCATGCACATCCTGGATGTCCATTGCCTAAAAATGAGCTTCTTGATATTTATTATAATGGACTAACTAATGATTCTAGGACATACCTAGATAGTTTTTCTCATTGTGTTTTCAGGAAAAGAACTCCTGCAGAAGCTGAAGAATTGATGGCTAAAATAAGCAAGAATTATGATGATTGGACTTCAACTGAGCTAAATACACCTGAGGCCATTACTCCTGAACCAATTGTGCCCGAACCAACTCCAACACCAAAGAAGAGGGGAGTGATTGCATTAAATGATGAAGTGATGAAAGAAGCTAAGAAATGTCTTAAGGAGAAGGGTATTAGATCTGAAGATGTGAAGAATCTACCTCCTATAGAAGAATTATGTAAGCCAATTCCCCACTCATCCACTATTGATGTACACTCTCTCCAACACTCTGATGAAGGTGATATTCCTTATGGTAAACCTCCTAATCTATGCTTAGAAGAACTTGACACTTTTATTGTTAAACAAGGTAATTTTAATAAACAAGTTCAGAATCATTTATTGGAAAACTCTAGATCTATTAAAGATTTGAAAGATATTATGGAAAGAACTGCTAATGATTTTAAAATTCTTTGCAAACGCTTCCAAATGGTACAAACCCAAATTGATCAACTTGCTAAGGTACAAAAAGATATGCTAGTTAATGCTTCTAGAGATAAACATGCTTATGGAATTAGAACTAGGGGTGGTGCAGCCACTCAAGACCCTTTATATCCTGAAGGACATCCTAAAGGAATTGAGCAGGATTCCCAACAAGTTGAAAATAGTGGTAGTCCTCATAAGAGAAAGAAAAAGAAATGTAAGATAGTTGAGGAATCTCCTGAACCTACTGTAGATCCTAATAGTATATTTGTCTCTAATGCTGAAACTGAAAGTGGTAATGATAAAAATGATCCTCCTGATAAGGAAGAAATTGAAGAATAACCTGAGAGGCCCACTAAGAACACTAAGTATACTAAGGAAGATTTTATTGCTAATAAACATGTTAGTGAAAGAGAACCTTGGGTGCAGAAACCTATGCCTTTTCCCAATAAGAAACACAAGTCAAAGGAGGAAGAACACTATAACAAGTTTTGTGAGTGGATGAAACCTTTATTTTTGCAAATTCCTTTGACTGATGCTATTAAGTTGCCTCCTTATTCAAAGTATATGAAGGATATTGTCTCTAATAAAAGGAAGATTCCTAATGAGGAAATTTCTACTTTGCTTGCTAATTATTCTTTCAATGGTAAGGTTCCAAAGAAACTTGGTTATCCAGGTATTCCAACTATTCCTTGCTCTATTAAAAATAATTATGTTAGAACTACTTTATGTGATCTAGGAGCTGGAGTTAGTGTTATGCCTTTTTCTCTCTACAAGAGACTCCAGCTAGAAAAGTTGATACCAACTGATATATCTTTGCAAATGGTTGATAAGTCAACTACTATTCTTGTTGGTATATGTGAGGATGTTCCTGTTCAAGTGGCTCATAATTGCTTGGTTTTAACTGATTTTGTTGTGCTTGAGATGCCTAAAGACGATAATATGTCTATTATTCTTGAGAGACCTTTTCTTAATATTATAGGTGTTGTCATAAATTGTAATCAAGGAAAAGTAACTTTTAATATTAATGACAAAGAGCATACTGTCTATTTCCCCAAGAAGATTGATAAGAGCTATTGCCTGAATTCCATTGAAAACATTGAGAGCATCAAAGTTGGAGAAATATATTGTTCCATTCCACAAGAAAGTTTTGAAACTATTATGATTGGGACCATTGCTATTAAGTTTGAGGTAACATAATCATTTTGTGGAATACAAAGTTTTGCTTCATATAAGATTGATTTGGTAACAAGACTTGATCAACCTTGTTAACAAAGGGATTTTTGAACAAAATAATGCTTTCATAGTGGTTATACTTGCTCACTTTTATCTTTCCCCTTTCTAGTCTGTGCTCTTCCTCTTGTTAGCTTTAGTTTTGCTAGTTGTTTGCTTTTTATAGTGTCTTAGAACTTCTGTAGTTTTGGTTTTGGTTTGATTTTTGCTTCTTCTAAAAAATATTTTTCTATGAGAAAATAAATTTTCATAACCTGAAATTGGCCAAAAATAAAGTTCCCCGAAAAATTCCAGAAATTTCATATTAAATTTTTCCTCGAAAAAAGGGGCAGAGGGGCACCTGGAATGGCCTAGGGGGACCCACCAGGCCAGCACACCCCTGGTGGCGCGGCCAGCCCCAGGGCACGCCTGGCCTGGGTGTGCCCACCTGTGGCCCTCCAAAGTGCCTCCTCCCAAACACTTCTTTCTCTCTCCTGAAAAACACCGGAAAACTTTCTCGAGATCGAGTTCCTGCTGTTCTTGCTCCCGGTTTTTGATCTCCTTGCTCAGCCCATCTTTGCTGCTGATTTTTGGAGGGATTGCTCTCTGGTATGTGCCTCCTCCGCTTGTCCAATTAGATTTTTGATTGGTAGATTGTATCTTGAGTATTTTGCTACTGTATGTGACAAGTTGTGTGAGCTTGCATGCTTGTTCTATGCTTAGATATTTCATTTTGATGCATGTTTAGCCCTCTAGCAAGTTCCTATAGTAGTTCCTCATCATCTATCAACTTGGAAATCACTTGGTTTGATGTTTGTCTAAAAATTTCAGAAAAGAAGATGAGTACATACCAACTGAATCAACATGATTTGATGGTACCTGAACCAATGAAAGTCCATTGTGAAGGGGAAATCTTCCCTTCCATATATCCATGCCCTGAATTTATGAGAGTTGCGGGAATCTTCCAAGATTTCTAAACTATGATTACCAATGCAGGGTTGGAACATTTTGTTGAAGAAGAGCCATATCAATATGTTAAGCTAACCATGGTTATGGTGTAGGACTTCCGGTTTATTTGGTCCTTGTCTAATCCCATGGTCCATTATAAAATCTACAATATAGCTGTCGACATGCCTTTTGCTGATTTTTGTGCAGCTATTAGAGTGCCACAGTGGGGTGCTTGTGAGAAGATTAGAGAAAGGCCTAAGCCACTCATGGATTTATATGCTGAAATTTGCCAAGGTTGCGACTTCTCAAAGGAAAGTGGTAAAATTCAGAACATTCAGCTCTCATTCATTAGATATTTTTCCTACTTCATTACCAAGTGTATTCTTGCTAGAAAAACTGCTAGAAATTATCTTCATTTGATCTAGCTTTTATCTCAGCTGCTTTGAATAGGGATAGATCTTATAACTTGGGTGCTTTGATAGCTTACCGTCTTACCACCAGCCGAGATAAAGGTGGAGTTTGTGGAGGTCTCATTGCCTCTCATTTGCTAGATTTTCATGGTTTAGAGCCTCACCATTCAGATTTTCGGTTCCCCATAGAGAGACTCGATCTCGATTCCATGGTTCAGCATAATTTTGTTTCTTCTTGGGCTAATTTGAGAGATTTACCGTATGAAATATCCTTTGTCAAGTGTGGTTGGAGAGGGGGTAGGACTGAGAAAGTAGTCTCTTTGTCTGCACCTACTTTGTTTAATTTTGATAACATGCAAGGATGGTCACTCACGGAGGAAGAACTTGACACATACGTGGCGGAGCTCTCCCAGCAAGAGGAGAATGTTGGAGAGGATGCCGAAGATGATTCGGATCAGCCCTCCAACATGGGGGAGTATTCATACCAGCAGCCATCCTATGACTGGAGCGCGTCTTATTCTTCATCACGAGGGCCTGATTATGATCATTCCTACAATGACCCACCAGCTTGGGGATACTACCCGCGCTATTGAGCCCCACTTAGGCCAAAAGCCTAAGCTTGGGGGAGGTATACCGACATTACACTCATCTTTATATCATGTTCAGTCGGTTCTTTGTATATCCATGTTTCGCTTTCTTTTTGGTTTTTGTTCCTGCTTTCCCAAAACACAAAAATACCAAAAATATTTTCGTTGTTTCTCTTGGTTTGTTTCTTTGCTTTTTAGCTTTGGTTTTCCTTAAGAGAAAAATCCAAAAAGATTTTGCTTTGTCTGTTTTTGCTTTGTGTGCTTGCTTTAAAAATCGAAAACACCAAAAATATTTGTTGTTCTTTGGTTTTGTGGAGTTCTTTGCAGGGTTCAGCAGTCATCAGTGGAGTTTGGTTTCATGTTATTATTCAAGCCACATAAGTGAAGGGCAATAATGAAGGTTAATGACAACTTGAGGTGTGGTAAGAGGCTAGTAATGAACTCTATTTGTTTTCATTTTTGTACATATACTCATCATTATGGGCTTGTTTAGTCTATTCATGTAAGGTGTATGTTATTTATGGATGCTTAGTAGTTCTTGCTTTCTTATGATTAGCTCCAACTTGCTAATAGTTTGTAGCATGCCATGTGAATGTTTGCTTGCTTTGTTCTATTCATAACTTGATATGACATTGTGGTATCCTCCTTTGAATGTTTCATTTTAATCGACTTGGCACATGCTCACGCATGCATATGACTGAATAATAGTCAGTAAGCCTCGATGGTTTATTTTGCCTCAGAGTTCTTGTATCATTTTCATGCCATAATTAGTACTGTTTTGTTGCAAGCATGATTATAACAGTTATTGCTCTCTCGTTTGTCGCTCCCTCTCTATTGCTAGCCTTCACCTGCACTGAATACGAGCTCTACTCGTGTTTCCAACTCCCCAAATCCATTATTACCAAAAGTGTCCACCATACCTACCTACTAGCATCATTTGCTATTCCGTGCATATTCATTATGTCTTGTTTTCTTCCAAATAAAATGTTTGCTTGTTATGAGAAAGTTAGTTAGTAAATCTCTCACGAACTTGATGACACTCCTTATTTCTTGCAATTAATAAACCTGAACCATTGTGATTGTCCATGAAAGTTATATGCATGCAAATTATAGGCTGGGAGTTAGCAGTACCGTGCTGTCACGGGGAACGCTTTCAACACCTGTACATATATACCCAGTTCATATCATGCTCTTTTGTTTGCAGATGTCGTCGGTGTGAAATAAAAGGGGAGCTTGTAAGTCCATGGAGTTATGTATATGTGTTAGAGAAACGCCTAGGCCGCTAGCCTAAGCCATGCCTAATCATGGTGGAAACTTGCAGCATAACCATAATGAGCAATCTATGAAGCTTTCTTCGTATAAAAAAGAGACATATTGAAAAGAGGAAATAGAGAAAAAGCACCATTTTTCCATGGTAAATAAGAAGATTGCTGAGATGCTCATTGTCTGCTTGCCTTGTCATTTTGATTATGGGATAGCTCTTGTATCATGTGCAAGGGGTACCCCATTGGCGGTTCTCTATGATACGCATGTATTTATATGACAAGAACTTACCGGTAACTAAAGTTGAGTAGTATGAGGAGCGGCCCTCATACTAAAGGGACATGAGATTTCCAATTTATGGTCTGTCAAGCAAATAACTCATATTGGACCTCACTTTCACCTTAACCATATAAAGATGCCTATGATAGGGGCAGTGAGAGCTCAAAGCTAATGAGTACCATACTTTTAGCATTTAGAAGTCTTTCAAACTTTTCAAAACCTTTTCAATTCCTTGTTGAGTCACCACTTATTCTATGAGCACCTTCTTGAGATCATAGTTGTCATTCTTAGTGCAATGTGCTTGTCTCAAAACTTGGTTAATTATGTCATGACTTTGATGCTTGTATCTCTAATATCTTTACTTCTAGTCTTCACTTGAACTTCAGAGATGCCTTGGCATTCATATTTTGCTCCACCATCAAAGGCAAGTGAGATACCACTCTATCATACCATCTTATGAGCATTGCAATGTTGCCTATGTTTATGTTTCATGCTACTTATTATTATTGAGTTGGAATCTCTTCATAGCTTGCAATGACTGTTGAGTAGACTTAGTTGCATACTCCTTATTATGAATTGTCTAAGTATCTACTCATGTGCTGAGAATATTTACATCATATGAAGCAAATGTGTTTGTAAAAGTTCTTTTATCGCACTCAGTTTTCAACTGAATTGCTTGAGGACAAGCAATAAGCTAAGCTTGGGGTTTTGATACGTCCAAAACGTATCTACTTTCCCGAACACTTTTGCTATTGTTTCTCCTCTAAACTTGTGTGATTTGGATACAACTAACTCGGATTGATGTTGTTTTCAGCAGAATTACCTTGGTGTCTAGTTTTTGTGTAGAAAATCAACTATCACGAAAAATCCCAGAAAATATGTCAAAAATCCTATTTCACCAGAAGACTCACGGAGCCAGAAGACGAGGCGGAGGTGGGCCACGAGGGGCCCATACCCCCTGGCCGAGTGGGCTAGCCCAGGCCGCGCCTGGGAGGGGTGTGGCCACCTCGGGCACCCCCTCGGCCTCCCTCTTTGCCTATAAGACGCCTCTTGACCTAAAAACTCAGGGGGGGCGACGTTTTTCCAGAAAGAGTTCTGATGCACCGCCACCACCAGAAATCGTGATTCGGAACCAGAAACTTCGTTCTGGAACCCTGCTGGGATGGGGAATTTGGAGAGGATCATTGCCATCATCATCATCGACGCCTCTCCATCAACCATCCATGTTTCCCCATCCATGAGTGAGTAATCCCTCGTTGTAGGCTATGGGGATGGTAGGGATTAGATGAGTTCTATCATGTAATCGAATAAGATTGTTAGGGCATGGTGCCTAGTATCTCTATTAGTGCTATTTGACTTTGTTGCAACTTGTTGTGCTTAATGCTTGTCACTAGGGCCCGAGTGCCATGATCTCAGATCTGAACATGTTATTGATTCATGATGATAGTATTGTTTGCGATCTTATCTGCAAGTTGTGTACACATATCATTATCCTGATCCAAAGGCCCCGAAGTGACAGAAATTGGGACATTCAGAGGGGATGACTGTGATGTGAGGATCACATGTGTTCACTGAGTGTTAATGCTTTGCTCCAGTGCTCTATTAAAAGGAGAACCTTAATTGCCAGTAGATTCCCTTGAGGCCCCGCTGCAACAGGCTGGCTGGACAAAAGATGTTGTGCAAGTTCTCATTGCGAGCACGTTTGACTATATATGGAGCACATGTCTATGATTGTTTAGTACTTGGATGCTTATTCTTATTTATCTGCAATTGCCCTAGATCTTGAAGTTACATGTTTATACTCCTCCATGCAACGCCCATCCATCCATCCCTATGCCTACCGCACTCATATCCTACTGTTCGCTAATACTGTTACTATTGCTCTTGTTTTACTGTTGCTGTTGCTACTACAAACTGTTGCTACTGATAAACTTCTATGAGCAAGAACTATTTCTAGGTGATCCTGAATTGACAACTCATTTTTTAAGGCTTATAAGTATTCTTTGGCTCCCCTTGTATCGAATCAATAAATTGGGTAATACTACCCTTCAAGACTGTTGCGACCCCCTATACTTGTGGGTCATCAAATATTTACAATATGATGTATGAGATGTGTTATATTGTAATATCATAGGACATGAGTGGCAGGAGATACAATGATTGTCATATTATTATTATAATAGCCATAGTTGTTTTTTCTTTATTAGCTAAGAGTAGCAATAGTTGTAAAAGCAAGACTTGGCGATGATGATTGATGGTTGTGATAATACAACACGTTTTAGCTATATAAATTGTGTCATTTTCCTATCATATCATGCTCCATCTAACTTGTTTTCATTACATTCAATATGAGCTTTGCATATTTAGTAGTTTAGGTAGAATTTTACCACTCTTTCTTGTCTTTGACATGTGTGTAGGTGTTGATGATAATTATGGATAAAACAAAGGCAAAGGGAACAAAGAGAGTATAGTGTTGGAAAAAGTCAATTTTTCCAACTTCTCAAAATAAAGATCCAAGACCATGGGGTTATAGCCCTCGACGAGACGAATCCAATGAGCTGAAGAACGCCCAAAACGGAGTTCGTATGAAGAATGGCAGACAAAATACGAAAGGAGGCGAAAGGTTTGACGACCAACTATGCGGCTGGCCGCCATATAGTTCCGGTCATATAGTTGCGGAATAGGTCGCAAACGATGGGATTTGACCCTAGAAAGGCTCTAGAACCTTCCCCAAGTCAAATTACAGTATTATGGGTACCCTAGGGCACCCCCAAGGCCTATATAAAGAGGGGTGGAGCCAAAGGAAGCCACAACCAACCATGTACAAGATCTAGATCCCATCTACCGCCTCCACAGCGGCGCCCTGGCGCCGTGCCGCATCCATAGCCTCTCAAGATACACCAAGATATAGATCTCCGTCAACACCATCAAGCCATCCAAGCAAGAAGAGGAGGAGAAGGAGCATGCCGCCATCACCACGCTGACGCCACCATAACCACGCCGTCACCATCTCCATCACCACTACTACTTCATCCTTTCCCATCATTATCTCCATGATGGGTTGTAATATGGCTTGAACCCCCTTTTATTATTGTTATGATGATTTGATTAATTGAAGTGTGGTGTGTTCTTATTAATTAATATGTTTGTGCTCTCTCTTTACATTGTTCTATTCATGATATTATTCTAGTGGTTGGAGACGTCCAATCAATTGTTGAGGGATTTTACTAGGAATTTATGGAGTGTCACAAAACTTATCATTAGTATCTACTTTTCCAAGGGTCCTAACAAATCCATGGATAGAACTAATAGGATATTTTCTATAAATGATTTGCTGAGGAAATAGAAGCTTAGGATGCACTGCCAGTTAAGAATCATTTTCTCAAGATCACACATGATATAGATAGGTATAATGTTGCGAATTGCTTGACCCCAAGTGACAGATGGGATATATTGTGACTAGCACACTTGCTTAGGAGTACGGTTATCCATAGAACTTAATGCCTTGCTCTTGTTTACCTTCATTGGTCTTGTTACCTTAATACACTAGCTTTTACGAGATGACCCATGTCCGAAAAGGGTGTGGACAATTGAGTTGTCTAGTTGCCACTTACCAATGGCGGGAGACAACGATATATGAGGGACCGCCACAATTATAGTTAACAGCTATTCCATAAGCACTTATCATGCACACCGGTATACACAACATTACTCGATAAATCATAGCATTAATATTTCATCTCATTGCATTCACCTCTTTTCAGTTTTACTTTTGTTCTAGTTCTAGTTTTCTTTTAATCCTACTAGTAGTTGTTACAATCATCTTAAAATTATTTACCCTAGCAACCTATAGAGTAGACTATTTCCAAACCACGGTTTGGGTGCGTACGTAGCCGTATTAACAACGTGGATGTGGGGTCGTGTTCGCCGAGCTCCCATCGGGACAAACTCTTAAATATTTGCTGCAGAGGTACTACAATAACCCTGTTTTGGTGCAGGTACCCACTCATCAAATTGGCACCGTTGCCGGGGAAAAAAGCGTTTGATTATCTACTCACACATAGTTTATTTTCGTTTGTTGCTATTATCTTACTGCTTTCTTTTATATTGAAAACAATAAAAAAATACAAAACCAAAAAATTATAAAAACTTTTGCTACTAATCACGTCTTTCGAGATAAATGTTGTTTAACAGATAATACAAGCATTGGGGGATATAAAGGATTCAAGTTCATCAAGCCTAGTTGCTAGACATGAGCTGATAAAGAAATTGCTGGACCAATTGGAAAGGCATTCATTATGGTTGCGTGCTAATGATGGATCTTATTACACAATTTGTACAATAGATGACCACCTTAATTTTCAATGTAAGTGTTCCAACAATCCTACTCTAGCAAATTATAATGGAGATAAATCCTATGCTAGTACGGAAGTATTAGAATACGTTCTTTTCAAAGGTGCATCTGAAATGGTATTTAGACTAGGAAGTATTGATGTTGAAAGTGAAGCACTTGATGGAGTTTTTAATTTAGTATACCTCATATTCCTCTTTTGCGAAAGTAATTTAAGTAATAATGCATTGGTATTATATTATTCGAAGCGGTCTATAACCTCTATGGAGAAAGATAACCTTTTGCAGGATTCACAAAAGAGCGGAGAGGAAAAAGAGTACAAGGAAGAGGAGGAAGAACGGATTGATCACCCGCTCACACCTTCGAATCCTACTTTTGATTCTATCATTGCTATTAAAGTACTAGTTGATGAAAAGGAGAAACAAAAAGGTGCGGTTGACAAACAGAGTCATGCTACAACTTTTTTTTGTGATGGCTCTCACTCTAGTAGTGTTTTTTATGATGCTCAAACTGTTGATAATTATTCTGCGGAGGTCTTGTGCCTAGACACTTATATGGAGAGCAATAATAATAATGAACTAGAGATAGAACATTGCTATACTAACATGCAGGGTCCTGAACTCCCTGCTGTGAAGGAAGAGTACTATGATGTGTTCCCCTACACAGGTAACCAAGGTAAAGATTTAAGAATTATAGATGAATCTTCAATCCTCTCATTACATCTATACACGGAGGCATTCTCACCAAGCTTGGTGCATTAACACCCGCTTGAAAGCGAGAACTTGTTCATCTATATGATGCCAATACACCGTAAGCGGGTACAACTTCGACCGAACTCTACTAAAAGATGCTCCAAACTAGTATGTATAACCACACCTCGAGTCGATATCCCTTGGGATCCAGGTGGGTAATGTATGGAGCATCCTAGCCTGGCTTTATGGCTTTAAAGAGAGCGCTTCCCGGGAGGCAACCTGGAAGTCATTAGGTGTCTTTCTTAGTTTTGTGTCTTGAGTCTAGTTGCATTGCATTGGCACTTTTATTCTCTGCCTGTCTTGCTATTAGAGTTATCATGTTGAAGTTTTCAAAAGGTAGAATTTATTGTCACTATATTATGTGTTGCATAAACTCGGTAAAAAGGAAGAGAAAATCAGTTTTAGGTGAATCCTTCAATTATATGTTGGTCGAAAATAAAATTTGTTATTTTACTGTCCAAACATGGTGTCTTGCTAAGTTTTAGGTTAAGAAATAATTCTTGAAAAAATGGATTTTTTTTGATAAATACAGTACCTTTAATGACCAACTATACAGCGGGAATAAAAATTATAGCCGTATAGTTATCGATACTATCGTCAAATTTTCTTCCCCAGGTACAAAAGGTTTAACGACCAACTATACAGCGGGGATAAAAATCCCGGCCATATAGTTGCCGTCGTATAAATATTGACGCCTGCCTCGAATTCTTATTTCAAGGTACAATAAGCTTAACGACCAACTATACGACGGGAGCAAAAACTGTGGCCGTATAGTTGCGCCCATATAGTTGGGGAACCCCTCAAACGCCAAATAGAAAGTAGCCAATGCTCAAAAAAATCTTCTTCCTTCTTCTTATAAAAACCCTGAAACTCCACATGGGATCTTCTCCCTTGATCGAGGGGAAGCCGAATATCTATAAGCAATAAAAGTTCTACCTCAGAAACTTCCTAGACTATAATTCTCTATAGAAGTTCATGTTTTTTACTTTACTTTTATCGGTGGGATAAACGAACTATGTTCGTATACCAAACCGATGTATTTTATTTTGTGTTATTTTCGTAGGGACTTGAACCTTGTGTGACGATGTGTACGGTAGTGCCAACCGTGCAAACACTCTCATGAGCCACTTGGTTGCTTCAATTCGATATGCCTGCCTATTAATGTCTGGTAAAACTTTCCAACTCGAACCTCTTTTAATAAGCACATAGGGGCTGCACACTCGTGTCTCGTATCATGTTTCACTTGCACCTCATCACAATCTAGGAGAGGCATCTTCTAGAACTAGTTTGTTGACTTAAACGTGGTGCTTAGGTTGATGAACCGATTCAGTGCGACTTGTATTTTTATCGTTTGTGAGCTCAACCCGTGTCTTCAAAAACACAAAAATATTTTGTTTTCTTATTAGTATCTAAGCAGGTTCTCAAGGAAAGCTCACCGGGCCATATCAAGAAACACATGTTGAAGCAAAGGTTCTTTGTCCATCGAAAGAGAGGTTACTAATACCTCAACGATAAAATATATCACCCTTGCTTTAACTTAAGCTTGGGGAGGTAACCACTTCTTATACTCTCTTTTGATAACTGCAGTTTCTCTTCTTTTTTTCATGATCTTCTCAACTTGGTATTTGAAAATTTCTTAGCTTGGGGAGGTTATTTTGAATGCGTAGGGTCTTGTGCAATGTTCTTTATCTTAAAAAGTTTTCATGCTATTGTGTATCCCTCTGTTTTTTAATACTTGCTTAGGTGATCTTTTGTACATATTTATATAAGGGATATACTTTCTCATGTTAGGCCCCATAGGATACAAACCATAGCTTTGATGCACCTTGTTCAACTTTTATCTAGCTTGTGAAAAATATTGTGATCCTTTAAATATACATTTCCATGTTCTCTACATTTTGAAAAATAAAAGAAAAAATATAATAAAGAAGTTCTTTTGAAACTTGCTAGTTGTCACTGTTCAGAATTGTCTTAAAGTGAATGGTTATGGAGTAGCACGACTCCATAGTGTTTGAAATGTTGGTCTTAATAGATGCTTACTAAGTGAGTTGTCAAATAAGAAATGATGTTTCAAAGTTTTGAGATTACATATGCCAAAATTTTGTCTTGGAAATCAAAGTGGGATATTGCTTTATGCGTGTCTTGCACCAGTGTCACACTCCATGGGGGGCTAACAACTCTGCTGGCCTATAAATGATCTACCAAGAGAGAAATCTCAGATTTTGGCTATGAGTTAATTAAACATCTATAACAACAATGTTATGATGGGTAAGAGTTTTGGCTCCCTCATGGGTCTGCGTTGCAAGCGAAAGTTGGAACACTCCTCTGACCGTTATAAGAAATCATTATACCGAAAAGGGAAACCTTGGTAATGGTCACGAGTGTTCTTCCTAGCCTACACAGTCTCGATTAAACATATACCACTCTTTTGGCATGGTCTCGTTACTAAGAAATAGATTTTCTATGAGATCGACAATCGAAGTTTGTACTTGAGAGACTTTAATAGATGACATGAGTGAGCAGTATTGGAAAACTCTATCTCTTTTTATGATTGACAACTAACCGTGTTCAGCTTTGCCTTATACAAATAAAAATACAAAAATACAATAAAGTGCGTATAGAAGGATCACAAGTTTACTTGCAAGCTAGATTTAACTTTGACATGGGGTATAGAAGTTTTTTACTAATCTCTAGTGGTTTGGAATAATATAACTGAGCTTATATTGCCTTGTATGATTTTGTGGACTCTTGCTTTGAGCTTGCAGGAAAAACAAGAATACGATGCATTGATTTTCAATGATAAGCAAGATCACATCCATTAAGTATTGGACCCCTTTTGCTCGAGGACGAGAAAGATCTAGCTTGGGGAAGTTGATGGCTGCACCTTGTTCAATGTTTCTCTAGCTTGTGAAAAATATTGTGATCCCTTAAATATACATTTCCATGTTCTCTACATTTTGAAAAGAAAATAAAAAATAATAATAAAGAAGTTCTTGTGAAACTTGCTAGTTGTCACTGTTCAGAATTGTCTTAAAGTGAATGGTTATGGAGAAGCACGACTCCATAGTGTTGGAAATGATGGTCTTAATAGATGCTTACTAAGTGAGTTGTCAAATAAGAAATGATGTTTCAAAGTTTTGAGATTACATATGCCAAAATTTTGTCTTGGAAATCAAAGTGAGATATTGCTTTATGCGTGTCTTGCATCACTGTCGCACTCCATCGGGGGATAACAAATCCGCTGCCTATAAATGATCTACCAAGAGAGAAATCTCAGATTTTGGCTATGAGTTGATTAAACATCTATAACAACAATGTTATGATGGGTAAGAGTTTTGGCTCCCTCATGGTTCTGCGTTGCAAGCGAAAGTTGGAACACTCCTCTGACCGTTATAAGAAATCATTATACCTAAAAGGAAAACCTTGGTAATGGTCACGAGTGTCCTTCCTGGCCTACATAGTCTCGATTAAACATATACCACTATTTTGGCATGGTCTCGTTACTAAGAAATAGATTTTCTATGAGATCAACAATCGAAGTTTGCACTTGAGAGACTTTAATAGATGGCATGAGCAGGCAGCATTGGAAAACTCTATCTCTTTTTATGATTGACAACTAACCGTGTTCAGCTTTGCCTTATACAAATAAAAATATAAAAATACAAAAATACAATAAAGTGCGTATAGAAGGATCACAAGTTTACTTGAAAGCAAGATTTAACTTTGACATGGGGTATAAAAGTTTTTGACTAATCTCTAGTGGTTTGGAATAATATAACTGAGCTTATATTGCCTTGTATGATTATGTGCACTCTTGCTTTAAGCTTGCAGGAAAAAAAGAATATGATGCATTGATTTTCAATGATAAGCAAGATCACATCCATTAAGTATTGGATCCCTTTTGCTCGAGGACGAGCAACATCTAGCTTGGGGAACTCGATGGTTGTGATAATAAAATACTTTTTAGTTGTATAAATTGTGTAATTTGCCTATCATATCATGCTCCATCTAACTATTGCTATGCATGATTACTTGTTTTCATTACATTCAATATGAGCTTTGCAGATTTAGTAGTTTAGGTATAATTTTACCACTCTTTCTTGTCTTTGACATGTGTGTAGGTGTTGATGATGATTATGGATAAAACAAAGGCAAAAGGAACAAAGAGAGTATAGTATGGAGGAAATGCAAGACCAGACATAGCCATTTGAGGTGTTGGAAAAGTCAAATTTTACAACTTCTCGAAATAAAGATCCAAGACCATGGGATTGTAGCCCTCGATGATACGAGTCCAACGAGCCGAAGAACGCCCAAAATGGAGTTTGTATGAAGAAATGACGACCAAAATACGAAAAGAGGCAGAAGGTTTGACAACCAACTATACGGTCGGCCGCCGTATAGTTCCAGCCGTATAGTTGCGGAAAAGGTCACAAACAACGGGATTTGACCCCAGAAAGGCTCCAGAACCTTTCCCAGGTCATATGACGGTATTATGCGTACCCTAGGGCACCGCCAAGGCCTATATAAAGAGGGGAGGAGCCAAAGGAAGCCACAACCAACCATATACAAGATCTAGATCCCATCTACCGCCTCCACGGCGGCGGCCTGCCGCATCCATAGCCTCTCAAGCTCCACCAAGATCTAGATCTCCATAAACACCATCAAGCCATCCAAGCAATAAGAGAAGAAGAATGAGCACTCTGCCATCACCACGTCGACGCCACCGTCACCACGCCATCATCACCATCTCCATCATCGCTACTCCTTCATCCTTCCCTGTCATAATCTTCGTGATGGGTTGTAATATGTATTGAACCCCCTTTTATTAATGTTATGATGATTTGAGTAATTGAAGTGTGGTGTGTTCTTGTTAATTAATATGTTTGTGCTTTCTCTTTACATTGTTCTATTCGTGATATTATTCTAGTGGTTGGAGACAACCAATCCATTGTTGAGGGATTTTACTAGGGATTCACGGAGTGTCACAAAACTTATCATTAGTATTTACTTTGCCATGGGTCCTGACAAATCCATGGGTAGAACTAATAGGATATTTGCTATAAGTGATTTGCGGAGGCAATATCAGCTTAGGATGCACCGCCCGTTAAGATTCATTTCCTCAAGATCACTCATGATATAGATAGGTATAGTGTTGCGAATTGCTTGACCCCAAGTGACAGATGGGATATCTTGTGACTAGCACACTTGCTTAGGAGTACGGTTGTCCATAGAACTTAATGTCTTGCTCTGGTTTTACTCGAGGAATCAAGCATTAATATTTCATCTCATTGCATTCACCTCTTTCCAGTTTTACTTTTGTTCTAGTTTTCTTTCAATCCTAGTAGTAGTTGTTACAATCATCTTAAAATAATTTACCCTAGCAACCTATAGAGTAGACTATTTCCAAACCACGGTTTTGGTGCGCACGTAGCCGCATTGACAACGTGGCTATGGGGTCGTGTTCGCCGAGCTTCCATCAGGACAAACTCTTAAATATTTGCTGCTACAGGTACAACAATAACCCTATTTTGGTGCAGGTACCCACTCATCAATGATCAAGAAATGATGGACCTCGATGCTATGCCCAAGGCGCATGGAGGAGTACATGGCGCTAGAAGACATTGATGATGGACATCGTTAAAGCAAAGTGCTATACCATATCACTATATGAATTGCATATGATGTTAATCCTTTTATGCACTTTATTTGTTCCGTGGTAGTCATAATAAATAGGGTGATCTCTCACTTAAAACATAATTAAGTAATAATATGTTCTTCCTAAGTTAGGTACCACATAATATGGGATTTGAACTGGTGTGTGTCATGTAACATGGGTGCACCTAGCGACGTTCATAATATGGGTCCGAAACTGTCGCACTACTGGTATACTAAGGTTCACTTGATATACTACCTAGAATGTCTAGAGTATGGAACACAAGATTCGAAAGATTAACAAGAGTCATATGTTGATATGATTGGTATGATTACCTACCGGTCTTATTCCCCGGTGTGTGATGTGACATTGGTGCCAGGAAACTAAGTTCGTGGATCTTGAATCACTAAGTATCACTCATGAGAGATATTGATTTTAGTGGGATCTACACTCTGAATTGAGTTGTTAATCTTGAGTAGTTCATTAATTATGGAACAATGTCTAAATGAATTTGCAATTGTTTGTAGATCAATGGCACGCAACAACTTCCCTTTAGCTGGTATATTAGAGAAAGAGAAACTGCATGAACCTAGAACAAACTTTGTGGACTGGTTCCGCAACATAAGAATAGTACTGAAAGGTTCTAAGAAAGACTATGTCTTGGAAGCAACTCTTGGTGATGCTCCTGGTGATAACGCAACTGAAGCTGCACAAGGTGTATTTCAGACACGTAGTGATGACTACATAGCTATCCAATGTGCTATACTTGCATCCATAGAACCAGATCTTTAAAGGAGGTTTGAAGACTAGGGTCCATATGAAACAATTATGGAATTGAGGGGCATGTTTGAGGAGCAAGCCAGGGCAGAAATATATGAGATATCTCAAGCTCTTCTGGATTGCAAGATGTCAGAAGGAGGCTCGATTAGTGCCCATGTAATCAAGTTGCACTGGTATGTTCAAAGGTTGGAAGCGTTGGGTGTTCCCTTTCCTTCTGAACTAGGAACCAACATAATCCTGAAATCGCTCCTACCTAGCTTTGTTGGGTTTGTCATGAACTTCAACATGCATGGGATGAACAAAAAATTGGCCGAACTATTCGCGATGTTGAAGGTGGCTTAAAAGGACATACAGAAGAACACCAATCATGTGATGGTGGTGAGGAAAACCACTCGCTTCAAGAAAAATAAGTCTGGGGGCGATAAGAAGAGGGCGAATGTGCATCGCACCTCTAACAAAGGCAAAGTACCTAAGTCAGATCCAACCCTAGATGCTGAGTGTTTCTTCTGCAAGGAGAAAGGTCAACTTCAAGCTCTTCAACAACATAAAGCTATGACACCGGAGATCCAACCTCATACAAGCTCAAGACCATTAGTATATCTCCTTCCTTGCATCATGAAGGAACTGCATTGAGGACGAATCGTTTTCAAGCATGGGGAGATGATGCGGCCCAACACATGACATTCACCTTTGGACTGCATCATGCTACACCAACCACTCTTACTAAGGTAAACTCATTCCATCTTGTGCCTTCCTTGGGTTATCTTGTGAATGGGATCCTACTTGAGATGAATTGCCATGGTATGACTAGGTACATGACCAAGATACCAAGAGGAGGAGACGACGAGGCACCAGGATCCAAGACACCCAAGCAAGAGGCTTGGAAAAAGGAGGAAGAAGAAAGCAGCTGAAGCAGCACTGGAGTCTCTAGCCCCTCCAGCGCCCGGAGTCTCTGGCCCCTGCGCACCCGGAGTCTCCACCCATGCCCCAACCACCTACGACTGCAAGGTTCTAGAGTCCGTCCGAAGTCTCCACCACCAACTCGGAGTCTCCGCTCGTGCAACGCCAGAGTCTTCGCCCCAAGTGAACAGGAATGCAAGCCTAGAAGCTGGGCATGGCCCATGTAATGCCCAGAACTTCATGTTTATGCCTAAACTACCCCTAGCTTGTGGCTAGCCTATATATATGCCCCCAATCTCTCCTTAAAACAATAGAGTTGAAGATGAATGAAGGCATGTGCCTAACCCTAGATGGTAACCCCTCTCTATAGTAAATCTATGAGTTGTACAAGGCCTTGGAGTTCGGTGTTCGTCTCTAAGTCGTCAAGACCCTCTCAAGTGTTTGGTCTCTCCTTGTCAAGGATTCTAGTAGTGCTAGGTCTCTCCCCTTTGGTATTCTACTTGGTTGCTACTCTATCCTATGATTTGGATTATATCATCCGCTTGCCGATCTCTTATTTGGTGATTCTACCGCAAGGTCTCTCGCTGAGGATTCTATTGGATTGGTTGTTCGAACCAATAGGAGCAAATCGAATCGTGTGTGTTTGCATGTGTTTGTATCTTTACCTTGCATTTGAGTTGCGTTCATTGTGTTCATCATGTTTCCCCTCACTCCCTGCCTCAAATCTATGAAGATCAGGCCACCCTAGGGTCAATCCCACAAGGGATCTCATATCAACTAGTATCATAGCTTTTGGTTGCCACGGATTTGACTTCGTTCATCGATTTACACCATAAATTCGAAAATACCAAAAATATTGCCCCAAATTGCTTTTGGATCAATCTCTCGTTTTGGTGAGCTTATTATGGTTTTGTGATGACCCACAAGTATAGGGAGTGTATCGTAGTACTTTCGATAAATAGGAGTGTCGATCCCAATGAGGAGCAGAAGGTGTTGACTAGTGGTATGGAGCAGGAAATCCCTGTGAATACTTAGTAAATGGATTTTAGTGGCTTTTTGATAAAGCAACAAAACAAAGTGCAAGTAACAAAGAACAAACGTAGCAAGTGTCCCAATCCTTTCTTAGCAAAGGACAAGCCGGTGGAAATACTTATAAGGACCAAACGTTCTCGAGGACACATGGGAATTCTGTCAAGTGCTTTCGCTTCAAATAGCTGAGTACTCTTCTTTAGTGTTGTAAGTGTTGTGTGGGTGAACCTGTGCTAATGTACCGACCTTACTTGGACTAATACATAATTGTGATTAAACCCCCTGCAAATATCCGTAACTACAGGAAAGTAATTAAGATATAAATCTAACCACAGCCTTAAACTCTGAGATCCTACACTCCCTTTGTTGGAGATATGCCCTAGAGGCAATAATAAATATAGTTATTATTATATCTTTGTGTTTATGATAAATGTTTACATTCATGCTATAATAGTATTAACAAGGAAACATTAATACTTGTGTGATTTGTAAACTAAAATAGAGTCCCTAGTAAAGCCTCTTTATAATACTAGCTTGTTGGTTAATGAATGATTGTGGTTTCCCTATCATGAACATTGAGATGTTATTAACAACAAGATCATATCGTTAGGAGAATGATATGATGGACATACTCCTGTAGATAAGCGTAGCATAAAGATCAAGTCATTTTAATAGTTCAATTGCTATATGCTTTCTGATACATAGTAACCTAATTCCTTCGACCATGAGATCATGCATATCACAATCACCGGAAGGATGCTTTGATGACATCAAACACCACACCGTAACTGGGTGGCTATAAAGGTGGCATTGAGTGTTCGGAAAGTATTGGTTGAGACACATGGATCAAGAGTGAGATTTGTCCATCCATATGACGGATAGATATACTCTGGGCCCTCTCGGTGGAATGTCATCCAATTAGCTTGCAAGCATGTGGTAGCTCACAAGGGATCACATATCAACAGCGAGAAAGAGTACTTATGTAACGAGGTTGAACTAGGTATGCGAGAGATCAAGCGATCAAAACCTCGGATAAGTAAACTATCGTGAGACAAAGGGAAATTGGTATCGTATGTAAGTGGTTCATTCGATCGCAGTAATCGTAGAAATATGTAGCCATATGAATTTCCAGATTCCTCTATTGGTTATTGATCGGAGAAGTGTCTCGATCATGTCCGCATAATTCACGAACCGTAGGGAGACACACTTAAGGATTCGACGTTGTTGAGTAGTTATGGAATGATGAGTAAGATACCGAATGTTGTTCGGAGTCTCGGATGGGATCCGGGATATCACGAGGAGATCCGGAATGGTCCGGAGAATAAGATTCATATAAGGAAAGTCCTGTTTCGGGGTTGGATAATGGTTCTGGTGTTTTCATCGGGAATGTTCTAGAAGGTTCCGGAATGTCCGGCAATCCGGAGGGGAAGGGTACATGAATGTGTCATAACAAGTTGGAATGGTTGCATCATGTACTAGGTGTCATCGCTGAACAAAATAAAGGGTTAAATCAAATCCTAGTTTGAAAAGTCAAACGCCAATTTGAAAAGTCAAACGACTATTTTGTTTGGTGGAGGGAGAGTAGGAAACCTACTTGGGGAGGAAGTCCCTCTCCCTCCACCGCCGGCCTTGGAAGCCGAGTTGGGGAGGGACTCCCCTCCCCTTGGCGCGCCCCCTCCACCTATATAAGGAGGGGCAGGGCTGCCCCTCCAAGCACACAACTTGCCCCCCGCAAACCCTAGCTCCAAGCCACCGGCGCCGCCACCTCCTGCTGCCGTCGCCTAGGGAAAACCCTAGCTGCCGACTTGGGATTCCCCAAGCCCTAGTTGTTGGCCTAGCCCTCTCTCATTGGTGTGTCTAAACCCTAGATCACCGAGGCCTCTCTCATAGTCCACCATACTCGCTCCGGCTTAAGGCGAAGCCCTGCGAGATCTCCCCTCTACTTTCGGTACCACGCCATCGTGCTGCCAGAATCACGAGGAGAGTGCTACAACCTCCGCTGCCTGCTGGAACAAGGGAGAGGAAGGTCTTCGTCGAGTACCGAACGTGTGACCATTGCTGAGCGCTTAGGAGCGCGATCTGAAGGATCGTCTACACGATCTTGAGATCGGGAAGAGTACGACTACATCACCCACGAGAATCCGCTCTCGTTAAACACTTTGGAATCTTCAAGGGTGAGTTATTCTATCGACTCGTTGCTATAATCTAGTAGATAGATCTTGGCTTGTTTGTTTGTATGCGGTAGAATTTTTTTTGTTTTCCATGCTACGAACCCCTGCAGTGGTATCAGAGCCGTGTCTATATGTAGATCTGTTGCACGAGTAGAACACAATGGTCATTGTGGGCGGTGGTGCTTTTATTATCAATTGCTTCTTGTGTACGTTGCATCTTGCGGTATGATGGGATGAAGCGGCCCGGGCTAACCTTACATGACATCGTTCATGAGACTTGCTCCACGCTGAACATGCAACTTGTATTGCATAAGTGGCTTTGCGGGTGTCTGTCTCTCCCATTATAGTATAGATCCAATTTACAACGGGCACTTGATAGTTCAAACATCAACGTTGTGGTTCTTGTTCGTAAGTTAGATTGACACTTTTTGAAAGCCCCAAACCACGTAAAACATGCAAAGATATTAGAGGCGTCTAACTTTGTTTTGCAGGGGTGTGTTGTGATGTGATATGGCCATGATTGTGATTATATTTGATGTATGCAATGTTCCTTATTGTAAGTTGGCAACCGGCAGGAGCCATATGGTTGTCTTTAAATTTCTGTTAAGACCCGTGTGTCTATTCAAAGTAGTTGTAATAGTTGAAGCTGGTGGACGACAACCATGGAGCGGCGTCATTGACCTTGATGCAATGCCGGTGATGATGGAGATCATGTTCGTGCTTGAAGATGGAGATCGGAAGCACAAAGAAGAAAGGCCATATCATATCACATATTATGAATTGCATGTGATGTTAATCCTTTATGCATCTTGTATTGCTTAGTTAACGACGGTAGCATTATAATATGGTCCCTCATGCACATGAATTTCAAGTTCTTAAGTGTTCATCCTTAGTAAGCACCGTTGCTAAAGCTTGTTGTTTCAAAGCACCACGTGATGATCGGGTGTGTTAGATTCCGCAAGTGTATACAACGTGAGCAGGCCAGATTTGCTCATGCGGAAGCTAAGGTTTGATCTTGACGAGCCTAGCATGTACAGACATGTTCTCGGAACACGGATCACCGAAAGGTAAAGCATGAATCATATAGTAGATATGATGAACATGTCGATTGTTCGCCATTGAAGCTACATCAACTCTCGTGATGATCGGTGTTGATGTGGTGGATTTGGTTCGTGTGATCACTAAAACAATGTGAGGGATACTGTTTTGAGTGGGAGTTCACCTAGATTAATTTAACTATTAATTAGAACTCAATTTGTCATAAACTTAGTCTAAACTATTGCAAATATGTTATAGATCAATGGCGGCCCCTACCATCAATTTTAATGCGTTCCTAGAGAAATAAAAGTTGAAAAACAATGGAAGCAACTTCACGGATTGGTTCCGCAATTTGAGGATTGTCCTCAATGCTGGTAATTTGACCTATGTCTTTGGATGCATTTGGGTGACCGCTGCGGTGATGCTACCGATGAAGTAAAGAACGTTTACCTCGCTCGGAAGAATCAGTACTCCACAGTTCAGTGTGCTATCTTGTATGGTTTAGAATCGGAGCTTCAGAAAAGGTTTGAGAATTCAGACCCACATGATATTGTCCGTGAACTCAAATTGGTCTTTGAGACTCACACGACAGTTGAGAGCTATGAGGCTTCTGAAAAGTTCTTTAACTGCAAGATGGAAGAGGACAGCTCCGTCAGTGAGCATGTGCTTAAGATGTCTGGGCACGCAAACAAACTTCAAAGCTTGGGTATAGTGATTCCTAATGCTTTGGGGATTTACCGTGTCCTCCAATCACTACCACCAAGTTACAAGAACTTTGTGATGAACTACAATATGCAAAGCATGAACAAGCGATTTCGAACTCTTCTCCATGTTAAAATCTGCAGAAGTGGAGATCAAGAAAGAGCACCAAGTGTTGATGGTCAATAAGACCACCAAATTCAAGAAAGGCAAGTCTAAGCAAAATGGACACTTCAAGAAGGGTGCTAAGAAAGTTACCGCACTGATGAAGAAGACCAAGGCTGGACCCAAGCACGTCTGATGCTTTCTTACCGCAAGGAGAAGGTCCTTTGGAAGCGGAATTGCACAAAGTACTTGGCGGATTTGAAGAACGGCAACATCAAGAAGAAAGGTATATCCGATATACATGTTATTGATGTGTATCTCACTAGTACTCATAGTAGTGCACAGGTATTTGATCTTGGTTGGTTGCTCATATTTGTAACTCGAAGCGGTCTTTGCGAATAAACGGAAGCTAGTGAAGAACGAGGTGACGATGTGCGTTGGAAACAGATGAAAGGTTGATGTGATCGCGGTCGGCACGCTACCTCTTCATCTACCATCGGGATTAGTTTTATACTTAAATAATTGTTATTTGGTGCCTGCGTTGAGCATGAACATTATATCGGGATCTTGTTTATTGCGAGACGGTTACTTGTTTAAGTTCGAGAATAATGGTTGTTCGATTTATATGAGTAATATGTTTTATGCACATGCACCTTTGATAGATGGTCTATTATTATTGAATCTCGATAGTGGAAATACACATATTAATAACATTGAGGCTAATCGTTTGAAATCGAGCGATAACTCGACCTATATGTGGCATTGTCGTCTTGGTCACATTGGAGTGAAGCGTATGAAGAAACTCCATTCCGATGGACTTCTTGAATCACTTGATTTCGAATCACTTGAAAGATGCGAAGCATGTCTGATGGGTAAAATGACTAAGACTCCATTTTCTGGTATGATGGAGCGAGCTACGGACTTATTGGAAATCATACATACCGATGTGTGTGGTCCAATGAGTGTAGCATCATGTGATGGTTATCGTTATGTTCTTACCTTCACGGATGACTTGAGTAGATATGGGTATATCTATTTCATGAAACATAAGTCCGAAACTTTCGAGAAGTTTAAGGAATTTCAAAGTGAGGTGGAGAATCAACGTAACAAGAAGATTAAATTTCTATGTTCTGATCGTGGAGGTGAATATCTAAGTTACAAGTTTGGCGAGCATTTGAAGAAATGCGGAATACTTTCACAATTGACACCGCCAGGAACACCACAACGTAATGGTGTGTCCGAACGTTGTAATCGAACTCTCTTAGATATGGTTCGTTCTATGATGTCACTTACAGATTTACCGCTCTCATTTTGGGGTTATGCATTAGAAACAACCGCATTCACTTTAAATAGGGCACCATCTAAATCCGTTGAAACAACACCGTATGAATTATGGTTTGGGAAGAAACCTAAATTGTCGTTTCTTAAAGTTTGGGGTTGCGAAGCCTATGTAAAGAAGTTACAGCCGGACAAGCTTGAACCCAAAGCGGAAAAACGCGTCTTCATAGGATACCCAAAGGAAACTATTGGGTATACCTTCTATCATAGATCCGAAGGCACAATCTTTGTTGCCAAGAATGGATCCTTTCTAGAGAAGGAATTTCTCTCGAAAGAAGTGACTAGAAGGAAAGTAGAACTCGACGAGGTTGTCGAACCTTTTCTCGAACTTGCGAGTAGCACAACACCGGAAGAAGTTCCTGTGGTGCCTGCACCAATAAGAGAGGAAGCTAATGATGATGATCATGAAACTCCGGTTGTAGTTGCTACAGAACCTCGTAGGTCAACGAGAACTCGTACCACTCCTGATTGGTATGATCCCGTTATGAGTGTCATGTTGGTGGACAACATCGATGACCCTGCGACTTATGAGGAAGCGATGATGAGCCCAGATTCCAATAAATGGCAAGAAGCCATGAAATCCGAGATTGGATCCGTGTACGAAAACCAAATATGGACTTTGGTGGACTTACCGGATGGCCGGAAGGCTGTCGAGAACAAATGGATTTTCAAGAAGAAAAACAGATGCTGATTGTAATATTACTGTCTATAAAGCTCGACTTGTCGCAAAAGGGTTTCGACAAATTCAAGGAGTTAACTACGATGAGACTTTCTCACCAGTAGCGAAGCTAAAATCTGTGAGGATTATGTTAGCAATCGCTGCATATTATGATTATGAGATATGGCAGATGGATGTCAAAACAGCTTTCCTCAATGGAGACATTGATGAAGAGTTGTATATGATGCAACCCAAAGGTTTTGTCGATCCTAAAGATGCTAACAAGGTGTGGAAACTTCAACGGTCCATATATGGATTGAAGCAAGCATCCCGAAGTTGGAATCAATGTTTTGATAAGGTGATCAAAAGTTTTGGTTTTATACAAACTTATGGAGAAGATTGTATTTACAAGAAAGTGAGTGGGAGCTCTGTAGCATTCTTAATACTATATGTAGATGACATATTGTTGATTGGGAATGATGTAGACCTTCTTAATAGTGTCAAGGAATATTTGAATAATAGTTTTTCAATGAAGGATCTTGGCGAAGCAGCTTACATATTAGGCATAAAGATTTATAGAGATAGATCGAGACGCCTAATATCATTGTCACAAAGTACATATTTGGACAAAGTTCTAAAGAGGTTTGGAATGGAAGATAGCAAGAAAGGGTTCTTGCCCATGTTGCTAATCTGACGTTGAGTAAAACTCAAAGTCCGACAACGGCAGAAGATAGAGAAAGGATGAGTAAGACTCCTATGCCTCAGCCATAGGATCTCTAATGTATGCCATGCTATGTACTAGACCCGACATTGCATATCTTTGTTAGTTTAACTAGCAGATATCAAAGTGATCTGAGTGGATCATTGGACAGCGGTCAAAAACATCCTTAAGTACTTGAGAAGAACTAAGGATATGGTTCTTTCTTATGGAGGTGATGAACAGCTCGTTGTTAATGGTTACACTGATGCTAGTTGGAACACCGATCCGGATGATTCTAAATCACAATCTGGATACGTGTTTACTTTGAATGGTGCAGCAGTTAGCTGGAGGAGTGCAAAGCAAAGCGTTGTGGCGAGATCTTCAACTAAATCGGAATACATGGCTACTTCGGAGGCTTTGCAAGAAGCGATATGGATGAAGGAGTTCATTACAGAGCTCGGTGTGGTTCCTAGTGCGCTGGACCCAATGTCTATCTATTGTGATAACATGGGCGCCATAGCCAATGCGCAAGAACCAAGGTCACACAAGAAGCTGAAGCACATCAAGCTACGTTTTTACGCTATTCGAGAACATGTCCAAGATGGGGACATAAAGATTTGCAAAGTACACACAGATCTGAATGTGGCGGATCCGTTGACTAAACCTCTCCCGAGGGCAAAACATGACCAACACCAAACTGCCATGGGTGTTCGGTATATTACCATGTAATCTAGATTAGTTGACTCTAGTGCAGATGGGAGACTGTTGGAGATATGCCCTAGAGGCAATAATAAATATAGTTATTATTATATCTTTGTGTTTATGATAAATGTTTACATTCATGCTATAATAGTATTAACAAGGAAACATTAATACTTGTGTGATTTGTAAACTAAAATAGAGTCCCTAGTAAAGCCTCTTTATAATACTAGCTTGTTGGTTAATGAATGATTGTGGTTTCCCTATCATGAACATTGAGATGTTATTAACAACAAGATCATATCGTTAGGAGAATGATATGATGGACATACTCCTGTAGATAAGTGTAGCATAAAGATCAAGTCATTTTAATAGTTCAATTGCTATATGCTTTCTGATACATAGTAACCTAATTCCTTCGACCATGAGATCATGCATATCACAATCACCGGAAGGATGCTTTGATGACATCAAACACCACACCGTAACTGGGTGGCTATAAAGGTGGCATTGAGTGTTCGGAAAGTATTGGTTGAGACACATGGATCAAGAGTGGGATTTGTCCATCCATATGACGGATAGATATACTCTGGGCCCTCTCGGTGGAATGTCATCCAATTAGCTTACAAGCATGTGAATGTCTCACAAGGGATCACATATCACGGGAACGAGAAAAGAGTACTTATCAGTAACGAGGTTGAACTAGGTATGCAGAGATACCGACGATCAAAACCTCGGATAAGTAAACTATCGTGAGACAAAGGGAAATTGGTATCATATGTAAGTGGTTCATTCGATCGCAAAGTAATCGTAGAAATATGTGGGAGCCATATGAATTTCCAGATTCCTCTATTGGTTATTGATCAGAGAAGTGTCTCGATCATGTCCGCATAATTCACGAACCGTAGGGAGACACACTTAAGGATTCGACGTTGTTGAGTAGTTATGGAATGATGAGTAAGAGACCGAATGTTGTTCGGAGTCTCGGATGGGATCCGGGATATAACGAGGAGATCCAGAATGGTCCGGAGAATAAGATTCATATAAGGAAAGTCCTGTTTCGGGGTTGGAGAATGGTTCTGGTGTTTTCATCGGGAATGTTCTAGAAGGTTCCGGAATGTCCGGCACTCCGGAGGGGAAGGGTACATGAATGTGTCATAACAAGTTGGAATGGTTGCATCATGTACTAGGTGTCATCGCTGAACAAAATAAAGGGTTAAATCAAATCCTAGTTTGAAAAGTCAAACGCCAATTTGAAAAGTCAAACGGCTATTTTGTTTGGTGGAGGGAGAGTAGGAAACCTACTTGGGGAGGAAGTCCCTCTCCCTCCACCGCCGGCCTTGGAAGCCGAGTTGGGGAGGGACTCCCCTCCCCTTGGCGCGCCCCCTCCACCTATATAAGGAGGGACAGGGTTGCCCCTCCAAGCACACAAGTTGCCCCCCGCAAACCCTAGCTCCAAGCCACCGGCGCCGCCACCTCCTGCTGCCGCCGCCTAGGGCAAACCCTAGCCGCCGACTTGTGCTTCCCCAAGCCCTAGTTGTTGGACTATCCCTCTCTCCTTGGTGTGTCTAAACCCTAGATCACCGAGGCCTCTCTCATAGTCCACCATACTCGCTCCGGCTTAAGGCGAAGCCCTGTGAGATCTCCCCTCTACTTCCGGTACCACGCCATCGTGCTGCCGGAATCACGAGGAGAGTGCTACAACCTCCGCTGCCTGCTGGAACAAGGAGAGGAAGGTCTTAGTCGAGTACCGAACGTGTGACCAATCAGAGCGCTGCTTAACGCAGCCTTGGGAAGGATCGTCTACGCGATCTTGAGATCGGGAAGAGTACGACTACATCACCCACGAGAATCCGCTCTCGTTAAACACTTTGGAATCTTCGAGGGTGAGTTATTCTATCGACTCGTTGCTACAATCTAGTAGATAGATCTTGGCTTGTTTGTTTGTATGCGGTAGATTTTTTTTGTTTTCCATGCTACGAACCCCTACACCCTTGTGCAAAGGTGTCCTAATGGGGGTTCAGGTTTCTATCACTCCGGCAACCCCACAATTAGTATCCAAATACACAATGCATTCCCCTAGGCCCATAAATGGTGAAGTATCATGTAGTTGATGTTCACATGACACCACTAGAAGAATAGCACCACAACTTAAATACTAACCATTGAATAATAACTCAACGCAAATCCATTAATAACAACATGACTTCTCCCATGTCCTCAAGAACTAAACGAACTACTCACAAGACATCATATGGATCAAGATCAAAGATGATATGATAATGGATAACAATCTGAACATAAACAATAATCGAATGGTTCCACTCACAAGAATCAACTACAATAGTAATTAACACCGGGAAAGTTTCCCCTAAGAACTAAAGCAATATCCAACACAATTGTTACAGCAGGACGGAATGGTGATAATGGTGCTGGTGGATATGATGGTGTGGATGATGATGATGATCCCGATGAATCCTAGCTTGACGATGGTGTTGATGGCGACGATCTCCCCTCTCCGGGAAGGAATTTCCCCGGCAGAAATCCGTCTGCCGGAGAGATCTTTCTCTCTCGGTGTTTTCCGCCTTGCAGAGGCGGCGGAAATGTATCTATGGTCGATCCCCTAGCCTTAGGGTTCCGTAGGGAAGATATAGGCGAAGGGGCGGAGTCGGGAGCCGGGAAGGTGGGCCACACCTTCCCTAGGCAGGGCCCAGGGTGGGCCCGCGCCTAGGGGTGGGCCCCCTGTGGCCCTTCTTCGTCCCTCCTTCTGGCTTCCTTAGTCTTCTGGAAAAATATAATTTTCCCATATTTTTCTGGTATTTTCTAATCTTTGCGAAATTGCATCAAAACGCCTTCTTTTCCATTAGAATCCAGACTCCGGCAGTCCATCCTCCAAGAATCATCCAACATGCATAAACAGATGAAAATCCATAAGTAATACCTCATAATAAGACAAATATCAATGAATAGAGGTAGATTATGATATAGAATGGTGATGCAAATTGGGCGTATCATTTGGTCCAATAAAAACTTGTCTTTGGAGTTGGTCTACCTTATACCTGCGTCTCCCAACCCAATTTAGTCGAAATTTTCTAGATTTGAGGTTTCAAGGGTGATGACCGCAAGTGCACAGATCAATTGTAGCTAGTTTCAAAATAAGAGTATCAATCCCACAGAGAGCTATTGGTAGAGGTCTTTATACCCCTCGTTACTATTCACTAGAGAGTACTTGTAGGTTATCTCTACTTTGAAGTAATGGTGTATAAAGAGTGCGTTTGAATAAGTGATAAAGTAAACAAGAACAAAGTAAATAACAAAAGTAAACTAAAGCAAGAGAATGTCTATGAAGTATTGTGTGATATGATTAGGGGGTTATCAAGGAGTATAGGATTCACCACTAGCATGAGAATTATGAATGATTAGGATAACATAATTCTTGTGTCATGATATGTGTGGAGAGAGCTCCATATGACGAGGTTTTGACTCGTCAGTGCCCATTGTTATGAGCTTGGGTTTTGGAGAAGATGGGGGTGCTGGAAATAGCGGAACAGTTAACAGACAAGCAACTAGGGGACACGAGATTTACCCAGGTTCAGGCCCCCGGAGGGAAAACCCTACTCCTGCTTGTCTGCTCTTGATTATGGTGGAACCGAAGGTTACAGGGGTGCGCAGATGTAATCTGGCGTGAAGGTGTGTATGCGGTGGAAAGGATTGGTCCTCCTCGCCGTGCCCTCCTAGCCTTTATATAGAGTTTAGGAAGGTCTCGGGCACAGATCGAGTCGGTTACAGGTTTAGGGTTTGCCCCTTTGAATATTCTATCTGTTCTAGTCTTGCTCTCTAAGGATCCAAAGATGTCATGGGCTTGGGCCACCCGAAAATCTTCATGGGCCACGTATATTCTTGTGGGCCTTCCTTGGGCTGGACCAGGTATGCTAATGTCGTGTACCCGCAGGGTATAACCATGTCAGTAGCCCCCGAGTGTTCAGTCGAATCGTAGATTCGGCTGAGGACTCTTCAATCTTTCGGGTGCAGTTGGTCCCGTTCATAAGAGAAACTGATTTAGTGTGTAGGGATTGTTGATGTGTGTGCCTGACTCTCCTGACAGATCAGGGCCAGTTAACTGTCTTAGGACAAAACAACACGATCTTCTTCAGACTCGAGTCCCTAGACTCGAATCCGGAACATATGCTAGCGTAATTCAACTCAAGCCGCTGAGGTTTGTAGGCAGTCACTTTGTTGAGCCAAGAATGAGGTCATATCTAAATAACCACCTCGATGTCTGATAGAAGTAACCCATGCAGACCACTGCAATTAAGGGTATCCCCATGGATATCGTAATAAGCTAAGTGAATCTCTCTTATTTATCCTCTTACCTTGTAGGTTGCTAGCGTGCTTCTAGTCATAATATCTTCGGGCACACTTCCAAACACGTCCAAAGGATTTCTCCCTCTTCTTTAGACCCGAAGGCAAATGATATGTGGCAGACTACACATACCATCTAAAGAGAGATATCAAACACATATCATAAATATATCATGGACCAATAAGTCAATGGACACAAGTATAGATCATCTCTATTTTAATGCATAACAATACTAGGGTTTCACCATCTCTCCCCAAGAACAAGGAAACTACTCATACATGAAGGGGATCAACATCATGGAAATAGTATGGATGAAATATGAAGGTACAATTGAATACAAGTGCAAATCCACAATAGAGATTGGATCACAACAAAGTAAACCAAGGGATCGAAGTTAGAGACGTTGTTGATGAAGATGGTGATGAAGATCAATGTGTAGCCCTTCGATATGAAATTATCCTCTTTCCTTTGAGTGTTATGGTAGTGTATATCTCGTGGGCAGTGGATATGGAGGCAGCGGAGCGACAGGGCTCCGCCCCTATGGCGTGTGTGGACTCTCTCTCTCCCTTCTTCTAGGGTTTCCTCCTCTTTAAATAGGCATCTGGAGGTCGGTTTCACGAACCGACGGAGCTAGAGGCCGAATATACCCATTATGCCTTCACAAATATTGTTCTGGTTGACGAAATGAAGCCGTCGGAGGGTGGTACGAGCGTATGGTACGGGCAGGCTCCGCCCGTACCAGTGGTTGTTACGCACCATGGACTATGTAGTGTTCTGGCCGCTATTTCTTCATACATACACCGATTGAGGTGTTCTTTGGCTCGTTGGATTCGTATGGGCGAGGGCTACAACACCATAGAATTGGATATTCATTTGGAGTTGATGGAAAAAATTCAATTCTTCCTCTCCTCAAATGGCTAAGTCTAGTGCCTGCAGCTCCTCCATATTGCTTCCTCTTGGCTCCTTTTATCCATGATTCTTCATAGCACCTACACACAATTCAAAGACAAGAAAAAGGTAATAAAATCCTACTAAACTACTAATTGTGCAAAGTCCATGTGAAAATGAATGAGAACTAGTAATCATACATAATAGGCATAGTTGTGTAGCAAAATATAACATGTAATGAGTGACGATATGAATAATTTATAGACTTAAATATGCTTCAATTTTAGACTCATCAAAGGTCCGAATTTCCGCTCAAGAACTCGAGTTGTTATTCGTGCTGCCCCAACACCAGAGTCTCCGCCGCCGCAAGACTAGAGTCTTCACGCCGCCTGGAGTTTCCGCCCTCCATACACCGGAGTCTCCGGACCTGTACACATTTTTTCACCTCTTTTCATTTTAGGATGATTTCTGATACGTCCAATTTGCATCACTATTCTATATCATAATTTAGTGCTATCTATTGATATATGTCATATTAAGAGGTGATACTTATGTTATTTCATCTATTTTTCATGTTGGATGACTTTTGGAGGATGAACTGCCGGAGTCAGGATTCTGATGGAAAAAGCGGTGTCCAGATGCAATATTCGCGAAGATCGGAAAATTCCATAAAATATATGGAAAGTTATATTTTTCCAGAATACGAAGGAAGCCAGAAGGGAAGGCGAAGATGGGCCACAGGAGGGCCCACACTACCCCCTAGCGCGGGCCCACCCTAGGCCGCGCCAGTAGGGGTGTAGCCACCCTGGCCCATCTCCTGCTTCGCCCCTTCGCCTATATCTTCCTCCTGAAACCCTAATACACGGGGAGCAACCACAAAAACATCCCGTTGCCTCTGCGGGGAAACTATAGAGAGAGAAAGAGCTCTTCGGCAGGCAGATTTCTGCTGAGGAAATTCCTTACAAGAGAGGGGAGATCATCGCCATCAACACCGTCATCAAGATAGACTTCATCGGGATCATCATCATCCTCATCACCATCTCCACCAGCACTCATCATCACCACTCCATCCCGCTGTAACAATTGGGTTGAATCTTGCATAGTTCTTAGGGGAAAATTTCCCGGTGTTGATTACTTTTGTATTTGATGCTTGTGAGTGGAACGATTGAATTATTGTTTATGTTCAGATTTTTATTCATCATCATATCATCTCTGATCTTGATCCATATGATGTCTCGTGAGTAGTTCGTTTAGTTCTTGAGGACATGGGGGAAGTCATGTTGTTAGTAGTGGAATTTTGTTGAAGTAATATTTGATGGTTTGATATTTCAGTTGTGGTGCTATTCTTCTAGTGGTGTCATGTGAACGTCGAATACATGATACTTCACCATTTATGGGCCTAGGGGAATGCATTGTGTATTTGGGTACTAATTGTGGGGTTGCCGGAGTGACAGAAACCTGAACCCCCATTAGGAAACCTTTGCACAAGGGAGTGTAGGATCTCAGAGTTTAATGTTGTGGTTACATTTTTATCTTAATTACTTTCTTGTAGTTGTGTATGCTTGCAAGGGTTTAATCACAAGTTTGTATTAGTCCAAGTAAGGTCGGTACTTTAGCACAGGTTCACCCACAGCACACTTATGCAACCAAAGAAGATTAATCAACTATATGAAGCGAAAACACTTGACAGTATTCCAATGTGTCCTCGAGAACGTTTGGTCCTCATAAGTATTACAACCAGCTTGTCCTTTGCTAAGAAAGGATTGGGCCACTTGCTGCAATTATTTGTTGTCTTTATTGACTTGCACTTTATTTCTTTGCATTATCAAAAACCCCTAAAAATTCGTTTGCTAACTATTTACAGAGAATTACTGCTCCAAACCACTAGTCAACACCTTCTGCTCCTCGTTGGGATCGACACTCCTATTTATCAAAAGTACTATGATACACCCCCTATACTTGTGGGTCATCAATCTCCTTTATGTGTCTGTGTTCTATGTGCATGTCTGTCATCTAACAAAAATTCTGCAACAACTCCTCACGCTCGACATTGACACCACGGACCTCAAACCATCCCCCTCCACCATGGTTGCAAGTTCGACATCACCAAAAGGTATAACTTGCCCCATCCTTGTCAACCCCCAATCTTCCTTTGTGTGTTACCTAACCTATCAGAGTAGCTTATTTTTTGTTTGCCAAAGCATTGTGCACTTTCTCTTGCATAGTGATAGTGCATAGGCAATATCAAAATTTGACTCCATAGTATAGAAAGAAAGAGATACATAAAAAAGCAAAAGCAAAAGAAAGATACCAATCCAAATGAGAGTCCAAAGCTTCTAAGCAACAGTGCGAGTAAGAGCAAGGCAAGGGTGCAAATCAATTTCTTCTCAATCTTGTTGCAAACAAGCTACAGTCTCTCTGAGTGTTGGAACACCAAACCGTGTGTGTATAGTCGTAGGTTCTCATCACTCTTTTTGACCTTTTCTTTTGACTTTGTGTTCTTGTTGGATTTTCACCACTTTGGGTTGGTTTTCCATTTGCTATCTGCCTTCTTAACCTTCCACCATAGCCTTTGTGTGCATGTGTATTATGTACCCTCTATTCGCTTTGCTCTCGGCAAGAACAATCTTCCCAATTTTTGATTCTGGTGAGGCAAGGTGGAATATACCATTCCACGAATACCAACCTTTCTATCATGTGTGATTGTGCACAATGTCTACGGGAAGCGGAGCTAGTGGAGATGGCAACTTCAACAACCAAGACGGTTTTGCCACGTGCCACAACTTATGGGCGCAACACCAAGAATTCAATACCCAATTTGAGATACTTGAGCACCGTCTCGATGATACTTTCCAAGAGTTTGAGTACCGTGATCGGCAATGCCAAGCGGAGCATCACGCTCAATTCCAAGATCTTCACCAAGTTATTGCCACTCTTGGCAACTGACGTGGTCATCGCTCAATCTTGTTAAGTTTGTCCCGCACGCGTTCCTCAAGTCAACATAGCGAGTATTCAAGGTCTAACTCCCGCCGTGGAGAACCCCACGACCATAATGGGGACCAACAAGCTCGTCATCTTCATGCTCAAGCGGTGGACCCACATGCTCCTCAACCTCATAAACAACACCAATAGCATGGTTCGCCACCACAATAAGAAATTATCAAAGTGCAACCTCAACAAGAGAAAGAACGCCATGGTGAAGACCACCGGCATGATAGGCGTCACCACCCCCCTCATGACCACCATGTTCCTCTTCAACACAATCAAGCACCAACAAGGGATACGATGAAGACGAGTATGAGCGCCAAGCTAGACACAACAACCATCATGCTCAACACCGCCATCAACACAGACAAGCTATGAATGCAAATGATGTTAAGCAAAGGCGAAGGAGGGACTTCGAGCATCATCAAGCTCTTCCTCCACTGCCACCTCTAGGAAATCAAGCTCCTCCTCCGCCTCCACGACCACCAAGTGAAGCAAGTATGCGCCATGAACATCGAAACAACTACCATGAGTGTGATGATGGCAAGTTGGGGAAACTCAAATTTCGTATGCCCAAGTTCAAGGGAGAAGAAAATGCCAATGCATACCTTGAATGGGAACTCAAAGTTGACAAGACCGAGTCCACAACTATTCTTGAAGAGAAGAAAGTTGCAATGGCATCTCTTGAGTTTGAGGACTACGCCAATGTTTGGTGGGAAGACTATCAACGCCTCCACAAAAAGAAAGCAGAGCCACCGGTTAGCACTTGGATGGAAATGAAGCAAGTGATGTATGCAAGATTTGTCCCCGAGCACTATTGGCAAGACCTCTTCGATAAGCTAGAAAACATGAAGCAAGGCACAAGAACAATTGAATAATTCTACAAGGAAATGGAGATGAATATCATGAGAGACGATGTGCAAGAGCTCGAGGAGCAAAAAATAGCACGGTTCCTCAATGGATTGAGCCGCTCAATACGGAAAATATTCGATTTCCAACCTTACAAGAATCTTGTGGAGCTTCTACACCAAGACACCAAAGCCGAGTGTCACTTACAAAAGGAGAATTCTTATGAGAAGCAAAGGGCATACTTCGCTTTCATCAATGCAAATGCCTCCTCCAAGCCAACAAATCAAGCACCAAGCTCATCCAAGCAAGCAAAGCCCCCAATGGACTCTTCCTCCAACACAACAACGAATAGTCAAGTAATTTGCTACAAGTGTGGAGGAAAGGGCCACAAGTCCTACGAGTGCATAAACACAAGAATTATGCTAACAGATGAGAATGGAACAACCTACTCCGTGAGTGAAGAAGAATACGAAGCTTTGACTCAAGACTCTATCACAAAGGACACTGCAATGCACGATGAGGACACACTTCTCTCTGAGCATGATCCAAGTTCATCACCATGCCATGGCCATTGGGGCTACCCCCTCTGACATGGTTATACCCCACGGGTACACGATATCAGCATACCTGGTCCAGTCCAAGGAAGGCCCACGGCAAGTATACGCCGGCCCATGAAGACTTTCGGGTGGCCAGGGCCCATGACATCTTCGGATCCTTGGAGAGAAAGACTAGAGTGGATAGAAAATTCAAAGGGGTAAACCCTAAAACCTGTAACCGACTCGGTCTGTGCCTGGGACCTGCCTAACTCTATATAAAGGCTAGGAGGGCAGGGCCTAGATCTCCGACCTCATACTTTCGCATAGACACCTCCACGCCAAATCGCATCTGCGCACCCCTGTAATCTTCGGTTCCGCCGTAATCAAGAGCAGACAAGCAGGAGTAGGGTTTTCCCTCCGGGGGCCTGAACCTGGGTAAACCTCGTGTCCCGTGTTGCTTGTTTGCTAACCGTTCCGCGATCTCCAGCATCCCCATCTTCTCCAAAACCCAAGTCCATAACAATGGGCATTGACGAGATTAAACCTCGTCAATTGGAGCCGTTTGTGGGAACTAGGGACGTTGATTGTGCGATCGTGACGGTCCTAACCCGAACGTTCTACAACTCCGCGGCGACGGAGAGTCATCTCCTCTTTGGCGCCTTCGACTTCACCGCCCACTCACCAGCCACCATGAAGGACTTCGAGCCCGTTGGCGACGGGCTCGAGATCCTATTCGGGAGCTTCTGCTTCCAGGTGGGGCAGACCGGCACTCTCCGCCTCCTAGAGCGGGTGACTCTACCATCGATCAGGCCCGCTTCATGGGCTCCACACCCTGTGCTACGCACCACATCGTCAACAGACGAGTCCTATGACAGCGGCATCCGTCGCGATCCGCCATTAGACGAAGGGACCTACGGTTCCGGATCCGAAAGCTGCGGCAGCAGTAGACTGATCTACGAGCGCTACCAGTGCGTCGCGGTCATCCAGGATCAAGAACACAATCCGCCACCCAACCCGTAGGGTAGAAACGGTGGAAACAGAAGAAGCCAGTCCCCCCCACCCAACGGGGAAAACAACAATCGGGTCATCCACCTCGACGAGGAGGGATGGACTCAAGCACACGAGGCCGTGGTAGGCAACAAGATCCTACCTGCTGATGCCTCACGAGATCTACTAATGGCATACCACATGCTCCTCATCGAGGAGCACAAGAAGCAGATCAAGATGCAGGAAGTGCTGGACAAGCGCCAGCGAGCCAGAGTCCGGTCTTGAAGCTGCGCTCTCCGCCATGGGCATCGGCTCCAGCTCACACGGCAACAACGGGAACAAGCACCATTCTCGGATGGAGAACATGGACCCCAAAGAGCGCCGCGAGGTCACCCGAGCCCTCAACGCGTCCTTCATGGAGATGGACGCCGACGGCAATGTCATCCCAAAAACGTCGCAAACTGCGATCATGGCAGCCACCGCGTACCTCGCGTCCCACCCACCTCCGGAGGGGGACCCGAAGAGGGCCATGCACAAGTCCGTGCTTACCGGGCTCAGACTCGTTGGAGTTGCGCTCCACGGAGAAGCTCCTGCGGAGCCGAAAAAGAAGGCTGCGGTCAGATTCAACCGCAGCCCCACACCCTCATCCGAGGACGAAGAGCATGACCTTCCTCGAAGGCATAAGAGCTCACGCCATCGCAGCCGTGACTACGACGCTCGAAACGAGCTAACGCAGTGCAAGATTGACAAGGCACGTGCCAAGCGCGTATGCTCGTCTAAATCCGAGATGGACAAAGAAGAAGGAGAACTCTACGGAGCTCGATGCTTTAGCAGATCTGTCTGATGGACAAAGATGCCGCGAAACTTCGAGCTCCCTTCGGACACTCCAAAATTCGACGGCACACAGGACCCCAAGGTGTGGCTCAGTGACCACTTGTCGTCCGTCAAGCTGCACGGCGGAAGCAGGGAAACCGCCATGCAATGCCTTCACCGGTGACAGCGCTTCGGATCTAGCTAAGGACCTATCCTCGTGGTCCATCCGAAGTTGGGAGGAGCGTCTGATTTCGTCCGAAACTTCAAAGGTACCAGCAAGAGGCCTGCCTCGATCGAAGAGTTGCGAGCCTGCACTCAACGAACGGGCGAATCCATTCGCTCGTACATACTGCGCTGGTCCAACACAAAGAACTCCGCGGCACACATCTCCGAAGAAAGGGCCATCGACACCTTCAAGGACGGCGTCAAGCGCCAGGACTTCAAGGAAGAACTTGGGCGCGTCAAGCCCAAGACACTCGACCACCTCATGGACATCGCCAACAGGTGGGCTCACGGTGAGGACTCCGTCCACCGAGCGCACTCGGAGGAAGAGGACGACTACGGCCGACGGCGAGAACGCCGTAGCAATAGGAGACCGCGCGTCTACGACGATCGCGATGGACCCGACATGGTCATGGCTGGCTACGCCGACCGCCGGCGATACCGCAACGGTGGCGGATCTGGAGGTAATTTCGCGATGGAGGCGACCATCACGGTCGTGGCGGCGCCATCGCAACAACGGACCCTCGGCATATGAAAGACCGGGTCCACCATCCACTTCTACATCGACAAGCGGGATGGTAAGAAGAAGGCAAGCCACATGCTCAAGGGACTGCCGCGAGTTCCGAAACTCGGCGAAGCATGGCTCAAATGAGGCGAAGCCCCAAACCTGGATTCGAACGCACGCACCAAAGAGATAGCGCATGGAGCTCCTCCACCGCCACCTGTAGGCGGCCCGAACCACCCAGTCGCACCCGCACACAATAACGGTGGGCACGGGTATCCCCGCCGAAAAGGCGCGATGATCAAAAAGGCGTAACGAATAGGGTGCAGAAGAAAATCACCCGTCAGATCAACCTGGCCGTGACAGCTCCACCCACCATCCCTGAGTACCTCAGCGGATCGGAGTCCTGCATCACGTTCACCCGTTCGGATCACCCTTGCCAGGTCCCTCGCCCAGGTCATGCTGCCCTAGTGCTTGAGGCGCAGATCGGAGGTTTCGATATGAGTCGCGTCTTCATGGACGGTGGCAGCGGCATCAACCTGATGTTCGCAAGCACCCTAGCAGCAATGAGGATCCCATTGCACCGGAAATGAACACAACGTTCCATGGCATCGTTCCAGGAAAGGGCATATTCTCCCTGGGAAAGATATGGCTCGACGTCATCTTCGGCAAACCGGATAACTTCCAATGCGAGCGGCTCGAGTTCGAAGTGGTGGACTGGCCATCACAATACCACGCCATCCTCGGGCGTATAGCATTCGCAAGGTTCTTGGCAGTACCGCACTATGCGTACCTACTACTGAAGATGCCAGGACCCAGGGGCGTCATCACGGTCCACGGAAGCTTCACCCGATCGGACCACTACGACAGGGACTTCAACAGAATCTCCCAGTCATTCGGCATGCAAGAAGAGCTCGTAAGGCTCCGCGAGGTGATGGACAATGGGGCACCCCCAGTCG
The DNA here is from genome assembly GCA_023614405.1 of Avena insularis. Classification (NCBI taxonomy): domain Eukaryota; kingdom Viridiplantae; phylum Streptophyta; class Magnoliopsida; order Poales; family Poaceae; genus Avena; species Avena insularis. Next base: position 20,869,117 of record CM042693.1, read on the forward strand.
AACAGTAAAACGCACCTGATATGTCCTTCGACTCCACCGTCAACACAAAGAAGGTGCAGGTCCACCCGACGGATGCCTCCAAGACGGCGCTGATCGCCAATGATCTCAGCCCCGCAGAAGAAAGCGCGCTCGTCGAATTCCTCCATGAGCGCTGGGAAATCTTCGCCTGGTGTCCTGCGGACATGCCAGCAGTTCCTAGGGAATTCGTCGAGCATGCACTCAACGTCTTTCCAGACACCAAGCCCATCAAGCAGTCCATCCGGAGACTGTCCGAACCCCGGGCTGAAGCCATAGGGATTGAAGTCAATAGACTACTCGCTGCAAACTTCATCAGGGAGATCAAGGAAAGCGAATGGCTTGCAAATACTGTGATGGTCCCCAAAAAGGACACGGACATCCTGTGGATGTGCGTGGACTTCACGTCGCTGAACAAGCACTGCCCAAAGGACCACTTCCCTCTCCCTCGGATCAACCAGATCATCGATTCGACTGCAGGATGCGAGAAGCTCTCCTTCCTCGACGCCTACTCAGGCTACAACCAGATTCGACTCAAAGTCGAAGATCAGGAGAAAACGGCGTTCATCACGCCGTTCGGGGTGTTCTGCTACAACACAATGCCCTTCGGGCTAAAGAACACAGTAAAGCACGGTGCATGCAGGCATGCCTAAAGGACCAGATTGGTCGCAACATCCAAGTCTATGTCGACGACATAGTCATCAAAACCAGGGAGCCGAGAACGCTCATCGACGATCTCCGCAAGACGTTCAATAATCTCGACCGCTACAGGATCAAGCTTAACCCCGAAAAGTGCACCTTCGGCGTCCCATCGGGTCAGCTACTTGGTTACTTTATCTCCCAGCGAGGGATCGAGGCGAACCCGAAGAAAATATGGGCCATCATGGCCATGGAGAAGCCGAAAAACCTCAAAGGTGTCCAGCAACTTGCAGGACGAATAGCGGCATTAGGCAGATTCATCAGCTGCATGGGCGAGAAAGCACTGCCATTCTACCAGCTGCTGCGCAAGGCCGACAAATTCGAGTGGACGCCTGAGGCGGATGACGCATTCGAAGATCTAAAGCGGCTGCTTTCTACCTCGCCCATCTTGGTCACGCCAAAGGAGCGCGAGCCCCTACTGCTGTACATAGCAGCTACACACCAGGTGGTGAGCACCGTACTGGTGGTCGAGCGACCCGAAGAGGGCAAGACCCATGGGGTCCAACGCCCAATCTACTACCTCAGCGAGGTATTGACGCCAACAAAGCAGAGGTACCCTCACTACCAAAAGCTCGCCTACGGCGTGTTCATGATGGCTCGTCGGTTGAGCCACTACTTCCAGGAGCACCAGGTGATCGGTCCTCAACGAGGCACCCCTGAATAGCATCCTGAACAATCCGGAGGCCACAGAACGCATAGCCATGTGGGGCATCGAGCTGTCACCCCTAGACATCGTCTACGAGAAGCGACTCACAATCAAGTCTCAGGTCCTCCCGGACTTCCTCATCCACTGGATGGAGTTACAACTGCCAGACACACCATACATGACACAGTCATGGACGATGCACTTCGACGGCTCCAAGCGCGAGGCCGGAGCAGGAGTCGGGGTCATACTGACCTCCCCATAGGGCGACAAGATGAAGTATGTCCTCCGGATGAAATTCCGAGCTTCCAACAACGAGGCCGAATACGAAGCCCTCATCCACGACATGAGGATGGCAAAGATCTGTGGCGCAACGCGCCTGGTCATCTACGGTGACTCCAACCTCGTCGTCCAACAGACGATGAATGAGTGCGACGCACACGCCGAAAACATGATCGCGTACCGCACACTCTACAACTCACTCGAGGGAGAATTCGACGGCTGGGAGCTTCGCCACGTTGGAAGAGAAAGCAACAAGGAGGCCGACAGACTCGCCAACATCGGCTCCACCTGCGCACGGGTGCTGCCAGGTGTGTTCCTCGAACAGATCTGCGTGCCATCCATCAAGCGGAAATTCCCCAAGGGATCACCCGAAGAAGCAGAACACTCGGGGGCTGCGCTACCCGAAGGATAGGAAGGACCCGAAAAGCTGGATACAGAGGTCGCCGTGGTCAAACTAATGCAGGTCATGGAAGTCGAAGAAACTTGGACACGGCCATACCTCCGGTACCTGATAGACGAAGAACTGCCTAATATCCCGACGGATGCCCGGCGCATATCTCGTCGGTCCAAAGCCTTCACCATCATCAATGGCGAGCTTTACAAGCACAGCATTTCGGGTGTACTACAAAGGTGCGTCACCATCGGTGACGGAAAAACCATCCTCCAAGACATCCACGAGGGCATCTACGGCCATCATGCGGGCAGCCGCTCCCTTGTCGCCAAAGCTCTACAAGATGGATTCTACTGGCCAACGGCCATGAACGACGCCAAGGACATCGTCCGAAGATGCAACGGGTGCCAAAGGTTCGCCGACAAACCGCACGCGCACTGGTCGAGCTCGATCCCATACCTTTGGCCTGGCCTTTCGCCCAATGGGGCCTTGACATGATCGGCAAACTGCCAAGGTCCTCGAAAGGGGGACACGTCTACCTCCTGGTCGCAGTCGACAAATTCACCAAATGGATTGAGGCCATGCCTGTGACTAACCAAAAGGGCAAAACCGCCGTCAAGTTCTTTGAATCCATTGTCTATAGGTTCGGCGTGCCGCACAGCATCATCACCGACAATGGGTCGAACTTCATCTCAAAAGAATTCCAGGACTTCTGCAAAGACCTCGGAATCAACATCACATACGCCTCCATGGCACACCTGCAAACAAACGGGCAGGTCGAAAAGGCCAACGGCCTCATCGGTGTCGGCATCAAGAAGCGCTTAATGAGCCCACTCGAACGACTCGCGGGTGCCTGGACACAAGAGCTACCTTCGGTCCTGTGGAGCCTGTGCACAATGCCAAATAGCTCAACCGGCTACACGCCTTTCTTCATGGTGCACGGAGCCGAAGCCATGCTGCCAGCAGAGGTACGCCACAAGGCCCCACGGGTCATCGCCTACAGCAAAGCCGAATCCACGACTGCACTCGAAGACGTCGTCGACACACTCGACGAAGCACGAGACATAGCAGCAGCTCGATCAGTGGCGTACCAACAGAGTCTCCGCAACTACCACAGCCGACGGTTGTGCCCAAGGTCCTTCGTCGAAGGAGACCTAGTCTTGCAACTCAAGCAAGAACGACCGAAGAAATTCGAGTCACTGTGGGAAGGACCCTACATCGTCATTGAAGTCATCCCAGGTGGCGCCTATCGCCTCAAACACGTGGAGTCCGGAGTCGCATACTCCAACCCATGGAACATCGCACAACTGCGATGGTTCTACCCCTAGCTACCTCCCCCTTTTACTTTCAATAAGGCTATTTAGCCAAGGCTACTCAGCCGAACAATGTACCTCCTCCATTACGATATGAATAAAGCTAAGTGTCTCTCCCCAAAATTTTGTTTACTACTCGCATTTTTACTCCATGCTACAAACACACTCGGGGGCTCCCCCCACCTCACGACTTCGTCGACTAAGGATAACGCGTGTACACCTGAGTAGCTGACCATGTCAGGCTAACGAAAAGGGCACGCATACGAACAAAGCACTACGTGCTAAAACACCAAACCTTTATAACAAAGGGCAGAACACGCCCAGTCAAATATACACAAATTTTACATCCATCTTTTTTTACAGGTACTACCTATTCTGAAGAATAACCTGAGCACGCTGCTCAAACAGATCTACGATCTATTCGGCATACTGCCTTACAGCCGCATAGTGCGGACGCATATCCCACTCGCCACCATCTGGACGAAGAGGTGGCCCAACCGCCACAACAGATAAATCTAAATTAGGAGGATGCAAACGCACAAGGGAGAGCACAGCCTTCACCCCTGTGACGAGCTGATGCCGCACCAATTCCTTGACATGATGCACGTTCCGAAACTTCGACAGCAGACCAGAGAGAGTCAACGGTGCATCATCCAGCGGAAACATCACATGCAGAACCGACGCGAGTGAAGACTTCACCTGATGAAGCACCCGCGATACCTAATGAACGCGATCCTGCACCGTCGCAAGGACCAGGGCACGATCACGGTCCATCTAGAAGAACCCGCCGGCCTCCATGTCCTGCTGAGTCAAGCAGTTGATCCGAACAGCAACACGCTCCTTCTCCTCCCTTGGAGCAAGGCTAGCACCTGCAATACTTGCAAAAAAGTAAGATGCAAGGCCAGCAGGCGCATCCGAAGTAACGAGCAACAGCTCAAAAAACTCAGATTGAAGCTGTTCGGACAAGTGAAGCAACTCCGCCATCAAGTACTCCTCTCTGGCAGCACCTCGATCCGCCTTGGGTTTCCAAACTTCAGCATGGCCACGCATCCCAAGCAACTCTTTCTCGAGGCTACGGACACGGTCTCGAAGAAACGCAAGCTGCGACGCATCATCCAGGGATGGCCGCAGCTGCGCTACAGACGAAGTGTCAACGGGATCAGCACCCGAAGGACCCTAGATTAACAGAAAGACAAAGACATGAACAAGCAGTTGAAGGAGCACGAAACTCAGCACATTCATTAAGGGCAGCAAAATCCACTACGTGGCACAAGGATTGTTCATAAAAATATTTACAACAAAAGAGGCTACAACTATCCTATAACTACAGTGCCTACAAAGATGCACCCTGGGTAGCCTCGGAGCCGGATTGCCTCGCCTTGGATTCCCCCTGCTGCCTTAGCGCGTACTCGGCCAGCAGATCAATCAGCTTCGGCCCGTAACGTTTACAAATGAAAAGATAGGTGGCGAAGGCTACCTCGGATCCATCAGCAGTCGTCGGCATCCGGGAAGTGACCTGGGGAAGGTCCAGCTCCGCTCCAGCCGCCAAGGCCATTGCCAGCCCGACGGATGCGTCGATGCCCTTCTGCTTACGCTTGTACGCCGCAGGTGCTTCGGCTGACAGCACCTCCGCCAAGGCATCAACATCGTCGAGGGCCACGCCCTTGGGGGCAAGCTCCTTGTAGAAGCGCCCAAGGACCTCTTTGGCCTTGGCAAGCGAGTTGACAAGCAATGCTGCGGCGGTCTTCGACCAGAGTGCAAAAGTGCGTATCATCCGAGCGCTCCCATGCTCCGAGCATCAGGTCAAATTCGATGCCCGGGGCATCTAAGACAACAAAGGAAGCAGAATGAATAAAAGAACAGGAATAGAAAGACCAGGAAATCAAAAAGAAGAAGGTAGAGACACTCACCCGAAACAACTTTGGCAGCCGCCATAAGCTTGCCGGCCACCTCTTTCTCGCGTGAAGCCGTGGCAGTGGCGAGCTGCTCCTCGCGGTCCGTAGCCTCCTGCTGCAGGCGCTCCTTTGCCTTGTCCGCATTGGTCAACTCCAGCTCGAGGCGCTCCTTTGCACCAATGGCGACCTCGGCCTTTTTCTCCGCTTGACCAAGGCTCTTTTTGAGAGCATCAATCTCACGAAGAGAGGCGTTGTGATCCTCTGCAACAGGCAATACAAATGTCGGATCGAAGGACAAAATGCAAGAAGAAACAAAAGACCAAGGCATAACAATACCTTGAAGTTGTTTGAGGCTGGCCTCCAATGCCAGGTGCTGCTGCACCAGTTGATTGGCACCTTGCACAAATGGCTGCAAAAAAGACCTACTAGTCAAAAGAAGGGCTCGGGGGCTACGCCCAAAAGAACGAGCAGAAGCAAGTTACACACATGAAAATTCTCGGGGGCTCCCCCGAGCCTCGAAGGAAGAACTAACAAACAAACTACCCTACAAATGCCCGGGGGCTCCCCCCGAGGTAGGAAGAAAGGCGATAATCAATAGATCAACCAAAAAGGCTCGGGGGCTCCCCCCATGGCAGGAAGCAGAATTACTTACATGATTCGACGGCGACTCCGAAGGTCCCCTTGCAGCCTTCTAAGGCGCAACCACCCGAACCTCCTGCGGAGAAGGGTCTGGAGCTGCGCCTTCAGAGGTGGCCACCGTCTGAGGAGGAGGAAGCACGACTTTCGACTCCCCCATCATCTCCCGAGCACCGTCACTAGAGGAGTCGTTGGAGGAGTGGCTGCACAAGGACAAATTAGCACAAGCACAAAGTAAACAGCCAAGAAAAGGAAATACAAGACTAAGGAAACTTACGAGTCAAGCTCGCTCAATTCAAAGATGGGAAGGGTCCTCTGGACCTTCTTCTCCTCTTTCTTCTCTTCCTTCTTTTCTTCCTTCTTCCGCTTCGCCGGCGGGTGCGGTGCCACAGCCCGCACGAGAACGGCAGGAATCGGAGAGGAAGAGCCCCCATGCCCATCACTATGATGTTCAAGCCACAGCAGATTCCTAGGAGTCGGCAGAGTCGAGGCATCCGAAGACTCGCTGGAGCTCCGTGTCCGCTTGTGAGTGTGGTCCTCGCTCGACTCATTGGCCTCTTCAGCTGGATACCGCGCTGATGGTAGCTCGGACATGGAATCCACCACTTCATTGTCCGGCGCAGCCGGAAAAAACTCGGGAAGCGGTGGCGACATTCCCGGCACCTTGACCTCCTGCACAAAAGAAGAAAATTTGTTAGCAAACAAATACAAGTACAATGCAATCGAAAATAGCGCTACGCGCACGTCCCGGATCTACACCTGTGGAACAGGACGTGAAGCAGAGAACGGAGAAGTCAGCGACTTCCCTGGGATATCCTCCCCAGCCTTGAACTTCAGCAGCGAACGAAGGACCCCGTCGAGATCCCCCGTGGAGAATTCTTTGGCCGAAACCCTAGTCGGATCACGACGACCAGCGTAAAGGAATATCGGGTGCGCCCTAGCCTGGAGCGGCTGCACCCGACGTTTGAGAAAGGTGCGGATGATATCCACACCATTCACCTCCTTCTCCGGACTCAACTAGAGATCCTCCACCCGACGATAGAGCCCCTCTATCTCCGCTACCTCGCCATCCAAGATCTGGTTTTTCCAAGACCTTTTCAGCTCGATTTTCTGGGAGGGGTCAAAAGGAGCAAGACCAAAATCCTGCCCAGCTACCGTGGAGTCGCGGATGTAAAACCATCGCCTCCGCCAGTACTGGACAGATTCACACATGGAAAAGGAGAAGACAAGAAGATTGGATTGAAGGGAGATGATGCAACCCCCAATGGGATAAACACCATCAAAACCAGATTGCCTCTTCACAGAATAGAGTTTCCAGAAGAGGCCAAAGTGCGGCTCGATACCGAGCTAGCACTCGCAGAAAGTAATGAAACAAGCAATGTGAAGAAGAGAGTTGGGGGAAAGATGATGCAACTGGATGCCATAAAGAAAAAGCAGTCCATGAAGGAAATTGTGGACTGGGAAGGAAAAGCCCCGAAGGACAAATGCGAGGAACATAACCTGAAACCCAGCGGGGGGACGGGGAATTACCTCGTTGCCAGGGAGTTTGACGGCCTCCCTATCTTGCGGGATTAAGCCCCACTCACGAAGCTTGCGGAGATCGCTCTCCCGCGTCTCCGATCGCCGCCAGCCACCGTCGGTGACACGGGTAGCGGCATCACTCTTCTTGCCTCCAGCAGCACTAGTACCTACCGCAGAAGAAGACTTCTTAGGCTTCCCCATTACGGTGCGGCGGTGCCGGCGGCGAGAACGTAGGATCGAAGAAGGAAATGTCCGAGGATATTCCAGCGCGCAGCAAGAAACCTTAGAGAAGATTGGATCAGTGAAGCAAGAATGGCTGCGGTGAAAACAGACTAAAATTTCCCCAAAGATTATAAGGACGAAGACGACGCACGAGAACCGTCCATCAAGAAGACCTAACGCCAATGGCAAGATCTAACCATACACGTGTCAGCATAGCAGCGAACCGTCGCTAACCCGCCGTCCACTACGCGCGGAAATCGAGGCGACGCCGTAATTATCTCCATGCCGCGCGTGACTGGTCAATTCAAGGTCAGAAGGTGGGACCCATGTTTGTCCAGTCACGTCATCTCTGGCGCAGCAGGCGTTTGAGGTCACCGATCGTCATCACTGACGTCATCAAAAGCTATACTAGCAAAAGCCGCAATTCTTCGGCTGCAAGGCTAAGAGTACTCACTCGAATCTACGATTTGACTAACTACTCGGGGGCTACTCCTATCAGGAGCGCTGGCCGCGCACCCTAAAATGAACAAAAAATACAGCACTGAACCACTTCTTCGATACCTATATCGAGTCTGCGACTCCACTACGGACTCGGGGGCTACTCCCATAGGGAGCGTGGATTCAAGCATCCGAAAAATTTGTGTCCTACGAACCTGAAGCTGGACAACGGCTGAATTAAAGTCTCTGCTCGAGTCTACGACTTCAACAGACACTTGGGGGCTACTCCCATAGGGAGCGCTGGTCGCGCATCCTATGAATTCTTCGACTGCGATCCTTCGGATCGGCGTGCAAATTTTTTTGGCAACTCTGCCCCATTTAACGCTAACTAAGCAAAGTCCTCCTTGGCCACCCGAAACACCTCCGCGGTGATAAACATTCGGATGTTGTGTCTACGACACAAAGATAAGACCTACAGATATCATTTGATGGTCTGGTAACGCACATGACTGCGCTCTGCTAGTAAGAATCTGTGCCAACAGGCGCGATGAAAAATCCCGAAAGACGCGTTGGGTACATCATTTAAATTCACTGGAATTCCACTCCTATAAGTCCTCCGCGGCCTGAGTCGAATTACGCCAGCATATGTTCCGGGTTCGAGTCGAGGGACTCGAACCTGAAGAAGATCGTTTTGTTTTGTCCTAAGACAGTTAACTGACCCTGATCCGTCGGGAGAGTCAGGCACACGCATCAACAATCCCTACACATTCTCTTGAAAGACAGGGTTGCACCCAAAGGATTGAAGAGTCCTCAGCCGAATCTGATTATTTGAACACTCGAAGGCTCTTGACATGGTTATACCCGTGGTACCGCGATATCAGCATACCTGGTCCAGTCCAAGGAAGGCCCACGGCAAGTATACGCCGGCCCATGAAGACTTTCGGGTGGCCAGGGCCCATGACGTCTTCGGATTCTTGGAGAGCAAGACTAGAGTGGATAGAAAATGCAAAGGGGTAAACCCTAAAACCTATAACCGACTCGGTCTGTGCCTGGGACCTGCCTAACTCTATATAAAGGCTAGGAGGGCACGGCCTAGATCTCCGAACTCATACTTTCGCATAGACACCTCCACGCCAGATCGTATCTGCGCACCCCTGTAATCTTCGGTTCCGCCGTAATCAAGAGCAGACAAGCAGGAGTAGGGTTTTCCCTCCGGGGGCCTGAACCTGGGTAAACCTCGTGTCCTGTGTTGCTTGTTTGCTAACCGTTCCGCGATCTCTAGCATCCCCATCTTCTCCAAAACCCAAGTCCATAACAATGGGCATTGACGAGATTAAACCTCGTCACCCTCACCTATAAAAAGGCCCCTCCTCCTCCTCTCTTCCTCACTTATTCATCTCCTCTCATATGCCCTTTGGTTGGCATCTTCCTCCCCTTGCTAGCTTGTCCATTGCCACGAGCATGGTTCTTAGGTGAAGCCCTGCTCAAGATCTTCTCCACCACCACCACTACCATGTTGTATTACTGCTGGAGTTCCTGAGGGCCACCTACTTCCGCTGCCCAACTAGAGCAAGGGACAAAAGTCGTCGACACACCAAATGTGTGCCGATTATGGAGGCGTTGCCCCTTTGTGGCGCTAATCGCCTGCATGTCCTTGAGGACGGTCTTGTACATCTACAATAACCATGTTTGTTTTGCGGGAATATTATCACTTTTACGGTCTTCAAGGGTGAGTCCTTATGAAACCATTACACGTATCGCTTAGATTCGATCTTGGCAGTTGCAACCGTATGAATTTTTTTGTTTTCTATGCAACGAACCCCATCGGTGATACCAGAGATATGTATATGCGTAGATTCTTTGTATGATTAGAACACATAGAGATGTAGGCGTTGATGATCATGTTATTGCAAAATTTCGTGTACTTTGGATATTAGTGGCATAGTGGGATAAAGCGGCCGGAGCAAACTTTACATGTCCTCGCACATAAGACCAGGTCGACGCTTGACATGCAACTAGTTTTGCATAAGTGACTAGAGGGTGTATATATCTCCCACTATAGTTAATATCTGATTTACAATGGTCTGCTAATAACTTGGTTATCACCGTTGTGGCTGAAGTTTGTAGGTAAAACTGTTATTTCCTAGAAAGCCCATGGCCGCGTAAAATATACAAAAATAATTAGAGGCATCTAATTTGTTTTTACAGGGCATATGATGCGATATGGTCATTGATACAAAAATTGTTGTATGCAATGAGATTTATTGTAGGTTAAATAACTGGTAGGAGCCATATGGTTATCTTTTTCTTTTATGGGTTGCGTGCTGGAAATGGAAACCCATGTAATTTAGATTAGTGGATAACAACCAAGATGGTTGGCATCATGGACCTTGGTGCTATGCTGGTGGAATGATGGCGATCATACCATGGAGCACTAGATGGAGATCAAGTGCAAGAAAAGACCATATCATATCACATATTATATATGCATGTGATGTTTATCCCTTCTATGCATCTTATTTTGCTTATGTTTTGCTTAGTTCTTGGTACTAGCATTGTGATAGCCTCGTTTATCTCTATATCCGAGCCCTTTACTTATACACTTTACATTGTGATAGCCATCGTTTTTGAAGTAATCTATCTTGCTAACACCTTGTTACTTGTCTTACTTAGCATAAGTTGTTGATGCACATAAGTAAACCATAGTATATATAGGCTTTGTGCTTGACAAGTAAATATTAATTTTATTACATATTTGTTAAGCCTATCTCATAAAAGTTTTTAACCGCTTATTCATCCCCTCTAGGCAACATCAGTGTCCTTTCACCCCTCTTGCACCATATTATACTAGTTTGATCAAAACATGTAATCAAGAACAGGTACATAATATACATCTACTATTACATGAAACACAATCTGTAAATTGCGATCTCAAATACTCGTCTTATAAAAAACCAAGATCCACCACAAAGGGATTACAAATAGATAGCCACAATCATCTAGGACAACTCAAATGGCACTAGAACGATAATAGCTTGATAGAGAGAGAACAAGCTACTTCCACAAATCCATAGTCTTCAGCGCCGAAACACCGAGGTGGCGGCAACGTAGGATCACTGAAGGCAGCGGGACTGCGGGAGGAGAAGGATAGGGCATGCATGATAGCCGCTAGGCACCAGCAATGCCGCACCGTTTTGAGGAGGAGATGGATGCGACAATTATGATGGCGTGATTGGGCATAGGGAAGGGGAATATCTACAAGGATGGCCCCTCCGACCACGTCGATGCCCAGGGTGAGGAGTAGTAGACGTTGCCGTCATAGGTCGTTGAGCGACCAACAATTTTTTAGACAATGACCGCTGTAGTTTTAGATTTTGCAAAATCATGTAATGACAACCTTTTAATCAATGAAAATATCTACCTATTATTTGTTTCACTTACATGTTGGCAATGAACACACACCAGATGACACACCCGTGGTTCGCGACGCATCTGACTAGACACTCCCAACCTATATTAGAGTCTCGAATGAGTTGGTCCGAGCGAATGACCCGTTGGGTCGTGCCCCTAGACATGTTTTAGCTATCCTCCTATTTGGTCGGATCAAACTGGATCTGCTTAGGTCGCTGCACCGAGCGATGGACTTAGGGCATGTAGAAAGGGTTGACGTCAACCTTTCCTTAGAGTTGTCACGCTAGATTTTTTCTTTGTTTGAGAATAAAATTAAGAAATAGAAGGTTCTCTTTTCTTAGATAAGAGATGATCCCTTAAAAAAATAAGAGAAGACTATTTTCTTTATTGTAATTGTGCATTCCCTTATCAACACAACTTCTCACTATAATTAGTTAATTTTTAGAGATGACAATAAAAAATATCCATTGTATGATTTATTTCTATTATCTTCCCTTGATTACGTGGAGGGTTAAAAGAAAACCCGCCCTCTATCATTGTACATGTCATTAGTACGAAGCAAGGTGGATGAAGGATAGAATACACGATTTTGACCGGTTCGTCATGCCCGCTCCCGCGAGCAGCAGGCGAACCCTAATTTCCCCCGCCGCCAGCCAACCTCCCTCCTCCTTCCCCTCCCGTCATTTGGCGGCGCAATTCTTCTCCTCCCAGTAGCCTTGGCGCGGGCAGCCAGGCTGGTGAGGCGTCATCTTGTCTTGAGGTGTGGCGGTGCGTCTGTCCTGGCAGCGGCGGGTCGGCCTCGCGGAGGTGGTGGTGCGTGCTCTCGGCGACGGTGGTTGCTGCGCCTCGGCGGGGCGGCGCGACCTTGGGTTGGCGGCGCACAACAAGAGGTGGCGAACTCTTGTGCCGTGGCGTGGAGGTTGCTCTCCGCGGCAACGACGATGGGCGGGCGGGGTTGGCTTAGCGTCACGGGAACCATGGTGGCGGCGTGTTGATGCTGGCAGGAGCCGACAGGGTGGTCACGGGTGGGTCTGCTCCCTCGGGCTGATCCGGCTAGCCCAGATCTAGGCCCTTTTGGGCCCGATCTAGGTCTGAGGCGGGCCCGTGCAGTGTTGGCACCCTCTGGAGGTGGAGTGGCAGTGTGGGGCGTGTGGGAGGGCGGCGGCAGTTGCGGCTACGTTGCAGCAGCGTGGCGGCGAGGACTTTACGGGCCCCATTTTTGGGCCCGGCCGGGCCCGAGACCTGGTGTGCCCCTGCTGCCGCGCCCCAATCGGCAACCGCCATCGACGGTGGAGGTCGGTCTCCTCCGCGCGGCCGTGCCGCTGCCGCTGCCGCCATCCTATGCCAACCAATCCTCCCCCGCCTCGCAGGTCACGCAATGAACCTGGCCCTGTGAGTGCGAGTCCGTGGATGCCGGGGTAGCGGCCCCGGAAGGTGGTCTCTGCAAGACGTCCCTTCAACGGAGGCGGCTTCGGGAGGTGTCTTGTGATGGTGTTCCTTATATCGGTGTTGGTCTGACACGCTCGGGTGAGCTCGATGGCGTTGGAGCTGTTACTTGACGGCTGGGACTTGGCGCGGTGGCGATTCCCCCTAGTGGACGATGGAGTTGGACCTGGTGCTAGGGTTGGCATGTACGGTGGCATCCTTGCTGCAGTGGGGCGGCGAGACTTTACGAGCCTTCTCGGGCTTGGCCGGGCCGGGAGGGCCTGGTCTGTCTTGCTGCTACATCCGGTCGGCTACCGCCTTCTAGCGGTGGAGGTTGTTCCCTCCCACGTGCTAAGATCATCCCGACCCTCGCCAAAGGCCTCTCTCTCTGTCTTACTGGCCTCGCCACATGGCTCACGGTGTGACGATGGCGGTGACCTCAAGACCGTTTTGACGTGTGCAGGTGGGCGGCGAGTTTGGTGGAGCATTCCAAGGGATCCGGGAGTGGCTTTTGAGAGGTCGGGAGAAATCCTTGTATTTTTGACCCCGACGCGGTGACGCCCGCAGGTATCGCCTTCCTTCCTAAAGGGCGCCGGGTGTATCTCTCTCTCACACCTGGGCGTCTGGGAAACCCTAGAACATGTTGCGGCGTGATGTCGTTGTCATCACTCCCCTTCTTAGAGGTGCTGCTTGGTACGCGGCGCTTTGGAATGCCAGGCCTGTGGTGGTACTTCTCCGGTGGGCGCAACGGTGGCGAGTTACCTTTGTTCTTGTCGCACCCCCGGTGTCGGCTTTATTTTCTTTTCCTTTCTTTTGTATTTTCTTTTGGGCTTGGTTTTGTGCTGTCTGCCCCAGCTGTGGTTCCATCATTGTTCCGGTTTGTTCCTTGGACGATGTGCTGTCTGGCCCAGCAGCGGTCTCACCTGTGTGCTTTATTTATAAAGCGGGACGAAATCCTATTTCAAATACGAAGCAAAGGAACATGACATGGTATATGTGATGAGCAATCTACAAAACCAAAAAATGAATCTGTTTAGAACACACTGCACAGCTAAATTTTTGTTTTGACACGGTTTTCTTCAAACCCGTCATAACACGGTCACACGTAAAAATGTTCTAGTTTTGTTCATACGGTGTGTTCCGGGAAATGTTCACAAAATTATTACTCTCGCAACTGGGCCCATGGCGTGGGGACCCACCTAGCTACGTGTCCTCCCGGTACGCGTCCGCCACGCGGCCACGGCGTGTCGAACCCTGCGGATGTTATTTTCTCTATTTTTTCTTCCTCGAGGAACCTATCCATCCTTTCTTCCTCTCGTTATTATTCCTTTCCCCCCTTTTCCTCTTCCTCCTCTACCGGCGGGGGAGAGATCCTTCCTTCGCAGTAGCGTCCGAGCCGAGCGTCGGCAGGCGAAGATGCTGGATATTCAGAAGAGGCGCGTCCAGCTGCTGCTCTTCATCACGGGCGTCCTCGCCCTCAGCATGACCGGTATGCTTCGCGACAGCAGAATCTCCAATTCGCCCCCTCTTCACAGTTTTCTCGGTCAAATCACGAAGGCACAACCCGCGGTAGATTTTTTTCGTAGAATGTCAGATCCTTGTGGGCTTTCTCCTCTGTAAGTTATCGGCACCTTTAAACCTGCGATTCGGTGATTTCTTGGGGGTGGTGGCAGACTGGCAGTTGTTGCCTAGCGAAATGGATTCACGTTAGCTAGTTACGAGAGGCGATGCGTGCGATCTTGGGTTTCTGGACGATTGGTAATGTCTAGGAAGAGCAAAGGAGACGGCTCTCTTGCTGAACTTTCAGCTGTTTTGGGTTAGTTTACCACTCCCTTCCCAGGTTTGGGTTGATGTGGTTGGTGGAATTCGAAGTGCACACAAGGAATAAGGCATATGTATGTTGTGGATTCAGTACCAACCTGTTAAGGATTATTCAATTGGTTTGGCATACAAATTAGCAATTGACATAGGGCTGAACTGAAGGCAAGTGAACATTGTCTAGCATGGTAACTCATACTGACGGGTTCATGAACACACATTATGTATGAACCCAATAATACAAACAGGTTGTCTGTCAACGCTTGAAGGTAGCTTCATATGCCACTTTTATGACGAAAAACTTGGAATAGCATAGCAATGTTTTCTCAGTTATATCATTATATTTGAACTAAATCAGTGATGACTGTTCAGTTAGTAGCTATTAAATTCCGTCCACTACAAGTTGAGTCTACACAATCAACCAACAGGTCTTTTCAGCTTTGGCTTGTGCATAAACCACTCTGGCTTGAGCTGTCTGGAAAAACTGTAGTGAAAATAAGCTTGTGAGAAACACCAGCCCAGTTCTTTTAGGCTTCCAGTGTTCTAGCTTATCAGCTGAGTTGTCTGATGAAAAGTCTGGCGTGCCCATGAAGCGAAACCTACTGTTTCTGAACCTACGGTGCATGTTAATATGGGCGCAAACCAATTTCTGGACCTACAGTACAGTTTCTAAACGAGTCTCTCATTATTATTCTACTGTAAGTGCAGGCACAAATTTAACCAGATATTGATGTGTCAATCATATAATTATGAGCGCAAATCACAACCTATATGTAGCTATTGACAAGGAGAAAATTACAGCACTAGGTTGTGCATCTCTGAACTTGCTTGCATCGACAGGGAGGGCCTCTGCAGTATGGAGTAGCACGGGAGAGATCCGGGGCAGGACCACAGGTTGGAGGAGGTGGGCAGTCCGGTCGGAGGATCCAACGCTGCCATAGCAGATCGAGCTCGGCCGGCGAGTTCGATCTTGGCTTGCCCGGGCTGATGGTTTGGTGGTTGCTGCAACTATTCCTCCGCCATGGAATGGAACCGAGCTAAGCTGGGAAATGTTCTGGCGGCGAGGGGTGGCGGTCGGATTTGCCCCTCGTGGCGGCTGCGGAGGTGAGGGGGGAGGAACCCTAGAGCAGTTCTTTTCAGGAGAGAGGAGAGTGGAGGATGTTGATCGGGTCGGGTTCAGAGAAAACGTTTCATTCAAACAACAGGGGCAAGGGGCAACGCGGTGGCATTTAGACGTAAATAGTATAAGAATTAGGGGGAGAACCATATACCTCTTCGGTGAGCTCGGGAAGCTGTGGGAAGCTGGGGTACCCCGGCTTCTCCCCACTGTGAAGGAATTGCGGAAGCCAGCTGTCCAGAGAAACGGCTTAAAATCGAGTTCTTTTAGGCTTAAGCTTATTTTCACCTCTAAGCTGTCCAAAAGCCCCAAAAGAACTGGGCCTAAGGGAGTTTGTCAATGATACATGACTAGTAATGCTCTGGTGAAGGAGCTAACATGTACCATCTTACTTTCAGCATAACTGTTATTTTTCAGTTAAAAAATATGGATATCTGAAATGTTGATTTTATCCCACGGGAGTGTAATCATGTATCGTATATACTTGCGGCTAAGGACTGTATCAGGGATTTGGATGGCCGTGTAGTGTGGTTACTAGCTTTTTTCTATATTAAATCTCCAATTAGTGGATCCAAGAGTCTCAAATTATTTTCAAAGATAACTCTTGTCATTAGTGGACATTAGCTGTTTAACATGGTAAATAATTGCATTGATATTTCTCTGGGCATCCAAATTTCATTTCATTTTGGAGAAGCAAGCCTTATGTATGTCTTTGTTGTAAATAACCTTAATCTAAATTTCTAATTTGCAGCTGAGAAGTGCAGGGAACTTGTTGGAAAGGAGGCTGCGTCAAAGAGTGGGCAGTTCACATTCCTGAACTGTTTCGATATGGGCTCGGGCAGCCTTGCGTGTGCAGGGAAGGAGGGGGTCAAGCTGTATGTCAACAACATCCGAAATGCACACATGGAAAAGGTGCGGCAGCGAGCCATTGAGAAAGCGTTAGCTGATGCTGTCACGGAAGGCCTGAGTCCCGCCGAGGCAGCCAAGCAAGCCCAGAAGGTTGGTGCAAAAGCGACGAAAGTGGCCGCTCGTCAAGCCAAGAGGATACTGGGGCCAATAATCTCCTCTGGGTGGGACTTCTTTGAAGCGATGTACTTTGGTGGAAGCATGACCGAAGGTTTCCTCCGGGGCACCGGCACCTTATTCGGAACCTACGTGGGTGGTTTCCATGGCGAGGAGAGGCTGGGAAAGTTTGGTTATCTAGCTGGAAGCCAGCTAGGCAGCTGGGTCGGGGGAAGAATCGGACTGATGGTCTACGACGTCATCAACGGGTTGAACTATATGCTCCAGTTTGTCCGGCCAGGGGAGTACCATTCATCAGCTTATGCTTCAGAAGAGGGTTTGGAGTACGCAGGCAACTACAGAAGTGGCGAAGGAGAGGAGCCGACGTACGACGAAATGGCAGAAGAGGAGCAGCAGGAGGAATCTCGGGGTTTGGAGTACGCAGACAACTACAGAAGTGGCGAAGGAGAGGAGCCCACGTACGGCGAAATGGTAGAAGAGGAGCAGCAGGAGGAATCTCGGGGTTTCAGCTTGTTCTGAAACCGCAAGCTGCGATACCAGCCAACTTAGTCTGTTCAGTTATACTGATAGGATTCGACACGATTCTTCTTCTCTGTAATCTTGTTTGGTCACTGTATATAGAAATGTCCGCGTGCAAAAATTGTGGTGTTGTCCTGCTGAATGGTATAAACGGCAGTGACACTGAATGTCGACAGAGGACCCATTTGGGAGTATCTTGTATCTTCAGACACAGTATTGGAAGCAGGTCTTTAGAGTTTGTTTTGCTGTTTATATCTTCGGCAGATTGTTTCGAATTTGACAGGGTTGTGCAGATGCCACTTCGTTTTTTAGAAAGCATTTCAATTACTGTCCTCTTGTGGCATTTATCTGCAGTTTAAAGTACTACTCCCGCTGTCCAAAATATATGATGTTTTAGCTTTTTCTAAAATACGTATCTTAATGTTTTTTAATGTATGGGTTCACTCATTTTACTTTATAAACCTATGTATTTTAACATTTAAAGAATACTTTATAAACCTATGTATTTTAACATTTAAAGACGGATACATGTGTTGTAGGAAAAGGCTAACATCTTTTTATAAATTGATAGAGACGAGACATCATAAGAACTGGATTTTTGGACCAGCAATGGATGAAAAGAGCAGCGCACCCGCTATAAAAGCTAAACTAAGCGTCAATGACCAATCATTTACCCGCGGCAGTCGCTGTCGTGGCCCAGCTTTGGCAATGTCGCTACATAGACCGTCAAGAAGGTCTCACGCTAGCTGACAGAAAGGAAAGGAAAGTTGGAGCATTCTCCTGTGTCGTCCACCTTGTGTCGATAGCATGACTCCATATCCTACGCTCGGATCAGATTCCAATCAGAGACTGGATTTTTCATCTGAGGCTGAAAGAAGCCCCGATTCATGCCTCACCCACAGATGTGTCAAAATCACCAAGAACCCAACACACATAGCACCGGCCTTTCCGAGATCCCGGTATCCTTAAAGCATGAGTTTAAAAAATTCAGTTATCATACCTTGAAGTTTCAGAAAATCTTGGATATACATCAAGATCTGTTCTACATACGTGTGAAATTTTATTCTACTCCTTCCAGTCCATAATAAGTGTCGCTATTTTAAATGCGGTATGGATCGGAGGTAGTAGCAATATTTGCACGTGTGCGCTATGCAAAATGGACACATATGTGGATCTTTAACCCACATGCTTGTTTTTTGTTAGTGTGTAGCCTACAATTTTTTTAATACAATTAGGTATATAGGAAGCATTATATTTACCTGTGAATTTTTCTTAGAATTAATAGAACTCTAAAGTATGTTTTTCATCTTTTTAAAACAAGGGGCTCTATGAAGAGCCCACAATCCATTTGGGTTTTTCCTTAGTTTCTCTATGTTTCCTAGAAGAATCAATCATAAGCCAGCAAAGCTCCAATAAACAAAGCAAAAAATAATTCAACTGGGAGTTAAAGAAATTCAATTGGATTTTATATTCAAGAAAAATACTAATTTAAAAAGGGCAGAAATATCTTTTGTCCAAGGATGTATCCCACCATCGCGCACTATTCTATGCTATCTACTACTCCCTTCGTATACAAGAAGGGAGGGAGGCCAGAAAACCATGTCGTCCCTTTCCATCCTCCACAGGGCTTGCCTCCGCGTCGCCCTGCTCCCGGTCGCGCCGCTGCGCGCTCCTCTTCGCCGCTCCCGTTTCCCAGGGCCTCTCCTCCGGCTACCTCCCCGGAGCGCCATGAGCTCCGCCGCGTCCAGGATGTCCCACATCGCCGCCGCCGCCGCCTCCGGCGGGGCAGGGGAGTCCAATGATCCCGCGGCAGCGGCATCCGGATTGGCCCAAGAGGACGACGGTCGGTGCTACTCCTTATAGTTGATTCGTTGTTACTTCGTCGCGTCCGTGTTGGGGGAAGTTGTGTGGGTTTAGTGGATTGGAGTGGTTTGGTGGGGGAGAGATTGGAGCTTTGGTCTTGGAAAAGATAGTACAGTAGTTCTCTTCAGTTATGATCTGGATTGTAATTTATAGGATTTTTGTGTATAATTTAGATTAACCTGGCTTCTTCTGTTTAAGATCGCGTCACTTGCCCTCTTAAGTTCACTTCAGTTATTATGAACTATGATTTGGGTTGCTCGATAGCGCAATACTGCTACCACTGTTCAAAGCTTGATGGGCTAGACCAAATTTTGCTGGGAAAACCATATCACTTGGTATTTTTGTTGTGTGTAGCTTAATAAGAGATTCTGTTGGGAGCATGTAGCTTAATAAGAGACTGTTGACTTTCAGTTGCCTTACCTTTGCAAGTTAAGAGACTGTTCAGTTGACATTCAATGGGGCTTATTGTTGGGGAAATTGTGTTTGTGTAGTTTCAGATTCCGTGCGTCATTTATATCTAGGAAAGGTGCAGTTGTCCTGGGTTTAACTCTGCCAGAAAAGATAATACAGATAATGGTAGAGTGAACAGAAATTTTTGTTTGCATATCATCCAGATCTTTCGTCGGCGCTTGGCTATCGCCTCCCCCCAAAAGAAATACAAGACATTGTTGATGCACCGCCACTTCCTGTTTTGTCATTCTCACCAAGCAAAGACAAGATTCTATTTCTCAAACGCCGAGCGCTGCCACCTCTATCTGATCTCGCAAAGCCTGAGGAGAAACTTGCTGGTGTGAGGATCGATGGCCATTCCAATACTAGAAGCCGAATGTAAGTAACGTTAATTCTTTGCCCAGAATCTCGGTCTTTGCATTATTTCATTTCATTTCTTCAAGTTCATTGTTACGCTTTATGGCATGTCATAGATGGAAATCTGATTAACCTAATTTGTAGGTCTTCCTACACTGGAATAGGTATCCATAAGCTAATGGATGATGGAACTTTGGGCCCAGAGAAATTGGTCCATGGATACCCCGAAGGAGCAAAGATTAATTTTGTTACCTGGTAAATTTCCAGATATTTGTATCAAGTAACTTCTGTCATTTCTTTTGGTACTTTTTCTTGTAATGGATCGGATTGATCTTGACATGCAACCGTGTAAACTAGGTCACATGACGGTCGTACTCTATCATTCAGTGTTCGAGTTGAAGAGGTAATTGGCCGGATTGGCTCTGAAACAAAGATAGTTGTTGTGTTTCCATGATTCACTATAACAGATTTTTTTGCAAGCAGGAGGACAACAAAATCAGCAAGCTAAGGGTATGGGTTGCGGACGTGGAATCTGGAGAAGCAAAACCACTTTTTAAATCTCCTGATATTTACTTGAATGCTATTTTTGACAGGTGATTTTTTCTAATATTTTCGCTCCCTCCTATTTTGACTATTTCTACTTCCGAATAATTGTTTCTACTACTTTTGCAGCTTTGTATGGGTTGACAACTCTACTTTGTTAGTCTGCACCATCCCTGTATCACGTGGAGCTCCACCAAAGAAGCCATTAGTTCCAGCTGGTCCAAAAATTCAGTCTAATGAGACAAAGAATGTGGTCCAAGTGAGAACTTTCCAGGATCTTCTGAAAGATGCATATGACGCTGATCTATTTGATTACTATGCAACCTCACAGCTCATGTTGGCCTCTTTGGATGGAACTGTGAAGCCAATGGGGCCTCCTGCTGTATATACATCCATTGATCCATCACCGGATGATAAATATTTGATGCTTTCTTCTATCCACCGTCCATATTCATATATCGTACCCTGCGGAAGGTTTCCAAAGAAAGTTGAATTATGGACCGCAGATGGTAAGTTTATTAGGGAACTTTGTGATTTGCCCCTAGCCGAGGACATACCAATTGCGACAAGCAGTGTGCGCAAGGGAAAACGTTCAATCTATTGGAGGCCAGACAAACCTTCAACTTTGTATTGGTACGCAAAACAGCACCCAAGGCATTAATTTTTGGTTTAAACCTTAAAAATAGCATCTGGATAATTGGTACTGAAAGCATTCTGACTATTAGGTCTTCTGTGTATAAACTTTGCTCTATTCTGCCAGATATACCTATTGGATGGTTTATTATTTCCGTATGCTACAGTAACTTGAGTTGAGAATATCTTTGTCAATATATGTATGATATGCTGGTGTTTTTATGTGTTATTTGTTGTTCTAGCTGGGTTTAGTTTATCCTTCTTTTTCATAGGGTGGAGACACAGGATGGTGGAGATGCAAAGGTAGAAGTTTCACCGCGTGACATAATTTACATGGAAAATGCTGAGCCCATAAATGGTGAACAACCCGAAATTCTACATAAACTTGACCTTCGATATGGGTATGTCCTTCGAACTTCCATTAGCCTACTCCAGTAGGATCAGAAATCTTTGCTTTGCCGCACCTTGATTTCATGGTTAAGCTTTGTTCTTTGACATATCTACAAAACTGCTACCAAGAAACTTGTTATAAATAAAGACTAGTCATATAGAATTATCCATCTAATACCTGTCCTTTTTGCAGCCTTTTTGTATAACTTCCTGTCCTTTTGCAACTTGTGTACCAAGTAATTAATTGTTTTCACTTTATTCTTGTCCTGTTTTTCTGTTGGTGCAGAGGAACCTCTTGGTGTGATGAATCTCTTGCTTTGGTGTATGAATCATGGTACAAAACTCGGAAAACAAGAACATGGGTGGTCGCTCCTGATAAAAAAAATGTCAGTCCACGCATTTTATTTGACAGATCTTCGGAAGATGTGTACTCTGATCCAGGCTCACCAATGCTGCGAAGAACTGCCATGGGAACCTATGTTATTGCAAAGGTTAATAAACAAGATGAAAGCACTTACCTCTTGCTGAATGGAATGGGTGCCACGCCAGAAGGAAATGTCCCATTCCTTGACTTGTTTGATATGTATGTCCACATCGATAAATTATTTCACTTATTTTCTGTCATAATTATAATGTATTCCAGATACCAGCTGATGCCTTTGTTTTGCAGAAATACTGGAAGTAAAGAGCGAATATGGGAAAGTGACAAGGAAAAGTACTTTGAAACTGTTGTTGCACTGATGTCAGATAAAACTGATGGGGATCTTCCCCTTGATCAGTTAAAGATACTTACATCAAAGGAATCAAAAACAGAAAATACACAATATTACCTGCAAATTTGGCCGGAAAAGAAGCAAGTTCAGATTACAAATTTTCCCCACCCATACCCCCAGCTTGCTTCATTGTATAAGGAAATGATACGGTACCAGCGGAAGGATGGGGTTCAACTTACAGCGAACTTGTATCTACCTCCAGGTTATGATCAATCAAAAGATGGACCTTTGCCATGTTTAGTTTGGTCATACCCTGGTGAGTTTAAAAGCAAAGATGCTGCCGGACAAGTTCGCGGTTCCCCTAATGAGTTTTCAGGGATTGGTGCTACATCTCCTCTGCTTTGGTTGGCTAGAGGGTATGATTTCTCTTCTTGATTTTCAAGAATACACATGCCATTTATTTCTTATTGCAGTTTCTCATGCTAAAAACCTCATCCACTCCCTTAACCTCCAAATTTCGCTGAAGTTAAAATTTGGATGCATGCCTTTCAAATATCTTTATTTGTGGTACAAAGTTACACACTCTCACTCAACGCTTCGGTTTGCAGGTTTGCTATTCTTTCAGGTCCGACAATCCCGATTATTGGTGAAGGTGATGTAGAGGCCAACGATAGGTGTGTTTGCTACTTTTGCCCTATTCCATTTCCTTCTATGTTGACCGATCTTTTTGGTGTTCACTATACTTGTACATGAAACTTGTTCTCTTGTTAACGCAAACTGTTTTGTAGTTATGTGGAACAACTAGTAACTAGTGCAGAGGCTGCTGTTGAGGAAGTTGTCAGGAGAGGGGTGAGCCTTTTGTAATTCTTTTTTTTGTGAGCCTTTGTGGACAATGCCTTTGGAGGGTTGGGCTTGATGATCTCTTCTATCACTGTTTTTAGGTGGCTCATCCTGATAAAATTGCTGTTGGTGGTCATTCCTATGGTGCATTCATGACAGCCAATCTCTTAGCTCATGCTCCTCATCTTTTCTGCTGTGGAATTGCTCGTTCTGGAGCTTACAACAGAACTTTAACTCCATTTGGGTTTCAGGTACAAGCAAATGCTGAATGATTTACCACATGTCTGGTGCTATGTCAGATTTTTCAATTCTTTCCTGCAAAGAAAGAAGTATTTTTCAGTCTTAACAGCCAGTATTTTTCTGCAGAATGAGGATAGAACACTCTGGGAGGCAACTAGCACCTACGTGGAGATGAGCCCTTTCATGTCGGCCAACAAAATTAAGAGACCAATATTACTTATTCATGGAGAGCAAGACAACAATTCTGGAACACTGACGATGCAGGTAAAGTCCTATGGACCAAGTTAAACTTATAATCTGTGAATGAGAAGAGTCAGTACTTGTCATCTTTGAACTACTATACCCATCTCTGATATTTGAATGTTTTGTAATCACAAATTCATTTAGGCTATATAATTTATCTTGCAACTATATTTGCTTCCATGTGGAGGCTGTACAGTCGATAGTTTGAATAACGTAGACAGACGCTGTACCAAGACCTTAAGAAATTTGAATTTTCATTCCAGCTCTTGCGTTAATGTAACTGTTTACCTACCTTCCGTGTCTCACATAGTAAAGTAATGCTTTGGTTTGCGCTGTTTGATAGGCTGTATCTCCTGCTGTCATGCATTATCTTTTGAGAAAAAGTAGTCTCTGCATTGTTATGAATTGATGTTTTGACCTAGTTTCCATGGATTTTTTTTATTTCCTGGTCAGCGGCTCTTTAGTGATTAGGTTTAGATGATAGTTTTGTATAAGCTAACCTTTTTCCGCCTTTATATTTCAATTACAGTCGGACCGATTCTTCAATGCCTTGAAGGGTCACGGTGTACAGTCTCGTTTGGTAATACTTCCTTTCGAAAGCCATGGTTACTCTGCCAGAGAGAGCATTATGCACTGTCTTTGGGAGTCTGACAGGTGGCTGCAGAAGTACTGCGTGAGTGGTACTAGCAAGGCTGATTCAGAGCCAGCTTCTGATGGTGAAAGTAAAACATTGTCAGCTAGTGGTGGTGGGGCAGCTGTTGAAGGTTTAACCTCTGATGGGTTCTCATCAACACCGCGATCGCTTCTGTGGTAACTTTCCTCATATTGCTGCTTTTCTTATGAAGCTAAAATCCATTTCCTTGCGTATTGTGGTAAGTTAGTCTGTTTGCTGTTAGATTTTTTTTACTGATGTTGAAGGGGGAGTTGGGGATGAACTACCACTACCAACTCAGATAGGACATAATTTCCATGTAGAGCAACGCATCAACGATTGTCTAAGTCTTAATTAATGTAGCAGTGACCCGACTACCGATATTCTTATCTGCCCCATACCCCTGGGCAGCTAGACTCCTGGCACAGCAGCAGTAGATGTCGCCATCTCGTCAGTGGTGCTGTGCTGGCAACTGGGAAACTGGTACGATGAGGAGGGAAATGGGGGAGCCATGGAAAGTAATTTATGGAAGCAATGATAGGTTTATTAGAAGTTAATCCGTGCACCAGGAAGGTGTCCATTCTGTAGGAGGTTTCTTTAGGGAGGGGGGACGTGGCAGCATGATTGACAGGAGAGTGATACAGTACTCACCGTCTAATCAGTTTTCGAAGCACATTGAAATAAATGAATTTTAGCAACTTCTGCATCGTGTTGCTTGTGGAATAGCCGTCTCCCTCGGTTAATTGTGCATCCATCCATGCTAGCACGTATGTTTCTTTACTATTTATGTTTCAGTTCAGAAGATGACAAAATTGTCTTCATCTCATGCAGATTAACTGCTGTTAAGAGCGAAAAATTCATGAAATCGTGTACGGGGAATAAAACCATCTCTGGACAGCATGTAGATGTCCAAAAGGAAAATAAAATGAGCTGCTGAACTTGTATGAGCCAGTCCTTCCAGGCAAGTCTGGACCGTCGTTGTATTTTGACTCGACAGAAGGTGATTATTTCACAGATTTGTGGGGGCTAAGGAAAGGGTTTTAACATTGGTGGATACGGTGCCCTGGCTGAATTCGCTAAACTGTATGCTATTGTTGGGGAGGCACAAAGATACTGTAATTTCTTCCCACGATTGATGACTATATGTACAGTCGTAGACTAGTGCATACCATTACCAGAGCACTAATCTTGTGGCTCATCCTGGGAGGCAATTGACGTATGCGAATTCTATTATTTCTCGGTGCCCAAACTGGAGTCGTGTATGCACAACGGTGGACGAGTGCATATGGTATATTGTCCGAATGGAGAATAAATAACATTGTTGAGTGATAGCTCATGGTAGATCTTCTTTATGCCCCCTCTTGGGAGAGAAGAAAAAACGCACAAATGCAGAGCGCTGCTGGAGGAAAAAAAAACTTTACTCCATTTGTCTCAAAATAAGTGACTTGGATTTGTCTAAATTTACATGGACAGACATATTTTTACTGTATAGATCCATACAGATCTAGACAAATTAGTATGTTACAATAAACAAACACTGAATCGATAACTACCACTGAGGTTTTGATCTATTCCAAATATGCCATTAAACAAAATCCTCATTCCAAATATGTCATGTAACTTTTCAAATGATGTACCGCAGGTTGCCTGTTGGTTGACCATCTACGGGACTGTCAGTAATGGTGATGGAGCGGTGCTCATCGAAATTACAAAAACACTTTGGCATTTCTAGTTGCCAAGATTTACTAGAGGATTAAAATAGCAATTTCTAGCCAAAGTAGCAATGGAGAGGACATTCGGCTGGGGGTGCTAAACCTAGAGGCCGTCCAAATATGTGTGCTGAAGGATTGCCTAGGATCTCGCCACATGGAAAGCACTAGAAGAGGAGGTCATTAACAAGAGGGAAGGGAGGCTTGCCCCAATGAGCACATGAACTACCCTTACGAGACGCCGAGGCATGAGGAGGCGTCTATTCATCTTTTCCGTCGAGCTCATTCGAGTTGATGTTGCATCCATCGGCTCCATGAGCCAGGTGGAGGGAATCGTGAGCGTGTTAGCAACTAGGGATATAATTAGGAGTAATTTCCAAATTAATTAAGAGTAATTGCCAAATTAATCAATTCATGTTATGTTTAGGCCTTTGATGCTCAAGAGACAACCTCTTTAACAAATTGACTCTTATATTACAAGGGTTCATAGTACATGATGTTATAAGGGTAGAAATAATAGGACCTAACTAGGAGTAATTGCAAAAGTAATTAGGACTAATTGCCAAATTCTCTCTCCTTGTCAACTATAGTGCCACATAAGCACTATGTTTATGATATTGTGCTAAGATACTATAAATGTATGTTGCTCTATTAATTAGATGTAATTGCCCAATTAATTAGGTCTTAATTGCCATATTACATCTTGGTAATTGTATAAGGGAATATGTCAGTTATTTTTAAAAGTGCATGGTATTTGTATTATAATAACATGGTAGGTGCATCCGAAGAACTAGCATGTATTTTCAAAAACACGGTACATGTCCCGAACTACCCGGCAATTGTTCATAAATGACCCGATTTGTAAATAACCTGGTAGTTATTTTTTGAAAATAGGTAGCTAAGTATTTCTAAATTAAACAATCTGGTACTTACATCGTAGAAATTGGTAGAAGATTTCAGAAAATCTAGTACATGTATCTAACTTTGCGAGGAAGAACGTCATAGGTATATGATGTGGTAAAGGTTTATAAACAACCTTGTTTTGAAAAAAATCATGTAACTCTTGTTAAAAAAGTTGGTAATCATTTAAGAAACTCATGCAAAATACAACATTAGATGAACTTATTGTTGGAAATATGCCCTATAGGCAAATAATAAAAGATGTTTATTATCAATATATCATTAGTTTATAATAGATTTTATGCCATGCTATAACTGTATCAATCGGAAACATTGGTATACATGTGGTATATACAAACTAAGTCCTTAGTAACCTCTATTCAACTAGTTAATTATTCAACTGATGATCAAGGTTTCCTCATCATAGGCATTTATGCCAATTGACAATGGGGTTACTTCATTAGATGAATAATATGATGAACATGTACCCAATATAAGTATTGCAACACGATCAAGTCACAAAAACGCATCGTTGCAATAATTAGAAACAAAATATCCTACTCCTTATGATGTGAGATCATATCCAATCACTATCACCTAAGGCTACTTTAATTGCATCAATCGTCATATCATAACAGGGTGATCATAAAGGTGTATCTCGGGTATGCCGAAGGGATAGGTTGCGGGGTATGTATCAAGTTCGGGATTTGTTCTCCCGTATTGCGGCGTATCCATAAGCTGCGCAGCGTATGACTAGGTCATGAGGATGCAATACCATGAGAACAAGTTTAGCAGCACTTGTCGGTAACGAGATCGAGCTAGGTATGATGATATCGACGATCAGATCTCGGAAAATTCATGTATCAAAGTAACAAAAGAATTGGACTCGACGTTAATGGTTCAAACGACATTTAAATCATAGAATGCATAGGGTCATTATGGCTATCCAGATCTCACTGATGATCATTGATCAGAGAAGCGTCTTAATCATGTCTGTAATGTTCCCGAACCATAGGATAACACACTTAAGGGTTCAATGACGCTTAAAGATAGTTTTGGATTCATCGGGATTAACGTAAGAAAGAGAAGAGAAAATCGGAAGTGTTCCGTGAGATTCCGAAGGTTGTTCGAAGTGATCGAAAAGGAGTTTTGGATCATGAGAGATTAATTAAATATGATTTTAATATTAATTATTGGAATTAACTATTAAAATATAATTTAAATTTAATTTTGGGGCAGCTCACCCTTAATGGGCCAAACCCCGGAGGGAGAGGCCCATGAGGCAAGGAGGGGCCACCGACCTTCCTAGGGATTGCGAGCGGGCTGGGGCCCACCCCTGCCGCCGGCACCTCCCTCCTGGCCTCCGCCTCCTCCTTTAGTACCACATTGGATGCTGTCCTTTGGGAGTCCCTCCCCTTCCCCTATATAAGGAGGAGCACGTAGGTGGAGGACACACACCCTCGAGCCTGTGTCTCTCTCTCTCTCTCTCTCTCTCTCTCTCTTGTTGGCTTCCACGCTCGCGGTTTCGAGAAGAACTACGCAGGTGGAGGATGACTTCAACACCGACACGCCGTCACGCTGCTAGATCCGCGATCCAAAATATCTACTTCTGCAATCTCAGCTGGATTGGAGAGATCGAAAGTCGTCGTTGAGCACAGTATATGTGCAAAAACACGGAGGTGCTGCCAATTGTGGCACCTGGTCGTTGAGCGGGGATCAACGCGATCTTAAGGTCAGCTACGTCATTCGACTACATCATCCATATTCATCGTGAACGTTAAACACTTTTGATCTATAAGGATATGTTACCGAAACCTTCTCCATTATAGCATTATCCCTAGATGGATCCTAACAATTGGCGTACGCTAGTTAGCTTTTTTTGCTACGAACCCCTTCACCTATTGCGAACAGCGTGGGCCTATTTTACTAGTCCAACTCTTAGCAATGGCTATCTACTAATTAGTTCACCTAGCCGTACAAAACACGGGGTAATCGGGATGCATGCATGCGCTGCTAGTGGGCAGAGCACTGCACACGTCGTTTTGCCTCTTCGAGCGAGCTTGCGTGAGAGACAATGAGTTTTCCGGATCGTGATTAACATATACATGGGCGTCGCACGGCATGATTGAAATCTTTGTTTCGGGTTTAAGGTTGGATGTCGTGAATATTAATTTATTCATTGAGTATTGACGTTAAGATCATCGATTTAAAGAGATAAATATGATATGATCAAGAAGAATAAATAAAGATAGATTTCTTGTGTTCAAATCAAAGTAATCCATGCTTTAGCTCATGTGTTACCCCATCGAGAATCAAGATATCGAGAGAATGATGTGAAGAAGAATTCATGCCATGGTTTCATGCCAAGTTCATCATGAGGCTGATAAGTTAATCCATGGTTGATCATGTCTTGGGGCATGTACTCAAGTGAAGAATTCATTGTATATCTCAACAGATTGTGATTGAGCATGAAGAAATGAAGCAACAAAAGATACAAGGTTGCGCAATTCCAGAGTCTTTGTCGGATATCGTCCAAAGAAATGCATGCTCAATTTTCGTGATACGGTTCGAGGTGCCGCGTGGGACTATAGGAGGAGTTAGGCGTGGTAGATGGATTGCGAGGTAAGGACCGGCTATACAAGAGAATTGCGACCCTCCATAGTGACATATTTACCATTCTAAGTTGGAATTTTGTCTGCAACCTTCACTACAGGAAATACTAAATAGGCCGACGGCTGGACCCCGTCGGCGTAGGCCCTGTTCCCCGTCGGCGTAGGCTTGCCCGACGGGGGCCGTCGGCGTATGCTCATCGGCGTAATAGGCCGTAGGCGTATCCCAATAACCCGTCGGCGTATAGATTCCCGTCGGCCTAGGCCCACCTATAGCAGGTAACGGCCGTTAGCGCAGTGATCTATACGCCGACGGTTATGCGGTCGGCCTAAGGGGACACGTGCCTCCCTTGTGGCTGCCTACGAGCGCGGATACGCCGACGGCTATGCGGTCGGCCTAAGGGGACACGTGCCCCCCTTGTGGCTGCCTACGAGCGCGGATACGCCGACGGCAATGCCGTCGGGCAAAGGTTGCTCTCTGCGCCACACGCGCACTGACGCTGACGGCAATGCCGTCGGGCAAACCTATTATGTGCCATATGGTCTGGTCTACGCCGACGGCATTGCCGTCGGCTTAGGCCTTGGCAATTTTTTTTCATTTTGTTTTATTCATTTCCTGCAAATTATATATTCCCAGATTCATCGTCAAAAGAAGACACAGCACATGGACAAACATAAGATCATCATCGTCAAAAGAACATAACTAGATCATCCATACATAGGTACATCCTCATCCAAACAGCATAGCTAGTACATCCACACATAGGTACATCTCTAAGTGCATCCTAACACATGCACATCCCTACACCTCCGGAGAGCTACTCGAGAGACCCATGTCTCCCCGCGCGAAGAAAGGTGAAGCTTGACGTCGAGTAGCCGCCGTCGAACCAGCACCGGAAGAAGGAGAAGTACCGCCATGACCACCACCACCGGTAGAAGGAGAAGCACTGCCACCCTCAGCATGATGGAAAGAAGGAGAATCACCGCCACCGCCACCGCCACCACCACCACCACCACCAGCGGAAGCACCAGGAGAAGCACGTCCGGTATGAACCGGTGTCATCGCACGCGAGATAGTCGGCGAGGCATCAGGACGACCAAAGTGTGTATTGCCGGAGCATCCCGGTCCCTACATGTTTGAGGCAGAGTTAGCAACCACCAAGGCACAGGTTTGTTGTAACAACCGGTTTGGCAAAAAACTTACCGGGGTCCCTGAGTAGAAGGTCAAAGCATATTCGTCCTTTGATGGGAAGATTGGTCGCCCCTGGCCTAGGTGGCCGTGTAGTAGAGTGGCTCGCCTCCAAAGGCCATAAAACCTCTCCAAAAGTTGCAAGATAGTTTAGATGTGAGGCGTTGCAGAAATAAAGATTCAAACTAGGGAATGCGAGACTTGTCATATTTTGCAAAAATAAAGGTGGAAACTTACATCATCGCGTAACTCTGCCCACTGCTCGTAGGCCGCTCGGGTCTGGGACCACGTCTCGAGCGTCACCAAGTGTTGGAATTATGCCCTAGAGGCAATAATAAAGATGTTATTATTATAATTCTTGTTCATGATAAAGTTTATATTCCATTCTAGAATTGTATTAAGCGGAAACTTTAATACTTGTGTGGTTTGTGAACAACACCATGTCCCTAGTATGCCTCTATGGACTAGCTCATTGATCAATGATGGTTAAGGTTTCCTAACCATAGACATGAGTTGTCAATTTATAATGAGATCATGTCATTGGAGAATGATATGGTGGATAGACCCAAACTAAGCAAAGCAATTAGATCGTTTCATCGTGTTCATCTTTGCGAAGCTTTTCCTATGTCAAATATTGTATTCCTTAGACCATGAGATAATGCAACTCGGTACCGAAGAAAGCTTTGAGGTCATCAAACGTCATCCTATGAGAGGGTGATCATAAAGGTGTCTCTCAGGTGATCGGAAAGTATTTGTTGGGTTGTATGTATCGAGATGGAATTTGTCCCTCCCAAGTCGTAGAGATATACTTCGGGCCCACTCGATAATCGATATCAACACCGCTTGCAAGCATGTGGTTAAGGAGTTAATCACAAAGTGATATCAGATTACGGAACGAGTAAAGTACTTGTTGTGAACGAGATTGAACTAGGTATGACGATACCGACGATCGAATCTCTGCAGGTAAAATATCGCGACGGCGGGAATATATATATGGGATTGATTGAATCCGGCATCGTGGTTCATCCGATATGATCATCGATGAATGTGGGAGTCAATATGGGTGCCTGCACTACCGTTGATTATTGATAGAAGATCATGTCTAGATATTCTCGAACTCAGCAGGTCACACACTTAACGTGTCTCGACGCTAGGATAGATTGGATACTTGGTTTATGAATTTTGTTCGAGTCTCGATGGGATCCGGATATCACGAGAGGTTCCTAATGGTCCTGAGAATAAGATTCATATAAGGCAAGGCAGTTTTTGGAGTTCAAATTGTTCCGGACATCGGTATTGTACCTAAGCTTCTAGAACCTTCCTAAGGGGCCAACGTGGTCCCACCTTCCGGAGGGGCATGGGCCTATGAGGGAGTGTCCTGGCCACATTGGGCCAGGGCACAAGGCCCCATAGGGCCCAGCCGATTCTAGATAAGTTTAAACTCGCTTAAACTAGAGATTTCTAGATAAGGGAGAGTTTAAATTGTTTAAACTAGAGATAGGATTTCTAGATAAGGGAGAGTTTAAATTGTTTAAACTAGAGATAGGCTTGGAGGATGGGCAGGCTGGCTGCACCCCTCTATATAGAGGGCTGGTGCGCCTCCCCCAACCACACCTTCCTCCAAACCCTAGTACTCCCGCCGCCTTCCTCTCTCCCTCCCGACTGTTTGTAGGCGAAGCCTCATGCGTAAATTCTCTACCATATACACCGCACCGTCGTTGTAGATCCAATCTATCTCTCCACCATACTTTCTGGTCCAAGGAAGGAGGAGACGAGGTGCTGCACGCAGTATCTCACGGAGGCACCGCCACTTGTGGTGCTAGATCGGATCGGATCGCGAGGAGGAGAAGCGAGTACGACTACATCACCCACGCTCCGACGAACGCTCACTGCAGCGAATCTTCAAGGGTATGAAGATCTAATCCAATCTCTCTCGTTGTTTGCATCTCCTAGATTAGATCTTGGCTTTCCTCCGCTCGCTCAGAGAAAATTTTGATTTACTATGCCGCGAACCCCTTCAAGGTATCGAGCTAGATCTATGCGTAGATGTGTTTCACGAGTAGAACGCAACATGGTTGTTGCGGGGTTGATGTTTTCTGTTGCAAGCCTCTTGTTTGTGTTCTTCTTATGGCGCGATAGTGAGATTGAAGCGGTCCAGCCAACCTTATGCGACGTCGTCATGTAGACCGGCTCGCACTTGACGTGTGGCTTGTACCACACATGCGGCGGTGGATGCCGGTTTCTCTTACTATAGTTGTCATGGGATTAACACCGAGTTTGGCAACCATAATATCACCGTTGTGGCTTTCCGTAGGTAAGAATCGTTTTAGCATCTACTCCCATAAGCCACGTAAAACATGCAACAACAAAGTAGAGGCGCCTAACTTGTTTTTGCAGGAGTGTTTTCGTGATATGGTATGGCCCAAGATGTGATGTGTATATTGTATGCGATGATCATGTTTTGTAATGTTTCACGACTTGCATGTCGATGAGTACACAACCAGGAGCCATATGGTTGTCTTTATAATTGTGTATGACCATGAGTCAACTTCTTATACGCCATGTAATAGCTTTACTTTATCGCTAAGTAGTTAGCAATAGTTGTAGTTGCTGTTCGTGGTGGAGGCAATCATGGTGGAGTGATGGAGATCATGCCGAACGCACAAGATGGAGATCATTGCCAAGATTGGCTATACCATGTCACATAAAGTTATATGCATGTGATGTTTATCCTTTTATGTATCTTATTATGCTTAGATCGCACGGTAGCATTATAAGATGATTCCTCACTTAAAGATCAAGATAAAACCGTGTTCTCCCAAGTATGCACCGCTATGAAGTTCGCCGTGTCCAAGCATCACGTGATGATCGGGTGCTATAGACTCTGGCCACATACAACGGGTGCAAGCCGCTTTTGCACACGCGAAATACTTGGGTTTGACTTGACGAGCCTAGCATGTATGCACATGGCCTCGAACACAAGAACCGAAAGGTTAAGCATGAGTCATATGAATGATATGATCGACACTTCGTTGTCCACCATTGAAACCACATCTCTTCTCGTGATGATCGGATTAGGTGTGGTGAATTTGGATCGTGTTCACTAAACAACTTGAGGGGTGTTGAATTTAGTGGGAGTTCATCTAGTAATTTGATTAAGTTGAACTATTTATCATGAACATAGTCTAAATTGTACTTGCAAATCGTAGATCACATGGCCAAGTCCAACTTCAACTTCAACGCTTTTTTGAGAAAGAAAAGCTTAGAAACAATGGGTCTAACTTCACCAACTGGTTCCGCAATCTTAGAATCATTCTGTTCGGACAAAAGGACTATGTCCTTGAGAAAGCGTTAGGTAACCCTCGTCAGAATCGCTACGCTGATGAGAAAGTTGTCTATCGGGCCAAGAAAGATGATTATGGTGTGATTAAGAGCACCATGTTGTTTGCTATGGAACCGAACTTCAAAATCGTTTTGAAAACTATCCCGCCCTTTGAGATTCTCGAGGAGCTGAAAACCATGTTTTAGACTCAGCCCGCTCGAGAGATATGAGATCTCCGAGAAGTTCTTTAACTGCAAGATGGAGGAAGGGAGTTCCGTTAGTGAGCACTCCATTAAGATGTCGGCTACACTCAACGCCTTGAGCAACTGGATCAAGATTCCAGAGGAGCTCAAGATTGACAGGTTCTCGCAATCACTCCCTCCCAGCTACAAAAGTTTTGTAGTGACTCACAATCAGATTGGTTCCATCGATACGATCACCGAGCTCTTCGCAGTCAAGGCTGCGGAGGTGGACATCAAGAAGGATAATCATGTGTTGATGGTCAACAAGCCCTCCTTCAAGAAAGGTAAAGGTGCAAAGAAGCCCTTCAAGAAAGGCGGCGACAAGCGCGTTGCCCTGGCGAGAAGAAGTCCGGTCAAGTCCGGACATCGAAAGTGCTTCTATTGCAAGGACAAGGGTCATCGAAGCGCAAGAATCGTCCAAGTACTTAGCGGACAAGAAGGCCACCATCAAAGGTATATTTGATATACATGTTATTGATGTTTTCCTTACTAGCCCTCGTTGTAGTGCACGGGTATTTGATACCGTTCAGCTAATATTTGTAACTCGAAACAGAGCTACGGAATAGACGGCGCTTATGAGGGATGAGGTGACGATGCGCTGGCAACGGATCAAGAGTTGATGTGATGGCCGCCGTCATACGCCTCCTTAGTTTTACCTTCGGGATTAGTTTTAAACCTTAATAAGTGTTATTATGTGCTGCTGAGCATGAACATTATTTCTGGATCGTGTTTATTGCAAGACGGTTATTCATTTAAATCGGAGAATAATGGTTGTTCAATTTATATGAGTAACATCTTTTATGGTCATGCACCTATTGTGAATGGTTTATTTCTTCTAAATCTCGAAAGGGATGAAACACACATCCATAACATTGAGGCTAAGAGATGCAAAGTAGATAGTGATAATACTACTTATTTGTGGCAATCGCTGCCTAGGTCATATTGGTGTAAAGCGCATGAAGAAACTCCATTCGATGGACTTTTGGAGTCTCTTGATTTTGAATCATTTGATACATGCGAACCATGCCTCATGGGCAAGATGATCAAAACCCCGCTTCTCCCAGATGATGGAGCGAGCAACGGACTTGTTGGAAATCATACATACCGATGTATGCGGACCGATGAGTGTTTCGACGCCGTGGATATCGCTATTTTCTCACTTTTACCGATGACTTAAGTAGATATGGGTATATCTATTTAATGAAACATAAATCTGAAACGCTTGAAAAGTTCAAAGAATTTCAGAATGAAGTGGAGAACCATCGTAATGTAAAGATTAAGTTTCTACGATCCGATCGTGGGGGCGAATATTTGAGTTATGATTTTCTCACGCATCTCAAAGCAAGTGGAATCGTTTCACAACTCACGCCACCCGGAACACCACATCGCAATGGTGTGTCTGAACGCCGGAATCGAACCCTATTAGATATGGTCCGATCGATGGTGTCTCTTACTGATTTGCCGTTATCATTTTGGGGTTATGCATTAGAAACCGCTGCATTCACTTTAAATAGGGCTCCATCTAAATCCGTTGAGACGACACCGTATGAACTGTGGTTTGGTGCTAAACCTAAGTTGTCGTTTCTTAAAGTTTGGAGATGCGAAGCTTACGTCAAGAAGTTGATGCCGGACAAGCTCGAATCCAAAGCGGAGAAATGCGTCTTCATAGGATACCCTAAGGAAACTATTGGGTATACCTTCTATCACAGAACCGAAGGCAAAGTGTTTGTCGCAAAGAACGGTTCCTTTCTTGAGAAGGAGTTTCTCTCGAAAGAGGTGAGTGGGAGGAAAGTAGAGCTAGACGAGGTTATTGAACCTTCTCTTGAATTGGTGAGTAGCGAGACCTGAAATTGTTCCAAAGGTCACCGCACCAACAATAGAGGAAGCTAATGACAAGGATCATGAAGCTTGGACGATGTCTTGCATCGAACGTCAGTGTCGACAAGGTCGCGTGCCCCTCCCGAGTGGTACGGCAACTCGTCTTGACCGCCTTGTTAGTAGAAGACAGTGAACCTACGAACTATGAGGAAGCGATGATGAGCCCAGACTCTGAGAAATGGCTAGAAGCCATGAAATCCGAATTGGGATCCATGAGCGAAAACCAAGTATGGACTTTGGTGGACCCTCCTAGCGACCGAAAGGCCGTTGAGTGCAAATGGATCTTCAAGAAGAAAATGGACACGGATGGTAATGTTACCGTCTATAAAGCACGGCTTGTCGCGAAAGGTTTTCGACAAGTTCAAGGTGTTGACTACGCTGAGACTTTCTCTCCCGTAGCAATGCTTAAGTCTATTCGGATTTTATTAGCAATTGCTGCGTTTCATGATTATGAAATATGGCAGATGGATGTCAAGACTGCTTTCCTCAATGGCAACATTGATGAAGAGTTGTATATGATGCAACCCGGGTTTTGTCGATCCTAAGGATGTTGATAAAGTATGCAAACTTCAGCTCCATTTATGGATCAAGCAAGCATCTCGGAGTTGGAACCTTCGTTTTGATCAAGTGATCAAGAGCTTTGGATTTGTTCCAAATTGCTACGAAGCTTGCATCTACAAGAAAGTGAGTGGGAGCTCGGTGACGTTTCTGGTACTATATGTGGATGACATATTGATTATTGGAAATGACATCAACATGCTTAACGATGTGAAGACTTATTTGAACAAGTGTTTTTCAATGAAAGACCTAGGTGAAGCTGCTTATATATTGGGCATCAAAATCTATAGAGATAGACAAAGACGCCTGATAGCTTTAAGCCAAAGTACATACCTAGACAAAGTTCTGAAAAGGTTCAGAATGGATAAGGCATTGAAAGGTTCAGTGCCTATGTTGTCAGGTAAGATATTGAGCAAGGCTCAGTGTCCAGCTAAGGTAAATGATAGGGAAGCTATGAGCAAAGTGCCTTATGCCTCGGCCATAGGTTCCATCATGTATGCCATGCTGTGTACTAGACCGGATGTGTCCAATGCTCTTAGTTTGACGAAAGGATATCAAAGTGATCCAGAGTGGAACATTGGATAGCCGTGAAGAACATCCTAAGGTACCTAAATAGGACTAAAGAAATGTTCTTAGTCTATGGGGTGATGAACGACTTGTCGTAAAGGTTACGTCGATGCTAGTTTCGACAATCGACAAGGATGATTGTAAATCTTGACGGTGATACGTGTATATTTTGAATGGAGGAGCTGTGAGCTGGAGAAGCTGCAAGCAAAGCGTGGTTGCGGGATCTACAGTAGAAGCGGAATACATGGCTGCCGCAGAAGCGTCAAGTGAAGGAGTTTGGATCAGAAACTTCATCACTGAGCTTGGCGTGGTTCCAAGTGCATTGGACCCACTGGAGATATTGTGTGACAACACTAGCGCCATAGCACTTGCTAAGGAACCAAGATATCATCCAAAGACCAAGCATATCAACATAAGTTTCATATAATCCGAGATTATATAGCAGATGGAGATCTCAAGATCAGCAAAGTACATACAGATCTGAATGTCGCAGATCCATTGACTAAACCTCTTCCACGTAAAATATGATCAAGACCTCGATTGCCATGGGTGTAAGATTGTTGCCAAATGTAAACTAGATTATTGACTCTAGTGCAAGTGGGAGCTGGAATTATGCCCTAGAGGCAATAATAAAGATGTTATTATTATAATTCTTGTTCATGATAAAGTTTATATTCCATGCTAGAATTGTATTAAGCAGAAACTTTAATACTTGTGTGGTTTGTGAACAACACCATGTCCCTAGTATGCCTCTATGGACTAGCTCATTGATCAATGATGGTTAAGGTTTCCTAACCATAGACATGAGTTGTCAATTGATAATGAGATCATGTCATTGGAGAATGATATGGTGGATAGACCCAAACTAAGCAAAGCAATTAGATCGTTTCATCGTGTTCATCTTTGCGAAGCTTTTCCTATGTCAAATATTGTATTCCTTAGACCATGAGATAATGCAACTCCCTGGTACCGGAAGAAAGCTTTGAGGTCATCAAACGTCATCCTATGAGAGGGTGATCATAAAGGTGTCTCTCAGGTGATCGGAAAGTATCTGTTGGGTTGTATGTATCGAGATGGAATTTGTCCCTCCCAAGTCGGAGAGATATACTTCGGGCCCACTCGGTAATCGATATCAACACCGCTTGCAAGCATGTGGTTAAGGAGTTAATCACAAAGTGATGTCGGATTACGGAACGAGTAAAGTACTTGCTGTGAACGAGATTGAACTAGGTATGACGATACCGACGATCGAATCTCGGGCAGGTAAAATATCGCGAGACGAAGGGAATATATATATGGGATTGATTGAATCCTGGCATCGTGGTTCATCCGATATGATCATCGATGAATGTGTGGGAGTCAATATGGGTGCCTGCACTCAGCTGATTATTGATAGAAGATCATGTCTGCATATTCTCGAACCCGCAGGGTCACACACTTAACGTGTCTCGACGCTAGGATAGATTAGATACTTGGTTTATGAATTTTTGTTCAGAGTCTCGGATGGGATCCGGGATATCACAAGAGGTTCCGGAATGGTCCGGAGAATAAGATTCATATAAGGCACTGCAGTTTTTGGAGTTCGGAATTGTTCCGGATTAATCGGTATTGTACCGGAAGCTTCTAGAACCTTTCGGAAGGGGGCCAACGTGGTCCCACCTTTCGGGAGGGGGCATGGGCCTATGAGGGAGTGTCCTGGCCGCATTGGGCCAGGGGCACAAGGCCCCATAGGGCCCAGCCGATCCTAGATAAGTTTAAACTCGTTTAAACTAGAGATAGGATTTCTAGATAAGGGAGAGTTTAAATTGTTTAAACTAGAGATAGGATTTCTAGATAAGGGAGAGTTTAAATTGTTTAAACTAGAGATAGGCTTGGAGGATGGGCAAGGGCTGGCCGCACCTCTATATAGAGAGGGCTGGTGCGCCTCCCCCAACCTACACCTTCCTCCAAACCCTAGTAGCCTGCCGCCCTTCCTCTCTCCCTCCCGACGTTTGTAGGCGAAGCCTGCGCAGAAATTCTCCACCATATACACCACACCGTCATTGTAGATCCAATCTATCTCCACCATACTTGCTGGTCCAAGGAAGGAGGAGACGCCGAGGTGCGCACGTGTGCATCTCACGGAGGCACCGCCACTTGTGGTGCTAGATCGGATCGGATCGCGAGGAGGAGAAGCGACGACTACATCACCCACGTTAAACGAAGCGTTCATCAGGCGAATCTTCAAGGGTATGAAGATCTAATCCAATCTCTCGTTGTTTGCATCTCCTAGATTAGATCTTGGCTTTCCCTCTGTTAAACTTCAGTAGAAAATTTTGATTTACTATGCTGAAACCCTTCACCAAGTGTTCATAAAGGCCTTGTAGGCGCGTCCAAAACAGGCTACAATTTCAAAAACAATGAATCTCTTCAACTTAGCCACTCACGAATGATTTTTGGAAATATGATGGAAATGAGAAAAACTTACATCGTCGTTCGCTCGGGAAGGCCGTCGAGGCGGGATAGCGGGGTCGTCGGCGGTGAGGGTAGCCTTGATCCGCGTGAGGCTCAAAGCAGGAGTTCGTGGGATCACCCTATCGAGAATCTTGAAACGGCCGTGCTCCCGGCTGCGCCCCGCCACGACCATCGCTCTCTCGTCGGTCTCCTCTGCTCTAGGATCTTCCATCTCCGGATGAAAACCAGTGAACGCCTCGAGGTAGTTAGCACCATCCTCCTTGGCAGTGCCATAGAACTCTGGAAGCGAGGGCTAAGGCTGGGACATACCAGGCTTCTTCTGCTTCATCATTTCCCATACTTCATAGTCAGAACAAGGCCTCTCTAGATGTGTCTCCTGCATGGCCAAAAAAATGTTATGCGTATCAAGTAGGATCACGAAGGGAAATAAATACAGATTGTTCCATGTATACATGTATACCATATGGGCCTTGAAGCGACCATGGTTGCGGTTTCCCGCATAGTGTGTCCCCCCGGAGCCACGGTTTGCCTTGTTCCGCTCGCTCAAGGCGTTGAACTCGGCGTCTTCCCCGCGCCACCTCGCCGACAACGCCAGCCATGCGTCCTCCTTACCATCGGCCCACGTGGGCATAAACTGAAAAAACAATACTCATTTGAAGAATGGATAATGCAATTAGCAACAACATAGAATCTGATTGACAATTTACTTACCCCGGCATAATCTTCCTCGGTCATCTTTGGTTGGGACTTCACATTCAAATGCTCTGGCGCCCTCTTGCCCAACTTCTCGGAGCTGTATAGACTGGTGGTGGTATGCTTCTGATTGTAAAACTGCTGCTGTGTCAACCTCTGACAAGCCCCCCGCAAAGTCTTGTCCACCTTCTCCTGGTCCTCCGGAAGCACCCTATAGAATCTTTGTAATCATACATAAAAAATATTGTGAGGATCATAAGTTAGCATGGTGGGGTCATCAACTATGAACGAAACTCGAAAACTTTGCCTTACCCAAAACTTGGTGATCACGGCTTGAGCTTTCCCAAAGATAGCCCGAAGTTTTCAAGCCTCATAGTGCGCCCAACTGGTGGCTAGCTTCCTCTCTCCGTTGGGGACGGGAGTGTAAAAGCCTGGCCAAAATTTCCTAATCAGAGCTCCAACCAAGGTGTTAGGCGCACGGGTACCTGGAGGAAATGTACAGTTGCTGCACAATAGTAAAACATTAGTACATGCCAAATTGTTATGACCAAAATGAAATTACATGTTCAAAATTAGTATAGCCACTTACTCAATGCCGTTAGGCGTAATAATGGGTTTCTCCTCCTCAGAAGCAGGTTCGTCCACTGGGACACCCGATTCCCCACGAATCTTTGGCTTTTTCGGCCGTGTCGACGGCCCCGACTCCTGGTCTCGGGGCTCCCCCTCCGTGTATCGAGACTCCCCCTCCTGGTCTCGAGAATCAACGTCCTGGTCTCGAGACCCCCCTCCTGGTATCGAGACTCCCACTCCAAGTCTCGAGACTCCTCCTCCTCGTCAGGAGACTCCGAGTAAGCACACTCAAAAGCCACGTCGCCAGAAGCGGAGGGTAGGTCACTCAGAAGGCGTAAACCTCGTACTCCAACTCGTCCTCGTCCTCCACCTTGTCCTGCGCCTCGTCCTCCGCCTCGTCCTGCCCTCGGGGAAAGTCCGCCTCCTCCCTCACCTCGTCCTGCACCTCGTCCTGCCCTCGGGGGAAGTCCGCCTCCTCACCTCGCCCCGCACCTCGTCTCCGCCTCGGAGGAAGTCCACCTCCTCCTCCCTCACCTCGTCCTCCTCCTCCCGCATTGTCGTCATTGTAACGCGAGTTGGGAATGGGTGCTCTTCCACTTTTGGTAACCTTCTTCTGCTTCCACTTAAGGATAGAGGACGGTGATTCCTTGCATTGGCTCACATTGGTCAATCATCTACATTGAGAAGAGGTAAACAATTTAGTCAAGCATAATAAAAATACTAAGCATAATAAAGATATTAAACGTAAATACTAAGCATAATAAAGATACTAAGCATAATAAAGATACTAAGCATAATAAAAATACTAAGCATAATAAAGATACTAAGCATAGTCGAGGCATAAAAGACATAAAAGACCCTCACCACTCATCATCATCACTCTCATGAGTATGTCTTGGGTTCTCATCAGCACTATCAACATCACTATCACGTGAGAAGTAAGTTGGAGGTTCATCGCAGGGTGGAGGCTCATCGTTGCCATTGTCCGAATATAACTTGGTGAGCATATCAATGTCCTTTATATTCGTGACTACCTCACCACGAGTATGTGCATTGTTCTCGAGGTTCTAAAGATCTTGTAAGTCAAAGTCCCCAAAGTTCTCTTGTTCTTGATAGAAAACTCCCTCGTATGTTTTAGGGTCAATGTTGTTGTAATCATCGTCGGAGGGCATGGGTAGCTTACCACGTGGCGATACCTGGAACACGACTTCCCAGCCCTTGAGTTCCTCTTTCTGACATGGGTAGGGTAAATAATAAACTTGTTTGGCTTGGTGGGCCACAATAAAGACATCGGCTCCACTATAGGTGGTTGAAGGCCTAACTTCAACTAACCCAATGGAAGGGGTACTTCTATATCCACCGCGTGGGTTGAACCAGTGGCATTTGAACACAACAAGCTTGAGTTCTAGGGGCGTATTATTGAACGTCAGCTCGTATACGTTTTGTAACCTTCCATAGTAATCAAAGTCATCGGCTCCTCTGGTGAAGACCCCGGTAGGTTCTCCATGCTCTACCCTGTTCCAAGCTAGAATTTCGGCAGCACCTCCCCGCTGCTCTCCCGATACACGTCTCGGCAAAAAGCCAAGAGGATGTGCATCCGGAGAACAACGGGGAGGCGCTACCGAAATCCTGACTCGGACCAGGACAGAGCATGGAGAACGTACCCAACTACACATCCGCCGACTGT
This sequence comes from Avena insularis, assembly GCA_023614405.1. Lineage (NCBI taxonomy): Eukaryota > Viridiplantae > Streptophyta > Magnoliopsida > Poales > Poaceae > Avena > Avena insularis. The sequence continues at coordinate 20,911,787 of CM042693.1, forward strand.
CCCGTAAATGCCGCAAGCATTACGCTTCATAATATGCGACCTCTAATGCATATTTATCCGCGTAATGCTCGCAGACGGGATATGACACCTAGGTGACGCGACTTGACGTGGAAATGGAATCTACTGACATAAAAAATGCGAGGGAGGAGTCGGAGTTGTAGCTCACCCTCGGCGGTAGAGGTAGTAGGCGGCCTCCGGGACGGGGACCTCCGAGACAGCGACCTCGACCTCCGGGACGGGGACCTCCAGGACAGCGACCTCCGGGACGGCGACCTCCGGGACAATGACAGGACCTAGTGAATGTAAATAGAGTCATGATTACCCTAATATACTAGAACTAATTATAGCACAACAAGTAATATACTAGAACAACTAATATACTAGAACTGATTATACTAGAACTAATATACAACAAGTAATATACTAGAACTAATATACAACAAGTAATATACTAGAACTAATTATAGCACAACAACTAATTATAGCACAACTAATTACCCTAAATAGGCAGGGGAGGCAGAGGGAGGAGGAGGAGGGAGGAAGAGGGAGGCGGAGGAGGGAGAGGGGATGCGGGAGGAGGAGGAGGGAGGAGGAGGAGGGAGGAGGATGAGGAGGGAGGAGGAGCTGCCAGGGAGGAGGGGATGTGGGGAGGTAGGGAGGAGAGGAGGCAGAGGGAGGAGGGTTTGCAGGGAGGAGGGGAGCCAGAGGGAGGAGGTGATGCGGGGAGGAGGGGGAGCTGCCGGCGGGGAGGAGGGGGAGGCACGGGATGCGGGGGAGGTGGAGGGGATGTCGGCAGGGAGGAGGGGGAGGCAGGGGATGCAGGGAGGAGGGGAGGAGGCGGAGGTGGGGGAGGCGGGAGGCGGATGGGGAGGATGAGGGTGGTGGTGGGGGGGTGGGAGGGCCTGGCGGGGTGTGAGCGGCAGCAGGGAGAGGAGAGGCTCGGGGTCGGTGGGAGAGAAGGGTATGGACGGCTCGGGGTCGGGTAGCTCCTTATCCACTTGAAGTCTAGGGCGTGGCCGCCCAGGCCGTGAAACAGAAAACGATGCCCACACATAGGCCGAAGGCAAAGCCGTCGGCGTAGATTAAATAAAATTATATAAAAGAATATATTTTTATTAAACTTCTAAAAAATATAATAATCTAAAAATATAATATTAAACTTCTATCTATAATTTTTTATGTAGTTATATTATGCAAGTTTTGAAGACATCCTCGTGCTCTCGTGCTAGTTTCCCACGTAAACCCTAATCCGAAACCCTAATCGCGTGCAACGTGGACGGAAGCTAGGTTTTACATCTAGGGGCAATCCACCACCCTTGTGTATGTATGCTAGGGCCACACGCATGTTCGCGTGGCATCCCGGCACTCGGGCGGTCCTTTTCCGACGAAACCCTAATCCGAGGGCCCCGCGGGTCTACCCCCGTAGCATTCTTCGTACGAGGGTTGAACAATGCACTCTTTTGGTGGTTTAGGTTTGTTTAGGTCATATCTACATGGAAAACCAAGGATAGGCCCAAGGTTCCACCGGTCTACCCTCGTTTGACCCGCGGCGGGAGCCTACTCCTACATGTCCAGCAGACTTCTATAGGTGTTATCGCATGCAACGTGGACGGTCACACCCGGGGGCTAGGTTTTCCATCTAGGGCAATCCACCACCCTTGTGCATGTATTCTAGGGCCACACGCATGTTCCTGTGGCATCCCAGCACTCGGGCGGTCCTTTTCCGACGAAACCCTAATTCGAGGGCCCCGCGGGTCTACCCCCGTAGCATTCTCCGTATGAGGGTTGAACAATGCACTCTCTTGGTGGTTTAGGTTTGTTTAGGTCATATCTACATGGAAAACCAAGGATAGGCCCAAGGTTCCACCGGTCTACCCTCGTTTGACCCGCGGCGGGAGCCTACTCCTACATGTCCAGCACACTTCTATAGGTGTTATCGCATGCAACGTGGACGGTCACACCCGGGAGCTAGGTTTTCCATCTAGGGGCAATACACCATCCTTGTGCATGTATGTTAGGGCCACACGCATGTTCCCGTGGCATCCCGGCGCTCGGGCGGTCCTTTTCTGACGAAACCCTAATCCGAGGGCCCCGCGGGTCTACCCCCGTAGCATTCTCCGTACGAGGGTTGAACAATGCACTCTCTTGGTGGGTTAGGTTTGTTTAGGTCATATCTATATGGAAAACCAAGGATAGGCCAAAGGTTCCACCGGTCTACCCTCGTTTGACCCGCGGCGGGAGCCTACTCCTACATGTCCAGCACACTTCTATAGGTGTTATCGCATGCAACGTGGACGGTCACACCCGGGAGCTAGGTTTTCCATCTAGGGGCAATCCACCACCCTTGTGCATGTATGCTAGGGCCACACGCATGTTCCCGTGGCATCCCGGCACTCTGGCGGTCCTTTTCCGACGAAACCCTAATCTGAGGGCCCCGCGGGTCTACCCCCGTAGCATTCTCCGTACGAGGGTTGAACAATGCACTCTCTTGGTGGTTTAGGTTTGTTTAGGTCATATCTACATGGAAAACCAAGTATAGGCCCAAGGTTCCACCGGTCTACCCTCGTTTGACCCGCGGCAGGAGCCTACTCCTACATGTCTAGCACACTTCTATAGATGTTATCGCATGCAACATGGACGGTCACACTCGGGAGCTAGGTTTTCCATCTAGGGGCAATCCACCACCCTTGTGCATGTATGCTAGGGCCACACGCATGTTCTCGTGGCATCCCAGCACTCGGGCGGTCCTTTTCCGATGAAACTCTAATCCAAGGGCCCCGCGGGTCTACCCCCGTAGCATTCTCCGTACGAGGGTTGAACAATGCACTCTCTTGGTGGTTTAGGTTTGTTTAGGTCATATCTACATGGAAAACCAAGGATAGGCCCAAGGTTCCACCGGTCTACCCTCGTTTGACCCGAGGCGGGAGCCTACTCCTACATGTCCAGCACACTTCTATAGGTGTTATCGCATGCAACGTGGACGGTCACACCCGGGAGCTAGGTTTTCCATCTAGGAGCAATCCACCACCCTTTTGCATGTATGCTAGGGACACACGCATGTTCCCGTGGCATCTCGGCACTCGGGCGGTCCTTTTCCGACGAAACCCTAATCCGAGGGCCCCGCGGGTCTACCCCCGTAGCATTCTCCGTACGAGGGTTGAACAATGCACTCTCTTCATGGTTTAGGTTTGTTTAGGTCATATCTACATGGAAAACTAAGGATAAGCCCAAGGTTCCACCGGTCTACCCTCGTTTGACCCGCGGCGGGAGCCTACTCCTACATGTCCAGCACACTTCTATAGGTGTTATCGCATGCAACGTGGACGGTCACACCCCGGAGCTAGGTTTTCCATCTAGGGGATCCACCACCCTTGTGCATGTATGCTAGGGCCACACGCATGTTCCGTGGCATCCCAAGACTCAGGTCCTTTTCCGACAAAACCCTAATCCGAGGGCCCCGCGGGTCTACCCCCGTAGCATTCTCCGTACGAGGGTTGAACAATGCACTCTCTTGGTGGTTTAGGTTTTCTTAGGTCATATCTACATGGAAAACCAAGGATAGGCCCAAGGTTCCACCAGTCTACCCTCGTTTGACCCGTGACGGGAGCCTACTCCTACATGTCCAGCACACTTCTATAGGTGTTATCGCATGCAACGTGGACGGTCACACCCGGGAGCTAGGTTTTCCATCTAGGGGCAATCCACCACCCTTGTGCATGTATGCTAGGGCCACATGCATGTTCCCGTGGCATCCCGGCACTCGGGAGGTTCTTTTCCGACGAAACCCTAATCCGAGGGACCGCGGGTCTACCCCCGTAGCATTCTCCGTACGAGGGTTGAACAATGCACTCTCTTGGTGGTTTAGGTTTTTTTAGGTCATATCTACATGGAAAACCAAGGATAGGCCCAAGGTTCCACCGGTTCACCTCGTTTGACCTGCCAAGGAGCCTACTCCTACATGTCCAAAGACACTTCTATAGGTGTTATCGCATGCAACGTGGATTCACACCCATGAGCTAGGTTTTCCATCTAGGGGCAATCCACCACCCTTGTGCATGTATGCTAGGGCCACACGCATGTTCCCGTGGCATCCCTAAGACTTTGCGGTCCCTTTTCCGAAACCCTAATCCGAGGGCCCCGCGGGTCTACCCCCGTAGCATTCTCCGTACGAGGGTTGAACAATGCACTCTCTTGGTGGGTTAGGTTTGTTTAGGTCATATATACATGGAAAACCAAGGATAGGCCAAAGGTTCCACCGGTCTCACTGCTTGACCATGTGGAGCCTACTCCTACATGTCTAGCACACTTCTATAGGTGTTATCGCATGCAACGTCGACGGTCACACCCGGGAGCTAGGTTTTCCATCTAGGGTCAATCCACCACCCTTGTGCATGTATGCTAGGGCCACACGCATGTTCCCGTGGCATCCGGCAGACTCATGATCCTTTTCCCGAAAACCCTAATCCGTGGGACCCCCTGTTCTACCCCCGTAGCATTCTCCGTACGAGGGTTGAACAATGCACTCTCTTGGTGGTTTAGGTTTGTTTAAGTCATATCTACATGGAAAACCAAGGATAGGCCCAAGGTTCCACCGGTCTACCCTCGTTTGACCCGCGGTGGGAGCCTACTCCTACATGTCCAGCACACTTCTATAGGTGTTATCGCATGCAACGTGGACGGTCACACCCGGGAGCTAGGTTTTCCATCTAGGGGCAATCCACCACCATTGTGAATGTATGCTAGGACCACACGCATGTTACCGTGGCATCCCGACATTCGCGCGGTCCTTTTCCGATGAAACCCTAATCCGAGGGCCCCACGGGTCTACCCCCATAGCATTCTCCGTACGAGGGTTGAACAATGCACTCTCTTGGTGGTTTAGGTTTGTTTAGGTCATATCTACATGGAAAACCAAGGATGGGCCCATGGTTCCACCGGTCTACCCTCGTTTGACCATGGAGCCTACTCCTACATGTCCAAAGACACTTATAGGTGTTATCGCATGCAACGTGGACGGTCACACCCGGGAGCTAGGATTTCCATCTAGGGGCAATCCACCACCCTTGTGCATGTATGCTAGGGCCACACGCATGTTCCCGTGGCATCCCGGCACTAGGGCGGTCCTTTTTCGACGAAACCCTAATCCGAGGGCCCCGCGGGTCTACCCCCGTAGCATTCTCCGTACGAGGGTTGAGCAATGCACTCTCTTCGTGGGTTAGGTTTGTTTAGGTCATATCTACATGGAAAACCAAGGATAGGCCAAAGGTTCCACCGGTCTACCCTCGTTTGACCCGCGGCGGGAGCCTACTCCTACATGTCTAGCACACTTCTATAGGTGTTATCGCATGCAACGTCGACGGTCACACCCGGGAGCTAGGTTTTCCATCTAGGGGCAATCCACCACCCTTGTGCATGTATTCTAGGGCCACATGCATGTTCCCGTGGCATCCCGGCACTCTCGCTGTCCTTTTCCGATGAAACCCTAATCCGAGGGCCCCTGGTTCACCCCGTAGCATTCTCCGTACGAGGGTTGAACAATGCACTATCTTGGTGGTTTAGGTTTGTTTAGGTCATATCTACATGGAAAACCAAGGATAGACCGAAGGTTCCACCGGTCTACCCTCGTTTGACCAGCCATGGAGCCTACTACATGTCCAAAGACACTTCTATAGGTGTTATCGCATGCAACGTGGACGGTCACACGCGGGAGCTAGGCTTTCCATCTAGGGGCAATCCACCACCCTTGTGCATGTATGCTAGGGCCACACGCATGTTCCCGTGGCATCCCGGCACTCGGGCGGTCCTTTTCCGACGAAACCCTAATCTGAGGGCCCCGCGGGTCTAACCCCGTAGCATTCTCCGTACGAGGGTTGAGCAATGCACTCTCTTCGTGGGTTAGGTTTGTTTAGGTCATATCTACGTGGAAAACCAAGGATAGGCCAAAGGTTCCACCGGTCTACCCTCGTTTGACCCGCGGCGGGAGCCTACTCCTACATGTCTAGCACACTTCTATAGGTGTTATCGCATGCAACGTCGACGGTCACACCCGGGAGCTAGGTTTTCCATCTAGGGGCAATCCACCACCCTTGTGCATGTATTCTAGGGCCACATGCATGTTCCCGTGGCATCCCGGCACTCTCGCTGTCCTTTTCCGATGAAACCCTAATCCGAGGGCCCCGCGGGTCTACCCCCGTAGCATTCTCCGTACGAGGGTTGAACAATGCACTATCTTGGTGGTTTAGGTTTGTTTAGGTCATATCTACATGGAAAACCAAGGATAGGCCGAAGGTTCCACCGGTCTACCCTCGTTTGACCCGCGGCGGGAGCCTACTCCTACATGTCCAGCACACTTCTATAGGTGTTATCGCATGCAACGTGGACGGTCACACGCGGGAGCTAGGTTTTCCATCTAGGGGCAATCCACCACCCTTGTGCATGTATTCTAGGGCCAAACGCTTGTTCCCGTGGCATCCCGGCACTCGGGCGGTCCTTTTCCGATGAAACCCTAATCCGAGGGCCCCGCGGGTCTAACCCCGTAGCATTCTCCGTACGACGGTTGAACAATGCACTCTCTTGGTGGTTTAGGTTTGTTTAGGTCATATCTGCATGGAAAACCAAGGATAGGCCCAAGGTTCCACCGGTCTACCCTCGTTTGACCGCATGGGAGCCTACTCTACATGTCCAAAGACACTTATAGGTGTTATCGCATGCAACGTGGACGGTCACACCCGGGAGCTAGGTTTTCCATCTAGGGGCAATCCACCACCCTTGTGCATGTATGATAGGGCCACACGCATGTTCCCGTGGCATCCCGGCACTCGGGAGGTCCTTTTCCGACGAAACCCTAATCCGAGGGCCCCGCGGGTCTACCCCCGTAGCATTCTCCGTACGAGGGTTGAACAATGCACTCTCTTGGTGGTTTAGGTTTTTTTAGGCCATATCTACATGGAAAACCAAGGATAGGCCCAAGGTTCCACCGGTCTACCCTCGTTTGACCCGCGGCGGGAGCCTACTCCTACATGTCCAGCACACTTCTATAGGTGTTATCGCATGCAACGTGGACGGTCACACCCGGGAGCTAGGTTTTCCATCTAGGGGCAATCCACCACCCTTGTGCATGTATTCTAGGGCCACACGCATGTTCCCGTGGCATCCCGGCACTCTTGCTGTCCTTTTCCGATGAAACCCTAATCCGAGGGCCCCGCGGGTCTACCCCCGTAGCATTCTCCGTACGAGGGTTGAACAATGCACTATCTTGGTGGTTTAGGTTTTTTTAGGTCATATCTACATGGAAAACCAAGGATAGGTCAAGGTTCCACCGTCTACCTCGTTTGACACAAGCGAGCCTACTCCTACATGTCCAAAGACACTTCTATAGGTGTTATCGCATGCAACGTGGACGGTCACACGGGAGCTAGGTTTTCCATCTAGGGCAATCCACCACCCTTGTGCATGTATGCTAGGGCCACACGCATGTTCCGTGGCATCCCAAGACTTTCGGCGGTCCTTTTCCGACGAAACCCTAATCCGAGGGCCTCGCGGGTCTAACCCCGTAGCATTCTCCGTACGACGGTTGAACAATGCACTCTCTTGGTGGTTTAGGTTTGTTTAGGTCATATCTACATGGAAAACCAAGGATAGGCCCAAGGTTCCACCGGTCTACCCTCGTTTGACCCAAGTGAGCCTACTCCTACATGTCCAAAGACACTTCTATAGGTGTTATCGCATGCAACGTGGGCGGTCACACCCGGAGCTAGGTTTTCCATCTAGGGGCAATACACCACCCTTGTGCATGTATGCTAGGGCCAAACGCATGTTCCCGTGGCATCCGGCCAAGACTCGGGGAGGTCCTTTTCAAGCGAAACCCTAATCCGAGGGCTGGTTCTCAATACCCCGTAGCATTCTCCGTGCGAGGGTTGAACAATGCACTCTCTTGGTGGTTTAGGTTTTTAGGCCATATCTACATGGAAAACCAAGGATAGGCCCAAGGTTCCACCCCACTCGTTTGACCACATGTGAGCCTACTCCTACATGTCCAAAGACACTTCTATAGGTGTTATCGCATGCAACGTGGACGGTCACACCCGGGAGCTAGGTTTTCCATCTAGGGGCAATCCACCACCCTTGTGCATGTATGCTAGGGCCACACGCATGTTCCTGTGGCATCCCGGCACTCTGGAGGTCCTTTTCCGACGAAACCCTAATCCGAGGGCCCCGCGGGTCTACCCCCGTAGCATTCTCCGTACGAGGGTTGAACAATGCACTCTCTTGGTGGTTTAGGTTTTTTTAGGTCATACCTACATGGAAAACCAAGGATAGGCCCAAGGTTCCACCGTCACCTCGTTTGACCTGGCATGAGCCTACTCCTACATGTCCAAAGACACTTCTATAGGTGTTATCGCATGCAACATGGACGGTCACACCCGGAGCTAGGTTTTCCATCTAGGGCAATCCACCACCATTGTGCATGTATGCTAGGACCACACGCATGTTCCCTGGCATCTCAAGACTTTCGCGGTCCTTTTCCGATGAAACCCTAATCCGAGGGCCCCGCGGGTCTACCCCCGTAGCATTCTCCGTACGAGGGTTGAACAATGCACTCTCTTGGGGGTTTAGGTTTGTTTAGGTCATATCTACATGGAAAACCAAGGATAGGCCCATGGTTCCACCGGTCTACCCTCGTTTGACCTGCCATGGAGCCTACTCCTCCATGTCCAGACACTTATAGGTGTTATCGCATGCAACGTGGACGGTCACACCCTGGAGCTAGGTTTTCCATCTAGGGGCAATCCACCACCCTTGTGCATGTATGCTAGGGCCACACGCATGTTCCGTGGCATCCGGCACTCAGGCGGTCCTTTTTCCGACTAAACCCTAACCCGTGGGCCCATGCCCCGTCAGTAGCATTCTCCGTACGACGGTTGAACAATGCACTCTCTTGGTGGTTTAGGTTTGTTTAGGTCATATCTACATGGAAAACCAAGGATAGTCCCAAGGTTCCACCGGTCTACCCTCGTTTGACCCGCGGCGGGAGCCTACTCCTACATGTCCAGCACACTTCTATAGGTGTTATCGCATGCAACGTGGACGGTCACACCGGAGCTAGGTTTTCCATCTAGGCAATCCACCACCCTTGTGCATGTATGCTAGGGCCACGCATGTTCCGTGGCATCCGGCACTCGGGAGGTCCTTTTAAGCGAAACCCTAATCCGAGGGCCCCGCGGGTCTACCCCCGTAGCATTCTTCGTACGAGGGTTGAACAATGCACTCTCTTGGTGGTTTAGGTTTTTTTAGGTCATATCTACATGGAAAACCAAGGATAGGCCCAAGGTTCCACCGGTCTACCCTCGTTTGACCCGCGGCGGGAGCCTACTCCTACATGTCCAGCACACTTCTATAGGTGTTATCGCATGCAACGTGGACGGTCACACCCGGGAGCTAGGTTTTCCATCTAGGGGCAATCCACCACCCTTGTGCATGTATGCTAGGGCCACACGCATGTTCCCGTGGCATCCCGGCACTCGGGAGGTCCTTTTCCGACGAAACCCTAATCCGAGGGCCCCGCGGGTCTACCCCCGTAGCATTCTCCGTACGAGGGTTGAACAATGCACTCTCTTGGTGGTTTAGGTTTTTTTAGGTCATATCTACATGGAAAACCAAGGATAGGCCCAAGGTTCCACCGGTCTACCCTCGTTTGACCCGCGGCGGGAGCCTACTCCTACATGTCTAGCACACTTCTATAGGTGTTATCGCATGCAACATGGACGGTCACTCCCGGGAGCTAGGTTTTCCATCTAGGGGCAATCCACCACCCTTGTGCATGTGTGCTAGGACCACACGCATGTTCCCGTGGCATCTCGGCACTCGGGCGGTCCTTTTCCGATGAAACCCTAATCCGAGGGCCCCTGCTGTCTACCCGTAGCATTCTCCGTCGAGGTTGAACAACGCACTCTCTTGGTGGTTTAGGTTTGTTTAGGTCATATCTACATGGAAAACCAAGGATAGGCCCAAGGTTCCACCGTCTACCTCGTTTGACTGCCATGAGCCTACTCCTACATGTCCAGCACACTTCTATAGGTGTTATCGCATGCAACGTGGAAGGTCACACCCGGGAGCTAGGTTTTCCATCAAGGGGCAATCCACCACCCTTGTGCATGTATGCTAGGGCCACACGCATGTTCCCGTGGCATCCCGGCACTCGGGCGGTCCTTTTCCGTCGAAACCCTAATCCGAGGGCCCCGCGGGTCTACCCCCGTAGCATTCTCCGTACGACGGTTGAACAATGCACTCTCTTGGTGGTTTAGGTTTGTTTAGGTCATATATACATGGAAAACCAAGGATAGGCCCAAGGTTCCACCGGTCTACCCTCATTTGACCCGCGGCGGGAGCCTACTCCTACATGTCCAGCAAGCTTCTATAGGTGTTATCGCATGCAACATGGACGGTCACACCCGGGAGCTAGGTTTTCCCTCTAGGCGCAATCCACCACCCTTGTGCATGTATGCTAGGGCCACACGCATGTTCCCGTGGCATCCCGGCACTCGGGCGGTCCTTTTCCGACGAAACCCTAATCCGAGGGCCCCGCGGGTCTACCCCCGTAGCATTCTCCGTATGAGGGTTGAACAATGCACTCTCTTCGTGGTTTAGGTTTGTTTAGGTCATATCTACATGGAAAACCAAGGATAAGCCCAAGGTTCCACCGGTCTACCCTCGTTTGACCCGCGACGGGAGCCTACTCCTACATGTCCAGCACACTTCTATAGGTGTTATCGCATGCAACATGGACGGTCACACCCGGGAGCTAGGTTTTCCATCTAGGGGCAATCCACCACCCTTGTGCATGTATTCTAGGGCCACACGCATGTTCCCGTGGCATCCCGGCACTCGGGCGGTCCTTTTCCAACGAAACCCTAATCCGAGAGCCCCACGGGTCTACCCCCGTAGCATTCTCCGTACGATGGATAAACAATGCACTCTCTTGGTGGTTTAGGTTTGTTTAGGTCATATCTACATGGAAAACCAAGGATAGGCCCAAGGTTCCACCGGTCTACCCTCGTTTGACCCGCGGCGGGAGCCTACTCCTACATGTCCAGCACACTTCTATAGGTGTTATCGCATGCAACGTGGACGGTCACACCCGGGAGCTAGGTTTTCCATCTAGGGGCAATCCACCACCCTTGTGCATGTATGCTAGGGCCACACGCATGTTGCCGTGGCATCCCGACACTCGGGCGGTCCTTTTTCGACGAAACCCTAATCCGAGGGCCCCGCGGGTCTACCGCCGTAGCATTCTCCGTACGAGGATTGAACAATGCACTCTCTTGGTGGTTTAGGTTTGTTTAGGTCATGTCTACATGGAAAACCAAGGATAGGCCCTAGGTTCCACCGGTCTACCCTCGTTTGACCATGCGAGCCTACTACATGTCCAAAGACACTTCTATAGGTGTTATCGCATGCAACGTGGACGGTCACACCGAGAGCTAGGTTTTCCATAGGGGCAATCCACCACCCTTGTGCATGTATGCTAAGGCCACGCATGTTCCGTGGCATCCGGCACTTTCAGGCGGTCCTTTTCTGACGAAACCCTAATCCGAGGGCCCCGCGGGTCTACCCCCGTAGCATTCTCCGTACGAGGGTTGAACAATGCACTCTCTTGGTGGTATAGGTTTGTTTAGGTCATGTATACATGGAAAACCAAGGATAGGCCCTAGGTTCCACCGGTCTACCCTCGTTTGACCCGCGGCGGGAGCCTACTCCTACATGTCCAGCACACTTCTATAGGTGTTATCGCATGCAACATGGATGGTCACACCCGGGAGCTAGGTTTTCCATCTAGGGGCAATCCACCACCCCTGTGCATGTATGCTAGGGCCACACGCATGTTCCCGTGGCATCCCGGCACTCGGGCGGTCCTTTTCCGACGAAACCCTAATCCGAGGGCCCCCGGGTCTACCCCCGCAGCATTCTCCGTGCGAGGGTTGAACAATGCACTCTCTTGGTGGTTTAGGTTTGGTTAGGTCATATCTACATGGAAAACCAAGGATAGGCCCAAGGTTCCACCGGTACCCTCGTTTGACCCGCGGCGGGAGCCTACTCCTACATGTCCAGAACACTTCTATAGGTGTTATCGCATGCAATCGTGGGTTAGCCAATATACTTTTTTGGTAGTTTTTGTTTGTTTAGGTTATACCAATGTAATTTTTTGGCCTTTAAAAGCGTGCATGCGATAACCTTCACACGGTATAGGGTTTCTCCAAATAGTGGGTTCGATGCCCGAGGGTCCCCAATAGAGAGGGGTTTCTACGGTTTCCCCAAAAGAGAGGTTTCGGTTCTTCGAGGTTCATACAAAATGAGACATATCTTCAATAATTATGTTGTAGTTGTGTATTATATGTGTATTTTGTTGTTCCTATTTTACATTTATATTTTCGCATCGGGTTCCGAAAGATTCGCGTCGTATTCTTTGCGGATGCGGTGGGATACGCGAAGATTCGTGTGGTTAATTTACAAACACCAATTTATTTATAAATTACATCTACATTAAATTAGCATGGGAAAAAATCAACTATAAGTATTTTAGACATTGGAGAAAAAAAACCCTAGGCCGACGGCTTTGCCGTCGGCATTATAGGGTAATCATCGACTAAATGACGGTCCGGCCGTCGGTGTAATCATCGTCTGGCAGCCCGTTAGGTGGGCCGTTAACTAGGGATTTACGTCGATGGCCCCGGATAGGCCGACGGTCACCGTCAGGAGGCTTCAGTTTGACGCCGACGGTTTTTCTTCGCCGACGGCTACCGTCGGCGCTTCTCTCGCTACGCCGACAGCAAGTGTACGCCGACGGCTGGCTGGCCCAGCTGACGAACCCGGGGAAGTGGGCCGACGGGCCCGACCTTTCCCCGTCGGCGTATACATACACCGTCGGCGTCTACCTTATTTTCTGTAGTGCTTGTCTTCAATAAAAATCTACACTTTGCAGCTGCCATACCAAAAGCGGTAATACAAGGTACTTCAAGGGGAAGGAAGATCGCGCCACCAGGATACCCTCAAGAATATCATCAAGGTTAACTTGCTCACAACGAATTGCTGCCGGTGATTGGAGTGGCTAGTGGATCAAAGCCTCCGCCCAACACTAATGTTGACCGCGACGATGAGATCGATATAACCTCTTATTATTGTAGAGAATCGCGATCTAGTTGATACATGGGATCGATGGAACATGGGCTCGATTGCGATAGGAGTTTTATGCAAAAAGAAAAACGAAAGAAGATAGAGGAGAGCATGCAAATCTCCACGCATGCATGGGCAGCTGAAACGTAGAGCAACTAGCGGCGGATAAGATAAGCAGAAGCAGCAAGTTGAAGGATCGATACAATCCTTTTCACGTGCTCCGTGATTGATTATTTGATTTGCATGCCAGCTAGGTTGCTCCCATGGAAAGAAACCGTTAGGTCACTTTCGATCAACGGGATGGATCGATGTTTTTCGCTTCATTTATCGGGAGCGTACGTGTCGCACACTAGGCACCAGGATAATTCAACCGATCTGCGCGTTTGTTTATTCGGGACGGCCGGGCCGTGCCGCCGCGCGCATCATCACGGCGATCTGGACTTGTCCTCCTAGCTCCTACCTAACACCAATTAGCATCAGCCAAATATCGTCCGTAATCTTAGCATTATTGGCCAAATATTCATGCATGCGTCTGTATACAGCTGCCCCGTCGATAGATCATGGCTGGCCAGATGCACCTGCATGCGAAAATTTCGTATCAACCACACACATGCAAGATTACAGTTGATGTCTATAGAACATGGCCACCTGTCACTAAGAATCTTAATTAGCTAGAAGGAAGCAAAAGGAGATATACAAACTTGCTGTTGTTCCATACAAAATATATTACTATGTAGTACTAGTTGGCAATTTGGCATTTCCATAGAAAATACATGAAGAAGATAGGGCCGACACCAAGGAATGAGAAGGATGAGACATTATTTATGCGGCGGGAGAAAGTGATGGATGCGGCTACCCGGGCGTGACTCTCGTTCTCGTATCGATCGCTGCCATGGCATGGCAGCCTCTTCCCTATAAATAACACACGCCGGCGCCAGGCAGACGCACCACCAACCTCTCTCTCTCTCTCTCCCTCCACAGCCCCCGGAGCCAAACGCACCACCAACCAGACCCTCTCCACATCTCCATGGGCTCCCTGGGAACTCCCAGCGCCACCGGCGGCGACAAGACCACGGCTCTGGTGGAGAGCGTGGACTCGGTGGCGGCGTGCGCGCTGCTGGCCTCGGGCCAGTACGGCTACATCGACGTGCGGATGTGGGAGGACTTCGACGCGGGCCACGTCGCCGGCGCGCGCAACGTGCCCTACTACCTCTCCGTCACACCGCGCGGCAGGCCGGAGCGGAACCCGCACTTCGTGGAGCAGGTCGCCGCGCTCCACGCCAAGAAGGACCGCCTCCTCGTCGGCTGCCGGCAGGGAGTCCGCTCCAGGCTCGCCGCCGCCGACCTCGTCGACGCCGTACGTTTTTTCATCACTCACTATAGTTAGTATACTGCAGATTGATCGAGATGAAATCACAAGCCATGTTCCTCGATTGAAAATATTTGTTTCGAATTTTGGTTTTGCAGGGCTTTAAGAACGTGAAGAACCTGCAAGGTGGCTACCTCTCCCTGCTGAAAACTGTGACTTACCATCAGTAACAACCAGGCATCATCAACTGATTTATTGTCAGGAGCATATCCATCCCCAGTCTCAACAAGAAGAACGGGCAATTCGAAGAAAAGAAAAAAAAAGCAACCGTTCTTAGTTCAAGTATTGAATTTTCTTCTTCGATGCAAAAAAAGGTGTTTGCGAGTACAGTTGTTTGTTACCAGTTTTGTTGAGTGATTCTAAAAGGAAAAGAGAAATATATTAACACGTTGGTGTTGAAACAGCTTACATTGGGTGCTACCTTGTCTTCTTTTTTCACTTACAATCAAGTTGCACGAGGTACAATTTTACACCATAGAATTTAGGAGAACCTCTAGCAATAGTTTATCCGATTAACACACTGGATCAGGGGACTGTGACCGAGCCTTCATATCGACTCTCGGAACAATAATAAAGGGAAATGTTGAGTGTCCTCCGGAGAATCGGAGAATACCCAACCTCCGGGTCCAGCTTTTGTCACGTGTCCCGCTGCGCATGGAACCCCCGCCACTATGCACACGGGAAAAAAGTCCCACAAGCTCCAGAAAACAAAGAAAAAAGCCACCAGCCTGTCATCCTCGCACGAAAGCCGGTTCCCAAGCCCTGCCCGTGGTCGGAGATGAGGTAGTCGCAGCTTCCACCGCAACCGGTCATAGCATCTTCGACGGGCGTTGGTAGCATCTCGTAGCATCGTCGCCGACCGCTCGTAGCAACTCCGGCGATGGCGGCTGGTAGCAACTTCGGTCGCGGCGCGTAGCTCCATGTGTCAACTGTTGTAGTAGTGTTGCTCAAGGATGGCAGCACACGCAACACTGCCAGCCCCTTGTAGCACCCTTGCCGTCCACTTGTAACACCCTTGTCGGGCGTTGGCCGCTGGTAGCACGACTTCCTGCCTTTGGTAGCAAAGTCGTCGGCCCTTGGTAACAACCCTGCCAGTCCTTGGTAGCAAGATTATTGTAACACCCTGTCTAAACACTGGTCTCGGGGTGTCACCTGACAGCTTACTAGGATCTCTAGACTGACCCCACATATCAACACTAGTCTTTTCTACTTACTTTGTCCTCATTCATGCGCATTCGGTATCCACTTTCCGATCGGTCATCCATTCTTAAATTGTTCTAGGTCAAGCACGTTTAACCTCAGAGTTCTTTTGGATGAGCTTTTAGAAAAGAAGTTGTAACTTATTGGTATGGGTATCATATTCAATCCTATTAAGCCATGTGTCTATATCTCACATACACCCACCTTTAGAAGATCGATGCCCTCGTCGATCAAGTACAAGCCAGGAACGTCCCCTCTTGGCATGCGTTTGTGCGTCCAGTGTCGACACATGTGTCATGTCGTGTCCACTATGGACCACACGCGCTATGCTCCACATGTCCCACCACTGACCCGCACACACCCGTTTAACCGCGAGGATCGGCTTTGATACCACCTGTAACACCTCGTCCAAACACCGGTCCCAGGGGTGTCACTCACTCCTGAGAACTTACTAGGATCTCTAGACTGGCCCCACAGACCAATACTAGTCTTTTCTGCGCACTTTGTCCTTACTCATGCGCACGGTACCCACTTGTCAGTCGGTCTCCCATCCTCAAATTGCTCTAGGCCAAACACGCTTAACCTCAGAGTTCTTTTTGAACGAGCTTTCAGAAAAGAAGTTGCAACTTATTGGTATGAGTGTCCTATCAATATTATTAAGCCATGTGTCTGGATTTCACAATTGCTCTCCCTTGGTAGCATGGCCGCTAGCCGCTGGTAGCACGATTGCCTGCCTTTGGTAGAAACCCTGACAACCCTTGGTAGCATGACCGCTAGCCGCTGGTAGCAAGCCGTTAGCGCTTGGTAGCACGGCTGCCGGCCACTGGTAGCAACCCCAAGGTAGCTACTTTGCCCACCTCCGGAAGCAACTATGCCCACTGCTAGCAGCATGTGGCGCCCTTCTTTGCAGCACATCACGGTACGACACCCAACTTGCAAGGGAAGAGCATCCATGGGCGCCTCCCGCTTGCAACGGGGCCTCCTCGAATTGACCTCCTCCATCTCACCGTCCGCTCACAGGGGAGACGACATGATGCTCCTAGCAGTACGTAGCACCGTCACCGACAAGATGTCAGATTTGTGCCGATGGAAATATGGACGGGTAGCATAGGCATTGGGGGCGGCGGAAGGGGAGCAAGCACAAGTTGGTGGGTGGTGGAGGTGGTGCGCTGGGGAGAAACAAGGCGGCGCGAGAGTCATGCCTGTCGATGTCGTGAGTCTCGTTGGGAAGGAAGAAGGGAGGAAGAACGAGTAGAGGAGCAATAGTCGGTTGGGATAAGGTTGTGCTAGGACCCACCACATTGTTGTCTCTAGAAAAGAACACGTGGCACGTGAATAATGCGGAGGACGTGATCCTCCGCCTAGAAGGAAGTGTTTTCCAATTAATAAGCTTTACCGGCTCAGGTGATGGAGGGCGCGGACGACGACGCGTCTTCGGCTCGTGCTAGTCATCACTAGGTCATCCAAGGAACCTTTTATAATATTTATTACTTTTAGTCCTTTTTGTATCCTTAGAGATGGAAGTTTAGAACCTTTAGGATACCCTTTTATTTAGTCTAGTTCAAACAAATGATCTATTTTTGTTAAAAAAGTAATGATTTATAGAAACTTGGTTTATTTTTTGTACTAAAGAAGGTAGAGCGTATCCTAAAGGTTACCCATTGCCATCCTTTATGTATCCTATCGATGACTAGCACAGAGCCCTAAGTTGCTACGGCTCCATATTAAATCAAATAAACAATAGTATTTCTTATGTTTAAAAATCTTTAAGCATTGAATACAAATTGCATAGATTCCTTCATTTACCTATATTTTATATTATGCAATAGTAATTATTCCGAAACATGGACTTATCACATATTATAGTGAAAGACACATGACGATTTAAGTCATGTGGTTCTGAAAATCACATGACATTAGTTTAATGATGTTAAAGCCATAACAAGCTAAGACCAAATATACTTGACCAATACATAGAAAAACAGCATGACTTTTTGATACATCGCTACTCCCTTCATACCGGTTTATTGGGCTAACATGGAGTCTAATAAATATGTTTGACTACAAATTTGACTAACGAAATATGAATCATATATCACAAAAATTATATCATTGGAAAGAACTTTTAAATATCAATCCAGTGGTATAATTTTTGTGACATATAACTCATGTTTTATTGATAAATTTTATGGTTAAACTTTTTTCTTAAACTTCGTGTTAGCCCAATAAACCGGTATGAAGATTGTAGCTTTAATTATTTGGAAAGCTCTGTCCAATTGTTTTGAAGCACTGACACTTTTGTTCCTCCTCACGAGCTGACCCAAAAAAATTCCATAAATTACTACCCTGTTCGTCGCATGAAGATGGTGACCAAGGTGAGTTAACAGATCGATTCGCGCCTTCGTTTTCTCTACTGCTGTCGTTGAGTCGGCTTGCGTCACACGGCCAACGACCATGTCAAGTGCACTGGATATGTCCCTAGAGTCCATTCCTAAAGCTTGCCCTAACCCCGTCTTCTCTACCGAGCCCATATGTCGGGTGGCGCTGCTATGCCTAAACTATGCCATATTTGCCATCCATCCCCAAGGTACGCCATCACGTTCACACTCCATACTCCTCAGGGCTAGCTCCAACGGTGCGCGTTGTGTCCCTACGCCGCATGATGCTGGACATCATCGGCCGCGTCGGTCTCGGCCACCTTGGCGCTGAGCCGCGAACCTATATGAAGCACCGTAGTTCTCGTCGGTGAGTGTTAGTAGCCTTTTGGCTTGAAAGATCTTATATCTCTCATTTTCTCAAAACTGATATTGTTGTTCTCTGTCGTCTCCATGTTGTGTGGCCAGGTTGCAAGATGTCTTCCTCGGCCAGGCTATGTCCAACCTCGTCGCCTCCTCCTCTTGTCGTCAAGAAACCACGTGTACGGGATGGAGCTCATGTAGATCCTCAAAATCCTAGAGGTCACAACATCGATAGTGCAAGACCTCTGAAGACTGTGCCGTAATCTTGTCGTTGATGGCAAAACCTCACAGACCTATTCTTCGACTGCAGCGACCACTAGAATAACCTCGGCGTGGTGATCTTTGACGATCTCACCGGAAACTTTTTATGTAACGCCCGTGATCACTGAACTTTTTATGTATCGCTCAGATCACTGGGATGCGCCCGGGGCATCCGACGATAGGCGAACTCCATCCACCACCTGTGGCAGAGAATGCGATGGGCGAGTGATGGAGCAAGGGGATCTCAAAGCCGGATTAGAGGACCTGACCGCCGAGGTTGTGTTGGGGGCACCGTGACCGTTGCAGGCGTCGCCGAGTGCTCGCGTCGATGGGATCTCAGGGACTATTTTCCTTTTCCATCCATGGGAATACATAAACGGTAGTCTCACTTAGAGGTGGTAAAAGGGGTAATATTTTCTAACAGGCATGAATAGAATCGAAAACTAAAAATGATGTACTAGACCATCAAGACCTTAAGCCTTTTAATAATAAAAATTATTAAATATTGTTGAATTTTAAAAAAAATCCGAAGAAAAACACCAATTAGGCAATGAACAACCGTATTAGAATTTGGCGTGGTGTTATCTTCTTAACCACACTGTGATTCTCAAAAAAGAAAACACGGTGTAAGTTTTTTAGTGTGCAAGTTGTCTCCAGCCTCCACCAACCACCAACCACCAACCAAGACAGGGCTTTGCAACTGACGGCACTTCAGAGAGAACCCACGCCCAGTAAGCCCCAACAACCAACGTCACGATATCCAGCCCAGCCCAACCCTAGCCCACTCCCAAGTCCTAACAAGTAAACCAACTCCTCTCTCCACGTCACCGATCCGGCCTCTCCCCCTACGAACCACTGGCGTCTCTTGTTTCTCAATCCCACGGATCGACCCGCCTCCTCGCAGCGCGCTCAAATCCCATCCGTCCGTCTCCAATGTAACGCCCGAAGGCACAATTTCCGTCGCAACCACGGGGCTGGAACACTGCTATAAATACCTCGCCTACCCGGCACTAGTTCCTCACCAGAAAATTTCCACAATTCCCCACCTGTTCTTCTCGGAGCTCCTCGCGTCGTCAGCAATGTCGGGCCGCGGCAAGGGAGGCAAGGGGCTGGGCAAGGGCGGCGCCAAGAGGCACAGGAAGGTGCTGCGGGACAACATCCAGGGCATCACCAAGCCAGCGATCCGGCGCCTCGCGAGGAGGGGTGGCGTGAAGCGCATCTCCGGGCTCATCTACGAGGAGACCCGCGGCGTGCTCAAGATCTTCCTCGAGAACGTCATCCGCGACGCCGTCACCTACACCGAGCACGCCCGACGCAAGACCGTCACCGCCATGGACGTCGTCTACGCGCTCAAGCGCCAGGGCCGTACCCTCTACGGCTTCGGAGGCTGAGCCTGAAGCTCCGTCAGGGCTTAGATCTCTCTGGCTGTGTGTGCTTAGTGTTGTTAGGATCTCGGTATTATCTGTGAGTTGTTTGGGAGCGATGACATGTAGTCTCTGATGGAATTTGTTGCATATGGATGGATGAATGAATTGATTTGGTGCTTCTAGATATTTGATTTGGTGTTACCGTCTGACAGAATTCTAGATAGTATTTGATTTGGTGTTACCGTCTGATATACTAGATCTGGGCATAGAAATATTTGTCTGTCAGTTTACTGCTTGTTCTCTGTCGCCTTATGCTTAAGGTCACTTCCATTTGAAACAATCTGCAACTGTGCAATCACTAGTTTGAAGTCAGCGTAGGCTGCAACTATCTTTTTTTGAGGCAACCTGAGCTCTGCCTTTTCATAATTCATAAAGAAGAAAAGAATTAATCAGTTTAAAGGCTAATTGGCTGAAAACTGATACGTCTGCAACTATGATGATAGTCTTTACAGTTGTCAACCTCGCCAGCGTTAAACAGTTTCAGTCAGATTTTTGTGCCACCGAACTCTGCTTTTAGTCAAATTTTTGTGCTACTAGCGTCATGCTTTCAGCCAGATTCAGTCAAATTGTTGTTTTAGAATCATAATTTGTCCTTTTTATTCCACTGATGTTATTGCATCTTACAGGATCATTGCTCGTGAATAATTAAGGTGTGTTTGAATGTGTTATTTGATACTATTCAACTTGTGCTTGTCATATTTCAACCTATCTACCGCAGGATGGATATGATCGCGGATGATGCAAACTGTGGAACCTAAGGCATCATCTTATACATAGTGGAGTGTGGTTCTCCTCATGAGCTTCACTCAACATGTCATGCCACTTACATTTGTAGTTCTGAACATGGAAACGAAAATACAGTCTAAACTCCTATGCATATGCATCTTCTGAAGACTGAACATGTTGTATCCCACTTGCGGTGCAAACCCCAGCTCCTTGTCACCAGTTGTTTAAACAGCCTGCGCTTTTGCAGGGTCAACAAGATCTCGATCTTGGCGGCCGGCATGCTACGCGTGGCATCTCTGCAGACTCCAGAGTCCTGACCCTCTTCCCTCGGTAATATTTATGAATGGACAGACTCGTGTTTCTGAGCGCCCTTCCTTATCATAGATGTGTTGTTTCGTTGTATGGAATGACGCGTCTTGCTCTCAATCCATATTTAGTGTTTTCTTCTGTGGGGATCCGTTGGCAAAAAGCACAAGGCGTTCCGGTTCCATTTTTTGGCGAGTGAATCTACTAATTGGTGCATAAAAATAATGACGCTGTGTACTGTCGACCTAGAAATTCGAGCACGCTCCACAACCAGTCATTTTCCAATGCTACATGCTATCTCTTCCATGAATGATTTTCGATTTTACTGCTACTCTCTTTTACAAGATGCTTGTAATTAAAGCTGCATTCTCACCGTCTACAATTTTTTGTTGGCTTACATTTGCTCCTAAAGATCTCTTTTTATTCTGCATTTCATTGGAATTCAAAAGTGATATGGTCTCGGCAAATATCTGCAGTGATATCTATATATTCATATTTTTTATTATCCTGCCACAGTTCTCCATTATGTTCTAATCACTAGAAAAACAGCACGCTGCGCCGAGGGCAAAAAGGCATCGGTATAGGCTAATTTTTTTTGATTTTTTTCTCAACTTTTTTAAATCTTTAAATTGTTTGAATCGTTAATCTCTCGCTTGGAACATTTTTAACACTAATTACATTTAATATTTGATCAAATTGTAGTCTTTAACAAACTTCCTGTTCGGTCACCCATCCTAACACTACTTCAACTTCAGCACGCTTAACTTCTCAGTTCCTTCTGAATCAGTTTCCGCAAAGCAATCTATACCTAGTTGTCAATACTATGATATCAATCCTATTAACTCTTATATCATTATGTCACATGTTTTTATTTTTTAAAACTACAAACACTTATTTAAGTAAACAATAATGAATAAGTAAAAATATTACTGATTCAAATAAAAATATAATAATTTTACTTTTTGTATTTTTCTATTTAATATGGAATAATTAATATCTTTAAATCCGTAAATCGGAATTTGATAAATAATATATATAAATTGATTAAAAAATGAAAAGAATCTAAATATGATATCCATATCAACTAATCACAACCCCCGTTTTTAAATTAGCTATTTGGTGGTTGCTTCAGAAAATCCCTCTTTTTTGCGCTTGAAAAATGAAAAATGACTTTTTGGTGCGACAAAAAAGAAAACTTGCATTGGATCTTTGATAAAATAGCATATTGTGAACCTAAAAATGATTTTTTATGAAAAATATGAGCATCAGATCATGTACATGTAGTTCATATCTGATCCACTTCCTGCCGATTCGGCAGGAACTTATCCTTTTCACCAGGGGTGGACGGAAAGGTTTCGGATCCTCCCGTTGGGACATTGTACATATAAGGTGGTCTATTATTTTTGTAAAATGTGGTGGTAGCATTTTAAATTTGCCATTTGGTGGTTGCTTCACAAAACCGTCCGTTTTTTGTGCTCGGAAAATGAAAAATGGCTTTTTGGTGCGACGAAAAAGAAAACTTCTTCCTACAACATTGTTCGCCATCCATGATGCACATGTATGTATAATATGGACACATTATCATAAACTATGCCTTGATTCTAGCCATAACATTGATCATTTGACCCGAAAGCCAAGAAACCTCGAATGAGATATGTCATTTTGTGAAGGTTTTTTTAGACATAATCAATATACCAAGTTTGATATTTTTCCTTGTAACTATGTCACATAATATGACACCACGCGAAGGTTTCACATTGTTTCGATCGTTTTTGAATTTTTATGCCCGTTTTAAACTATATATATAATTTTTTATGTTACACTTATTTTTTTTACAAATATGTAATATTTGAGTGTAGATAGATAGATCTTATTTTTCTTCAAATTTTGATACTCCCTCCGACCCATATTAGATGACTTAAGTTTGTCTAAATTTGAATGAATCTAGACACTATTTAATATATAGGTCCATCCAAATTTTGTCAAATCCAAATCAACTAATATGGGTCGAAGGGAATATATTATTTGTATTTTTCCGAATTAAAATAATTTAGTTATGATTTTTCAAAGTTTAATGAGATAAAAGAAAAAATAGCAACGCCGAAGGCAGCCGTCGGCGTAGCATAGAATACGCCGACGGCCGCGGAGGGGAGCTGGCCTGGACGATGGCTACGTCGACGGCCCCCCATGTTTGGCCATCGGCGTAGCTCACGGCCCTCGAAGCTTCTTATTCCTAGTGAACCTGTAATTATAGTTACAGTTATTCTGTATTATGTTCTACCTAGAAATAATTACAGTTATTCTGTATTATGTTCTACCAGGAAATAATTATTTTAACATGCGAAAGGTTTCACATCTTGCATTATGGAACAGAGCTTCTAACCTGCCATTTTTCATGCATGCACTTTATTCGAAAGGATCTTCAGGAAGATTATAAAAAACGTAGGCTGTCCACTTCAACAGCCGGACGGGAGCACGTCACAGCAGAGGCATGAAACCAGCCTGATTCGACATGGACGCGTGAAGTTTGCATGCATATCGAAGTGCTAAAGCTTCTTCAGTCCTCTAGACGGCAGCCGTGGAACTCGAACTACTACATATACACATCGTAGTGCCCGTTCCTTTGGTCATCAAGCAGCTCGCCCACTTCACTCCACTGTCATCTTCCTGTCCCCCTGAGAGTTCCAGCGTCGGTCAGCAAGAAGAGCAGTAAAATGGAGTTCCAAAACATGGAGGTCGATGCCCTGGTCAAGAAGATCAGCGGGCTACACGCAGCAATCTCCAGGCTGCCGTCGCTGAGCCCGTGCCCCGACGTGAACGCGCTCTTCACCGACCTGGTCACCGCGTGCGTCCCACCGAGCCCCGTGGACGTGACCAAGCTCGGCCCGGAGGCGCAGGAGATGCGCGAGGGCCTCATCCGCCTCTGCTCCGAGGCCGAGGGAAAACTGGAGGCGCACTACTCCGACATGCTTGCCGCCTTCGACAACCCGCTCGACCACCTCGGCGTGTTCCCCTACTACAGCAACTACATCAACCTCAGCAAGCTAGAGTACGAGCTTCTGGCGCGCTACGTGCCCGGCGGGATCGCGCCGGCCCGCGTCGCGTTCATCGGGTCCGGCCCGCTGCCGTTCAGCTCCTTCGTCCTCGCCGCGCGCCACCTGCCCGACACCATGTTCGACAACTACGACCTGTGCGCTGCCGCCAACGACCGCGCCAGCAAGCTGTTCCGCGCCGACAAGGACCTGGGAGCCCGCATGTCGTTCCACACGGCCGACGTCGCTGACCTCCGCGGGGAGCTCGCGGCGTACGACGTTGTCTTCCTGGCCGCGCTCGTGGGCATGGCCGCCGAGGACAAGGCCAGGGTGATCGCACACCTCGGCGCGCACATGGCGGACGGGGCGGCCCTCGTGGTGCGCAGCGCGCACGGGGCGCGCGGGTTCCTATACCCGATCGTCGACCCCGAGGACATCGGGCGAGGCGGGTTTGAGGTGCTCGCCGTGTGCCACCCCGACGACGATGTGGTAAACTCCGTCATCATCGCGCGCAAGTCCGACGACGTGCACGCCGATGGGCTCCAGAACGGACGTGGACAATGCGCGCGCGGCATGGCGCCGGTGGTCAGTCCGCCGTGCAGGTTCGGTGAGATGGTGGTGGACCTGAGCCAGAAGAGGGAGGGGTTTGCCACCGCAGAAGTGGCCTTCTGAGTTCTGATTCGATGGAACGAATAATGGACTTGCTGCATGGTCATTACTGACACGTCGCTGCTTGATCCTTCCAAATCGTAACGTGGTAAGTGTCCTACTAGTTATGTTTCCGTTAAGTTACGTGTTGTTTGTAATTTTACCCCAAGTGTGGTGTGGTGCTTGCACGTGCATGTATGATGTACGCCCTACCCTGGAACGGAGAATAGAGGACATTGGGCGAAGGAATAATATGTGTCCATAAGTGTAAGCATTGAGAATAAGAGCATCACCACAGACGAAACTAGATTTTGGTCCGAAAACGCCGAGTTTCCCGCTCGCGCTTTCCGGCCGTGTTCCCAGGCGAAGAGAAAACGACGACATATTCGAATTTTTATCGTTTCCGCCGGCGAGAGCTCGACCAAAAGGTATTCGACAGAATTACGTCCAACAAGTCCGGTGACAAATTATTATAGAACCTGGTAAAATGGCTCGGCCGTCAGTCGTCGATGGCGATGGGCTCCTCCGGCGTGGTCGATGCGGCGAGGTCGGGCGTCTCGCCGTCGGACGCCGACTGATTGAAGGAGGTGGAAGCGGAGCTCGGCGTAGCAGTGGCGTTCGGCGCAGGGGCAAGCGTGATCTCGGCGTTGTCCTCCTGGAGGATGGCATTGCGGCGCGCCATGTACCATGCCTTGACCGGCGAACTCATCGTCGACGTGTCCCCGCCGCCCATCAGGAACTGGAGATCCGTGTTCCTCTTCTTGGCGGCGTAGTTGGCCTTGAGGAGGTCCATCTTTTGCCCTTGGTTCTCGATCAGTTACGCGCACCTCTCGTCGCTCTTCTCGGCGTGTGCCCTCGTGTCAGCGATGCACTTCTCGATTGAAGCCTGGAGACGCTCGACGGGAGGTCCGGCGGCTTTGAGCATCTTCGCCTTCTTCTGGCCGATCTCCGGCCTTCCTTTGCCGGCAGCAGGTGGAGGGGCCTCCGGGTTGTACACGCCGTCCTTGGTCTTGGTGAGGCTCAGGCGAGTGTCCCGCCATTTTTCGTAGTGCTCGATCTCGGTGAACACATGGTGGAACTTTAACTCCGCCTTCATGTCGTCCCGGTACAAAGCAATGCACGAAGGAGTTGTACAAAGCGAGTGCATGAAGGAGCTTGAGCTTGACATAACTTCGGCTACTGTTCGCGAATACCTTGTTGTCCATGTTTTCACCGCTGGCTTGTGTGCGTTCGACTTCCTCCACACAGTTGTGCCACTTGCTACACGCATGCTAGATGAGCCCCCAATGGTTGGTCATCGCCTTTTTACCTTGCTTCATATGAATTTTTTATACTTCGGGTCGCAAAGGCTATACTCGTCGAATGCTAGCTTCACGTGCTTCCAATATTTGTCGGAGTTTTGGTTGGCACCGGTGATGGGATCCATACTTACCATTTTCCAGTCTTCGGCGAGATAAAGGTCCTCGGGCACCGTCCACTTGATCCGTGCCTCCGACGCCGATGTGCTCGGCTTCTTCTTGCCCTTCGCCGAAACCACGACATCAAACTCGGCATCCTTGGCCTGTGTCGGTTTGGCCTGCGTCTCCTCGGCGTCGAGGTCGGCGAAATCCTGAGACTCGATGCTGTGTTCGGCATCGTCTAGGGACTATTCTTGAGTGAAGAAGGAGAGGTTGACGGCCGAGCCTTGGGCGATCATGTCCTGCATGTATATCTCGGCCGACATGCTGGCCGACATTCCGCCGAACAAGTTGTGCGCATCGGCCTCGCCGTAGGTTGCTTGCGACGAGCTTCCGTCGAAAGGCAGTGGGCCGCGACACATCGCCGACGAAGGACCCATGTATGCCAGAGAGGTGGAGTAGGGGATGTTGATGTCGACGTTGAAAGATTGGTAGGGTATTGGTCGATGCCTCTAGGGCTCACCCAGTATCATGTATATATAGATGGTTTTACAAGTTGTACAAGGGTAGGACTACAATACAATTCTAACACGTATACGACATGAACTCTGAACGGTACACATCGTTTATCACCCTCCCTCAATCTCAACTCTTCTATGAAGATTGAGATTGCGTCGACAGGCTTCAAATAGTGGTATGGGTAACGGTTTGGTGAAGATGTCAGCTAGTTGATCGTTGGAGGAGATGAACCGAATCTGAAGCAACTTCTGAGCAACTCGTTCTCGAACAAAGTGAAAATCAACTTCAACATGTTTGATACGTGCATGAAAAACCGGGTTGGCAGAAAGTTATGTTGCTTCAATATTATCACACCATAGAATTGGTGGACAAGTCTGAGATACTCCAAGTTCACCAAGAAGAGCCTGTATCCATATGATTTCAACAGTCACGTTAGCTAGTGCCATGTATTCTGACTCTATACTAGAGCGGGAAACTGTAGCCTGTTTTCTCGCACTCCAAGCAACTAGATTACCACTATAAAAGATGGCATATCCCCTTGTTGATCGCCGGTCATCTGAATTTCCAGGCCCATCAGCATCAGAAAAGGCAGAAAGAAGATCTGATGAGGTGGTAGCAGCACGCAACAATAGACCATGTGACATAGTAGCATGAACATACCGCAGGATACGTTTGACCGCCGACCAATGAGTAAAACGAGGAGCATGTAGATACTAACACACCTTGTTCATAGAGAACGAGAGATCGGGACATGTCAGAGTAAGATACTAAAGACTTTCAACTATACTGCGGTAACGAGTAGACTCCTCTGCTGAAAGAGGATCACCATCAGTAGCTGACGGGCGATCAGTAGAAGCCATAGTGGTCATCGGTGTACACTTCTGCAGTCCAGCTCGCTGCAGTAAGTCTATCGCATACTTCTTCTGACTCAAATGAAGACCATTGGACCCATTCCGGTGTACCTCAACTCCAAGAAAGTAGTGTAGCGGACCAAGATCTTTTAGAGCAAAAGAAGAACTTAGCTGAGTAACCAGCTTAGTGGCTGCAGTCATGGAGGAGCTGACCAGTATAATATCATCAACAAAAACCAGCAAGTAGAGGATAGTATCTGGCCGTCGTAGTATAAACATAGACGTATCAACTGTAGAAGGTGTAAAACCAAGGCTAGTGAGTACTAAACTGAGACGAGCATGCCATGCACGTGGAGCTTGTTTGAGACCATAAAGTGCCTTATCAAGCCGACACAAGTAATCAGAGTGCGTCGGATCTGCAAATCCTGGGGGCTGTCTCATAAAAACCTCTTCCTCAAGTATACCATGGAGAAAGGCATTCTGAATATCAAGTTGATGAAGATGCCAACCCTGAGTAATAGCCATAGACAGGAGCAGTCGAATAGTAGTGGGCTTGACCACAGAGGGCTGAAAGTGTCCTCATAATCAAGTCCATAATGCTGTTTAAATCCCTTAGCCACAAGACGAGCCTTGTATCGATCAACGAAGCCATCAGCTTTCCTCTTAATCTTGAAGACCCACTTGCAGTCAATAATGTTCACTCCTGGTAACAAATGTTGGTGGGGCGGAACCACGACACCTCTTTGTTTGCCTACCTGATCATTTCTCAAGTTTTTTCTGTGCATCGATAGAGGGAAGCGCCCCACACTATTTATTCTTTGAGGGGACACAGTCCGATATTCGTTATTTTATTTAATAAGAAGGTTTTTTAGAGGTCTTACAAATCGTCAAGAGTAAAGGAAACAAAAGACTAATCTTGTGGCATTATATTACGTAAGGCCTTCATCCCGACAAGATACCAAAGGGACATCTCTTTAATTCTACAAACAAGCATGTGCTAAGTAGAAGCATGACTGCATAAAATTCGGGCATTACTTTCCTTCGGAACTTCCCGTGCAACAAACATAGCAAGAGAGGCCATTGTTTTCCGTGATTCTTCTTTTTAGATAAAAGACGATAGAAGCCGTCTGACTTTAAATTAATAAAGCCAGAGTTCACAACCATAGCGAGTTAAAACAACCACCAAGACAGAGCGCCACACTTGGCACCCACCACAACGCATCTAACAAAGATTAAATTTCCAGAAAACAACACAGCTCAACAGTGACTACATTAGTCTAGAGAAGCGACGACTGGGACTGTGAGAAGACACAGGCCCGGTCTGACCCTAGACAAGGTTAGGCGGCGTCCAAGGGCCCATGCCAGAAGGGGCCCAATATGTAGGCTATATATATCCTATATGCTGCTAATCCGGCTGGGATGCTATGTTTTCTAATGAGCGTAAAGAAAGCTGGCATCCATTTGACATAGGAACTAGAGAAAATAAAAATGAACCATCGGGAGTTGGGATTTAACCTGACCAGGGCCCATATAATTACCAAGAATTTTGAATCTCTAGGATCGCGTCTGTTAGCCGTATGTTCGTAGGCTATTAGCCGATTAGAGAACAACGATCGACTGCTCCAGGTTCAACCATCCAGGCCTCTATCCATCACCAGTTCGCCACCGTTCCTTGAGTTTCTCGTGACTGCTACAAACTCCGGCGCCTGCAGCCTGCTTGCCTGTGCTCGTCCTGTCGTCCTAGGCCCTAGCCCCAGTAAGTTCTCTCTAAATTGGGGTTTTATCTTTTAAGATTTGTAAATTCCATCACCATTAATCCATTATAGGTGGAACGATGCCGCCGAGACAATTGTAACATTGATTTAGTGCTTGATAATTATTTATAAATATCTTAGAGACTATTATTATTTTAATTTTTGCAAGTGAAAATAAGCATATACATGCATCAATATCTAGTTAGTTATGCGTACATATATATTAATCGTAAGGGCCCTTTTATCGGTTTCGCCCAAGGGCCCGCTAAATATAGAGCCGGCCCTAAGAAGACGGAGGAGGCCACTGCTAAGGGAGGAATGCTGGAGGAGAGTAGGAACGATGGTGGAGTTCTCTCGCACCCGCCAGAAGCACGTTCCATCTGGCCAGATCTTTACTTCTGCACAGGGGCCTCCAAAGCTACAAAAAGAGTAGAGATTTGAAAAAATAGTCAGCCGGTTGGTTAGGAAACTTGTGTTCAATGGTAAGTTTATTGCGAATATTCCACAATGCCCAAGATTGAGCAGCAAACAAATCCAAACTGCTCGACTAGCTTTCGGAGAGAGTGTTTGCAAGATATGAAAAAACTCTTCAAAAGACCGAGGGTTCCAAGGCACAAACAAATCCACAATGCCAAGTAATTTTGTTAAGGACGTGTCTACGTCTCAGGCGACTGAGATGCCTAAGATTTAACTAAATCTCAGTCACCTGACGTCACCTTGAAAATTCCAGCCCAATTCACATTGAGAATTCCAGCCCAATTCTATCGCTACAACGGCAGGAGCAGTTCAGAAGCAGTTCTGTGTCCTTCCTTTCCTCTATGTGTCCGTCCCTCTCTCTCTCCCCCCATTTTAATTTTAAAACTGTGCAAACTGGACACACAAGCTAAAAAGGTACATCGGTGTAAAAAATGGTCTCACACGTAAAAATTGTCTCCATGTTAAAATGTAATTAATATATAGAAATATCTTTATTTCTCATGTATTATTTGCAAAAATCATGTTAAGTATTTGTGCAAGAATTTTTTTGAAGGCTTAGTTGCAATAAAATTGCAAATTGATTTAAGTTAAAAAAGACAATACAAATTGATATTCTCAAAATCGCGAATCACCCGCTATCACCCAAAAAATTCTGGACGAATGTCTCACATAATATGAACAATATGCAATTAATTGCATGATCCACACTAGAGCCTACAAATCTAGTTTGATTTTACAATTAAAACCGAGGCGAGCTCGATAATGGTAGCGCGAGTGTGTGGAAATGTAAAATTAGGAGGATTTGAGCGGAAAAGTACCATGGGATGAGGCTTTGCTCGCCGGCGGCTACAGGAGCTCCGAGGAGAATGTAGTCGTTGTCGCCACCCACGCGCCCGTCTCCCAAGATCCCTCTATGGTAGTCGCCGGTGCGCCCTCACTGCCCACGCACCCGCCTCCCAAGCTCCCTCTATGGTAGTCGTCAGTGCGCCCTCACTGGTAGTCGCCCACACACGCTCCGGTTGCACAACCTCCGCCCGCACGCATGTCTTGGTCACCGCCTGTGAGGCCGTCGCCGTCACCATGGGTGTGCCCGTTGTGGTCACCGCTACTGCACCCATCGAGGAGTCTTCCTCCTTTCTTTTCCGTCTCCCCCTTTGTGCATTCATTGTCTCCATTTCTATCTCCTAGGACCACGATTTCGAAATATACATGTACATTATCTGTTCGGCTAGCTAGCACCCAATATCCTAGGTGTCTAAAAGACCACTAAGATTTTGGTCCCACACATAATAGTTGCATAAAAAAGTTATGTGCTAAACACTATGTAATTAAATATGATAAAAAATGTGAAACAAAAAATTCATTATAATTTTTTTTAAATATCATGAATGTTTATAATGTAGACATCATTGTATAAAATTATCTATGATTTTTCCTTTTATTTAAACTATTATTGTATCACTAGGACCCTTTTATTGTCAAAGTGAACATCAATATACACTACTCTTATTTCGCCACTTTGTATGACCAGAGTCTAACAAGACAAATGGAAAGACAATTCGAAAGTGCTTTAGTTACAAGCAAGTTGTAATTGGACCCCAACAGGCTCAGTTACAAGTAAGTTGCAACTGCCACTCCCCGATAGGTGCTCAGTTACAAGAAAATTGTAAAACTGCCCTCCTCTCCCGACAAGTGCTCAGTTACAAGCAAGTTGCAACTGCCCGCCGACGGGGTCCCCCAGTTGCAATCAAGTTGCAATTGGTCCCCTCTGCGGGTCCCAGTTACAAGCAAGTTACAATTGGGCCACCGGTAAGCTTAGTTACATGTAAGTTGCAATTGCCCCTCCTCGACGGGTGCTCAGTACAAGTAAATTGCAAAATTGCCCTCCTCCCCCGACAGGCGCTTAGTTACAAGCAAGTTGCAACTGCCCGCCGACGGGGTCCCCCTAGTTGCAACAAGCCCCCCTTGGCGGGACCCCAGTTACAAGCAAGTTGCAACTGGGCCCCCGACGGGCTTAGTTACAAGCAAGTTTCAATTGCCCGCCAACGGGACCCCCACCCGGTTAAAATCAAGTTGCAATTGGGCCTCTCGGCGGATCCCCGATTACAAGCAAGTTGCAACTGTCCCCCTGGCGGGCACAGTTACAAGTAAGTTGCAATTGCCCCTCCCCGATAGGTGCTCAGTTACAAGCAAGTTGCAACTGTCCGCCAACGGGGGTCCCCCGGTTGCAATCAAGTTGCAAATGGCCCCATCGACGGATCCCAAGTTACAAGCAAATTGCAACTGAGCCCCTGGAAGGCACAGTTGCAAGTAAGTTACAACTTCCCCTTCCTGATGGATGCTCAGTCACAAGAAAGTTGCAACTGCCCGCCAACGGGGGTCCCTCCGGTTGCAATCAAGTTGCAAATGGCCTCCTTGGCGGGTCCCCAAATAAAAGGAAGTTGCAACTGGGCCCCTGGCAGGCTCAGTTACAAGTAAGTTGCAACTTCTCCTCCCCGATGGGTGCTCAGTTACAAAAAAGTTGCAACTTCTCGCCAACGGGGGTCCCCCCGGTTGCAATCAAGTTGCAATTGGACCACCCGGTGGGTCCCCGATTACAAGAAAGTTGCAACTAAGCCCCAAGTGGGCTCAATTATAAGTAAGTTGCAACTGCCCCTCCCCGGCAGGTGTTCAGTTACAAGAAAATTGCAAAACTGCCCTCCTCCCCCGACAAGTGCTGAGTTACACGCAAGTTACAACTGCCCGCCGACAGGGTCCCCCCAGTTGCAATCAAGTTGCAATTGGCCCCCTCTGCGGGTCCCCAGTTACAAGAAAGTTGCAACTGGACCCCCGGTGGGCTCAGTTACATGTAAGTTGCAATTGTCCCTCCCCGACGGGTGCTCAATTACAAGTAAATTGCAAAACTGCCCTCCTCCCCCGACAGGTGCTCAGTTACAAGCAAGTTGCAACTGCCCGCCGACGGGGTCCCCCTAGTTGCAGTCAAGTTGCAACAAGCCCCCCTCGGCGGGACCCCAGTTACAAGTAAGTTGCAACTGGGCCCACAGGAAACAGTTGCAATCAAGTTGCAATTGGGCCCCATGGCGGGTCCCCGATTACAAGCAAGTTGCAATTGGGCCCCCGATAAGCAAGTTACAAGTAAGTTGCAACTGCCCCTCCCTTGACGGGTGCTCGGTTACAAGCAAGTTGCAACTGCCCGCCAACGGGGGTCTCCCCGGTTGCAATCTAGTTGCAAATGGCCCCCTCGGCGGGTCCCCAATTTCAAGCAAGTTGCAACTGGGCCCCAGACGGGCACAGTTACAAGTAAGTTGCAACTACCCCTTCCTGACGGGTGCTCAGTTACAAGCAAGTTGCAACTTCCCGTCAACGGTAGTCCTCCCAGTTGCAATCAAGTTGCAAATGGCCCCCTTGGCGGGTCACCAGTTACAAGCAAGTTGCAACTGGGCCCTTGGCGGGCTCAGTTACAAGTAAGTTGCAACTTCCCCTCCCCGATGGGTGCTCAATTACAAAAAAAGTTGCAACTTCTCGCCAATGGGGGTCCCACCGGTTGCAATCAAGTTGCAATTGGCCCACTCGGCGGGTCCCCGATTACAAGCAAGTTGTAACTGGGTCCTCGACGGGCTCAGTTACAAGTTGTTACAACTGCCCTTCCCCGATAAGTTGCAACTTCTCGCCAACGGGGGTCTCCTCGGTTGTAATTGGCTCCCCTCGGCAGATCCCCAGCTACAAGCAAGTTGCAACTGGGACCCTGGTGAGCTCAGTTACAAGTAAGTTGCAACTGCCCCTCTCTGACGGGTGCTCAGTTATAAGCAAATTGCAACTTCCCGCCAATAGGGTCCCCCTCCCCCCCCCCGATTGCAATCAAGTTGCAATTGACCCACTCGGCGGGTCCCCAATTACAAGCAAGTTGCAACTGGCCCCGGTGGGCTCAGTTATAAGTAAGTTACAATTAATTGCCGGCAAAAAGAAAACAAGCACAAAAAGAAACAAAATAAAGGGAAAAACGCACAATCGTGTCCACATCTTGTTCTCCCCCGTTGAAATTGTGAATCGACTAGTGATAGCCCACAAAAAACAGCACACATCGATGATAGCCCACAAAAAACAACCCACAGAAAAGCACAAAAACCAGCCCACAAACACAAAGGCAAATTAAGCGCGAGTGCGCGCGCGACATATCCCAACCAAAAATCAAAACATCACGGCGGTGCAGCCCAGACAAAAACCTAGACACCCTGGTGTGCACAGATCGTAAAGCAAATTATGCGATGGTATATTAGATGACTGAGACTTAACTAATTCTCAGACGCATAAAAATTAGCAAAACCGGTAAAAAATAAAACAAAAAAGACCAAAATAATAATCGCCGCCATAATAAAACAACCACAAAAAACAAGTACAAACACAAAACCGGTTCAGAAACAACACATAAAAACCAGTTCAGAAAAAATAAATAAAAACTGAGACAAAAAACCAACGTCGGCTCACAAAACAGCTCCAATTTAAGCCTCTGTTGCTACCGTTGCACGTCTTTAATCGAAGCCAAATTGAGGAAAAAATATTCGGCCAAAAAAATTACCCACAAAATAGCCCACAAAACAGTCCACAGACAAAAGCCCATTACCCACAAAATAGCCCACAAAACAGTCCACAGACAAAAGCCCGCAACGGCACAACGTACACGTGTGACGGAAATAGACCAAAACAGACGCGAGGGGATATCTCGGCTGGAAACAGTCTGCTAAAAAAATCGGAAATAGTCCAGACTCCAGTTTGCACAAATCCTAAAGCATATAATCCAATGGTTAAATTGGTGACTGAGACTTAACTAATTCTCAGGCGTCTGAGAATTAGCAAAACCTTTTTTAATATTTAGCAGGAGATTAGCTTTCTAGATGATGTCCCTGGCCGGTTCCAGACTTCCAGCCAACATCCTTATGTACATGGAGGCCACCGAGTAACTGTCAGAGGGGTCTAGCGCCCAAGAGATAGGGTCAGCTTAATCAGAGAGCTGCATATCCGCAAGTTGTAACATCCCAAAAATATTGAACAATGATTATCAAAATTCCAATCATCAAAATTAGGGTTAACAAAAAAACTTTGTTAATCAAATCAATATGAATACATGTGTGTATGTGATGATTGTATGAATGCATGAATGGACTTGTGTGATTGATCTAAATAGCGAGGAATGGTTTAAAGATGAATACAACATCATCTAAAACATTTCCAAGCAGAAACAAATCAAGAAAAAAAATCAAAAACAAACAAAATAAGCAAATGGCATTTTTGTCAATCTTGCTCACTAGGCCACTTCGAGTGTTTCTAGTCCAAGATTTCAAACAGAAACATTTACATTTCTTTTTACCCCTTGCTAGACCAAGTAATAGTGAACCCAAGCCCACCTTTCAAACTTACAGAAATATTTCGCAACTTGATTCAAATGACAATTCAAAATTGAATCTATAACATATGTGAAGATCACCCATTTTCAAAAACCAAACAAACCAATTCACGTTGACCTTTCCAACTAACCAGAGACTCTCTAGTATGTAACTAGTACACCCACAAAGTTTGAGTCAAAAATTCAAATTTGAATCTCTTTCGGCCATTTCATCAAACACCTTGCAGACACAAAACAAACAAACATCAAACACTATTGTGGAGCAGTGATTTGTGCCTAACTTGTTCCCTATCTAGCTCACACTACACCCTCGGTAGATCATCCAACTAAATTAACCCCTCTAGCTCACTGTAAAACCGACCACACCATCAATGGCAAGCATGCCGAGAGCACCCTTGCCACCCCAATGTCGCCAGCTAGCTAGGAGTAGCTCTAGCCTCGCCAACCTTGTCTAGCAGGCACTCCACCATCCACCGCCACCCCATGTCCAAGCCTCGAGCCTTGCCAGCCACTGGACCACACGGAACGCTCGTTCCTAGCCTCTCTGCGAGCATGCCGAGAGCGCGCCAGAGCGCCACCCGCGACACACGTCCACAGACCGCGCGCCACCCTCACCGCGTGCGAGCATGATCACCACCATCCCAGCAACCCCGCAGACACGCCCGTTCATCGCCGCGCGACCAGGAGAGCCTGTGCGCCATTAAAATAGTCGTCGGACCCGCCCAGAGCGTCGACGTGTTCCGACCATCTCGCACCGCCCCACGCCGCGTAACCATGCCGTTGAGCTTTGCCAGGGAGCACAACACCGCCCCCTATCGTTGCCCATGCCTTTAGCTCGTTGTGCCAACGACCACAACGAGCTCAGCCCGCGCCCTTCGGTCCCCTTCTAGCACTATAAATAGAGGCCACCCCACTCGATTACTTCACACCATCTCACTCCCCTCTCTCTCAGAAGCACCCCACCTCACTCTCGGAGCAACGCGAGCAGTACATCACCGAAATTTGGCCGGAGTCTGCCGCGGAGGAGGAAGAAAGGATTCGTTGATTGGAGCCGCCCTAGGACAAGCCGTCGGTACCAGGAGGTTCACCGTCGTCGACTTCGTCGTTCGCCCCATCGCCGACCCTCGCCTGAGCCCCGGTGATCCCCTGTAGACCCCCACCGGCCGCGCTAGGGTTCTGTCTCACCGGCATTGACCGACGGAGACGATAGGTCATAGCCGTTGGATTAGAGTTTGATCGTGCGGTCTAGATCACCCCGTACCGCTTCGCATCCCCCTGTCTCGCTGACTGGTGGGGTCATCCACTTAAACTCACCCGTGCATGCGCTGTGCACCGTGGGCCATCCCAGTTAACATCCCGCGCAACCCAGTTAGTTTGAAATTATATTTTCCAAATTAGTTTCAAACCTAGTTCTGTACCTAGATTCAAAAACCAACCCAGGTCGATTCACTAAACCAAATTGCATGAAACTAATTTTGTTAGAAAGGTACTAGAGTTCTTAATCCAAGCCCGTTGGATTCAAACCATTTGGAATTGTAGATCCCCTATAGTAAAAATAACAAGGCACAAGCTTTTCTGCATTCAAACATTTTTCAAAATTCAACAATGAAAGCTTTTGAGTTGATTCCAACTCTCAAAAATCATATTTAACAAGAACTTTCAGAATATATAAAAATATATAGGTTTACTTGCAGGAATAATGGACAAGTAATAAAAGAATACCACATAGGCCATTCTAGTCACTTTATTTAATTCAAATAAAAAGGTTAAACCTTATTAAATTGTGACACCACTTTAAATCATATTTCCAAGTACTGAAATATGTGGTGATGACATGTGTCAACATGATCCCATGTTTTAGTTGGAGAACATTAAATCTTAAGAAGTTTTTCAATGAGTAGAAATTACTTTTCCAAAATAAAATAAATAAGACAAGTGCTTTGATGATTATAATGTTTGTGATGATGCTAGATCATCTAGTGAAAACCTTGGTGTGATAAGTAAAAGTAGTTAAGTATTGTTTGGTGATTGTGTACCTTGTATTTATTTATAGACGCTAGCACCGACCAAGGATACGAGGAGGAAGGAGAATACTATGAGGAAGAAGCCGAGGAGAACTTCAACCGCTACTCTGCACAAGGCAAGCTATTAACTGAGCAAGCTAACACTTGCAACCGTGAAAACTATATGATATATGCAATGCATTAGGCATGCCTTGGTTATACCCCTTGAGGACACATAATCCTAGTTTTACTTGCAAGCTTAGTATTTTATTTCTTTATCAAAGCTTTTTGTTAGAGTTTACTTAGTGATTTGTAGTGCTTGGAAAGATTATTTAAAGGTAACATAAAGAGCATAAAACTTGGTCTAAGTTAGATAATCTTGATATCATCCTGAGGCATGAGATTGAACTTAGATAAGACACACTCATTTACCACCCCTCATTAGTGTTCACCCCCACTTGTACATTCTAGTACTAAGCATAAAACTTGATTAACTTTAGATGGGAATACTTGGTGAAAATGGTTATGAAAACCTTAGAATGATGAGTCATTCTACTGAAATGTTTTGACATGTGTTCTTAAACACCAGATGATTTTTGATGATGAAAATGTTAAGGCAATGAGCCTTAGCCCTTTATAAAACTGATGGTTGTCTGGATGCGATACCATTCCAATTTTACCGTACAACCACAATACCCAAAATTTGGGTAGGGCTTGACTGGAAATTTATATACCTTAGTATGGGTTCCCTTGCGGCCAAGATTTGAGCTGAGGCTACCTTGTGAGGATTGTCCACCTGTGCAGTTCCCAAGATGATAGTTGGTCATGGTTGGGAGGCCAAACTCACAGGAGAGGTGCCTATACTAGGGCGTGTAATTGAAAGGTTAGGATTGATTATCCGCATACTGAGTATGGTGAATTCAGGATTGTTCCTGACGGATGTATCGAATATTGTGGTGAAAGTGTACCACCTCTGTAGAGTGTCAAACTATTTGAATAGCCGCGTCCGCGGTTATGGACAGTTGGAGTGTCCATACTGTTCCGTCATCAGATGTTTTCAAAATAACTTATGAAATGATTTGTGACTTGACTTGACCACAATAGGGTTGTGATATGAAATTCAAGTTCCCAGTTAGGTGTTGTGAAACTTCAACTAGCTTTCTTTGGTTCTAAACTCAGTAGAGATAAATCTGGCTTTTTGCAAAACAACCTAGAGCCTAGTACTTCCTATTCAAAACCAATTCACTTGTTAGTATTAGTTTGTGAGTACTTAAAGAGTACTCATGGCTTTGTCCCTGGCTATTCCCGTGGCCAGACTATGAAAAGGACAATCAGGAGGATGGACCGCATGAAGGTTACGACAACTAGGATCATCTCCCATCATCAGCATTGCCTGTGATCATGAAGGTAGAGCTTCGCCCATGCTATCGTTATTATTACATTATTCCACTGCTTGATTTGTATTAAGACTGGATCATGAGATCCTTTATTTTTGTAAGACCTTATGTATGGTTTGTAATGGGTGATGTACTGTGATATCGAACCTGTTATGTCTCGCAAAAATGGTAATCCTAGGATTGCGATGTATGGCATAACAGGCATCTGGGATTAAAAATCCAGGTGTTGACACAAGTTCCTGGACCAACTGATTCCACATACCAAGTTTCTCATCACCGAAAGTCCGTCTGAAAGACAGGTTCCAACCCATAGCTGGAATAGCCTAAGCAACGAAAAGGTTAGGCTCCGAACAGATGTCGAATAACCTAGAGAACCTACTCGCAATTGGGCCCTCTCCCAACCACCAATCCATCCAGAAGTGTACCCTAGAGCCACACCCCATGGAGAACTTAGTTCCTAGACGGAACAAATGTTTAATTCTATTGATGCTTCTCCAAAACTGTGAGCCACCCTGATTCCAAAACGTATCTACTTTTCTGAACACTTTTGCTATTGTTTCTCCTCTAAACTTGTGTGATTTGGATACAACTAACACGGACTAACGCTATTTTCAGCAGAATTGCTTTCGTGTCTAGTTTTTGTGCAGAAAATCAACTTTCAGGAAAAATCCTAGAAAATATGCCAAAACTCCTAATTTACCAGAAGACTCGCGGAGCCATAAGACGAGACAGAGGAGGCAACGAGGGGCCCACACCCCCTGGCCGTGCGGGCCAGGCCACGCCTGGGAGGGGTGTGGCCACCTCGGGCACCCCCTCGACCTCCCTCTTTGCCTACATAAAGCCTTCTGACCTAAAAATCCGGGGGTCGACATTTTTCCAGAAAGAGTTCCGCTGCACCGCCACCATCAGAAACCGCGATTCGTAACCAGAAACTCCGTTCTGACACCCTGTCGGGACGAGGAATTTGGAGGAGATCATTGCCATCATCATCACCGACGCCTCTCCATCAACCATCCATGTTTCCCCCATCCATGAGTGAGTAATCCCCCGCTGTAGGCTATGGGGATGGTAGGGATTGGATGAGTTCTATCATGTAATCAAATAATATTGTTAGGGCATGGTGCCTAGTATCTTTGTTAGTGCTATTTGACATTGTTGCAACTTGTGCTTAATGCTTGTCACTAGGGCCCGAGTGCCATGATCTCAGATCTGAAAATGTTATTGATTCATGATGATAGTATTGTTTGTGATCTTATCTGAAGTTGTGTACATATATTATTGTCTGGAACCAAAGGCCCCGAAGTGACAGAAATTGGGACAGCCGGAGGGATGGCCATGATATGAGGATCACGTATGTTCACGGAGTGTTAATGCTTTGCTCTGGTACTCTATTAAAAGGAGTACCTTAATTGCCAGTAGATTCCCTTGAGGCCCCGCTGCAACGGGCTAGCAGGACAAAAGATGTTGTGCAAGTTCTCATTGCGAGCACGTATGACTATATATGGGACACATGACTATGATTGTTTAGTACTTGGATGCTTTATCTTATTTATCTGCAATTGCCCTAGATCTTGATATTACATGAATAGTATCGTCCATGCAACGCCCGTCCATCCATCCCTATGCCTACCGCACTCAAATCCTATTGTTTGCTACTATTGTTACTACTGCCTTTGTTTTACTGATGCTGTTACTTTGCTATTACTACTATAAAACTGTTGCTACTGATAAACTACTATGAGCAAGATTATTTCCAGTGCAGCTGAATTCACAACTAAGTTGTTAAGGCTTATAAGTATTCTTTCGCTCCCCTTGTGTCGAATCACTAAATTGGGTTATAGTACCCTCGGAGACTATTGCGATCACCTATACTTGTAGGTCATTAAGACTATTTTCTGGTGCCGTTGCTGAGGAGAATATTTATTTGTAAGTTCACTTGGATTTATTATTGTTTGCTGCTATCCTTTTTCATCATGGGAAAGTCTCGCGATGGAAAGTTTCATATTTTTCCATCCACTACAAGAATAGGTACAGTCCTAAACACCTCTGCTGCTCTTGATTCACCGTCTGTTATAAGTAAGCTTGTTACACCACCACCACATACACATGTTACACACATTGCTACTACTGCTGAATCTGAAATTGCTTCTGATGCTCATGACGTTACTTCTACTGTGCTTGATGAGAGTGGTTCATTAGGTCCTTTCCTAGATGCTACTATTGCTAGAACTATATTGGGAAACACTGAAACTCCTAGTGAAGACACTATTACTCCTGTTAGATCACCTAAGTCTAGAGAAGTTGTGGTATTAATGATGGTTACATTGAAATGACTAATGAATTTATTGAAGAGTATCAAAATACACGTGGTGCTAGTGCTATTAGGAGTCTCCTTGAGAAACATACTATTATACCTAAACTACTCCTGATGCTAAGTTTGCTACTTCTCCCATAAACATTAAAGATAAATATTATGATTTCTCTCTTGATTTATCCTATATAAACATTGTTGAGAAAGAACCTTTTTGTGGGACTGAGAATGAAAGTGTTGTGGCTCATATGGTTGAGATTTCTACTATGAGTGGCTTATTTTCTAATGATTTTAAGATGCGCAAGTACTTTGTTGCTAAAATTTTCCCTTTTTCATTGAAAGGAGAAGCTAAATCTTGGCTTAGTAGTTTACCTCCTGGATACATTGATAGCCCTAATTGCTTGATTGCTACTTTCTTTCATAAATATTTCCCTCCTAGTGCTCGACATGCTGTTTTGCAGTATTTTTTTGATTTTAAATAGGGAGAAGAGGAGAAATTGCCTAAGTCATGAACAAGGATTTGTGCCTTGATTCATGCACATCCTGGATGTCCATTACCTAAAAATGAGCTTCTTGATATATACTACAATGGACTAACTGATGAATCTAGGAAATACCTAGATAGTTTTGCTGATTGTGTTTTTAGGAAAAGAACTCCTGCAGAAGCTGAAGAATTAATGGCTAAAATAAGCAAGAATTATGATGACTGAACTACAACTAAGCCAATTATACCTGAGCCTACTACACCTGAAGCAATTATGTCTAAACCAATTCCAACACCAGCACCAAGGAAGAGGGGAGTGATTGAATTAAATGATGAAGTGATGAAAGAAGCTAAGAAATGTCTTAAGGAGAAGGGTATTAGATCTGAAGATGTGAAGAATTTACCTCCTATAGAAGAATTATGTAAGCCAATTCCCCACTCATCCACTATTGAGGTACACTCTCTCCAACACTTTGATGAAGGTGATATTCCCTATGGTAAACCTCCTGATCAATGCTTAGAGGAACTTCACATTTTTATTGTTAAACAAGGTAATTTTAATAAACAAGTTCAGAATCATTTATTGGAAAACTCTAGAGCTATTAATGAGTTGAAAGATATTGTGGAAAGAACTGCTAATGATGTTAAAATGCTTTGTAAACACTTTCAAATGGTTCAAACCCAAAATTATAAACTTGCTAAGGTACAAAAAGATATGCTAGTTAATGGTTCTGGAGAAAAACATGCTTATGGAATTACAACTAGGAGTGGTACATCCACTCAAGATCCTTTATATCCTGAAGGACACCCTAAAAAATTGAGCAGGATTCTCAACAAGCTGAAAATAGTGGTAGTCCTCATAAGAGAAAGAAAAAGAAACATAAAACAGTTGAGGAACCTCCTGAACCTGATGTAGATCCTAATAGTATATATGTCTCTAATGCTGAAACTGAAAGTGGTAATGATAACAATGATGCTCCTGATAAGGAAGAAATTTAAGAAGAACCTGAGAAGCACAGTAAGAACACTAAGTACACTAAGGAAGATTTTATTGCTAATAAACAT
The DNA here is from genome assembly GCA_023614405.1 of Avena insularis. Taxonomy (NCBI): domain Eukaryota; kingdom Viridiplantae; phylum Streptophyta; class Magnoliopsida; order Poales; family Poaceae; genus Avena; species Avena insularis. The sequence goes on from CM042693.1 coordinate 20,954,323, forward strand.
GGTAGTGAAAGAGAACCTTGGGTGCAGAAACCAATTCCTTTTCCTAATAAGAAATACAAGTCAAAGGAGGAAGAACACTGTAACAAGTTTTGTGAGTGGATGAAACCTTTATTTCTGCAAATTCCTTTGACTGATGCTATTAAGTTGCCTACTTATTCAAAGTATATGAAGGATATTGTCTCTAATAAAAGGAAGATTCCTAATGAGGAAATTTCTACTTTGCTTGCTAATTATTCCTTCAATGGTAAGGTTCCAAAGAAACTTGGTGATCCGGATATTCCAACTATTCCTTGCTCTATTAAAAATAATTATGTTAGAACTGCTTGTGTGATTTGGGAGCTGGAGTTAGTGTTATGCCTTTTTCTCTCTACAAGAGACTCCAACTAGAAAAATTGATACTGACTGATATATCTTTGCAAATGGCTGATAAGTCCACTCCTATTCCTGTTGGTATATGTGAGGATGTTCCTGTTCAAGTGGCTCATAATTTCTTGGTTCTAACTGATTTTGTTGTGCTTGAGATGCCTGAAGATGATAATATTTCTATTATTCTTGGGAGACCTTTTTTTAATACTGTAGGTGCTGTCATCAATTGTAATCAAGGAAAAATAACTTTTAATATTAATGACAAAGAGCATACTGTCTATTTCCCCAAGAAGATTGATAAGAGCTATGGCATGAATTCAATTGAAAATATTGAGAGCATCAAAGTTGGAGAAATATATTGTCCCATTTCACAAGAAAGTTTTGAAACTATTATGATTGGGACCATTGCTATCAAGATTGAGGTAACATAATAGTTTTATGAAATTCAAAGTTTTGTTTCATATAAGATTGTTTTGGTAACAATACTTGATCAACCTTGTTAACAAAGGGATTTTAATGGACAAAACAATACTTTCACAATGGTTATACTTGCTCACTTTTATTTTTCTCCTTTCCTTTGCTTTTCGTCTTGTTTGTCTTAGTTTTGCTAGTTGTTTGCTTTTTGGAGTGTCTTAGAACTTCTGTAGTTTTGGTTTTGGTTTGATTTTTGTGTCTTTCAAAAATATTTTTTGCGAGAAAATCAATTTTCATAACCTAGAAATTGGCCAAAAATAAAGTTTTCCAAAAAAATCCAGAAAATTCATATTTTTTTCCATGGAAAAAGGGGCAGAAGGGCACCTGGAGTGACCCAGGGGGATCCACCAGGCCAGCACACCCCCTGGTGGTGCGGCCCGCCCCTAGTGGCGCCTAGCCTGGGTGTGTCCCACCCCTGGCCCTCCAAGTTGCCTCCTTCCAGCCACTTCTTTCTCTCTCCCTAAAAACATCGGAAAACTTCTCAAAACTCGATTTCCTGCTGTTCTTGCTCCCGATTTTCGATCTCCTTGCTCAGCCCATCTTTGCTGTTGATTTTTGGAGGGATTGCTCTTCAGTATGTGCCTCCTCCGCTTGTCCAATTACATTTTTTATTGGTGGATTGTATCTTGAGTACTTTGATGTTGTAGGTGATAGGTTGTGTGAGCTTGTGATAGGTCGAAAATGTATCTATAATTTTTGATGTTCCATGCTTGTTTAGTATCTACTTTGCTTTGCTTTGTCTACACTTTGAGGTGTTTTTATATGTTTTCTGGTACTAACCTATTAACAAGATGCCACAGTGCCAGTTGCATGTTTTCTTCTGTTTTTGGTTCCAGAAAGGCAGAAAATCAATCTTATCGGAATTGGACGGGACAAAAGCCAAAGTCAATATTTTACCATGGGGAAGACGGAGCCAGAAGACGAGACGAAGGAGGGCCTCGAGGGGGCCACACCCTGGCTGCAAGGATGGGCCTACCCACGCCTGGGGTGCTGCACCCCCTCGGCCTCCCTCTTCGCCTATAATAATCCCCCGATGTCTAAACCCTAAGAACCCGATCAATATTCCACGAAATCGTCTATAGCCGTCGCCACCATCGTCCCTAGATCGAGGGGGTCTGAAGCTCTTCCCGGCACCCTGCCAGAGGAGAGATCATCCCGGAGGCCTTCTTCTTCATCATGCCAGCGTCCGGTATGAAGCATGAGTAGTTCCACCTTGGACTACGGGTCCATGTAGTAGCTAGATGGTTGTATCTCCTCCTTTGTGCTTTCATGTCTAGATCTTGTGAGCTCCGTTCATGATCAAGATCTCATCTATTTGTAATCATGCATGTTGTGTTTAGAGGGATCCGATGGATATTGATATTACTATGTTAGATCGATTAATGGTTTTATCTTATTGATTCTATCATGTCTGTGTTGTTTGTGATCTTGCATGCTCTTCGTTATTAGTAGCTATATTGGCCAAGTAGTTGCTAGCGACTCCAAGAGGGGGTATTTATGCTCGATAGTGGGTTCATGCCTCTATTTAATCTAAGGGAAGTGACAGAAATCTCTAAGGTTGTAGATGTGTTGTTGCCACTAGGGAGAAAACAACAGTCTCTTGTTCATGGAACAAGTGGATTCTTTACCTTACACACTTTGCTTAAAGCAGTTGTCTGTTTCTTGCAACTTAATACTGGAGGGGGTTCAGATGATAACCCAAAGGTGGACTTCTAGTCATAGATGCATTTGGATGGCGGTTTATGTATCTTGTTGTATTGCCCAATCGAATCTCATAGGATCTTGATGTCTAGTATTGCATTGGTATGTCTTGCTCAGTCCTATCAATTGCCCTGCTGTAATTTCTTTACCCAGCATGCCATGTTTGTTTATCTAAGGAGAACACCTCTAGTGAACTATGGACCCCGGTCCAATCTTTACCATTGATACATCTTACACTGTTACTGTTTACTTGTTGCAAACCACCATTACCTTACACACCATACAATTAATCCTTTGTTACAGCAAACCAGTGAGATTTACAACCTCACTGTTCGTTGGGGCAAAGTCTTGAGTTTGTGTTGTGCAGGTATCCAAGTTGCTAACAACACCTTTGAGTCGTTTCCTTCCTCCTACTGGTTCGATAACCTCGGTTTCTTACTATGGGAAAACCTGTTGTTGTGCTCATCATTCCTTCCTCTTGGGGTCTCCCAACGAAGTGTTCACGCACTCATCAAGCCTTTTTCTGGCGCCGTTGCCGGGGAGGCTAAGGACGTCTTCACAAGGGGAGTCCTCCTCAACATTTATCTTTACTTTTTTTTGTTTTGCTTATTTTATTTTTCTTGGTTTTGTTTGCCTCTTTTTATCAAAAACTCCAAAAAAATAGTTTAGTTTGGTTTGCTTTCCCTTATCAAAATTACAAAAAAATTAGCTCCTGCTCTAGTTGCTACCATGTCTAGTTTTGGTCCAATCCCTGTGTCACCTATGGAAAAGATCTTTACTTTCAAGCAAGGAAGTGAAGAGAGTTTCAAAGAAGCTTGGTCTAGAATCTCTGCTTTATAGAGGGAAACTGAGCATAAGATGAGTCTTAGCTTAGTTATTAATAGTTTCTATAGCAGTATTGCTCTTTGTTATAGATATGCTTTGGATGCTGTAGATGAGAAAGCTATTTTTTGATGTACTCAGGATGAAGCTTTGGATGCCATAAAGAAGTTGATTATAATTATAATTTGTCTAGCAAGTCTGATTCTTCTTTTATAGACATGTATGCTAGGTTGAACACACTTGAGTCCAGTACTGCTACTTTGAACAGTTGTTATCACACACTTAGAGAGCACCATGGTTATGTTCCAATAAACTCTGAGCCTTCAAAGTGGTTTACTCAATAAAAGTTTCTATAAATAGTGCATCTTTTGATGCTCGATGTGATATCATGTCTGAATTTTGCCTTATGCCTAAGGATATCTATGAGTCTTTGAGCCTTTGGGGACTTTCTAAAGGAGGAGAAGAAATATCTCTTACCAATAATGCAACTGTATTACCCATTGGAATAGTCGAAGGTGTTTTTACAAAAATCTCAGGGAAAATGGTGTCTACTTATTATCTTGTATTTGAATGTGTAGGAGAAGGACAAATTACACTTGGAAGATCCCTGCTGAAACACCTCGGAGCAATAATATATGTGGGAAAAGGCATTATGCATTTTGATCCTCCAATAAGCAAGCATATATTCCCTAAAGAGAAGAAGAAAGGTAAGAAAGGTAGGATCAAGAGAGTTGATATTAATGCTTTTTCATTTGAAAATACTTGATTCTTGCTTCTTGTGCCTAACTTAAAGGCGTTAAAGAAAAGTACTTGTTGGGAGATAACCCAAGAGTTTTCTTAAGTCTTGGAAGTTATTACTTCAGTAATGACCTCTCCTTATCCTTTTTGGTTGCTTTTTGTGCCAAGAATGACCTCTAATGAGAGGGAAGTAAGATTTGGGGAGTTGCTGTCCCAAAACAGATTTTTGTGCTCCACCATAAAAATTTGTGAGGAATCTATGTAAGTCGGATTGAGCTGATATGTTACGAATAAATCCCCCAGTATGTTAGATAACTTTCGTTAGTTAAACAATTTTTGATTTGAGCAACAGAAGGTCTTCGAAAAAATCGGTTTTACCTGCTGGTCTGTTTTGACAAATTTCTGCCTTTGCATTTGCTTCTTATTGATTACTTTTGGGGTTCTTTTTGGTAAATTGAGCTTTTTGAGGGAATTTCTACAGTAGCTTGTGTTTTTAGTGAAAGTTTTTTTGTTCCAAAGCTAAACCTAAAGGTCTATTATCTTTTGAATACACTAATGTTGCTAATGAAGATTGTGTGAAGTTTTGTATGAAGGAAAAAAATTCATGTGTAGAGAGAGAATGATGTAATGAGATGAAGAATGGACAAAATCTCAAGCTTGGGGATGCCACCCCGTGTCACCCTAAGAAATATCCAAGAGGTAAAAGCGTCAAAGCTTGGGGATGCCCAAGGCATCCCCTTCTTAATCAATAAAAAGCTCAGGTCTTTCTAGACACTTCGTTTTTATTGTTTCATGCACTGTTGTGTTGTTCTTGGATCATCTTAGTTTTTGTTTGCTTTGATTAGTTTGCTTGAATAAAGTAGTTTGGACCCCCATTCTTGTTGTGTTGTTTCAAATAAGTTGATTTGTGTTGGAAAGGAGTAGAAAGTTCTTGCTTGAGTAGTGCCAGAGGAGCTTGCTTTGACTGTGACTTAGACTTTAGCATGTCATGCTAGGTGTTGTTTTGACCTGATGCTTAGTGATTATTGCTATAGCATGACTTTTTCCAAACAATTGGGATTGCTTAGTGTGCCTTGAAAGAATCATGTGTTGTTTTAGCATACAAAAGCATAGTATTGTGGCATTCTCCTTTGATGCTTTGTTTGGGTTGACTTGGCGCATGCTCACACCATGTTATGACTATAAACAAGTCACCATAGCCTCTATGATCATTTAGTCCTTGAATTGTAGTACCACTTTATGCTTTGATTAGTAATGTTTTGTTGCTCTGCATGATTATTGTCATTTTTGCTCTCTTAGTTGGTCGCTCCCAGTCTTTTGCTAGCCTCCACTTGTATGAGTAAGTTCTACTCATGCATCCACTCCCAAGAAACCAAGTTATTCCAAAGTGTCCACTATAAATTCCTATGCATGGTGTGTTACACCATTCCAATTATATTCTTGTTTTCATCTATCTTCAATTAAAAAGTATTTTGTTATGTGAAAACTTAGTGATTAAAGCTCTCACAGACTTGATGGCACACTTTATTTTTCTTGCCCCTAATAAACTTGAACCATTGTGTCATCTATGTTGTATATGCTTGCACTTATACGTTGGAATTAGCAGAACCGTGTTGTCACGAGGAACGCTTTCAACATTGCACTTGTACTTTGTACACATTTGATATCATGCTCTTTTGTCTATGTATGTGTGAAATAAAAGGGGAGCTTGTAAGTCCATGGAGTTATTTATGTGTGTTATAGAAACGCCTGGGCCGCTAGCCTAAGCCATGCCTAATCATGGTGGAAACTTGCAGCGTCACCATAATGACATCTATGAAGCTTTCTTCTTATAAAAAAGAGACATATTGAGAAAAGAGGAAATAGAGAAAAAAGCACCATATTTCCATGGTAAATAAGAAGATTGCTGATTAAAAAGAGACATCTATGAGACGAACTTTTGCAACGGTGCATACTTGGGGAGAACACAGTTTTTTATCTTGATCTTTAAGTGAGGAATCATCTTATAATGCTACCGTCGCGATCTAAGCATGATAAGATACATAAAAGGATAAACATCACATGCATATAACTTTATGTGACATGGTATAGCCAATCTTCAAGAATGATCTCCATCTTGTGCGCTCCGCATGATCTCCATCACTCCACCATGATTGCCTCCACCACGAATAGCAACTACAACTATTGCTAACTACTTAGCGATAAAGTAAAGCTATTACATGGCGTATAAGAAGTTGACTCGCAGGTCATACACAATTATAAAGACAACCATATATTCTGCCGGTTGTGTACTCATCGACATGCAAGTCGTGAAACATTACAAAACATGATCATCGCATACAATATACACATCACATCTTGGGCCATACCATATCACGTAAAACACTCGCAAAAAACAAGTTAGACGCCTCTACTTTGTTGTTGCATGTTTTACGTGGCTTATGGGAGTAGATGCTAAGAACGATTCGTACCTACGGAAAGCCACAACGGTGATATTATGGTTACCAAACTCCGGTGTTAATCCCATGACAACTATAGTGAGAGAAACTGACATCCACCAGCCGCATGTATGGTACAAGCCACACGTCAAGTGCGGAGCCGGTCTCGCAACGGCGTCACAGAAGGTTGGCCTGGACCGCTTCAATCTCACTATCCCGCCATAAGAAGAACACAAACAAGAGGCTTGCAACAGAAAACATCAACGCTCAAGAACAACCATGTTGCGCTCTACTCGTGAAACACATCTACGCATAGATCTAGCTCGATACCAATCAAGGGTTTCGCAGCATAGTAAATCAAAATTTTCTACGGTTAACAGAGGGAAAGCCAAGATCTAATCTAGGAGATGCAAACAACGAGAGATTGGATTAGATCTTCATACCCTTGAAGATTCGACAGCGGAACGCTTCCGGAACGTGGGTGATGTAGTCGCATCGCTTCTCCTCCTCGCGATCCGATCCGATCTAGCACCACAAGTGGTGGTGCCTCCGTGAGATGCACACGCAGCACCTCGACGCCTCCTCCTTCCGGACCAGCAAGTAGGGTGGAGAGATAGATTGGATCTACAACACGACGCGTGGTGTATATGGTGGAGAATTTCTGCAGCAGGCTTCGCCACAAACAATGGGAGGGAGAGAGGAGGCGCAGGCAACTAGGGTTTGGAGGAAGGTGTGTTTCAGGAGGGAGGCGCACCAGCCCTCTATATATAGAGGGGTGCGCCAGCCCTTGCCCATCCTCCAAGCCTATATCTAGTTTAAACGATTTAAACTCTCCTTCTAGAAACCCTATCTTATCTCTAGTTTAAACGATTTAAACTTATCTAGGATCGGCTGGGCCCTATGGGGCCTTGTGCCCTGGCCCAATGCGGCCAGGACACTCCCTCATAGGCCCATGCCCTCCCGGAAGGTGGGACCACGTTGGCCCCTTCCGAAGGTTCTAGAAGCTTCCACAATACCTATTAATCCTAACAATTCCAAACTCCAAAACTGCACCGCTTTATATGAATCTTATTCTCCTGACCACTCCGAACCTCTCGTGATGTCCCGGATTCCATACGAGACTCCAAACAAAAATTCATAAACCAAGTATCCAATCTATCCTAGCCGAGACACGTTATGTGTGACCTCGGGTTCGAGAATATGCGCATATGATCTTCTATCAATAATCAACAGCGGGTCTGGGCACCCATATTGACTCTACACATTCATCGATGATCATATCGGATGAACCACGATGCCAGGATTCAATCAATCCCATATATATATTCCCTTCGTCTCGCGATATTTTACTTGCCCGAGATTCGATCGTCGGTATCGTCATACCTAGTTCAATCTCGTTCACAGCAACTACTTTACTCGTTCCGTAATCCGATATAACTTTGTGATTAACTCCTTAACCACATGCTTGCAAGCGGTGTTGATATCGACACGAAAGGGGCAAGTATATCTCTTCGACTTGGGAGGGACAAATCCCATCTCGATACATACGACCCAACAGATACTTTCCGATCACCTGAGAGACACCTTTATGATCACCCTCTCATAGGATGACGTTTGATGACCTCAAAGCTTTCTTCCGATACCAGGGAGTTGCATTATCTCATGGTCTAAGGAATACAATATTTGACATAGGAAAAGCTTCGCAAAGATGAACACAATGACACGATCTAATTGCTTCGCTTAGTTTGGGTCTGTCCACCATATCATTCTCCCAATGATATGATCTCATTATCAATTGACAACTCATGTCTATGGTTAGGAAACCATAACCATCATTGATTGTCGGGGGTGTACCCCCAGGTACCCCAGAGTTGTGAATTAAGTAAGTCAATAAGATACATATGTAGGAAAATTATATTAAATATGAGTACGAAAGATAAACAGAAAAAGATAAAGGGAAAAAGAGGACCTGGGCCGAATTACAGCTATCTCGGCCTATCTCCATTATTTCTCCTAGGCCAAACAGCGCTAACGGGCCGAATCAGACGTAACCTCGGCCCACCTAGCCGGATCACCACCAAACCCCATTGCCACCTCTTCAAATTTCACCCGGGTGGGCCGGCAAGGAGAAAGCTCGGCCCACCACGGGGTTCTCTTCGCCTCACCACGACAGCACACCGCCCCAGCTCCCTCTGAATGTTCCCGTGCCGACGCTCCCGCCCACAGCTCCCTAGCCGGTCTTCCTGCCAAGGCGCATCATCGACATCCTCCGGTGGTCCGACTAACCGATGATCCGGCCCACCGCAGGCACTGCTGCTCTTGTCGCCCCGCCAAGCTTACCCGGGTGGGCCGAGTCTGGCCCACCACGGGAACCTGCTGCACCGAGCACACCACACCGCTCCCCGGGTGGGCCGAATCAAGCCAACCTCGGCCCACCGCGGGTCCTCACCGCCAGGCCGATGCTCCCAGCCTTGGATCGACGCAAAGAGAGCCCGGCTAGGCTCCCATTAACCCGGCTGGGCCACAATCTTTGCCTATCGCTACCGGGCAAGTAATGATGACTCTACGGGCCATTCCTTCCCCCAGGCCGAATTAAATCGCTCTTGGGCCGACTTCTTCTCAGGAAAAGACCCTCCAGGCCGAATTTCAGCCCTCCGGGTCTTATTACTTCGTCTCCAGATGCTCCTCCAAGCCCTACACCGACGTACCTTCAGGCCAGGTCAAGATCTTCATGTCACGTGTTAATCACGAGACATAGCTGGCCTAGATTGGCATGTAGTGCAGGGAATATGCCTTTGGCATCCACGAATATGCTAGGGAATATGCTTGGCATCTCCAAAGATGCCAAGGTATATGCTGGGCATCTCCAAAAGATGCTGAGGATATGCCACCTAGATGCTAAACGTGTGGAACAAGACTTGTCCCCTGGGCTCCCCTTTATAAGGAGCACCAGGGGGATCGTTCGAGGAGAGGCCCCCGAAGGGCTCCTCCCCTCTCAGCTCAATAGGAGCTCTCCTTATTCTTCCTCCTCCACTCTGATAAAGAGATCTAGATAGAGGTATAGGAGATACAGCTCAAGGAGCATGATTGTAGCCACAAGTATGGCCAGATTATAAGAGATTAGATGTAGAGAACGAGGTGTTATCTCCACTTGAGAGCTTCAATCCAATATACATTGTATTTCTCTTTGTTCATACGAGTGCGGTCTTCACTGCATCATCCCTCCCCGGATTCCTCCACGTCCATCGGCCCCAACTTTAGCCTACCCATGGCATATGCCGTGATACCACCACGACATTTGGCGCCCACCGTGGGGCCTTCTAGTGGTGTTGGTTGGGTTTCCATCCGGACGGGAACATCTTCATCAACTTCTTCCTTATAGGGCTCACTCAGCTTCACCGAGTCAACAGAGAACAAAGAGGTAAGCGCAGAGGCTCACCAAGTCTAACCCATCAAAGCTGGTAAGACTCAGCAGGGAGGACTCAAGCACTACTCCAAGCTTACTGTAAGTACCAAGTAACTCGGAGGGCAGGTATGACCTAGCAAAACTTACCCAAACACTTCTCCAAGTTTACTGTAAGTACCATGTAACTCAGCCACCTACATCCAATCCTTCACCCCGGGGAGAGAATAACTTAACCCGGGGACTAGTCAACTTATTCGTAGAGTCACCTTTAGATTAAGAGAGCATTATGTTGATTTAGATTTGTACTCCCGCCAGCTTATTTCATAACTCGGATAGAAGTTGAGTCGGCTTATTTATGATCCAGGTAGAATTTGAGTCAGCTTACTTATGAGTCGGATAGAATTTGAGTCAGTTTATGTATGCTTTGGATTGTCCTCTAACTCAGCTTACCGGCCAGCTTATTGATGATTCGGATGTAGTTTGAAGTCAATTTATTTATGCTTCAAATTGACCTTTAACTCAGCTCAGTAGATTGTCTCTGATTCGGACTAACATTTGATTCAGCTTGATAGGGGATATTATAATTCGGATTGGTATTCAGATTCGGCGTACTAATCATATCTCTGATTCATGCCGAAGCTTTATCCAGTTCCCCAGATTGCCAGGTTATGTTATGACTCGGATTGATATCTCACCATCTCGCCAGGTTATCCCATATCTCGAATGATTATTGGCCAGCTTATCACATCTCCAATCTAAATCTCATATCTACATCTCAAATCAGATCCCTCAACGGTTAGCCCTATTATCATATCCCAAAGCTTAATCTCGGATCTATATCTCGGATCCATATCAAAGGCAAATTATCCTCATCACGCCAAATCAAGCTATATCATGGCAAACAAATAACTCGGATTTGAGTTGAGTTAACTCGGATTTGAATCATATAACTCGGATGGAGCCAGATGACTCATCCTTAAGACATAAAGTCAATTTTGAGTAAAGTAACTCGGATTTGAGTTGAGTTAACTCAGATTTGAATCATATAACTCGGATTGGAGCCAGATGACTCATCCTTAAGACATAAAGTCAATTTTGAGTAAAGTAACTCGGATTTGAGTTGAGTTAACTCAGATTTGAATCATATAACTCGGATTGGAGCCAGATGACTCATCCTTAAGACATAAAGTCAATTTTGAGTAAAGTAACTCGGATTTGAGTTGAGTTAACTCGGATTTGAATCATATAACTCGGATTGGAGCCAGATGACTCATCCTTAAGACATAAAGTCAATTTTGAGTAAAGTAACTCGGATTTGAGTTGAGTTAACTCGGATTTGAATCATATAACTCGGATTGGAGCCATATGACTCATCCTCAAGACATAAAGTCAATTTTGAGTAAAGTAACTCGGATTTGAGTTGAGTTAACTCGGATTTGAATCATATAACTTGGATTGGAGCCAGATGACTCATCCTTAAGACATAAAGTCAATTTTGAGTAAAGTAACCCGGATTTGAGTTGAGTTAACTCGGATTTGAATCATATAACTCGGATTGGAGCCATATGACTCATCCTTAAAGACATAAAGTCACTTTTGAGTAAAGTAACTCGGATTTGAGATGAGTTAACTCGGATTTGAATCATATAGCTCGGATTTGAGTCAAATGACTCAGACTTAAGACTTAAGTCAATTTTGAGTAAAATAACTCGGATTTGGAAACAGATGACTCGGATCATAACTTACCCAATGAGGTTAAAAGAGCAATGCCCAAGAAGGAAGGAACTCATAACTTACCCAATGAGGTTAAAAGAGCAATGCCCAAGAAGGCAGGAACTCATAACTTACCCAATGAGGTTAAAAGAGCAATGCCCAAGAAGGCAGGAACTCATAACTTACCCAATGAGGTTAAAAGAGCAATGCCCAAGAAGGCAGGAACTCATAACTTACCCAATGAGGTTAAAAGAGCAATGCCCAAGAAGGCAGGAACTCATAACTTACCCAATGAGGTTAAAAGAGCAATGCCCAAGAAGGCAGGAACTCATAACTTACCCAATGAGGTTAAAAGAGCAATGCCCAAGAAGGCAGGAACTCCTAACTTACCCAATGAGGTTAAAAGAGCAATGCCCAAGAAGGCAGGAACTCATAACTTACCCAATGAGGTTAAAAGAGCAATGCCCAAGAAGGCAGGAACTCCTAACTTACCCAATGAGGTTAAAAGAGCAATGCCCAAGAAGGCAGGAACTCATAACTTACCCAATGAGGTTAAAAGAGCAATGCCCAAGAAGGCAGGAACTCCTAACTTACCCAATAAGGTTAAAAGAGCAATGCCCAAGAAGGCAGGAACTCATAACTTATCCAATGAGGTTAAAAGAGCAATGCCCAAGAAGGCAGGAACTCATAACTTACCCAAAGGGGTTATGACGAGTGCCCATGAAGGCCAGAAGTCTAGAAACTTACCCAAAGGGGTTATGACCAGTGCCCATGAAGGCCAGAAGTCTAGAAACTTACCCAAAGGGGTTATGATGAGTGCCCATAAAGGCCAGAAGTCTAGAAACTTACCCAAAGGGGTTATGACCAGTGCCCATGATGGCCAGAAGTCCAGAAACTTACCAAAAAGGGTTATGACCAGAGCCCAAGAAGGCCAGAAGTCGAGAAACCCGCCCAGAGAGGTTATGAGCAGAGCCCAAGAAGGACAAAGTCACAAACTTGCCCAGAGAGGTTAAGAGCAGAGCCCAAGAAGGACAAAGTCACAAACTTGCCCAGAGAGGTTATGAGCAGAGCCCAAGAAGGACAAAGTCACAAACTTGCCCAAAAACATTATGCAACCAAGAGATTATAAGTCGGAAGACAACTCTGGGAATATTTAATATGAAGCCTATGCACGACTCTACGAGTCCCACATAGCCTCGGGACTACTGTCGGGGTGTACCCTGTGTACCCCAGAGTTGTGAATTAAGTAAGTCAATAAGATACATATGTAGGAAAATTATATTAAATATGAGTACGAAAGATAAACAGAAAAAGATAAAGGGAAAAAGAGGACCTGGGCCGAATTACAGCTATCTCGGCCTATCTCCATTATTTCTCCTAGGCCAAACAGCGCTAACGGGCCGAATCAGACGTAACCTCGGCCCACCTATCCGGATCACCACCAAACCCCATTGCCACCTCTTCAGCCTCACCCGGGTGGGCCGGCAAGGAGAAAGCTCGGCCCACCACGGGGTTCTCTTCGCCTCACCACGACAGCACACCGCCCCAGCTCCCTCTGAATGTTCCCGTGCCGACGCTCCCGCCCACAGCTCCCTAGCCGGTCTTCCTGCCAAGGCGCATCATCGACATCCTCCGGTGGGCCGACTAACCGATGATCCGGCCCACCGCAGCATCGGCCGCTTGTCGCCCGCTAAGCTTACCCGGTGGGCAGTTCCGCCCACCACGGGAACCAGCTGCACCGCGCACACCACACCGACCCCCGGGTGGGCCGAATCAAGCCAACCTCGGCCCACCGCGGGTCCTCACCGCCAGGCCGATGCTCCCAGCCTTGGATCGACGCAAAGAGAGTCTTCTAGGCTCCCATTAACCCTTGGGCCACAATCTTTGCCTATCGCTACCGGGCCAAGTAATGATGACTCGGGGCCATTCCTTCCCCAGTCAATTAAATCGCTCTTGGGCCGACTTCTTCTCAGAAAAGACCCTCCAGTCAATTTCAGCCCTCCGGTCTTATTACTGCTCCAGATGCTCCTCCAAGCCCTACACCGACGTACCTTCAGGCCAGGTCAAGATCTTCATGTCACGTGTTAATCACGAGACATAGCTGGCCTAGATTGGCATGTAGTGCAGGGAATATGCCTTTGGCATCCACGAATATGCTAGGGAATATGCTTGGCATCTCCAAAGATGCCAAGGTATATGCTGGGCATCTCCAAAAGATGCTGAGGATATGCCACCTAGATGCTAAACGTGTGGAACAAGACTTGTCCCCTGGGCTCCCCTTTATAAGGAGCACCAGGGGGATCGTTCGAGGAGAGGCCCCCGAAGGGCTCCTCCCCTCTCAGCTCAATAGGAGCTCTCCTTATTCTTCCTCCTCCACTCTGATAAAGAGATCTAGATAGAGGTATAGGAGATACAGCTCAAGGAGCATGATTGTAGCCACAAGTATGGCCAGATTATAAGAGATTAGATGTAGAGAACGAGGTGTTATCTCCACTTGAGAGCTTCAATCCAATATACATTGTATTTCTCTTTGTTCATACGAGTGCGGTCTTCACTGCATCATCCCTCCCCGGATTCCTCCACGTCCATCGGCCCCAACTTTAGCCTACCCATGGCATATGCCGTGATACCACCACGACATTGATCAATGAGCTAGTCCATAGAGGCGTACTAGGGACACGGTGTTGTTCACAAACCACACAAGTATTAATGTTTCCGCTTAATACAATTCTAGCATGGAATATAAACTTTATCATGAACAAGAATTATAATAATAACATCTTTATTATTGCCTCTAGGGCATAATTCCAACAGTCTCCCACTTGCACTAGAGTCAATAATCTAGTTTACATTTGGCAACAATCTTACACCCATGGCAATCGAGGTGCGATCATGTTTTACACGTGGAAGAGGTTTAGTCAATGGATCTGCGACATTCAGATCTCAGATGTACTTTGCTGATCTTCGATTCCATCCGCTATATAATCTCGGATTATATGAAACTTATGTTGATATGCTTGGTCTTTGGATGATATCTTGGTTCCTTAGCGAGTGCTATGGCGCCAGTGTTGTCACACAATATCTCCAAAGGGTCCAATGCACTTGAACCACGCCAAGCTCAAGGATGAAGTTTCTGATCCAAACTCCTTCACTTGACGCTTCAGCAGCCATGTATTCCGCTTTCATCAGTAGATCCCGCGACCACGCTTTGCTTGCTTTCTCCACCACAGCCTCCATTCAAAATATACACGATCCTGTCTGAGATTTAGCATCATCCTTGTCGGTGTCGAAACTAGCATCGACGTAACTTTTACGACGAGGTGTTCATCACCCCCATAGACTAAGAACATTTCTTTAGTCCTATTTAGGTACCTTAGGATGTTCTTCACGGCTGTCCAAAGGTTCCACTCGGATCACTTTGATATCTCGTCACAAACTAAGAGCATTGGACACATCCGTCTAGTACACAAAGATGGCATACATGATGGAACCTATGGCCGAGGCATAAGGCACTTTGCTCATAGCTTCCCTATCATTTACCGTAATGGACACCGATCCTTGCTCAATATCTTACTCGACAACATAGGCACCGAACCTTTCAATGCCTTATCCATTCGAACCTTTTCGTAACTTTGTCTAGGTATGTACTCCGCTTAAAGCTATCAGGCCTTTGTCTATCTCTATAGATTTTGATGCCCAATATATAAGCAGCTTCACCTAGGTCTTTCATTGAAAAACACTTGTTCAAATAACTCTTCACATCGTTAAGCATGTCGATGTCATTTCCAATAATCAATATGTCATCCACATATAGTACCGTAAACGCCACCGAGCTCCCACTCACTTTCTTGTAGATGCAAGCTTCAGAGCAATTTGGAACAAATCCAAAGCTCTTGATCACTTGATCAAAACGAAGGTTCCAACTCCGAGACGCTTGCTTCAATCCATAAATGGAACGCTGAAGTTTGCATACTTTATCAAGATCCTTAGGATCGACAAACCTTCGGTTGCATCATATACAACTCTTCATCAATGTTGCCATTGAGGAAAGTCTTGACATCCATTTGACATATTTCATAATCATGAAACGCAGCAATTGCTAATAAAATCCGAATGGACTTAAACATCGCTACGGGAGAGAAAGTCTCATCGTAGTCAACACCTTGAACTTGTCGAAAACCTTTCGCAACAAACCGTGCTTTATAGATTCGTAACATTACCATCCGCGTCCGCTTTCTTCTTGAAGATCCATTTGCACTCAACGCCTTTCGGTCGCTAGGAGGGTCCACCAAAGTCCATACTTGGTTTTCGCTCATGGATCCCAATTGGATTTCATGGCTTCTAGCCATTTCTCGAGTCCGGGCTCATCATCGCTTCCTCATAGTTTGTAGGTTCGCTGTCTTCTACTAACAAGACAACCAAGACAGGTTGCCGCATTCACTCAGAGGGCACGCGACCTTGTCGACTGCGACGCTCAAGAGCAGATCGTCCAAGCTTCATGATCCTTGTCATTAGCTTCCTCTATTGTTGGTGCAGCGCATCGAACAATTTCAGGTGCTGCGCTACTCTCCAATTCAAGAGAAGGTTCAATAACCTCGCTAGCTCTACTTTCCTCCCACTCACTTCTTTCGATAGAAACTCCTTCTCAAGAAAGGAACCGTTTCATAAAACACTTTGCCTTCGGTTCTGTGATAAAAGGTATACCCAATAGTTTCCTTAGGGTATCCTATGAAGACGCATTCGCTTTGGGTTCGAGCTTGTCCGCATCAACTTGACGAAGCTTCAGATCCCCAAACTTTAAGAAACGACAATTTAGGTTTAGCACCAAACAGCTCATACGGTGCCGCCTCAACGGATTTAGATGGAGCCCTATTTAAAGTGAATGCAGCGGTTTCTAATGCATAACCCCAAAAGGATAACGGCAAATCAAGAAGAGACATCATCGATCGTACCATATCTAATAGGGTTCGATTCCGCGCTCGACACACCATTGCGCTGTGGTGTTCCTGGCGTGAGTTGTGAAACGATTCCACTTGCTTTGAGATGCGTGAGAAAATCATAACTCAAATATTTGCCCCACGATCGGATCGTAGAAACTTAATCTTCTCTACGATGGTTCTCCACTTCATTCTGAAATTCTTTGAACTTTTCAAACGCTTCAGATTTATGTTTCATTAAATAGATATACCCATATCTACTTAAGTCATCGGTAAAAGTGAGAAAGTAGCAATATCCACCGCTGCCGAACACTCATCATCGTCCGCATACATCGGTATGTATGATTTCCAACAAGTCCGTTGCTCGCCCATCATACCGAGAACGGGTTTTGATCATCTTGCCCATGAGGCATGGTTCGCATGTGTCAAATGATTCAAAATCAAGAGACTCCAAAAGTCCATCGTAATGGAGTTTCTTCATGCGCTTTACACCAATATGACCTAGACGACAAAGTTGCCACAAATAAGTAGTATTATCACTATCTACTTTGCATCTCTTAGCCTCAATGTTATGGATGCGTGTTTCATCCCTTTCGAGATTTAGAAGAAATAAACCATTCACAAGAGGTGCATGACCATAAAAGATGTTACTCATATAAATAGAACAACCATTATTCTCCGATTTAAATGAATAACCGCCTTGCAATAAACACGATCCAGAAATAATGTTCATGCTCAACGCAGTACATAATAACATTTATTAAGGTTTAAAACTAATCCTCAAGGTAAAACTAAGGAGAGCGTGCGACGGCCATCACATCAACTCTTGATCCGCTACAACGCCAAGATCGTCACCTCATCCCTCGCAGTCAGCTCATTCCGTAGCTCTGCTTCGAGTTACAAATATTAGCAATTGAACCAAGATCAAATACCTGTGCACTACAACGAGGGCTAGTAAGGAAAACATCAATAACATGTATATCAAATATACCTTTGATGGTGCCACCTTCTTGTTCGCTAAGTACTTCGGACATTATGCCCAAAGGACCCTTGTCCTTGCAATAGAAGCACTCAGGTCCGCTTAGGACCAGACTTGAGCTTCTTCTCAGGGCAACGCGCTTGCCGCTTTTCTTGAAGGGCTTCTTTGCACCTTACCTTTCTTAAAGGAGGGCTTGTTGACCATCAACACATGATTATCCTTCTTGATGTCCACCTCCGCAGCCTTCAGCTTTGTAAGAGCTCGGTGATCGTGATCAAGGAACCAATCTGATTATGAGTCACTACAAAACTTTTGTAGCCGGGAGGAGTGATTGCAGAACCTGTCAATCTTGAGCTCCTCCGAATCTTGCAGTCCAGCTTGCTCATATGCTGAGTGTAGCCCGACATCTTAATGGCGTGCTCACTAACGGAACTCCTTCCTCCATCTTGCGCTTAAAGAACTTCGAGATCTCATATCTCGTAACGGGCCTGAGTCTAAACATGGTTTTCAGCTCTTCGAGAATCTCAAAGGGCCCGGATAGTTTTCAAAACGATTTTGAAGTTCGTTCCATAGCAAACAACATGGTGCTCTTAATCACACCATAATCATCTTTTGCGCGATCGATAGACAGCTTTCTCATCACCGCGATTCTTGCAGCGGGTTACCTAACGCTTTCTCAAGCACATAGTCCTTTTGACCGCCAGAGAGAATGATTCTCAGATCATGAACCAGTTGGTGAAGTTAGACCCATTGTTCTTAAGCTTTTCTTTCTCAGCAAAAACGCTGAAGTTGAAGTTGGACTTAGCCATGTGATCTACAATATTTGCAAGTACAAATCAGACTATGTTCATGATAACTAGTTCAACTTTAATCAAATTACTAGATGAACTCCCACTAAATTCAACATCCTCAAGTTGTTTAGTGAACATGATCCAAATTCACCACACCTAATCCGATCTTCACGAAGAGATGTGGTTTCAATGGTGGACAACGGCGTCGATCATATCATTCATATGACTCATGCTTAACCTTTCGGTTCATGTGTCCCGAGGCCATGTCCAGACATGCTAGGCTCACAAGTTAGACCCAAGTATTTCCGCTGCAGTAAACTGGCTTGCACCCGTTGTATGTGAGCGTAGAGTCTATAGCACCCGATCATCACGTGATGCTTGGACACGATTTAACTTTCGCAACGGTGCATACTTGGGGAGAACATGTTTTTATCTTGATCTTTATGAGGAATCATCTTATAATGCTACCGCTATGATCTAAGCATGATAAGATACATAAAAGGATAAACATCACATGCATATAACTTTATGTGACATGGTATAGCCAATCTTCGAGAATGATCTCCATCTTGTGCGCTCCGCATGATCTCCATCACTCCACCATGATTGCCTCCACCACGAATAGCAACTACAACTATTGCTAACTACTTAGCGATAAAGTAAAGCTATTACATGGCGATAAGAAGTTGACTCGCAGGTCATACACAATTATAAAGATAACCATATATTCTCCGGTTGTGTACTCATCGACATGCAAGTCGTGAAACATTACAAAATATGATCATCGTACAATATACACATCACATCTTGGGCCATACCATATCACGAAACACTCCTGCAAAAACAAGTTAGACGCCTACTTTGTTGTTGCATGTTTTACGTGGCTTATGGGAGTAGATGCTAAGAACGATTCTTACCTACGGAAAGCCACAACGGTGATATTATGGTTGCCAAACTCCGTGTTAATCCCATGACAACTATAGTGAGAGAAACCGACATCCACCACCGCATGTATGGTACAAGGCACACGTAAAGTGCTGAGCCGGTCTCGCGAACGACGTCTAGTACGGTTGGCCTGGACCGCTTCAATCTCACTATACCGCGCCATAAGAAGAACACAAACAAGAGGCTTGCAACAGAAAACATCAACGCTGCAACAACCATGTTATGCTCTACTCGTGAAATACATCTACGCATAGATCTAGCTCGATACCATCAAGGGTTTCGCAGCATAGTAAATCAAAATTTTCTACGGTTTAACAGAGGCAAAGCCAAGATCTAATCTAGGAGATGCAAACAACGAGAGATTGGATTAGATCTTCATACCCTTGAAGATTCGACAGCGAACGCTCATTTAACGTGGGTGATGTAGTCGCATTTCGCTTCTCCTCGCGATCCGATCCGATCTAGCACCACAAGTGGCGGTGCCCGTGAGATGCACACGCAGCACCTCGACGCCTCCTCCTTCCTCGGACCAGCAAGTAGGGTGGAGAGATAGATTGGATCTACAACACGACGGCATGGTGTATATGGTGGAGAATTTCAGCAGGCTTCGCCACAAACAATGGGAGGGAGAGAGGAGGGCAGCAGGGCAACTAGGGTTTGGAGGAAGGTGTTTCAGTTTCTGGAGAGGCGCACCAGCCCTCTATATATAGAGGTGCGCCAGCCCTGCCCATCCTCCAAGCCTATCTCTAGTTTAAACGATTTAAACTCTCCTTCTAGAAACCCTATCTTATCTCTAGTTTAAACGATTTAAACTTATCTAGGATCGGCTGGGCCCTATGGGGCCTTGTGCCCCTGGCCCAATGCGTCCAGGACACTCCCTCATAGGCCCATGCCCTCCCGGAAGGTGGGACCACGTTGGCCCCTTCCGAAGGTTCTAGAAGCTTCCGCACAATACCGATTAATCCGAACAATTCAACTCCAAAACTGCACCGCCTTATATGAATCTTATTCTCCTGACCACTCCGAACCTCTCGTGATGTCCCGGATTCCATCCGAGACCAACAAAATTCATAAACCAAGTATCCAATCTATCCTAGCCGAGACACGTTATGTGTGACCTCGCAGGTTCGAGAATATGCGCATATGATCTTCTATCAATAATCAACAGCGGGTCTGGCACCCATATTGACTCCACACATTCATCGATGATCATATCGGATGAACCACGATGCCAGGATTCAATCAATCCCATATATATATTCCTTCGTCTCGATATTTTACTTGCCCGAGATTCGATCGCCGGTATCGCCATACCTAGTTCAATCTCGCTCACGAAGTACTTTACTGTTCCGTAATCCGCTATCACTTTGTGATTAACTCCTTAACCACATGCTTGCAAGCGGTGTTGATATCGACACGAGTGGGCCCGAAGTATATCTCTCCGACTTGGGAGGGACAAATCCCATCTCGATACATACAACCCAACAGATACTTTCCGATCACCTGAGAGACACCTTTATGATCACCCTCTCATAGGATGACGTTTGATGACCTCAAAGCTTTCTTCCGATACCAGGGAGTTGCATTATCTCATGGTCTAAGGAATAAAATATTTGACATACGAAAAGCTTCGCAAAGATGAACACAATGACACGATCTAATTGCTTTGCTTAGTTTGGGTATGTCCACCATATCATTCTCCCAATGATATGATCTCATTATCAATTGACAACTCATGTCTATGGTTAGGAAACCTTAACCATCATTGATCAATGAGCTAGTCCATAGAAGCGTACTAGGGACACGGTGTTGTTCACAAACCACACAAGTATTAATGTTTCCGCTTAATACAATTCTAGCATGGAATATAAACTTTATCATGAACAAGAATTATAATAATAACATCTTTATTATTGCCTCTAGGGCATAATTCCAACACCTTTATTCCACTATTATACTGATTCTCCACCTTCTATTCTTTAGGCACCAGTTAAGAGAGCATAGTTGCCATTCTTAGTTCTATATGCATTATCCCAAAACTTATTGATTGATTCATATTGTTGATATTGCTTGCTCTTGAACTATTTGTATCTAGTCACTCTTATGAACTTTGAAGGTGTCCTATGCATCTATTTTCTACTCTATGAGGGACAAGATGATTGCCACTATGCCATGTTTTCTGTATGTGAAACAAACAAACGTTTTTCAATGCATGTTATTCATGATCTTTGTTTGTAACCTTTCATGTTGCATGCATAGTTACTTTGTCTTACTGTTAGAACTCCATCTTGCATGCTCATGTTTAGAGTTCTTTGATCCCAGCTTTCGATGCCTGCAAATGGTTTGATCTTGATTTTGATGGTGCATGTCACCTAAAAAATTATTCTTTTTATCACTTACCTACTCGAGGACGAGCAGGAGTTAAGCTTGGGGATGCTTGATACGTCGGAAACGTATCTATAATTTTTGATGTTCCATGCGTGTTTAGTATCTACTTTGCTTTGCTTTGTCTACACTTTGAGGTGTTTTATATGTTTTCTGGTACTAACCTATTAACAAGAAGCCGCAGTTCCATTTGCCTCTTTTCTTCTGTTTTTGGTTCCAGAAAGTCAGAAAATCAATATTATCAGAATTGGACGGGACAAAAGCCAAAGTCAATATTTTACCGTGGGGAACACGGACCCTTAAGACGAGACGGAGGAGGGCCTCGAGGAGGCACACCCCCTGGCCACGCAGGTGGCCCCACCCCGCGCCTGGGGGGTGCAGCCGCCTCAGGCACCCCCTCGGTCTTCCTCTTTGCCTATAAGAAGCCCCCGATGCCTAAACCCTAAGAACCCGATCAATATTCCACGAAACCATCTGTAGCCGCCGCCACCATCGTCCCTTGATCGGGGGATCTGAAGCTCTTCCCGGCACCCTGCCGGAGGGGATATCATCCCAGAGGCCTTCTTCTTTACCATGCCAGCCTCCGGTATGAAGTGTGAGTAGTTCCACCTTGGACTACGGGTGCATGTAGTAGCTAGATGGTTGTATATCCTCCTTTGTGCGTTCATGTCTAGATCTTGTGAGCTCCATTCATGATAAAGATCTCATTTATTTGTAATCATGCATGTTGTGTTTGCGGGGATCCGATGGATATTGACATTACTATGTCAGATTGATTAATGGTTTTGTCTTATTGATTCTATCATGTTTGTGTTGTTTGTGATCTTGCATGCTCTCCGTTGTTAGTAGCTATCTTGGCCAAGTAGTTGCTAGTGACTCCAAGAGGGGGTATTTATGCTCGATAGTGGGTTCATGCCTCTATTTAATCTAAGGGAAGTGACAGAAATCTCTAAGGTTGTAGATGTGTTGTTGCCACTTGGGAGAAAACAACGGTCTCTTGTTCATGGAACAAGTGGATTGTTTACCTTACACACTTTGCTTAAAGCAGTTTTCTGTTGCTTGCAACTTAATACTGGAGGGGGTTCGGATGATAACTGAAAGGTGGACTTCTAGTCATAGATGCAGTTAGATGGCGGTCTATGTATCTTGTTGTATTGCCCAATCGAATCTCATAGGATCTTGATGTGTAGTATTGCATTGTTACGCCTTGCTCAGTCCTATCAATTGCCCTACTGTAATTTGTTTACCCAGCATGCCATGTTTGTTTATCTAAAGAGAACACCTCTAGTGAACTATGGACCCTGGTCCAATCTTTACCATTGATACATCTTCCACTGTTATTGTTTACTTATTGCAAACCACCATTACCTTCCACACCATACAGTTAATCCTTTGTTACAGCAAACAAACACCATTACCTTCCACACCATACAGTTAATCCTTTGTTACATCAAACTGGTAAGATTGACAACCTCACTGTTCGTTGGGGCAAAGTATTGAGTTTGTGTTGTGCAGGTATCCAAGTTGCTAGCAACACCTTTGAGTCGTTTCCTTCCTCCTACTAGTTCGATAACCTCGTTTTCTTACTGAGGGAAAACTTGATGCTGTGCTCATCATACCTTCCACTTGGGGTCTCCCAACGAAGTGTTCACGCCCTCATCAGCTTGCATGCTTGTTCTATGCTTAGAGATTTCATATTGATGCATGTTTAGCCCTCTAGCAAGTTCCTATAGTAGTTCCTCATCATTCATCAACATGGAAATCACTGGTTTGATGTTTGTCTCAAAATTTCAGCAAAAAGGGTCATGGACCACCACACCTTTGGAGAAGTGTTTGAAAGTGATGCACCTAGGAGGAAAAGGCCTTCGAGATCAGCCTCTCGAGCTAGGCCATCATACAATGAGGATCTTATTGCGCCGTGATTTGGCAATGCGGGAGATGAGGGGGATGCGCACCCTTCTACCTTCCCTTGTTTTACCTTTTTGCAAGTTGCAGGGATTCTCGATGATTTCCTAACTCTTGTTTGGAGGGTTGGTCTAACCGATTATATGCAGTATGAGAGTGAGCAATATGCTTTGCTCACCAAGACTTTTGTGGAGAGTTTCTCCTTCACTAACACCCCTTTCAGGACAGATGTTTCATTCAAAATCTATGATAGGCCTATTACCATGCAACTAAAAAGATTCAGGGTCGACCCGCTGATTTGTTTGAGCTCTACTGCGGGGTAACAAATGATGATGACCGCACAACCCAGCGCAGGAAGATAAGAAATATTCAACTCCCATCTATTAGATATTTTGCTATTATCTTGCCACTAGCATTCTTGGTAGGGAGAACACTAGCAATATTTCCAACTATCATGTGGCTTTTCTGGCTGCTACACTTAATAATGAAACCAGGTATAATCTTGGTTCTCTCATTTCTCGTCGCCTAGCTGCTAGAGGACCCATTTATGGGGGTATTATTGTTGCACGTGTAGTTGTTGCCTTAGAACTTTCTATTGATCCGAATGATACAGTGCTTGCACCACAGAGGCTCGATCTAGCTGCTATGAAAGTGCATCACTTTGTTACTGCTAGCTCTCGCCTTGAGAGTTTAGTTTACATGATGATGTTTACTGATGAGGACGAGAGGTAAATTACTTTGCCACATGCTACTTTGTTTAGTATTTGCAGGGGGCCTTGGTCACGCTCCAAGGAGGAGATGGACGATGAGCTACGCGTGCGTGGTTTCCACGAGCGCTACCAGGGGACGCGCCCTCTTATGACCACTTTGTGCACTACACATGGGCTTCCTCGAGCACGTACCAGGACGAAGGGGCCTCTTCGTGACATTACGGAGGCACTCCTTGACCAGGCTGGGATTGATCTCCACTTAGGCCAAAAGCCTAAGCTTGGGGGGATGTATACCGACATCACACTCATCTATATATCATGTTCTGTCGGTACTTTGTATATCCATATTTCGCTTTCTTTTTGGTTTTTGTTTTTGCTTTTCCAAAACAAAAAAATACCAAAAATATTTTCGTTGTATCTCTTGGTTTGTTTCTTTGCTTTTTAGCTTTGGTTTACTTTAAGAAAAATCCAAAAATATTTTGCTTTGTTTGTTTTTGCTTTGAGTGCTTGCTTTAAAAAATTCAAAAACACAAAAATATTTATTGTTCTTCTTTGGTTTTGTGAAGTTCGTTGCAGGGTTCAGCGGTCCTCAGTGAAGTTTGGTTTCATGTTATTATTCAAGCCACACAAGTGAAAGGCAATAATGATGATTAATGACAACCCGAGGTGTGGTAAGAGGCTGGTAATGAACTATATTTGTCTTCATTTTTGTACATATACTCATTATTGTGGGCATGCTTAGTCTATTCATGTAAGGTGTATGTATTTATTGGATGCTTAGTAGTTTTTGCTCTCTTATGATTAGCTCCAGCTTGCTAATAGTTTTTAGCATGTTATATGAATGTTTGCTTGCATTGTTCTATTCATAACTTTGTATGAAATTGTGGTATCCTCCTATGAATGTTTCATTTGAATCGACTTGGCACATGCTCACGCATGCACATGACTGAACCAAAGTCAGTTAAGCCTCGATGATTTATTTTGCCTCAGAGTTCTTATATCACTTTTATGCCATAATTAATTATGTTTTGTTGCAAGCATGATTATGACAGTTATTGTTCTCTCGGTTGTCGCTCTCTTTCTATTGCTAGCCTTTACTTGCACTGAGTATGAGCTCTACTTGTGCTTCCAACTCCCCAAAACCAAACTTGTCAAAAGTGTACACCATACCTACCTATTAGCATCATTTGCTATTCCGTGCATATCTATTATGCCTCGTTTTCTTCCAAATAAAATGTTTGCTTGTTATGAGAAAGTTAGTTAGTAAAGCTCTCACGAACTTGATGGCACACTTTATTTTCTTGCACTGAATAAAACTGAACCATTGTGACTGTCCATGAAATTTATATGCTTGCAAATTATAGGATAGGAGTTAGCAGAACCGTGTTGTCACGGGGCATGCTTTCAACACCTGTAAATATTATCCAGTTGATATCATGCTCTTTTGTTTACGGATGTTGTCGGTGTGAAATAAAAGGGGAGCTTATAAGTCCATGGAGTTATGTATATGTGTCAGAGAAACGCCTGAGCCGCTAGCCTAAGCCATGCTTAATCATGGTGGAAACTTGCAGCATCACCATAGTGAGCAATCTATGAATCATTCTTCTTATAAAAAGAAGAGAGATTTAGAAAAGAGGAAAGAAGAGAAAAAAAGCACCATTTTCCCATGGTAAATAAGAAGATTGCTAAGATGCTCATTGTCTTCTTGCCTTATCATTTTGATATGGGATAGCTCATGTATCATTGGGCACGGGTTACCCCGTTGGCGGTTTTCTATGATAGACATGTATTTGTGATGACAAGAACTTACCGGTAACTAAAGTTGAGTAGCATGAGGAGCGGCCCTCATACTCAAGGGTGATGCAGCACCGAGTTGATGTAGGAGTGCTTCGTTGGGAACCCCAAGAGCAAGGTGTGAAGCAGCACAGCAGCAAGTTTTCCCTCAATAAGAAACCGAGGTTATCGAACCAGTAGGAGGAAGGAAATGTTACATAGGTGTTGCAAGCAACGCGGAGACCTGCACAACACAAACTCAAGACTTTGCCCCAACGAATCAGTGAGGTTGTCAAGCTCACCGGTTTGCTGTAATAAAGGATTAAACGTATGGTGTGGAAGGTAATGATTTGCAGCAAGTAAACAAGTAATAGTGGAAGATGTATCAATGGTAAAGATTGGACCGGGGTCCATAGTTCACTAGAGGTGCTCTCCTTAGATAAACAACATGGCATGAACGGTCAACAAATTACAGCGGGGCAATTGACAGGAAATGAGCAAGGCATAATAATGCAATTACTAGCCAGAAAGATCCTATGAGGTTGTTTGGGCAATGCAACAATATACATAGACCGTCATCCAACTGCATCTATGATTAGAAATCCACCTTTAGGTTATCATCCGACCCCACCTCCAGTATTAAGTTGCAAGCAATAGACAACTGCTTTAAGCAAAGTGTGTAAGGTAAACAGTCCACATGTTCCATGAACAAGAGACCGTTGTTTTCTCCCTAGAAGCAACAACACATCTACAACCGAAGAGATTATTGTCACTTCCCTTGGAAACTAGAGGCATGAACCCACTATCGAGCATAAATACTCCCTCTTGGAGTCACTAGCAACTAATTGGCCAAGATAACCACTATCAACGAAGAGCATGCAAGATCACAAACAACATAGACATGATAGAATCATAAAGATAAAACCATTAATCAAACCAAAATAATAATCTCAATATCCATCGGATCCCCACAAACACAACATGCATGATTACAAATAGATTAGATCTTGATCATGAACGGAGCTCACAAGATCTATACATAAAAGCACAAAAGAGGAGATACAACCATCTAGATACTACATGGACCCATAGTCCAAGGTGGAACTACTCAGGAATCATACCGGAGAGAAGGCCTTCGGGATGATCTCCTCCCATAGGTGTCGAAGAACTTCAGACTTCGATCTAGGGACGATGGTGGCGGGGGCTACAGACGGTTTCGTGGATTCCTGATCGGGTACTCAGGGTTTCTGCATCTGGCCTTCCGGGCTCCCCCTTTGTCCCGTCCAATTCCGAGAATATTTCTTTACTAACTTTTCTGAAACCAAAAACAACAGAAAACAAGCATCTGGCACTGTTGCAACTTGTTAATAGGTTAGTACCAGAAAACATGTAAAAAGCACCTCAAAGTGTGGACAATTAAAGCAAAGTAGATACTAAACAAGCATGGAGCATCAAAAATTACAGATACGTTTCCAACGTATCATCATCCCCAAGCTTAACTCCTGCTCGTCCTCGAGTAGGTAAGTGATAAAAGAATAATTTTTGAGGTGACATGCACCCTCACAATAAAGATCCAACCATTTGCAAACATTGAAAGCTGGGATCAAAGAACTCTAAACATGTGCATGAAAGATGGAGTTCTAACAATAGGACATAGTAATTATGCATGCAACATGGCAAGCTACAAAAAAATATCATGAATAATATGTATTGAAAATCGTTTGTTTGTTTGACATGCAGAAAACATAACATAGTGGCAATCAGCTTGTCCCTCATAGAGTAGCAATATAATGCATAGGACACCTGCAAAGTTCATAAGGGTGACTAGAAACAAGTAGCACATGAACAAGTATTAACACAATATGCATCAATTAGTAAGCTTTGGAACATTGCACACAGAATGACAACTATGCTCTCTTAATGGTGCCTAAAGGTAGAAGGTGAAGACTCAATAGTGGTGGAAGAAAAGCCTTTTATAAAGGAAGCAGGGATTACAAGTTTCAAAAAGAGCTTCCAAAAATTATGGTACTTGTTAGCTTTCAGCCCTCATTGCCCCTATCATAAGCATCTTGAAGTGGTTAAGGTTAAAGTGGCAAATCTGGAGTATATGCTTGACAAAGTATAAGTTGGCAATCTCATGCCCCTTGAATACGAGGGCCACACCTCATGCATACTCAACTTTGGGTCCAGGTAAGTTCTTGTCACTGTAAGTATTTGCATATCATTGAGAACCGCCAACGGTGTACCCTTTGCACATGATACAGGAGCTTTCCCATAACCAAAATGATAAGGCAAGCAGACAATGAGCATCTCAACAATTCTTCTTATGTACCATGGGAATATGGTGCTTTTTTCTCTCTTTCCTCTTTTCTCAATGTGTCTCTTTTTTTATAAGAAGAATGCTTCATAGATGTCACTATGGTGATGCTGCAAGTTTCCACCATGATTAAGCATGGCTTAAGCTAGCGGCCCAGGCGTTTCTCTAACATAGGATACAAACTCCATGGACTTACAAGTTCCCTCTTTATTTCAAACCGGTGACATCCATAGACAAAAGAACATGATATCAGTTGAGTATAACAAGGTACAAGTGCAATGTTGAAAACGTTCCCCGTGACAACACGGTTCTGCTAATTCCAACTTATAAGTGCAAGTATATACAACAAAGTTGTCACAATGGTTCAAGTTTATTAGGGGCAAAGAATAAAGTGTGTCATCAAGTTCGTGAGGGCTTTAATCACTAAGTTTTCACATAACAAAATAGTTTTTAATTGGAAGATAGATGAAAACAAGAATATACTTTGGAATGGTGTAACACACCATGCATAGGAGTTTATAGTGGAAACTTTGGAATAACCTGATTTCTTGGGAGTTGGAAGCATGAGTATAACTTACTCATACAAGTGGAGGCTAGCAAAATACTGGGAGCAACCAACTAAGAGAGCAATAATGGCCATAATTATGCAATGCAACAAAGCAAACTAATCAAAGCAAAGAGTGGTACTACAAGTCAAGGACTAAATGATCATAGAGGCTAATGGTGACTTGTAATAGTCATAACATGGTGTGAGCATGTGCCAAGTAAACCCAAGCAAAACATCAAAGGAGAATACCACAATACTATGCTTTTGCATGCTAAAACAACGCATAATTTCTTCAAGGCACACTAAGCAATCCCAATTGTTTGGAACAAGACATGTTACAGCAATAATCACTAAGCATAATGCTAAAACAACACCTAGCATGTCATGCTAAAGTCTAAGTCATAGTCAATGCAAGATCCTCTTGCACTACAAGCAAGAACTTGCTACTCCTTTCCAAACACCAAGCAAACTTATTTGCAAAACAACACAGCAAGAGCGGGGGTCCAAACTACTAAAGCAAACTAAACAAACTAAGCAAAGAAGATGAAAACTAAGACGCTCCAAGAACAACACAACTGTGCAAGAAACAATAAAAACGAAGTGTCTAGACAGACCTGAGCTTTTTATTGATGAAGAAGGGGATGCCTTGGACATCCCCAAGCTTTGACGCGTGTACCTCTTGGATATTTCTTGCGGTGAAACCATGGTGGCATCCCCAAGCTTGAGCTTTTGTCCATTCTTCATCGCATTGCATCATTCTCTCTCTACACCTGAAAATTTTCCTTCATACAAAACTTCACACAATCTTCATTAGCAACATTAGCTTATTCAAAAGATATTAGACCACTGACAAAGCTTTGGAACAGCAAGGCTTTTCACTAAAAACACAAGATACTTTAGTAACTCCTTCAAAGAAACTCAATTTACCTGAAGAGAGCTCAAAAAGGAATCAATAAGAAGCAAATACAAATAATGGCAGAAATCTGTCAAAACAGACCAGCAGGTAGAAACGAATTTTTTCGAACATCTTCTGTTGCTCAAATCAAAAAGTGTTGAACTAACGAAAGTTATCCAACATACTGGGGGATTTTTACATAAATTTGGATCTCAATCCGAGTTACAGGGCCTCCTCACGAATTTTTTGGGTGGAGGACAGAAATCTGTTTCTGGACAGCAACTCCCCAAATCTTATTTCCGTCTCGTTAGAGGTCATTCTTGGCACAAAAAGCAAACAAAAAGGATAAGGAGAGGTCATTACAGAAGTAATAACTTCCAAGACTCAAAAAAACTCTTGGGTTATCTCCCAACAAGTACTTTTTTTAACACCTTTAAGTTAGGCACAAGAAGCAAGAAGAATCAAGTATTTTCAAATGAAGAATTGCCCCTCTTGTTCCTTCTTTTCTTACCTTTCTTTTTATTCTTAGGGAAGATATGATTGCTTACCGGGGGAGTAAAGTGTATGATGCCTTCTCCCACGTCTATTACTGCCCCAAGGTGTTTCAGTAGAGATCTTCCAAGTGTGATATGTCCTTTGCCTACACATTCAATAACAAGATAATTAGTAGACACCATTTTCCCTGAGATTTTTGTAAACACACCTTCAGCTATTCCAATGGGCAATATAGTGGCGTTGTTGGTAAGAGAGATCTCCTCTCCTCCTTCAATAAGCCCCCAAAGACTCAAGGAATAAAAAATATCTTTAGGCATGAGACAAAATTGAGACATGATATCACAGCGAGCATCAAAAAGTGTAGTGTTTATTGAGACTTTAATTGTGGGAAACCAATTTGAAGGCTCAGAATTTATGGGAACATAATCATGGTAGGCCCTAAGAGTGTGATAGCAACTATCATGGCAGCAATACTAGTCTCAAGATGGTTCAGCCTAGCAAAAATACTTGTGAAAGAGGAATCAGACTTGCCAGGTGTACCATAGATCATGATTAATTTTCTTATAGCATCATAAGATTCATCCTCAGTACAAAGCAAAAAATCTTTTTCATCCGCAGCATCCAAAGCATATATATAACGAAGAGCAATACCGCGGTAGAAACTATCAATAACCAAGCTGAGGCTTACCTCAGGCTCAGTTTCCCTCTGGAAAGCAGAGATTCTAGATCAAGCTTCCTTAAAACTTTATTCACTTTTTTGCTTAAAAGTGGAGATTTCTACCATAGGGGAAATAAAGGCAGACCCCTACATGGCAGCAACTAGAGCAAGAACTATTTTTTGTGTGTTTTTGAATAAGGCAAGCAAAACAAGCTAGACTAATTTTTTGGTTTTTTTGAAAAGAGGCAAACAAAACCAAGCAAAAGAATCAAAGCAAACTAAAAACAAAGTAAATATAAAGGAGGTGAAGAACTCCCCTAGTGAATACGTCCTTAGCCTCCCTGGCAACGGCGCCAGAAAAGGTTGATGCAGCACTGAGTTGATGTAGGAGTGCTTCGTTAGGAACCCCAAGAGCAAGGTGTGAAGCAGCACAGCAGCAAGTTTTCCCTCAGTAAGAAACCGAGGTTATCGAACCAGTAGGAGGAAGGAAACGTCACACATGTGTTGCAAGCAACGCGGATACCTGCACAATACAAACTCAAGACTTTGCCCACAACGAATCAGTGAGGTTGTCAAGCTCACCTGTTTGCTGTAACAAAGGATTAAACGTATGATGTGGAAGGTAATGGTTTGCCGCAAGTAAACAAGTAACAATGGAAGATGTATCAATGGTAAAGATTGGACCAGGGTCCATAGTTCACTAGAGGTGCTCTCCTTAGATAAACAACATGGCATGAAGGGTCAACAAATTACAGCGGGGCAATTGACAGGAACTGAGCAAGGCATAACAATGCAATTACTAGCCAGAAAGATCATATGAGGTTGATTGGGCAATACAACAATATACATATACCGTCATCCAACTGCATTTATGACTACATGTCCACCTTCAGGTTATTATCCGAACCCCCTCCAGTATTAAGTTGCAAGCAATAGACAACTGCTTTAAGCAAAGTGTATAAGGTAAACAGTCCACATGTTCCATGAACAAGAGACCGTTGTTTTCTCCCTAGTAGCAACATCACATCTACAACCGAAGATATTATTGTCACTTCCCTTCAAAACTAGAGGCATGAACCCACTATCGAGAATAAATACTCCCTCTTAGAGTCACTAGCAACTACTTGGCCAAGATAACCACTAGCAACGGAGAGCATGCAAGATCACAAACAACACAAACATTATAGAATCATAAAGATAAAACCATTAATCAAACCAAAATAATAATCTCAATATCCATCGGATCCCCGCAAACACAACATGCATGATTACAAATAGATTAGATCTTGATCATGAACGGAGCTCACAAGATCTATACATGAAAGCACAAAGGAGGAGATACAACCATCTAGATACTACATGGACCCATAGTACAAGGTGGAACTACTCACGAATCAGACCGGGGAGAAGGCCTCCGGGATGATCTCCCCTCCACCAGGGTGCTGGGAAGAACTTCAGAGCCCCCCGATCTAGGGACGATGGTGGCAGCGGCTACAAACGGTTTCGTGGATTTCTAATCGAGTACTCAGGGTTTCTGCATCGGGGGCTTCTTATAGGCGAAGGGGAAAGACCGGGAGGCGACCAGGGTGCCCAAACCCTAGTCAGGCGTGGGGCTGGGCCCACCCATGCCTAGGGTGGGTCTGGCCCCCCTGGCTGGCCTTCCGGGCTCCCCTCTGGACTTCTTGTTCCCCACAGAAAGTTATTGATTGTGTCCTTCGTCCCGTCCAATTCCGAGAATATTTCTTTACTAACTTTTCTGAAACCAAAAATAGCAGAAAATAGGCATCTGGCACTGTTGCAACTTGTTAATAGGTTAGTACTAGAAAACATGTAAAAAGCACCTCAAAGTGTGGACAAGTAAAGCAAAGTAGATACTAAACAAGCATGGAGCATCAAAAATTATAGATATGTTCCCAACGTATCAAAGGGACATGAGATTTTCAGTTTATGATCTGTCAAGCATATAACTCATATTGGACCTCACTTTAAACTTAACCATCTGAAGATGCCCATGATAGGGGCAATGAGAGCTCAAAGCTAATGAGTACCATACTTTCAGCATTTGGAAGCATTTCAAACTTTTCAAAACTTTTTCACTTCTTTGTCGAGTCACCACTTATTCTATGAGCACCTTCTTGAGAGCATAGTTGTCATTCATAGTGTAATGTGCTTGTCTCAAAACTTGGTTAATTATGTCATGACTTTGATGCTTGTACCTTTGATATCTTTACTTCTAGTCTTTACTTGAACTTCAGAGGTGCCTTGACATTTATGTTTTGCTCCACCATCAAAGGCAAGCGAGATACCACTCTATAATACCTTCTTATGAGCATTGCAATGTTGCTTATGTTTATGTTTCATGCTACTTATTATTATTGTTCTGGAATCTCTTCATAGCTTGCAATGACTATTGAGTAGACTTAGTTGCATACTCCTTATTATGAATTGTCTAAGTAATGATCATATGTTGAGAATATATACATTACATGAAGTAAATGTGTTCGTGAAAGTTTCTTTTATCGCACTCAGTTTTCAACTAAATTGCTTGAGGACAAGCAATAAGCTAAGCTTGGGGGGAGTTGATACGTCCAAAACGTATCTACTTTCCCGAACACTTTTGCTATTGTTTCTCCTCTAAACTTGTGTGATTTTGATACAACTAACATGGAGTGACGCTATTTTCAGTAGAATTGCTTTGCTGACTAGTTTTTATGCAGAAAATCAACTTTCAGGAAAAATCCCGAAAAATATGCCAAAACTCCTATTTTACCAGAAGACTCATGGAGCCAGAAGACGAGACGGAGGAGGGCCACGAGGGGCCCACACCCCCTGGCAGCACGGGCCAGGATAGGCCGCGCCTAGGAGGGGTGTGTCCACCTTGGGCACCCCCTCGGCCTCCCTCTTCGCCTACATAAAGCCTTATAACCTAAAAACTCTGGGGGGGGTCAATGTTTTTCCAGAAAGAGTTCAGCTGCGCTGCCACCATCAGAAACCGCGATTCGGAACCAGAAACTCCATTCTGACACCCTGTCGGGACGGGGAATTTGGAGGAGATCATCGCCATCATCATCACCGATGCCTATCCATCAACCATCCATATTTCCCCCATCCATGAGTGAGTAATCCCCCGCTGTAGGCTATGGGGATGGTAGGGATTGGATGAGTTCTATCATGTAATCGAATAATATTGTTAGGGCATGATGCCTAGTATCTTTGTTAGTGCTATTTGACATTGTTGCAACTTGTTGTGCTTAATGCTTGTCACTAGGGCCCGAGTGCCATGATCTCAGATCTGAACATGTTATTGATTCATGATGATAGTATTGTTTGTGATCTTATCTGCAAATTGTGTACACATATTATTGTCCAAAACCAAAGGCCCCGAAGTGACAGAAATTGGGACAGCCGGAGGGGATGGCGATGATATGAGGATCACGTATGTTCACGGAGTGTTAATGCATTGCTCTGGTACTCTATTAAAATGATTACCTTAATTGCCAGTAGATTCCCTTGAGGCCCCGCTGCAACGGGCTGGCAGGACAAAAGATGTTGTGCAAGTTCTCATTGGGAGAACGTATGACTATATATGGGACACATGCCTATGATTGTTTAGTACTTGGATGTTTTATCTTATTTATCTACAATTGCCCTAGATCTTGATATTACATGAATAGTCTCATCCATGCAACGCCTATCCATCCATGTCTATGCCTACCGCACTCAAATCCTACTGTTTGCTACTATTGTTACTACTGCATTTGTTTTACTGCTGCTATTACTTTGCTATTGCTACTATAAAACTGTTGCTACTGATAAAATACTGTGAGCAAGATTATTTCCAGGTGCATCCGAATTGACAACTCAGTTGTTAAGGCTTATAAGTATTCTTTGGCTCCCCTTATGTCGAATCAATAAATTTGGTTATACTACCCTCGAAGACTTTTGCGATCCCCTATAGTTGTGGGTCATCTCACCCTGGCTAGCACCGTTAAGCACATCACTCGCATTCTGATACTTGGCTAGAAGCAGCTTATGCTAGAGGTTATGGCTTTCCTCAGGATTGGACAATCTCCAAATCCATTTGAGCATTAGCGCGTCATTGAGGATTCTAGAGTTTAGAACACCAAGACCATCCAGGTCTTTGGGTCGACGGACGAGTCTGGCCAATTAACCCAATGGTATTTTTTCTTATCACTAACTCCTTCCCAAAAAAACCTTGAAATGTGTTTTTCAAAACCATCATGCATGCCATCAGAGAGTAAGAAAAGGCTCATACAGAACATTGGGAGGCTAGATAGGGATGAGTTAACTAGCATCAATTTGGCAGCGGAAGAGATGAAGCGGCCCTGCCATGGGTCCACTTTGTGGCCCACTACAGCGACCAGGTTGTCCCAATCAGATCTAAACAAGCTCCTATCCGACATTGGGAATCCTAGATAAGTAAAGGAGAACACTCCCTCTTTACAGTTAAGGAGCCGGGAAACTCAAGACCTTTTCGCCCGATCAACTCTAAGCACAAAGGCTTCACTTTTAAGGAAATTGATCTTAAGGCCAGAGGCAATTTCAAAGCAGAGTAGGATAATCTTGATATTGGAAGGCATTGG
Source organism: Avena insularis (assembly GCA_023614405.1). Taxonomy (NCBI): domain Eukaryota; kingdom Viridiplantae; phylum Streptophyta; class Magnoliopsida; order Poales; family Poaceae; genus Avena; species Avena insularis. The sequence goes on from CM042693.1 coordinate 20,989,922, forward strand.
TCGTTCAGGTCCAAAAGTAGGATAGTATCGTCTGCATACTACAGGTGGGATACCCCTCCTGGGATTAGGTGGGGCACCACTCCCTGAACGTGTCTCGGGACAGAAACCCTGTCTAGAATAGCTACGAGAGCATCCGCGCCAGGAAATCGAAGAGGAGAGGGGAGATTGGGTCGCCTTGACGTACTCCCATCTTATTTCTAAAGAATGGGCCAACTGCATCGTTGATGTTAATGGCTGTTTGGCCACCCGTAACCAGTTGCATCAGTCTATGAACTGCTCCTGAATCGAAACCCTTTTATTTCAGGGCATTGCGGAGAAAATCCCAGCTCACTTTCTTGATTCTAAAGAACCCTTTCTTGATTCTTCTCACTTGCGAATCACCTTCATCCACCAATCCTTGACTTATTTATACCAAACACACTGCTCATGTCACGTGATCTTATATTGCCTTGCCTGTTTTAGGAAGGTCCAAAAGTATCCCATTTACATTGTTAAGAAAGAAAAGATAATGCCATATAGTAGTGGATAACCATTTATCCAACAACCAAAGCAAAGTAAGAGCATCTCTAGCCGCCCAGGGCCGGATCATAAGGCGAGGCGGAGGGGCGCTCGCCCCGGCCCCCAAGAGGTAGGGGCCACGGTCCGAGACTTGTATGTGTATCTATACTTGTCTTCTTCTCTTGAGACCCAACAGGGTGAAATAATTATAAAAATACATATGACCAAGCTATATCCTATTATATATACTCTGACTTCGCTTTTTGAAAAATAATTTAAAATTTTGTATAAAAAGAGGGAAGCACAAGTTTCATTTAAGAAACCCATAGAGAGGCATCATTCAACTTCGATCGCGAGGAACAACATCAACATCGTCCCAATAAATACTCTAGCATTTCTAAATATTTTTTCTCGACGCCCCCATTTCTGTGGTCTCTCCAAATATGCATAACACCATCCCTCATCTGCCTTACAAAGTTGTTAATATTCATTAGTGGAGAATAACGATGTAAACACATAACTATATCATTCCACAAGCAGCTCTCCTCCAATTCTTAACGGGTCTACTTGTTCCCATCGTCCATGTTTTAAATACTATTTCATTTTATTATTAATTCAGTGCCTATTGGGTCTATGCTTCTACTCATTTTTTGCACATGTATATGAATTTGCTACTTCCATAATTTTGTTCTTTGATTATTTTAGAGATACATATGTATATACACGTGTACATGGTAAATATTTTACTCAATCAATAGAAATGAGTAGTTTCGAATATCTTCACCGAGATTCCAAAGATTATGGATCTATCAAATATACATATTTTATAATTTTTAGAGGCCTAAGAACGTTAATTATGTTGAAAGTTTTAATAATGCTATTTTTAGCATAGATATTAAAGATATATTTAAAAAAATCTGAAGTAGGGGGGCCATTGCCCTACTCCCCTTAACTCAGTAAAATTTTGCCACTTTAAATAAGGGCTCTTTGGTGCTATGTTGCCTTGTCTAGGTCCTCTAAAATCTATGGACTGGTCCTACAACCGCGAGTTAATTGGATAAAACTACCACAATTAGGACTGTCGGGACGAGTCAGTACCATTTTCGTTAATTTTTGCGAGTCAGTACCAGTTCTGAGTCATAGTGTTGCAAAGTGTACTAAATTTTGTCTAATAGTATTTTAACACGCTTTCTGACAGCTTAGGCCCATCTGTAAGTGCTGAGTCGGCGGCACGTGTCTAGGAGGAGCTGAGGTGGAAGTGGGGTCCACCTGTCAGACATATCTTATATTATTTTTTATTTTTCTCTCTTATTTTACTATTTACCGCCCGTGGGTCCCACCCGTCGGCCTCTCTATTTTTCCCCTCCGCCTTCTTCTTCCTCCAATCGGCCTTCCTCCATCTGGTAGCGAGCAACCCCATGGCTGGGCAAGATACAGGCGGCGACAAGAGTCGGGGCCGTCGAACTACCTCGACCTCCTCCTCGCGCAGCTCTCCCCCTGCACGCACGTCAAGGCCAACAGCCCGCGTGCCGCCGAACTCGCGCGCGCCGCGCCCGCCTTGTCGCCGCCGCCACAGCGCTCGCCGCGTGCTAGCTCGATGAGGCGCCCGTCGTCGCCGCCACAGCGCTCGCCGCGTGCTAGATCGATGAGGCGCCCGCCATCGCCGCCGCGCACCAGGCCGCCTTCCCCGAGGCGCCCTCCGAGCAGGACGTCATCATCGTGCTCAACACGGTCGTCGGCAGCACGGCCATCGCCGTGCTCGCGCTAGCTGGTTCCTCGGGAACGCGGAGGTGCGCAGCAAGGTCATCCTCTACAACGTCGTGTTCAAGGCACTGCGCAAGAGGCGGCGCTGGAGCGAGACAGAGGCGCTCTGGGACGAGATGCTGCGGGACGGCATGCGGCCGGACAACGCCACCTTCTCCACCGTTATCAGCTGCGCGCGCACCTTCGGCCCGCCAGGCAAGGCCGTCGAGTGGTTCGAGAAGATGCCCGAGGCAGGGTGCTCGCCGGACATGCTCACCTACTCCACCATGATCGACGCGTATGGACGCGCCGGGAACGCCGACATGGCGCTCTGCATGTACGACCGTGCGCGCGCAGAGAGGTGCCTGCTCGACCCTATCATATGCGCCACGGTGATCAAGGTGCATTCCACCGGCAGCAACTTTGATGGCGCACTCAACGTGTTTGAGGAAATGAAGGCGGTCGGCGTCAAGCCAAACCTGGTTCTGTACAACACTGTGCTGGACGCCCATGGGCAGAGCCATGCGGCCATGGGTGGTGAAGACCATCCACAGGGAGCAGCAGTTCGTGGCGGGAGCGTTCATGGCGGCGGCAAATAGGTGTGCGATGGAGACGAATGAGTACCGGTGAAGACGTACGAGCCGAGGTCCCATTGATTTGGTCAACGGGTCCTGTGTGGAAAAATATTTTTAGAAAAAAATAAAGGATAAAAACGAGCCCACGTCCAACTGATTACATGACACTGTGGCTGCCATGTATGCTGTCAAGTCATCCTTGCAGATGGGCTCCACCAGTCAGGCTGATGTCAAAATGCCCTTAGCCGTGAATTGTCTGATTCATAACATTGTAGTCCAAAAATTGGTACTGACTAGCTAAAATTATCAATATTGGTACTGACTCGTAGTCAAAGCCACAATTGTGGTAGTTTTATCCAAAATTAACTCTACAGCCGTCCCTTCCTTCCATACTACGTCTGGCGGTAGTTTTTTTTTTTTTTTGCTAAATGGGGGGTGTCGGCGTAGAGGTGAGCGCATCGTCCAGCCGCCCCCATACGCTTCCATAGCCAATCTTACAAATAAATTAAAATTTTACAAAATTATCTTTCTATCAGAACTATCAGATGGACTCCAGATGATGACGATACGGGAGAGTGTGCGAGTGGGTGGTGCGGCGACACGGCGTTTCTATCGACAGGGGAACAGGGCCGCCTGGGGGAGGGGAGCACTACAGCGACGAAGTATCATAAACAAGGGGTCTGGGAGCCGTCCTCTTGAAGAACTTTAGGCTTCTGAGATCAACAAGGACATGGCGTTTTCAATGGGATCGGATAGAAGCTTGTGTTTGAAAGCTGAAACCACGTGTTATTGACTGATTGTGTACTCTTGTATCAAAAGTGAAACATACTGTTAGTAGCCACGATGGTTCAAAACCTGCAAATATTTACACGCCGTAATCACGTTCCACGTGGCTCGTTAACCTCCCCCGGCAAAAAAAAAAGTGAAAATACTGGCCGCAATCCGAACGCTGGCGCCGTCCACGGGAACAACGGGCATCGTGTGTCCACATCCACACGACCCTTTCCGGCCCAGACCCGAAAACCAGCTCACCATATTTATGGATCTAATCGCAACTGTTGCTCCGGTAGAGCCCGAAAGATTCCGCCGCTCTGAAAGCACGGTGTGCCGGTCGCCAAACAGCCACCAAAAACCCACCGAGAACGCAGTCTTTCTCTCCTACCAATACGAAATCCCTTGTTTCGTAGCGATAATAAACCAAGACAGAGACGGTCAGACGAGGGAACACGCGGAACGAGAAGGAGAGCCACCCCCCTTGTCCGCTCCCCGGATCTTGCTGCTGCGTCTCGCTCGCCAATCGCCATGTGTGGCCGCGGACGGCGCCGTCGCGGCGGCTCCGACGCGGCGGTGGCAGGGTCGGGCGGGTGGGGGTTCTGCACGACCGCGCTCGCCGTCGTGGCCCTGGCGGCCGCCGCGGCGATCGCGTTCCTGGAGAGCACCACCGCCGGCGCCGGCGGCGTGGCCTACGCGGGCGACGGGTGGCTCCACGAGTGCGCCAAGTGGGACGCCGAGGGCGGGCGGTTCCTGGTGTCCACTTTCTTCGGCGCCGGCGTGGCCGAGGTGCGCGTCGGGGCGGGGGCCGCGGAGGAGCGGGTCGTCGTGGCGGACCCCGAGGTGGCCGGGAGGCTGGCGCTGGGGATCGCCGTGGACACGCGCAGGCGGCGAGTCCTTGTGGCCTACGCCGACCGGCCGCCGCGGTTCGGGTACGCCGCCGTGGGCGCGTACGACCTCGGCTCGGGACGCCGCATCTTCCTCGCTCGCCTCGACGGGCCAGGTACGTCTTCCCCCGGATGGTCGCTGACTAGTGGGCCCGGCTCCGCGCCGTCGGCGTCATGAGCCGTTGGGAATGTGATGCGGACATTCCATTGGAAAGTGGAGGATGAGTGGATTCGAGCCTGGGCATGTGCATTCATCGTGTCCACAAGTCCATGAAAGTGTAGGGCTCTGTGGTTTCAATTCTTTTCTCGGACAAACACATAAATGGAGACAGCTACCGTCACATTTTTGGACCATGCTGCTGGAATCCACACTGGATTACTCACTTTGTTGGGAACAAAGTGCAGTCAGAGCAGTCTGCACAAATCAAATCAGACAGCCTCAATGACTAACATGTTCTGTTTCAGCTAAGGTGTTGACATCAACAATTCAACAGTGAAGCACTAAACACAGATCCCCTTTTACAATTAAACTACGGTAGTATAGTACTCTCTCCGTTCAAAAATATACTACTAAGACATTTTAGCTTTGTAAAATAAATGTCACAAACTCTATAATTTCGTTTTGCCTGCTTCATGTTTCAAGCTGTATTGTCGAGTGGTACTTAACTGGTCGCTGGTCTGTGTTTCATCCGCGCACGTGCAGGCGAGTCCTCGTTCGCAGACGACGTGGCATCCGACGAGGACGGCAACGCGTACGTGACCGACATCAAGGGCAACAAGATCTGGAAGGTGAGCCCGGACGGCGAGCCGCTCCCCGCCATCACGAACGCCACCTTCACCCAGCGTCCCGGGATGGGGAACAACCTCATCGGCGTCAACGGCATCGTCTACCACCCCAACGGCTACCTCCTCGTCATCCACACCTCCGGGGGCGACCTCTTCAAGGTGGACCCCAAGACGGGGGCCGTGAGCGTCGTCAAGGTGCGGGGCTCCCTGAAGAGGGGCGACGGGCTGGAGCTGCTCTCCGGGACGAGGCTGGCCGTCGCCGGCATGCCGACCCGGCTCGTCGAGAGCTCCGACGACTGGGAGACCGCGAGTGTCACGGGCCGGTACGTCGGGCCGGCGCACCGGGTCGGGTCGTCGGCCACGGTGAAGGACGGAGATGTGTACGTCAACCACATCTTCGGATTCGGATTCGGCACGAAGAAGACGCACGTCATTGCCAAAGCGGTGTTCGCGCCTTTGTAGCTAGGCCGCCCGGCGGCGCTTCTGGGCACTCCAGCGCGGTGATCGCGTTAACGATGCCTTTTCGACTCTAATTCGTTGTCGTTCATAGACAGAGCCTCTCTACTGTAACATTTGCCTGAAATTTATTCAAATTCAGTCGCAATTTGTAGTCTTTCTGCTCCGTTCCCAGAAATACAAGGTGCATACTTATGTGTACCGGTGGAATCGGGCCAACAGTATAACGAGGACTGCTCTTTCCCCACTCAGGTTCTCTGTCGGGAAGTTGCTCCAAGGAGGACATAGTACAAGTATCCATGATTAGCGGATCTGGTTACAAGCTGACGGGCCTCCGCCGTATTCATTCGCCCACTACTTTTTTGAGGGTAAAACAAAGCTTTATTAATCAACAACAGGGGTTAAGTCACCTGCTACAAAACCAGCTATTTCTGCTGGACATTCGTTCTCCCAATACATGATATTATTACCACTACAAGATTTGCCAAGCTTGGCTATTTCATGCACTACCTGATTAGCCGATCTTCTACAAGCTCGAACCTCACAAGTAGAGAACCACATCTTCAATTGGATTTTTAAATCTTCAATTACGTGAGCATGGTGGGAGTAGTCTGGTGCTCTTCGGTTCAGTGCTTGCTCAATCAATTGAGAATCAGTCTCAAAGACAGCATGGATGACACCCAGTTCAGTTGCAAGAATGATCGTCTCCTCCAACGCCCGAAGCTCAACTGAGAAGGGATCATGCGCATGTTCTGCTCTACCTGCCTTCGCCACCACGACTTCTCCAGTTCCGGTTCTTGCAACTACGCCCCATGCACCATCTTTCTGGCCCGATATAAAAGCCCCATCCGTATTGAATTTAATGGCATTCCCTTCCGGAGGAACTCCTCCTCGCCTGAATCCTTCCTCTTTTTTTGCCAAAGCACTGCATATACTCTGCTGCCATGCATATCACATTGTGAGCGACAACAGCTGCCTCCAAAGGCTTCTCTCCCTCTCTAGCTTTATTCCTTTGGTGCCACCACAACCACCACATGACCACAACTTCCAATCTGCACCGGTGATCCAGCTTCCAAATTTCATTCATTGTATCATTAATCCCATCACATTCTTCTAGGCTTATTCTAACGTGTTCCAGACCAAGGGCCCTCCATATTGGTTTCACTTCCTTGCAGCGAATAAACAGGTGTCCTCCATCTTCATGTATCATATTACACATGATACATTTTGGATCATCAATTTTAACTCCTCTTCTAATCAGATTATTACGCAAACGTAGAGAATTATGCTTGCATCTCCACAAGAAATGCTTAATCTTTCTTGGGCATGGGAGTTCCCACATTCTCAACCATGAACGGTCCCCTTTATCCTGGAGCGTTGCAGGCGCAAACGAGCTGCTACCCTGACCTCCATCCTCTTCCATCTCTTCTATTTCCCTCTGGAGCTTGTACGCTTGTTTAACTGAAAACAGTCCCTTTGAATCAAAATGTCATGCCTGAAAGTCAACCATGCCCTCCCTCAAAGGTATGCTTTTAATTATGTCAGCATCAACTCGCCAGAAAGTGTCATCAACTAACTATCACTAGTAGAAAACAGGACACTAGTCCCGGTTTGTAAGAGGCTTTAGTCCCGGATTGCAATCCGGGACTAACGTATCGGGACTAAAGGTTAGGCCTTTAGTCCCGGTTCTGTTACAAACCGGGACTAGATTGTCTTCACATGGCCCCGCTGCGCGCGCTGGACTGGAGGATATTTAGTCCCGGTTCGTAACTCTTCTGCCGCGGCAGCGTTTTGCACCAAACTGCTGTCGCGACAGGAGGTGGGGTTTTAGGGTTTTCTTTTTTTTGTGTTTGATTATTTTTCATTTTGTGTTTTCATATACATATTATTCTACGCTACTACATGTTGTATACATTGATGCATATATAATATAATTTCACTCACGATAACATAAATACATATAAATATATACACAACCGAGACTAGAGCTCGTCTAATTGATTTACACCAAGATCATCATTACAACAGATACTGTCCTTTTGTATCTATCCACGATTACACGAAGGTCTATCTACGTTGTACTCTCCTTTTGAGTTTATGACGTCCCTGAGCAAAAATCCCGACAACTCCTCTTGAATTGCTAGTAGGCGTTCATGTGGTAGGAGCTTATCCCGCATCGTATCCAACTATATATAAAAAAGTAGATCATTATAAATGGAACTCAATAAAAACTATGGTATAAAATAAATTGCGAATATATTGTTTACGTACTTGAAGAAATTATGTGCGCTTCTCCATACACCCACGAATGAACTCGCATATGTAATATCCACATAAATTAGTCCCCTGTGGCTGTGTCGCACACTTTTCGATCGAAAATATAATTCAATCAGATAATAATCAAGCATGATAATTGTAAGAATGATAATTATAATATCCATATAAATTAGTCCCCTAGCTCTCGTACTACTTACCGGACCGTACGAAAAGTGAGCTCCTCACGCCATTCACCCTGAACCTCCTTCGTGAACCTTTTCCAAACTCTGTCCAGCAAAAAAGAAATGAATGAGTTGTTAATTAGTTTACATCTCAGAGAATGAACGAAAGAGACAGATATAGTGATTGAAATTACTTTTGGAGGCAATCAATTATGTTGCGGTAGTCTTCCATCGGCTTCTTTAACGAGTCCGAGATTTCAACTTTTGCACGGTCAACGTTAATGTTTAGAAGAATCCAGTGGAAGCTGCGCACGTTATATACACTTAACATCGAGTAAACAAAAATTGAATATGTACAAGACAGTAAGACTCTTACCCATAGTTGTAAGAAAATAGTATATGTGTCTTGTAATGTTGCTCCATTAAAAACATTAGCAAGTTATCCTCCGTTTCCTCGAGGTTATTTATTAGCGTATGTCCATTAACTCTGTTTGGGTCAACGAACCCAATGCTGTAGATTGACTTTCTTCTACATTCTTGAATCTTCATTCTGCATATATAATAGCATACAGAAGGAGCTATAGTGAGGATAACAACAGGAAATGAATTGAACGAGCTGAGTTAGTGACTTAATTACTTACAGACAATATATGCTGAGGAGGGACTTGTCGAGGGCGTCTAGGTTGAATAACTGAAATAGTTCACAAAGTTCAATGGAGATCTCGTCTGGACGGAAGTATTCCTCTCCAACTTTACATAGGAGAAATTGTCTCCCTTCCTTTGTGACTTTCAAGTACCAGATATGCAACAGTCGCATATGTGTTGGCAGATCATCGAATACCTCATCGCTGACCAGAGGCTCCCCGTAGACAAATTTTCGTGCTATTGGTCCCTTGGCGATATTATCTCCGCCGGTTAGAAGTGCTTCGACCGGCACGTTATACTCCTTGGCTAATTTAATAGCTAATTCCATATCTATTCCACCTTGTGTGGGCTGGGGTAACACCTTGAGCGGGGCAATGGATTGTTTTGCCTGTTTGCCGAGCTGGACAACTTCTTTTAATTTTCTCCCACTTGCAGTACTGCTTGATGACTTCGTAAGACAGCGTGTATAGTCATCTTTCCTATTTAACACATGTTGGGGTGGTTGCTCAAGGAATGCCTTGAAGTGTTTCTTGACTTTTGGATCAACTAGCACCTGTGGCTCGGGTTGTTTTGGTGCAAAATGGGCCTTCACTTTGGCCCGGGAGATCACCGCGCTTTTCTCATCGGTCCGGTGATAAGCTAACTTGGGAGGAGGCGGCGGTACTCTTGGGAGGGGATCTTGTCGTTTTCGGCGTCAGGTCTCCCTCGACGTAGCGGTGTTATTCTTCCACTTTCCTCCCTTTGATTCAGTGGGCGGAGGCGGAGGCGCCGGAGATGGAGATGCAGTCGCGCTGCGATCCCTCTCAGGAAGGGGTGGACTATTGTTTCTTGGTGGAGACGGTGGACTCGGAGGTGATGGTGGCCTTGGAGGTGATGAATTGCTTCTCGGAGGAGAAGATTTCCTTGGCGCCCAGCCTGGAAACACGATGTGTTGTTTTTTCCAAAGAATGATCCCACCCTCCACTTCTCCAAGTGATTTCTCCCATTCGCCTGCAGGGATGTCAAGCTCAAGTGATCGACATGTCAGTTCAACTTCATCCACACCGACATGAGCATAGCCAGCTGGAATCTGACTTCCATGGTAGGTCGCTTCCGGTGGACAAGGTAAAGCAAAGCCGAGCGCCACCTTCATAGAAATGTTCTTCACTATGACATGTAGCTCACAAGCTGTCCTTGCCTCGACTTCATCCACGGGGTAGCGAACCATCGTTGCACCGGCCGTATCATCTATCACCGGTGCATTATTGTCCATCAGCATTGGATTATTAGCTTGTACCTCCGTGGAAGCCACGCTGCTTCTCTGCTTGAGATGGGTCCACCGGACTGTCTAACGCAGGATCTTGCTGTCAGGCCAGTACTCTAAGTTCATTAATCTGCTCCTGCTGCAGCTTGAACATGGCTTGAAATTCCTCGTTCCTTTTTTCAACCGCCTCCAACCGCGCTGCCTCCTCCGCCTTCTGTCGGTTCATTTTTCTGGATCGGATTCTATAAGTGTCGATGTCAGCGGGAAACCCTGTCTTCCATGGAACAGATGGGCCAAAGCCTTGTGTTCGTCCAACTTTTTCAGGATTCCCGAGGGCATATGTCAGCTCATCGTTCTCTCTGTCGGGAATGAACTTTCCATCTTTTCTCAGTTGTATCACTTTAACAAGTTCATCTTTGGGTTTAGTAATGGCCTCCTTTGTAACAATAATCTCCCCGGTTTCAGTGTCATACGACCCCCCATGCCCAAGGAGCCAATTTTTTGACCTCACGGGCCACTTATTTGTAGCTGGCGTGACCCCTTTTTTACGCATTTCTTCCTCGGTTTTTCCCACTTCGGCGCGGCCGTCTTGTAGCCACCTGTCCCCATAGTATGGTGATATTTCTTTTTGGCCGCATTTATCTTATTCTTTTCTGACTTGGCCGTAGCTGCTTCTGATTCCTTGTATTTCACAAATGGGGTCCAGTTATCCCGCTGCTTCTCCAGCGGGCCAGTGAATGGTGGAGTCAGCCCCTTCTTGGCAAAGTTGTTGTACAATCTTTTCTTCCAGTCCTTGAACTGTCCGCCCATCTTCTTAAGGGCCCACTTTCTGACTTGCAACCTCAATGCCTCAGTGAGTTCAGGAGTGTCCAATTCAGGCAGAGAGAAGTGTGCCATGAGTGAATTCCAAAGACCGTCTTTGGCTCTGTCATCGACAAAAGTTTCTCCAACTCGATCACTTTTCTTTCCTGGCTTATTCCACTTCTGAGTAGTGATCGGGATGGCGTCCCTGACTATCGCTCCGCATTGGTATACAAATACACTTGCGGCCTCTTTCGGCTCCAAAGGTTCGCCGACCTCAGACACTAGATCAATGGTGAAACGCATACCATCGGCCAACTTTTTGGTCGGGCCTCGTTTCCTTGTAGAAGATTCGCCTGATGCGGAGGTCTAAGAGAAGAAACATTCGTTAGTACATATATATATGAATCAACTAATGCATCTACTAGCTCGTGATCAGTAGAGGCTTTATATACCTCGCCGGTCTTTGCTATGGTGGTGTCTCCACCGTCAGTTCCACCGTCGTCTCCACCAAAGAATTCGTCATAGTCGTCTCTTCTGTCGGCTTCATCCAAGTTGAGGTATTGGGAGCCATCATCATCTCCATCATCGTCTGCTCCATCATAATGGTAACCTCCTGTACCCTCATCTATCATGTTGTACATGATGTGCTCTTTGTTGTCTCTACCGTCCATAACTTAACTAATACAGAAGAAAGATAAGTCCATTTTTCTTAATGCGATAAAATAAAGGAAGATAAAGTAATCCAGCTTAAACAATGCGATAAAGAAAGATAAAGTACCAATTAAACAACAATACATCTCGAATAATCCATCTAGTACAATAATAAAGTATCACTTAAACAACAATACAACCCTATTACACATCTAGCTAGCTCAGCGAAGACGTCGAGCCCCGGCTACTGAGCCGCGGGAGGTGTGCACCCAAAGTGTAGGAACCATCACCGGAGAATATCTCGGGTAAGGTGCCTGAAGAAGCTTCCAGGTATTGGCGTCCCGGACTCCTAAAATGTGCATGTAGCACCGGACGTGCTCGTCCTCCTCCCTGACACGACGTTGTACCACCTCGTCGGGGGCCGGCTCCCTCTGCATCGCACCTGGACCACTCGACCGCCACCACAGAAGATCTGGGTCGACGACGACACCCGGATTCCTCACGAGACGACGTCCCCCGGCTGGTAGCACCTCCCTTGCCAGCCCGACGGAGCCTAGCCCCGTGGATGCCCGGTGACACTATTAGTAGCGCTCTGGGGGTCACGCCGAGTGAACGAGGATGAGGAATCGGCATATTCCTAAACACTAAATTAAACCTATATACTTTAAACATGATGAAAATAAATAGTATCAACTAAAATAAACTATATTAAACACTAACTAAATTCACTAACTAAAATAAACTATATTAAACACTAACTAAAATCCTAAAATTCACTAACTAAGAAAAATTAACTAACTAAAATAAACTATATTACACTAACTAAATTACACTAACAAAATAAAATATATTAAACACTAACTAAAATATCTAAGAAAAAATTACACTAAACTTACTAACTAATTAACCCTAAAATAACCCTAACTAATTAACCCTAAAATACACTAACAAAATTATATACACTAACTAATTAACACTAACAAAATTAACACGTACTACTAAACTAGAGCTACTCATGGGAGGGCGGCTCGGGTGGAGGACGGTGAGCGAGGATGGCACGCTGGCATGGTAGCACGGGCTCGCGCGGCGCGGGGGAGGGGCGGCGCGAGAAGGGGTGGCGCGAGAAGGGGCGCGAGCGCGACCCGGTGGTTGGCGGCGTGGCAGAGCGGCGAGGAGGAAGACGGCGGCGCGGGGTCGATCTATGCGTTCCGGTTTGGTGCACGAACCGGGGCGCACGGGGTGGGTATAAATACCCACCCCCTTTAGCACCGGTTGGTAGCACAAATCGGGACTAAAGGGGGACCTTTAGCCCGGGTTGGTAGCACAAACCGGGGCTAAAGGGTTTTCACAGCCAAGCGTTCATGTGACCACACTTTAGCCCAGTTTGTCCTACCAACCCGGGCGAAACGGCAAAAAATTCAAAAAAGGTTTTGAAAAAGGTTTTAAAAAAGGTTTTTTAAAAAGGTTTTGAAAAAGGTTTTAAAAAAGGTTTTTAAAAAAGCTTTTTAAAAAGCTTTTTAAAAAAGGTTTTAAAAAAGGTTTTTATTTTTTAAAAGGTTTTTATAAAAGGTTTTGAAAAAGGTTTTGAAAAAGGTTTTAAAAAAGGTTTTTATAAAAGCTTTTTAAAAACCTTTTTTAAAATTAATTAGTATATGCCTGTTTAAAACCTTTTAAAAAACAAAAAACCTTTTTTTAAAACCTTTTTCAAAACCTTTTATAAAAACCTTTAAAAAAAATAAAAACCTTTTTTAAAACCTTTTTAAAAAGCTTTTTTAAAAAGCTTTTTAAAAACCTTTTTCAAAACCTTTTTAAAAAACCTTTTTTAAAACCTTTTTCAAAACCTTTTTTGAATTTTTTGCCGTTTCGAACTTAGGTCAAAACGGTGTGCGTGAAGATAGGGGATGAGAATGTTAGAACTTGCATTGGATCTCTGAAAAAAACGACATATTATGAGTCTAAAAATGATTTTTTTCGAAAAATCACGGACGTTAGATCACGTACCTGTAGTTTAAACCAGACCCACTTTCTACCGATTCGGCAGACATTTGTCTTTTTCACCCGGGAAGGACAGAAAGGTTTGAGATCCCCCGGTTGGGATATAGTTCACGTAACTTGGTCTACTATTTTACAAAAATGGGATGGTAGCATTCTCAGAATCAGATTTTGGTGGTCGCTTCAATAAAACGACTGTCTTTTTGCTCGGAAAATGGAAAATTGCTTTTCCGAGCGACGAAAAGAAAAACTTCCTCCTGCAACATTGTTCTACATCTCAATATACACATGCATGCACAATATGGGCACTGTATCACAAACTATGCCACGATTCAACAAATAACATCTGTCTCTTGGACCGAAAGCCATGAGACCTCGAACATGATAGGTCATTTTGTGAAGGTTTTTTGGAGACATAATCAGTATACCAAGTTTGATATTTTTCCTTGCAACTATGTCACATAATATCACACCACGTGAAGGATTTACATTGTTCGGACCTTTTTTGAATTTTTTATGCCCGTTTTGAATTTTTTGCCGTTTCGAACTTAGGTCAAAACGGCGTGCGTGAAGATAGGGGATGGGAATGTTAGAACTTGCATTGGATCTCTGAAAAAAGACATTGTGAGTCTAAATATGATTTTTTCAAAAAATCACGGACGTTAGATCATGTACCTGTAGTTCAAACCAGACCCACTTCTTACCGATTCGGCAGACATTTGTCTTTTTCACCGGGGAAGGACAAAAAGGTTTGAGATCTCCCGGTTGGGATATAGTTCATATAACATGGTCTACTATTTTAGAAAAATGGGATGGTAGCATTCTGTAACTGCATTTTGGTGGCTGCTTCACAAAACGACCCGTCTTTTTGCGCTCGGAAAATAGAAAATGGCTTTTCCGAGCGACGAAAAGGAAAACTTCCTCCTGCAACATTGTTCTACATCCCAATATACACATGCATCCATAATATGGGCATCGTATCACAAACTATGCCGCGATTCAACACATAACATCCATCTATTGGACCGAAAGCCATTAAACCTCGAACATGATAGGTCATTTTGTGAAGGTTTTTTGGAGACATAATCAGTATACCAAGTTTGATATTTTTCCTTGCAACTATGTCACATAATATCACACCACGCGAAGGATTTACATTGTTCGGACCTTTTTTGAAATTTTTATGCCCTTTTTAAATTTTTTGTCGTTTCGAACTTAGGTCAAAACGGCGTGCGTGAAGATAGGGGATGCGAATGTTAGAACTTGCATTGGATCTCTGAAAAAACGACATATTGTGAGTCTAAAAATGATTTTTTCAAAAAATCACGGACGTTAGATCATGTACCTGTAGTTCAAACCGGACCCACTTCCTACCGATTCGGCAGACATTTGTCTTTTTCACCCGGGAAGGACAGAAAGGTTTGAGATCCCCGGTTGGGATATAGTTCACGTAACGTGGTCTACTATTTTAGAAAAATGGGATGGTAGCATTCTGTAACTGTATTTTGGTGGCTGCTTCACAAAACGACCTGTCTTTTTGCGCTCGGAAAATGGAAAATGGCTTTTCCGAGCGACGAAAAGGAAAACTTCCTCCTGGAACATTGTTCTACATCCCAATATACACATGCATGCACAATATGGGAACCGTATCACAAACTATGCCGCGATTCAACACATAACATCCGTCTCTTGGACCGAAAGCCATGAAACCTCGAACATGATAGGTCATTTTGTGAAGGTTTTTTGGAGACATAATCAGTATACCAAGTTTGATATTTTTCCTTGCAACTATGTCACATAATATTTTTCCTTGCAACTATGTCTCTTGTACCACCGCTTCCTGCCCTTTCCCTCTGAATGGTGCTTTTAGTCCCGGTTGTAGCCACTAACCGGGACTAAAGATATTTCTCGCCATATCCCACCGCTTCCCGCCATGTTTTCCTGCCCTTTCCCTCCGAACGGTGCTTTTAGTCCCGGTTGTAGCCACTAACCGGGACGAAAGATATTTCCCGCAATATCCCACCGTTTCCCGCCATGTTTTCCAGCACTTTCCATCTATATATAGGCCGACCACGCCATGGCTATCCATACATCCACACCTTCCTCTCTCACAACTATGGGCAGTGCCTACTGGGCCATTCTGACCCTCGAGGAGACCCAGGCGTTGTGGGCCTCCAACTACCCTTGCCCGCCGGGCTACCAGCCAGCCGCTGGTTGGATGCTGAGCGCTGGAGGGGTTCCTGTCCCTCCTGTGCCTCAAGGCTCCGCCCGACCGGCGGCCATCACGAACCACTTCTACCACGAGCTCACGCCGGAGCAGCGGATGGATCCCCAGTGGGATCCCGACAACTATCACACCTGGAACGCCTTCTTTGCTAACCGACGGGAAAGGGAGCTCGCCAGGTACGAGGGTGATGGCCCGCCCCGGTGAACCACAATGAAGCCGGTCGGCGTCTGTGGTGGGCGAACCGTACTATCATCAGCGTGATGCGCTACATCACTGGGGGAGACCATCCTTGCCTGCGGTGCCCATAAGTCTACCCGCCACAGAGCCACAAGAAGGCCCCTCCCCTCCCCGGCGGTAGCAGCATCGTCTTCCATGAGACTCCTCCCCCGCCCGCCGTGAATCCGAGGCCGGAGTGGCAGGTGCCCCTAGTATATGCCATGGCTGGGCTGAGGATCTCTAGAGTGGCAGGTGACGATGATGATGATGATGACGATGACGAAGAAGACCCTGAAGCTGTGTACTATAGGACTAGGCATGATTATGACTAAAGGGGGTGGCTTTAGTCCTCAGTGTTAGCTAGTCCCGGTTTGTCCCGATTTTTAATATTAATAAATGTCTATGTGTTACCTAGTCTACAGTTTTGGTACCTGCCTACAGCAATCTCAGAAATTCCTTTATTAACCATGGAGCATCTTCCTTTAATAAGTGAAAAATAGGATTAATTCACAAAAGGTTTAATACATTACATCACCAACATCCACATCTAGTGTTTTGGTTCTCTTCTTGTCCGTAACCATGGAGCATCTTCCTTATTTAGCGATATGCTTGGGTCAGTTTTCACTTTGAATGGCAGAATTTCATGAAATTTGCCATAATCTTCTGACATGTCTGTCCTGTCCTCAACTCCCACCATGTTTCTTTTTCCTGAAAGAACTATGTGGCGCTTTGGCTCATCGTATGATATTATATTCTTTTGCTTATCTTTCCTTTTTCTCGGTCTAGTAGACATGTCCTTCACATAGAAAACTTGAGCCACATCATTGGCAAGGACGAATGGTTCATCTCCGTACGCAAGATTATTGAGATCCACTGTTGTCATTCTGTACAGCTGGTCTACCGTTACCCCACCTCCTGTCATCTTGACCCATTTGCATTGAAACAATGGGACCTTGAAATTAGGACCATAGTCAAGTTCCCATATGTCCTCTATGTAACCATAATATGTGTCCTTTTTCCCATTCTCGTCCGTTGCATCAAATCGGACACCACTGTTTTGGTTGGTGCTCTTTTTATCTTGGGCGTGCGTGTAAAATATATTCCCATTGATCTCGCACTTTGGAAAGTAAATATAGTTGAAGATGGAGACCTGGCCAACAAGTACAACTGATCTCCAAAAGTGGTGTCATTCATGAGATGTGTCTGCAACCAACCGCCGAAAGTATTCATGTGTTCATCTCTAATCAACTTTGTCATCGCTTCGGTAGTTCGAGCGTACAATATTCTTGTGTACCTCGATATATGGAGCCACCAAGGTGGAACTTTGCAGAATTGTATAGTGTGCTTTAGTGAAAGAATGTCCGTCCATACATATCTTTGATTTCTTTCCTAGCGTGCCTTTTCCACTAAGTCTCCCTTCATGCCGTGATTCAGGTACACCGATCGGCTTAAGGTCAGGAATAAAGTCAACACAAAACTCAATGACCTCCTCTGTTCTATATCCCTTGGAGATGCTTCCTTCTGGCCTCGCACGATTATGGACATATTTCTTTAAGACTCCCATGAATCTCTCAAAGGGGAACATATTGTATAGAAATACAGGACCGAGAATGGTAATCTCTTCGACTAGGTGAACTAGAAGGTGCGTCATTATGTTAAAGAAGGATGGTGGGAACACTAACTCAAAACTGACAAGACACTAGACCACATCTTTCTGTAACCCTGGTAGACTTTCTGGATCGATTACCTTCTGAGAAATTGCATTGAGGAACGAACATAGCTTCACAATGGGTACTCTAACATTTTCCGGCAGAATCCCCCTCAAAGCAACTGGAAGCAACTGCGTCATAAGCACGTGGCAGTCATGAGACTTCAGGTTCTGGAATTTTTTATCTGCCATATTTATTATTCCCTTTATATTGGATGAGAAGCCAGAAGGAACCTTGATACTACTCAGGCATTCAAAAAAGATTTCCTTCTCTTCCTTGGTAAGAGCATAGCTGGCAGTACCTTGAAACAACTTTGGATGCCTGCCTTCTCGGTCTTTCATATGTTGTTGGTCCTGTCGTTCTTCTGGTGTATCTTTATTATTTCCATACACGCCCAAGAAGCCTAGCAGTATCACGCAAACATTCTTCATCAGGTGCATCACGTCGATTTCAGAGCAGACTTCTAAGACTTTCCAATAGGGTAGCTCCCAAAATATATATTTCTTCTTCCACATGGGTGCGTGTCCGCCAGCGTCCTTCGGAACGGACTGTCCGCCAGGACCCTTTCCAAAGATTACTTTTAAATCCTTCACCATATCAAATACAGCATCACCAGTACGACGGACAGGCTTACTCCGGTGATTTTCTTCACCATTGAAATGCTTGCCTTTACTTCTTAGGGAATGCGTGGGCGGAAGAAAACGATGATTCCCTAGGTACACATTCTTCTTGCACTTATCCAAATAAATACTTTCAGTGTCATCTAAATAGTGTGTGCATGCATTGTATCCCTTGTTTGTCTGTCCTGAAATGTTACTAAGAGCAGGCCAATCATTGATGGTTACGAACAACAATGCCCGTAGGTTAAATTCCTCACGTTTGTGATCATCCCACACACGTACACCTTGTCCGTGCCATAGCTGTAAAAGTTCTTCAACTAATGGCCTTAGGTATACATCAATGTCGTTGCCGGGTTGCTTCGGGCCTTGGATGAGCACTGGCATCATAATGAACTTCCGCTTCATGCACAACCAAGGAGGAAGGTTATACATACACAAAGTCACAAGCCATGTGCTATGACTGCAACTCTGCTCCCTAAAGGGATTCATGCCATCCGTACTTAGACCAAACCATAAGTTTCTCGCACACCGCAAAGTCCGGTACTTTCTCTCAATTTTTCTCCACCGCGACCCATCACGGGTGTCTCAACATCTCGCCTTCTTACGGTCTTCTTTGTGCCATCACAACAATTTGGCATGCTCTTCGCTTCGAACAAACGCTTTCAGCCATGGTATTATAGGAGCATACCACATCACCTTGGCGGAACCCTCTTCCTCGGCGCCCCCTCAACATCACCGTGGTCATCTCATCGGATCTTATACCGCAATGCAAGATACCGGGCATGCATCCAAATTCTGTACCGCTCACCGCGATAGAGGATGCAGTCATTAATGGATGCATGTATCTTCCAGACTCTAATCCTAGAGGGCGCACAACCTTCTTGCTTCGTAAGCATCAAGTGCGCTCGTTATCCTTTGGAAGTAGCTTCTTCATTATCTTCAACAACTTTTCAAATCCCTTGTCAGGCACACCGACCTATGCCTTCCATTACAGCAATTCCAGTGTGCTGCCTAGCTTTTTGTGGCCATCTTCGCAATTGGGGTAAAACAATTTGTTGTGATCATCTAACATCTGCTCAAATTTCAACCTCTCCCTTTCGCTATCACATTCTCCCTTTGCATCAGCAATGGCCCGACCAAGATCATCATCTGGCTCATATGATGCACGTTCTTCTGCTTCTTCTTCATCATTGTCTTCCATTGTAGTACCACCATATTCAGGGGACATAGGATAACTGTCATCATTCTCTTCATCTTCGTTGTCTTCCATCATAACCCCTCTTTCTCCGTGCTTGGTCCAACAATTATAGCCAGACATGAAACCGAACCGAAACAAGTGGCCATGAAGGACTCTTGAGGAAGAGTATTCCTTCTGATTCCGACACTCACCACATGGACAACAGATAAAACCATTCCGCTTGTTTGCCTCTGCCACAACGAGAAAAGAACGCACGCCTTTAATGAACTCGTTAGAGATTCAGTCAGCGTACATCCATTGCCGTCTCATCTGCATTTTATAAGTTCATCAAACAAAATCACGATGCTAAGAGTAGTACTAGTCTAAAAATAAAAGAACACATCGTATACATCAAACAAGCACTGATTTAAAAAACTTTCTACTACATCTTTAGTCTCGGCTGGACACACCAACCGGGACTAAAGGGGTTGCGGCAGGCTGGGGCCGACATGAGCCCGTTTAGTCCCGAATGGTGTCTCCAATCGGGACTAAAAGTGGGTGACGACACTATATGTCGTGAGTGGACACTATGCCAGTGAGTGGCGACACTGTTTCAGTGGGTGGCGACACTATGACAGGGGTGAGTGTCGACATTATGTCATGAGTGTCGACACTATGTTGTGTTGCTTAATCTATAAATAGGCTTCCTTGTGAACTATCAACTGCAAGGAAGATCGTGTGCGAGACCAGGGACACCACTACGGTGGAGCTTCTCGAAGATGTCTTAGGACCTTGTCCCCAGACATCTTCGAGGAGCTCGCCGTAGAGGCACTCCCTAATATGTGAAATTAGTTAGCTCCACCAGCATACTAATTTAGCTAGAAAAGATATGAACTGAAAGATGGTGTGCGAGAGCAGGGACACCACTATGGCAGAGCTTCTCGAAGATGTCTTAGGATGCCTCGTCCTCAGACATCTTCGAGGAGCTCGCCATAGAGGCACTCCCTAATTTAATTTGGTAGCTCCTTGGCGTGTTCATGTTTTTGTTCTTAATTTCTTGCTTAACTGGCCAATGATTAACTAAAATGCTAGGGCGCCACTATATATATATGTGTGCCTTCATAGTTTTGGTACTTACTTTTGTTTCAATGGATTTTGTGAAGACAGGTAGAAGAAATAAGAATATTTTGTTGCTCGACGGTGACATGATGCACTGTGAACCAACCGGATTTCAAGACAACGTGTCAAACCAAGATATGTATATAGGATGAACTCATGTATCTATGTGCTTCGATGAATCAAATGAATTTCGAGAACTATATGTGCCAAATTAACCAGATATACGGAGATAGAACCCACACAAAATCTATCCATTTCTAGAGCATGAAATGAGCTAAAACAAGCAATGAGAGCTGAAATGATGAAGTTGCTAACCTCTTAGGACCCTTGATAGATGTGGAGCCAAAAAATCTTAACAAATCTTGAGAAAAATGGGGAAGAACTCGAGATTGAGGGGAGAAATTTGAGAGGGATGATTGTGTGAGCTTGAAATGGCTCGGGCTGGGAAGGGGAAGAAGATATAGTCGGGGACTTTAGTCCCGGTTTGAGAAACAAACCGGGACTAAAGGTCCACGCATCTGCTCTTTTCCAACGCCAGACCCTTTAGCCCCGGTTTGTTAAACGGACCGGGGCTAAAGTTCCCATACGAACCGGGGCTAATGTCTTCTGGTCCCCGCGGCCGTTTCTAGCCGTTGGGACCAGGGCATTAGTCCCGGTTTGTACCAGAACCGGGACTAATGCTCTGGACCAAAGGTCCGTTTTCTACTAGTGTGTGTGTCCCACTATTCCGTCACCGGGTTAATTAGCTCAGACACATTAGTTATTAAATTGTGACCTTTTGGGGTAACAACTTTCCTTGACCAAGCTCGAGGGATCCAAGGATCAGACCAAATTTTTACTTGCTCCCCTTTACCAATGCGCCAAATAATCCCCTTGTTCACTAGCTCAACTCCATGAAGGATGCTCCGCCATTCATATGACATGTTAGCCTGCGGTTTTGCTGGCAAAACTTCATGATCTTAATAGTACTTGGCCTTTAGCACTTGGGCACACAAGCTATTCCAATTCTCTACTGGTCTCCACACTTGATGTGATAACGTTGCTACATTGAAAGCATGGATGTCCCTAAAACCTAGTCCTCCTTTCCCCTTCGGTTTTATCAACTTTTGCCAACTAAGCCAATGAATTTTGTTCCACTTCTATTGCTGACTCCACCAATACCTCGCGATCATTGCGCTTATTTCATCACAAAATGATTTTGTGAGGTAGAAACACGACATAGCGAAGGTCGGAATTGCCTGGGCCACCGCCTTTATTAAGATTTCCTTGGCACACCTAGATAACGGTTTGACTTCCCATCCATGAATATATTTCCATATCTTGTCCTTCAAATAAGCAAAGGTCTTCTTTTTAGAACGCCCAACATACACTGGCAACCCTAAATATTTTTCATTCCAAGCTTCCCTATTAATTCCCAACTCAGTTTTAACACACTCCCTCACTGAACCTTTTGTATTTGAGCTAAAGATAACTACTGAATTGTCTGTATTTATGCACTGCCCAGAGCAATCCTCATACAAAGCTAACATGCTATTGAGAGTTACTGCTTCTTCTCCATTTGCACGCATGAGTAGCATTGAATCATCTGCAAAGAATAGGTGCGTGATGCTAGGTGCCCTTGCACAAATCTTAATACCACTGAATTCCCCTCTCCTTTGTGCATCATGAATCAAAGCAGATAACCCCTCAGCACAAATGGTGAAAAGATATGGAGAGAGTGGGTCGCCTTGCCTCAATCCTCGGGAAGGGGTAAACAGAGCAGTGGATTTACCATTGACATTGATCTGATATTTAACGGTAGTTACACACTTCATTACAAGGTCAACCCACCTTGAACTAAATCCCATATTTAACATCATGGCACGAAGGAAATTCCACTCCACCCTATCATATGCCTTGCTCATATCCACCTTCACTGCAGCAAAACCATCTTTTCCACTCCTCTTATTAATTAAAAAATGTGAAATCTCATATGCAATCAGTATGTTATCCGTTATGAGCCTCCCTGGCACAAACGCACTTTGGCTTGGTGTCCCAAGTGAAAGATTAATTGCCCCTATGTGTGGTTTTGGTGATTAATGACAATCTCTATGGACTAATATTTTCACTGAGTTTTATATGAAGGAATATTCCATAGGTCATGCTTGCAGTCTATGTGTTGGATTCAAGTATGGATGCCATGAAGATAAAGATATACCTTGAGTATTGGCATCAAGATCATCGAGTTGAAGAGAAGTCATGATAGCCTCATTAGTTGAGCTATGATTGACTAAGATTTAGAGCATGTAATCAAATTAAGGTTTCTTTATGTACCTCAAGATATTGAGATGGAGCATGAGAAGATACATGGTTGACCTATACAAAGAGTGAAGAGTGATTTCAAGTTGGTCAACACATGAAGCATAAAGAATATACCACATGGATCTTGTGGTATGGTAAGCCTTGTCAATTATGCATCATGAACTAACCCATTATATGTGTGCCTTTTCATTTTCTATATGGGATAGGTATCTTTTCATGGGCATGCTTCAAAAGTGAAGATCTCATATAGCACATGAGAGGATGACATCAAGTGGTGATCGTCATCAAGGTTGAGAAGGGCAAGTTTAAGATAAGCATCTCGAGAAGATCATTTGCTTGAAGCTTGCCGTCCATATTGGTGATAATGGACATGTGAAGACATGTATTAATGAAGCTATCCAATAGTGGTGTATGGGGGAGCAAATTAGGAGTCTTCACGAAGCAACAATGATCAAGTGATGCATTCCGTCTTGGATGGGGATTGAAGTGTTGTCATCAAGATCAAGCGGGATGTGCAAGGCAAAGGTATGGCCTTGATAGGTTTTCCTTTTACCGGTCTCAAGGTGGTTGTTGGGAGACCAGGTTATAGGATACATAGCCGCACTATTAAGAGGGGCTTTCGGTTGGGTAACTTGATCACATCGTCATAGGGAACTCAATCCTTTGCATTCTTTGCATCTTCCTATTTTGTTGCTTCTTGGTGTTTCTCTATGTGAGGTTCTTGAGCTTGTTGCTAGCTCTTAAACAAGCCCAAGTTCATCGAAAACGAAATTCATATGCATCTTCTATGGCGTTTTCGAGTTTGAAGATTTTATCGGTTCTTCTTATAGGGAGGCTTCTTAACTTTCTTCATTTGGTTCTATCCTCCTCTATTGGACTATGGTGTTTCTCCACACTATCTTGAAGGGCTTGTTATCCTCGTCAAAACAAGCCCAAGATCATCGAAATCGGAGTCCGGACGCAAAAGTTATCGCCGTTTTCGTGTGCCCTGTTTTGTTCCGGCGGGAATTCCGGCGGGACCGAGCCTGTGGCCGGAAATTCCGGCGACCGCCGGAAATTTCTGGCAAATCGCCGAAAAACGGTCTAGTATGTTGTTTTGGTTTTTGCCGGAACTTCCGGTTTTGACCGGAAATTCCGGCGGCTGATCCGGCGTCGCCGGTTTCATCGCCGGAACGTGTCCGTCCAACATGTTTTGCCTCCAACGATCATCCCCCTTGAAGGGGTATAAAAGGGGGGCTTCTTCCCCAAAGTTCTAAGGCTCTTGAGCATGTTTTTAACCTCCATTGTTGACCCCTTTGAGCTTTCTTCCTCTCCCTTCCCTCCTATGATTCTTGCATCTTTTTGAGGCTTTGGAAGAGGAGATCTAGATCTACAATCCTCACCAATCAATTCCTCCTCTAAATGAGGGGAACCCATTGGATCTAGATCTTGGAGTCATTTGTTGGTTTCCACCATTGTTCTTCCTCTCTATTTCCTCCCTAGAACTTGTTTCTTTGGTGGGATTTGAGAGTGAAGGATTTGAGCACCATTGGTGTTCTTGCTTTGCATTCTTGCATAAGTGTTGAGCTCTCCATTACGATTTGTTTGAGTGAGAGACCGTGAGCTTGTTACTCTTGGAGGGTGACCTCCTAGTTGGCTTGGCGGTTGGTGCCGCGGTGTTCTCTTCGTGGAAGATTGTGAAGAGACCCGGGCTTCTCCTTCGTGGAGCTTGTGAAGTGGTTGTGGAGCTTGCCATCTCCGGAGTGGAGGAAAAGCTAGCATAAGGAAAGGGCCTATTCCTTCGTGGGATAGACTCGGAGAAGAAGGTGAGCCTTTGTGGCGCGTGAGGAATCCTTCGTGGAACCTCATACCTCTCCAACGTGCCCCCTTCCCAAAGGTGGTGAACATGAGAATACATCTTCGTCTTCGCGTGCCTTGGTTATCTCTATATCCGAGCTTACTATCCTTGTGATAGCCATCGAGCTTGAAGTACTTATATCTTGCTTATCACTTGTGGTATATTTATCTTGTGCTATCTTGCTTAGCTTAATTTGTTGTTGGTGCACTTAGTTGAGCCTAGTGTATTTAGGTTTTTTGCTTGTAAAATAAACGTTAGTTTAATTCCGCATTCTATCAAGCCAAAACCGTAATAGTTTTAAAATTGCCTATTCACCCCCTTCTAGGCGACATCTCTTTCCTTTCACCAAGCCTTGTTGGGAAAATACATAACTCCCTTTCCCCCACGCGCTGCCAAGGGAGGAAAAAATAATCTTGACTTAGGGCACCAACCTTATGATGCTGGCCTCCGGCAGCCCCCTCCACCGATGACCTAGGTCATCGGTGGTGAGGGGGTCGTCGGATCCACGCGCGTAGATAATCTTATGCCAAAATAGCTTTGTTTTTAAGTTGTTCATTGTCTTGGTTTGGGGAGGGGTGGGGAGGGATGATGGCGGCGTTGAATGTTTTTCTTCAAATCCTTTCCCGATGGATTTGGAGACTAGTCTATTCAAGAAAGGACGGCATGATGGTGGTGACATCCTCGTGGTGGATGTGTGTCCTCAGGCTCCACCACTGCAGTGGCATTTTCTCCACCACCGACGTGGAACCTAGGAGGTAGTCAAGGAACGGATGCAGATTGTGGTCAACCTCGATGGCATATGGAAGATGGTGGATCATGTGCTGGGTCCATGGTTCGTGGATGACAGGTGTGGTTTCCACCTTTGACGTCTTAGTCGTGTGGGGGTGCTAGATCTGAAGTTCGATGGCATGTTCGGGTTGATGCCCCGGTCTTATTCGTTCAACGACAATGGTTCCACCTTGGGGGTACGCAAAGCTACATATCATCGATGGAGCCGCATCGAGCTCGGGTGAGGAGGTGATCCATCAGTTTTTACTTTGGTGGCTGCTGTTATGGTGCCAGAGGCAGGTGACGGGCGTTGGCATCAAGCTCATAGGATTCTTTGGTCTGGATTATAATTTTCTTTCTTAGTTGGTGGTCCTTTGCGCAAAGGCTTGCGTTCTACTATTTTTTTCAGTTTTGTCAGGTCCGTGTTTACTTGTACTATGACCTTTATGATATAAATGAGACACGTATTATCATGCAAAAAATTCCTTGGGGGAAGTGGTTGGACGGCCGACGACTTCTCTTGATGGGTTGGGCCACAGTTAGGTCGAGGTCAATGTCCATG
The DNA here is from genome assembly GCA_023614405.1 of Avena insularis. NCBI lineage: Eukaryota > Viridiplantae > Streptophyta > Magnoliopsida > Poales > Poaceae > Avena > Avena insularis. The sequence goes on from CM042693.1 coordinate 21,015,947, forward strand.
CCATTATCTTGAGAATTCGAAGTGGAGATAACATCCCCTCCTTTGAGGACCAAATTGTCCTCAAGATGGCGCGCGCGGAAATTGTCAGAGATCATCCAAATCTTCCCAGATGGCTAGAGACTCCGATTTGATTGGACCACTAGATCGCCATGTTGTCTTAAATGCCGCTGGAGCACATGCAAAGGGATTGCTAATGAAGCATTTGCACGAGGTAATTCATGTTGTACCTAACAGTGAGGACCAAGAGTAATATTCAACTAGGAAACATGGAAGGAGGGGTGGATACGACTGTTAGGTGGAAGCTAGAGTCGATACTTTGGATTCGCCATGATCCCCGTTGATACTTTGCTTTAGGACAATAGCGTGATATGTCACATAACACCACAACCCCTCTACAAAATAACAATGCAATCTCCTCCTTGTCCCTGTGGGGAAATCACTATGCATCCGACGTTTCGCCTAACAATCAAGAGAAGAGTTGAATACACAATATAAATGCGGAGAAACACATCTTTATTTTAATTCATAATAGTGCTAGGGTTCATCCATGTCCCCAACTAAACTACTTAGGCTTGGGAGCACAAGACACCATATTAATAATCTTGGATGTATGAATGAAGTGATACACGAAGGGATCTACGATCTTTTTAAAAAGGTACTTTTGTTATGTTGCTCATTAAATTATCAATTATCAACATAAGTCGATGCTATTTATACAAAAAAAAAACTCCCTACTTTTATTGCAGGCACAATAAATCTATAAATAACAATCAGAATTAAGAAAACTTTCAGAAACTATAGGATTCCCATGTTAAAAACAATTAAACTCCCATGTCCAACTAAACACCAACTATCTTGTGAGGGAAAAACATGTTTCCATTAAGTTGATTGCATACCCAAATCATTATCCACTTGACCTACCTAGGGAAATATCAATTCCATACAATTGTAAGACTGAATAAAAGTGAAACATGCTTGCCCCCAAAGAAAGATGCGAAACTTGTGTGTCACTCACCAAATCGATCTTCCATACAACATTAATATGACACTGCTCTCCGGTGTTCATCTGTTCCTAGCTGGGTGAATCGGGGAAGGCAATGCCAGTAGACAAGAGGGTTTCTGCCTTTCATAGGCAAATGGTTGTTACACACATCAGTCTTAGGTAAAACAAATAGCACTAAAGCGATGAGGAGGAGCGACTCATAAGTTCGAGGAGGACAGTGCGGGTGAAACGCCCATGGGCCCAACTCGAAGGGGCTTCACCAGTATGGTAGATGCACTCGCCGCTGCGATATCATATGTGAGAAATTTTGTGTTGGATTGTAGGATTTGGTGAAAATTGAATCTACGAAAGGTGATTATGTTTAAGGGGGACCTGAGACTTGTAGACCTCCATATATCCTAGATTTAGTTTATTAACTTTGTTCTAGATTATAGTTTTTGTTGTGTTCCACGGGATGTTAACGTTTTTTCAAATTAGGTGTTCACATGATGTTTCCTCTTGAGCTCTTTTACATTACCCCTAAATTATTATTAACCGTCTATTTTCTTAGATCCAAGGGATTAGGTTTACTGGTACTCCAAAGAATGGGTTAGAGAGTACTGCCACTAAATTCCAAGGAGTACATGATTTCAAGGGAAAAATAGTAAACTCCAAGAAAATTAACTGCCATTATCATTCCTAAAGATCAGACCTACTATCATACTGATCTATATGGATACGTCGCCATGGAGAGGCATTGCTCCAGGTTTGTCTGCGGCGAGGGACTTGGATTAGATGATGATTATTTTTTCCAAATGACCTTGCTGGATGGAGATTCTTCATGCTGTTTTATCTCTCTCTCTGTCACTAATGGAAAAGTATTATCTTCCTAAAGGAACAATTAATGTGATGAAGAACCACAATATACTAAGATTTGACCGCCGCTTGTTTCAGTCATGGCGTGGCAATGAATTCAACAGTTTGGCCTTATATCGTGCCAAGGATCAATAAGCAGCACTGACAAGTAATTATGCGTGTCCTCATTCTTACAAGAAAATTTGCATGTCCTCCGGCCGTGGGCGTCCCCTCCAGTGATGGTGGATGCTAAGGACACTGTGTAAGAACGGACATCTGTGTTTACGTAGTTGGTTGTGGCAAGCCTTAAGTATGGAAAATCATATAGTTCGTGCGATATTAATTTATCGGTACCCCGGTCTTAATCCACACGCATAAATATTTTTATAGCTACAAAGATTTTTTTTAGGGTTCCATCGCACAAGATGTATGTTTGTCCAAGGGCATGGCTATGGTGGCAACCTAAAGCAATGCACTCTTCAAGATCTGCAATAAGAAGGTATGCACCATCGTCCACACTTCGACTTCGCTTCTTATCTTAGGAAGCGAATCAATCAATGATGAGGTTGCAACTTTTACTGTTAAAATCAACGAGTATTCATTTTGATTGTTTCAATTGCAGACTCCCTAACGACATTCAACAAGTATTAGTTGATGTGGTCAAGTACTGCATGTGACACTACCTAGCCGCATCAAACAACTAAATCAAGCATGTGGATTGGAAACTCGCCGTGGCCAATCGACATCATGATGTTGGGCATACATGACCTATCTATTATTTGCGATGTAGGAATGAGATGCATCATTAGTAATATCCATCAGTGGTATATGTTTTGAGAAAGATGAATGGTATTGAGTAATGGGTGTTGCTGTTTGTAGATAGCTTTTTTTATGATTTCAACATGTGTCCATGTCTATTCGATTTTAATATGCCCACTGATTGATTTAATTTCATTATTTTACAAAATACTTATGTGATAAAAGACAAATGTTTAGTGCAACATAGTGTTGGAGCCAAAGAAGTTGAGTGTAAGCACATGGCAAAGATAAAAGTAAAAATTATGCACATTGCTCGTCAAAAAGGTAAGAAGACGAGAGAAATACGCATACATGAAAAGCCACAAGAACACCGACACCCAACACAAACATTTACCAAACAATACATGTTGTCATGTATTAATCTTCTATCTTGTAGAAACGCATGGGCACTTAACTAGTTTTAATTCATAATAGTGCTAGGGTTCATTCATATCCCCAACTAAACTACTTATGAACAGGAGCACAAGACATCATATTAATAAGCATGGATGTATGAATGAAGTGATACATGAAGTGATCTAAAATAGTTTGGTATTACAACACAATGGATAGAGGGATCGATGTCGATGACGTGCATAGTGATGGCGTTGATGAAGGTTGATGTTGTGGCCTCCATTCTCCAAGACTTCTTCTCCTCTCCCTTGGATGGTGTGGTCGTGTTGAGATCTAATTACAGAGGTGTGGCGATGACAGGGCTCCGCCGTGGAGGCACCTGTGGAGAGGATTGAGATATCCAAGGGTTCATCTCTTTAAATAGGCATCTGGAGGTCGGTTCGTGTTTTTGGAAAGCTCTGCGCCGAATATTCCCTTGCCCCTTCAGAGAGAAGGTTCGGTTTGACAAATCAGACCCTTCACGGGTCCGTATGGTATCCATTATGGTGGCTCTCCCCGTACTATAGGTCGTTAAAATTAGTGACCCATTTTCTTATTTGGCCGTTATTTCTTTATATAAAATCCGATTGAGGTGTTCTTTAGCTCGTTGGATTTGTATGGAGAAGAGTTGCAAAGCCATGTCCTTGAATCTTAATTTTGTGTTGACGAAAAATATGAATTTTTCCACTCTTCATATGGCTAAGTCTGGTGCTTGTAAGTCTTCCATATCGCATCATATTGGCTTCTTTTGGCTGTGCTTTGTCCATAAATCCTCAATACACCTACAGACACATCAAATCCATTGAAATGTAACAAAATTCTAATAAAACTAATAGTTGTGCAATGCTCACAAGAAAATGAATGGAAGCAAGTAATCATGCATATTAGACATAATAATTGCTAATTGGAGGGTGAGATGTGTGATTTCATAAACATAAATTATGCTTAGAACAGTCTATAAAATCCGCGCATCATGATACCACCACCAACTAAACTGCATGCGTACAACAAAGTGAAGTGTCATCTTCACCCATCCTATGCTAGATATCCCTGGAGTAGCCTATCGAATCGAAACATGCATGCGAGATGGTACCTTCAGAGCCCAATCATTTTTGAACGAACAACATGATAATATCCACATCAACACCTTGGTAACTGAGGCCATGGAGGTGTCGATGCTGATGTACCCAAAGTGCCGACATTATGCGGGTGAAGGTTAGCAAAGATCACCCATGCATGTAGCTCTTAGCGGCGGTAGCTATGTATCCAATACCGCATAAGAGATGCAAAGACATGATCGATCAGTAGGCAGGAGGCCATGGCCATTGGAGGTGGCGTGGTTCATTCACAAAGGGGCCTCACATATATCCTAGGAGCACGATTCACCATGAACCATGCATGCCCCACGAGAGTGTTTACCTCCTCATCTTGATTGGCAGGAAGAGAGTGCCATTCCAGAGAGATCCTTGTATTGTCTGCCATCATGTCATCTACGCACAACCGCATAGATCTTTGGCCACCAGCAGATCAACCACAAGAAGCGAACGATTTAGCGACTACAAAGATGGATCAGATTGAGAGACATGAATATTGGGAGAGATGCGAGGGCCAAAAAAAGGAAGGAGAATACCTTGCCACAATCATATGTCGTCGGACGTCCTTCTCCAGCGGTGGTGAGCTGAAATAGGTGGTGAGGGAAGATCTGCTAGTGGCGGTGGCGCCTCCAAAGTCACCTCGAGCCACCCGCGAGGCTTGGTAGGTTATGTATTATATTGTGGTCACTTACTTTCATGGATTGTAAAAGTTTCACAACACTGACGTGCATTCGTATAGAATTATTCAATCATTGCTCATGGTGCATAAGTCGTGGTGTGAACAAATACAATGGGGATTGCTAATTTATCTCATGTACTCCTTCTGATCCATAATAAGTGTTGCTGATTTAGAACAACTTTGTACTAAATCAATGACAATTATTATGGATTGTATGGAGTAACATTTATAGCCGCTAAAATTGTCTTTGTTCTGGAGATCTCGTCCATCTTTTTTATTTTAAAAATTATAATAAAAAATCTGAAAATAATTCTAAACATAGTGAATGTTGTATTCTATGAGCACGCAAAATTGCACGTGAGCTTTTTATACTTCCTTCGATAGAAACTAATGACCTTAGATTTGTCTAGATTCAGGTATGTTTATTAATTTGGATCAGAGGAAGTATTATGAGCTACTAAAAAACAATAAAATATGATAAATTCTGGAGATTTGGAAATATGCATGCTCATATCACACTTTTGTCATTTTTATGTACATATGAATAAAAAATATTTAAAATAAATAGATTACACGTTTGTGGGATACATCATTGGTTACATACTAATTTGTTATACTTTTTTAAATTCGTAAGTATGATTTTTGATTTTCTTTTGAATACAAGGAGCTCGGGAGCCGAAATCTTCACTCACTCATTCCCAAAAATAACTTCACTCATTAGTTGGCCTGTGATAAACTGACGTGCTAGCTTCGGTAGATGGTGCTTCATTTTGCTAGCGGAGCAGAAATGAGCAACCAAAGGTTGAAGCAGGAGTACTTGCCCCCTATTAAATACACATTGTCTTCATATTAAGAAAATAAGGCGTAGGAGTGTGGTGAGAATCTTCCGGTGGGTATAGCGGTTGCGAGTCATTAGCATTTTTGTCAATTCGGCGTTGTCGACTTTTATTTCTCTCTTGTTATCTTATTTTTTTTAGGTTTAATTGTGCTATATGTCCCAGCAGTGATCTCGTGATGGTACCGGTTTGTGTTGGTTGCTATAGTATATTAGAGAAAATATCACATAACACTAGTTGTTGGTGACTTTTTTACACAAAACCACACATTCTATTTTTTTTGCATAGAGCACCATATTTCTCTGTTATTTTTGTATAAAACATTGAAATCTTGATTAGCCTCCTTAACAGCAGATTAGAGAACTGGACCCACTGCTGATGTTAACCATATGAAGCAAAAGGCTCGATGTACACTCTAGAGCATGAGGCAAAAGGGCCGATGTAGACTCTAGAATAGATTGTCGCGGAATATTCTTTCCCAAAATTAATGCTAGTACAAAATATGAACGAGCTCCCATCAATCATTCAACCAAGATGTGTTCATAAACTTGTGAATAATGTTGTCAGAGCATGCATTAGAGGAAGTCTAATATAAATTGCATTAGTGGAATGTTGTCGATGACTGGATAAACATCAATCTACTATCCAACACCACGAGCATAAACAAAACAAAACACAAGTAGAGTAGTTATGTTGATATTAATTTCGCTCCAATCAAATTAACTAAAACTTAACAAGAATCCCAGATCAAGATGTCTGTGTTTTGTGTAAAAAATACGAGGAAATATGGTGTTCTGTGCAAAAAGAAGTGAAAGCTGTGATTTTGTACAAATAAATCACCAATAACCGGTGTTACCTGCTATTTTCTTGATATATTAATATAACCCGATTCCAGCAGAAAATAAAAGCAAAGCAGCGGTCGGCAGCCAGCAGCAGGTACACTAGCAGCGAAGTTGCTCCACTTACTCCACGACACCCGAAGTCCCCGTTCCGTTGCCGTCGCAGACGACCATCCCTTTCTTCCTTCCCCGTCTCGCTCGCCATCGCCACCGTCGCCTTTATTACCAGCTTACCACGCGCCCCGCCATTGCTAACGACCTCTCTCAGCAATGGAGAGACAGAGAACCGGTTCCTCCTCCCCTATCCACCTCGCGAGCCCCAAGAGCCTCCTCCTGCTATCCTTCGTCTCATCCTCCCTCCTCTTCTCCTTCCTCTTCTCCCTCTTCGCCCTCCGCTTCGGCCGCCCCGTCCAGCTCCCCTTCGCCGCCCCCGTCGGCGCCAACGAATCCGCCATTTCGGGGATGCCTCCGGTTCGCGGTGGTGTGGGTGCGGGGGTAGAGGTCGAGGAGGAGGCGTTTATTGGTGGGGGCGGGAACGGGGGTTTGGGGGAAGGTTCGGCTGCCGAGGGAAACCGCCGCGGCCGTGCCGGTGATTTGCCCGTGAGCTCGGTCCCCGGAGGTGGGAATGTTGAAACCCCCACGAATGGTGCGGTTTCGGACGGGCCGGAGGTTGCGGAAGCTGGAAGCTATCCTCCGCGAGGTTTGGATTCGGCAGTGGAGGTGAAAGGAGGAGGTGGAGTCGATGAGAAGCTGGCGAAAGACCCCGTCGAAGGCGAGAACACGAGCAAAGGTTTCGCTGTCGGCCCGGAAAGGGAGGCCTGGTCAAATCTAGGCAATGCTTCTGCTTCCAATGGGGCAGCAGCGTCATTGGGTCTCAAATTGGATAGACCAGAGTCTGCCCAATCTGTTAATCTATCCATAGAAGCTTCAGGTCCTGCAGTGGGGACAAAAGCCGAATTCCTGCACCATGGCCATGTGGGAGAGAAGGGTGATTCCTCTGTTGAAGGGGCTTATGCTTCGCAACAAGCAGGGCAATGGAAAGTCACAAACCATTCAGCTGCAGAGAACAACTCAGGACAAGCTCCGGTCAATCCAAATAAGCAAGATGCTGATATGATTCAGGAAACGGATCCGAGAAAAATGGATTTGGCGAGAAGCAACGTGGCACGGTGCGATGTTTATGATGGGAGGTGGGTGTTCGATGAGAGCTATCCCCTTTACACAAGTAATTCGTGCCCATTCGTAGATGAAGGATTCAGCTGTCAGGCAAATGGAAGAATGGAACAGAAGTACACTAAGTGGAGGTGGCAGCCAACGCATTGCGATATCCCGAGGTGCTGCATTAGCGCATTTACCCTGTTTCATGGTTGCTAGGACTTGGGATTAGAAATTTGTAGTCTGCTAACTTTGGCTTGCTATGAAAACTCAGGTTTGATGCTAGGAAGGTGCTGGAGATGCTGCGCGGAAAGCGGCTAGTATTCGTAGGGGATTCCCTTAACAGGAATCAGTGGGAGTCCATGATGTGCTTGCTGAGAGAGGCAGTCCCAGATCCTTCAAGGATTCGTGAAGCTCGTGGACGCAGGATTACCAAGGAGAAAGGGGATTACAACTTCAAGTTCCTGGTTCGTACGATCTTGATCTTGTGTGGGACTAGTCCATTCAGTGTCGTCTAAGGTACTGCGTAGGAATCATATTAGCATGGTTTCTGCAGGACTACAACTGCAGTGTGGAGTACTATGTCACACATTTCTTGGTGAATGAAGGCAAGTCAAGAATCGGTCAAAAGCGTAAGAGGACACTACGAATTGATACTATTGACCGGAGCTCGTCAAGATGGAGAGGGGCCGACGTGCTTGTGTTTAACACTGCTCATTGGTGGTCTCATCACAAAACAAAAGCTGGGTGAGTTCTGATAAACGTGAAAAGTGCATAAATAGTTGTTTTGCGTTAGTGTATATATTATCATTTGACAGGTAATTTATCTAGTTTAGGTTTCAATGATCTGGCACTGTGTATGTTCTGGCACTGTGTATGTTCTCATTCTTGCCAAACATATAACTTGCAAAGAAACTACACTGAATTTATGTTTTTGTGAAGGTTTACAAGATTACAACATAATAATGGCATCTAACTACTGCATTTGCTTGCAGAGTAAATTATTATCAAGAAGGGGGTACAGTTCATCCCCACCTCGATGTATCCACAGCTTTCCACCGAGCACTAACCACATGGGCGTCATGGACCGACAATTACGTCAATCCACGGAAAACTCGAGTGTTCTTCCGAAGCTCGGCTCCATCTCATTTCAGGTTTGCTCCCTATAATCTGAGCCTTTCAATCCCAACATGAGCAACTTTAATTGGCTGCAATCTCCAAAAAGCAAAACATGCCTAGCTAACAACTTATCACTGGTTTCAGCGGTGGGGAGTGGAACTCTGGGGGGCACTGCAGAGAGAGCACAATGCCTCTTAATGACACTCGTGCAAGGCCGATGCCTGAGATAAATGTGATCTTGGAACAAGTGGCCAAACAAATGAGGACTCCTGTAATAATTTTAAACATTACCAATCTATCTGGGTTGAGGATAGATGGCCACCCATCTGTGTATGGGAAAAAGGCAGGAGATGTGAGAGTATCGAACACCCAGGATTGCAGCCACTGGTGCCTTCCTGGAGTGCCGGATACATGGAATGAGTTATTGTTGTATCATTTAGTATCCTCGCAAGAAAATGGTGTTACAAGTTAGTTAGAAAATATTTGGGCCCTTTTTATATTAGGTGACCTTGTATTTCGCATGTAAATGTAATTTTGTCAGGTGCCCAATGGTGCTCCTCTTCGCATCTCTTGCTGATATTGTGTCGAGCAATTATCCTGTGCATCCTGATTACCTTTTTGACAAAAGTGAAGCCTTATATCTTGTCTGTAGACCTATTTTTACTAGTATTTTTTTCCTCCTATTTTTTATCTCTTCCCAGCTTGTAATGTGTCGATCAAACTGTGATGTGGATTCTGAAACTAACATTTGCATTTGCCCACACTGTAATGCACATCACACCTAGAGCTAATTAATTGAATTACATAATAGTTGCCAAATAATTTTATCTTTTCCTTTTTTGGGGTAAAGAATTTCATATTTTCTTGAACAACCAAAAAGTAAACCTTCTATGGATTTCCATTGATAGGATAGTCCACCTCAACATGTAGAGATGTTTAAGCAGCTACAGCTACCTCAGCATGAACGCGGTACTACATAAAAAAAGCTTATTTTCCAGTCATCCGCGAGCTCAGTACCTGAGTTTAGTTGTTAAGAATACATTTTTCTTATCATGCCTGTCAAAATACTTAGGTTTAACCGTTGTCCCTGTTGAGATCCTGGGTTTCATGTTTATATAGTCTGGAACAGCCCCAAACATGGTATTACAGAGGGGTAAGTACCCAGGCCCATACGGAATAAATAGGAACACATTCCTACGAGTTCCAAAAAAAAAAAAATTGTATCAAATTGGAGCTAGTAACCAATCCTAGCATGAAAGTATTGAAAAAACTTATATAAACAAAAAATCTCAAATACCCTTCATCGTGAGACATATAACCGTCACTATAAATAAGAACCAGGATTCCTACAGTAGTAATTAGTATTAACATAATAGAAGTAAGCGGGTCAATCAAGTATCCAAATTCTAAAAAAAAATCATTATTGATGGTCCAAGACCATAGGTATTGATAGATAGAACTTCCATTGGTATTCTAACAGCCCCCTTAATCTAAACTACAAAGAAAATTTAGATTATGTCTGAACTCTTAAAGATTTTTAATTGGAAGTGTCTTAGTAAAACCATCTGCAACCTGATCTTTACTTGAAACAAACCTTATATCCAACTTCTTGTCTGCCACTTGTTCTCTCACAAAGTGGAAGTCAATCTCAATATATTTAGTGCGTGCATGAAATACTGGATTTGCTGAGAGATATGTGGCACCAAGGTTATCACACCACAAACATGGTTTTTCCTTTAACTGAACTCCAAGCTCACCAAGGATTGCTTCTACCCAGATTACTTCTGCAGTTGCATTAGCCAATGCTTTATATTCAACTTCTGTACTTGATCTTGATACTATAGCTTGTTTTCTGGCACTCCAAGAAACCAAGTTTGGTCCTACAAAGATTGCAAAACCTCATGTAGACCTTATATCATCAAGACAACCATCCCAATCAGCATCAAAAAAACCACTCAATAGTGTAGATGATGATGGCTGGAAAGTGATGCCAATATCAACAATATCTTTAACATAACTGTAGTGGGAGCATGCAAGAATTGACGGACTTTATTGACTGAGAAAGAAATATCAGGCCTTGTAAGTGCAAGATATTGTAAACCTCCAACAATGTTGCGGTAATTTGTACTATCATCAGGACCGAGAGGATCTCCAACAACATGTGACAGGGGATCCGAAGATGACAGTGGAGTGGGTGCTGTCTTGCACACACGCATTCCAAGTCTATCAAGTAAATTATTTGCATATTTTTGTTGTGTTAACAACAGTCCATCCTTTGTTTTCTTGACCTCTATTCCCAAAAAATAATGCAAGTCACCAAGGTCCTTGATAACAAAATTATTATTGAGATCCTTAACCAAAATAGTTATAACAGCATCTAAGGAACTTGCTACAATAATATCATCAACATAGATTAACAGAAACATTGTGATACATGACTTTTGATATAGAAACAGTGATGTATCGGCCTTTGATGGTGTAAAACCAAGATCATGCAACTTGGAACTAAGACAAGAATACCATGCTCGAGGGGCTTGTTTGAGACCATAGAGGGCTTTGTCTAGTTTGCACACAAAATCAGGAGCTTTAGGATGTTCAAAACCAGGTGGTTGTCTCATATAAATCTCCTCTTTCAGAATACCATGCAAAAACGCGTTCTTGACATCTAGCTGCCGCAAATTCCAACCTCTGGTGACTGAAATAGCTAAAATAGTTCTTATAGTGGTTGCTTTAACAACAGGACTACAAGTATCCTTATAATCAATACCATCTCTCTGTTTGAACCCCTTTGCAACAAGACGAGCTTTATACATGTCAACTGTGCCATCAACAAGTTTCTTGATACGATATACCCATTTGTAATCAATCACATTTTTATTGGAGCTGGGTGGAACTAAGTGCCATGTTTGGTTGTGAAGCAATGCATCATATTCCTCCTCCATTGCTTTGCGCCAATGCGGATTCTCAAGAGTATCAGTAAGAGAGCGAGGCTCATCTACAGATACAAGCATTCCATATCGTACTGTACCATCTCTATAAATTTTGGGATTTTTATACCTTTTTGTAATCTAGTTTGAACACCAGACACATGAGCGTGTGCAACAGGCGTTGGAGAAGAGGATTCGGCGTGCTGGCTAGAATCAGCGCTGGGATCCACACCTGATCCTCCAGTGACAGGCGCAGTAGGGTTTGTAGGAAGCGAGGACCGGGAGCGGCCAATGGGAGAAGAGGGGCTCCGGGCCCGGCCAGGTGGCGACAGCGACCGCGACGGGGACCGCGACCGGATGCGTGGCACCGATTGGCGCGTGGGCGAGGCAGTGTTTCGGCGTGGGTCCCGCAACATCAACCGATGACGCGTCTACACGCGGAAGGGGGCAAATGCAGCGGCAGAGCATGCCCCGCGCTCGGGGGCAGGTCTAGCGGCAGGGCGCTGGCTGGGCAGATCCTCCTCGGGACCGACGCGGCCAGACTGGGCAGAATCCTCCTCGGGATCAGTGCCCAGGTGATTTGTGTTGCTAGAATCAGTAGAATCACAGTTTTGGCTCATTTCTTCATTGTTTTCACTTGCATTTTCACTAGTATTTTCAGTATTAAGTGTAGAATCATCAGCAAACGGAGGTGTACCCTGGGTATGATTAGTAAGAACGGGAATAATAGGCAAAGACATATGATCATCATATTGAGTATCCCCATTACTACATGCATTATTTTCTATGGGTAGGAGAAGAATGTCCTGACTAAGACGTCTACCAGCATTAGGATGAAGAGATGCAAAAAGAAAAATGTTCTCATCAAAGACCACATCTCTAGAAATATACATGCGTCCAGTGGTTATATCTAAACACTTAACACCTTTATGAAGATGGCTGTATCCAAGGAACACACAACATGTGGATCTATAAGCAAGCTTTCTTTTATTGTAAGGACGGAGATTGGGCCATCAAGCACACCCAAAAATCTGAAGAGAATCATAATTTGGTTTGGTATGGAGGAGACATTCTATAGGTGACATGGATATGCCCTATGGGTACCTGACCTTGGCCTACCCGGTTCGACCTAGCAGAGGCCCACACGGAGACTTGCTGGTAACACAAAGCCCAAGGAAACTCCGGATGGCCCAAGCCTGGAGAAAGTTTGACTCCTTGGAGAACACGACCAAGCTGTAGATAGAATCTTGAAGGGTCAAACCCTAATCTGTAACCGACTCGACCTACCTGAGACCTGACCTCCCCATATAAAGGCTAGGAGGGCATGGCGAGGAGGATCTCCCTCAACTCTCATACACACACCTTACACCAGATTGCATTTGCGCACCCTTGTAACCTTCAGTTCCGCAATCAATCAAGAACAAACAAGCAGGAGCAGGGTTTTCCCTCCGGGGCCTGAACCTTGGTAAACACGTGTCCCCTTGTTGCGTGTCTCTTAACCGTATCGCGATCTCTAGCCTCCCCATCTTCTGTAAATCCAAGTTCATAACAATGGGCATTGACGAGTCAAACCCTCGTCAATTGGCACCGTATGTGGAAACTGGGGGCGCTGATCATGCGATCGTGACGGTCCCATCCACCACCGTCTTCGATTCATCCGCGATGGATAACCACCTCTTCTTCGGCGCCATCGAATTCACCGCTCACTCGCTAGCAACTCGCTAGAACTTTGACTCCGTAGGCGACGGAGTCAAACAGATGTTCGGGAGCTTCTGCTTCCAGGTGGGACAAATCGACACCCTTCGCCTCCATGAGCGAATACTGCCTCCGGCAGTCGCACCCGCTCCATGGGTACCGCCAATCGATGCCTTGCGCACACCGTCGCTGACAAGCGATTCGGATGACAGCAGCAGCTGCAACTCTGATCTCTGTGACCCTCATACGGAGGAAGGAACCTACGGTTCCGGATCTGAGAGATGCAGGAGTAACGATCTCCCCCATCGCTACATATGCGCGGCCATCCATGATGGCAACATTGACAACGGTGCCGATCCACCGAATTCTCCTCCCAACCCACAGGCTCCCAATGCCACGAACGGAGGAAACAGACCACCCCCGGCTAATCCCAACGGGAACAGGGCACCCGAGCAATGCTGAGGGTATCAACCGCATACATCATGAGATTAACCTCATTGACGATCAGTGGGCAAGAGTGCAAGAAGTTGTACGAGGTACCAATCCTCTACTGATCGACGCCCCCTGCGACATGCTGATGGGCTACCACTGGCTCCTCATCGAGGAGCACAATCAACAAATCAAGCAGCAACACGAGCTTGAGCAGAGCAAGAGAGCGACTGACGAGTCAAGCATGCGGTGAGGTGCGCTCTCCTTCGTCGGTGGTTCCTCCTCCAAAGGCTACGATGGCCGCAAGTATAGCTCCCGCATGGAGCACATGGATCCCGCTGCGCGACACGAGGCCACAAGGCACTCGACTCATCCTTCATGTCAATGGAGTCGCAGGGCAACATCATGCCCAAAACGCCGCAGGCTGTGGTCATGGCGGCCACCACCTACTTGGCAGCAAACCCGCCACCGACGGGAGATCCACGGTACGCAATCCACAAATCTATAATTTCAGGTCTCGGACTTGTCAGAGCCGCGCTCCATGACGAGGCGACCCCGGAGCCGAAGAAAAAGGCCACAATAAAGTTCACCAGAAGCTGCACACCCTCCTCCGACGAGGAAGAGCATGACCTTCCACGGCGTCGCTGCAGCCCACGGCGCAGGAGCCACAACTACGATGCCCGTAGCAAGCTCACACAACGCAAGATTGACAAGTCATGTGTGATCCACGGAGTCTGAAGAGGAAGACACGGAGCTATGAGGCGCCAGGTGCTTTAGCAGGGCCGTATGGCAATCGCGGATGCCTAAGGGCTTCAAGCTTCCTTTGGACAACCCGAAGTTCGATGACATGCATGAGTCGAAGATATGGCTCGACGACCATCTGTCGTCAGTCAAACTCCATGGAGGGAGTAAAAACACAGCCATGCAATGCCTTCAGCTGCAGCTGACGGCAGCTGCCAGAGCCTGGCTCAATATCCTCCCATCCAGATCCATCCGCAACTAGGAAGAGCTAGTGTACAACTTCATCTGCAACTTCAAAGGCACCAACAAAAGGCCGGCTTCAATCGAGGAGCTATGCTCTTGTTGCCAACGCTCCAACGAGTCCATCCGCTCGTACATACAACGTTAGTCCGTCATCAAGAATTCCGCCGAGAACATCTCAGAGGTAAGGTTAATCGACTCCTTCAACGGTGGCATAAGGCGCCGCGAATTCAGAGAGGATCTCGGGCGCGTCAAGCCCAAAACCATCGATCACCTGATGGACATCGCCAATCGCTGAAAGTCTCTAAATTAATCACTTTGCTAGGAAGTAAATTAATGAGAAAAGTGGCGGTGAGAAAGGCTTCGTCCCAGAATTTTAGAGGCATGGAGACATGTGCAAGTAGAGAGAGACCTACTTCCACAATGTGACGGTGTTTACGCTCAGCGGAACCATTTGTTGATGAGCATGATGACAAGACACATGATGAGTGATACAATTTTCTAAAAAAAGTAATTGAGCTTCTCATACTTGCCTCCCAATCAGTTTGCATAGTAATAATTTTCCTACCAAACTTGCGCTCAACATAAGCTTGATAGTTGAGAAAAACATGATAAACATCGAAACGCTTTTTGAGCAAATAGATTCATGAAAATTTACTAAAATCATCTCTAAAGCTTACATAGTACGAATGTTTGCTTACAGAGGCAGGTGCTGGACCCATACATCATAGAACACAAGCTCAAAAGAAACCGTGGACACACTGGTAGATACAAGATATGGCAACTGGTGACTCTTAGCTAATTGACAATAATCACAGACATAAGGATTTATTTCAAGAGTGTATGAAAGCTGATTTTTCCTAACAATCTTCTGCACCACGAAGGAGAAAGGATGTCCTAAACAACGATGCCATGTGGATGAAGATGGATTTATTGTGATAAAAGCTTGCTTAGATGACCCGATAGACAGAGGTACTAGTGGGTAAAGACCATCGTAGCATGGTCCCATAAACAGAGTTCTTTGCGTTTCCCGATCCTTAATTAAAAGAACCAAGCATGAAATTCAATATAAATATCATTATCAAGGCAAAGTTTTTGAAAGTATGCAAGATTTTTGGAAGCATTTGGAATATGAAGAATATTGTTTAAATGCAGTGTATTGTAGGGTGTATGCAACAGAAGTTGACTAATATGTGATATAGCCATACCATTGGCGTCGGCAGTGTGAACATAGTTGTGGCCCTTGTACTGCTTGGAAGTGGTGAGCTTATTCAGCTCACTCGTAATATGATGGGTAGCTCCTGTATCGGGGTACCCGTTGCTGTCGACGCCATAGGATGCAGCATGTGCAACTTTTTTCCTGCGTCCAGAGTCATCATCGCTATCATCCTTCCTGAAGCGCCACCAGCAGGCGGAGGCAGGGTGGCCGTGAATCTTTCATATTTGGCAAGCCACGTCCACATATGGGGTGGGGGCACGGGACCACGTCGACGACGCTCGTATCCCCCATCATCTCTCCGTGCAGGGCGGCGGTCTTCCTAGTGTTGGCCACCGTCACGGCGACCTTGTCCATCGTCGTCACGATGATGGCCTCCTAGCGGGCACCATCATCACGGCGTCGGTCTTCCCAGCGTTTCCCGTGGCCACGGTCACCGCGGTCTGGCAAGCGAGCACGTCCACGACCGGCATCCTGGCCACGGCCTCGAGCCGCAGCGTTGGCAGAGGAGGTGAATCCTACTGCCTAGCCATTTTCAGAGAGCATCTCTTGGCGCATGTCATGAGCAATTATCTGATCGTAAACATCATGTAAGTTAATAGCATTGTTACCGTTCAGAGAGGCAGCAACATCATTGTATGACCCATCGAGTCCATCGACAATATAGCCAATCATCTCATCTTCCGGGAGAGGTTTCCCAGCAGCAGCGAGCTCAGATGCAAAACCCTTCATCTTGGCGAAGAAGGCCAAGACGGTGAGCTCGAGTTTCTTGGTACCGGACAGGGCACCACGCAGCTGATTGATCTTCGAGCGAGAGCGATACCCGCAGATGTTGGTGATGATCGCCCAAACCGCCGCCATCGATTCGACGCTGATGGTGTGAGCGAGGACTTCTGGTGAGAGGAAGTTGAGGATCCACCCAAGCACTGTTGAATCCCGTGAAACCCACGCAGCATAGTCGGGGTTGGGGATCTTCTTCTTCTTTCCTTCTCCATCTTCTGCCTCCGGATGAGTAGCCGGCGCAGCGTCCGTGCCGTCCAGGAGATCAAGGACTTGGGCACCACGCAGGGGAGCGAACGCCAGGGTTTTACAGAACAGGTAGTTGGCTCGGGTGAGATTCTGAGAAGGAGGAGACCCTAGGGCGGCGGCCAGTGCAGAAGCCGATGAAGAGGATGCCATGGACCTAAGGGCAAGTTTCCGATCTATCGATTGTGGTGTTTTTTTTGGTTTTTCCGATCTCTCGATCGTGAGAGGAGCTTCTGGTGTGGGTTTTCCGATCTATCAAAGACATATCATGATTTGATGTGGGTTTTTGGGATTTCCCATCAGATTGATCGTGGGAGGGTGCTTGAGGGTGAGCTTCGGATCAGATCGATCGTAGGGAGAGATCCTCGGAGGCGGCTAGGTCACGGGAGAGAAGAGCTCTGATACCATGTCAAAATACTTAGGTTTAACCGGTGTACCTGTTGAGGTCCCGGGTTTCATGTTTATATAGTCTGAAACAACCCCAGGCGTGACATTACAGAGGGGTAAGGGCTGAGGTGGTGTACTACACCGTACCTAGCCCCATACGGTAGACATGTATTCTAACAATGCCAACAAAGGGTTTCCTTTTATAATGGACTGCAGTTGAAATCTGTATAAATTATGGTAAATTTACAACAAATTGTATCATTCGAGATGCTCTCCTATCAAGCAATTTTGTGTGCTCAGCGGTGAGAGCCAGATGCCCAGATGCTTCATCCTATTTTGGCGAAATGCTTAGAACTAATTGGCTACTTCCTCCGTTTAAAAATATAAGACATTTTAGCTTTATAAAACAAATGTTAGATAATGCTATATACTTCCTCCATTCAAAAATATAAGACGTTTTAGTACATTTAGATACATTTGTTTCGCAAAGCTAAAATGTTTTATATTTCTAGATGAAAAGAGTACTGCCTAACATTGTATGCGTCGTGTTGTCCATGTGGGCATGCGTATATATTGTAGACGAGTCTTGAAGGTCTATCCTCAAGCAGTTCAGAAGAAATCCGGGGCTCGGAAGGAGCATATATTAATATCAACAAAGATACTAATTACACTCAGCCTTCGCAACAACGCAGTGCTTTAACGGCACTACGGATGCACACATCTAAAAAAGAAAAAAAAAATTATAAAAAAAGAAAAGACCCGCTATAGCAATCTATTACTTGTAACCGTAGTACTAATACCATCAGAACAACGACTTCAAAAGCGACGCCTCTAATAAGAGTACACTGCACAAGCGCCATCGTCGTCCGATCATAAATCTTAGGTTTTCATCCTGAAAAAAGTCCTTGCTCGAAAAACAATGCATTCAACAAGGTTATTGCCAGGCACAACCAATTAAGGCCAGATCTTGGATTTTCACCCTGCAAGATCAGACACTAAACGTCTCCTATGCTGCCGCCTCCACTAACAAGCCGCTGCTACAAATCACGGATCACCAAGCTAGTTACTCAGCACCGGAAACTCGAACCAACTGTGCTAGCCCTCAAATCTCTGCTTTCATGATATTCTCCACCACTGACTTTATCATGGACCAGCAAAGAAAATATCCAATGATGATAACAGGCAGCAGAGCTTCACAACGCTCCCTCTAAAACCAAACGGCCAGGAAATACACGGGTGCGCACGAACGAATCCCATCTGACCAGCATTCTCCAGGCATGAGCGTCGATGGGAGATCGCCAGCGGAGCATTCCAGAACCCGACAATCCTCACAGATGAGCAACGACACGCAACCAACAGTTCTTCGTCTTTGCGCATGAGAAACCAAGGGCACCGCTATTATTCTCGAGACTCGCAAGCCCCCACGCCGCCAGCCTCCTCCAGCACGATGACAACACAAAGAAGCAACAAGAAATCCAACAACGTCGAACATAGCCCAAGGCCTAAATCTCAGTCCGCCGGAAACCCAGACTACCGCCGCCAGTGACCATCGCCGCTATCGGCATCCACCATGGTGGCGCCTTGCCATCTCTATGCTGCCACCCCGCCGAAGAACTCAAGCCCCGGCCAACAAGCCGCGCCGCGCAGTGCACTGCGCCGCCGCCACGTAACCCCCCATGCGACAAGGCCGAGGCCACCTCTCCAGCCCACCATCGTTTGACGGGGTGGGCGCCGCCACCACCGCCGTTGCTTGCAGATCAGCCTCGAGAGGAGGGATTGGAGGGAGGGTCCTCCGGAGCCGCAAGGGAGGAAGGCGGCCCGGGAGAAGGGTTTCCGTGAGATTGTTTCGGGAGGGTTCAACAACCAAACCTTAAAAAGACATAAAACCTTATAACCTGAGGACATGTATGGAACACAAACACCAACCTATCTACTACTATATAGAGGGGACCCAATGCCCTCGGAAGACCCCAAACTCTTTAGCAGAAGCGCAAACCCCGCGTCGTCTTCTCTCAATTCATAAGGTCCGTAGAGTTCATCATCTAAATTCGTCAGGATACGCTATTGTAATTCTCGTTGTACAATCCCCATATACTTTGTCTATTTCGGTTTATAAGTCGTGCCCGTATACCTAGCTCGCCAATTTGTATTTTCTCCGATCTAAATTAATTGACTTGGATTTGCCTAAATTTAGATGTATCTAGCACTAAGACATGTCTAGATATATCCGAATCTAGACAAATTCAAGTCAATTAATTTGGATTAAAGGAAGTATATTAAATTATAAATTGTATACCATTAGAAATTATAGATGTTATATTTTTAAATAGTATACATTTTATATTATATAATTTATATTTTAATGGTCAAATTGACAACCAAGGTATATACGAGTAGAACTTGTAAACTAAAAAGGAATGAGTACTATAATCCAAGAAATTAATATCCTTCAATACGCCGATATTTATGGATATTAAAGAGCTTGAAATTATTTTTGTCAGCATTCGAACAATTTCTAAGTTTAAAATCAATTTCATAAGATTGAATTGTTTTGCTTTTGGAGGCTAAAGATTCGTCTGCTCAATAGTCTGAACTATTTGGCCGTGACGAGGACCAGTTTTCAGTTATATATTCGGGTATTTTGATACATTCTCGGAGACTTGCAAAGACCGAATGGAAACATGTGGAGGAGCATCTTCTCTTTCTTGTGCTTCAACCCTACGAGGATATGGTCCTCCCGTTGACATTCTAACACATTGACATTCTAATCTTTGATCATTTTAGGAAGTAGCGGGGGTGGGGAAACACAGAATTGAATTCAACACCTATTTGAAAGACATGAAAGAATCAAGAGTTCATTTTGATCATGGTATTAAGAAATGGAATCCTAAAATAACCCGTTACATTTCGACAAAGCGTAAAGGTACTCATATTACAAATCTCGGATGGAGACTAAGTAGCGAGAACGGAAAATTATTATCTCTTGGAAAAAGAATTTTTGAAAGAAATGCGGTAGGAGAAGTCTAAGTAGCGAGAACGGAAAGTTATTATCTCTTGGAGAAAGATTTTTTTGAAAGAAATGCGGTAGGAGAAGTCCCTATAGCGAGTTTGTTTTGAAATAATAAAAACCAAAATCAGCGTCTGTGAGGACTTGAATCTAGGTGGTTGGGTTATACATCCGTTTTCCTAACCACGTGAGCTAGGCTCAGTTCTTTCTTAGAGAAAGATTGATACTATGTACTTAGTAATATATGATATTGTATATGATATGTTTATTTCAATTGCCAAATGGCGTCCTACAAAGAGTCGCATCAAAATTATTTGGCAAAGAGATAGTGACAAAAAATAATATTGACCGGCTAGATGGGATGTTTTTTGTCGCCCAAAGGACAAAGGAGTGTTGGTATCCATGACATCGAGGTTAAACACAAAGCCCTACCGATGCATGTGAAATGCATACATGAATTTTGTAGTTTATTATGTTAAAATTCATATTATTTTACAACTTTATTATATTTATTGAGAGTAATCTATTATTAGTTGCAAAAGTGCATAAGTTCTTGGTTTACACTTTATTATGTAGGAATTGCTCAATAATGGAAGGAGATCGCTCAGTATGGTGAAATTCTGAGTTCTCTAAAATCTTTCCCTGCAGAATAGTTTTCAAAGATTTCCCAGAAAGACCCCGAAGATGGCGTCAAGTGAAAAAAAAAGTAAAACATGAAAGTTGTTTAACTTTTTTTTCTAATATGATTGATATAAAATTTGCCCCAAACATAATCCATATGTGCAAAAACAGTTTCAGGATTACGAAATTTTGTAACACAATTTACTCAAAATCCTTCCATTCTTGATGGATCTGGCCAAGCTACGACTTTATGGGCTCATAAAGGACAAATGGGAGTCCTAAAAAGGTTCTAGAGGTGCTCAAGATCCCTTAGATCAAAGGGGCATCGATGGCTTAGATTGCATCTCCACCTCTATATATATCTAGACTAATATTAAAAGACCCAGAGGGTCAAATCCAACCAACCGGAACCGCTCGATTTGATAATCCAACGCTTGACATCAAAGCCGTCTTTATCGGCTCATCACCTTGGAGCGGACAACCCCGTGTTGCTATTTTTTTTATAAGCACGAACCTTTCCACCCCACAACAGCGCAGTTGCAAACTAGCCGGGAATCCACCACCACGGCCGCCGTCGCGGCCGCCCACGCCTCCACCCATGACGGCACGTAATCCGCCACCGCCGAGCCGCCTCCCCCCCCCCCCCCCCCCCCGCCCTGCACAAGCCGCCCCCGCCGAGACGCCGCTGTCGCCGCAAGCCGGGATGAGAGGCTGCCCGGTGCGCCAAGAAAAATCCGGCGCCGCAGATCTTCAGGTTCTACTTCTTCATGTGCTTATTGATTGGTCTCGGCGATCTTGGAGTAGCAGTACTAGCGTGCGAACCAAAGAGATGCAGAATTAGGCGTGTCTTGCTAGCCCGTGAGACAACCCTGGATTTTGTCCTCTATTTGGAAGTTGGTCGCATGATGTGCTAAAGAAATCAGTGTCGCTGGTATGGTTGGGAATAGATACAAGTTGGTCGCATGTTAGCTAGATGTTTCTGAGCAGTCCATAGTACAAGAGCACACCACATATCATGATATCAACCATTGTGTGCTTAAATTTAGCTGACCAACATATAGCTTAATTGCTCATAGTTCAGACCCACGACACAACCCGTTGGCTCTGATAATTCAAACCACCATGTCTTAGTTGCTACACATTCAGAAAACAAATGTTTAACATGTTCAGGTATGTGGTGTGCTCTTGTAAAAAATATCCCCGTCGTGAGACAGCGCAGCCTGGCCAAACTGAAGAATTCGTCAGTTGCATCTCAATCAGGAAGTGTTGTGCTTTCGACTACACATAACTAACAAAAAAATAAATGGTAATTTCATTATTTCATCTGCCTGGGTGTGTATTCTAGCAATGAATAAATAATTTCACTTTCATTCTAAAAAGTATACTGCGCTATTTGTCTAGACTAGGATTAGTTTTGGGGAATCGAGACTGAGCCTGTGTGGTTAGCTGAATGCAGTAAAAAAACATATGGTCTTTCCCTTCAACGTCTAAAGACAATGAATTAGAAAAATATTCTACTCATTTTGCTATGTCAATGCATATATAGGCCTACATGTATACGAAAAGTAGATTTAGAGCTCATCCTCCATGGAGGACTTTTTTGAATTTTTTAGAAAGCTTCAAAAAAATTCGAAAAAATACTCCTTTTCATGCAATGGTCGCATGTTCATGCATCTGTCAGCTGCAAATTTTATTTAACTCCCCACAAGATTGAACTGTCTTTCTCGGCTGCATCCAAACAATAATTTAGACTTTTTTCACTAATGTACTGGTACAAGACATTCGTAGTTGTACACATCATGAAGCTTTGGTAGATACTGATGTGCAGCAATTTTATATACACTCTTCTGATTGTGTTTTGCGAGGAACAATACTACTCTCTCCGTCTCAAATTAGTTGTTTCTCCATCCCACGATTTATTTTGTTGCGGATCATGTGTGCCATTTGAGAGACATTCCTTATTGACTAAGATCATATTGTATTCTGTACTGAATATAACACATCTGCAACTAGGACATAATCCAATCAAGTATTATTATTTGTTGTTCTTAACAAGACCTGCTTAGAATTGCTATTCGTAATTCTTATCCATACCCGCTTACAATTGCTATTTGTTGTCCTAAATATGACCGGTTAACATGCTCAGTTTTTTAATACCTAAGGAAACCATAATGTGTTGAGAGGAATTTATCTCGGGTTAGGCAAGTACAGTTTGATGAAAACATGTGGTTCTTCGAGCCTCATGCTCCTGAATTTCTTGCTTTGCACTGTTGGTTTTAGATATATGGTTCCAAGAACGATTTGAGGATCATATCATATAAACTATTGTTTCTCTTAATTATCTGTAGGATTCGAAGTATATTTCAAGCCAATGCTAAAGATCTTTTTTTGACTCTTGCATAGGTGGAATTCTCGGTATGGCTTTTTATAAACTACACATATTGTGGATATCATTCCTATCACCCTATACATTCTGACCAGTGAAAAGGTTATTGTTTGGATACCAAGTGCCCACTTGTTGGGAAATCGGATTGAACTAATATTGAGAGTGCAGTCCAAGATCTATCGGGGTTTCCTTACTGAATTTTGACAAAGGTTTATTTTCAAGATTTAGCTTGGTGGAGTCTTTTTACCGCCCAACCTGATGTCCACCTTTCTTTTCATGTTATGCGGTTCCACCCTCTTGGTGAAGTTTGTTGCAGAATAAATCTCAATGGTTCATACAACCATCGTTTTTCTCACCTCAACAACCATATGTACCTATCTTTTCATGTTATGGAGATCTTTATCAGGGTACTGTTTCTCAAGTGAGTGTAGCACCTCAAGCACAAAATAGATTATTTTTTAATGTCTTCTAAAGATTTTTTTCCACACAAGGTTTGGTTTCCTCAGTTCCAAATATGAACAGGAGTTGAGAGGTGCTACCGAAAAAGATACGCACAAGCTGTTCAGTGTGTTAGAAGCTCAAATTGTAGTGACTACGCTATTATTTTGTAGCCTACATTATTGCACATCTCATCGAGTAACCAAGTTTGAAATAATTTATTTTATTATACTTCCGTAAACTTTTTATTACGTGCATATGCACGTGCTTGATTACTAGTATATTGAGGGTAAACCCTATTTTTAGAGACACCCATCCATTGTGACAAAAATCCCCCTCTTGGCAGCCGCCAAGGAGGGGAAAAGCTTCTCTATACCGTAACCATCATCAATGAAGAAGAAGGGTCAAGGGGCCTCTGACTCCTAGTGCAGCTGCCGTCCTAGAAGGTCACCGCCGCCGGCGGGCTATTGCACCGCCGCCACCTTGGATGCAGGCGTCGTGGCTTCCATATTCATCATCTCCATCACCTCCTACTCTTCTTCATCAAGAACTAGAAGGAGAGGCTTCCGTCCAAAACAATAAAGAAAGAAAGAAATATATCTTGATTGATGGGACCACCATGGATGAAACGAAAGAGAAGCTTCCATTTTCAGTTGTTAATTGTAGCACTTTCTCTTCTTTTCTTTTTTTTTACTATAGAAAAGGAACATGATTTAGCTAGATTGATGCTGGGCCCGCATGAACAAATACAATTCGTTAGCGTGAAATGATGAAGGTGCGTGGTGGCCACATGCAGGCCACACGTACGTGTACGTGCAACATAGAAGCAGTCATATATATATATATATATATATATATATATATATAGATGTTCATGTTTGAAGTGCATCAGCGCGTATACATACTCGTAGTACATAGTTCCTTCCTGTTCCTGCCTGGTTGATTACACCTCTACCTGTACAACTGTATGCCTGGTTGATCACACGTGTATATAACGCCCGTACTGTACCGACATACTACATGGAGCAGCTAGCTGTTGGCATGTTTGATGCAACTTGCAGCAGGTGCAACAGAGGGAAAAACTAATTGAGAGATCGACCGGTAGATACCACTATTTGCAATTAACTCAAGCAGAGCAAAACAGAGCAGCTGGCAAATTGAGCTAGCAATGGGGGAACAAGATTGGGGCCGTGTGGGTGATAAGCGACTGTAGGTCGTATTGATCATAGCCAGTCATCGCGAACGCCGCCGACGGGTGCTCGTCGGAAGAGACCCGGAGGAGCTCCTCCAGGAAATCCGCCCCCAGGTCCTCCAGCTCAAAGACGGCAGAATCCGACGCCGTAACCTGTGGCTGCTGCTCCAGCTGTCTCACGGCCACGGCCGCGTCCACCTTCATCATCCTTGTCGGCGCCAACGCCATGGTCGCCGTCGTCCTCTTGGCCTTGTTTGGCGACCGCTTCCGGATGGAGTGGCGCCGCTTGAGCGCCAGCACGGGCGACCCGCCGGTCGCGCCGAGCGCGAGGGTGCGGAGCGACTCCTGGACGCGGTCGACGGGGTAGTTGAGCACGGCGGCGGCGCCGCGCACGGAGAAGGCGGCCTGGTCGTAGGCCATGGCGGCGGCCTCGGGGGTGTTGAAGGTGCCGAGCCAGACGCGGGCGCCCTTGCGGGTGGAGTCCCGGATCTCGGCCGCGAACTTGCCCCACGGACGCTTCCGCACGCCGATCAGGCCCTTGGGGATCGCTGCAGCCGGTTGATGCTGGGTACGGCGCTTGCTTGGTGCACCGGCAGCGGCGGCTTCTTGCATCCCCTGCTGCTGTTGCTGGTCGGAGGAGGAGTAGGAACAGCTCGAAGAG
This sequence comes from Avena insularis, assembly GCA_023614405.1. Taxonomy (NCBI): domain Eukaryota; kingdom Viridiplantae; phylum Streptophyta; class Magnoliopsida; order Poales; family Poaceae; genus Avena; species Avena insularis. Next base: position 21,041,663 of record CM042693.1, read on the forward strand.
GAGGTTGACGAAGAGGAGGAGGCCTCCGTCTCCAAGTCGAAGTCCAAGTAATGGGACATGTCGCCCATTTCTAAGAGTGTGTTGAGCAGGTGCATGTCGTCGCTGTCGCCCATGTCGAACGCCGACGATGAGTACAGTGCTGCCGGCGGCGGCTGGCTATAGCTGCCCCACAGATCCATGAGCAATAGGATGATCGAGTAATGCTGTCTTGGCTTGGCTGCGAGAGAAGTTACGGAGAAGAGGAAGGTGCTGCTGGATTTGGTTGAAGCACAGGAAGATCGAACTGTTACGAGCAAGGCATCTAGCTCTGCTTTTTATAAGCAACCCATTCCATCTGCCTAGATATGGGATTTGACTAGTCCAACTCTCCATCGGGCCCACTGCTTCTAGGACCCGAATATAAATAGATAATTTATCGTGAGCACCACAAGCCCCCAATAGAAAGGATGGGAGCTAGAAATTGTAGGTTGGTTTGATGTAGCTTTGTATCCCTCACTAAATCCACTTTGGCTTAGATGTACCTAATGTCTAATTACCTATTTTAAAATATTATAAAAAAATCTGAAAAAATCCCTCATGTACGTTTGGTCATTTTATATTTCTACACAAAGTTTCGTCGCAAAGAATATTTTTGTGTCTTAGTAAAGAAGACAATTTTCGATGCTATAATCAGACTATTCACAAGACATTCTTTTTATCTCTTTTTGCACAATCTACAAAAAATGTTCTTTCCTTGTGAAACTTCTTTGTCAACACGGAATGTTCAGATGTACACGCGACATTCTCGTTCCGATTTTTTTGGACATTTTATATACGTCTTAATATATTTTCATAATGGGTGTATTTACATCTACGTGCCAAAACACCACCTCCTGCAACCCTCCCTCCAGTTGCCAACATCATGTCCATTGAATTTTGTCCCGAGACTTGTGTTAACTTATTTGACAAAACAAATATTTCCTATAGCACCTCTGCCATTTAATCACGCCCTAAGGCTAAATCTTTCAACACCCTCCATGACGATTACATATAATTCTACTTGAGAACCTCAAACGAGCAATTTTTAAGGACCAAACAAAAACACAATTTTAGTTCAAATTTAAATTACTTTTAAGAAATCGGCCGAAGTTCATTTAAATAGACAAAAGTGGCTAGAAAGGGAAACATTTCTTAATATTTGGAAAATTTTATCCAATATGGTCTACTTTGCGTGAAAAAATGGAGAACCGTCATCTGGCACCATACCCATACCTACTTGCTTAAAGAAACTGTTTCTGGACTTATAGAATGAAAAGGGCATTTTTTTGTAACAAGTTGGAGACTCCCTTTTGCGCTATTTCTTTTATATGGCAAGATGCACATATGTGCCAAATATGGTCACACTATCATTAACTATGCTATGGATATAGTTATGACCTTGGTCGTCTGAAATAAAAGTAAAAAAATGTTCATACATGATAGCCCGTTTTGTGAAAGCATTTTTAAATACGTCAACATTCATGTTTATGCTTTTTGCAACTAGTACACATAAAAGACTTCATGACAAAGAACTGTATTTTTTACATTATCTTTGATTTGTTTCAAAATGGAGTCGACATTATCACCGGTACAACTATTCATATCAAGGTCATGAATCCTTAACACTCTTTATGTGACTATTACATAGAATCTTACATGGTACATTAAAATGATTTTTTAGAAATTTTAGGACCAAATTAGAATACACCTGTTGTTCAATTTGAATTACTTTTGGGAAATTGGTCCAAATGTATTTAAATAGACAAAAGTAGCTAAAAGGCAAGAGAATTCCTAATATTCGGAGAGGTTTCATTTTGCACCATATTATTCGTACTTGTGTTTTAAAAGAAACCACTTTGGCACTTAGAAAATGTTAAAATATTTTTCTTAATAAAAATGTTGAAACTTCTTTTGGCACTATTTTTTGGCATGGAAAGATGCACCTCTTTCAAAGATATTCACATTATCATGAACAATGGCATGAATAAGGTCATGGCCTTAATTGGTTATTGCTTTGAAAGTAATGAATGTTTATGCATGATAAGCCATTTTATGAAGGATCTTTTTCAAAATATGTCAAAATCCGTGTTTATCAAATTTCCTGGCAACTTATACACACAAAAGAACTCAAAGCCAAAGAATTGTGCGTTTTTCATTCTCTTCTTTTTCTTTGATTTTATGCAAAATTGGGTCAAAATTGTCGGCACAACTATTCATGAGGGCATGAATATTTCAAAACTCTCTTTGGATATTTCAAGTAAACTACTTGGGCACCTTAAAATAACTTTTAGCAATTTTTAGAACCAAACGAACACCCTTGTAGGTCAAACCTTAATTACTTTTAGAAAATTGGCTAAAATCAATTTGAATGGGAAAAATAGCTAAAAAGCGAGACAAATCTTAATATTTGGAAATTGTCCATCCAATATTGTGTACTTTTTGTGAAAATTGGAGAGATGCCATTTTGCACCATATTCTTTGCTTTTGCTTCCTAGTTAAACCCATTTTTGACACTTAGAAAATGAAAAACATATTTTGTAACAAAAAGTATGAAATTCCTTTTAGCACTATTGCATGGCATGGAAAGATGCACTTATGTGCCAAAAAATTCATATCATGATCGCTTCTATAAATATGGCCATGACCTTGGTCATTTGGGATGAAAGTCATAAATGTTCATAATGATAGGCCATTCCGTGAAGACTTTTTTTTTAAATATGTACATGTCCATGATTATCATTTTTCGTGATAATTAGTACACACAAAAGGACTTCATGCCAAATCATTGGTTTTTTGGTATTTCTTTATTATTATTATTTTTAAAATAAATTCAAAATTATTGGCACAACTTTCAAAGCAAGGGTCTGAATCTTTAAAAAGGGTGTCTCAAATTTTTCTATATTTTAAAATTACTGTATAGAATCATATTTGGTTGCCATAAAATAATTGTTGGTAATTTTAAATCAAAATAGAGAACACTTGTAGTTAAAGTTTAAATTAATTTTAATAATCTGTCGAAATTCATCTAAACGAGGAATTGCAGGTAAAAAGCGATAAAACCCTACGCTCACTCTCAACTGCCAAAAAGATGGTGCGCGCATGTGGGCTGGCTGTTTAGTATGCAGGTGTACATTTGGTAGTGGTGTTGCCGCTGATAATAGTATATATCTTCATTAATTAGTTGACAATTACAAGCTGCAGGTATGCCTTTATTTTGGGCCTCACTAAGTTTTCATGCCGCAGTGACGTGATTTGGACCGGCTAAAGTTTTGGAACGACGTATATTTAGTAGTATTATGAAGCACGCTCCATCGATATTGTTACTTAGTAGTATTGACTACTCCTTCTAAGTTCTAATGAAACAAATACCGTAATTTATTAAGTGTAGCCATCAGGAATCTCACGACCCATGACTTTGAATTCGATGAAAATTCTTGCTGGGGAATCAATCATGTGGCCGGTATTCAAGATTGACATGGTGTTGTTCTCTTCAAGCAGTACTCGGCCCGTAAGTACATGAATCATATATAGACGCTCTCAGATGAAGCTTCTTCTCTCCGTCCTCGTCAAGAACACCACTACTATGTAGCCCACTTGGGAGCCGGCATTGATATTTTTTGTCAACATAGGAGTTGTATATACACTTTGGTAGTAATTCTAAGAGTACAAGCAAATATATATCTTGATGTATGTATGAGACGATGCTGATGTGCCATCATCATCGGATCTGTATTATGTAGGTTCGAGGAAGCAGCTAGATTAGCAGGTACGATGCACCAGAGCTGATGGTTTTCTGGTGCTTGTAGCTGCTTGCATCTGCATGGCGTCGCTACCTAAAACTAAAGAGGTGGCTAGGGACGGAGGAAGGTGGAGCGCTGCTTCGCGCGGCAGCAGCCATGCATACTACTACTACCTGATGGTCGGGAGAAGACGCTGACCGAACGGAACGGCATATATGCACGGCGACATGGTCCAACAGGTGACTGCGACATATGCAGTCTGCGAGTGACGTTTAGAGCTCACTGTCGATCGTCCAAAACAAGAAAGAAAAAGGCAAATCGATCGATGCCGCCAGGGTTCAGTGCATATATACCAGCAATCGTGTGAGAAGGACTTGTGCTTCCACTTCCAGCGCAGCCAGTTAAGTTGGTAATCGCCTCTAGCTCTGGTTGTAACATACTCTACTTTTTATTTGAAAATTTATGAAATTGCAGAAGGGAAACCCAACTGTGTGCAGATTCAAAGAAAAACCCCATGGATCTTATTTCTACAAATTAACAAGTATCCATGGAGAAACTAAATTGCAGCGTTTTCGTTACTATTTTATTTTATTATTATAACGTATGTTGGTGAGTCAATCCCAATCCTGACCGTCTCAAGCCAGACGTGATAACGTCGGTTCAAGTGATTAATTAACTTTGCATTATGCGTACCGACGTGGTGAGGACATATACAAACTTTTAGACGTTGAACATCCATGATAGGGCAGTACTTACCCGCAAAAAATAAATAAATAGGGCAGTACTGTGCTGTACGTACTTGACCCACGCAAGAATGAGTCAAGAACTGAATTGACCAGCTGCTCATCGATCAAGAGCTGACACGGTCGACAAGGGGATACATTCGACAAACACCGTTAATTACGGAAAGTAGACCTTTTCGCTTTTCGCTTTTAGGAAATGGTATAATGCTCTTAATCGCAAACTAGCAGCCGCCTTGGTCTTTTCTAAATACTTAGACATTACAATGGTAGAAAAGTCGAGTCTTTTTTTCACTCTCAACATCATCTAGGGATGGCAATAAAAATAAATTGTACAACGAATCAACTCTTATTGTCATCTTTGACGATAAATGTGAGTTGAATAATTTTAGTAAGAAATTATACTAATAAAGAAAGGCATATGATACATTGAAGAAAATAACATTCTCTTATTTCATAGATCATCTCTTATCTAATGAAAGACAATCTTATCTTTCTTAATTCTCTCCTTTAACTAAAAAAATCCGACATGAGAAGTCTAAGAGCATCTCCACTCGTTGGGCGATCCCATGCCGAAATCCGGACCAATTTTAGGTTGGACGAAACTCGTTTTCGGCCTGGAAACGCGAGTTTCTCACTCGCGTTCCCAGGCCGAGTTTCCGCGTTCGGCTAAAATTCAGACGAATTTGGCAAATTTAGACGGATTTCATTAAACATGGGAAAATATAGACGGATCACATGAAATTCGGGTCGAACACCTAAATTTAGGCTAGATAATAAACTAAAAAACATAAAAAAGGGTCGCCGCCGATGCCGTCGCCGAAGCCGCCACCACTTCTACATGCCGAGGTTGCCGTAGAAGGAGGTGTAGCCGGGATCGGCCTTGTCGTCATCTTCGCCGCTGTCGTTGTCATCGCTCGGCGGCTGCGGCGGGCGGGAGCTCCCCTGGACGGTGTCCCTGCACCTCCTGGGCTGGTAGGAGGGGCCGTCCTCCTCGTCATCATTGAGGATGAAGAGCAGGGCGACCTGGTAGGTGAGCACGCGCCCGGACCACACCTGCCACTGATACGCCCAATTCGCATCACCATTCTATATCATAATTTGCCTCTATTCATTGATATTTGTCTTATTATGAGGTATTACGTATGGTTTTTCATCTGTTTATGCATGTTGGATGATTCCTGGATGATGGACTACCGGAGTCTGGATTCTGATGGAAAAGAAGGTGTTTCGGTGCAATTTCGCAAAGATCAGAAAAATATTAGAAAATATGGAACATATTATTTTATCAGAAGATGAAGGAAGCCAGAAGGAGGGACGGAGATGGGCCTCAGGGGGGCCACACACCCCTAGGCGCGGGCCCACCTGACCCGCGCCTAGGGAAGGTGTGGCCCACCTGCCCGGCCTCCGACTCCGCCCCTTCGCCTATATCTTCCCTACGGAACCCTAACACCAGGGGCGACAACAGATAGATTCCCCCGCCTCTGGGGGGTGGAAAACACCGAGAGAGAAAGATCTCTCCGGCAGACATATTTCTGCCGGGGGAATTCCTTCCCGAAGAGGGGAGACCATCGCCATCAACACCGTCATCAAGCTGGGCTTCATCGGGATCATCATCATCATCATCCACACCATCATCTCCACCAGTACCATCATCACCACTCCGTCCTGCTGTAACAATTGTGTTGGATATTGCTTTAGTTTTTAGGGGAAACTTTCCTGGTGTTAATTACTATTGTAGTTGATGCTTGTGAGTGGAACCATTGGATTATTGTCTATGTTCAGATTGTTATCCATTATCATATCATCTTTGATCTTGATCCATATGATGTCTTGTGAGAAGTTCGTTGTGTTCTTGAGGACATGGGAGAAGTCATGTTGTTAGTAGTGAATCTGTGATGAGTTATTATTCAATGGTTTAGTATTTAAGTTGTGGTGTTATTCTTCTAGTGGTGTCATGTGAATGTCGACTACATGATACTTCACCATTTATGGGCCTAGGGGAATGCATTGTGTATTTGTCTACTAATTATGGGGTTGCCGGAGTGACAGAAACCTGAGCCCCCGTTAGGACACCTTTGCACAAGGGAGCGTAGGATCTCAGAGTTTAAGGCTATGGTTAGATTTATATCTTAATTACTTTCCTGTAGTTACGGATGTTTGTAGGGGGTTTAATCACAAGTATGTATTAGTCCTAGGAAGGGCGGTATGTTAGCACAGGTTCACCCACACAACACTTGCAACACCAGCGAAGAGTACTCAGCTATTTGAAGCGAAAGCACTTGACAGAATTCCCATGTGTCCTCAAGATCGTTTGGTCCTTATAACTATTTCCACCGGCTTGTCCTTTGCTAAGAAAGGATTGGGCCACTTGCTTCGTTTGTTCGTTGCTTCTGTTACTTGCTCTTTGTTTTGTTGCCTTGTCAGAAAACCACTAAAAACCCGTTTGCTAAGTATTCATAGGGATTTCCTGCTCCATACCACTGTTCAGCACCTTCTGCTCCTCGTTGGGATCGACACTCCTATTTATCGAAAGTACTACGATATACCCCTATACTTGTGGGTCATCAAGACTAATTTATGGCGCCGTTGCCGGGGAGTGAAGCGCTATTGAAGAGTGGAACTGGTAAAGGAAACTTTTACTATGAGTATTGCTTTTGTTACTGCTTGTTGCTCTGTTTCCAATATGAATAACCCACTTGGTTTCCTGTTTGGGAAAACTACTACCATTGCTAGGGTAGTAGATGAACCACCTCCTGTTGAGATAGATCCTTTTAAGATAACTATAAGTATTGTTAATCGTGTTATGGATAATTATTATTTTGGAGATGGAACTGTCCATCATGGTGATCACTTGCTTTTTATCCATAAATTATGCGGGTTGTTTAAGTGTGCAGGTATCACAACTGAACAGGTGAAGAAGAAATTACTCTCTATATCCTTGATAGGAGAGCTGAAGAATGGTATAAGCTGCTGAAGAATGGACAATCCATGGAATGGGAGGAGATGACATCTCTCTTTTACTCTAAATTTTATCCTCCCAGTGAAATTCATAAGGATAGAAATCTTATATATAACTTTTGGCCTCTTGATGGAGAGAGTACAGCTCAATCTTGGGGGAGATTGAAGTTACTAATGCTTAAATGTTCTATTCATGAACTCCCTAACAATATTATTCTTAATAACTTTTATGCTAGGCTTTCTCTTCATGATAAAGATTTACTAGATGCTTCTTACACTGGATCATTCACACGTATGAAGGAAGAAGCTAAATGGGATCTACTAGACTGTATTCAAGAAAACACTTAAGCTTGGAAGAATGACAAAGGAAGAAAGTCAGGTATAAACTATGATTATGAATGCATTAAATCTTTTATGGGAACTGATGACTTCCATGATATTAGCAATGAGTTTGGTCTTGATTCTCAACGTATTGCCAACTGTTTTAAGGCCTTTGCCTCTTACATAGAAATTCCCAAAAATAAGTGGAATAAGTACCATGCTCCGTATAAATATGTTGTTAATCATGCTCCCGTTAGAAGTACTCAAGTTTGTACTACTAATCATATTGTGCCTGAACCTCATGTTGAGAAAATGCCTTTCCCAGCTAAGGTAAAGGAGTATTCTATGAATATTAGTGCAAATAACAAAGGTATAATGAAAACTGTGGAGCCTGGTAAGCAATTGAATGTTGAACCTGTGGTAGCTATTGTGAAAGACCCTGTCACTAGAAATATAGAGGATGAGCACATTGTCTTCTGTGAAGATGCTTCTAATATTATCTCTCATCCTAGTAAGGCTAGAAAAGCTAGTGTTCTTGTGCTCTCTGTTAAAATTGGTGATCATTGCTACTATGGTTTATGTGATATTGGTGCTAGTTCTAGTGCTATTCCTTATGAGCTTTACAGGGAAATTATGCATGAGATTGGTCCTTGTGAGCTTGAGGACATTGATGTGGTTATCCACATTGCTAATAAGGAAACCATTTACCCCATTGGTATTGTAAGAGATGTGGAGGTTCTCTGTGGTAAGATTAAGTATCCTGCTGATTTTCTAGTGCTTAATTCAGCAGCTAGCAAGACTTGTCCTATCATTTTTGATAGGCCTTTCTTGAACACTTGTGGAGATATTATTGATTGTAAGAAGGAAAAAGTTTTAACTAAGTTTGATGGAGAGTCTTATGTGTTTAACTTTTCCAAATTTGCTAAAGCTCCTTGTGAAAATAGCTTGCCTAATAAAGATTTCAGGGTGGAACAACTTGCTTCTATTGATCCAGTTTATGACCTTGGACCTCTTTTTGGTGAATGTAAGTATGCTTATTCTGATGATAAAGTTGTTTCCAGTGACAGTTATATTGTCAACTTTATTCAAAGTGCTACTGAAAGTTATTATGAGAGAGGGAAACATGGTTTTATGCATCTCAATGATGTTAAGTTTCCCCGTTTTATGTTGAAAGCTTTAAAGTTGCATCTATTTGTCTTCCTATGCTAGTGCCTTTTTGTTTCAACAATTCGTTTTCTCATGATACCCCCATGCATAGGAAGTGGGTTAGACTCAAGTGTGTTGGTTATTTTCTTCTTGATGCTCTCTTTCACTTCAGATATATATCTCCTTTGTGAACGTCTTTGGAAGTTTCAAGCCTAACTTAAAGGCATTAAAGAAAAGTACTTGTTGGGAGATAACCCAAGAGTTTTGTCGAGTCTTGGAAGTTATTACCTCTGTAATAACTGCTCCTTATCCTTTTTGTTTTGGTTTTTGTGTCAAGTTCAACTACTTTTGTGAAGTAAAGGAGTTATGAAAAGTGGTTGTCCTGGGACATATTTTTGTGCTGCATTGTAAAAATTTGTGAGGAAGCTCGGTACTTCGTATGGATCTGCATTTTTTTGTGCTTGTTCTCCAAGTTGTTACCCAACTTTCATCAATTCTGCACTTTTTGATTTGAGCAACAAAAGGTCTTCGAAAAAATCAATCTTTCCCTTCTGGTCTGTTTTGACAAATTTCTGCCATCATTTGCATTTGCCTCTTACAGAAGCTTTTGTTTTGATGGGTTTTCAGTTGAAGTGTGTACCAAAGGTTTATTGTTTTTTCTTACACTAATGTTGTCATTGAGTTTGTGCAAGGGTTTTGTATGAAGGAAATTCTCAGGAGAAAGAGAAAAGGAATCTGCAGGGTTCGTCTTTGAATAGGTAAAAGTGGTGAAAATAGAAGGTTCATGAAACCCCAATCTTTTTATATTTTGATGTTTTTAATACATAAGGGAAGTTACGAGACGAAACTGAAGAGGAAACGGAGCCCGGGGTGGACAAACCCACCCTAGGCGCGGCCCAGCCTGGCCGCGCCTGAGGGGGGTGTTCCCTCCTCGAACTCCGTCTCCGCCTTGTTTTCGTTTCAAAACCTTCCTTATGCATTGAATCTTCGTAATATATAACCCACCCGGATCCCCCGAGGTTCGTGCATCATGTTCTCGTCGTGTTTTCGTTTCAATCTGTTTCTATCAGGAAATCTTCTCAAGTTTAGAGCACCATGGTCTCCGCCAACGACAAAGGCAAGAAGCCCGAGGAAGAAGAATCTCAAGTCCCCAAGGAGGAGGAGATTTTGGTAGGTTATGAAGGAGACATGGAGGAGGACAAGCAACCGGACACTCGCGCTACCTTCGCAAGCATTGGTTTGGTGGCACAACCTACCCAGCTTAGGAGGACAACATAGATGTCTACAGGAGGGAGAACTCTGCGTCATATCCTCGCTCCGCGCACACATCCTCCTAGTACCCCTTGTTCTAACCGTGCAGGAAAGAAACAATCTAATTTGGAAGAATGGAGAAAGAATAACAAGGACTGGGATCCTTGGTCCGAGTTGATCATGGGCTGCATCGAGCATAATTCGGAGTTAATTCGTACTCTGACCTTCGATATAGAGGATTTGAAGAAACTTGTTGAAGAGCTTATCAAGAGAACACCACCACCATTGGAGGAGTAATTCGTCATCAGGTTTGGCATCCCCTTGGCTTGTTCCAAGCTTGGGGGAGTGTCGCGGTATCACCACCATTATCTTTTATCTTTTACCTTTTTAGTGGATTCATATCTGTGGTAGATAGGTTATCTTATAGTTTGGTTTGCATGTGGAAGTATCTCTCCTTTAGTTGATTATCTTTGTATCCCTTGGTGTGAGTGCCTTTATTGGAATATTAATGAGAAGTCTCATCTTTTACTTTTTGCACTTCTTATTTTAGTTTGCAATCTCTATTATATGATGGATCTTGTTGTACAGTATTGGCACCACTTTGGGATCATCAAGTGGATCTAAATTGGTCTTGGCAAACCAAGTTCTGGTCAGTAGCATTACTATGAAAGAGAAAAAGAAAGAAAAAGCTTACAGGTATTTTGTATCATTTTTTTTCTTTGTTGTTGGCTCATAAGCTTAGTATTCTTTATTTAAGATCCTTTTGTGTCTTCAAGGAAGATTGCATGTTTGGCTTTATTACTTGTGTGTTTGCTTGTTTCTTTCAACTCTCTTGCTTGCTACCCAACCTTGCTAGCCAAAAACCTATTTTGAGAAGGCATACTTCTCATGTTTCCAAAATCCTTCAAAACCAAAACTTTTGCCATTTGTGTCCACCATATCTACGTAGTAGCATTGTTGCTATTCCTAGCAAATTCTCAAGCTTCATCTACTTTTCAAATTAAAAAGTATTTTGTTATGTGAAAACTAGTTAGTAAAGCTCTCACGAACTTGATGGCACACTTTATTTACTTGCCCCTAATAGACTAGAACCATTGTGAACATCGAAGTTGTATATGCTTGCATCTATATGTTAGAGTTAGCAGAACCGTGCTGTCACGGGGAACGTTTTCAACATTGCACTTGTACTCTATACATAGTTTATATCGTGCTCTTTTGTCTATGGATGTCAACGGCGTGAAATAAAGAGGGAACTTGTAAGTCCATGGAGTTTGTATCCTTTGTTAGAGAAACGCTTGGGCCGCTAGCCTAAGACATGCTTAATCATGGTGGAAACTTGCAGCATCACCATAGTGAGTCATCTATGAAGCATCCTCAATAAAAATCTATGCATATGGTAAATAAAAAGATTGCTGAGATGCTCATTGTCCGCTTGCCTTGTCATTTTGGCTATGGGAAAGCTCCTGTACCATGTACAAGGGGTACCCCGTTGGTGGTTCTCAATGATATGCAAATACTTACAATGACAAGAACTTACCTGGGCTCAAAGTTGAGTATGCATGAGGTGTGGCCCTCGTATTCAAGGGACATGAGATTGCCAACTTATATTTCGTCAGGCATATACTCCATATTTGTTAGCTTTAACCTTAATCATCTCAAGATGATTATGATAGGGGCAATGAGGGCTCAAAGCTAGTAAGTACCATAATATTTTGGAAGCTCTTTATGACTTGTAATCCCTGCTACCCACTAAGAAGGGACCTTTCTCCTAGTTACCAGTTGAGTCAGTAAACCTACTTCCTCTCTAGCTCCAGCAAGCATTTGAGTTGTTGTGTTTCAAGCATTCATATGGTGATTTATTCAATCATGTTCTTTATCTTCCTTGTTTGCACAAAACTCTTATCTATTGAGTATTACTCTGAAAGACTTCACTAGTGAAAAACCTTTTTGAGCAAAGAGTGTTCCTGTTTTGAAACTTCTACAAAAAGCTTTTGTGAAACTGTTTGCCAGGTGTTCTCTGACCAAGAACAAGTTTCCCAATTCCAATTATGATTTATGTTTATGCATCTCTATTGTGACTGCTGTACTTGGTTGCAAGCTAAGTTATATTATGGTGAGTTGCTTTCTTCTATGAGTTGTGCAATGGTAAGTGTGATGCTTCTGGTTCGTATTCTTTTATTGACACTTCACTCCATAAACATGTGGACATTTTTACTGAGCTCAGTATTCTCTTGGGGACAAGCGAAGTCTAAGCTTGGGGGAGTTCATACGCCCAATTTGCATTACCATTCTATATCATAATTTACCTCTATTCATTGATATTTGTCTTATTATGAGGTATTACTTATGGCTTTTCATCTGTTTATGCATGTTGGATGATTCCTGAAGGATGGACTGCCGGAGTCTGGATTCTGATGGAAAATAAGGCGTTTCGGTGCAATTTCGCAAAGATCAGAAAAATACCAGAAAAATATTAAAACATATTATTTTACCAGAAGATGAAGGAAGCCATAAGGAGGGACAGAGATGGGCCTTAGGGGCCCCCACACCCCCTAGGCACGGGCCCACCTAACCCCGCGCCTAGGGCAGGTGTGGCCCACCTGCCCGGCCTCCGACTTCGACCCTTCGCCTATATTTTCCCTACGGAACCCTAACACCAGGGGGCGACCAAAGATAGATTTCCACCGCCTCTGGGGGCGGAAAACACCGAGAGAGAAAGATCTCTCTGGCAGACAGATTTCTACCGGGGGAATTCCTTCCCGGAGAGGGGAGACCGTCGACATCAACACCGTCATCAAGCTGGGCTTCATCGGGATCATCATCATCATCCACACCATCATCTCCACCAGCACCATCATCACCACTCCGTCCCGCTGTAACAATTGTGTTGGATATTGCTTTAGTTCTTAGGGGAAACTTTCCTGGTGTTAATTACTATTGTAGTTGATGCTTGTGAGTGGAACCATTGGGTTATTGTCTATGTTCAGATTGTTATCCATTATCATATCATCTTTGATATTGACCCATATGATGTCTTGTGAGTAGTTCGTTGTGTTCTTGAGGACATGGGAGAAGTCATGTCATTAGTAGTAAATATGTGATGAGTTATTATTCAATGGTTTAGTATTTAAGTTGTGGTGCTATTCTTCTAGTGGTGTCATGTGAATGTCGACTACATGATTATTCACCATTTATGGGCCTAGGGGAATGCATTGTGTATTTGGATACTAATTGTGGGGTTGCCGGAGTGACAGAAACTTGAACCCTCGTTAAGACCCCTTTGCACAAGGGAGCGTAGGATCTCAGAGTTTAAGGCTGTGGTTAGATTTATATCTTAATTACTTTCCTGTAGTTACGGATGTTTGAAGGGGGTTTAATCACAAGTATGTATTAGTCCTAGGAAGGGCGGCATATTAGCACAGGTTCACCCACACAACACTTAAAACACCAGCGAAGAGTACTCAGCTATTTGAAGCGAAAGCACTTGACAGAATTCCCATGTGTCCTCAAGAAGGTTTGGTCCTTATAAGTATTTCCACTGGCTTGTCCTTTGCTAAGAAAGGATTGGGTCACTTGCTCCATTTGTTCGTTACTTCTGTTACTTGCTCTTTGTTTTGTTGCCTTGTCAGAAAACCACTAAAATCCGTTTGCTAAGTATTCACAGGGATTTCCTGCTCCATACCACTGTTCAGCACCTTCTGCTCCTTGTTGGGATCGACACTCCTATTTATCAAAAGTACTACGATACACCCCTATACTTGTGGGTCATCAGCCGCTCGGCCTCCTCCTACAGGCGCTGGACGCGGAGGTGCTCCTGCTCCTCCCAGACCGCCTTGGACCAGTCCAGGATGTCTGGCGATGACAGCTCCACCGGCGGCTGCGGCGCCGAGTCCCGGAGCGACTGCTCCATCGCCATCTTTATGGCGAAGGCATCCTCGTCGGCGGGCGCTGACCAGTCGGCCGGCTCCGGATTCGTTTGGCGAAGGCGGCCATTGGGCGCCGACTGCGCCGCCACTCAGGGCTAGTTTATTACGATGCCCCGCGAGCGTGTCCACGGCGGCGAGCGGACCAGCAAGACTGCCTCGCGCTTGACTGGGTGCAGAGTCAGCGAAGGCGTAGGAAAAGGTGTGGAGCCCGACGAGTGGGAGGCCGAGGCGTAGGAGGAGGAGCTCAGGCTGGCCATCCTCCTCGGCAGCCAGTTAGCCGAAGGGCGCCGCCTTGACCTGGACGCCGGATGTGCGGGGGAAGCCGAGACACGGAGTGTTCCCGGCGTAGTTGTGCTATATCACCGCCATGAGCGTCCGGCCTGGCGCGCTGCACCAACGCCAACGACTCGCCGTGTTGTTGTGCTTCGGCGGCGAGTCGGGCGGCCCTTCGTGGCGGGCGAGTTCCTTGACGCGGCGGTCGACGAAGAAGGCCTCCCAATAGAGGAGGTTGTCAGGGCTCTCGGCGTCGTAAGGTTCGTCCATGGCCGCGATGAAGGCCTTGATCTTGTCGGGGAGCTCATTGGGCGTCGGCACCGACGGGATTGGATGCCGTCGGTGCTAAGCTTCCAGCCCGACGGGTTCCACGTGTCCAGCGGGGCCATATAGCAGGCTTCGTAGAGCATCCGCACCTCCCACGGTTGGAGCGTGCGACGGCCCAAGCCGTTCGCCGTTGTGCCATCGTCGGGAAAGCGCTAGGCCATGGGGAAGTAGGGTGGAGAGCGGTGAGTTCGCCGGAGTGTGTGGGGGAGCTGTGAGAGAGTGTGAGGAGCTCCGACTTTTAGAGGCCGAGATGGGTGGCAAGGGCGAGAGGGGTGTAGCGGCGATGGCAGGAAAATGGGAAACAGTGGAAAGTTATTGCCCGCCGGTCCGTCGCGGGAGCCGAGGGGGCGACGGTGGCACAAAACTACGGCGACGCATGGGCGACGCGACGGGCAGTTATTGTCCAGCGGTCCCCGCATGTTTCCGAGAATGAGGACGACTCAGCTTTCGTCGATGACTGAGCGGGTCCACACGTCTCTTCCTTTTTTCACCGAGTTCGCTTCGTCTGGCGTTCCCAAGGCGTTCCCGGGATCCTGGGAATGGCTTGGGATGCCCGGACCAAACTTCGCCCAAATCCGGACGAAAAGAGGTTTTTGGGAACTCGACTGGGCCTTTTTTAGCGTCCGGACCTAATTTTCGGCATGGGATTGGCGTCTTGGGTAGCCAAGTGGAGATGCTCTAAGAGAATGTCGATGCCATCCCATTGTGACAAATTGTTTCTCGAGAAGTTAAATCTATGGTACTCATAACCGTACCGAAAGGTACCTATTTGTAATTTTTATGGCGTACATGTCAACAAAGTGGTCACCGCGAATGTTTACTTGAAATAGGCTTCCGCCCCGCTTTATAAATAAAGCCACATCGGCCGAACGGATACAAGGTGATGGGAAGACTCCTGACAAATCATATCAAGATAAAACAAGAAAACGTGAAAGACCAAACTTGCCACCAAATACAATGGTCCGAGACAAGGATGAACCGGGGATCCACGACGCTCCCCCTCCGCTCCTAATTGTGTCAATTACAACACATCCACCGCGAATGTTTCTACTCGCGCGTAGGCTCCCGGTCGATTGATGGGAAAAGACCCTAGCTACTTGACATGGGCATGACTAATTGAGTCCCTATGCTTAGTGTAAACACCCGGATTTTTAATCCCAGATGCATGTTATGCCATACATCGCAATCCCAGGATTACCATTTTTGCAAGACATAATGATACGTCAGAAACGTATCTATAATTTTTGATGCTCCATGCTTATTGTGTATCTACTTTGCTTTGATTTGTCTATACTTTGAGATGTTTTTATATCTTTTCTGGAACTAACCTATTAACAAGATGCCATAGTTCCAGTTGCCTGTTTTCTTCTGTTTTTGTTTCCAGAAAGGCAGAAAATCAATATTCTCGGATTTGAACGGGACAAAAGCCAATTTATTATTTCCCCCGGAGCAACACGGAACCACGAAGTAGAGCCGGAGGGGGGCCACAGGGTGGCCGCATCCCCCCTAGGCGCGGGCAAGCCCTGGAGGCGCCCACAGGGGGTGTGGGTGAAGGGCCACGCGGAGATAAAACAAAAAAATTCCTCTAACATGGTGATCCAAAGATCTAGCCGAGGTAGAAGGCCACGCGGTTTACCACTAGACGCGCAGTTGCGGATTACTAATGAAGCGCGTTAGTTGATACAGTGCAGTACTTTGCGATCTGATCGTCCTGGTGCTGATCGTACAGCACCTCTGCTGGTATCCACACGTACAAGGAGGAGCACCGGCGGTGAACTGCTAGGTTCATTACGACGGTAGGACTGCTGTGGAGCTAAGGTTTCCAACACATGGAATGACCTAACCGAACAACGATTAACCTTTCTGGGTTACGGAGCTCCACTATATATAGGGAGTGAATGTGGGCTCCACTCTTGTGGCCCATTCACTAAATCCCATATAACACTAGTCACCGTGAGTCCGACTCACTGACTCAGTCCTAATCCGGCTCAGGTCCAACCCGGCCAGATTTCCGGTTCGGATCCAATCCGAACTTGCTCCCGCTCTTAAGTGTGTGACCCGGCAGGCTCTTGGTTACTCTGACACGATTGGAGTCCGACTCACAATCATTCAGCCGGTAGCGGCTCCTAGCAGAACATGTCAACTCCCAAGTACCAAAGAGTCATGACGACTTGCCTTTCCAATGTGACTTATGTCCGAGTCCCTTTTTCCTCACGATATACCTTGTCAGAATATAGGCGAATATTCGTCATCCCTTAAATAGTCTGAATCTCTTCTCGATCCGAGATAAGTGATTCACCCGACTAACTCTTAGTCGACCGCCTCGGTTAACACTTAACCGAGTCGTGCATGGCCATGCTTTCCGAATCATATCTTCCGAGAGGGACTAGAGAATATCTCTCCGAGTGGAGGGGCAAAATCCCATCTTGGTTATTCACATCACGCAGCTTGATTCTTAGTCGACCCGAACTCTGCCTTTATAGCTGCCCAATTACGGATCAGCGTTTGACAGAACCTAAGTCGATGATCCTCAACTCGGACTATGCAACAACCTCAGGTCTAAGGATTACATTGATTGAGATATACAAATGACTACTTATTCGTTGTACCTCAATATGGGTCAATCCGACTCGCTAAACTCTTTAGCCGAGTCTGTGTAAGTCGGAATGGCATAACCATGCCCATGACAAGTGGAACCGAGTCATCAAGCCGACTTTCACATTGGTCTAAGTTGTGTGTCCAGCACAACCTCAATGACCAAGGACATTTAGTACAAACAACATGAATGCATAGTTCCACAATCGAATCACATATTCAATGATACACATCAGATGTTTTATACAAGGACAACTTTATATCTTTATGAATACAATGGGAAATCTCATCATACATGATTTCCTCTAGGGCATATTCCCAACAGTCTCCCACTTGCACTAGAGTCAATATTCCGACATCATATGTCTAGGCATCTAATGCCCATGGCTCTCAGGTGCGCCTCATGCATCGGCTGTGGTAACGGCTTTGTCAACGGATCCGCAATATTTGCATCGGTGTGTACCTTGCATAACTTGATATCACCCCGATCCACGAACTGGCGAATCAGATGATACCGCATGAGTATGTGCTTGTCCTTGTAGTGTTGTCTAGGTTCCTTGGCTTGTGCTATAGCACTATTGTTGTC
Organism: Avena insularis; assembly: GCA_023614405.1. Classification (NCBI taxonomy): domain Eukaryota; kingdom Viridiplantae; phylum Streptophyta; class Magnoliopsida; order Poales; family Poaceae; genus Avena; species Avena insularis. The sequence goes on from CM042693.1 coordinate 21,059,547, forward strand.
ACAATACACGTCTAACGGACTGGACGAGCCCTGAACCACACCAAGATCCATGAGGAAATTCCTCACCCAAACAACTTCCTTTGCTGCCTCTGAGGCGGCAATATACTCAACCTCTGTTGTAGATGCAGACACAGTCTCTTGCTTGGAACTCTTCCAGCTCACAGCACCTCCGTTTATAATAAACACGTATCCGGATTGCGAACGAGAATCATCAGAGTCGGTAAGATAACTCGCATCCGTGTAACCCTTTACACTGGGTTCATCTTCACCACCATAAACTAAAAACATATCCTTAGTCCTTCTCAAGTACTTTAGGATATTTTTAGCCGCTGTCTAGTGGATATCTCCTGGATCATCCTGGTATCTGCTCACAACACTTAGAGCATAGGAAACATTCGTCCTAGTACAAATCATGGCGTACCTGATGGATCCGACTGCAGAAGCATACGGAATCGCACTCATCCGACTTTGCTCATCAGTTGTCGAAGCACACTGAGTCTTGCTAAGTCTTACACCATGGTACATCGGTAAGAATCCGTTCTTAGACGATTCCATGTTGAACTTCTTCAACACTTTGTCCAAATAAGTACTCTGACTCAATCCAATGAGCCTCCTTGATCTATCTCTATAGATCCGGATTCCGAGGATGTATGTTGCCTCACCCAAGTCTTTCATTGAGAAACTCCTTTCCAATGATTCCTTGGTTTCTTGCAACATCTGGACATCATTTCCAATCAGTAGTATGTCATCCACATATAAGATTAGAAAGTTTACTTTGCTCCCACTAAACTTCTTGTATAAACAAGAATCATGATCACTCTTGATGAATCCAAACGATTTGACTACCTCATCAAAGCGAATATTCCAACTTCGAGATGCTTGCTTCAACCCATAAATGGATTCTGAAGTTTACATACCTTGTCAACATTATCCGGATCGACAAAACCCTCGGGCTGTATCATATACACGTCCTCGGTTAAATTTCCGTTAAGGAAAGACGTTTTGACATCCATCTGCCAAATCTCATAGTAGAAATAGGCTGATATTGCGAATATGATCCAAACTAAGTTAAGCATCGCTACGAGCGAGAAAGTCTCGTCGTAATCAACTCCTTGAACTTGTCGGAACCCCTTCGCGACAAGACGTGCTTTATAGACGGAAACATTTCCATCCATGTCAGTTTTCTTCTTAAAGACCCATTTGCACTCGACGGGTCTTGCACCGTCTGGCAGATCAACCAAGTTCCAAACTTGATTTTTATCCATGGAATTTAACTCGGATCTCATGGCTCCAAGCCATGACTCGGAATCAAATCCCACCATCGCTTCCGAATAATTTGCCGGCTCATCACTATCTAACAGTAACACACCACGAACACTTCGTAATCTCGCCGATCTTCGTAGTTCAGGTGCTGCTGTCGGCTCAGCTACCACGACCGACTCAACCTCCAAGGTTTTTGCCGACTCGCCACTAGCCGGTTCCTCTCGAATTTCTTCGAGCTGCACCGTGCTCCCACTTACTCCCCGACTGAGAAACTCTTTCTCAAGGAAGACACCGTTCAGAGCGACAAACACTTTGCCCTCTTCTCGGTTGTAGAAGTAGTAACCCAAGGTTTCCCTCGGATACCCCATGAAAATACACTTATCCGACTTGGTCGTGAGCTTGTCAACCCCAAATCTTAAGAAAAGACAAACTCGGCTTTTTGCCTGTCCACATCTCATGCGATGTCTTCTCTACCGATTTTGATGGTACTCTGTTTAGTGTGAACGCCGCTGTTTCTGGACAATAACCCCAAAATGATAAAGGCAGATCTATCTGACTCATCATTGATTGTACCATGTCCAACAAGGTCCGATTCCGCCTTTCCAAAACACCGTTCCTTTGCGGCGTCCTGGCGGAGTAAGTTGAGGAACTATTCCACAACTTTTCAGATGGTCATCAAACTCATGGCTCATGTACTCGCCTCCTCGGTCCGACCGAAGAAACTTTATTTTCTTGCCGAGTTGATTCTATGCTTCATTCTGGAATTCTTTAAACTTTTCAAAGGCTTCCGACTTGTGTTTCATCAAGTAGATATATCCATACCTACTCAAATCATCAGTGAAGGTAATGAAGTACTCATAACCACCCCTGGCTGTCGTGCTCATTGGTCCACATACATCACTATGTACTAGTCCCAACAAGTCGGACGCCCTTTCGCAACTCTTTGCAAAAGGTGTCTTGGTCATTTTGCCGAGTAGGCAAGATTCGCATGTCTCGAACGACTCCAAGTCGAACGAAGTTAGGAGTCCATCATCATGGAGCTTCTTCATGCGTTTCCAACTTATATGACCAAGCCGACAGTGCCAAAAGTAAGTCATATTCAGATCATTTGGTTTCAACCTGTTAACATTTATGTTATAAACCGACTCACCATCAAGATTCAAAATAAATAACCCATCCTGGATGGGTGCAAAGTCGTGAAACATAACATTCAAATACAAAGAACAACCATTATTCTTGATATTCGACTCATAGCCTTGCCCCATCAAACATGAAGCAGAAATAATGTTTCGACTGAGCACTGGAACATAATAACAATTATTTAGTTCCATAATGAATCCGGAAGGTAAATGAAGCTGCATCGTGCCGACTTCCAACGTAGCAACTCTTGCTTTGTTGCTGACTCGAATATCAACCTCGCCTCTTGCTACGCTCCTAGTTCTTACCAGTCCCTGCAACGAGTTGCAGATGTGAATAACTGATCCGGTATCATATACCCAAGAACTATTAGGTGCATCAGCAAGCTATATGTCTATAACATTGCAAACAAGTGTACCTGAGTCGGAAGTCATACCTCCACTCTTGGCTTTGTCGGCCAAATACTTGCTGCAGTTCATCTTCCAGTGGCCATCTGCCTTGTAGTAGAAGCAAGCGGCTGAAGGAGATGGCTTAGTCTCTGAGGAAGCGCTTGGGACTGAGTCCTGAGCCTGCTTTCCTCCTGACTTAGACTTCTTCTTAGTCCAAGAACTCTTCTTGAACTTAGCCTTATTCTGCACCATCAACACTTGACTGGCACCCTTCTTGAGATCCGCCTCTACCTGCTTGAGAATCCCATGCAATTCAGTGAGCTTCTTATCCATACCATGCATGTGGTAGTTCGAAATGAACTGCCCATATGCACTAGGAAGAGAGTCCAGAATTATATCCGTAGCGAACTCTTCGCTAATGGGGTAGCCAAGCCTCTCCAGAGACTGCACATAACCAACCATTTTGATCACATGCGGACTCAGTGGATCACCATCCTTAAGCTTGCATTTCAGCAAAGCCTGAGAGACTTGATACCTCTCAGTCTTCGCCTGAGCCTAGAACATACTTTTGAGGCTTTCGATCATATCGTAGGCCTCAACATTCTCGAACTGCTTTTGCAAGTCCGGTTCCATGTGAGCAAGCATAAGACAGCTAATATCCGTGGACTCATCCTTAGCCCGACGGTAGGCATTGGTGGCAGCGACAGTCGCATTCTCATTCGGCTCATCTGGAAGTGTGTTGTCGAGGACATGGTCCTTATTTTCTTGTTTGAGAACAATTCTCAGATTTCGATACTAGTTGGTAAAATTAGTGTCATTCAATTTATCTTTCTCAAGGATAGTTCTCAACACAAAACCGGATATCTGAGAGTGGCTGCTACTTGGTGCCATGATCTACAACAGAAAATATGCAAAACACTTAAGACATGTATTCATAAAAGAGCAAGCATATTAAACATTTTAATATTTATGCTCCCACTAGAACCAACACCCCTCCGATGGTTACATAGTGATTCAGGATCCTAAATAAGCAAGTCGGCTAGTGAGCTTTAGCATCACCACTAGCTGCCAAGTGATTTAGGTAGACAACTCCTTGTCAATCGCATCTCATACGACTCCTGTTGGACGGGTGGCATCACATGCCCTGGCTCCCATCCGACCTTTCCCCGAGCCCCACAACCGTTGTGATAGACCCGTCTAGCTTACCGAGCGTTTCTGCAGTAAGAGTCTGACTCGAACCCACCTAGTTGGAAAGAATTGGCAGCACCTCAATTTTATGAGCCCACTACCAAAAATGTCCGACTTGTGATGGTGCAAACACTGGTGGGAAAACCGACTAGACCTTCTTTGAGGGATTAAATTTTACTGACTATCTAATAGAGGTAAACCAGAGACATAACAATAACACAAAATAAAGCAATTATAATGTGAAATGGTATGGCTCCCTTCATGGAGATCTCCATCTCCACAAAGCCTGTAATCCGACTCGTGTCAACTCTTGTCACTTGCCGTCTCACTCCATGTCGCCGACATGTACATCGCCTTGCATGTCATCCGGATTCTCCAAACAGCTACACTAGCTTAGTAAAGTAAATTACATAGAGAATCCGACACGCAGGTCGTTATACAATAAAATGATAGCACCTAGGCTCCAGCCGGCTGACAAGAACCGTGATTCGCAGATCACGTATGGATTACACACATACATCACATGCACATGAACCATACCATTCACAAGTTCCTGCAAAAAACAAGTTATGCATAGATACGATATCTACCGGCGTTGTGAAACTCGCAACGACGTCTAACACGCTACGACAGGGCGAAGCCGGCGGTCCGATTCGATCCGGACATGGATTCTGACCATTGTTCCGATTCGATCAAACTTTTTGATCTTCGATCACCACATATGGATTTACGTGTCATAGTCTACCCCGATGGCGGAAGCCGACCGGTAGGGGTATGTCATTCCACGACCTCAGCAGTATGATCACAGAAATCAGATCTACCATTCCCCGAGTACAGTTGATCCAATCAACATCGTACAAAACCAATTTATCTCATAGATCGACCACCAAACAACATATAGATCTCATCTACAGCCTACCGCATATCACATATGCGAGATCTCGAGCCTAAAACCAGAAGCTATCGCTCTGATACCACTGAAGGTCCACGCGGAGATAAAACAAAAAAATTCCTATAACGTGGTGATCCCAAGATCTAGCCGAGGTAAAAGGCCACGAGGTTTACCACTAGACGTGCAGTTGCGGATTACTGATGAAGCGCGTCAGTTGATGCAGTGCAGTCCTTTGCGATCTTATCTTCTTGGTGCTGATCGTACAACACCTCTGCTGGTATCCACACGTACAAGGAGGAGCACCGGCGGCGAACTGCTAGGTTCGTTCTGATGGTAGGACTGCTGTGGAGCTAGGGTTTCCAACACATGGAATGACCTAACCGAACAACGATTAACCTTTCTGGGTTACGATGCTCCACTATATATAGGGAGTGAACGTGGGCTCCACTCTCGTGGCCCATTCACTAAAGCCCATATAACACTAGTCACCGTGAGTCTGACTCACTGACTCAGTCGTAATCTGGCTCAGGTCCAACCCGGCCAGATTTCCGGTTCGGATCCAATCCGAACTTGCTCCCGCTCTTAAGTGTGTGACCCGGCAGGCTCTTGGTTACTCCGACACGATTGGAGTCCGACTGACAATCGATCAGTCGGTAGCGGCTCCTAGCAGAACGTGCCGACTCCTAAGTACCAAAGAGTCATGACGACTTGCCTTTCCAATGTGACTTATGTCCGAGTCCCTTTTTCCTCACGATATACCTTGTCAGACTATAGGAGAATATTCGTCATCCCTTAAATAGTCCGACTCTCTTCTCGATCCGAGATAAGTGATTCACCCGACTAACTCTTAGTTGACCGCCTCGGTTAACACTTAACCGAGTCGTGCATGGCCATGCTTTCCGAATCATATCTTCCTAGAGGGCCCAGAGAATATCTCTCTGAGTGGAGGGGCAAAATCCCATCTTGGTTATTCACATCACGCAGCTTGATTCTTAGTCGACCCGAACTCTGCCTTTATAGCTGCCCAATTACGGATCAGCGTTTGACAGAACCTAAGTCGGTGATCCTCAACTCGGACTATGCAACAACCTCAGGTCTAAGGATTACATTGATTGAGATACAAATGACTACTTGTTCGTTGTACCTCAATATGGGTCAATCCGACTCGCTAAACTCTTTAGCCGAGTCTGTGTAAGTCGGAATGGCATCACCATGCCCATGACAAGTGGAACCGATTCATCAAGCCGACTTTCACATTGGTCTAAGTTGTGTGTCCAGCACAACCTCAATGACCAAGGACATTTAGTACAAACAACATGAATGCATAGTTCCACAACCGAATCACATATTCAATGATACACATCAGATGTTTTATACAAGGACAGCTTTATATCTTTATGAATACAATGGGAAATCTCATCATACATGATTGCCTCTAGGGCATATTCCCAACAGTGGGCCCCTTAGACCCCCACCGACCTTGATTCCTGCGCCTATAAGAAGCCTCTGACCCAAAAACCCTAGGTCATCCAGAAGAAATCCACGAAAACCTCCGTAGCACCGCCGCCACCGAAGGGGAGATTCAGGGGACAGGAAGTCTCTGTTCCGGCACCATTCCGGGACAGGGAAGTTCCCCCGGAGCCATCTCCATTGATCTCCATCGCCATCTCCATCACCGTTGCTGATTCCCGTGATGAGGAGGGAGTAGTTCTTCCTCGAGGCTAAGGGATCTACCGGTAGCTATGTGTTCATCTCTCTCTGTGCATGGTCATATTGTGATCATGAGCTTTGTAATCAAGTAGATCTACCTTTCTACTCAAGTGCTTCAATAGATCTCTGCTCTCCCCATGTGTGTGAAAGTGACAGCGTGCACACCATGGTGGCACTTAGGTTTGAGTCTACATAAATACTCTTTGTGCTTTAATAGATCTATGCTTTTCCCCACGTGTGTGAAAGTGACAGCGTGCATAACGTGTGTGGCACTTTGGCTAGATTGAATATTTGTTATGAGTTATATTTGGAGTTGGATGTCTCTATGAAATTGTGGTGTTTGTTGGAACCATATAGCGCTCAAGGTGACAGTGTGGGGTTATCTAGATTGGGGAAGGCAGACTAGTGTTGTTATAGCCATGCCGATGATTAGAGTGTCCAACCGGAGAGTAGTTAAGAGTAGTATCATGAAGAGAGGATATTTATATGAGAGAGTGTTCACTAGTGAAAGTATGATCCCTAGGCCTTGTTTCTAAACATTGAAACACTGTTTGTATCTAGATCTGTTGCATGTTTGCTTGCTTTAGTATTTACCTCACCGTCAAGCTATTTTGTGGCACCGTTACCACTTGTATTTCACTATATCTTCGCCGAACTAGTGCACCTATACACCTGACAAGTGTATTGGGTGTGTTGGGGACACAAGAGACTTCTTGTATCTTGATTGCAGGATTGCTTGAGAGGGAATACCTTTGACCACTTCCTCCCTGAGTTCGATAAACCTTGGGTAATCCACTTAAGGGAAACTTGTTGTTGTTCTACAAACCTCTACACTTGGAGGCCCAACAACTGTCTACAAGAATAGAAGTGCGTACATATCAAGCTCTTTTCTGGCACCGTTGCCGGGGAGGTTTTGGGCTTTTACCTTTCCTCCACGCCAGAAATCTCCTTTCTGGCGCCTTTGTCGGGGAGGTAAGGTAAAAGGTACTCACATCCTCCGGTGTGAGTGCTCGAAGTTATTTCGTTTGGATTCTGCAGTTTTGTCTTTTTGTTTCTTGTTTCACTAGTTAGGCTTAATGGAAAACAACAACAAAATTAGAGAGCTCTATAGTATTTATCTTGATTTAGGACATGAAGTGTTTGAAGAGAAAATTAAAAAACCTATGGAACTTTATTTGCATGCTAATAGCAATGTTATTAGTATGAATTCTTTGGACACCATTGTTGCTAATGCTATGGAAAAGTCTAAGCTCGGGGAAGCTAGTTTTGATGAAAATGATCTTTTTAGTCCCCTAGCTTTGGAAGATAGCTATTCTATTGCTTATGATGATACCAAACCTCCAACATATGATGATTACAATGATGAGTATGGTATTTTCAGTACACCTACTATTGAGGAGAAAGTTAATTGTGATTATAATATGCCTCCTATATTTGATGATTATGGTGATGAGAATATTAATGATAGCTATTTTGTTGAATTTGCTCCCACTACAATTAATAAGAATGACTATGCTTATGTGGAGAGTAATAATTATTTTATGCATGTGGCTCATGATAAGAATGTTTTATGTGATATTTATATTGTTAATTTCATTCATGATGCTACTGAAAGTTATTATGAGATAGGGAAACATGGGCTTATGTATCTCAACAATATTAAGTTTCCCCTCTTTATGTTGAAAGTCTTGAAGTTCCACTTGTTTTGCTTTCCTATGCTTGTTGCTTTGTGCTTTCATGACTTGTTTCTTTACAAGATTCCTATGCATAGGAAGTGGGTTAGACTTAAATGTTCTTTGAATTTGCTTCTTGATGCTCTTTTTAAAACAATTCATATTTCCTATGTGAGCATCTTTGAAACTATCTTGCCTAACTTAAAGGCGTTAAAGAAAAGTACTTGTTGGGAGATAACCCAAGAGTTTTAGTAAGTCTTGGAAGTTATTACTTCTGTAATAACCTCTCCTTATCCTTTTTGTTTGCTTTTTGTGCCAAGAATGACCTCTAATGAGAGGGAAGTAAGATTTGGGGAGTTGTTGTCCCGAAACAGATTTATGTCCTCCACCATAAAAATTCGTGAAGAGTCTCTATAACTCGTATTGAACTCAAAATTTACGAATAAATCCCCCATTATGTTAGCTAACTTTTGTTAGTTCAACACTTTTTTATTTGAGCAACAGAAGATCTTCGAAAACATCGGTTTCTACCTGCTGGTCTGTTTTGTCAAATTTCTGCCATTATTTGCATTTGCTTCTTATTGATTCCTTTTTAGGTTCTTTTTGGGAAATTGAGATTTTTTAAGGAGTTACTACAGTAGCTTGTGTTTTTAGTGAAAAGCCTTGTTGTTCCAAAGATTTTCCAGAGGTCTAATATCTTTTGAATAAACTAATGTTGCTAATGAAGATTGTGTGAAGTTTTGTATGAGGGAAACAATTTCAGGTGTAGAGAGAGAATGATGTAATGAGATAAAGAATGGGAAAATCTCAAGCTTGGGGATGCCACCATGGTCTCACCCCAAGAAATATCCAAGAGGTACAAGCGTCAAATCTTGGGGATGCCCAAGGCATCCCCTTCTTCATCAATAAAAATCCTAGGTCTTTCTAGACACTTCGTTTTTATTGTTTTTTGCATTGTTGTGTTGTTCTTGGAGCGTCTTAGTTTTCATTTTTGGTTTTCATTTGCTTAGTTTGCTTGAGTAAGTTGGTTGATTACACCACACTTCTTTTGGAGAGAGACACACTCTGTTTTCATTGCCTAGAATACTCTAGTTTTCATTATTATTGTTTTGTGAGTGTTCACTTTTGCTAGCACTGCGTTCAGCCTTAGTTTTCTTGTGCTTTCAGCTTAGAACTTTTTAGTTCTTCTTTGTGGATTTGTGAGACAAGCTCACTGATCTTTATTGATTATTATCTTTGTGAGTTGTTTCAAATAAGTTGATTGGTGTTGGAAAAGAGTAGGAAATTTCATGCTTATAGTGGTACAAAAAGGAGCTTGTTTTGACTGTGGCTTAGACTTTAGCATGTCATGCTAGATCTTGTTTTGACCGTATGCTTAGTGATTATTGGTTTAGCATGACTTGTTCCAAACAATTAGGATTGCTTAATGTGCCTTGAAAGAATCATGCGTTGTTTCAGCATACAAAAGCATAGTATTGTGGTATTCTCCTTTGATGCTTTGTTTGGGTTGACTTGGCACATGCTCACACCATGTTATGACTATGAACCAGTAACCTTAGCCTATATGATCATTTATTCCTTGACTTGTAGTACCACTCTATGCTTTGATTAGTAATGTTTTGTCGCTCTGCATGATTATGGCCATTATTGATCTCTTAGTCGGTTGCTCCCAGTCTTTTGCTAGCCTCCACTTGTATGAGTAAGTTCTACGCATGCTTCCAACTCCCAAGAAACCAAGTTATTCCAAAGTGTCCACTATAAGCTCCTATGAATGGTGTGTTACACCATTCCAAGTATATTCTTGTTTTCAACTATCTTCCAATTAAAAACTATTTTGTTATGTGAAAACTTAGTGATTAAAGCCCTCACGAACTTGATGGCACACTTTATATCTTTGCCCCTAATAAACTTGAACCATTGTGACAACTTTGTTGTATATTCTTGCACTTATATGTTGGAATTAGCAGAACCATGTAGTCACGGGGAACGCTTTCAACATTGCATTTGTACTTTGTACTCAGTTGATATCATGCTCTTTTGTCTATGGATGTCACCGGTGTGAAATAAAGAGGGAACTTGTAAGTCCATGGAGTTTGTATCCTGTGTTAGAGAAACGCCTGGGCCGCTAGCCTAAGCCATGCCTAATCATGGTGGAAACTTGCAGCATCACCATAGTGACATCTATGAAGCATTCTTCTTATAAAAAGAGAGACACATTGAGAAAAGAGGAAAGAGAGAAAAAACACCACATTCCCATGGTAAATAAGAAGATTGCTGAGATGCTCATTGTCTGCTTGCCTTGTCATTTTGGTTATGGGATAGCTCATGTACCATGTGCAAGGGGTACCTCATTGGCAGTTCTCTATGATATGCAAATACTTACAATGACAAGAACTTACAGGTGACTAAATTTGAGTAGCATATGTGGCCCTCGTATTCAAGGGACTTGAGATTGCCAACTTATACTTCGTCAAGCATATACTCCATCTTTGTTCACTTTAACCTTAACCACTTCAAGATGCTTATGATAGGGGCAATGAGGGCTGAAAGCTAACAAGTACCATAATTTTTGGAAGCTCTTTTTGAAACTTGAGATCCCTGCTTCCTTTATAAAAGGCCTTTCTTCCACCATTATTTGTGTCTCCACCTTCTACCTTTAGGCACCATTAAGAGAGCATAGTTGTCATTCTGTGTGCAGTGTCCCAAAGCTTATTGATTGATCCATATTGTGATATTACTTGTTCTTGTGCTATTTGTTTCTAGTCACCCTTGTGAACTTTGAAGGTGTCCTATGCATCTTTTTGATACTCTATGAGGTACAAGCTGATTGCCACTTTGCCATGTTTTCTATATGTGAAACAAACAAACGTTTTTCAATGCATGTTATTCATGATCTTTGTTTGTAGACTTTCATGTTGCATGCATAGTTACTGTGTCCTATTGTTAGAACTCCATCTTTCATGCACATGTTTAGAGTTCTTTGATCCCAGCTTTCAATGCTTGCAAATGGTTTGATCTTGGTTTTGATGGTGCATGTCACCTCAAAAATTATTGTTTTTATCACTTACCTACTCGAGGACGAGCAGGACTTAAGCTTGGGGATGCTTGATATGTCGGAAACGTATCTATAATTTTTGATGCTCCATGCTTGTTTTGTATCTACTTTTCTTTGCTTTGTCTATACTTTGAGGTGTTTTATATCTTTTCTGGAACTAACCTATTAACAAGATGCCACAGTGTCAGTTGCCTGTTTTCTTCTGTTTTTGGTTCCAGAAAGGCAGAAAATCAATATTCTCGGAATTGGACGGGACAAAAGCCAAAGTTACTATTTTCCCCGGAGCAACACGGAACCACGAAGCAGAGCCGGAGGGGAGCCACAGGGTGGCCGCGCCCTCCTAGGCACGGGCAAGCCATGAAGGCGCCCACAGGGGTTGTGGGCCCCCTGGACCCCCACCGACCTTGATTCTTGCGCCTATAAGAAGCCTCCGACCCAAAAACCATAGGGCATCGAGAAGAAATCCACGAAAACCTATGTAGCGCCGCCACCACCAAAGGGGAGATTCGGAGGACAGAAAGTCTCTGTTCCGGCACCTTGCCAGGACGGGGAAGTGCCCCCGGAGCCATCTCCATCTATCTCCATCGCCATCTCCATCACTGTTGCTGATTCCCATGATGAGGAGGGAGTAGTTCTTCCTAGAGGCTAAGGGCTCTACCGGTAGCTATGTGTTCATCTCTCTCTCTCTATGCATGGTCATATTGTGATCATGAGCTTTGTAATCAAGTAGATCTACCTTGCTACTCAAGTGCTTCAATAGATCTCTGCTCTCCCCATGTGTGTGAAAGTGACGGCGTGTACGCCGTGGTGGCACTTAGGTTTGAGTCTACATAAATACTCTTTGTACTTTAATAGATCTATGTTTTTCCCCACATGTGTGAAAGTGACAACGTGCATACCGTGTGTGGCACTTTGGCTAGATTGAATATTTGTTATGAGTTATATTTGGAGTTGGATGTCTCTATGAAATTGTGGTGTTTGTTGGAACCATCTAGCGCTCAAGGTGACAGTGTGGGGTTATCTAGATTGGGGAAGGCAGACTTTGAGGAGTGCTGTTATAGCCCTGCCGATGATTAGAGTGTCCAACCGGAGAGTAGTTAAGAGTAGTATCATGAAGAGAGGATATTTATATGAGAGAGTGTTCACTAGTGAAAGTATGATCCCTAGGCCTTGTTTCTAAACATTGAAACACCATTTGCATCTAGATCTGTTGCATGTTTGCTTGCTTTAGTCTTTACCTCACCATCAAGCTATTTTCTGGCACCGTTACCTCTTGTATTTCACTATCTCTCCGCCGAACTAGTGCACCTATACACCTGACTAGTGTATTGGGGACACAAGAGACTTCTTGTATCTTGATTGTAGGGTTGCTTGAGAGGAAATACCTTTGACCACTTCCTCCCTGAGTTCGATAAACCTTGGGTAATCCACTTAAGGGAAACTTGCCGTTGTTCTACAAACCTCTGCACTTGGAGGCCCAACAACTGTCTACAAGAATAGAAGTGCGTAGACATCACATAACAGATTGGTACCATAGTTCATCATCCATTACAAACCATAATAAAGGTCTTACAAATATAGGATCTCATGATCCAGTCTTAATACAATCAACACAGCGGAATATATAATAATGGTAGCATGATAGAAGCTCCATCTTCAGGGTCACAGGCAATGCTAACGATGGGAGATGATCCTAGTTGTCATAGACGTCCTGTTGTCCATCATCCTGGTAGTCCTCCTCATAGTCTGGCCATGGAAATAGCCAGGGACAAAGCCATGAGTACTCCTTAAGTACTCGCAAACTATCACTAACAGGTAAAGTAGTTCAAGTAGGTATCCTAAGCTCTAGGTTTATTTGCAAAAGCCAGTTTTATCTCTAACTGAGTTTAGAAGTAAAGAAAACTAGTTTAATGTTTTACAACACCTAAGTGGGAACTTAGTTTTCATGTTCACAACCCTGTTGTAGTCAAGTCAAAGTCACAATTCATTTCACAAGTCATTTTGAAAATATCTGATGACGGAACAGTATGGCCACTCCAACTGTCCATGACCGCGGACGCGGCTATTCGAATAGTTTGACACTCTGTAGAGGTAGTACACTTTCACCACAACATTCGATACATCCATCAGGGATAACCCTGAATCATCATACTTGGTATGCAGATAATCAATCCTAACTTTTCAATTACACACCCTAGTATAGGCACCTCCCCTATGAGTTTGGCCTCCCAACCATGACCATCTGTCATCTTGGGAACTGCATAGGTGGTCATTCATCACGAGGTAGCCTCAGCTCAAACATCTTTATTGCAAGGGAACCCATACTAAGACATATAAACTTCCAGTCAAGCCCTACCCAAATTCGGGTATTGTGGTTGTACGGTAAAATTGGAATTGTATCGCGTCCGAACCCAACCATCAATTTTTAAAAAGGGCTAAGGCTCATGGCTCAACATTTTCATCATCAAATCCTCTTGTGTTCGTAACACATGTCAAAACATTTCAATAGAATGAATCTTCATTCCAAGGTTTTCATAATCATTTTCACCAAGTATTCCCATCTAAAGTGATCAACTTTTATGCTTAGCACTAGCCACTAAAATTGAGGGTATTCACTAATGAGGGGTGCTAATCAAGTGTGACTATACAAATTCTAGTCTCATGCCTTAGTATGACATCTAGTTCTAACTACTTAGGGCAAGTTTTATGCTCTTTAGGCTATCTATACTATATTTCCAAAACTCACAAAGCACTAACTAAAAGTAAATAAAGAACTTTGATAAAATAAAAGAATAAATCTTGCAAGTAAAACTGGGATTTGGTATAATCATATTTGCATAATCAAAGCATGCCTAATGCACTTGCATAGGTTATCTTGCATAGGTATCATGAAAAGTTCTATCTTGCAAGTAGTACTTGCATGGTTTAGCTTAGCTTGCCTTGATTGGTGCAGTGTTTGAAATTTTCTTCTTCTCCTTCGTAGTACTCCTCCTCCTTGTAGCCTTGGTCGGTACTAGCGTCTATAAATGAATACGAGGTACACAATCACCAAACAATACTTAACTACTTCTATTTAGCACACAAGGGCTCACACTAGATGATTTAGCATCATCACAAACATCACATGAAATAAAGATCTAGTCTTATTTATTTTATTTTGGAAAAGTAACTTCTACTCATTGAAAACTACTTAAGATTTAATATTCTCCAATTAAAATATGGGATCATGTGGACACATGTCATCACCACATATTCTAATACTTGGGAATGTGATTTAAAGTGGTGGTCATATTTTATAAAGTTTAAAATCACTATTTTATATAATTAAAGTGACTAGAAATGCCTATATAGCATTCTTTTAGTACTAGTACAAGATCACTGCATGTAAACCTAAATATTTTTACATATTCAGTAGGATCTTGTCAAATGTGATTTTTGAGAGTTGGAATCAACTCAAAAGAATTTATGGTTGATTTTTGAAAAATGTTTGAATGTGAAAAAGTCTCTGTCTTGTTATTTTTGGTATAGATGATCTATAATTTCAAATAGTTTGAATCCAACGTGCTTGGATTGATAATATCAAAACCTTCCTAACAAATTGGAATCAGGTCATTTGGTTCAGTAAATCTCTTTGAATTGATTTTCAAAGTCATTGACTGAACTAGGTTTGAATTAAAATGGAAAATATTTATTTGAACTGTTGGGATACGCGCGGGAACGTTACTGGGACGGCCCAGCTGCACAGCGGCTGCTAATAGGAGGGTCCCATATGTGAGCGGATCTGTCTAAGCGAAGGGGTATGTTTCAATCTAGGCCGTGCGATTAGACTACGATCTATGGCTCAAGTTTGTCGTCTCCATCAAACAACTCCGACGATACCGAACCCTAACGCGACGGTGGGGGTACGCGATGGCTCACCTAGGCTCCATCTAGGGTCGGCGATGGGGGCGAACGATGTTGTCGACGATGGCGGTCCGAACGGTGGTCGCGGCGGCTCCTGGGGTGGCTCCAATCAACGGCTCCGCTCCTCCTCTGCAGCGGTGGACTCCGGTAAAATTCCAGCAGGCTGGAGCTCGCATTGCTCCGGGGAAGAGTCAAGGGTGTTCTGTGAGGAGTGGGGAGTGAGATGGTGTGAAGAATTGAAGCAGAGGGGCCTCTATTTATACACCGGCGAGAGGGGCAGCGCGGCATGGTCAGGCTCCTCCGGCGACGTCAGTACAGCGAGATACGGGCATGTCGAAGGGCGTAGGACGGTGCGGTGTCTCCTGGCGATCGTTGTAGGCTTAATGGCACGGCAAGGGGCGGTTGAGAATGGTCGGAACGGGTCGATGCTCTGCACGGCACCGACGGCGTTTTAGACGATGTACAGGGGTTTGTGTCGCGCAACGGCGAACGGTCGTGTCTGGGAGGTAGCTAGGGGTATGGCGAGTGCAGTTATGCGCGGCGTGTGTGAGTGTGTCGGCTGCAGCGCTCTGGCGTGCTCTCGGCCTTGCAGAGAGAAAATGGGCGCGGCTGTTCTCGGTGGTCCATGGTTTGGCTGAGATCGAGGGTTGGACAGGGGGTGGCGGTGGACGGGGGCCTGTCTCCTAGACATCATGGACGGGCACGACGTGTCCTCCTACATGCTGTCCATGGTCGACCGGCGAGTGAGCTTCGGGCGGCATGGCACCGGTGCAAAGGGTAGAGGGCTAGCTTGTTCAATGCAGTGTTGGGTGCTAGGGTGACAAGGGGAGTAAGTTGGGGACAATGGTTTGATCAAACACTGCTCAAAACATTAGAAGTTAGGCAAGTTTGATCTGTGTTCACCAGGTGTTTGATGAAATGGCCGCATGATTTTTGAATTTGAATTTTTGGCTGTATTTTGGTGAGTGCTCTGGTCACATGCTTGGTAGTCTCTGGTTGCTTAGGTTTGTCAAGGTGAAGTGGTTTGGTTAGTTTTTGAGAAATGGTGAACTTAGTACTATCAAGGATTCAATTTTGAATTGTCCTTTAAATAGATTTGGAATTTGTTTCTGTTGTTTTGTAAAGTGGGCTTGGGTTCATTGTCACTTGGTCTAGAAAGGGGTGAAAAGAATTGGATTTGTTCCTGTTAGAAACCTTGGACTAGGAACACTCAAAGTGGTCTAGTGGTTAACTTTGGTCAAAATGACCATTTGCTCATATATCTTATATTTGATTTTTCCTTTATTTGATTCTGCTTGGAAATGATCTAGATGATGTTGTTTTCATCTTTAAACCAATCCTTAGCATTCATAGCAATCAACATGGCAATTGCAATCATTCATGCATTAATCACACACACATGCATTCATATTAATTTTAATAATAAAAGTTTTTGTTAACCCTAAACTTGGGTGATTAGAACTTGATAATCTTGATTAATATTTTTGGGGTGTTACACTTAGTCACCCTAGGCGCATAAAAGCTTATGGCCCATGAAGGCCCAACGAAGTCCAGAAAGCACCCGATGGAATAAAGACGTGTCTTGAATGGCAATGAAGATGTAGAAACCGACATAGAGTTTGTATTAACTTGTAACCTCTCCGGTTATGGATCCAGGACCCAGCCTCTCATGTAAAGGTTGGGAGGACCCGACGGAGAGGACACCTTAGTTTTCCAGCAATCTGCCAAGAGCTAGCCACAACTAGTAGACTGGCGACTTTGTAACCAAGATTTCGCAATAATCAGACTTCATCGACTTCCTTGTTTGTCTGATCAGCTGTCGAAATCCCCAACGCTCTCTTTTCCATAAAACCCTAAGTCCATCACAATGGGCATTGCCGAGGTTACCCCTCGTCAATTGGCGCCGTCTATGGGAAATCTGAGCATTGGAACCATGGATTCGGTGGCTTCTCCTTCATCAAGCAACAACCCGACGACCAAGGTTTGTGAGATCCACATAGGTCTCGCTGATCCACGCCCGCCCACCCCTATGTCAGCTCTCGCCGAATTCAACCATGAAACTGATCTCATGATCAGAAGTTTCCACTTCTGTGTAGGAGCACCTGAGAACATGTGCCTTTTGGCTCCGCTCAGCCTGGATCCGTCGGTTACACCAGCATCGCCTACGGCGACTCCAGCATCATCCATTGGCTCCATAGGAAAGGCCGTCTCTGATCCGACAAACATCAAAGAAATTTGCGAAAACTCTGTAGATCTGGAAGATCTGGATGACACATATGACAACCTCTCTTTCGGCTCGATCTCTGACTCCACGTTGCATTGCAACCTGAGTTTCTCCAGCTCAATTCCTGACGATGCCAATGAAAGCGCTGACTCTGGAATCAAGAAGGGAGAGTCATACCTAGAGCAGGAACCATGGGACTTCGCTGGATCTCAAAACAGCGTCTCCTACGAGTTCGGCGGTGGCGACATCTACTTAAACATGAGGCACCGCCAAGTCTGCGTGATCCAGGATGAAGGAACCTCATCGCTACGCGATTCCAACGGTAACCTGATAATTAACCCTGATGATATTTTGTCGGATGATGCACAAGGAAATCACGAGAATAGAGATGGAGAGCGCACCGAACGCCCAACATTCCAATTCGTGCCTACGGTCCGGTAGAAGGATCGAGATGCAGTATCGGGTACAATACCCATGATGGCAGATGCCACGAGAGAGGAACTAATGGCTTACCAGTACCTGCTGCATCACAAACGAAAGACCTGATGCGACTGAAGCGGTCCCTAGATGAAACAAAAAGTTAGCCGATGAATCTAGCTTACGTCGGGCGCAGCTCAGCTCACTCGAAACTCGGGCAGCATCACTGGAGGCCCACATCCTAGACGGAGCGCTTCACGGCTGAGCATAGTTCAGAGGATGAAAGACGCGAGATGGCAAGATACTTGGACTTATCATTCATGTCAATCGATTCTGCGGGCAACATCACAGCGAAAACAGCTCAAGCCGCCCTCGTTGCCGCCCAAACCTACCTCCTGACTACTCAGCCAGTAGCCGATGATCCACTGGAACCTATCCATCGCTCCGTCCTCATGGGACTGGGGATGGTAGGCAACACCCTCACGCAAGGAGAGCAAGGAACCGTACAACGAGCCGATAAATCACCATGCCGTCGCAGCAGCCCTCGGCATACAGGGATCACCCGAAGATCCACCTCCCCCCATGTATGCTTTTCGCGGGAGGACGATGCTAGGAACAACATCACACAAAAAAGGGAGGGTAGTTCCAGAAAAGAGCGCAACAGCCGAAGATATTCTGACGAATAAAGTGATGACGAGCATGAATCTTCTGGCGCCAGTTGCTTTACCTATCGGGTACGTAGGACTCCAGTATCCAAGGCTTTCAAACTCCCTCACGACCGCCAAAAGTACGATGGACTCCAAGAACCATCAACATGGCTGGCCAATTATCTGCAAACTGTAAAACTCCTGGGTGGCTCCAAGGCTACGGCAATGAAAAGCCTCTAGTTACACTGAAGTGGTGCAGCACGCTCCTGGCTCAAACAATTACCCGTAGAATGAACCAGTTGTTGGAGTGATCTGGAGGACAAGTTTATCCGCAACTTCAACTCTACATTCAAGCGACCCGCATCTATTGAGGAGTTAAGGGCTTGCAAATAGAAACCCGAAGAATCTATAAGGGCAAACATTCAGCGGTGGAACATCATCAAAAATTCCACGGAACACATCTCCTATGAAAGGGCGATAGACACTTTCAACGACGGATTGTAGAGGAAGGATTTCATCGAAGAGCTGGGACGGGTGAATCCAAAAACAATAGCTCATTTGATGGACATGGCGAACCGTTGGGATGATGGTGAGGACGTCGTCCACAACAAATGCGGCCGCTCACCCGTGGAGGATCGCGATAAGCAAAATTATGACAATAGAAGGAGGCGTAACTTTGATGACTACAGCAAGCCCAACTACGTAGCAGCTGGTTTTTTTGGGGAGGACAACAGACGGAATGACAACGACGATAGTGGATATCGCGGCAGCCGCGAAGAAGTAGGCCGAGCCAGTCGTATCGACCAAGGGAGCCTCCGATGTCCCCCAATGCAGCTACTAGAGGGGTTGTGCAACATGCATTCTTAGGTTGACACTAAGGGAAGGTGACGGTCAACCAACCTCATGAAGGATTGCTGGAATTTCCTTGGAATGAAGGCGCTAATAAACAACACAGCGGGTCTTGGGCACAACGCAACACCAGGAACTCTAGCTATTGCGGCTCCACCACCTCCTCCAGGGCCAGCGCCTCCGGGGCAGCCACAACCTGCTGAGAACATAAATCAGGATGAGGAGCACCCAAGATCCAGGGGAGCAATGTCGATGATTCAAAAAGGGCGCCCGGCCAACATGATCCAAAAGTTGATCACGCGACAAGTTAATATGGTGGTGACATCACCACCTGCAACACCTGAGTTCCTCCATTGGTCGGAGCAGGAAATCACCTTCAGTAGGGCCAATCACCCGCTTCGAGTACCACGACTGGGCCATTCAAGCCACATCGTTGATGCACAAATAGGCGGCTACGACATGAGGAAGATCTTCATGGACGCGGGGAGCAGCATCAACCTCATCTACGCAAAAACCCTGCAAGCAATGAACATCTCCATGACAAATTTGGCACCAACCGAAACATATTTCCACGGGATAGTCCCAGGTAAACCCGAAATTCCTTTAGGCAAAATCTATCTTGATGTTGTCTTCGAATCCAGAAGT
Organism: Avena insularis; assembly: GCA_023614405.1. Lineage (NCBI taxonomy): Eukaryota > Viridiplantae > Streptophyta > Magnoliopsida > Poales > Poaceae > Avena > Avena insularis. The sequence continues at coordinate 21,079,539 of CM042693.1, forward strand.
AATTTTAGGTGCGATAAGCTCAAATTCAAAGTTATGGACTTGCCATCATAGTACCACGCGATCCTAGGGCGCCCAGCTTTCGCAAGATTCATGTCAGTACCACACTATGCATACCTGATGATGAAGATGCCAGCTCCCAACAGAATCATTATGGTCCGATCCGATAATTGTGATCGGGAGTTCAACAAATTCTCCAATTTTTTTGAGATGGTGATAGAATTCGAGCAATTGAAGATATCGGCAGACACGGAGACCTTGGCAGAAGTCTGGTCTATGCCTGACCTAGCATGATCAAGCAAAGGATATAAGGGAAGTGCAGGTCCACCCCATGGACCCGAAGAAAACGGCCCTGGTGTCCACCAATCTTAGCCCGCATAGGAAAACACGCTCATTGAGTTCCTCCATGAGCGCTAGGAGATTTTCGTATGGGTAACTCAGACATGCCGGGAATCCCCAGGGAACTCGCTGGGCACACACTTAATTTATATCCCGACACCAAACCGGTGAAGCAGTCACTCCGCCGTTTTGCAAGACCCAAAAGAAAGGCCATTGGGCGAAATCCATCGCCTCATGGACGCCAAATTCATTAAGGAAATCAAGAAAGCACTCTAGGTCGCTAACCCCGTGCGCATCCCGAAGAAAAATACAAAAGAACTACGCATGTGTATCGACTTCACCGCCCTCAACAAACATTTTCCAAAGGATCACTTTCTACTCCCGCAAATCGATCAAATTATTGATGCAACAGCTAGGTACAAACGTCTTTCCTTTTTGGACGCTTACTCCGGGTACCACCAGATTTGGATGAAGGTGGAATACCAATATAAAACAACATTTATAACACCTTATGGTGTATTCTGCTACACGATGATGTCGTTCGGCCTCAAAAAAGCGGGTGCCACTTATCAGCGTATGATGCAAAATTGCCTTGAAAGTAAAATTGGCAATAACATCCAAGTCTACATCGACGACATCATCGTCACCACCAAGGAGGAGTCGACCTTTATCAATGAGCTTTGAGAAACATTTGATAATGTCGACAAATATCGCATCAAGCTTAACCCGCTAAAGTGTTCCTTTGGAGTACCTACAGGACAACTCCTCGGATACCTGGTCTCAGCAAGGGGGATAGAGGCGAACCCGGAGAAAATACAAGCAATACTAACAATGAAGAAGCCAACGAACCTCCGCGGTGTTCAACAACTAGCGGGACGTGTGGCGGTTTATTGCTCGACTAGGAGAAAAGGCGCTCCCTTTTTACAAGCTCATGAAGAAATCTGAAAAGTTCGAGTGGACAGATGAGGCTCAACAAGCGTTTGAGGCTCTCAAGAAAATACTTTCGACATCACCTATCGTCATGTCGCTAAAGGAAAAAGAACCACTCTTGCTCTACATCTTCGCCACAAATCAGGTGGTTAGCACGGTCCTAGTGGTGGAACGACCTGAAGAAGGAAAGACTCATGGTGTCCAAAGGCCAATATATTATCTTAGTAAAGTATTGTCGCCTTCAAAGCAAAGGTATCCGCACTATCATAAGCTCGCATACAGTGTCTTCATGACAGTGCACAAGCTGTGCCATTATTTCTCAGAGCACTCGATAGTGGTTGTCAATGAGGCCCCCCATCCAACATATTGAACAACCTTGAAGCTACAGGACGCGTCTCTCTTTGGAGCATCGAATTATCCCATCGAGATATCATGTACGAGAAGCGCAAGGCGATAAAATCCCAAGTGTTGCCTGATTTTATCACAGAGTGAATAGAACTGCAGTGCATGGTCCCACCAGATCTTTCGAGCACATGGACGATGTACTTCGATGGATCCAAGCGGACAGAAGGAGCAGGAGCAGGCGTCATCTTAATCTCTCCACAAGGCGAAAAGATGCGATATATTTTGCGGATGAGTTTCCCAATGCTTCGAACAATGAAGCTGAATACGAGGCCCTGTTGCACACCATGCGCATGGCCAGAGCCTGCGATGCAACTTGCCTCAAAATTTCGGTGACTCAAACCTTCTGGTGCAATAAGTGATAAATAAGTGCAACACTTCCAGCGACAATATGATCGCATATCGAGACTTGTACAACATCATGGAAGCCCACTTTGATGGATGCAAAGTGTCTCTTGTTGGTCAAGAAAGTAACGAGGAGGCCGACAATCTAGCAAACATCGGGTCCTTATGTCTTCTTATACCACTCGGGGTCTTCTGAGAGGAAATCACGGATCGTTCCATCAAACCTAAGAAGGCTAAAGAAGCAGCATAACCTGGGAGCAAAAAAACAAACCAGCCAGAGGCTCGGTGCAGTGACCCAGCATACCACTGCATGTGTAGTACACTAAGTCGTGGACATGACACTCACAGAACACAGTTCCGTAAATATCACATCCCTCAGAGTGGTACAACAGAAACATTGCGGGTCTATATTACAAACATTCACACGTTATTATTATTACAATACCAGAAGTTCAAGACTTCAAAATATTCAACTTACATACCAAAATATAAGTGTTTCAATGGAATTTAAAAGTAACAACTCCGACTAGGAGTTGATCTTAGCAGCTTATTCTATAGAGTTCATGCTGCTCGGCTCCGTTGGTTACTACTAACTAGGGATACTTAGTTGGACTCATTATCCTCGACACCATAGCGGATTTCATAATCCACTCCTTTAACTCCTCCGGACAGATCGGGTTCCTCGTAGAACACATCTTCTTGACATTCGGCTGCATACATGGGCACGTCTTTGGGTTCCTTAGAGTCTAAGCAAGGGATCAAAGGAAAGAATGAGTAACAGCGTTACCCAACAAGCTCATTATATGCAAGGTGGGAAGTTTGATGCTCTAACTACCACCTCGGATTATAAATCCTTGGCACTATGCAATTTTTGTAAATCTTTCTTCAAAGATTGACTTTATTTTGAAAAACTATGACAATCAGCCTTCACAGGTTGACCAGAACTTTCACGGAGTTCCTTTCCTGCCGCGTTCGTAGCTCCTTCCCGGAACAGGGAGTAACAAGTTATAATTCTTACACTCTGCAGAGGTGCGTTACTTTACCCATGAGAGATCAACTCCTTGTTGCACAACCGGGCATACTTTCCCGTCCACAATTCCATGATGTGGGGCCCAGTAGTTGGTCCAAGCCAATCACTGCCCCCTTCGCGGCCTCGCATGCCTCCTTGGTGTACACCATGCCCACATAATGAATTACGGCAATGGTTTGTACAAACCGTTAAATGTCAGAACTATCATGGGACGATGAGGGTTCCCACCCATATGTTGCATATCCTCTATGAATTACCAATTAATATGCACGCTACGAGTGATAACAGCCACGACCTACACATCCGGCTTCATGCGAGAGGAAGAAGATACAGATGACTTCTCTGTCCCATTCCAAATCTCATGGCTAACGCGTAATATACGGCGCTAGAATCACTGATGTCAGGGGTTATTAAATCCCTACTTAATCATCATTGTTGCAATTAGAACGCTAAGTTCTATTGCTCCATTATATCATCACTTAGGATGATATCTATGATTTCTTTATTTGTGAAAATATTATTTTCTTTCTTAGCATATATGATAACACACAATTTGCAAATACTTTAATAAAGACTCTTCAAAAGGACATGACCAAGTGATGAAATTGCCTTGTGATGGCAAGGTAGTGAAGTCTGATGCTTGCACTGGACCTTGAGCTTCTAGTTCTACAAAAAACATCATTATTGCCTGGTAAGGACAATATTTAACGAAGCAAAATCATTATGCAATAATGTAATGCATTATTTTAACTAGATATGCATTCACCCTATTATTATAAAAAGTTCTTTTTAATAATAAAGGATTTATAAATACTACCTTTTAATATTTATAACATATATTGAATTGTTTTATTTTATTTCCCTTTTATTTGACTTTTATTGATTTAATAATTCTTTTAGGAATTATTAATTAAACATTAAAAATTGTGATTAAATATTTATTTAGTATTTTTCAAAAATACAACAATATACATAATGAAAGTGAATTTTAATTAATTTTATCACCTTTCAATTATTTTGTAAAATTCCATAAGATATATATAATTTACAAAATTCCTAATAAAATTTAAATGTCTAAAATTTTATATTTTAATTTATTTGGATAGTTTGGATTTTTGTGAATCCAAAAATATTTTATTTATAATTTTTGGGCTTATATTTTATTTTCTAGAACTTTATTGAGTACAGGGGCATTTTGGTCTTCTCCAATTGATTAAAACAGTTTTTAAACGACTTGGGCTGGCCATTTGGGCTTATTGGGCCAGTGTGGCCCAATAGGGCAGGGTCAAAATCATCACCCCGAGGGGTTTTGGCCCACCTAGCCCACTCTCTCTGCCTCCTCATCGTTCTCACCTTTCCTCTCCCTCGACCCCGTGGGGCTCTGGCGCCGCCGCTGGTGATGGCCGCCATTGTCGCTTCCCCTGGCCGCTGCCGTGGTGCAGGGCGAGGTTTGCGGCTATGCTCGTTCATCTGGTCCAACTTGATTTGACTCTAGGGCTTCCACGTGGCCAGGTTCACCCCGTTCCCGAACCCTAGGGTTAGGGGAAAGTGTTGCCGCCGCAGCCGCGGTCCCTCCTATGGTGGTGTGCTGGGTTCGTGTGCTGCTGTGGCCGCCGCCGTGGCTGGTGCAGGTTGCAGCGCCCTCTGGGTGCTCCCTGTGCCGCCGCGGGTTCGTCGGCCAATCTGCTTCCTCTTCAATTCGTCAGCGAGGACCCCGGGTAAGTTGCCCCTGTGGGTCTTGTTCATGCTACCACCATGAATCCCTCTGTGTGTATCTAGTGGCTACTCATGCCTAGTGACTATGTTCTGATTAGGGTTCATCTCCTGATTAGGGTTCTTATTCTGATTAGGGTTCATAACCCCATGTTGATCATATCCATGATGCTTTAGATCTAGTGGTGATCATACTGGAGCATGAGGAATGATTGTTTGCGGTGGATTATTATTTGTAGTGGGATTTGATGATGCTAGTGGCTTGTCAGATTTATGCCAGTGATAATTTACTATGATCCAATGTTAGTGTTTCTATGGAATCCCTGATTGGAAATGTTGTTTATCTGAGAACTCACTCCACTGTCAGAATGCTTATTCTTTCAGTAGTTGCTTACTGCAATTATAATGGTAGGCTTGTATGAGAATATACATACGGAATATAATCATTACATGTTAATGATTTTCTGTGGATGTATAGATGAATTTGATGTTGATTCCTGGCACTTGGCTTCAGGAAGATGATATTTATTGGCCTGTCCCTTTTATTTGTGGAATCTAAGTAAAGATTGGTTTTAGCTCATTTAGAACTGGTCCTTGTGATACCATTATGATCTGGAACACAAGTGATTGAGTTTTATTTCTGGGCTTAGCTTTGACAATACTTGTGATTAATACTGGCAAGATAAAATGAAAGCTTCTCTTAACTCTCCTTCCTATGATGTTGGTCTGAGGCTCTAGGATTTTAAGTCCTAGTTAGTTGAGCAAATAGTTTGTTTGTAACTTGTAATATTAGAGGTGCTACTCTCTCTGGGAGATGTGCCCTGATCTGATAAGAACAAATGAAGAATGATTTAAGGTGTGTATGTTAACACTAAACTCTGTGATGCTGGTCTGAGAGGTTGGTGCTTTTGGCTGAGTTTGATTTCTTATCTTTATACTTGAAATCTCTAGGATAGATTCACCTCACCTGGGTGATTATTGAGATATTGTTTAGATACTATGATTGAATCATGTGATGGTTTTATGAGACTCGCCACAAAATCTGATGATTGTGGAGTAAAGTGGTGATGATCTTGATCTAGTGTTGCTGAACTCCTATGCTTGACCTTGAGCTAGCCTGCTCCTCCTAGCTCCTGGTATTGATCTTGTTGTCCACATGATCCTTCCCCCTCCTTATGTCACCATCCTAGTGATGATACCTGGCTTTGGTTGGTTTGGTTGCTGGTTGTTGTGCTTGGTTTAGCTGCTGTCTAGGCTGGTTGTTCTTGGGTGTGTGAAGTGGAGAGATGCACTAGTGTGCCACTCCACGGCAGTGCTGCTGGTTTTGTGAGTTGGAGCTGTGCTGTGAAGCTGACAGCACATCACATGCAGTTAGTGGTGTAGGGTTTCGTAGCATGGAAAACAAAAAAATTCTACCGCATAGAAACAAACAAGCCAAGATCTGTCTACTATATTGTAGCAACGAGTCGATGGAATAACTCACCCTCGAAGATTCCAAAGTGTTTAACGAGAGCTGATTCTCGTGGGTGATGTAGTCGTACTATTGCCGATCTCAAGATCGCGTAGACGATCCTTCCTAAGCTGCGTTAAGAGCGCTCGAGTCGGTCACACGTTCGTACTGACGAAGACCTTCCTCTCCTTGTTCCAAAGAGGGCGGAGGTTGTAGCACTCTCCTCGCGATTCCGGCAGCACAACGGCGTGGTACCGGAAGTAGAGGGGAGATCTCGCAGGGCTTCACCTTAAGCCGGAGCGAGTATGGTGGACTATGAGAGAGAGCCTCGGCGATCTAGGGTTTAGACGCACCAAGGAGGAGCAAGGCCGGCGGCTAGGGTTTGCCTAGGCGGCGGCGGCTTGCCCTAGGCGGCGGCAGCAGGAGGTGGCGGCGCCGGCGTCTAGGAGCTAGGGTTTTGGGTGGAGGTGTTGTGTGCTTGGAGGGGAAGCCCCGCCCCTCCTTATATAGGTGGAGGGGGCGCGCCAGGGGAGGGGAGTCCCTCCCCAACTCGGTCTCCAAGTGGGCCGGCGGTGAAGGGAGGGAACTCCTCCCCAAGTAGGTTTCCTACTTCCCCTCCACCTCACAAAATAGCCGTTTGACTTTTCAAATTGGCGTTTGACTTTTCAAACTAGGTTTTGATTAAACCCTTTATTTTGTTCAGCGATGACACCTAGTACATGATGCAATCATTCCAACTTGTTATGACACATTCATGTACCCTTCCCCTCGGTGCGGACATTCCGGAACCTTCTAGAACATTCCCGATGAAAACACCGGAACCATTCTCCAACCCCGAAACAGGACTTTCCTTATATGAATCTTATTCTCCGGACCATTCTGGATCTCCTCGTGATATCCCGGATCCCATCCGAGACTCCGAACAACATTCGGTCTCTTACTCATCATTCCATAACTACTCAAACAACGTCGAATCCTTAAGTGTGTCTCCCTACGGTTCGTGAATTATGCGTACATGATCGAGACACTTCTCCGAACAATAACCAATACAGGAATCTGGAAATTCATATGGCTCCCACATATTTCTACGATTACTTTGCGATCGAATGAACCACTTACATACGATACCAATTCCCCTTTGTCTCACGATAGTTTACTCATCCGAGGTTATGATCGTCGGTATCTCTGCATACCTAGTTCAACCTCGTTACTGATAAGTACTCTTTTCTCATTCCCATGATATGTGATCCCTTGTGAGCCAGTCACATGCTTGCAAGCTAATTGGATGACATTTCACCGAGAGGGCCCAGAGTATATCTATCCGTCATATGGATGGACAAATTCCACTCTTGATCCATGTGTCTCAACCAATACTTTCCGAACACTCAATGCCACCTTTATAGCCACCCAGTTACGGTGTGGTGTTTGATGTCATCAAAGCATCCTTCCGGTGAAGGTGATATGCATGATCTCATGTTCGAAGGAATTAGGTTACTATGTATCAGAAAGCATATAGCAATTGAACTATTAAAATGACTTGATCTTTATGCTACGCTTATCTATAGGAGTATGTCCACCATATCATTCTCCTAACGATATGATCTTGTTGTTAATAACATCTCAATGTTCATGATAGAGAAACCACAATCATTTATTAACCAACAAGCTAGTATTATAAAGAGGCTTTACTAGGGACTCTATTTTAGTTTACAAATCACACAAGTATTAATGTTTCCTTGTTAATACTATTATAGCATGAATGTAAACATTTATCATAAACACAAAGATATAATAATAACCATATTTATTATTGCCTCTAGGGCATATCTCCAACAGTCTCCCACTTGCACTAGAGTCATCTAATCTAGGTTACATGGTAATATACTGAACACCCATGGCAGTTTGGTGTTGGTCATGTTTTGCCCTCGGGAGAGGTTTAGTCAACGGATCCGCCACATTCAGATCTGTGTGTACTTCGCAAATCTTTATGTCTCCATCTTGGACATGTTATCGAATAGCGTGAAAACGTAGCTTGATATGCTTCAGCTTCTTGTGTGACCTTGGTTCTTGCGCATTGGCTATGGCGCCCATGTTATCACAGTAGACAGACATTGGGTCCAGCGCACTTGGAACCACACCGAGCTCTGTAATGAACTCTTTCATCCATATCGTTTCTTGTGAAGCCTCCGAAGCAGCCATGTATTCCGATTCAGTTGAAGATCTCGCCACAACGCTTTGCTTTGCACTCCTCCAGCTAACTGCTGCACCATTCAAAGTAAATACGTATCCAGATTGTGATTTAGAATCATCCGGATCGGTGTTCCAACTAGCATCGGTGTAACCATTAACAACGAGTTGTTCATCACCTCCATAAGAAAGAACCATATCCTTAGTTCTTCTCAAGTACTTAAGGATGTTTTTGATCACGTCAATGATCCACCCTGGATCACTTTGATATCTGCTAGTTAAACTAACAGCATATGCAATGTCGGGTCTAGTACATAGCATGGCATACATTAGAGATCCTATGGCTGAGGCATAGGGAGTTTTACTCATCCTTTCTCTATCTTCTTCCGTTGTCGGACTTTGAGTTTTACTCAAGGTCGTATTGGGCAACATGGGCAAGAACCCTTTCTTGCTATCTTCCATTCCAAATCTCTTTAGAACTTTGTCCAAATATGTACTTTGTGACAATGATATTAGGCGTCTCGATCTATCTCTATAAATCTTTATGCCCAATATGTAAGCTGCTTCGTCAAGATCCTTCATTGAAAACCTATTATTCAAATATTCCTTGACACTATTAAGAAGGTCTACATCATTCCCAATCAACAATATGTCATCTACATATAGTATTAAGAATGCTACAGAGCTCCCACTCACTTTCTTGTAAATAAAAGCTTCTCCATAAGTTTGTATAAAACCAAAACTTTTGATTACCTTATCAAAACGTTGATCCCAACTTCGGGATGCTTGCTTTAATCCATAGATGTACCGTTGAAGTTTGCATACCTTGTTAGCATCTTTAGGATCTACAAAACCTTTGGGTTGCATCATATACAACTCTTCATCAATGTCTCCATTGAGGAATGCTGTTTTGACATCCATCTGCCATATCTCATAATCATAATATGCAGCGATTGCTAACATAATCCTCATAGACTTTAGCTTCGCTACAGGTGACAAAGTCTCATCGTAGTCAACTCCTTGAATTTGTCGAAACCCTTTTGCGACAAGTAGAGCTTTATAGACAGTAACATTACCATCAACATCTGTTTTCTTCTTGAAAATCCATTTGTTCTCGACAGCCCTCCGGCCATCCGGTAAGTCCACCAAAGTCCAAACTTGGTTTTCGTACATGGATCCAATCTCGGATTTCATGGCTTCTTGCCATTTATTGGAATTTGAGCTCATCATCGCTTCCTCATATGTCGCAGGGTCATCGGTGTTGTCCACCAACATGACACTCATAACGGGATCATACCAATCAGGAGTGGTACGAGTTCTCGTTGACCTGCGAGGCTCTGTAGCAACTACAACCGAAGTTTCATGATCATCATCATTAGCTTCCTCTCTTATTGGTGCAGGCACCACAGGAACTTCTTCCGGTGCTGCGCTACTCGCAATTTCGAGAGAAGGTTCGACAACCTCATCGAGTTCTACTCTCCTTCCAGTCACTTCTTTCGAGAGAAATTCCTTCTATAGAAAGGATCCATTCTTGGCAACGAAGATTTTCCTTCGGATCTATGATAGAAGGTATACCCAATAGTTTCTTTCGGGTATCCTATGAAGATGCATTTTTCCGCTTTGGGTTCAAGATTGTCCGGCTGTAACTTCTTTACATAGGCTTCGCAACCCCAAACTTTAAGGAACGACAATTTAGGTTTCTTCCAAAACCATAATTCATACGGTGTCGTTTCAACGGATTTAGATGGTGCCCTATTTAAAGTGAATGCGGCTGTTTCTAATGCATAACCCCAAAATGATAGCAGTAAATCTGTAAGTGACATCATAGAACGAACCATATCTAAGAGAGTTCGATTACGATGTTCGAACACACCATTACGCTGTGGTGTTCCCGGCGGTGTCAATTGTGAAAGTATTCCGCATTTCTTCAAATGCTCGCCAAACTCGTAACTTAGATATTCACCTCCATGATCAGAACGTAGAAATTTAATCTTCTTGTTACGTTGATTCTCAACCTCACTTTGAAATTCCTTAAACTTCTCAAAAGTTTCGGACTTATGTTTCATGAAATAGATATACCCATATCTACTCAAGTCATCCGTGAAGGTAAGAACATAACGATAACCACCGCGCGATGCTACACTCATTGGACCACATACATCAGATGTATGATTTCCAATAAGTCTGTAGCTCGCTCCATCATACCAGAAAATGGAGTCTTAGTCATTTTACCCATCAGACATGCTTCGCATCTTTCAAGTGATTCGAAATCAAGTGATTCAAGAAGTCCATCGGAATGGAGTTTCTTCATACGCTTCACTCCAATGTGACCAAGACGACAGTGCCACATATAGGTCGAGTTATCGCTTGATTTCAAACGTTTAGCTTCAATGTTGTTAATAAGTGTATTTCCACTATCGAGATTCAATAAGAATAGACCATCTATCAAAGGTGCATGTGCATGAAACATATTACTCATATAAATCGAACAACCATTATTCTCGGAATTAAACAAGTAACCGTCTCGCAATAAACAAGATCCCGATATAATGTTCATGCTTAACGCAGGCACCAAATAACAATTATTTAAGTATAAAACTAATCCCGATGGTAGATGAAGAGGTAGCGTGCCGACCGCGATCACATCAACCTTTGATCCATTTCCCACGCGCATCGTCACCTCATTCTTCGCTAGCTTCCGTTTATTCTGCAAAGACTGCTTTGAGTTACAAATATGAGCAACCGAACCAAGATCAAATACCGTGCACTACTACGAGTACTAGTGAGATACACATCAATAACATGTATATCGGATATACCTTTCTTCTTGATGTTGCCGTTCTTCAAATCCGCCAAGTACTTTGGGCAATTCTGCTTCCAGTGACCTTCTCCCTTGTAGTAAAAGCACTCAGTATCAGGCTTAGGTCCAGCCTTGGTCTTCTTCGTCGGCGCGGTAACTTTCTTACCACCCTTCTTGAAGTGTCCCTTTTGCTTAGACTTGCCTTTCTTGAATTTGGTGGTCTTATTGACCATCAACACTTGGTGCTCTTTCTTGATCTCCACTTCTGCAGATTTTAACATGGCAAAGAGTTCTAGCAACTGCGTGTTCATGTTTTGCATATTGTAGTTCATCACAAAGTTCTTGTAACTTGGTGGTAGTGATTGGAGGACACGATAAATCCCCAAAGCATTAGGAATCACTATACCTAAGCTTTGAAGTTTGTTTGCGTGCCCAGACATCTTAAGCACATGCTCACTGACGGAGCTGCCCTCTTCCATCTTGCAGTTAAAGAACTTTTCAGAAGCCTCATAGCTCTTAATTGCCGCGTGAGTCTCAAAGATCAATTTGAGATCACGGACAATATCATGTGGGTCTGAATTCTCAAACCTTTTCTGAAGCTCCGATTCTAAACCATACAAGATAGCACACTGAACTGTGGAGTACTGACTCTTCCGAGCAAGGTAAACATTCTTTACTTCATCGGTAGCAGTAGCTGCAGGTGGGTCACCCAATGTGCATCCAGACATAGGTCAAATTACCAAATTGTGAGGACAATCCTCAAATTGCGGAACCAATCCGTGAAGTTGCTTCCATTGTTTTTCAACTTTTCTTTCTCTAGGAACGCATTAAAATTGATGGTAGGGGCCGCCATTGATCTACAACATATTTGCAATAGTTTAGACTAAGTTTATGACAAATTGAGTTCTAATTAATAGTTAAATTAATCTAGGTGAACTCCCACTCAAAACAATATCCCTCACATTGTTTTAGTGATCACATCTAACTAAATCTACCACATCAACACCGATCATCACGAGAGTTGATGTAGCTTCAATGTGAACAATCGACATGTTCATCATATCTACTATATGATTCATGCTTTACCTTTCGGTGATCCGTGTTCCGAGACCATGTCTGTACATGCTAGGCTCGTCAAGATCAAACCTTAGCTTCCGCATGAGCAAATCTGGCTTGCCCATGTTGTATACACTTACGGAATCTAACACACCCGATCATCACGTGGTGCTTCGAAACAACAAGCTTTAGCAACGGTGCTTACTAAGGATGAACACTTAAGAACTTGAAATTCATGTGCATGAGGGATCATCTTATAATGCTACCGTTGTTAACTAAGCAATACAAGATGCATAAAGGATTAACATCACATGCAATTCATAATATGTGATATGATATGGCCTTTCTTCTTTGTGCTTCCGATCTCCATCTTCAAGCACGAACATGATCTCCATCATCACCGGCATTGCATCAAGGTCAATGACGCTGCTCCATGATTGTCGTCCACCAGCTTCAACTATTACAACTACTTTGAATAGACACGCGGGTCTTAACAGAATTTAAAGACAACCATATGGCTCCTGCCGGTTGCCAACTTACAATAAGTAACATTGCATACATCAAATATAATCACAATCATGGCCATATCACATCACAACACACCCCTGCAAAACAAAGTTAGACGCCTCTACTTTCTTTGAATGTTTTACGTGGTTTGGGGCTTTCAATAAGTGTCGTTCTAACTTACAAACAAGAACCACAACATTGATACTACTATTGTCAATCACCCGTTGTAAATTGAATCTTAACTATGTTGGGAGAAACAGCACCCATAAAGCCACTTATGCAATACAAGTTGCATGTCAAGCGTGGAGCAAGTCTCATGAACGATGTCATGTAAGGTTAGCCCGGCCGCTTCATCTCACCATCCCAAGATGCAAAGTACACAAGAAGCAATCGACAACAAAAGCATCAACGCCACAATGACCATTGTGTTCTACTGGCAACAGATCTACATATAGACACAGCTCTGATACCACTGTAGGGTTTCGTAGCATGGAAAACAAAAAATTTCTACCGCATACAAACAAACAAGCCAAGATCTATCTACTAGATTGTAGCAACGAGTCGATGGAATAACTCACCCTCGAAGATTCCAAAGTGTTTAACGAGAGCTGATTCTCGTGGGTGATGTAGCCGTACTCTTGCCGATCTCAAGATCGTGTAGACGATCCTTCCGGCCAAGCTCCTAAGCTCGGTCACACGTTCGGTACTCGACGAAGACCTTCCTCTCCCTTGTTCCAGCAGGCAGCGAACGTTGTAGCACTCTCCTCGCGATTCCGGCAGCACAACGGCATGGTACCGGAAGTAGAGGGGAGATCTCGCAGGGCTTCGCCTTAAGCCGGAGCGAGTATGGTGGACGATGAGAGAGAGCCTCGGCGATCTAGGGTTTAGACGCACCAAGGAGGAGCAAGGCCGGCGGCTAGGGTTTGCCTAGGCGGCGGCGGCTTGCCCTAGGCGGCGGCAGCAGGAGGTGGCGGCACCGGCGTCTAGGAGCTAGGGTTTTGGGTGGAGGTGTTGTGTGCTTGGAGGGGAAGCCCTGCCCCTCCTTATATAGGTGGAGGGGGCACGCCAGGGGAGTCCCTCCCCAACTCGGTCTCCAAGTGGGCCGGCGGTGGAGGGAGGGAACTCCTCCCCAAGTAGGTTTCCTACTTCCCCTCCACCTCACAAAATAGCCGTTTGACTTTTCAAATTGGCGTTTGACTTTTCAAACTAGGTTTTGATTAAACCCTTTATTTTGTTCAGCAATGACACCTAGTACATGATGCAATCATTCCAACTTGTTATGACACATTCATGTACCCTTCCCCTTCGGAGTGCCGGACATTCCGGAACCTTCTAGAACATTCCCGATGAAAACACCGGAACCATTCTCCAACCCCGAAACAGGACTTTCCTTATATGAATCTTATTCTCCGGACCATTCTGGATCTCCTCGTGATATCCCGGATCCCATCCGAGACTCCGAACAACATTCGGTCTCTTACTCATCATTCCATAACTACTCAAACAACGTTGAATCCTTAAGTGTGTCTCCCTACGGTTCGTGAATTATGCGGACATGATCGAGACACTTCTCCGAACAATAACCAATACAGGAATCTGGAAATTCATATGGCTCCCACATATTTCTACGATTACTTTGCGATCGAATGAACCACTTACATACGATACCAATTTCCCTTTGTCTCATGATAGTTTACTCATCCGAGGTTATGATCGTTGGTATCTCCGCATACCTAGTTCAACCTCACATCGATAAGTACTCTTTTCTCGTTCCTGATATGTGATCCTTGTGAGCCCACATGCTTGCAAGCTAATTGGATGACATTTCACCGAGAGGGCCCAGTATATCTATCCGTCATATGGATGGACAAATTCCACTCTTGATCCATGTGTATCAACCAATACTTTCCAACACTCAATGCCACCTTTATAGCCACCCGATTCACGGTGTGGTGTTTGATGTCATCAAAGCATCCTTCCGGTGAAGGTGATATGCATGATCTCATGGTCGAAGGAATTAGGTTACTATGTATCAGAAAGCATATAGCAATTGAACTATTAAAATGACTTGATCTTTATGCTACGCTTATCTATAGGAGTATGTCCACCATATCATTCTCCTAACGATATGATCTTGTTGTTAATAACATCTCAATGTTCATGATAGGGAAACCACAATCATTTATTAACCAACAAGCTAGTATTATAAAGAGGCTTTACTAGGGACTCTATTTTAGTTTACAAATCACACAAGTATTAATGTTTCCTTGTTAATACTATTATAGCATGAATGTAAACATTTATCATAAACACAAAGATATAATAATAACCATATTTATTATTTCCTCTAGGGCATATCTCCAACAAGTGGTGTGTCCTGCTTGTGTGCTTGTTGTGCACACGTGGAGATGTTCAGAATTTTGAAACTTACTGTTATCTGGTTACTTTCACCTGGCTGGTGAAAATTGTCCTTCTTGGCTGTCATTTGACTTCTGGCTTACAATTTATGAAAGATAAATTCTTTCATATTGGTGAAACTTGCCCCTTCAATAAATTTCTCAATGATGAATTTGTCTAGTGCACTTCAGTGACATGTCTAAGAGAAAAATAATACTAACCCTATCTTTCTTTTGTTTCTATTTAGTCTTCGTTTGTTTTGCAAGTACAGATCTAAAGTGAAGATTTAGTTTAGGTGTAGTTATAGAACACTTCAATGTAATCTTCTTTATCTTTTTGTAATTTTCATTTTATTCTTTTGTAATCTTCTTTTTTATTCTTCTATAATAAAGATTACATTATTATTAATAAAGAATATTCATATTATTTATATATTTGTTGTTGTGAATTGTGTGGGTGATTTCAATAAGTTACAATTTTGTAACCTGATTATATATTGATGATATGAAATAAGTTTTCATATCCATTATTGTTTTTCTTTGGATAGAATTGAAGTTGTAATATTTATCTCTTAATTAGATTAAGATTCAAAACTTATCCCTAATTCCTTTGAATTATAATTCAAACTCTCAAGTTTAAAATTCAAATTCATTTTAAAACACATAATTCCTTAAAGATCATATCAAAGTCTATAGCAATCACCCTTTAAGACTAAACCTAATCTCAAAGTATGAAAGAAACATTGATCACTTAAGGTTTTTATTTGGCGAAAATTTTACCCACATTTTCACAGATGAATGCATGCAACATTCCAAATTCCTAAATCTACCCTTCGTTAGTTCCTAAATGCTGGGATGTTACAGACTTCCCCCCCTTAAATTAAACTTCATCCCGAAGTTTGTGGAGATGTACCTGAATAGTTCTGGATAGGCTTTCCTTAAATCCTCTTCTTTCTCCCACGTGGCTTCCCTTTCAAGGTGATGTTCCCACTGTACCTTGCAATATTTGATTGCTCTGTTCCTTAATCTTTTTCAGTTTTCTTCTAGAATCTTACAGGGCTTTTGAATATAGGTCAGATCTGATTGTAGTTCTATCTCTTGGTATGTGATTGCATCCTCTGGAACTTTCAAAATTTACGAAGTTGTGATACATGGAAAACATTATGCACTTGAGCTAATCTTGATGGTAACTCTAAAGCATAAGCTATAGTTCTATTTTGACTCAGTATCTTGAAGGATCTGATGTATCTTGGACTCAATTTTCCTTTAACTCCAAACCTTTTCACTCCTTTCATTGGACTTATTTTCAAATAGACCATATCTCCCACTTCTGGATGCCATGATCTTCGACATTGATCCGCATAACTTTTCTGCCTGCTCTGGGCTATTTTCAGTCTAACCCTGATCTTATCAATGATATCTTGTCTTTCCTTGATATAATCTGGCGCAAATTCTTTGCTACTTCTAGGTTCATACCAACATATTGGTGATCTACACTTTCTTCCATACAAAACTTGGTATGGGGCTGCCTTCAGACTACTCTGATAGCTATTGTTATAAGAAAATTCTTCCAATGGTAGATGATCTTCCCATGTCCCTCCAAAGTCTAGTGCACAAGCCCTTAACATGTCTTCTAGTATTTGATTGGTTCTTTCAGTTTGACCTCCTGTCTCAGGATGATATGTTGTGCTGAAATCTAATTTTGAACCAAGTGCTTCATGCAATTGCTTCCAAAATGCTGAAGTAAACACTGATCCCCTATCAGGTACGATCTTTTTGGGCTCTCCATGCTTACTTACTATCTCTTTGACATATACTTCAACTAACTTCTCGGCATTATCCTTTTGATTCACCGGAATAAAGTGTGCACTCTTAGTGAGTCTGTCCACAATTACCCTTATCATATCCTTCCTTTTTGGTGTCATGGGCAATCCTGTGATGAAGTCCATACCTATTTCCTCCCACTTCCATTCAGGAATTTCCAAGGGTTGTAATGGTCCTGCTGGACATTAATGTTCAGTCTTCACCCTTTGGCAAGTATGGCATTCAGATACATATTTAGCAATATCTCTTTTCATGTTATTCCACCAGAATAGTTCCTTCAAATCCATATACATCTTAGTACTCCATGGATGTATAGAATATGGTGTTTCATGTGCTTCTCTGAGTATAACATCTCTAATCTCAGTCACATCTGGAACACAAAGACGGTCTTGAAACCATAAAGACCCATAATCTCCAAGGCGAAAAACTGATTTTTGCCCTTGAGATATCCTCCGAATTTCCTCAGCAATAAAAGGATCTTCTTCTTGATGTCTAAAAATTTCTTGCTTAAGATCGCTATCCTGATCTTCAACTACCTGCATAGTAGCTAATCCTCCAAGAACCTCTGTTCTAATGAATTGAAGCTCTAATCTTTCCAAGTCCATTTGTAACTCCTTTGGTAGCTCCCTATTGCTAGGCTGAATATCTGCACTCTTTCTGCTTAAAGCATCCGCTACAACATTTGCTTTCCCTGGAGTGTAGTTGACTGTTAAATCATAATCCTTGATTAGTTCCATCCAACGTTTCTGTCTCATATTCAATTCCTTTTGAGTGAAGAAATATTTGAGGCTTTTATGGTCAGTGTATAACTCACATCTGGATCCATAAAGAAAATGCCTCCATCCTTTCAGTGCAAAAATTACTGCTGCTAACTCTAAATCATGAGTTGGATAATTGACTTCATGTGGTTTCAGTTGTCTTGAACCATAAGCAATCACTTTCCGATCTTGCATTAATACACAACCCAAACCTTATTTAGATGCATCACAGTATACTGTGAAGTCCTTCCCTATTTTAGGAACTGCAAAGATTGGAGCTGTGGTTAGTCTAGTCTTCAACTCTTGAAAACTTGCTTCATATTTCTCATCCCACTTGAATGGTGTATTCTTCCTTAATAATTTGGTCATTGGTCCGACGATTTTTGAGAAACCTTCAATGAATCTCTGATAATAACCAGCCATTCCTAAGAAACCTCGAATTTGCTTCACATTGGTCTGTGCAGTCCACTCTAGTACTGACTGAACTTTAGATGGATTTACAGCAATTCCATCCTTACTGATCACATGACCGAGGAATTCTACCTCATCAAGCCAAAATTCACACTTACTGAACTTAGCATAAAGTTTGTGTTCTCTTAGAGTCTACAATGCTATTCTCAAATGATCAGCATGCTCTTCCTTATCCTTGGAATATATCACAATATCATCAATAAAGACCATGACGAACTTGTCCAAATATGGCATGAAGATCTTGTTCATCAGATTCATGAATATTGCTGGTGCATTAGTCAAACCAAATGGTACTACCAGATACTCATGGTGTCCATATCTTGAGACAAATGATGTTTTTGGAACATCTTCCGGATTGATTTTTATTTGATGGTATCCAGATCTTAAATCAATCTTTGAAAATACTCCATCTCGTTTCACTTGATCAAACAAATCTTGAATTCTTGGTAAAGGATACTTATTCTTGATAGTAACGTTGTTTAGATTTCTATAATCACCACACATTCTTCTTCCACCATCTCTCTTATCCACAAAGATTACTGGTGTTCCACATGGGGATACACTTTCCTGTATAAATCCTTTTCTAGCTAACTCATCAATTTGCTCTTTGAGTTATTTTAACTCTTTGGGTCCCATCTTATATGGTGCTTGAGCTATTGGTGCTGTACCAGGAATTAGGTCAATAGTAAACTCTATATCCCGGTCTGGTGGCATTCCTGGTAGCTCTGCTGGAAAAACATCTTGAAATTCATTTACTATAGGAATCTCCTCCAATTTGACCTCTTTCATTGAGTTCAACTGCAGATCCACCATGATATGACTGTGCTTATCTGCTTGGTAAACTATCCTTGCTCCACTTGGAGTTTTGATTGAGACAGTTTTCTACTCACAATTTATCTGAGCTCCGTGTTCCATCATCCAATCCATTCCTAGCACTACTGTAATTCCCTTCAAAGGAATCACATAAAGGTCTGCGAAATATGTAAAACCATAGATCGAGATAACCTGATCTTGTTTTATGTGGTGTACAATCACATTCCCTCCTGCCGTAACTACTATCATAGGACTTTCTAACGTTGCCCTTCTAATCCCGAACTTATCACAAAATTCTTCAGAAATGAATGAAGTGGTTGCACCAGTATCAAATAGAACTTTGCTAGGATTGGTAAGGATATTGAGCGTACCTATCACTGCATGCTCCAAATTATCCACCTCCTCGAGGGTTGCACAGTTCAGTTTCCCAGTAGGTCGGTTCCTCTTGCCATTGTTGTTCTTGCCATTATTTCCTCCTTTATTGGGCTGCCCATTTCCTCCATTGGCTTGTCCTCCTCCCTTGGTAGGCCAACCTCCTGGTGGTTTGCTCGGACAATCGGGCTTGATATGTCCCTTCTGACCACAACCATAACAAATTACTACAGGCTTTTTGCATTCCGTCTGGAAATGCCCTGGAATTCCACAATTGTTATAAATAACATTCCTTCTCGGGTTGGATTGATTTACACCACTTCCCTTGTTATTGTTATGGTTATTGTTGCCATAATTCCTATTCCGAGGTTTGAACTCTAGGTTGGGTTTAGGTTTGCTTGCCTGAATTCTCTTGATTTCTTTCTTGGCTCTCTTCTTCCGGTCCTCTTGGACATTCTTATAATCATCTTCAAAAGTAATGGCTGCATCCAACAACTGCTGATAAGTTTGCTTATTGGCTAACCTTAGTTGCATCTTCACAAATGGATTTAATCCACGCAGGAAACACTTGTTCCGCTTCTCTTCAGTGTTGACATCCTCCTCAGCATAACGAGACAGTTGACTAAAGTCCCGGATGTACTTCATGACACTAGTATAACCTTGCTGAAGCTCCTCAAATTCTCTCTACTTCAACTCCATAACACTTTCCGGAACATGGTATTCACGGAATCTCTGCTTGAACTCTTCCCAGGTAAACTCCCTTCCTGGTGGTTGCATGGCCAACTTATTCTCCCACCATGATGTTTCAGGTCTAGTCAGAAGATGAGTTGCATACCTCAATTTCTCCTCATCATTGCAACCTACAGTTTTCAGCTTCCTTTCAGTATCTGCTAGCCAGTCTTCTGCATCCATTGGTTCAGGAGCTGATGCAAAAGGTAACGGTCTTGCATTCTGGAAATCAGATAGACTCACTCCACCTTCAGGTGCCCTCTGATTTGCTCGCCCCAGCAACTCTTCCATAAACTTGTTATGTGTCTCTTGTATCATTTGCATGCATTGCATAAAATTCTGCTCCATTAACGTCCTCATTGGTGGTGGTGGTAATGCTCCTTGATTTGCTACATCTGCATCGGCCTTCTCCTTGGCCTCTCGCTCCATCCGCTGCTGCCCAGTTTCCATTTCTACACCCGTAACCATGACCTCTAGTCCTGCAACATAAAGAGAATACTCATAATTACATCATGCACATGTGTTCTGAGCTCGACTTTACGCACAGAACTAGTCACACAATGAAGATCCAAAGAAAAATCCAAATATGCATTTCACATATGATACATACTATCATAATAATACAAAGTCAT
The DNA here is from genome assembly GCA_023614405.1 of Avena insularis. Taxonomy (NCBI): domain Eukaryota; kingdom Viridiplantae; phylum Streptophyta; class Magnoliopsida; order Poales; family Poaceae; genus Avena; species Avena insularis. The sequence continues at coordinate 21,100,290 of CM042693.1, forward strand.
TACAACATATATCATATAGATATAATCACATAACTACTTTACTCATCTAACTATTTTATTTCTTGGAGTACAATACATGGTACTTGATATCACTAAATAATTGCTTCCTTCTAGTAATAACTACGCTCGTCGTACATGCCTGATGTCCAACCGTGATGACGTGTTGTTCGTCGCACAGTTTGTGGAACATATGGCCTTCCAGAAGGAACATACTCTGTATCTGAAGTGTCAGGACTTGAGTCATTACTCAACCTGAGCGCATTGACTCCCTCCAGCTCAGCTGAAAAGTCTTCAGAAACATATTCAACATTATCTCCAGTCTGCATCTCCTGAGCTTCATTTCTTGAGTTGTCAACAGGATACGCAGATCCTACTGCTTCCCAGGTGCTCTCTTGGGCAAGATAATTAAACACTGGATAATGTAATATTCCCTGGGTTTTGAGAAGATGTTGATGATTCAAACACTCACTCCTCAGGATCTTCTTCTTCATCCTGAGTATCTATTGACATGGTATTTCTACAACTGTTATTAGGGTTCATTCTTGCACCCATCCAACTAGATTGTCCAACATTTTTGTAAAAACCATCTGTGGACATCTGGTGTTCATGAGATCCATTATATGATCCCATTCTCCAACCATCCGAATTCTCAATAGGAAGTTCTGAGTCAGAACCATCCTCTGAGCCCTGTGGTACTGCATACCTCATATCCATGGTAGGATCATGTATAGGTTCAGGTCTTGGTGAATAAGGATATGGTATAAAAGATTCAGGATCTATAGGTATATCCTTAAAGATAGGTGTTGCACTACTACTTGCTTATTTCTCTAACTGGAATGCTAACTGCTTCCTCCTTTCCGGATCAGTTAGATCCTCTAACATGTCATTTTTATCTTCGACAATCACTTGATGGGTCTTATAAAAAGACGCAACGAGTGTTCGATATCTATCCATAAACTTGGAAGCTAACTTAGGATGTTTCTTAACCAAAGTAAGATGATCCGGTATAGGCTCCGAGTCTATAGAATCATGGGGTATCATAGAGAATGTGCTACCTTCTAGCTCCTTGGTTTTCTGCTCCCGGATATTAGCTATCGCTTCCACAACAGCAACATGATATGCTCTCCTATAGGTAGATCGTGATATAATCCAAGCTTCTCTGGAAGTTGGATACTCACACGATACTTGGATAACATTCGGCCATCAAGGTAAGTGATAGTGTTCACTGGAATTCTAGTTGGACAACTAAAGAGCTTTAAAAGTTGGCGAAAATAATCATCAAGAGTCTCCTCTTTCCTTACCAAAGTTTGTTTTGGAAACTTTGGTGCCATATCTCTGTATGTCAGAAAATAATTTTGATTAGTATCAAATAATATATTGCATCATAACAAAGAATTATCGCACTAAAATATATAACGGAATATTCTCATTTGAATACCCATTACATTACTTTTAGAGAATTCTTTATCGTTGCTAACTTTCCTACAGGTAATACCCTTTACTAGGTTTCCAACCTAAGGTCAAAGCAATTTGCTCTGATACCAACTGCGGTGACCCAGCATACCACTGCATGTGTAGTACACTATAGTCGTGGACATGACTCTCACAGAACACGGTTCCATAAATATCACATCCCTCAGAGTGGTACAACAGAAACATTACGGGTCCATATTACAAACATTCATGTAGGGTTCGCAGCATAGAAAACAAAAATTTCCTACGATGGGAACTAAGTACCAAGATCTATCTATTAGATACAAACAACGGGCGGATGCATATCCGTAGAGAACATACCCTTGAAGACCGACAAAGCTTAACGAGTTCGACTCGTGGTTGATGTAGACGATCTCTTGCTGATCTCAAGATCGAGAGGAAGTCCTAGCGCCGCAAATCAGCAGCGCATCTGTGCTCGCACACACGTTCGAGGCACCGAGCACCTCCGCCTCCTCGCTCCAGCGATGCAGCGGAAGAACAACTCTTTCTTGCCGAATAGCCACCAAGAACATGTATCTCGCTAGTTCGATACCATGGGGGATAAATTCTAGAGGGGGAGAGAGATCCTTCACGAGGAGGTGTGAGTGAGAAGTGAGGAGAGGGGTGCCTTTTATAGGAGAGAGGGAACCCCAAGGGGGTGGTCGGCGCATGGGGCTGCCCCCTTGGCCTCCCCTCTTCATGTGGGTGGACACTCTACTCACAAAATTCCTTTAAATTCCCTCCACTCAAAATCCCACTCAAACTTGCCATTAAATTTCCACCAAATTTAATGCAAACTCTCAATAAATAAAACTCTTTTATTTTATTCAGATATTTTTCAATTATTTTAATGACAAGCATTCACAAATAACCCCTTGCTAGAATTCTATTTCACATGCATAACCACTTTATGCAATTTCACCTGAAAACCTGTTTCGGTATCTAGTGAAATAAATTCCTACGCTTGTTCATTCTTTAGGCATGAAACTTTTGCTCCAATTGGATGTCGGTGTCTCTTAAGTGTGTCACCCTATGGTTCGTGAATAATGCGGACATGATCGAGACCCCTCTCGGATCAATAATCAGAAGCGGGATCTGGAGACCCATACTGACTCCCACACATTCAACGATGACTTTCTTGTGATCGTCGGAACCTTTTATGCTAGTATCTTAATCCCTTTGTTTCACGATATGTTACATGTCCGAGATTCGATCATCAGTATCTCCATACCTAGTTTGATATCCTTACTGACATGCACTCTTTTCTCGTTTCCGTGATATAACATTCTAGTGATCAAATCACTTGCTTGCAAGCTAACCAATGTGATATCACCGAGAGGGCCCAGAGTATATCTATCCGTCATCGGGATGAACAAATTCCACTCTCGATCCATGAGCCTTAACATAACACTTTATTAGTTCTGAATCCATCTTTATAATCACCTTACGATTGTGACGTTTGACGTTATCAAGAAACTCTTCCGGTGTTAGTGATTGACATGATCTCATGGTCTAAGGATTAGGATCACTTCGTAAGTTGTTATAGCAATATAAACTCAATGACTTTGATCGTAATGCTATACTTCAGATGAATGTTCATCACACCATTACACTAATGTTGTGATCCCGTTATTAACAACATCCAATGTCCATGATCAGGAAACCTTGATCATCTTGTTAATCAACGAGCTAGTTTATGAGAGAGGCATAACTAGGAACTTTCTATTTGTTTATTAAACACACATGTATTAATGTTTCCGTATTAATACAATTATAGCATGCAAAATAAACATCTATCATATACTTGGAATACACATAATAAACACTTTATTATTGCCTCTCAGGGCATATTCCCTTCAGTCTCCCACTTGCACTAGAGAAAATAATCTAGTTACATAGTGATAAATCTAACACCCATTGAGTTCTGGTGTTGATCATGTTTTGCTCTAGGGAGAGTTTTAGTCAACGGATCTACTACACTGAGATCCGTGTGTACTTTAAAAATCTTTATATCTCCATCCTTGACATTCTCGCGGATGGAGTGAAACCGGCGCTTAATATGCTTGGAATGCTTGTGAGACCTTGGCTCTTTGGCATTGGCAATGGCACCATTGTTGTCACAATAGATCACCATTGGGTCCAACGCGTTAGCAACCACTCCTAGTTCGGATATGAACTCCTTCATCCAAACTGCTTCCTGAGCCGCTTCCAAAGCAGCAACGTATTCGGCCTCCGTTGTTGATCCCACCACCATAGGTTGTTTGGAGCTCCTCCAACTAACCGCTCCGCCATTCATGAGAAATACGTATCCGGATTGAGACTTAGAGTCATCAGGATCGGTGTCAAAGCTAGCGTCAACTTAACACTTAGCGACAAGCTCTTCTTCACCTCCGTATACAAGAAACATATCCTTAGTTCTTCGTAAGTACTTACGGATATTCTTGACCGCTATCCAGTGTTCCGAACCTGGATCCGATTGGTACCTACTAGTCAAACTAACAACATGTGCCACATCTGGTCTTGTACATAGCATGGCGTACATTATAGAGCCTATGGCTGAAGCATAGGGGACTTTGTCCATTATCTCTCTTTCTTCCGCCGAAGCCGGACTTTGAGTCTTACTCAATGTCTTGCCTTGCAACATAGGTAAGAAACCCTTCTTACTTCCGTCCATTTTAAACTTCTTTAAAATCTTATCAAGGTATGTACTTTGTGATAGCCCTATTTGGCGATTAGATCTATCTCTATAGGTCTTTATGCCTAATATGTATGACGCTTCACATAGGTCCTTCATTGAAAATTTGCTGTTTAGATAACTTTTAACACTGTTTAAAAGATCTATATCATTTCCGATCAATAATATGTCATCCACATATAATATCAGAAATGCCACATTGCTCCCACTCACTTTCTTGTAAATACAAGATTCTCCATAAGTTTGGACAAATCCAAACTCTTTGATCACCTCATCAAAGCGGAGATTCCAACTTCGTGATGCTTGCTTCAATCCATAGATGGATAGCTGAAGCTTGCACACCTTGTTAGCATCCTTAGGATCGACAAAACCCTTTGGTTGTATCATATACAACTCTTCTTCAATATTACCATTGAGAAATGCGGTTTTGACATCCATCTGCCATATCTCATAATCGAAATATGCAGCAATTGCTAACATAATCCTAACTGACTTTAGCATCGCTACGGGAGAGAATGTCTCATCGTAGTCAACTCCTTGAATTTGTCAAAACCCCTTTGCAACAAGTCGAGCTTTATAGACGGTCACATTACCATCAGCATCAGTTTTCCTTTTGAAAATCCATTTGTTCTCCACGGCCTTTCGGTCGTGAAGTAATTCCACCAAGTTCCAAACTTGATTTTCATACATGGATTCCATCTCGAATTTCATGGCTTCTAACCATTTGTTGGAATCCGGGCTCATCGTCGCTTCTTCATACGTCGCAGGGTCATCATTTTCATCAACCATGAAATTCATGACAGGATTTCCGTATAGCTCGGGAGGCTGCCGCTAGACCTGCGAGGTTCGGTAGTACTCTCTTTTGGAGTTTCATCATCATTATCATTAGTTCCCCCTTCAATAGGTGAAGCCAACTCCGGAACAACTTCCGGCGTTGCGCTACTCGCCATACTTTGAAGAGAAGGTTCAATAACCTCTTCGAGTTCTACATTCCGACTACTCACACCTTTCGCGAGAAACTCTTTCTCTAGAAAGGATCCATTCTTGGAAACAAAAACCTTACCCTCGGATCTGTGATAGAAGGAATACCCAATAGTTTCCTTAGGGTATCCTATGAAGACGCATTTTTCCGCTTTGGGTTTGAGTTTATCCGGTTGAAGTTTCTTCACATAAACATCGCATCCCCAAACTTTAAGAAATGACAGCTTAGGTTTGTTTCCAAACCACAATTCATACGGTGTCTTTTCAACGGATTTAGATGGTGACCGATTTAAAGTGAATGCAGCAGTTTCTAGTGCATAACCCCAAAATGACAACGGCAAGTCCGTCAGAGACATCATAGATCGAACCATATCTAATAAAGTATGATTACGACGTTCCAACACACCATTTCGCTGTGGTGTTCCGGCAGGTGTGAGTTGTGAAACAATTCCACACTCTTTCATGTGAGTGCTAAAATCGTAACTTAGATACTCACCTCCATGGTCGAACCTTAGAAATTTGATCTTTCTATTACGATGATTTTCCACTTTATTCTGAAATTCCTTGAACTTTTCAAAGGTTTCAGACTTGTGTTTCATCAAGTAGATATAACCGTATCTACTCAAATCATCCGTGAAAGTAACAAAATAACGATATCCACCTCGCGCCGACACACTCATTGGACCACATACATCAGAATGTATGATTTCCAATAAATCTGTCGCCCGTTCCATTGAACCGGAAAACGGCGTTCTAGTCATCTTGCCCATAAGGCATGGCTCACATGTATCAAATGATTCAAAATCAAGTGATTCCAAAAGTCCATCCGAATGGAGCTTCTTCATGTGTTTAACGCCAATATGACCTAGGCAAGCGATTACACATATATGCGGATATATCATCATTAAGTTTAATCCTTTTAGCATCAACATTATGAATATGTGTAACATTACCATCGAGATCTAATAGAAATAAACCATTCATCATCGGTGCATGACCATAAAAGATTTCATTCATATAAATAGAACAACCATTGTTCTCGGATTTAAATGAATAACCACTTCGCATCAAACACGATCCAGATACAATGTTCATGCTCAGTGCAGGCACCAGATGTCAATTATTCAAGTTTATAACTAATCCCGACGGCAAATGGAGAGGTAGCATTCCGACGGTGATCACATCAACGCTTGATCCATTGCCGACACGCATCTTGACCTCACCCCTTGCTAGCGGTCGCTTGTTCCGCAGCCCCTGATTCGAGTTACAAATATTAGCAATCGAACCGATTATCAAATACCGGTGCTCGTGAGCACTAGTCAAGTACACATCAATAGCATGTATATCATATATACCTTTGTTTGCCTTGCCGGCCTTCTTGTCTTCCAAATACTTGGGGCAGTTGCGCTTCTAGTGGCCAGTCCCCTTGCAATAGTAGCACTCGGTATCAGACTTAGGTCCAACTCGGGGTTTCTTTTCAGGCACGGCAAATGGCTTGCCGCCCTTACTTCCCTTCTGTTTCCCTTCTTGTCTTTCTTGAAACCAGTGTTCCTATTGATCATCAACACTTGATGTTCCTTTTTGATCTCCACTTCTGCAGTTTTAAGCATTGACAGAAGCTCGGGGAGAGACTTCTCCATGCCTTGCATATTATAGTTCATCACAAAGCTCTTATAGCTAGGTGGAAGAGACTGCAGAACATGATGGATGCCTAAGTCAATGGGAATCGTTATTCCCAAGGACACAAGCTTATCGGCGTAACCTGACATCTTGAGTACATGATCACTAACGGAGCTGTGCTCTTCCATCATGCAGCTAAAGAACTTTTCTGAAGCATTGTAGCTCTCTACAGCAGCATGTGTGTCGAAAATCATTTTCAACTCACCCATTGTATCAAATGCATTGCCGTTTTCGAAACGCTTTCGAAGTTCTGGCTCTAGCCCATATAATATGCCGCAATGAACTAAGTTGTGGTCCTCCTGACGAGTATGATAGACATTCTTCTCCTTGTCAGGGGCATCCTCAAAAGGTGGGGGGCCTAGCGGCGCTTCTAGCACATATTGCTTTTGTGCAGCAGAGAGGAGAATCCTCAAATTCATGGCCCATTCGGTAAAGTTGCTACCGTTCGTTGCAAGTTTCTCTTTCTCCATGAACACATTGAAATTAAAAGCAGGTGGTGTCATCTACAACAGAATTTGTAAAGTTTAGACTAAGTTTATGATAGATTGAGTTCAACTAATCCATATTACGAATGAACTCCCACTCAAAAACGACATCCCTCGTGCCTTTTTGGTGATTACATGAACCAAATCCACTACACCAAGTCCGGTCATCACGTGAGTCGGTATAGCTTCAAAGGCGAGCATCAAATGGGCATCATATCTACTATATGACTCATGCTTAACCTTTCGGTCCGTGTTCCGAGGCCATGTCTGTACATGCTAGGCTCGCCAAGTTAGAACCTTAGTATTCGCGTGTGTAACTGTTTTACACCCGAAATATGGTCGTGGATCCAAGAACACCCGATCATCACGTGATGTCTTGGAGCGACGAAAACATAATAGGTGCATACTAAAGTAATACCACATTCTTATCTTGATATTTAAAATAGGGATCATCTTATTATGCTAACAAAGCGCTAAACAAGCAATATAAGATTCTATCAAACATCACATGTTTATTAGTGGAATGATATGGTTCCCGCATATGATATCTATCATGTGCATCGTGGTATGATCACTATCATACCTTTATGTCTAAATCTAAGGTCTATGGAGTTTACACTTTATGTATGTTGTAAGAGTATCATCTCATACTTCTACTTACAACATCACCATATCATAACACTAGCCCAGCAACAATCTAAACTAGACGCCTCTAATTTATCCATTGCAAGTTTTAAGTGGCTTAGGGCTTTTGAGATAGAACCGTTCTTACCTATGAACATGAACCACAACGAGGATAACCAAATTGTTAACAACTCGTTGCAAAATAGATATTGACTATAGTAGGAGAGACAGACATCCGCTAGCCACTTATGCAAACTAGTTGCATGTCAAGCGTGAAACAGGTCTCATGTGCGAGGACATGTAAAGTTTGTCTGGGCCGCTTCATCCCACTATGCCACCAATATCCAAAATTACAACTAAGGAGCAACAACATGATCATCATCGCCCACATACTCATATGTGTACTACCCGTGTAAATCATCTACGCATAGATCCGGCTCTGATACCACTGTAGGGTTCGCGGCATAGAAAACAAAAATTTCCTACGATGGGAACTAAGTACCAAGATCTATCTATTAGATACAAACAACGGGCGTATGTATATCCATAGAGAACATACCCTTGAAAACCGACAAAGCTTAACGAGTTTGACTCATGGTTGATGTAGACGATCTCTTGCCGATCTCAAGATCGAGAGGAAGTCCTAGCGCCGCAAATCAGCAGCGCATCCGTGCTCGCACACATGTTTGAGGCACCGAGCAACCTCCGCCTCCTCGCTCCAGCGATACAGCGGAAGCACAACTCTTTCTTGCCGAATAGCCACCGGGAACATGTATCTCGCTAGTCCGAGACCATGGGGGATAAATTCTAGAGGGGGAGAGAGATCCTTCACGAGGAGGTGTGAGTGAGAAGTGAGGAGAGGGGTGCCTTTTATAGGAGAGGGGGAACCCCAAGGGGGTGGCCGGCACATGGGGCTGCCCCTTGCCCTCCCCTCTTCATGTGGGTGGACACTCCACTCACAAAATTCCTTTAAATTCCCTCCACTCAAAATCCCACTCAAACTTGCCATTAATTTCCACCAAATTTAATGCAAACTCTCAATAAATAAAACTCTTTTATTTTATTCAGAATTTTGTCAATTACTTTAATGACAAACATTCACAAATAACCCCTTGCTAGAATTCTATTTCACATGCATAACCACTTTATGCAATTTCACCTGAAACCTGTTTCGGTATCTAGTGAAATAAATTCCTGCGCTTGTTCATTCTTTCGGCATGAAACTTTTGCTCCAATTGGATGTCGGTGCCTCTTAAGTGTGTCACCCTACGGTTCGTGAATAATGCGGACATGATCGAGATCCCTCTCGGATCAATAATCAGAAGCGGGATCTGGAGACCCATACTGACTCCCACACATTCAACGATGACTTTCTTGTGATCATCGGAACCTTTTACGCTAGTATCTTAATCCCTTTGTTTCACGATATATTACATGTCCGAGATTCGATCATTGGGATCTCCATACCTAGTTTGATCTCGTTACTGACATGCACTCTTTTCTCGTTCCCGTGATATAACATTCTAGTGATCAAATCACTTGCTTGCAAGCTAACCAATGTGATATCACCGAGAGGGCCCAGAGTATATCTATCCGTCATCGGGATGAACAAATTCCACTCTCGATCCATGAGCCTCAACATAACACTTTATTAGTTCTGAATCCATCTTTATAATCACCCTGTTATGGTGTGACGTTTGATGTTATCAAGAAACTCTTCCGGTGTTAGTGATTAACATGATCTCATGGTCTAAGGATTAGGATCACTTCGTAAGTTGTTATAGCAATATAAACTCAATGACTTTGATTGTAATGCTATACTTCGGATGAATGTTCATCACACCATTACACTAATGTTGTGATCCCGTTATTAACAACATCCAATGTCCATGATCAGGAAACCTTGATCATCTTGTTAATCAACGAGCTAGTTTATGAGAGAGGCATAACTAGGAACTTTCTGTTTGTTTATTAAACACACATGTATTAACGTTTCCGTATTAATACAATTATAGCATGCAAAATAAACATCTATCATATACTTGGAATACACATAATAAACACTTTATTATTGCCTCTCAGGGCATATTCCCTTCAATTCACACGTTATTATTATTACAATACCAGAAGTTCAAGACTTGATAAGATTCAACTTACATACCAAAATATGAGTGTTTCAGCGGAATTTAAAAGTAACAACTCCGACTAGGAGTTGAGCTCAGCAGCTTATTCTATAGAGTTCATGCTGCTCGGCTTCGTTGGTTACTACTAACTAGGAATACTTAGTTGGACTCGTTATCCTCGACACCATGGCGGATTTCGTAATCCACTCCTTCAACTCATCCGGACAGATCGGGTTCCTCGTAGAACACATCTTCTTGACATTCGGATGCATACATGGGCACGTCTTCGGGTTCCTCAGAGTCTAAGCAAGGGATCAAAGGAAATAATGAGTAACAGCGTTACCCAACAAGCTCATTATATGCAAGGTGGGAAGTTTGATGCTCTAACTACCACCTCAGATTATAAATCCTTGGCACTATGCAATTTTTGTAAATCTTTCTTCAAAGATTGATTTTATTCTGAAAAATTATGACAATCAGCCTTCACAGGTTGACCAGAACTTTCATGGAGTTCCTTTCCTGCCGCGTTCGTAGCTCCTTCCCGGAACAGGGAGTAACAAGTTACAATTCTTACACTCTGCAGAGGTGCGTTACTTTACCCATGAGAGATCAACTCCTTGTTGCACAACGGGGCATACTTTCCCGTTCACAATTCCATGATGTGGGGCCCAGTAGTTGGTCCAAGCCAATCACTGCCCCCTTCGCGACCTCGCATGCCTCCTTGGTGTACACCATGCCCACATAATGAATTACGGCAATGGTTTGTACAAACCGTTAGATGTCAGAATTATCGTGGGACGATGAGGGTTCCCACCCATATGCTGCATATCCTCTACGAATTACCAATTAATATGCATGCTACGAGTGATAATAGCCACGACCTGCACATCCGGCTTCATGCGAGAGGAAAAAGATACAGCTGACTTCTATGTCCCATTCCAAATCTCATGGCTAACGCGTAATATACGATGCTAGAATCACTGATGTCAGGGGTTATTAAGTCCCTACTTAATCATCATTGTTGCAATTAGAACGCTAAGTTCTATTGCTCCATTATATCATCACTTAGGATGATATCTATGATTTCTTTATTTGTGAAAATATTATTTTCTTTCTTTCTTAGCATATATGATAACACACAATTTGCAAATACTTTAATAAAGACTCTTCAAAAGGACATGAGCAAGTGATGAACTTGCCTTGTGATGGCAAGGTAGTGAAGTCTGATGCTTGCACTGGACCTTGAGCTTCTAGTTCTACAAAAACATCATTATTGCCCAGTAAGGACAATATTTAAAGAAGCAAAATGATTATGCAATAATGTAATGCATTATTTTAACTTGATATTCATTCACCCTATTATTATAAAAAGTTCTTTTTAATAATAAAGGATTTATAAATATTACCTTTTAATATTTATAACATATATTGAATTGTTTTATTTATTTCCCTTTTATTTGACTTTTATTGATTTAATAATTCTTTTAGGAATTATTAATTAAACATTAAAAATTGTGATTAAATATTTATTTAGTATTTTTCAAAAATACTACAATATTAATACATAATGAAAGTGAATTTTAATTAATTTTATCACCTTTCAATAATTTGTAAAATTCCATAAGATATATATAATTTACAAAATTCCTAATAAAATTTAAATTTCTAAAATTTTATATTTAAATTTATTTGGATAGTTTGGATTTTTGTGAATCCAAAAATATTCTATTTATAATTTTTGGACTTCTATTTTATTTTCTAGAATTTTATTGAATTCTGGGGCATTTTGGTCTTTTCCAATTGATTAAAACAGTTTTTAAACGACTTGGGCTGGCCATTTGGGCTTATTGGGCCAGTGTGGCCCAATAGGGCAGGGTCAAAATCATCACCCCGAGGGTTTTTGGCCCACCCAGCCCACTCTCTCTGCCTCCTCATCGTTCTCACCTTTCCTCTCCCTCGACCCCGTGGGGCTCTGGCCCCGCCGCTGGCGATGGCCGCCATTGTGGCTTCCCCTGGCCACTACCGTGGTGCAGGGCGAGGTTTGTGACTATGCTCGTTCATCTGGTCCAACTCGATTTGACTCTGGGGATTCCCCGTGGCCAGGTTCACCCCGTTCCCGAACCCTAGGGTTAGGGGAAAGTCTTGCCTTGCCAGCAGTCCCTCCCTGTGGTGGTGTCTTTGTCAGTCAGTGTCTTCTTTGTGGCCGTGGCTGGTGCAGGTGGAAGCACCCTCTGGGTTCTCCCTGTGCTATCGTGGGTTCGTCGGCCAATCTGCTTCCTCTTCAATTCGTCAGCGAGGACCCCGGGTAAGTTGCCCATGTGGGTCTTGTTCATGCTACCACCATGAATCCCTCTATGTGTATCTAGTGGCTACTCATGCCTAGTGACTATGTTCTGATTAGGGTTCATCTCCTGATTAGGGTTCTTATTCTGATTAGGGTTCATAACCCCATGTTGATCATATCCATGATGCTTTAGATCTAGTGGTGATCATACTTGAGCATGAGGAATGATTGTTTGCTGTGGATTATTATTTGTAGTGGGATTTGATGATGCTAGTGGCTTGTCAGATTTATGCCAATGATAATTTACTATGATCCAATGTTAGTGTTTCTATGGAATCCCTTATTGGAAATGTTATTGATCTGAGAACTCACTCCATTGTCAGAATGCTTATTCTTTCAGTAGTTGCTTACTACAATTATAATGGTAGGCTTGTATGAGAATATACATACTGAATATAATCATTACATGTTAATGATTTTCTGTGGATGTATAGATGAATTTGATTTTGATTCCTGACACTTGGCTTCAGGAAGATGATATTTATTGGCTTGTCCCTTTTATTTGTGGAATCTAAGTAAAGATTGGTTTTAGCTCATTTAGAACTGGTCCTTGTGATACCATTATGATCTGGCACACAAGTGATTGAGTTTTATTTCTGGGCTTATATTTGCAATACTTGTGATTAATACTGGCAAGATAAAATGAAAGCTTCTCTTATCTCTCCTGCCTATGATGTTGGTCTGAGGCTCTAGGATTTTAAGTCCTAGTTAGTTGAGCAAATAGTTTGTTTGTAACTTGTAAGATTAGAGGTGCTACTCTCTGGGAGATGTGCCCTGATCTGATAAGAACAAATGAAGAATGATTTAAGTTGCGTATGTTAACACTAAACTCTGTGATGCTGGTCTGAGAGGTTGGTGCTTTTGGCTGAGTTTGATTTCTTATCTTTATACTTGAAATCTCTAGGATAGATTCACCTCACCTGGGTGATTATTGAGAGATTGTTTCATCAAGCAATACATGCTTTTGTTTAGATACTATGATTGAATCATGTGATGGTTTTATGAGACTCACCACAAAATCTGATGATTGTGGAGTAAAGTGGTGTTGATCTTGATCTGGTGTTGCTGAACTCCTGTGCTTGACCTTGAGCTAGCCTGCTCCTCCTAGCTCCTGGTATTGATCTTGCTGTCAACCTGATCCTTCCCCCTCCTTATGTCACCATCCTGGTGATGATATCTGGCTTTGGTTGGTTTGGTTGCTGGCTGTTGTGCTTGGTTTAGCTGCTGTCTAGGCTGGTTGTTCTTGGGTGTGTGCAGTGGAGAGATGCACTAGTGTGCCACTCCACGGTAGTGCTGCTGGTTTTGTGAGTTGGAGCTGTGATGTGAAGCTGACAGCACATCACATGCAGTTAGTGGTGTGTCCTGCTTGTGTGCTTGCTGTGCACACGTGGAGATGTTCAGAATTTTGAAACTTACTGTTATCTGGTTACTTTCACCTGGCTGGTGAAAATTGTCCTTCTTGGCTGTCATTTGACTTCTGGCTTACAATTTATGAAAGATAAATTCTTTCATATTGGTGAAACTTGCCCCTTCAATAAATTTCTCAATGATGAATTTGTCTAGTGCACTTCAGTGACATGTCTAAGAGAAAAATAATACTAACCCTATCTTTCTTTTGTTTCTATTTAGTCTTTGTTTGTTTTGCAGGTACAGATCTAAAGTGAAGATTTAGTTTAGGTGTAGTTATAGAACACTTCAATGTAATCTTCTTTATCTTTTTTTAATTTTCATTTTATTCTTTTGTAATCTTATTTTTTTATTCTTCTGTAATAAAGATTACATTATTATTAATAAAGAATATTCTTATTCTTTATATATTTGTTGTTGTGAATTGTGTGGGTGATTTCAATAAGTTACAATTTTGTAACCTGATTATATATTGATGATATGAAATAAGTTTTCATATCCATTATTGTTTTTCTTTGGATAGAATTGAAGTTGTAATATTTATCTCTTAATTAAATTAAGATTTAAAACTTATCCCTAATTCCTTTGAATTATAATTCAAACTCTCAAGTTTAAAATTCAAATTTATTTTAAAACACATAATTCCTTCAAGATCATATCAAAGTCTATAGCAATCACCCTTTAAGACTAAACCTAATCTCAAAGTATGAAAGAAACATTGATCACTTAAGGTTTTTATTTGGCGAAAATTTTACCCACATTTTCACAGATGAATGCATGCGACATTCCAAATTCCTAAATCTACCCTTTGTTAGTTCCTAAATGCTGGGATGTTACACTCGGGGGCTGCGCCAGCTGAGGAATACAACGAAGAAGGTCCCGAAGAAGTGGAGGAACCCAGAGAGGTGATGGTGATCGAAACTATGTGGATGCAGCCGTATGTAGCGTTCATGATGCGCGGAGAACTCCCCGAAGATACAGTTGAGGCACGACACATCACCCGATGTTCTAATGCCTTTAGAATCGTCAATGGTGAACTCTATAAAAGGAGCATATCAGGAGTACTTCAGCGCTGTGTCACACCTGAACAAGGGCAGCTCATCCTCAAAGACATACACGAAGGAATTTGTGGGCATCACGCTAGCAGCCGCGCAATTGCAGCAAAAGCCTTCAGAGCAGGGTTTTATTGGCTTACATCAGTCAAGGATGTCAAGGACATCATGCGAACATGTGAGGCATGCCAACATTTCGCAAACAAGGCCAACGCACCAGCAGCTGAATTGTCCCCCATACCATTGGCTTGGCCATTCGCCCAGTGGGGTCTAGATATGGTTGGCAAACTCCACAAATCTTCGCCTGGTGGCCACGTCTTTCTGATAGTAGACGTCGACATATTCATAGAGTGGATCGAGGCAGTACCTGTCACCAGCCAAGACGCACCCTCGGCCGTCATCTTCATCAAGTCGATGAATTTTTGCTTCGGGGCCCCCCATAGCATCATCACAAACAATGGTACAAATTTCACATCCAATGAGTTCAAGGACTTCTGCAAAAAAATGGGCATAAGCATCAACTACGCTTTGGTAGCCCACCCACAAACAAA
The DNA here is from genome assembly GCA_023614405.1 of Avena insularis. Taxonomy (NCBI): domain Eukaryota; kingdom Viridiplantae; phylum Streptophyta; class Magnoliopsida; order Poales; family Poaceae; genus Avena; species Avena insularis. Next base: position 21,115,705 of record CM042693.1, read on the forward strand.
CGTGCAAGTCAACAAACGCCAATGGTCTCATCACCAGCGGCCTCAAGAAAAGGATTCTAGCCCCACTCGAAAAACCAAAAGGCACATGGGTAGATGAATTACCCTCCGTTCTATGGAGCCTGCGAACAGCTCTAAATACCGCTACACAAGAGACCCCTTTCTTTATGATCCATGGCGCAGATGTCGTGCTTCTAGTCGAAATAACTCATAATTCTCCTTGGGTCGTCACTTATGACGAAGAGGCCTCACAAGAAGCACTGGATGATGACGTCGATGCACTCGATGAAGCAAGAGATGTCTCCCTACAACAAGCAATGCAGTATCAGCAGAATCTGCACAACTATCATAGCCGTCGACTGCGCCCTAGATGCTTTGTCGTTGGGGATCTGGTCCTTCACCTCAAGGAAGATGGACACCGCAAGCTGGAATCCCCTTGGGAAGGGCCTTTCATCTTCACCGAAGTCATCCCCGGTGGAGCATATCGGCTCCAGGACAAGAAGATCGGAGTCAAGTACTCCAACCCTTGGAACGTTGTATATCTACGACGTTTCTATGCTTAGGATTTTTACTTTCCGCAATTTACATTCAATAAGGCCTACAACAAGGCTTCTTAGCCACAGACTCCTGTTTTGCATATAATAAGGCCTATGTCTAGGCGATTACGCCACATGTACCTCCATACCCGAAGAATAATAAAGCTAAGTTCCCGAAACTCACTCTACTTTGTCCATATTTTGAATTTACCCTTCGTGACCCACCTGACACTCGGGGGATCCTTGTATCACAAGCGTTTCATCAAAATCATGTCATCTGATCCTCAGGGGCTATGTGCAATATTTTTACAAATATTTTTGGCTATGTCGTCTAGCCTAAAAAGCCTTGACCTGAATAGCTGACTCGGCCTCAAGGCATCAGGCAAACGAAAGGGTCTCACATACAGGTAGAATAAACCAACAAACTATAGTGAAAACAATGAATATATATCAAAGTACTTTGTCTTGCAATACAGAATTTACATGCAATTTTTTTGTGTATCTTATGTGCAAGAACTGATTACAATTCAAAGTTAAGGAAAAAATCCCCGTCTTAATTCAGCATTTTTTGGATTATCTGAATATCAGAGTGCCGCGCGGCTTGGTAATGAGGAGCCATGGCAAAGGCAACATCTGGTGGACCTAGAAGGCGGCAAGATACATAGTCCAAGTCCAAAGTAGGGTAATGTGCGTGAACCCATGCAAAGGCTAACTTTGCACCCGCAACTAATTGAAGTTTGATGTAGTGGACAATACACTCTCTCTGTTGCAACTTTGCCATCAGTTCAGCTAGGACTTGAGGTTGCGCGTCTCGAGGGAACAAAGCATTATAGATCATGGCCAAGGCCCCGCGGCAGCACTCGACGAATTCCTCCACCTCGGATACACGATCCTAGAGAAGCGCAAACGTGAAGGCACGTTTGTGGCTAGTCCAAAAATCATTGTCAGTTCCTCGAAAAGATTCTATCAAAGCATTCATTTGTGTGCATAGTCGATGACCTTCTTATACCTCGTCCAAATACCTCGTCCAAACGGATGCCTGCAGCAGCAAAAATCTTTGGGTCATAATCTTCGGGTCAAGCAAAAAGACTACGGGGCTTAGCAAAGGATACTCACAACGCATTTTTTTGCTCAAGCAAGAAATATCTTCTAGAATAAAAGCTCTGTGTTCTAAAGTTTTTTGGTTCTTCGATTGCACAATATCAACCACAGCTTGCATTGCATGTAGTTCGGTTTCTAGCCGCTTTATACGCTGGATCTTTTCAGCATATAATGGAGGGTCTATTATACGGGTGGTCGTATCAGACGTTGCACATATAGGTGGCTTAGGATGATCAGTCAAAGGACCAGCAATGTCAGGCATAATCTGGAACAAAGCATGACAAGGCAAAAAAACTCAGATACTTGGATAAGAAGCCAACACAAGGGAAGTAGTATATATAAGGATGAAATGATGTCTTCAACAAAAGCAAGTGGTCAAAATAAAGTACAAGACGAAGTTTTTATAACCTGTCAAATAAAACAGATGCTACAACTAAGCGGTCTTTTCGGCTGAAGTGGTGACGCTAACTGAAGGAGCATTCGCGGTAGGCTTGGAGGTGGCAGCAGCGCTTGCAGAAGGAGTTTTAGTTGAAGCCTTGGCATCAGGGAACTCCTTACCCGTGCCAATAGTCATCAACATGCAAGAAAATTTCTTCGCCTTCTTTATGAATGACTTAAGCTCAATTTGTTTGCCAGCGTCATTGACTAGAAGGGGGAGCTAACCTTCTTCGAGTCGATCTTCTTGCCATGGGCAAGTGCCAACACGCCATTGAGATTTCGGTCCCATTCTTCGACTATAGAAGACTATACCCTGTCAATGGGTTTGGATCAGCAGGAAATAATGCTGCCAAATCATTTAGATCTCCGGGTACATCTTTCTCAGGGAAGATCTCCGCGTGCAGGGTCTTGAAAGCACAGCGGGAGAGAATCAACAGATTGCGTCCGCGCACGCTGTTTGCCTCCAAGGTGCCAATGGCATCCCATAAAGGATCCGATTTAATCTCCTCTTGTAGACCCAGAGATTGGCCGGTAATTTCTATAAAAAGGAGGGAGAAGGTACATTTCAGGAACTCGAATAAGAAAAAAAGAAATACAAGCGTACCAATGGAAGGAACACCAAAACTTACTGGTGAGAGATGAATTTAAGGCCTCCACACGAAGGCGAAGATCTTTGTCCCGTGTCTCTGTGGCTTCAGCTTTCTTCTGGATGGCTTCGACTTCGTAAACAACATCTTGCTTGGCTTTTTTAAGAAGCAATTTTGTCTGTTTCAGTTTGGCTTCTAGCTCATCCACTCTCTTTAGCGCTTGATCGCGAACAATCACGGATTCTCCAGCATCAGCTACATCAAGATGCAAGTCGTCATCATTAGAGAATGATCAGATGCAGCAAAAATAATCACAAGTAATTAAACGTACCTTTGGACTCTTCGACTTCATGACGAATCTTGATGAAACGAGAGGCCATCTCAACCATCTCGCGTATGAGCAGCTGCACCAACAGAGACAAAGTTACTCGGGGGATGAAGTATACATGCGAACCCCAAAAGAAATACAAATGGAAGACACTTACATCTCGTATGTCGGGTTCTGAGGGATTTTTCGGCTATAGCCACACCCTTGCCGAAGGTTTTCTTTTTCTTCAATGGCGGCTTAGAAGGTAACGAATCTGTGTTCTTCGGATCCAACTAAGAAGTAGGCTTGTCCATAGGGTCAGTCGTACTTGCTTGTGGACCCGAGAACTTCGGGGGGGGAGTTGGAGCAGCAGTTTCAGCTGGCGATTTTGGAGAGGCATCCTGCTCCTCGTCGCTCCTAGAAAAGTAAAGCATGGTCGATTATTTTCTTGAATAATAACTATAGAGCAACAAACAAAAATAGAGGGAGCAAGGTAACTTATGAGCTAATCTCTTGTGCTATGCGGAAAATCCCTTTGCGGGGAGCAACACGAGTAGTTTGACATTCTCTGGCTTGGATCCTGTCGAATCGTCGGAGTCTTCGACCGTTTCCACGGGATTAGCACGTTTTCGTTTTCCCTTCCATAATCCTCAGAATGAGCCGAAGGAAGTGATGTAGTGTCATGGGAGGAGCCGGGGGACGCAATATCATCCTCTTCTACAACACCAGGAATTTTGGCATATCCCTCGGATACAGTAGCACTGTCAGGCAGCTCCCCAGCTTCGGGAAGTGGAGGCAAACAAAACAGATGATCATGGCCCTATTAAGAAAAGGAAAATTGCAAATTCAAAAGGGAAACCCAAGGAAACTATAAAGAAACGGTGGCACCAGTAAAAAGATGTACTAGTTAGGGAAGTTTTTACCTCAGGCGCAGGATGCTTCTTGGTAAAAGGTTTAAACCGACAATCAGTGGGAATAGGGCTTTTCTTCATAAACTTCGTGAAGGAGCGCACCCTCTTCTCCAGGATTTTTAGCGTCATATCCTCGGGTGTAATCCTCATTGGATCTTTTCGACCAACATATGTCCACATGCCGGCTAGCCAAGCTTGGATAGGTTGAACTCGAATTCGCAAGAAATATGTCAGGATTTGAATACCTGACAATCCGCTAGTGTGCAACTTCTCGATCCGATCCAGCAATGGCGTATCTTTCATTTCTTCGGGAGAGGGGCACTCATCCTAGGACGCGAGCCTCCGGTAGGGTTTCGTCGGGTCAAAAGGGGCTAACCCGAACTTTTGACCCTCGACATGGTGGTCCTTGATATAGAACCACTTTGTTTTCCAGCCTTGGACAGAATCCGCAGCTTTCACGTCAAAGTACTCCACATCTGAGCGCACTGAGATTATTGCGCCACCAACATCATGGACGACAGTATCGGTGGCGTTACGACGAACAAAAAAGAAATGCTTCCACAGGCCCCAATGGGTATGGATCCAAAAAAACACTCGCATAAGGCGATGAAAACAGCAATGTGGAGGATGGAGTTTGGCGTAAGCTGGTAGAGCTGTATGCTATAGACAAAAAGAAGCCCACGGAGAAATTCGTGATCAGGGAGAGAAAGACCACAGAAAAGAAATGAAAGGAACATTACCCACCATCCCTCCTCTGGTGACGGCGTGTCCTCATCGCCGAGTAGCTTGCAGGAGACTTCCTACAAGAGAGAGTAGCCATGGGCCTCGCGCATCTCGCGCGAGGTGCACTTCGACGACATCCATACCACAGCCCGCGTCTTCCTCGCGGCGGCGTCAGCAGCAGATTATGCTCCCTTGGAACGTACCATGGTGGCAAGTGGAGGCAGCAACACGGAAGGGAAATGTGAGATTGGAAGAGCGCAAGAACAGGAAGGTGCACTGAGCGGCGGAGCAAAGGAAGAAGATGATGCAAAGAAGGGGAAAAATAGTAAATCCCTAATTCCCCTTAATATAGAGAAAGACAAGGGGAATGCACACCGTTGATCATAAAGCACTGAAGGGTCAGATGGAATATCGTACAACCACGTGGCAGCGAGTAAAAAGTAAAATATCACGTGCAGTGGTGAATCCGCTGGAGGTCACACGATGCCTCGATTTTCGCACGGGAAAGTAGGGCCGCACGGTAACAGCAGCACCACGACGTCGCCCACGCGTCACACTGAACATTGGAGCCCACATGCGGTCACGTCCAATCAACAACAACTGCGGCATGCCATATTCGTCAACGATGACGTCATGAGTGCTCAATGAAAGCTCAAGATTCATCCGTGCATGCACCCGAACACAGACTTGGGGGCTACTCCCGCTGGAATAAAGCATTTGTCATGAATCCGATAAAATTTATCATAAGTATATTCCTCAAGACAAGGATCTACTTTTGAGCCTATGCCGCAAGCATCAAAACATAGCCTCGGGGGCTAATCCCATCGGAGTGCTGTCGGGCACCCAATAAATTCAAAATCCTCCTACAGAGTCAACATTTTCAGCATAAGGAAATCATACAATTTGAGCCTATACTCGAATCCAAGAATTCGACTATAGCCTCGGAGGCTACTCCCATCGGGAGCGCTGTCGTGCACCCGCTAGAAATTACAAATCAAGCCTATGAGTATTATCCATACGGTTACTCCCATCGGGAGCACCCAATAAAATACTAAAAGAAGTCGAAAACTTCAGCTATTCCAATAGCCAAAGGCGGTCTATAAAGTATTCTCAGATCTCGTCTGCTGTGATAAACATGTCTGAATGTCGTGTCCACGACATGAAGATAAGACCCTGGGGTTCATCCCGACGTGGCTTGGTAACCGCACACAAAGGCGCTCTGCCAATGTTTATCTGTTTCTACGATACGATGAAAAGTACTGATGGATGCATCGTGTACCCGAAATATAAGCACTGGGATTCAGTATTCGATAAGACCTCTGTGGCCCAAACTGAATTATGTCAGCAGATAATTCAAGCCTGGGGATTTGAGTTTGACGTAGTTTCACGCTGTTTTTGCCCAAGAGTAATTAACTAATTCTTGATCTGTCGAATGCATCAGACTCGTTGTACCAAATCCCTACAAATCTTAAACAAAAAACTTCTGCTTACAGCAAAAACTTCGGCTGAAATGGACAACACAGAACTTTGAGACTCGACCCGAATCTACGATTCAGATAGTCTCGGGGGCTACTAACATGTGTATAACTAATCGGGTCCCTATGCTTAGTCACCCTAGGCGCATAAAAGTTTATTGCCCATGAAGGCCCAACGAAGTCCAGGAAGCATCCAACGAAATAAAGACGTGTGTTGACTGGCAAGGAATATGTAGAAATCGACATAGAGTTTGTATTAACTTGTAACATCTCTGGCTACGGATCCAGGATCCAACTCTCATATAAAGGTTGGGAGGACCCGACGGAGAGGGCACCTTAGTTTTCCAGCAATCCTTCATGAGCTAGACGCAACTAGCGAACCGACGACTTTGTAACCAAGCTTTCATAATAATCAGACTTCATCGACTTCCTTGTTTGTCTGATCAGCCGACGAAATCCCCAACACTCTCTTTTCCGCAAAACCCTAAGTCCATAACAATGAGCATTGTCGAGGTTACCCCTCATCACTACTACCGTTGAATGTACTAGATTCCTCTGTGCACCCGTTGATGAGACGATCGCTCATCTCTTGTTTGATGATGTTTGGATGACTAAACGGATAGTCCACATCGATGTATTGCCTGAAGGGGTGTAGTGCGAGTTGGGCGCCAACGCGACATAGCGAGCTTGCGTAGGTGAGCGGATGGGTGCATCACGTAGTCGCTTGATGGCATATGTCATTCGGTGAGCGGATGGGTGCATCACGTAGTCGCTTGATGGCATATGTCATTCGGTTTATAAGCATGTCGTAAGCAATGTAAACTCGCAAAGTGGCACTAAAAATGCAACCTATCATGCGGCCAGAGAGACCACGGTCGGTTTTAGTCTATCCTATCATGCAGTAGCTATGAAAGCGAAGAATGTTCCGCTGGTCATCTCCGGCTTTTTTTGAAATGAGGAAAATCCCGGCCTCTGCATCAAGTGCTATCACGTATTTAATGCTTTTCGTTTTATAAGCTGGCGACGTAGGAATGAATGCACATCTAAAGAGACCGGTAAATTTTGGGTCGTTCTGAAGACCATGTTGAGGTCCGATAGAGCGCATGATTACTCACATGTAACATTGAGACGGCAACACAAACATGACGCACGAATGGGCACACGTGAGAAGTATATGAATAAGAGTTTGTTTCTACGCTAAAGAGCAAAAGAAGGTACCTCGTGATGCAGTCAGGGTCCAAATTCAAATGCATTTCCACAATTTACACAAAGAGATAAAAGAGACGAAAGAGGTCACAAATAAACTCACAATATTTTAATAGACCAATGAATGAAGTCACTATGTTTCAAGAAATTCATATTAGCCTCCAGATCCTACATTTCACCAGGTTTGCATACCGTACACAGAAAAAAAAAACTACCCCGAACTATCATTTATGTTGCACGACAAACCTAAGTTAGACGGGCAAGACGGGAGACAGTCTTGAACGGTCGCATATGTGCAAGGGAGAGCAGCACATTTCGTGCAACGAGAGGACAATTTTTGGCCTGCCTCTCGACGCCGCGGAAGCAAGGTAGGACGACGCTCTTCCGGCGCGTAGAGCACCGTTCTTTCATAACCGTTTCTTGCCGCCCGTCTAATGCCGAAAACTAGAAAATAAACGAAAAAAATTAGTTAGGGACAAAGACGAAGAAACCGATTTATCTGAAGATATTAAAAAAATGAGAGACAACATACTGAAGTATACATTGCGGAGGAAAGAGTCGCCTGCCAAAACAAAGAATGATGGCCAAAGCACATAAAACAGAAGCAAAATTGGGAAATAAATGCAAAGAAACCAAAATAAAAACGGAAAGAAAAACCAGAAAACCAAAAAACGAAGAAAAAATACTACAAGGGCGCTCTCTCCCAGTTCGTTGCCGGCATATCTTGCCCACTCCAAAAATATCAGCACCCGAAGGATGGAAGCCGGAGAGGGCCAGCGCGCGATGGCGTATGGTCACTCACGTTCGAGGTTAGCTCCACCACCCGCTCTAGGTGTGATCATCCTATGGACGCATGTGGCTAACCACGGAATTGAGAGGACGCACCAAAACTGTGTTTTTTTGGGAGATAGGTATTCCCTTCTATCCATATTATATTTGTCGTTAAAATGGATGTATCCTGGATCGGAGGGAGTAACACTTTGCATGAAGAAAGAATCACAATGCGTGCTTTTATAGGCGAAGAGATTTCACGGAAGCTTGTAGGACACAAAGCGCGATGCACGGTTAAAAGCCATGCGGTGCGGGTAGATGTGACAAAAATCCTTGGAGCGTGGCTTGTCCAAAGCTGCGATTGTCAAGTACTCCCTCTGTCCGGAAATACTCTGCATTCAAGGTTTAGTCAAAGTTAAATTTTATAAAGTTTGATAGAACATATAGAAAAAACTATAAACATGTATAGCATCGAATATATATATTATAAAAATATATTTTATGACGATTCTAATGGTACTAATGTTGTATTATAGATGTATATAATTTTTTCAATATGTTTGATTAAACTTTATAAGGTTTGACCTTTGACTAAACCCAGAATGCAGGGTATTTTCGAACAGAGGGGAGTAACAGTAGGATGCACATTATAGAGGCATGATGTAGATCCTGATTCATGCAATCCAGATAATAGCGTACGTGAGAGCCATTTTCATGCACAAGCAGGCCCCACTGCATTGATGTCTTCGTGAGTAACCGCGAATGGCAAGGACTTATGCTGCCACCTCAGCTCTAGACAGGATACATAACTCACTTGCGCTCCGAACGCTGCTCAGCCAGCGTGCTCCTACCCGCGAGCGCTGATGTCGATCTTAGGACGCACACGTGGTCATAGTCTAGGGACGCAAGGCAGGACAGGTACACGTGCGAGAGGGCCATGGGGGACTCTCGCACATGGGCCCGCGGTGGCCTGTCTCCCAAGAGAGGGGCTCTGCTGCAATAGTGACATGTGTTCTCTCGAGGCTTCATTCTACTATCAGAAAGAATCCGAGAGACGTGAATAGTCAAATGAGCCGAAACATTCAAAAAATCTTATTTACTTCAATTACATGGTGAATACAGTACAAGCTATAGTGGGGTTCCTGCCAAGTTGATAAGCTAGCTAGCCCATATGGGAGTCAATGTAAGGTTTATGGTTGTTATCGAAGGTGATTTTGGAAAGCATGTCCTCGCCTACGTTGGGAAGGGTGGAAACCCGATCTACAGGTGGAGTTATTAAAATGTTAGGTTAGCGTTTCTGTAGCCATGTTATTTTGACATCTATGTTCAATGGAGACTGCATCTCTATAATAAGTAACCTTTGACCCTTTCGTTCGACGATGAGATCTCCTTCCCAAACGTTAATGGTGGTGTTGAAAGATTAAGATTCTATAGGTACGGTCTTTTATATCTTACTTCGCTAGATTGATTTTAAATTTTTTCTTATGGTTGTCGCGAGAAAGATTATCTTTGCAATATTTATCCCGTCTACTACGTCCTTGACATGGTGATTCGTACTCTTAGTTCGCCATCGACTAAGCTATCCGGTTGCTCTTTTTTCTGAAATACTAATGTTGGTACTTTTGTCGTGGATTGATTACTCCAATGGATGTGCTCGTGTATGTAGTCTTGGCACTGCAGTTTAAATTAAAATTATAGAAGAAATTTTATTGATATTTACTGGTTGTGGTTTGGTATATGTCAGTTTTTTGCTGCATTCAAAAAAATGTAAGATTGTGTCTTGCAAAAAGAAAGAGTTTCAATATTTCAAAATTTTGCTAGTTTATTTATTTTGTAATCATTGGAGACAGCTTATGTATCTCTGCTACATATTTGTTACTACGAATATATCATGGGTTGTCAAAAAAAGTGTCAATTAATCTGTTCACGGAGTGCGACTGCTCTCCTAGTGAGAATGCTTCCAGTCGTCGGGGGATCTATCAAGAGATGAAGGCGTGTCTGAGGCAGCTGGCGAACCTCAAAGGAGCTTGCTGCTCATTTTAGGTCGTGTGGTTAACGGGTGAGGTGTGCCAACGGGCACGAGTTCCACCGGTAGATTTCAATCCTCTTTCGCTGGATCGTAACAAACATTATGACTAATCAATCATTTCCTCATAGAAAAATGTACCCAAATCAAATATCAATACGAACATGATATTAGGCCTTGAACATACTAGAACGAGTCAAGCACTCAACTCACCGTGCTGCTAGCTGGTCGATCCGAGAGCTGCCACAGTCGACAAGGGATATTGCTGACCACATCCTTTTAATTAAAAAAAAGTTTTAGTACTACTCCCTTCGACTCATATTAGTTGATTTGGATTTGTCTAGATTAAATAAATCTAGACACTATTTAGCATATAGATTCGTTCAAATTTTGACAAATGCAAGTCAAGTAATATGGGTCGGAGGGAGTACTAGTATTTTTTTTCTATTTCTCTTTTTAGGATGGTGCTCTTAACACAAACTAGCAGCCCCTTGGTCTTCTCTAAATGCTTCCAACAGAGCAAGGGTTTGAATAAAGGCGGTCTAAGTCACTACTTCTAATTTTAGTTTATATAAATAGAGTATCATTTGATATTGTATACAGGGGCGGAGCTCCCAGTAGGGCAAGGTAGGGCAGCCGCCCTACCTTGCTTTTTGGCAAACACCTTTAGATGCGCATGTTTTTTCTGAACAATTTGACTGGTCGTACACTGAAAACAGACTTTGTATGACAAAGTTATGTTTGTTTTACTGAGCACTGCGCAAAACTGTTTTCGGAGTGAAATAAAGACTAGGTGTAGTATAGTTTGAATTCATATTTTTCTTTGCAATAGCTAATTCACAGTAAATTTGACTCTAAACAATGTCTTATGGATCTAATTTTCCTTTGTATAAATTATTGATCTAAAATTCTAATTGTATCACTTTAGTTAATACTATTGGTGAAGGATGTGAGTATTACTTGTTCAATTAGAGAAATGATGGTTTGGAGCCCTCCTGAAAGATGTGAATTAGCGCAGAAAATGATATCAGAATCCTAGGTATGGATGAAATGGTAATAGAATGAGTGAAAATCATTAAAAGAGGGAAGACACCATGTCATTGTTGATTATTTTCATGTTGTGGACACCTTCTATTTAACTATAGACTCTATTACAACCAATTTTTTTTGATGAGCTATCATTATCGTTGCTTCAGAACTTCTTGGTTTGACTCAAGTGATTCATTATATAGGTTTAACCTGAATAATATTTCTCAGCTTACAGTTATTCATATGCGGAGAATTAAAGACTTTAGAGATTATTGTTTTGAATGACACATCATGTTTCAAACGGTTTATCGTCTTGTTGACCTGTCATTGCTTTTACTAGTGGCGTCGGCAAAAGTTGAAAGGCCTTTCTCGATGGCTTATTAGTAAGATTGTTTCCTACTTTTGCCGCGAAGGAGGTAGTATATTCAGAGGACAAAAGTAATTATCCTATGCATCCTGCTTACTTTCGTATAAATCGAAGCCTTATATTTGATCCCTAGAGCGTAATTGTACGATTGCTTTTCGAGAGCGGCCGTTTGGAGCTCGTCCGTCCCACGGGGAGCTCGTTTTTTGAACCTTGAAATTCTTGAATTCAACGGTTTCAAAAAATTCAAAAAAATACAAGCAGGCGGTCAATGGTGTATTCTAGCAGTGTGCCAAAATTTGCAGTGAAATACAGCGTATTTTCGACTCAGAGAAAATGACAAATCCAGATTATGTCGTCAGTGAACAGTTGTGAACATTGGAATGTCTTTTTGTGAATTTTTTTCATTTTTGTTGAGACCGAAATACAATGTATTTCGTTGCAAAATTTTACCCACTGCTAGAATACAACATTGACCACATGCAGGTATTTTTTTTCAAAAAAGTTTGAAATCAAAGTTTTGAAGTTTCAGAAAAACTGTAGCAAATGAGCTCCCTGTCGGACGAGCTCCAAAGTGAATTTGTGTTGCTTTCCTCCTATTTTCATCTCTTCTCAGCTGGTAATGTGTCGAAACCGAATTGTGATATGGATTCTGAATGCATCACTTGCATTTGCCAACATTCATTTGGCAAATAAATTCATCTTTTCCTGAACTACCAAAAGATAACATTCTGTGAATTTCCATTGGAATGTTCCACCTCAACATGTAGAAATGTTCAAGCAGATTCAAAAACCTCCCATGAGCACAGAAATAATGTTTACAGCATAAGTGATGCTATCATTCTGACATACTACCAACAAAGGCTTATTTCCAGTCATCCGCGGGCTCAATACCTGAGTTTATTTGCTAAGGAATACATTTTTTTAATCATGTCAACAAATGGTATCCTTGTATAATGGATTGCAATTGAAATCTGTAAAAATTATGGTAAATTTACAGCAGATTGTATCATCTGAGCTGCTCTTCAACTATCAAGCAACTTTGTGTGCTCGGCGGTGAGAGCCAGATGCCTCATCCTTTTTTGATCCTTCTGGTCTCCTAGCCCAGGCTGGGGCTTGGTCAGGTCCATACCGGTAATCATAGAACAGTTCGGCACTAGCTTCAATATGCTCCCTTGCATAGATACCTACCCGATGGTCGCCAGCCACCATCATCACCTGGGTAAGATCATAGGAAGATGAAATGAAATTACACTGACGAAAAAGCACGATGCGGCAATAGTATTGCTAGTCTTACCTTTGCAAAGCAGTTGGGGTTGGAGGAGTGATTTGCAAACTTTAGTTTGTCCCCCTTGCGATATGCGTCCAATACAAACTGTGCAAGTCAGTCAAATTAAAGGTTACTACTTTGATTTCAAACAACCAAACAAAATTAACACTGTTGCACATACACATTAAAGGGTACCTGATCATTTAAATCAAACAGGAATGAAGAGTTCGCACGGTCATAAATTTTGCCGCGCTTGTCTGCTTCTTTGTGAGAAATCAATTCACCAGTGTACTCTCCAAGATAGTCATTCTTATGCACAGGGTTCTGGTATTGCAAGAAATAAACATGAAATTAGACGAAAGAAGAAAAGAAAAGCTATCAGACTCAAACGAGCTTCAGTGATCTGACCTTGATGAATGCGCCCCAACCTGCAACATCAGACTTCCCAAGCAAAATCTGAATTATGATCAAATATTAGCACATCGACAGGTATTGGATAATGATTCAAGAGTACAGAATTACAGGAGTAGGTTTTCACCCTCTGTTGTTGTTTTAAAAGGAGTTTCATGTTTCCGCACTGATAACCATCACCTCTTGCTGGTGGCTCGCCTAGTGAGCCATCTCCACAGCTGAAGAGAATTAAGATCATGTGATGTTTTTATAAATTCATATACACCATAAATTTGAATAAAGCTTATATTTGTGCATGATAGGCAGTTAACAAAAAATAAAATACTCCCTCCATCCCGAAAAGGATGTCATAGATTTGTCTAGATGCATGTATCTATACACGAAAACATGCCTAGATACGAATCTAGACAAATCTGTGACATCCTTTTCAGGACGGAGGGGGTATTTCCTTTAACCCCATTACAGAATTATCTCATCGACTTCGAGAAGCTACTCTTACAAGTACTGATTACCTCACCCAGCAGTTTCTGCAAACATCCGGATCACATTCTCGACTGGCAGCAAAACATGGGCATTGTCTGCTTCTGCACTGACTTTTTGCACAATGACAGCCTCTGAACCTGTTTTTGCAGCTTTTTGAACACCTAAATATGATGATTAACAAATGAAGTCAGGGTCAGATTTTTTGCTTCGCATTTACATTAATATTATATGAGTAAAGGAGAACTCCAATACATTATTACTCATTACAATAATTTCACTTGCTTTGCGCATCAAATAGCTCAGTACATGCCCACACTTATTTTAGTATATGAAATGCATTATCTGTTTCTTTGTGCTAAATAGATCTCAAAGCTCTCGAGAGATGACAGTTAAAACAGATTTTTCATCGATAAAGATGGGAATATATGTGTATCCTGGAACATACCCACAGTATTTCTCACAGCATGTCCCATTTTCCACACAGGGGCAATTTTTGCTGCACGTTTGCTGGCACCCGCAGGGTGTATACTGGGTGTCACATTGCTTCCCATCACCAATTCTTTTCCTAATAGCTGGATGCCCTGCAGCCTTTGAAGGATATTTATGCTTTCTAGTTCTGCCCCTCCGACGAATGATTCTTGTTCTTGCAACCACACCTTGCTCCTAGAAAATCATGAAGAAGTAATTATGCTGCCGGCGTTACAGTAATGGTGGAAAACAAAGCCATGGCAGGGTTAGGCTGCTTTAATGGTGGTAATTGGTGACATCTCTGGTTCCTAGTTGTAACTGAAAGCTGAGGCACGCACTACTCCCATAGCTTTCTACCGCTAAGCAAATGAGCAACTTCGCTGCATTTTTCCCTTCTTGCTCAATACTATAACAAATGTTGAAACTATAAATAAAATAGGAAACTCACAGGACCAGTTAAAAATGTCGGGCTATTTGTAATCCTAACCGCCAAACCTCTCACTACCTGGATACCATACTATGAAGTCTGGGTAAACAGCAGTTCTACAAACCATGTCCAAATAACTACCAAGTGAAGCATGTAACTCTTCTCTGATAAATCAACATACTCACTGTAATTCATGACTGCGATCAGAATGATGTGACTACCAGCATTTAAATTGTGATAGCATGCCTGATTTGCGTTAGAGCACAAGATTAAAAATATAATTCAATGCATACCATGTAATCTTGTTCAGTCTCTGTAAAGTCGCCTGAGATGGATCTACAGAGCATTGCTGCACCATTGTTGTACATGTAACTAGCCACCTCCATGCAGGTTTTCAGGCCACATAACATGTTTCTGGCAATTATACAACTGTGGACAATTCATGCAATGTTAAGATCTGTTAGAAGCTTAAATCAGATTAATAATGGAACTCTGTTTCCACAAAAACTAAGGGGAAATAACAATTAGACAATTGCTCCTTGTATACGTCAGAACGTTACCTATTTTTCCCAAATATCTCTACTCCCTTCAAATATAAATCTCTCTCTAGGGCACTCCATCGAGAACTGAACATATTATTTGCTGAAGATTCTTTATTAATATTTTTTGCTGCATCCTCGGTAGTACTAGTCAGGCTTCCACCGCAACTATCTTTGTTAGAAGTTTTCTTACTGGGGTCATCTAGTTGATTGCCTCCAAATTCTCTGAAATCTGATCTTGCATCACCAATATCCGAAATAGAAAGCTTATTAAGTATATGGCTTGCAGAAGGAATATCCGACGTAAACACCTTTGGCTTTTTATAAGGAAAATCATCGCTCGGCCTGGGTCCTTTTGAAATCTTGCGCTTCCCTAAACTTCTTAGAAGTGTATCAGTGGATATGTTTTCAGTTTCAGAAGTATCCCCAGAAGGTAGTGTAATATGTTTTTCAGCACTTTTAAGAGATGTTTTTGAACTGCTGGTTCCAACAAATATACTGGATTTAATGGTTTCTTCCTCTCGGTTTGAATCTTCTGATTCAGACACTATATCAGTAACAACTTTGTGTGAGGCAAGTCTTGACTCCATATTATGCGTTGCAGAAGCGTCACGATCATATTTGCGTATATCATGAAATCCTTCTCTCCTCTGTGGAAATATCAAAATTAGCATCAGAGCACATTATGCTCGATTGAGAGGGACAAATCTACCAAGTTATTAGTATCAATCAGAAGAACAGATAGAGTATTATAGAGCCCAAGAGTCCTGTTTCTCTTTTGGGCATTTGGAAAAAGTGCTTAATTCACTATTTTCAAAATACTAAAGGACAATTCAAAGATGCACATGCAATTTTAATGTTACATCCGAACGTGCAGTGAACTACAAAAAAGAGAAGTTTGCTCCATTCCCTGTTCATTATGTTATCCAAGTATGACTTGTCCTTTTAGCTCTCAACACCACAGAGGGACAGACGAATTTCAATTAAAAAATTCGCAGATGTGCGGCAACTTTGATTGTATCATATCCATTAAATTTTTAAATATATTTGTAACAGAGCATAATGCAAACACTAAAAATTGATATATGGAAACCTAGGGCACCAAAACCACATCAATTTAACCACCAATATAAGTACAGTAATTAGTTCTGAAATTTGCTACAGGGGGTAGTGCGATTTTCACTGAAAACCTGCGGAAAACAACGTTAATGCCCATGAATACAGTTGTAAATTTGAGGTGAAGCATACTTGAAGGTAGCATTGGTCGCCACATGGAGTCTTGTTTCCATCGAACTCAAATACATAGGGTTGCTTCTCACTCTGACAAGCATATATGAGTTATTTACTAAGCCGGAAAGAAAAGGAAATTTTATTCAGACACAAAATGACTTGTTACTTACTGGGAATACTAAGTTCTGAGAGCAGCCATGGAGACGGCAATCAAAAACCTGAACGGACATATATGATGAAATAAATCACACCTTGATAAATGTAGTTGAACAAACCGACAAAGGACAAACATTAAAAAGAGGACTAAAGTGATATATTGCCAGAAGTAGAATGTACCAAACATCTGCGGCAGAAGAGATTATCAAACGAATCCAAAACCACATCCACGGTCTTGTCAAGAGAAAGTTGGCTCTCTGTTTTATCAGAAAATCCAGGGTGCTTCGCATTTTTCTCAGAAAGAAATTCAGATCTACTCTGGAATTTTAATGAAATCAAGAGAAACAGAATCACATTCTGCGGTGTTTCATGTAAAACGGAAACAATTGTAAGATTGAAAGCACATGTGTGTTTAGTAGTGACATCATTAGATGAAAATCTTGCTAAAAGAGATGGATAACCTCAATTTCCAAAGGAGTGGCATCGATAAACTGGCAAATAACATTTAAATCCTCTTGGCTTAACCCATTTTCTTGTGTAGCTTTCCTGCAGCAGTTCATCAGGATCAGATAAATACATATGGGCGTAGAAAAATATTTTTTTGTAAGATTGATTATGGAGAGATGTGGATAGAATTGCCATGGTTGTACATGACAGGAAACAAAGTGCAAAGTAGAAATTATTCTTGTACGCTAATTATAACTAATTTGATGGCATCTAATTAAGGAGTTCATATTTGTATTCAATGTTTACAAGCAACTTAACACACATCACTTGGCTAAATAAGTACTCCCTTACGTAGTTACATCACAAATTATTGTGGCCTTGAGAAATGTATGTAACATGTCTTTATTTCACCAATATCATCACTTACGTATTTAGATTTAGATTGGTTACACAAATATAATCCAAGTAAATTCACATAAAACCACCAAGGTAAAAAGATGCAGGAGCGAAAAACTAAATGGAACTAAATAACACAAAGATTGAAGCAGTAGTGTTAGTAAGGGAGCAGTACGGAAGCTGGAAAAGAACTTGTGGTTTTCAGCAGCATTGAAGCTGTGAAGAGGCCAAAGTTGCATCTCCATACCATGTACCCTGAAATCATTTCTCAGAATGTAATAAAAATAGTTTACATAATATAAAGTCCTTAATCAGTGCACAGCCATCAAACATTTTCAAGTTTTACATCAACATGCATAAAAAAGTATCTTGATTAAACACTATGGTTCATTAAATTCTCCATAAGATGTACTTTGATAATATATATTTCAACATTATTGTGATCAAAATACAATCAAAGTGATAGCTTGGAGACTGTCCATGTCGAAATGACTTAACCTAGCAACTGAAGAGAGTATAACTATTGTACTGTGCAGTTGGCAAAAAATATTATCTGTTTTGAAAAAGAAAAAAAAAAACTAGCTTAGACTTCCACTTCAGAATGAACAGGACACATTAAAGTAGAAAGCTGCAGGCTATGCAAAGTATTTAAGGTAAGAAAATTCGGAATAACATGTAAAGATGTTCAAATAAAGCTTTAGACAATTGTGGCTAATCATTGTGACATGGCTCATTTGTTCTGTTATAATCTATTGTTCTCAATCTGGTATATTTAAGATATTAAAAATATTATCAAAGTAGTTGGCTACTTGCAGCTGTTGACACAAGAAGAGCACATAATACAGGAAACCCACAGCCTTCTCAAATGGGGATTATGAGAGATATTTGGTTTGCTTATATAATTACCATATAAGCTGATCTTCTCCTTCCGTGAAAATATGCTTCTCTTCCTCAGGTTGTGGAATTTCTTCATCACTATCAGTGCAGATTAGAGCCTCGTTGCCAGCTGAATCATAGTAAATCCTCCTCCTACCAGCAATTGATTGATCATCGGCCATTCTTTGGTTTCTGCGCTGTGTTATTTCAAAAAGAATAAATATCAAAAACAAAAAAAGGGACGCAAGGTTTGTCCATGCACCAATGTACCACACATTTAACAAAACTCAACTACTCAGAATGAATAAGCTAAATATTTCCACCGACACACTAAGTAGCATGAGACTGCACGACACATCAATCATACAGCTACAGGTCAGATCTTAATCTATACTATTAATTTGTAATCCATGGTTTTCGTCCACCCCTAATTTTCGTCCATCATTTTCTTTCCGATTCTGCCCCTGCCAAGTTATAACACATTACAGCCTTTGCCACCGCCGAGTGAGACATAACGGTTCGGTGTTCCATGGAGAAGGAAAACAAAATCCCTAATCCCAATCGTGCTAATACCCGAGCTCTCCATTGACACGAGTTCCAATCGACGTGAGCTGCGTCGCCACTGCCCCTCCCTGTCTCTGCCACCGCCACTATCCATGGCCATCTCCCGCAAATTTTCTCCAACCTGCCGGACGACCTCCTCCCTCGCACCGTCCTTCTCCAGCTCCAGCCGAGCTCAGCCTCCTGGTGTCCTGGTCGACGGAGACCTCGACGCTGTCCGCGTGGATCCGGTCGTTGCCCCTCCCTCCTGGCCTCCCCATCATGTCAGCCGCCTCGCCCCCTCTCCACCCTTTTCCTGTAAATCGCACCCCCATCTTCGCAGCCAGGATCGACTCTCCTCTGTGATGGTGACATCACGATCTTGCATGGCGGCTGCTCGTGGGACACAGACTAGAAGGTGATCTGCGGAAAGTTCAGGGACGCCGACTACGGCGACCCAGTGCCTCAGATCGTGTTCTAAAACCTGCACGACTCCAATTCCACGCCTGTGATGTTGACCAAGCTGGGATTCTCCATGGCAGCTTCACCAAGAAACCAAGCTGAGATGCACCATGGAGAGCACCTACTCCAAGAGCTTCCCTCAATATGTCCCTGCAGAATGACGGCGACAAGTAGCAGAAGCTGGGCATGTTCGATTTGATATACCAATCCATTTTCTGAAGTGCCGTGGTGTTTAGTAGCTCATTTTCTGAATTATGAACAGCTATATTTGCCATGTTTGATTTCAGTACCTTTCTGAACTCTAATTAAAACTGTGCTTGCAATATTCAACCTTCCATGCTAGCTTGATCAGTTATTTGCTCCTAGACGATCTGATACTTAATGTACTGAGCAACTATGATCGAATATCTTAGTTGGTTATGCCTATGTCTGTATCAAATCTCTGAATTGCACGGGAAGCTTCCTCTCCCACCCCTGATCCATTCCGCGCATTGACATGAAGAAGCGGAGCAAAGCTAGCTCGATTTTGCAATTGGCTCACTGTTTTTATTCAGTTAGTAACCTGCCTAACTAACTCGGCCTGCCTAGGAAGAGTTGGCCCGGCCTGCCATCTCTTCTTTCAGACTGTTAAAAAATCAGTAATTTTAACCTCAGATTGTGCCATATATGTTTTAGCAAGATGACAGTTTAGTAAAAGGGAGCGGCCATTGGCACAATTTAAACATTGTTTCTGATTACACTGTCGAGCAAAAAAAATCTCCATGATTAAAGAATATTCGATAAAAAATTAACCCGTAGCAACGAAAATCGAATATTTTATTTATTTTATTTTTGGTGATAACTATTTATTATTCCTTTAGCATTTATTGACCCGTTGCAACACACTGGTGCTGTGCTACTGGTCATGAATATACAACTGCTTATGCATTTATAAACCTTTCCACATTGCACAGCTAAAATTTTCCCACTTCATCCCAGAGCAACGTATCATGGCATGAATGCCACTATCTGAAGTTCGAGCCAGTAAATATATGATTAATCATGCATTTCCAGAGCAATATATGACAGTCTAAGTTTTTCATCTAAACGCTTGTGCATTATCGTGTCCAAAATCTCAAGTTAACTCTATATGGCATATGAAGTATTGTAGAACTGAAGAGCAACCTAATACAACGAGAGTAGCAACACTATACTTGTCCAGGAAGATCCATGTAGTGTACGGAGGAATCTTGTCAACCAACGGCAGTGTCACAAGCCGGACAACCATCCTCTGTGTGGTGCCGCCGGAGCTGGAGAGCTCGAGAGTCCCGGCAGCCGATAGGTTGTCCTCCTGCACGTACACCACCTCCCTCTCTCCGGACCCGCGCGCCAGGTCCCACCCGACGATCCTAGACTGGCCATCGGCCGCGAGCTGCGACAGCACGTTGCCGCCCTGCGCGCCCCTGGACGCCGCCTCCGCCGCGGCGGCCACATCGAACAGCCCACAAGTGTGCCTCTGCAGCGCCCTCCTGTTCGCCTCCATCTTCTCCTGCCAAAATCCAACACAAGTACGCAATCCCCGCACCAGATTGAGTAACCCAAAACTCACAGTTCACAGCGGATTTTGTAGATGTCATCTGTGTGCTTTACCCTGACCGAGGCGAGGCGGGCGGATTGGATTTGGCGCTTGAGCTGCGTGAGCTTCCCATGGAGCGCCGCGGAGCCGGAGGTGCCCACGCCCACCCCCTGATCCGGTCGCTGCAGAACACGAAAAAAAAAAGATCGAAATCGATCAGATTGGGAAGGGAGATCGAGGATGTGGAATCGGGCAAGGGGAATCGAGCGGCCGCGGCACCTTGAGGCCGTCCCGCTGGGAGGAGGAGTCGGAGGCCTTGGACGACGACGACGCCATGACGATGTCGCTAGCCGTCAGAGGCCGACCAACTCCTTTGCTCCTCCCTCCTCGACGCGAGGAGACCTGCCCCTTCTGTCCCTCTGTCGACACGACGGCTCTGCTGCTCTTGTTGCAGGCTAAGATCCTCTGTGCGGAGAGGAGGGGTTAATAAGGGCCACTGACAGATGGGGTCGATCCAAAAGGCTGGACCAAGTGTCAGAGGTGCGAAAGTGGGACCCAGATGCGTGGGCCACGTCTCGCTGCACGGGCTTCTCCGTGGGCTCACTCACGTGGCTCTGTGATGGGCTGATGATGGCGCCTCATCTTGGCGTTTCGCGTGTCAGCTCATCGCTACGACGGGAAAGTATATTTTCCTTTCTTCTACTATTTCCGTTTGGATATTAAGTGCTAGGCGTTCCCCGGACGATGGAGAGTTTCTATCGTCCTGCTTTCCATGTTGACACGTGTCCATTTGCAGTAAAATATCTCGCGTTTGCTGCATATGTCTCCGTTTTTGCTTCCGAAGCAAAAAAAAATGGTTCGTTTTAAAAATAGAATGTCTCGTCGGAGACCTCGCCGGAGACCATGCAGCAAAAAAATATGCTAATGCAGCAAAACAAACTTCGCCGGAGACATCATCGGAAACAATTCGTTGATGACCCTCGTCGAAGATCATGCAGCAAAAAAAGTTTTCGGCGAAGTCGATTTTGCTGCATTAGCACAATTTTTTTGCTGCATGGTCTCCGGCGAGACGTTCTATTTCTGAAACGAACCGTTTTTTTGCTTCGGAAGCAAAAGCGGGGACATATGTAGCAAAAGCGGACCGTTTTGCAACAAAAACGAAATAGGGCGATTTTGGGAATAAACACAGGGGGAGGAGGACGATGGAACCCCCCATCGTCGGGGGGATCCAGATCATTTCCCATATACTATTACATACAAAATTCTTCTAGCGCAGCTGGGTGCTGCAGAGAGTTTGACATGCTTGATCACGAACGACTTTCCCTCGCACCAGACTAGAGGCACCTTCCCCCCTCCTACCCACCCGCCACCCCCCTCCCTCCCCCTCCCCTCGTTTTGAAAGTCCTCTCTTGTTTGCGAGCTCCTCCCTGTCTCTTCTCTGACAGCACCGCCGCTTGGGAAAGGGACAATGGGGATGCTCGCCTTGTAGCTTCTAGGTTTAGCTGCTTCGGCCCTATCTACCGGTGTTTTGGAGTAGACGGCTATCGTCCTCTGGCCAAAGGAGGCATATTTGGAGCACCATCTCCTCCTTCGTTGAGCTGCCATGGTGGAAGTAAGTGGCGGCGAGGTTCAACTCTAGGATCTCCAGAAATAAGGCTAGCTCTATGGTCACCTTCCTCTTCTGCGTGGCGATTGGTCTTCTCGTTCTCTTGGTTGGCCATGGCGGCGAGGGAGAGAGGGACAAGATCTGCTTCGCACGTGGTTTTGGGGGTGACTGTTGAAAATATAAGCAATAATTCATATGATTTAATCCAAATAATAAACTAATAAAGCATGATCATATAAAAAATACCAACACTAATAATGCAAATCAATAAAGTAGATAAACAGAATACATCTAAACAAGATAAAACCATCACATCTACATCAAACGCTAAAACTAGAAACTCTGGCATAATCTAAAAGAGATAGATTGAGATCGCATACGGTGTAGGTTGTATAGCAGCGGCGGCAGTAGTAGCTGCAGCGGTAGCAGCAGCGTTGTTGCCCATATTGAGGTTGCTGAAGAGGTTGGTGACGTTCGAAAATAAGTCGTCGTTCAAGAACTCGTCGTCGGACGTCGTGATTGCCAGTATCCGCGCTTGAGCGCTCCCTAAAAACCTGATCGCCCTTCACCCGTATAGATTCACGAGAGGCGGGGTTCCGGAGGCCTACTGTCCCGATCTGCGATGCACACTGCAAGCCGGAATGGGAAAGATGAAGACGGAGGCGCAAGGTTCTGAAAGTAGGAACGTGTGATAGGTAGTACCAATTAGGTTTAACGCAGACGCTTATATAGTGTAGGTCAGGAAGATCATGGGGCACAGTCCACATCCGAGTTGGTAATATCCCACGATCCAGAAAATCTAAAAACAGCTGACTATTTAACGCGTTCGTTAATGACTCATAATTAATTCACGATTAATTTTTCCGAACAACAAAATAAAGCTTGGCTCGACGAGATTTCCGCAATCCGCGACGTGCACGCGCGTCGTGACGAGGCGAGGCAAGACGGGCGGCGTCGAAGGAGGAGTATGCGAGAGTTGCCCTTCTTCTCACACCTTAGTGAGTGATAGAACAGCCTAGTATATGAGGAGGTATAACTCTCACTCAACTGGCAATATGGGACTAAACTTTAGCAGCACTAACACACACATGAGCTACCACAAATAATGGGCCAAAGAGAAATTCAGAATTTATATTTGTTATGGGCCAAAACCCAACATGCAAATACCTCAAACTCCAACAGTGACTGAGGACGGTTTCCTACTGTGGTGCATCGACGCAATATCACGCAGGCCTCGGCATCGATCTCCGTCTGGGTTCTGCGGTGGAAGTGGATGGGTTCCCTGCAGGGAAGTCCCTTCAACAAGCGCCTGGTTGGTGCTCTCATCGATGGGGTGGGAGGCTGCTCGGTGATGCTTTCTTCGGTCGGTCGTGGAGGTGAGAAGAGAAAGCGAAGCAGGCAGTTCTTCTCGGCTTCGTCGATGTGTGGTGACCAACGTATGTTGCACCGTCGAGCTCATCACATGGTCGACATGAGCGTCACCATGATATAGGTGAAGGACACCTAAGTCGTTGCCATGACAGTGCAACCTCAACCTCCAAGTCGGAGGCCCTGTTTCGAGATCCTTGCTAGCGCATCATGCCTCCTTGCAGCCAAGTTGAAAGAACATGTTGGGCCCCATGTGTGGTTTTGTAATTAATGATAATCTTTATGGACTAATGTGTGTATTAAGTTATATTTGTAGGATTTTTTCCATTAGCATCGCTTGGAGCATGTGTTGGCTTCAAGGTCGATGAAATGAGAAGATGTGATGTGCAAGCTCAAAATGCGCCATCTATAGAAGATCTCATGTTTGAGGCTTGCCATCCTCGGTGATCATGGATCGATGATGAAGAATCAAGAAAGGCGATCCATCTTGAGAAGGGCAAGATCGTATACATCGAGCTCAAGTGGAATGCTCAAGGCAAAGGTATAATCTTGATAGATTTTCCCTTTTGCCGGTCTCACGTTGTGTGTGTGAGACCAGGTTTAGGATAGATAACCGTACTATCAAGAGGGGCTCTCATATGAGTAATTCGGTCACATCGTTCGGAGAGAGCTCAAACCTTTGCATATTTGCATCATCATATTTGGTTGTTATTTGGTCTTATCCATGTGAGGATATATAGCTTGTGGTAATCTCCATAACAAGCTCTTGTTCATCAAAATCGGATCTTCCGTTTGTATCTTGTTGCGATTTTGATCTTGGCGGCTTTTTGGTTTCTCACCAAGTGAGGTATCTTACATTATTATACATGATACATTCTAACTTTGTGATAACCAATATTTTCACCTTTCATAGGGTATCTCATGTCGTCCTTTTTCCAACGCAATTGTAATCGGGTCGATCGGAGTTACCAGTCAAAAGTTATAGAGGTTTGAATTTTCCTAGGTACCAAAATGTGGTAGTACCGCATTTTAGTACCTAGCGCGGTAGTAGGTTTTGGCAAGTTGCAAAATGCCACTGCCCTCCTAGGCACCAAAATGTGGTAGTACCGCATTTTAGTACCTAGCACGGCAGAAGGTTTTTGACAAGTTTCAAAAACCCTTCTTGAAATACCAAAAAGCGGTAGTACCGCATTTTAGTACCTAGCACGGTAGAAGGTTTTTTACTTAGTCATTTGGATATATACTCCCTTGCTGTACTATGATGTTTCTTTGCATGATATTGTAGAGGTTGTTGTCCTCTTCGAAACGAGCCCAAGATCATATAAATCGGAGTCCGGATGTAAAAGTTATGGTTGTTTTCGTTCTGTGATGACCTGTAGTACCGGACCAGGATCCGGTAGTACCGGGGTCCGGTAGTACCTCATTTTGGTACCGGGGAGCGAGAGAAAAATGTGTTTGGCGCCTCAGGAACCCCAGGGAATGTCCGGTAGTGCCGGGAAAGTCCGGTAGTACCGGGAA
Source organism: Avena insularis (assembly GCA_023614405.1). Classification (NCBI taxonomy): domain Eukaryota; kingdom Viridiplantae; phylum Streptophyta; class Magnoliopsida; order Poales; family Poaceae; genus Avena; species Avena insularis. The sequence goes on from CM042693.1 coordinate 21,140,928, forward strand.
TCACGTTTTTAGGCTGCAACAGTTGGATTTTGGAGGGACCTATATAAGGGGCTTTCTTCCCCAATGGTTCCTTAACCATTCTTGCAAGTTTTCCCCTCCATTGTTGACCTTATTGATCTTGCTTTCTCTCAATCTCTCCGATGATTCTTGCATATTCTTGAGGGATTTGAAAGAGGAGATCTAGATCTACAATCCCACCAATCAATCTCTCCTCTAAGTGAGGGGAACATATTGGGATCTAGATCTTGGAGTCTTTTGTGGATTTCCTCCATTGTTCTTCCTATCTTATTCCCCCGTAAGCTTTTGTAGCTTTGGTGGAATTTGAGAGAGAAGGATTTTAACACCTTTGTGTTGTTCTTGCCATTTGCATTTGGTGCATCGGTTTGTGTTCTCCTCGGAGGATTTGGTTTGAGTTACCCATTGGAGCTTGTCCCTCTTGGGTTCTTGGAACCCTAGACGGTTTTGTGGCCTTGGTGGCGTTGTGGCCTTGGTGGCATTTGTTGGGAGCCTCCAATTAAGTTGTGGAGAAGTGCCCCAACCTTGTGAGAGGTTCCGGTTGCCACTGACAAGTGCACCGATAGTGGAAGCGTGGATAGATCCCATTGGGGTGAGATTCACCAGAGAATAAGGGAGGCCTTTTGTGGCGTTGGTGGTTTGATACCACCCCCTCTCCAAACGAGGCGTACTCCATGTTGGGAGGAACTCGGTAAAATATCGTTGTCCCCGCGTGCCTCGGTTATATCTATACCCGAGCTCTTTACTTATGCACTTTACATTGTGATAGCCTTTGTGCTTGAAGTAATATATATCTTGCTATCACTTTGTTGCTTGTATTGCTTAGCATAAGTTGGTGGTGCACATAGGTGAACCTTAGTTGTTCTAGGTTGTGCTTAACAAAGTAAACACTAGTTTTATTCCGCCTTTGTTGAGCCACTCTAGGAAAAGTTTTAATCGCCTATTCACCCCCCCCCCCCTCTAGGCGACATCCGTATCCTTTCAATTGGTATCAGAGCCCGGTCTCTTATTTTAGGCTTCACCGCCTTGAGATTAAAGATGTCGGCTAGGGGATTAGTGCACAATGACATGTTTATATTCGATGGCACAAATTATGATATATGGAAAACTCGTATGCTTATTCATTTTCGGGACATGGACCCAAATTTGGAGCATATTGTAGATATAGGTTTTTCTCCTCCTATGGATTTCAAAAATCTATCTTGTGAGGATGAGAAAAACTTATATCTCGATGCTCAAGCTTCTAATGTGCTTGTCAATGCTTTGAGCTATGTAGTTACATCTTCAATCATTCCTTTTTGGAGCACTCATGAGTTATGGACAAAACTTCAAGATAAGTATGTTGTGTCCAACATTATTGAGGATGATTGTGTTGCTTCCACTTCTAGTCGAGATGAGTTCTCATCCTCTACCACTTCACCAACATGTTATTTTTCACAAGGTAATGATATGGTGAGTGGTGATAGAAATTGCAATTTGGTTAGTGTGCTTACTATGTATGATCCTTCATCTTTATCAAGTTGCAATGATCTATCTTTGGACCTTAACACTTCTAGCACTCAAAACTCCTTACATGCTTGTGTTAATAGTCCTTGCATATCATGTAGAAATGACTTGAATAAATCTCATGATGATATGCTTGTGTTGTCTTGTTACCATGATAAAAATGCTTCCATTTCCTCTAGTGCTTGTGTTGCTAACCATGTAGAGGAAACCGAAGATTCTATGGGCCAAGACATGGTTTTGAATGAAGCCACAAATGCAATCTCATCTTCAACTTATTACGGTACCCACCTATGCCTTATAGCTAGGGATTCTAAGGTAACCCCTACTTTGGAACCCATTACCTCTTGTGATGAGGAGGATGTGGATAATGTGGAAGAAGAGCTTGATATTGATGATTTATATGAAAAGGGTGAGATTGTTTATCGTGCCCTTGTTAAAAAGGACATTGCTTGCTCTAATTTTGTTGAAGTCTTGGACTTTGCTATTAAGAGCAAAGAACATATTGATAAGTTAGAAACAGAAATTAAGGTGCATGATAACAACGTTGATAAAATGTGTAGTCTTGAGCGTGAGTATGCTAATATAATTGCAAACCTAAATAAAGCTCTTGAAGAGGAACAAACCACTAAGGAATATCTTGATGATACCTTTGCTTTAGAGCTATCTAGAGTAAAGGAATCTTATGATAGAGATCTTGAGGTGGCAAGTGATCTCAAAAGTAAAAATGATGAGACTCAAGTTGCTTATTCTAAACTCCTTGAGGATTTTGAGCACCTCAAAAATGGCTTTAGGGTCATAAAGGGTGAGCTCATCAAACTCACCGAGTCACATGAGCAACTTAAAGTTTCATATTCAAAAGATCTTGCCAAGTTGCCCTCACCTCTTGCTAATAATGATGATGCTTGTGCTACTAACTCTATTTCTTGTGAAGCATATTTTGAAGGAGAATGTTGAGCTAAAGGCTCAACTTGCTTTGCTAACTAGCAACTATGGGAAATTAGAAGAAAGTCATGTTAAGCTCTCAAGCTCGCATGAGGATCTTCTAGTCTCCCATGGTAGGCTAAAGTTAGCTCATGAGTCCATCATGTCAAAGGTAACATCTAGTGGGTCTCATGTGGACATTAGCACTATATCTACTCCAAATGTTATATTGCCATGTGCTAGTCCTTGTAATTCATCCTCTCACGACCATGCTATATCTCGTGATGAATTACATTTCATGCCTTGTTGCTCTAACAATGTAGCATCTACTTCCTCTAGTACTTGTATTGAAACTAACCATGTAGAGGAAATCAAAGAGCTCAAGGCTCAAGTCACTTCTTTGAAGAATGACTTGAAAAAGGGTCATCAAGGGAAGTCCACACTCAACAAAATATTGAGTTTGCAAAAATCCCCCAATGACAAGAGTGGGCTTGGATTCAACTCCAATGTCAAGAACAAGTCCACTATCAAGTTGAAGCACAAGGATAACAAGACGAATGGCCAAGATCAAGTAAACAATCTGGCCAACATTGTTTGCTTCAAGTGCAAGGAAGAAGGGCATCATGTCAAACATTGCCCATTAAAGAAGAAGTACCTTGGCAAGAAGCAACAAGGGAAGCGGCCTCAAGCTCTACATCTTGTTAGAGATGGGCCTCCTCCCAAGAAGACTCAAGCTCTTCCTCAAGTTGTTTCTTCATCCAAAAAGAAAGATGACAAGAGTAGAACTTGCTACATATGCCGCGAGAAGGGGCACATTTCTTCCTCATGCACTATTGGTATCTCCTCATCCCATCCTATATTGATTGATGATGCTTATTATCTTTGTAAGGATGAGGTTGGCAATGTGTTTGCCAAATTTGTTGGTGCTCAACGTGGGTTCAAGAAAAGAACCATTTGGGTTGCCAAGCCTATTGTGACTAACCTCTTAGGACCCAACTTGGTTGGGGACCAACAAGCCAAAACTTGATCAATAGGTATTGGTGGAGGGCATTGGAGACTTGGTTACTTTATGAAGAATTGAGGGATCTTCATCATTTATTCTTGTCAAGCCAAGCCATTTGGATTATCATGATTATATTATATTTCCAATGTTCCTCCTTGAGGTAACATATGCTTAACTCATTACATTGAAAGTTACTCGCCCCTTGTGCATGTGTTGGTTTTGTATCTTCCATGATTTTGTACATGTTGTGCTTTCCACTTAACTATCTTGAGGTATCAAGCATATTTGTGTATGATCATGTGGCACACCATGTATGTGTGTTTCTTGTGTTTGAGCCTTACTTGGTTATATTTGGTATCTTATTTGGCTCTTTTGAGAGATTAATGGATTATCCCACTTTGGGGGAGTGTTATGCTTGGGCATTCCACAATCCTAAAAATTGTGTGTACATGAGGAATACCACCTAGTATTTATATTGGATTATTGTCTAGTCTCTGTGTGGTATAATGTCCATTAATTATCTCTATTTGTATCATTTCGCCCCGTGTTGGTTTTATGGTAGTATCACATTATGGGGGGGTCATATGCTTAGTGCATATTAAAATCCTAGAAAATGTGAATATTCGAGGTTGTGTCACTTAGATTTGATATTGATAATTATCTAGCGCCTATGTGACACATTTGCTCATACAAGTTCCAATTTCCTTGAAGGCATTTATTGATCATATTTTGGATCTTGTATATGAGAGTGTTTCTTGGTATGTGTTTCCTCATATTTAGATATATATATATCCTCATGGAAACCATTTGCTTCAAGTTACTTTAATCACTAGTGATTGTGTGACTATTGGAAGCTTCCAAGAATCTTGTTCGAAGTATCATGCTTAATTCCTATGTTTAGTTATATGCTTCTTGTTGTGACTATGATCTTGGATATCCGTACAAACTACCTTGGGACAATTCTTCCCAATATTTCTTGTTCTTGGACAATGAGTACTCAATTTATGGTAGAATTGATTGATCATATTCACTTTGGCCTTTGCTTAATATTGTCCTATCTTTGGCCAAGTAAATGTTTTGTGTGCTCCCATGTATTCCTTGCTACTTTTGGATCCTTCTATTTTTTATTGGTATCCTATTGTGTTTTATTTAATGTAGGTAGTAGTGATGATCTCATTTGTGTGCATTTTATATTCAAAAGGAAAATCCTACATAATGCACTATCCAGGGGGGAGCTCTCCTATATTATTTAGAACACTCATATTTATGCTTCTTTGTTTGATCCATATAGGGTTTTATGTGCTTGGAATCTCAATCTTTTTCGTTTTGGTATTTGTGCCATCATGAGAAGTTTGGGGAGTTTGGTTTCTTGTTGGAACCTTGCTCTTTTTGGGAGTTGCTTTTGTCTCACTCCTTGTTTCATGATTTGACCATTTTTAGATTGAGATAAATCCTTGAGCATTTTTATTTCAATATATCTTTTTCTCTTTTGGCTTTAGCTTAGTTCATTTGTTGAACTTGTGACCTTTCATGTGTTGGATTGGTTCTTTGATACAATTTGGAAATCGTTTGTCATGTCACACTCTTGTGTATGCAATCTCGATTTACTTGGTGTTTTTGTTAAAATTGTATCTCTGTTTTGGTTCTTGAAAGCTTTATGCATGCATATGTTGGAGATATGCCCTAGAGGCAATAATAAATGTAGTTATTATAATATCTTTGTGTTTATGATAAATGTTTACATTCATGCTATAACAGTATTAACAAGGAAACATTAATACTTATGTGATTTGTAAACTAAATTAGAGTCCCTAGTAAAGCCTCTTCATAATACTAGCTTGTTGGTTAATAGATGATTGTGGTTTTCCTATTATGAACATTGAGATGTTATTAACAACAAGATCATATCATTAGGAGAATGGTATGATGGACATACTCCTATAGATAAGCGTTGCATAAAGATCAAGTCATTTTAATAGTTCAATTGCTATATGCTTTCTGATACATAGTAACCTAATTCCTTCGACCATGAGATCATGCTTATCACCATCACCGGAAGGATGCTTTGATGACATCAAACACCACACCGTAACTGGGTGGCTATAAAGGTGGCATTGAGTGTTCGGAAAGTATGGGTTGAGACACATGAATCAAGAGTGGGATTTGTCCATCCATATGACAGATAGATATACTCTGGGCCCTCTCGGTGGGATGCCATCCAATTAGCTTGCAAGCATGTGACTGGCTCACAAGGGATCACATACCACGGGAACGAGAAAAGAGTACTTATCGGTAACGAGGTTGAACTAGGTATGCAGAGATACCGACAATCAAAACCTCGGATAAGTAAACTATCGTGAGACAAAGGGAAATTGGTATCGTATGTAAGTGTTTCATTCGATCGCAAAGTAATCATAGAAATATGTGGGAGCCATATGAATTTCCAGATTCCTCTATTGGTTATTGTTCGGAGAAGTGTCTCGATCATGTCCGCATAATTCACGAACCGTAGGGAGACACACTTAAGGATTCGATGTTGTTGAGTAGTTATGGAATGACGAGTAAGAGACCGAATGTTGTTCAGAGTCTCGGATGGGATCCGGGATATCGCGAGGAGATCCGGAATGGTCCGGAGAATAAGATTCATATAAGGAAAGTCCTGTTTCGGAGTTGGGGAATGATTCCGGTGTTTTCATCGGGAATGTTCTAGAAGGGTCCTAAGGTCCCAAGACTCGGAGGGAAGGGTACATGAATGTGTCATAACAATGTGAAATGATTGCATCATGTACTAGGTATCATGGCTGAGCAAAATAAAGGGATAAATCAAATCCTAGTTTGAAAAGTCAAACGCCAATTTGAAAAGTCAAACGACAAGTTTGCTTGGTGGAGGGAGAGTAGGAAACCTACTTGGGGAGGAAGTCCTTCTCCCTCCACCGCCGGCCAAGGAGGCCGACTTGGGGGAGGACTCCCTCCCCCTGGCCGGCGCCCTCCCACCTATAAAAGAAGGGGCAGGGGTGCCCCCTCTAGCCTACACCTCTCTCCACCAAAACCCTAACCCTAGCCGCCGGCCTCCTGCTACCACCGCTGCCCTAGGGTTTGCCCTAGCCGCCGACTTGGGGCTCTCCCCAAGCCCTAGCTGCCAGCCTAGCCCTCTCTCCTTGGTGCCTCTAAACCCTAGATCGCCAAGGCCTCTCTCATAGTCCACCATACTCGCTCCGGCTTAAGGCGAAGCCTCGATCTCTCCTCTACTACCACGTCGTCTTTGGAATCGCGAGGAGAGTGCTAGAACCTCACCTGCTGGAACAAGGAGAGGAAGGTCTTCATCAGTCCGAACGTGTGACCGATTGAAGCGCTGCTTAACGCAGCCTTGGGAAGGATCGTCTACACGATCTTGAGATCGACAAGAGTACGACTACATCACCCACGAGAATCCGATCTCGTTAACCGCTTTGGAATCTTCGAGGGTGAGTTCATCTATAGACTCGTTGCTACAATCTAGTAGATAGATCTTGGCTTGTTTGTTTGCATGCGGTAGAAATTTTTTGTTTTCCATGCTACGAACCCCTACAGTGGTATCAGAGCCGTGTCTATATGTAGATCCAGATTGCAGTAGAACACAATGGTCATTGTGGGCGGTGGTGCTTTTATTATCAATTGCTTCTTGTGTACTTTGCATCTTGCGGTATGATGGGATGAAGCGGCCCGGGCTAACCTTACATGACATCGTTCATGAGACTTGCTCCACGCTGAACATGCAACTTGTATTGCATAAGTGGCTTTGTGGGTGTCTGTCTCTCCCATTATAGTATAGATCCAATTTACAATGGTCACTTGATAGTTCTAGCATCAACGTTGTGGTTCTTGTTCGTAAGTTAGAGCAACACTTATTGAAATCCCCAAACCACGTAAAATATGCAAAGAAAATTAGAGGCGTCTAACTTTGTTTTGCAGGGGTGTGCAGTGATGTGATATGGCCATGATTGTGATTATATTTGATGTATGTAATGTTCCTTATTGTAAGTTGGCAACGGCGAGCCATATGGTTGTCTTTAAATTCTGTTAAGACCAGCGTGTCTATTCAAAGTAGTTGTAATAGTTGAAGCTGGTGGGCGACAACCATGGAGCGCGTCATTGACCTTGATGCAATGCCGTGATGATGGAGATCATGTTAGCTTGAAGATGGAGATCGAAGCACAAAGAAGAAAGGCCATATCATATCACATATTATGAATTGAATGTGATGTTAATCCTTTATGCATCTTGTATTGCTTAGTTAACGACGGTAGCATTATAAGATGATCCCTCAAGCACACAAATTTCAAGTTTTAAAGTGTTCATCCTTAGTTAGCACCGTTGCTAAAGCTTGTTGTTTGAAGCACCACATGATGATCGGGTGTGTTAGATTCGCAAGTGTATACAATGTGAGCAAGCCAGTTTTGCTCATGCGAAAGCTAAGGTTTGATCTTGACGAGCCTAGCATGTATGGACATGGTCTCGAACACGGATCACCGAAAGGTAAAGCATGAATCATATAGTAGATATGATGAACATGTCGATTGTTCATTGAAGCTACATCAACTCGTGATGATCGGTTTTGATGTGGTGGATTTGGTTCGTGTGATCACTAAAACAATGTGAGGGATATTGTTTTGAGTGGGAGTTCACCTAGATTAATTTAACTATTAATTAGAACTCAATTTGTCATAAACTTAGTCTAAACTATTGCAAATATGTTGTAGATCAATGGCGACCCCTACCATCAATTTTAATGCGTTCCTAGAGAAAGAAAAGTTGAAAAACAATGGAAGCAACTTCGGATTGGTTCCATAATTTGAGGATTGTCCTCAATGCTGGTAATTTGACCTATGTGTGGATGCACCATTGGGTGACCGCTGCGGTGATGCTACCGATGAGGTAAAGAATGTTTTCCTCGCTTGGAAGAATCAGTATTCCACAGTTCAGTGTGCTATCTTGTATGGTTTGGAATCGGAGCTTCAGAAAAGGTTTGAGAACCATGACCCACATGATATTGTTCGTGAACTCAAAATGATATTTGAGGCTCAGGCGGCAGTTGAGAGTTATGAGGCTTCTGAAAAGTTCTTTAACTGCAAGATGGAAGAGGGCAGCTCCGTCAGTGAGCATGTGCTTAAGATGTATGGGCACGCAAACAAACTCCAAAGTTTGGGTATAGTGATTCCTAATTCTTTGGGGATTCACCGTGTCCTCCAATCACTACCACCAAGTTACAAGAACTTTGTGATGTACTACAATATGCAAAACATGGATAAAACGTTGCCAGAACTCTTCTCCATGTTGAAATCTGCAGAAGTGGAGATCAAGAAAGAGCACCAAGTGTTGATGGTCAATAAGACCACCAAATTCAAGAAAGGCAAGTCTAAGCAAAAGGGAAACTTCAATAAGGGTGGTAAGAAAGTTGCCGCACCGGCGAAGAAGACCAGATCTGGACCTAAGCCTGATACTGAGTGCTTTTACTGCAAGGGAGAAGGTCACTGGAAGCGGAATTTCCCAAAGTACTTGGCGGAATTGAAGAACGACAACATCAAGAAGAAAGGTATATCCGATATACATGTTATTGATGTGTATCTCACTAGTACTCGTAGTAGTGCCTGGATATTTAATACTGGTTCGGTTGCTCATATTTGTAACTCGAAATAGGTGCTGCAGAATAAACGGAAGCTAGCGAAGAACGAGGTGACGATGCGCGTTGGAAATGGATCAAAGGTTGATGTGATCGCGGTCGGCACGCTACCTCTTCATCTACCATCGGGATTAGTTTTATACTTAAATAATTGTTATTTGGTGCCTGCGTTGAGCATGAACATCATATCGGGATCTTGTTTATTGCGAAACAGTTACTTGTTTAAGTCCGAGAATAATGGTTGTTCGATTTATATGAGTAATATGTTTTATGCACATGCACCTTTGATAGATGGTCTATTCTTATTGAATCTCGATTTTAGTAATACAAACATAAATAACATTGAGGCTAAACATTTGAAATTGAGCAATAACTCGACCTATATGTGGCACTGTCGTCTTGGTCATATCGGAGTGAAGCGTATGAAGAAACTCCATTCTGATGGACTTCTTGAATCACTTGATTTCAAATCACTTGAAAGATGCGAAGCATGTCTGATGGGTAAAATGACTAAGACTCCATTTTCTGGTATGATGGAGCGAGCTACGGACTTGTTGGAAATCATACATACCGATGTGTGTGGTCCAATGAGTGTAGCATCGCGCGGTGGTTATCGTTATGTTCTTACCTTCACGGATGACTTGAGTAGATATGGGTATATCTATTTCATGAAACATAAGTCCGAAACTTTCGAGAAGTTTAAGGAATTTCAAAGTGAGGTGGAGAATCAACATAACAAGAAGATTAAATTTCTACGTTCTGATCGTGGAGGTGAATATATAAGTTACGAGTTTGGCGAGCATTTGAAGAAATGCGAAATACTTTCACAATTGACACTGCTGGGAACACCACAGCGTAATGGTGTGTCCGAACGTCGTAATCGAACTCTCTTAGATATGGTTTGTTCTATGATGTCACTTACAGATTTACCGCTATCATTTTGGGGTTATGCATTAGAAACAGCCGCATTCACTTTAAATAGGGCACCATCTAAATCCGTTGAAACGAGACCATATGAACTATGGTTTGGGAAGAAACCTAAATTATCGTTCCTTAAAGTTTGGGGTTGCGAAGCCTATGTAAAGAAGTTACAGCCGGACAAGCTTGAACCCAAAGCGGAGAAATGTGTCTTCATAGGATACCCGAAGGAAACTATTGGGTATACCTTCTATCATAGATCTGAGGGAAAAATCTTCGTTGCCAAGAATGGATCCTTTCTGGAGAAGGAATTTCTCTCGAAAGAAGTGACTGGAAGGAAAGTAGAACTCGACGAGGTTGTTGAACCTTCTCTCGAACTTGCGAGTAGCGCAACACTGGAAGAAGTTCCTGTGGCGCCTACACCAATAAGAGAGGAAGCTAATGATGATGATCATGAAACTTCGGTTGAAGTTACTACAGAGCCTCGCAGGTCAACGAGAAATCGTACCACTCCTGATTGGTATGATCCCGTTATGAGTGTCATGTTGGTGGACAACACCGATGACCCTGCGACATATGAGGAAGCAATGATGATCCCAGATTCCAATAAATGGCAAGAAGCCATGAAATCCGAGATTGGATCCATGTACGAAAACCAAGTATGGACTTTGGTGGACTTACCGGATGGCCGGAAGGGTGTCGAGAACAAATGGATTTTCAAGAAGAAAACAGATGCTAATGGTAATGTTAATGTCTATAAAGCTCGACTTGTCGCAAAAGGGTTTCGACAAATTCAAGGAGTTGACTACGATGAGACTTTCTCACCAGTAGCGAAGCTAAAGTCTGTGAGGATTATGTTAGCAATCGCTGCATATTACGATTATGAAATATGGCAGATGGATGTCAAAACAGCATTCCTGAATGGAGACATTGATGAAGAGTTGTATATGATGCAACCCAAAGGTTTTGTCGATCCTAAAGATGCTAACAAGGTATGCAAACTTCAACGGTCCATATATGGACTGAAGCAAGCATCCCAAAGTTGGAATCAACATTTTGATAAGGTAATCAAAAGTTTTGGTTTTATACAAACTTATGGAGAAGCTTGTATTTACAAGAAAGTGAGTGGGAGCTCTGTAGCATTCTTAATACTATATATAGATGACATATTGTTGATTGGGAATGATGTAGACCTTCTGAATAGTGTCAAGGATTATTTGAATAATAGTTTTTCAATGAAAGATCTTGGCGAAGCAGCTTACATATTAGGCATAAAGATTTATAGAGATAGATCGAGACGCCTAATATCATTGTCACAAAGTACATATTTGGACAAAGTTCTAAAGAAGTTTGGAATGGAAGATAGCAAGAAAGGGTTCTTGCCCATGTTGCCCAATACGACCTTGAGTAAAACTCAAAGTCCAGCAACGGCAGAAGATAGAGAAAGGATGAGTAAGACTCCCTATGCCTCAGCCATAGGATCTCTAATGTATGCCATGCTATGTACTAGACCCGACATTGCATATGATGTTAGTTTAACTAGCAGATATCAAAGTGATCTAGGAGTGGATCATTGGACAGCGGTCAAAAACATCCTTAAGTACTTGAGAAGAACTAAGGATATGGTTCTTTCTTATGGAGGTGATGAACAACTCGTTGTTAATGGTTACACCGATGCCAGTTGGAACACCGATCCGCATTTATTCTAAATCTCAATCTGGATACGTATTTATTTTGAATGGTGCAGCAGTTAGCTGGAGGAGTGCAAAGCAAAGCGTTGTGGCGAGATCTTCAACTGAATCGGAATACATAACTGCTTCGGAGGCTTTACAAGAAGCAATATGGATGAAGGAGTTCATTACAGAGCTCGGTGTGGTTCCAAGTGCGCTGGACCCAATGTCTATCTACTGTGATAACATGGGCGCCATAGCCAATGCGCAAGAACCAAGGTCACACAAGAAGCTGAAGCACATCAAGCTACGTTTTCACGCTACTCGAGAACATGTCCAAGATGGTGACATAAAGATTTGCAAAGTACACACAGATATGAATGTGGCAGATCCTTTGACTAAACCTCTCCCAAGGGCAAAACATGACCAACACCTTACTACCATGGGTGTTCGGTATATTACCATGTAATCTAGATTAGTTTACTCTAGTGCAAGTGGGAGACTGTTGGAGATATGCCCTAGAGGCAATAATAAATGTAGTTATTATAATATCTTTGTGTTTATGATAAATGTTTACATTCATGCTATAACAGTATTAACAAGGAAACATTAATACTTGTGTGATTTGTAAACTAAATTAGAGTCCCTAGTAAAGCCTCTTCATAATACTAGCTTGTTGGTTCATAGATGATTGTGGTTTCCCTATCATGAACATTGAGATGTTATTAACAACAAGATCATATCATTAGGAGAATGGTATGATGGACATACTCCTATAGATAAGCGTAGCATAAAGATCAAGTCATTTTAATAGTTCAATTGCTATATGCTTTCTGATACATAGTAACCTAATTCCTTCGACCATAAGATCATGCTTATCACCATCACCGGAAGGATGCTTTGATGACATCAAACACCACACCATAACTAGGTGGCTATAAAGGTGGCATTGAGTGTTCGGAAAGTATGGGTTGAGACACATGAATCAAGAGTGGGATTTGTCCATCCATATGACGGATAGATATACTCTGGGCCCTCTCGGTGGGGTGTCATCCAATTAGCTTGCAAGAATGTGACTGGCTCACAAGGGATCACATACCACGGGAACGAGAAAAGAGTACTTATCGGTAACGAGGTTGAACTAGGTATGCAGAGATACCGATGATGAAAACCTCGGATAAGTAAACTATCGTGAGACAAAGGGAAATTGGTATTGTATGTAAGTGGTTCATTCGATCGCAAAGTAATCATAGAAATATGTGGGAGCCATATGAATTTCCAGATTCCTCTATTGGTTATTGTTCGGAGAAGTGTCTCGATCATGTCCGCATAATTCACGAACCGTAGGGAGACACACTTAAGGATTCAATGTTGTTGAGTAGTTATGGAATGATGAGTAAGAGACCGAATGTTGTTCGGAGTCTCGGATGGGATCCGGGATATCACGAGGAGATCCGGAATGGTCTGGAGAATAAGATTCATATAAGGAAAGTCCTGTTTCGGAGTTGGGGAATGATTCCGGTGTTTTCATCGGGAATGCTCTAGAAGGGTCCGGAACGTCAGGCACTCCGGAGGGGAAGGGTACATGAATGTGTCATAACAATGTGAAATGATTGCATCATGTACTAGGTATCATGGTTGAGCAAAATAAAGGGATAAATCAAATCCTAGTTTGAAAAGTCAAACGCCAATTTGAAAAGTCAAACGACAAGTTTGCTTGGTGGAGGGAGAGTAGGAAACCTACTTGGGGAGGAAGTCCTTCTCCCTCCACCACCGCGGAGGAGGACTTGGGAGGACTCCTCCCCTGGCCGGGCCTCCCACCTATAAAGAAGGGCAGGTGCCCCCTCTACACCTCTCTCCACCAAAACCCTAACCCCTAGCCTCCTGCCTCCTGCCACGCTTGCCTAGGGTTTGCCCCTGACTTGGGGCTCTTCCCTCTTCCCCTCCTATCCTCCTCCTCTCTCCTTGGTGCCTCTAAACCCTAGATCGCCAAGGACTCTCTCATAGTCCACCATACTCACTCCGGCTTAAGGCGAAGCCCTGCGAGATTTCCCTCTACTTCCGGTACCACGCCGTCGTGCTGCCGGAATCGTGAGGAGAGTGCTACAACCTCCGCTTCCTGCTGGAACAAGGGAGAGGAAGGTCTTCATCGAGTACCGAACGTGTGATCGACTGCGGAAGCACTGCCGGAACGCAGCGCCGGAAGGATCATCTACACGATCTTGAGATCGACAAGAGTACGACTACATCACCCACGAGAATCCGACCTCGTTAACCGCTTTGGAATCTTCGAGGGTGAGTTCATATATCGACTCGTTGCTACAATCTAGTAGACAGATCTTGGATTGTTTGTTTGCATGCTATAGAATTTTTTGTTTTCCATGCTACGAACCCCTACAACATATTTGCTATATGATTATATTATGGCATGCTTTCTTTCTTTGATCCAATATATAGGGGAAACTCCACCAAATCCCATCGGCTAAGTTGTGCATGAAATTCAATTTCATATCAATATGCACATATTTATGTGGAGTCTCTCCTATGTATTGTAGTTGCACTAACTACTTTGGACCCAATAAGTTTGGGGACCATTTTGTACTTAAATGTGTTTTAGTTACATTTGAGATATATTGGATGCTTGTCTCTCAATCTTAAAGAAGTGGTGCATTAATGAAAATTGGAGGCAAGCTATAGGATGTTCAACGAATTCATATCCTCTAGAACCTACCAATTATATCTCGGTAACAAGTATCTCTTTCTCATGCTCATATATCTTGATTCCAACCGTTTGTCGGTTGTCTTCTAGCATGAATTTTTGTTATTGTATTTATTATTGTATCTATATTCATGGTATTAAGAGAACTCTCTATTGTATATGTGTATAAGTTGAGATGAGTGCATATAATTGGGACTATACAAAATCATGCATGTGATCCATCGATCCCAAATATGTCAATCTAGCAATTTTATTGCCTATCCTTTCCTCAACCTCTCTCATGTGCAATAGTGAGATTTTGCTAATATATTGTCTCTCGTGATACTTGTTGCCTTTCTCCATATATGCCAACTTTCTCCTTTTTCCCTTGGTGATAGTTGTAATATATGTAGTGTGTTGGTGTTTGAAGTTCATTAATGTACAATAAGATATATTTGAGCCTTTGGCCATGCTTTGAAGCAAAAATCCTATTGATATATGTTATGACTTCATTTTAGCCTTTTATGTGATTTATTGTATATCTTCTTTATGTGAATCTTCTTTATTGCATCTTCGGGCACTCATATTTGCTCTCTCATGCCTTGTATTGTTAAATGAATTTGGATGAGTGAGGATTCCATGATTATGCACCTCGTTCCCAAATGCAATTATCATAATTGGTGCATTATCTTTGGGGAGCTCATCTAATTCATTTAATAATGCTCATTTGTATTCTTTCACATTTGTTGTGTTTTAAATGCTTATGGGGGAGCGAGGATTCCATATTTGTGCAATATGTATTCTAATGCATTTATGTTGAATAGTCCACAAATCTTGGGGAGCTTCTCTATTTTTTATTTAAAGCACTCTCTTGCTCATATCATAATATCTTGTTGTTTCCATTTGGACTCATTTGTTGTTTTCATTTGATTTGTCGGACCTTGTAATTGCTTGCATCATTTGGCTTTATTTTGGCAATCTTCGGGTCCTCGATATAGTCCTACTCCCTCCCAAGTATTCATCATTGGATATGTGCGAAGGCACATCTTTGGAGGAATTTATACTGTATTTGCCTTCTAGAACTTGTCACCCATTTCGGCAATCGATGCCAATAGGGGGGGAGTTTTAGAGGGTTTAATGGAAATGGTTTATGCTTTGAGTTTTTTCTAAGCATTTGCCTTTCATGCTCTTGCATCTTTGTTGTTGCTTAGCATGTGGTATATATAGAGGAAACTCCACCAATGATAATGATTGGCAATATATGCAATGAAATTCAAGTTCATCACACATGCATAGATTGTGGGGGAGTTTGCTCTATATATGGTGGTGGTACCAATATAACATACTTATGTAGTATTTGATATTGGTGTTACCATGTTGTTCATTAAGATTCCTTATATAAACCCTCTTAAAGGGATTGTCATCAATTACCAACATGGGGGAGATTGAAAGAACATGTTGGGCCCCATGTGTGGTTTTGGTAATTAATGACAATCTTTATGGACTAATTTGTGTATTAAGTTATACATGTAGGATTTTTCCATTAGCATCGCTTGGAGCATGTGTTGGCTTTAAGGTCGATGAAATGAGAAGAATATGTGATGTGCAAGCTCAAAATGTGCCATCTATAGAAGAACTCATGTTTGAGGCTTGCCATCCTCGGTGATCATGGATCGATGATGAAGAATCAAGAAAGGCGTTCCATCTTGAGAAGGGCAAGATCGTATACATTGAGCTCAAGTGGAATGCTCAAGGCAAAGGTATAATCTTGATAGGTTTTCCCTTTTGCCGGTCTCACGTTGTGTGTGTGAGACCGGGTTTAGGATAGATAACCGTACTATCAAGAGGGGCTCTCATATGAGTAATTCGGTCACATCGTTCAGAGAGAGCTCAAACCTTTGCATATTTGCATCATCATATTTGGTTGTTATTTGGTCTTATCCATGTGAGGATATAGAGCTTGTGGTAATCTCCATAACAAGCTCTTGTTCATAAAAATCGGATCTTCCGTTTGTATCTTGTTGCGATTTTGATCTTGGCGGCTTTTTGGTTTCTCACCAAGTGAGGTATCTCATATTATTATACATGATACATCCTCACTTTGTGATAACCAATATTTTCACCTTTCATAGGGTAGCTCATGTCATCCTTTTTCCAACGCAATTGGAATCGGGTCGATCGGAGTTACCAATCAAAAGTTATAGAGGTTTGAATTTCCTAGGTACCAAAATGCGGTAGTACATTTTGATTTTAGTACCTGACGATAAGGTTTTGGCAAGTTGCAAAATGCCACTGCCCTCCTAGGCACCAAAATGCAGTACTACCGCATTTTAGTACCTAGCACGACAGAAGGTTTTTGACAAGTTTAAAGCCTTATCGCTGGTAGGTACCAAAAAGCGGTAGTACCGCATTTTAGTACCTAGCACGGCAGAAGGTTTTTTACTTAGTCATTTGGATCTATACTCCCTTGCTAGACTATGATGTTTCTTTGCATGATCTTGTAGAGGTTGTTGTCCTCTTCGAAACGAGCCCAAGATCATCGAAATCGGAGTCCGGATGTAAAAGTTATGGTTGTTTTCGTTCTGTGATGATCGGTAGTACCGAACCAGGATCCGGTAGTACCGGGGTCCGGTAGTACCTAATTTTGGTACCGGCGAGCGCAGATAAAAATGCGTTTGGCGCCTCAGGAACCCCAGGGAATGTCCGGTAGTGCCGGGAAAGTCTGGTAGTACCGGGAATCGTGTTTTTAGGCTGCAACGGTTGGATTTTGGAGGGACCTATATAAGGGGCCTTCTTCCCCAATGGTTCCTTAACGATTCTTGCAAGTTTTCCCCTCCATTGTTGACCTTATTGAGATTGCTTTCTCTCAATCCCTCTGATGATTCTTGCATATTCTTGAGGGATTTGAAAGAGGAGATCTAGATCTACAATCCCACCAATCAATCTCTCCTCTAAGTGAGGGGAACATATTGGGATCTATATCTTGGAGTCTTTTGTGGATTTCCTCCATTGGTCTTCCTCTCTTATTCCCCCATAAGCTTTTGTAGCTTTGGTGGAATTTGAGAGAGAACGATTTGAACACCTTTGTGTTGTTCTTGGCATTTGCATTTGGTGCATCGGTTTGTGTTCTCCTCGGAGGATTTGGTTTGAGTTACCCATTGGAGCTTGTCCCTCTTGGGTTCTTGGAACCCTAGACGGTTTTGTGGCCTTGGTGGCATTGTGGACTTGGTGGCATTTGTTGGGAGCCTCCAATTAATTTGTGGAGAAGTGTGCCCCAACCTTGTGAGAGGTTTCGGTTGCCACCGACAAGTGCACCGATAGTGGAAGCGTGCATCGATTCCATTGGGGTGAGATTCACCGGAGAATAAGGGAGGCCTTTTGTGGCGTTGGTGGTTTGATACCACCCCCTCCTCAAACGAGACGTACTCCATGTTGGGAGGAACTCGGTAAAATATCGTTGTCCCCGCGTGCCTCGGTTATATCTATACCCGAGCTCTTTACTTATGCACTTTACATTGTGATAGACTTCGTGCTTGAAGTAATATATATCGCTATCACTTTGTTGCTTGTATTGCTTAGCATAAGTTGTTGGTGCACATAGGTGAACCTTAGTTGTTCTAGGTTGTGCTTAACAAAGTAAACACTAGTTTTATTCCACCTTTGTTGCGCCACTCTAGGAAAAGTTTTAATCGCCTTTCACCCCCCTCTAGGCGACATCCGTATCCTTTCACAAGTGGTTCGTCTCCAGTAGCTAGTCGCAGGCGGTCGACACCGGAGTCTCATCGCTGGTGGAGAAGACGATGAACTTGATTGCTTTTCTTTTCTATCTCCATGGTATTTTTTGATAGTTTGTAGGACTACTTTTTAGATTTTCCTTTCTTGGGTCATGTTTGTAAAATGTACCCACCGCTTTATATTTAATGCGGCACACCTGGGTCTTTATAGACCCCTTCCCCTTGCAAAAAAAACATAAAATTCTTCTAAGAGCATCTCCACCGGTGTCCCAAACCCAGCCACCAAACGAGCTTGGTGGTGGAGGCCAAAAAATGGCCCATGCTAGAGGCCCCAATCGGTGCCTACAAATTGGGTCGCCCTCCAATATGTCTGTCACCCCCCTGCCGCCACCGACAACTAGGGGTTGGGGCTGCCAGCAATGTGTGCCATGCTGGAAAGCCATCGTCGGGTCCCCTTGCTACCCACACAAGACAATCCTAATCCCCTCTCTCCACCTCACCATCGCCACCGTCAGCCATTCTTCTACCCACAGCTGGTCAATCACCCACTAATGGCAACAACTCCGCGTGTACCAACTTGTTGGGACTCTAAGTGCAGAGTGTTGTAGCAAGCATCGTTTCTCCACAAGGGTGACTCAAGGGTTTATATCGAGCTGTCGGGAATTGGCAAAGAGTATCTTTTTCTTCTCCTCTCAAGCAATCTATAAAACAATTTTTTGCCTTGTATACCCAACTCCATCGTGTGGTTGTCAAGCACAAGGTTTCATATTAGTAATATCAAATAATAATAAAATTAAAGTAAAACAGTAGTAAAATATGCAAGTAAAGTAAATGCAATAATAAAAGGTCTTTTTGTGTTTTGCTTGTGTTTGTAAGAAAGAAAGTATTTTTGTGTTTTTAATTTATTAAATTGTAGAAAAGGTAAATGATAGTAGTAGTCTTGGAATGTTGTTTCTTATGATAAAAGTTGGACCAGGGTTCATGGTTTCACTTGTCTATTCTCTTTTAAGTTGTAGTGGACATAAAATAATTCATCATCAATGTAATATTGGTGGAACTTCACTATGTGTTTGATAAGCATTCGTATGGGCATCACGTCCTAACATAGAGATGATGCAACATATATCTCTTATACTCCTCTAGAAAGGGAAAGGTCTAAGAAATATAGAATTAAGAATTAACAGAGCATAGCCTTAAGTACTTTGACATGATGTTTGAATACCAAATATGCTACCTTGACCAAACAAGATTATCAAGCTATGCAATATAATTGTAACACATGAATTCACTTAATCTCTAGTAAGGTAGCAAAATAAAGGTAAAAACCATAGTAGATCTTGAATTTGTTATCACTATTCAATCACCATCACAATGTTACTCCATCTAATACACACTTCCCCCCACACGCTCTTGCATACAAGTTGGATAAAGACAAGCATTAAGAATGGGGGTACAACATATGAATTTGTCAATACAACTTACACATAGATAGGTTTCAATCTCATATATCAAATCATAGAATAAAGATCCACCATATAGTAATTACATATATGACCATAATTATGTTCGGCAACTCATATGGTACTAGATCTATGAAGAACAAGAATGTGTGTGTGTGAGAGAGAGAGATCAAGCTACTTCCACAAACCCATAGTACATAGGTGGACTGCTCTCTCTTCATCATGGTGATGAAACTAGATATGTTGGAGAAAGTAGAGATCCCTCTAGCGGTGGCTCCGGTAAAGTTTTATACTCCAATCATCGTTGTTCTGACTACTTTTTGGTGCTTCTGTGTTTCTGCGGTGCTCTCCTCAAGGATGCTCTGGGGGACCCTTTTTATAGCAGTTTTTAGGTCAAACCAAGTCGGTGGGCGAAAGATTGAAGTGAATCGGACGACCGAGGGCCAAAAGAGGTGTGATGTCCCCTGAAATAGGGTAGGCCGCGCCACCTACCCTCTTTCGGACCTTCAGGCCTTTCTCGTGAGGTCCAAGCACTTCAGATCATTGTCTTCCTAAAATATTGGCTTTCAGTGAATCTTAGCTCTATTGGATTTTGTTTAGCTCCCTGAAAGATCAAAATACACAAAACATGATTTCCTACCCTACAGAGTTATAACCAAAATAAAAGAAATCATTGGTAAATCCCAAAAGTCTCTACTATCTTATTATAATATTATATAAAATAAAAATAACTTCAAGGTTCTGTTTTCCGCCAAACTCCATGGTGACGGCTCTATTGATGTAGAACCTGTTGGGAACCCCAAGAGCAAGGTATGATGAGCACAGCAGCAAGTTTTCCCTCAGTTGTGAAACCAAGGTTATCAAACCAGTAGGAGAAAGGATACAACTTCCAAGGTGTTGCTAGCAATGTGGAACTTGCACAACACAACCAAAATACTTCGCCCCAACTTACAGTGAGGTTGTCAAGCTCACTGGTTTTGCTGAAAACAAAGGATTAAACGTATAGTGTGGAAGATAATAATTGCTTGAAAGTAAATAGTAAACATTAGATGGTATATCAATGGTAAGGAATGGACCAGGGTCCACAGTTCACTAGAGGTGTTCTCCATAAGATAGATAACATATTGGGTGAACAAATTACAGTTGGGCAATTGACAGATAGAGAATGCATATCCATGCATTTACATGGCATGATGATCACTATGAGATTTATTTGGGCATTACAACATAATACATAGACCGCAATCCAACTGCATCTATGACTAATAATCCACCTCCGGGATATCATCCGAACAACCCATGGGTATTAAGTTGCAAGCAACAGATAATTGCATTAAGCAAGATGTGTAAAGTAAACAATACAATTTCCGTTGGACAAAGGATTGTTGTTTTCTCCCTAGTAGAAACAGCACATCTACAACCTTAGAGGTTTCTACCACTCCCCAGTTTACTAGAGGCATGAACCTACTATCGAGCATAAATACTCCCTCTTGAAGTCACAAGAAAATACTTGGCCAGAGTAACTACTAGCAATAGAGAGCATGCAAGATCACAAATAACATAGACATGATAGAATCAATAATCAATCTTGACATAGTACTCAATATCCATCGGATTCCAACAAACACAACATGTAGGATTATAGATAGATGATCTTGATCATGATGGGCAACTCACAAGATCTAAACATGGTAGCACAAAGAGGAGAAACAACCATCTAGCTACTGCTATGGACCCATAGTCCAAGGATGAACTACTCACACATCACTCGGGAGGCTGGCATGGTGATGAAGAAGGCCTCCGGGATGATCTCCCCTCTCCGGCAGGGTGCTGGGAAGAGCTTCAGATCCCTCCTGATCTAGGGATGATGGTGGCGGTGGCTACGGACTTTTTCGTGGAATTGTGATCGGGTGTTTAGGGTTTCTGCCTCGCGAGGTTTCTATAGGCGAAGGGGCAAGGTCGATGGAGGCCCGAGGGGCCCATGCCATAGGGTGGCACGGCCTAGGATGGATCCGCACGACCCCCTGGTGTGGATGCCTCGTGGCGCTTCTTTGTCTCTCCTTTGGACTCCGTGTAGTGTCTAGAAAAATAGGAACTTTGGCTTTGGTTTCGTCCAATTCCGAGAATATTTCTCCACTAGCTTTTCTGAAACCAAAAATAGCAGAAAACATAAAATGGCACTATGGCATCTTGTTAATAGGTTAGTTCCATAAAATGAATAAAAATGCCTCAAAGTGTAGACAAAACATAAGATAGTTCGTACAAAACAAGCATGGAGCATCAAAAATTATAGATATGTTTACGACATATCAAGCATCCCCAAGCTTAACTCCTGCTCGTCCTCGAGTAGGTAACTGATAAAAATAATAATTTTTGAGGTGACATACACCATCACAACCTTTATCAAGGTATTATAAAGCATTGATAGCTGGGATCAAAGTACTCTAACATAAGCATGAAAGATATATTTCTAACAATAAGACATAGCAAATATATTGCAACATGAAAGGTTACACAAACAAAGTTCATGAACAACAATGCATTGAAATACATTTGTTTGTTTCACATATAGAAAACATCAAGAGTGGTATTCATCTTGTCCTTCATGGAATAGCAAAACATAAATGCATAGGACACCTTCAAAGTTCATAAGGGTGACTAGATACAAATAATTCAAGAACAAGCAATACCATAATTATGAATCAATCAACAAGTTTTGGGACAACGCACATTAAACTCAAAATGACAACTATGCTCTCTTAATTGGTGCATAAAGATAGAAGCTGGAGACTCAACAAAAAGTAAAAAAAGAAAGGCCCTTCACAGAGGGAAGTAGGGATTTCAAGTTTCATAAAGAGCTTCCAAAAATTATGGTACTTAATAGCTTTGAGCTCTCATTGCCCCTATCATAAGCATCTTGAAGTGATTAAGGTTAAAGTTAGGGCAAATATGAATTGTATGCTTGAAAAATTATAAGTTGAGAATCTCACGCCCCTTGAGTACGAGTACCGAACCTCATGCTACTCAACTTTGGTCACAAGCAAGTTCTTGTCATTGTAAGCATATGTGTATCATAGAGAACCACCAACGAGGTACCCCTTGCCCCATGACACAGGAGCTATCCCATATCAAAATGACAAGGCAACAGACAGTGAGCATCTCAGCGATCTTTTTATTTGCTATTTTCATAGGTTTTTATTGAGGATGCTTCATAGAATGCCACAATGGTTTCACTGTAAGTTTCCACCATGATTAGGCATGGCTTAGGCTAGCCGCCCAGGCGTTTCTCTAACACATATACAAAGACCATGGACTTACAAGTTCCCATCTTATTTCACACTGTCGGGATCCATAAACAAAAGAACATGATATCAACTAAATAGAATAAGTGCAATATTGAAAGCGTTCCCCATGACAGCATGGTTCTGCTAATTCACAACTTACAACTTGCAAGCATAAAAGCATATAAGATAATCACAATGGTTCAATTTTATTAAGTGCAAGAAATAAATTGTGCCTTCAAGTTCGTGAGAGCTTTAATCACTAATTTTTACATAACAAAAAATTAATTTGGAAGATAAACAAACACATGAATATACTTGGAACGGTGTAACACACCATGTATAGGAATTTATAGTGGAATCTTTGGAATAACTTGGTTTCTTGGGAGTTGGATGCACGAGTAGAACTCATACTCAGTACAGGTGGATGATAGCAAAAGACCGGGAGTGACCAACTAAGAGAGCCATAATGGCCATAATCATGCAGAGCGACAAAACATTATTAATCAAAGCATAAAGTGATATCACAATTCAAAAACTAAATGATCATAGAGGCTAAGGTGTCTGGTTCATATTCATAACATGGTGTAAGCATGCGCCCAAGTCAACCCAAATAAAGCATCAAAGGAGAATACCACAATATTATGTTTTTGTATGCTAAAACAATGCATGATTCTTTAATGACACATAAAGCAATCTCAATTGTTTGAAACAAGTCATGCTACAACAATAATCACTAAGAATATGGTCAAAGCAATATCTAACATGACATGATAAAGTCTAAGTCACAATCAAAACAAGCTTCTTTTTGTACCACCATAAGCATGAAACATTCTACTCTTTTCCAACACCAATCAACTTATTTGAAACAACTCACAAAGATAATAATCAATAAAGACCAGTGAGCTTGTCTCACAAATCTACAAAGAATAACTAAAAATTTCTAACCAAAAAGCATAAGAAAACTAAAGCTAAACGCAGTGCTAGCAAAAGTGAACACTCACGGAATAATAAGAGTGAAAACTAGAGTGTTCCAGGCAACGGAGAACTAGGTGTGACTTCTCCAAAATAGGTGTGTTGGAGTCCAACCAACTTATTGCAGCAAACAAAGCAAAAGAAAACTAAAAACAAAAACAAAGACGCTCCAAGAACAACACATAGCGCATGGAGCAATAAAAATATAGTATCTTGAAAGAAGACATGAGGTACTTTGTTGATGAAGAGGGGCATGCCTTGGGCATCCACAAGCTTTGACGCTTGTACTTATTGAATATTTCTTGGGGTGACACAGGTGGCATCCCCAAGCTTGAGCTTTTGTCCATACTTCATCTCATCACATCTTCTCTCCCTACACTCTAAAACTTCCTTCATACAAAACTTCACACAATCTTCATTAGCAACATTAGTGTATGCAAGATAATAAGCCTTTAGGTTCAGTTTCAACTCAAGGAAATCATCCATTAAAACATAAGCTACTGTAGCAACTCCTTTTAAAAGCTCAAATGATCAAAGAGAACTGAAAAACAAACCGATTAAGAGGCAAATGCAAATAATGGCAGAAATCTGTCAAAACATACCAACAGGTAAAGACCGATTTTTTCGAAATTGAATACCAAATATGCTACCTTGACCAAACAAGATTATCAAGCTATGCAATATAATTGTAACACATGAATTCACTTAATCTCTAGTAAGGTAGCAAAATAAAGGTAAAAACCATAGTAGATCTTGAATTTGTTATCACTATTCAATCACCATCACAATGTTACTCCATCTAATACACACTTCCCCCCACACGCTCTTGCATACAAGTTGGATAAAGACAAGCATTAAGAATGGGGGTACAACATATGAATTTGTCAATACAACTTACACATAGATAGGTTTCAATCTCATATATCAAATCATAGAATAAAGATCCACCATATAGTAATTACATATATGACCATAATTATGTTCGGCAACTCATATGGTACTAGATCTATGAAGAACAAGAATGTGTGTGTGTGAGAGAGAGAGATCAAGCTACTTCCACAAACCCATAGTACATAGGTGGACTGCTCTCTCTTCATCATGGTGATGAAACTAGATATGTTGGAGAAAGTAGAGATCCCTCTAGCGGTGGCTCCGGTAAAGTTTTATACTCCAATCATCGTTGTTCTGACTACTTTTTGGTGCTTCTGTGTTTCTGCGGTGCTCTCCTCAAGGATGCTCTGGGGGACCCTTTTTATAGCAGTTTTTAGGTCAAACCAAGTGGGGTGAAAGATTGAAGTGAATCGGACCGAGGGCCAAAAGAGGTGTGATGTCCCCTAAATAGGGTAGCGCCACCTACCCTCTTTCGGACCTTCAGGCCTTTCTCGTGAGGTCCAAGCACTTCAGATCATTGTCTTCCTAAAATATTGGCTTTCAGTGAATCTTAGCTCTATTGGATTTTGTTTAGCTCCCTGAAAGATCAAAATACACAAAACATGATTTCCTACCCTACAGAGTTATAACCAAAATAAAAGAAATCATTGGTAAATCCCAAAAGTCTCTACTATCTTATTATAATATTATATAAAATAAAAATAACTTCAAGGTTCTGTTGTCCGCCAAACTCCATGGTGACGGCTCTATTGATGTAGAACCTGTTGGGAACCCCAAGAGCAAGGTATGATGAGCACAGCAGCAAGTTTTCCCTCAGTTGTGAAACCAAGGTTATCAAACCAGTAGGAGAAAGGATACAACTTCCAAGGTGTTGCTAGCAATGTGGAACTTGCACAACACAACCAAAATACTTACTTCCAACTTACGGTGAGGTTGTCAAGCTCACTGGTTTTGCTGAAAACAAAGGATTAAACGATAGTGTGGAAGATAATAATTGCTTGAAAGTAAATAGTAAACATTAGATGGTATATCAATGGTAAGGAATGGACCAGGTCCAGTTCACTAGAGGTGTTCTCCATAAGATAGATAACATATTGGGTGAACAAATTACAGTTGGGCAATTGATGATAGAGAATGCATATCCATGCATTTACATGGCATGATGATCACTATGAGATTTATTTGGGCATTACAACATAATACATAGACCAATCCAACTGCATCTATGACTAATAATCCACCTCCGGGATATCATCCGAACAACCCATGGGTATTAAGTTGCAAGCAACAGATAATTGCATTAAGCAAGATGTGTAAAGTAAACAATACAATTTCCGTTGGACAAAGGATTGTTGTTTTCTCCCTAGTAGAAACACATCTACAACCTTAGAGGTTTCTACCACTCCCATTTACTAGAGGCATGAACCTACTATCGAGCATAAATACTCCCTCTTGAAGTCACAAGAAAATACTTGGCCAGAGTAACTACTAGCAATAGAGAGCATGCAAGATCACAAATAACATAGACATGATAGAATCAATAATCAATCTTGACATAGTACTCAATATCCATCGGATTCCAACAAACACAACATGTAGGATTATAGATAGATGATCTTGATCATGATGGGCAACTCACAAGATCTAAACATGGTAGCACAAAGAGGAGAAACAACCATCTAGCTACTGCTATGGACCCATAGTCCAAGGATGAACTACTCACACATCACTCGGGAGGCTGGCATGGTGATGAAGAAGGCCTCCGGGATGATCTCCCCTCTCCGGCAGGGTGCTGGGAAGAGCTTCAGATCCCTCCTGATCTAGGGATGATGGTGGCGGTGGCTACGGACTTTTTCGTGGAATTGTGATCGGGTGTTTAGGGTTTCTGCCTCGCGAGGTTTCTATAGGCGAAGGGGCAAGGTCGATGGAGGCCCGAGGGGCCCATGCCATAGGGTGGCACGGCCTAGGATGGATCCGCACGACCCCCTGGTGTGGATGCCTCGTGGCGCTTCTTTGTCTCTCCTTTGGACTCCGTGTAGTGTCTAGAAAAATAGGAACTTTGGCTTTGGTTTCGTCCAATTCCGAGAATATTTCTCCACTAGCTTTTCTGAAACCAAAAATAGCAGAAAACATAAAATGGCACTATGGCATCTTGTTAATAGGTTAGTTCCATAAAATGAATAAAAATGCCTCAAAGTGTAGACAAAACATAAGATAGTTCGTACAAAACAAGCATGGAGCATCAAAAATTATAGATATGTTTACGACATATCAAGCATCCCCAAGCTTAACTCCTGCTCGTCCTCGAGTAGGTAACTGATAAAAATAATAATTTTTGAGGTGACATACACCATCACAACCTTTATCAAGGTATTATAAAGCATTGATAGCTGGGATCAAAGTACTCTAACATAAGCATGAAAGATATATTTCTAACAATAAGACATAGCAAATATATTGCAACATGAAAGGTTACACAAACAAAGTTCATGAACAACAATGCATTGAAATACATTTGTTTGTTTCACATATAGAAAACATCAAGAGTGGTATTCATCTTGTCCTTCATGGAATAGCAAAACATAAATGCATAGGACACCTTCAAAGTTCATAAGGGTGACTAGATACAAATAATTCAAGAACAAGCAATACCATAATTATGAATCAATCAACAAGTTTTGGGACAACGCACATTAAACTCAAAATGACAACTATGCTCTCTTAATTGGTGCATAAAGATAGAAGCTGGAGACTCAACAAAAAGTAAAAAAAGAAAGGCCCTTCACAGAGGGAAGTAGGGATTTCAAGTTTCATAAAGAGCTTCCAAAAATTATGGTACTTAATAGCTTTGAGCTCTCATTGCCCCTATCATAAGCATCTTGAAGTGATTAAGGTTAAAGTTAGGGCAAATATGAATTGTATGCTTGAAAAATTATAAGTTGAGAATCTCACGCCCCTTGAGTACGAGTACCGAACCTCATGCTACTCAACTTTGGTCACAAGCAAGTTCTTGTCATTGTAAGCATATGTGTATCATAGAGAACCACCAACGAGGTACCCCTTGCCCCATGACACAGGAGCTATCCCATATCAAAATGACAAGGCAACAGACAGTGAGCATCTCAGCGATCTTTTTATTTGCTATTTTCATAGGTTTTTATTGAGGATGCTTCATAGAATGCCACAATGGTTTCACTGTAAGTTTCCACCATGATTAGGCATGGCTTAGGCTAGCCGCCCAG
The DNA here is from genome assembly GCA_023614405.1 of Avena insularis. Taxonomy (NCBI): domain Eukaryota; kingdom Viridiplantae; phylum Streptophyta; class Magnoliopsida; order Poales; family Poaceae; genus Avena; species Avena insularis. Next base: position 21,168,901 of record CM042693.1, read on the forward strand.
GCGTTTCTCTAACACATATACAAAGACCATGGACTTACAAGTTCCCATCTTATTTCACACTGTCGGGATCCATAAACAAAAGAACATGATATCAACTAAATAGAATAAGTGCAATATTGAAAGCGTTCCCCATGACAGCATGGTTCTGCTAATTCACAACTTACAACTTGCAAGCATAAAAGCATATAAGATAATCACAATGGTTCAATTTTATTAAGTGCAAGAAATAAATTGTGCCTTCAAGTTCGTGAGAGCTTTAATCACTAATTTTTACATAACAAAAAATTAATTTGGAAGATAAACAAACACATGAATATACTTGGAACGGTGTAACACACCATGTATAGGAATTTATAGTGGAATCTTTGGAATAACTTGGTTTCTTGGGAGTTGGATGCACGAGTAGAACTCATACTCAGTACAGGTGGATGATAGCAAAAGACCGGGAGTGACCAACTAAGAGAGCCATAATGGCCATAATCATGCAGAGCGACAAAACATTATTAATCAAAGCATAAAGTGATATCACAATTCAAAAACTAAATGATCATAGAGGCTAAGGTGTCTGGTTCATATTCATAACATGGTGTAAGCATGCGCCCAAGTCAACCCAAATAAAGCATCAAAGGAGAATACCACAATATTATGTTTTTGTATGCTAAAACAATGCATGATTCTTTAATGACACATAAAGCAATCTCAATTGTTTGAAACAAGTCACGCTACAACAATAATCACTAAGAATATGGTCAAAGCAATATCTAACATGACATGATAAAGTCTAAGTCACAATCAAAACAAGCTTCTTTTTGTACCACCATAAGCATGAAACATTCTACTCTTTTCCAACACCAATCAACTTATTTGAAACAACTCACAAAGATAATAATCAATAAAGACCAGTGAGCTTGTCTCACAAATCTACAAAGAATAACTAAAAATTTCTAACCAAAAAGCATAAGAAAACTAAAGCTAAACGCAGTGCTAGCAAAAGTGAACACTCACGGAATAATAAGAGTGAAAACTAGAGTGTTCCAGGCAACGGAGAACTAGGTGTGACTTCTCCAAAATAGGTGTGTTGGAGTCCAACCAACTTATTGCAGCAAACAAAGCAAAAGAAAACTAAAAACAAAAACAAAGACGCTCCAAGAACAACACATAGCGCATGGAGCAATAAAAATATAGTATCTTGAAAGAAGACATGAGGTACTTTGTTGATGAAGAGGGGCATGCCTTGGGCATCCACAAGCTTTGACGCTTGTACTTATTGAATATTTCTTGGGGTGACACAGGTGGCATCCCCAAGCTTGAGCTTTTGTCCATACTTCATCTCATCACATCTTCTCTCCCTACACTCTAAAACTTCCTTCATACAAAACTTCACACAATCTTCATTAGCAACATTAGTGTATGCAAGATAATAAGCCTTTAGGTTCAGTTTCAACTCAAGGAAATCATCCATTAAAACATAAGCTACTGTAGCAACTCCTTTTAAAAGCTCAAATGATCAAAGAGAACTGAAAAACAAACCGATTAAGAGGCAAATGCAAATAATGGCAGAAATCTGTCAAAACATACCAACAGGTAAAGACCGATTTTTTCGAAAATCTTCTGTTGCTCAAATCGAAAGGTGCAAAACTAATGAAAGTTGGGTAAATACCAGGGGCATGCACACAAAACTTTCAGATCAGTACGATGTTCTGGGATTTTTCATGATTTTTTACAGCGAAGCACAGATATCTGTTTCGGGACAACAACTTCCCCAAATCTTACTTTCCTCTCATTAGAGGCTATTATTGGCACAAAAACCAAACAAAAAGGATAAGGAGAGGTTATTACAGAGGCAATAACTTCCAAGACTGTCACATCCCAAGATTTTCCAAATCTTGTAATGTGAAAAATAAATAAACAAAATAAAAAATTTGTTCAAAATCAGGGTGAAAAGAAACTTTGTTTCTAAATGGAAACTTAAAATCCCATCTTGAACAAACTTCAATTAAAGTTTGAATTCAACAAAATCCAAATAAAGAGAAATGCATTCCTCAATGAATGTATCTGGAAATTAAACACTTGGAAAATAAATCCAAACCCTAAACCCTAATGGAATAAAATCATTTCCAAGAATCTCCAAGCCTATGGATTTGATCCATATAAAAATTTGTCAACAAACATTTACAAATGATCAAGAATGACAAATAAAAATATTATAAAACCATATGAATTGGTTTCACTTAATTTGGAGCCATAGATAAAATCTTATGAATTTAATAAGATAAAGGAATTAAATTTCCAAAGCTAATAAAGAACCTATCTATAAATCCAAACCAATTGGTGAGCAAATAATACTAAAGACATTTAAAAGGATAAACAAATATTAAACAAAATTTTATAAATTGGAATCACCAAGTTTTGATCTATAAATAAAAAGATATGGATTTTAAAAGTTGAAGAAAGAAATATTAAATAAAGAAAATTTGAAAGACCAAATAAATCTTGGCCTAATCTATAAGCAAATGGAATGAATATAATCCAAATCCAAATAAAATAAAAGGATAAGGAATTTCCAAAATAAAATAAAATGGCATTAACCATACTATCCCTATCTTAATAAAGACAAATCTCTAATAAGAATGATCTTTTAAATCATGAGAAAATGATATTTGGAATTTACCCAAGTGGAATAAAAGTTGTTTAATTAACTTAAATAAAATAAATCTTCCAAATAAAATTTAGGGAATTAAAACCATATTAAAACTCCATTGAAATCAAAACAAATACCCAATTTTAAATGATTAATAAATCATATTAAATTATTCCAAATAATTCAAGATGAATTATTTGACACCCAAATAATCAAATAAAAACCTACTGAAAAGATTTGGAAGGTTTTTGGAAAAATCAAATGGTGTTTTGAAAATATTATTAAATCTTATTTGGCTTAAAACTAGGGCCTTTTTGAATAATTAAAAAGACCCAAAAAGGAATAAAATTTTATTCCAAAATTAACATCAGAATGTGCTACTAATCAGTGTTTAAAGCTACACAAAATTTGACAAAAGTTTGTTTTCAAATGGGTGCTTGAATTGAGTAAATAAAATCAAACCAGAATTAAAGAAAAGGAAAAGAGAAAACAAACAGAACAAAAAAAAGTGAAAGGAAGCAACCCAGCTTCTTCGTGCCCAACAGCCCACCTCTACCTCTCACCCGAACGAATCGTTTTTCACCGAGAAAGAAACCCGCAGAGACGCTGACGACCAGGCCCCACTCCCCATGCCTCTCCTCGCTGACGTCGGACCCCACTGCCACCTCACCATCTTCTCCACCCACGCGAAGACCGCGCCCTCCCCGGCCGTTTCCTGCCGTTAACTCCTCGGAGTAAATTATCGGTAAATGCTCGACGTTTAATCCTCGCGACCACGCTAGTTAAATCACCTCCCTCTCCTCTTCCTTTCCCCTCAAACCCCGCTGCCAGTGAGCCACCAGGCTGCCCCTAATTCACTTTGCTTTGCCGCTGCTCCGACGAGCTTCACGAGCGAATTCCGGCAGCCCCGCATCGCCCCTTGCCTCCTCGACCAAGCTCACATACTCCCCACCTCCTGGCGCACCTCCCAGTGTCGCCCGCTTGGCCGTGCGTGCCCTGTAGCGTTGGCAACCTCGACGAATAGAGCTCCTCTGCCGTCTGCCTCCACTCCGGCGACACCCCCTGGTAACTTCTGACCGCCCCATCCCCTCTGACCGATGCTCACGTACTCGCCTATCCCGTACGCATCTAACTGCATGGTTGTTTGGTCTGGCGTGACCCGTACCTTCGCCTCCGATGACGAACAGAGGAGCCCGATGCCAGGAGCATCTCCGACGAGCAATTGTTGACCACCTCGTGCGCCCCTTCGCCAGCAAGGACCGCCTTGAGCTTCCCCACGTCACTGCGATCACTGTGAGCCATCCCTCTTCCATTTTCGCTTCCTGCATTGCCAGCTCCGCCGCTAGCCGAGCGTCGCCGTCGCGTGCTGCCGTTGAGCGCCGCCAGAGTTTGGTCAGGTCGTCTCCAGCCGTTAGATGCAGATCGTAAGGATGCGATAGAATCACTTAACACCGAAAGGGTATGCAATCTGTGTCACTCGATCTAACTTAGATCTGACGCCTCACAGCGACCGGTCCGTGCGAAACGGTACGCACGAATAGGAAAGCGCCACGTGGCTCTGCTCGTTTGAATTAAAACAGATTTGATCTATTAGAAGCTAGATTTTGTAAAATCTATAACTTTTAATCTACACGTCCAAATTTTGCAAACTTTATATCAATGGATTCAGAAAAATAAGCCCTAGCCAACCATACACTTTGTTTAGTAAAAAGCTTCTGTTAAATTGTTTGTTTTTACAGAAACTTGTGTATGCATGTTTAGGATATAAAATTTATTCCAAAATGTTTTTGAGGATAAAATCTTTGGCAAATGGTGTGTTTTCAACCTACTGACCATAGGAATCAAATTGTGGTTTCAAAAATGTATTTGGTGAAACAAAAGAATAAACTTTGGATTTAAACCATTTCTAGTCAAATAAAAATATGGTTTGATTATTAAAAATAGTTTTGGAAGAAAACCTTTAAGAAATGTTTTGGAAATAAACTCTCTGACCCTAAACACAAGATTTATGGTTTGAAAACATATTTTGTTAAACCTATAGAAGGATGCCTTATTAAAAGCATTTCTTCACCACATAAAATAATGACTTGATCTAAAAATAGTTTATGAAGTAAAATCTTATAGAAATGATTTTACCACTTTATAAAATGACCATTAGGTGTTTACAAATGTTTATGAACCATTAGAAACCACTTTTACAAATAAAACAATCTCTTGCATGCTTGCATGCATTGTTTTGTTTCTATAATTTTATGTGATGAATTGCTTGAATGGTAGATTGAATTATTGTTTGCTTGATTGAATTGTAGTGATTGAAGTGAGTGAACATTGCAAAGATCAAGGAGTGAACTTATACTCTCTACCAAAAAGGCAAATGATGCTTCATACTTTTGTCCCATTATTTTCACTATGCATTAGTGATATTTCTAAGTAGGACTTATATGAAATTTTGCTAAGTATAAACCATGCTATGGGAAATCCTAGTAGATGAAACCTTAGTAGAAATTTCATAAGTTAAGAATTCCTACTACAATCATGCTTATCTTAGCTAGTAGAAAACAAGGGTGGACTTTATATTCATGCTATGGAAAAATTTCTAAGTCTGAGGACTTGTGTTTTTGTTTAATAAAACAACTAAGTGAATGAATCACCTGGGTGGAATGGAAGGAATGGTTTGTGTTGAGTGGTCATGCAAGTCCAGTATGCTGGGGGAAACTTGGGCATCACCAAGTCCAGCATGCTGGGGAAAAACTTGGTGTCTCACTTGTGGATGGCCACCCAGGAACAAAGAGATTTGAGATGTCAAATGTTGAGAAGCTTCAAGTGCAGCCACTTGGCATTATGGGCTCTGCTTGGATCATATAGGTTGCAATAACTTAGCCAAATGGACAGTTGGTGGTAGGGGTTTGATAGGTTGGAACGCGTCCATTCTGGTCTAAGGGAAGGCTTCTGAAAGATCTTGTCTTGGGAAACCAAGTCTTGTGGGGAAAGTGCACCACCTCTGCAGAGTGTAAAATCTAAGTACTTAGCCATGTCCCTGGCAAAGGACAATTTGAGCATCAAGACATGGAAGCTATCAAGAATCTCATCATCCAAATTTCTAAGTTAAAAACTTGTGGTTGAACAAGGGTTTAAGGTTCACCAATTTCTATTGGTGGTTCCTTGGGTGATTTTGTCAAAGCAAAAACTTAGTGTTTTCAAATGATAAGGAAGAATCTATTTTGAGCAATGCAAGCCTAAGCTCCACTTAGCCAAATGCATATAGATGATAGACTCCACTATACTACCATAGTATCACTTGCCAATACAAATCAAATGTATTGACCCTTGTGGCTGTAACTTGTTATGTTGTAGGTTTGATTGATATTAGTGAAGTTTAATGATTAGGATTACAAGTCTGCAACCAACATGTCTGCCTGTGGCACTTTGAAGATGAAGGACCCCATGCTATTGTTATATTCTGCTGTATTGTAATGAGATAGCCAAATGAGCTATGTAAGATGTAATAAATTATGTTATTCCTGGTTATAAAGTTGTATTATGACCTTTGTTTCTTGATATTACATCTTAACTGTGGATGCTAGCTATTGATCCAGGGACTAGCATTGTAAACACATGGATCTCTACCTTATTAAAGGTTGGGAACCTTACAAAGACTCAACAAAATAAAAACTTACTGAAATAAAAAAATGGGTTATCTCCCAAGAGTGCTTTTCTTTAACGCCTTTCAGCTAGGCATAGAAAGGAAGAATCAAGTATTTTCGAATGAAGAAGCATCAAGATCAATACCAGAAATATCTTCAACAAGGCAAGGTATCTTATCCAAATAAGTTCTAGAGGTTCCTCTCTCAATACTCTTGGGTTCACTATTTTCATTAAACGGGTTTTCAGGAACAATCCAGTCAAAATTCTTTTCCAAAACTTCATGCACTCCTACAAGTTTAAGAGGTATTGGTATTTTAATTTCCTCCCCATTTTTAGGTTTGGTTTTGTCCAACTTTTCTAGTGTACCAATAACATCCACACATGATCCTAGCATATTAAAACGATTAAAGACCTTTCTAGATTCTATAGAAACATCATTAAATTCTTTAAGCAAAGTTTCTAGGATAAAATCTCTCTTTTCAGTGTCTGTAATATCATTAAGTTTAAGAAACATTACCTGCATCATGGGGTTAAGGTTAACAAACCTAGCCTCCAACATGTGAACTAAATAAGCCGCAGCGGTTTCATAATTTGGAGCATGTTTTGCTAAGGATCTATCCTTAATATCTTTATGCTTACTAACATGATTAAAGAATTCTTCAATATTATCTTTCCCAATTATAGAACCACTACCTATTGATAGGTCTTTCAAGGTGAACTTAGGGATTAACATAATGAGCTAAGAACAAGGTAACAAAATAACAACTAAAGAAGGAACTATTTTTTTGTGTTTTTTATAAAAAGAAGAAAACCAAACAAAGCTAAAGAAACAAAGTAAAGAAATTGGTAGTGAGAGACTCCCCTTGCAGAAATCTTCTTCCTCCAGAAAAGCTTTTTGAGGGGGAGGAACAGATTGAAGCTGTCATGTATCTCCCTGGCAACGGCGCCAAAAAAGCTTGATGACGGCTCTATTGATGTAGAACCTGTTGGGAACCCCAAGATCAAGGTATGATGAACACAGCAACAAGTTTTACCTCAGTTGTGAAACCAAGGTTATCAAACCAGTAGGAGAAAGGAAACAACTTCCAAGGTGTATCTAGCAACGTGGAACCTACACAACACAACCAAAATACTTTGTCCCAACTTATAGTGAGGTTGTCAAGCTCACTGGTTTTGCTAAAAACAAATGATTAAACATATAGTGTGGAAGATAGTAATTGCTTGAAAGTAAATAGTAAACAGTAGATGGTATATCAATGGGAAGGAATGGACCAGGGTCCACAGTTCACTAGAGGTGTTCTCCATAAGATAGATAACATGTTGGGTGAACTAATTACAATTGGGCAATTGACAGATAGAGAATGCATAACAATGCATGTACATGGCATGATGATCACGATGAGATTTATTTGGGCATTACAACATAATACATAGACCGTAATCCAACTGCATATATGACTAATAATCCACCTTTGGGATATCATCCGAACAACCCTCGGGTATTAAGTTGCAAGCAGCAGATAATTGCATTAAGTAAGGTGTGTAAAGTAAACAATACAATTGCCCTTGGACAAAGGATTGTTGTTTTCTCCCTAGTAGCAACAACATATCTACAACCTTAGAGGTTTCTGCCACTCCCCTAGATTACTAGAGTCATGAACCTACTATTGAGCATGAATACTCCCTCTTGGAGTCACAAGCAAATATTTGGCCAGAGTAACTACTAGCAACAGAGAGTATGAGTATGCAAGTGATGACCCACAAGTATAGGGGATCGCAATAGTCTTCGAGGGTAGTATTACCCAATTTATTGATTCGACACAAGGGGAGACAAAGAATACTTATAAGCCTTAACAACTTAGTTGTCAATTTAGCTGCACCTGGAAATAATCTTGCTCATAGAAGTTTATCAGTAGCAATAGTTTGTAGTAGCAATAGCAAAGCAACAACGGCAGTAAAACAAGAGCAATAGTAACAGTAGTAGCAAATAGTAGGATATGAGCGTGGTAGGCATAGGGGTGGATGGACGGGCATTGCATGGACAAGTCTAAACAAGTAACTTCCAGATCTAGGGCAATTGCAGATAAATAAGATAAAGCATCCAAGTACTAAACAATCATAGCCATGTGCTCCATATATAGTCATACGATGATCGCAATGAGAACTTGCACAACATCTTTTGTCCTGCTAGCCCGTTGCAGCGGGGCCTCAAGGGAACTACTGACAATTAAGGTAATCCTTTTAATAGAGCACCGGAGCAAAGTATTAACACTCCATGAACACATGTGATCCTCACATCACAGCCATCCCCTCCAGCTGTCCCAATTTATGTCACTTTGGGGCCTTTAGATCCGGACAATGATATGTGTACACAACTTGCAAATAAGATCACAAACAATACTATCATCATGAATCAATAATAAGTTCAGATCTGAGATCATGGCACTCAGGCCCTAGTGACAAGCATTAAGCACAACAAGTTGCAACAAAGTCAAATAGCACTAATAGAGATACTAGGCACCATTGAAAGAACATGTTGGGCCCCCATGTGTGGTTTTGGTAATTAATGACAATCTTTATGGACTAATTTGTGCATTAAGTTATACTTGTAGGATTTGTCCATTGGCATCTCTTGGAGCATGTGTTGGCTTCAAGGTCGATGAAATGCAAAGAAGATATGTTGTGCAAGCTCAATATGCGAGGTCGATGATGAGGAATTAAGAAAGGCGTTCCGTCTTGAGAAGGGAAAGATCGTCTATATTGAGCTCAAGTGGAATTCTCAAGGCAAAGGTATAATCTTGATAGGTTTTCCCTTTTTCCGGTCTCACGTTGTGTGTATGAGACCGGGTTTAGGATAGATAACCGTACTATCAAGAGGGGCTCTCGTATGAGTAATTCGGTCACATCGTTCGGAGAGAGCTCAAACCTTTGCATACTTGCATCATCGTATTTGGTTTCTATTTGGTCTTATCCATGTGAGGATATAGATATTGTGGTAATCTCCATAACAAGCTCTTTTTTATCAAAATCGGATCTTCCGTTTGTATCTTGTTGCGATTTTTATTTATGCGGCTTTTCGGTTTCTCACCAAGTGAGGTATTTCATATTATTCTACTCGATACTTTCTCACTTCGTGATAATCAATATTTCCACCTTTTATTGGAAAGCCCTTGTCGTCCTCTATCCAACGCAATTTGAATCGGGTCAATCGGAGCTTTCAGTCAAAAGTTGTTGCCGTTTGAATATTTGCCTGTCAGTCTGTTTTCTGGGCCGAGCGGTAGTACCGCCCGGACGGGCCGGTACTACCCCCGGGCCTGAAAATGACCCGTTTTCTTTCTGCCTTGCTAGGTACCTAAATCCGGTACTACCGGCCGGCCCGGTAGTACCGCCCGGTGGGCCGGTAGTATCGCCCGACACAGTTTATTTGGCTCAGTTTCTTTTCCAGATTCTTTTCCTGGTACGTTTCAGATCCAGATCTCGTCCGCGTTGACCGCTGCCGCTCACACGCGCGCTCCTACCACAGCGTGCTCCTCCTCATTGCGCTGGGGCCTGCTTCGCCACCAGCGCGCCTCTCGCTCGTTTCTGCCGTGCTGCCACACTTTCATTGTTTGCTTAGTCATTGCTGCTAGCATGCATCGCCTCGCCCACTTGCTAGCCCTTCTCGATTTCCTGCCTTGATTTCTTTGCTCGGCCTGGGACCTGTGCGGTACTACCGGTAAAATCTGGTAGTACCGGACCGGTCCAAAAAACAGCCCCAACGGCCAGATTTTTGGAGCTCCTATTTAAGCCTTTGCCTTTTTTTTAGTTTAGTCCGCTTCTCTCTTATCTATTAGGCTAAACTTTGTCCACACTTGCTCTAGATCTTGAAGCTTGCCTAATCTTTTCCCTCCGATGATTCTTGCCTATATTTGAGTGAAAAAGAGAGGAGATATAGACCCACGTTTTGACCTAACCGATTCATCTCTTTGTGAGTGCATCTTTGGGGATCTAGATTTAGGGGGATTTTGTGTCTCTCTTTGATTCCTCCTCTCTTGTTCCCCCAATAGCTTTAGTAGCTTTTTTGGAACTTGAGAGTTAGGGATTTGAGCACCTTTGTGGTGTTCTTGCCATTTGCATTTGGTGCATCGGTTTGAGTTCTCCTCGGAGGATTTGGTTTGAATTACTCATTGGAGCTTGTCCCTCTTGGGTTCTTGGAACCCTAGACGGTTTGTGGCCTTGGTGGCATTGTGGCCTTTTGTGGCATTTGTTGGGAGCCTCCAATTAAGTTGTGGAGAAGTGCCCCAACCTTGTGAGAGGTTCCGGTTGCCACCGACAAGTGCACCGATAGTGGAAGCGTGGATCGATCCCATTGGGGTGAGATTCACGGGAGAATAAGGGAGGCCTTTTGTGGCGTTGGTGGTTTGATACCACCCCCTATCCAAACGAGACGTACTCCATGTTGGGAGGAACTCGGTAAAATATCGGTGTCCCCGCGTGCCTCGGTTATCTCTATGCCCGAGCTCTTTACTTATGCACTTTACATTGTGATAGCCTTCGTACTTGAAGTAATATATATCTTGCTATCACTTTGTTGCTTGTTTTGCTTAGCATAAGTTGTTGGTGCACATAGGTAAACCTTAGTTGTTTCTAGGTTGTGCTTTACAAAGTAAACACTAGTTTTATTCCGCCTTTGTTGAGCCACTCTAGGAAAAGTTTTAATCGCCTATTCACCCCCCTCTAGGCGACATCCGTATCCTTTCAATATGTATCAGATCCCGGTCTCTCATTTTAGGCTTCACCGCCTTGAGAGTAAAGATGTCGGCTAGGGGATTAGTGCACAAGGACACGCTCACATTCGATGGCACAAATTATGTTGTTTGGAAAATTCACATGCTTAATTTATTTCGGGAAATTCACCCAATTATCGAGGGCTATCTATATGTGGGCTTCTCTTCTCCTATGGATACCCAAAACGAATCTTTAGAGAAGTTGAACTCTCATATAGATGCTCTAGCTACTAAAATTCTTTTGCATGTTGTGAGCAATGTAGTTCTTTCGTCTATCATGCCTTGTTCAAGCGCTCGTGAAATATTGTCCAAGCTTCAAGATAAATATAGGAAGTCCAACATTATTGAGGATGATTGTGTTGCTTCCACTTCCGGTCGAGATGAGTTCTCATCGTCTACCACTTCACCAACATGTGACTTTTCACAAGGTAATGATATGGTGAGTGGTGATAGAAATTGCAATATGGATAGTGTGTTTACTATTTGTATTCCCTCATATCTATCTAGTTTCAATGATCTATCTTTGGACCTTAACACTTCTAGCACTCAAAATTCCTCACATGCTTGTGTTAATAGTCCTTGCATATCATGTAGAAATGACTTGAACAAATCTCATGATGATATGCTCATGTTGTCTTGTTGCCATGATAAAAATGCTTCTATTTCCTCTAGTGCTTGTGTTGCTAACCATGTAGAGGAAAATGAAGATTCTAAGGGACAAGACAAGGTCTTGAAGAGAGATACAAGTGCAATCTCATCATCACCTTCCTCCGGTTCTCACATGTGCCTTATGGCTAAGGGAACAAAGGTAACCTCTTTGAATCCCATTGTATCTCATGATGATGATGATGAGGTTGAGAATGATAATGATGATTATAGAGGTAAGTATGATATTACCTCTATTAAGAAAATGGGATAGGTTGTCTATAGTGCTCTCTACAAAAATAAAATTGCTTCCTCCAACCTTCTTGAAATCTTGAATTATGCTATAGAAGGCAATGATCTTATTGAGGAGCAAGAAAACATAATTGATGAAAAGTTTGCACTTGAGCGTGAATATGCTAATGAACTTGCTCAAGTAAAGGACTCCCTTGAAGAAGAACAAACCACCAAAGAATCTCTTGAGGAGACTTTTACTCTAGAATTATCTAGAGTAAAGGAATACCATGATAGAGAACTTGTGGTGGCTAACTCCTTCAAGATTAAAAATGATGAACTTGAAGTTGCTTATGCTAAACTTGTTGAGGATTTTAAGCACCTCGAAAATGGCTCTCGGGTCATTAAGAGGGAGCTCATCAAACTCACCGAGTCACATGAGCAACTTAAAGCTTCATATTTAAAAGAGCTTGACAAGTTGTCCTCACCTCTTGCTAATAATAGTGATGCTTGTGCTACTAACTCTATTTCTTGTGAAGCATCTATTTTGAAGGAGAATGTTGATCTAAAGGCTCAACTTGCATTGCTAACTTGCAACTATGGGAAATTAGAAGAAAACCATGTTAAGCTCTCAAGCTCGCATAAGGATCTCCTAGTCTCCCATTGTAGGCTAAAGTTGGCTCATGAGGCCATCATGTCAAAGGTAACATCTAGTGGGCCTCATGTGGACATTAGCACTATATCTACTCCAAATTTTATATTGCCATGTGCTAGTCCTTGTAATTCATCCTCTCACAACCATGATATATCTCGTGATGAATTACATTCCGTGCCTTGTTGCTCTAATAATGTAGCATCTACTTCCTCTAGTACATTTGTTGAAACTAACCATGTAGAGGAAATCAAAGAGCTCAAGGCTCAAGTCACTTCTTTGAAGAATGACTTGAAAAGGGGTAATCAAGGGAAGGTCGCACTCAACAAAATCTTGAGTGTGCAAAAATCCCCCAATGACAAGAGTGGGCTTGGATTCAACTCCAATATCAAGAACAAGTCCACTATAAAGTTGAAGCACAAGGACAACATGAAGAATGGCCAAGATCAAGTCAAGAATCCAGCCAATATTGTTTGCTTCAAGTGCAAGGAAGAAGGGCACCATGTTAGATCTTGCCCATTGAAGAAAAAGCCTCTTAGTGTGAAGCAACAAGGGAAGCGGCCTCAAGCTCCACCTCAAGTCATTAATGGGCCACTTCTTAAGAGGACTACTCTAGCTCTTCCTCGTGTTGTGACTTCATCTAAGAAGAAAGATGGCAAGAGTAGAACTTTCTAAATATGCCGTGAGAAGGGGCACATTTCTTCCACATGCACTATTGGTAACTCCTCATCCCATCCTATCTTGATTGATGATTATTATCCTCTTTGTAAGGATGAGGTTGGCAATGTGTTTGCCAAATTTGTTGGTGCCCAATGTGGTGTCAAGAAAAGAACCATTTGGGTTGCCAAGCCTATTGTGACTAACTTCTTAGGACCCAACTTGGTTGGGGACCAACAAGCCAAAACTTGATCAATAGGTGTGTCATGGAGGGCTTTGGAGACTTGGCTACATCATGAAGAATTGAGGGATCTTCATTATTATATTTGTCAAGCCAAGTCATGTGGATTGCATTGCTCCTATTATATGTCCAATGTTCCTCCTTGCGGTAACATATGCTTAACTCATTTCATTGAAAGTTACTCGCCCCCTTGTGCATGTGTTGGTTTTGTATCTTCCATGCTTTTGTACATGTTGTGCTTTCCACTTAATTATCTTGAGGTATCAAGCATATTTGTGTATGATTAGGTGGCACACCATGTATGTGTGTTTCTTGTGTTTGAGCCTTACTTGGTTATATTTGGTATCTTATTTGGCTCTTTTGAGAGATTAATGGATTATGCCATTTTGGGGGAGTGTTATGCTTGGGCATTCCACAATCCTAAAATATGTGTACATGAGGAATACCACCTAGTATTTATATTGGATTATTGTCCAGTCTCTATGTGGTATAAGTCTCATGAGAAATTTAAGTTTTATAATGTCCATTAATTATCTCTATTTGTATCTTTTTGCCTCGTGTTGATTTTATGGTAGTATCACATTATGGGGGAGTCTTATGCTTAGTGCATATTACAATCTTAAAAAATGTGAATATTCGGGGTTGTGTCACTTAGGATTGATATTGATAATTATCTAGCACCTATGTGACACATTTGCTCATACAAGTTCCAATTTGCTTGAATGCCTTTATTGATCTTATTTTGGATCTTGTATGTGTGAATGATTCTTGGTATGTGTTTCCTCATATTTAGATATATATATTCGCATGGAAACCATTTACTTCAAGTTACTCTAATCACTAGTGATTGTGTGACTATTGGAAGCTACCAAGAATCTTGCTTGAAGTATCATGCTCAATTCTTATATTTAGTTATATGCTTATTGTTGTGACTATGATCTTGGATATCCATGCAAGCTACCTTGGGAAAATCATTCCCAATATTTCTTATCCTTGGACAATGAGTACCCACCTTATGGTAGAATTTATTGATCATATTCACTTTGGCCCTTGCTTAATTTTATCATATCTTTGGCCAAGAAAATGTTTTGTGTTGTCTCCCAAGCCTTCATTGCTTCTCTTGGATCTGCTTATTTTATTGATATCCTCTTGTGTTTTACTTATTGTAGGGACTAGTGATGATCCCATTTGTGTGCATTTTGCATTTAAAAGGAAAATCCTACATAATGCACTATCTATGGGGGAGCTCTCCTATATTATTGAGAACACTCATATTTATGCTTCTTTGTTTGATCCATATCGGGTTTTATGTGCTTGGAACCTCAATCTTTTCGTTTTGGTATTTTGTGCCATCATGATAAGTTTGGGGAGTTTGGTTTCTTGTTGGAACCTTGCTCCTTTTGGGAGTTGGTTTTGTCTCATTCCTTGCTTCTTGATTTGACCATTTTAGAATGAGATAAATCCTTGAGCATTTTTATTTCTATCTATTTTTGCTCTTTTGACCTTAGCCTAGTTCATTTGTTGAACTTGTGATCTTTCATGTGTTGAATTGGTTCTTTAATACAAGTTGGGCACCGCTTGTCTTGCCACACTCTTATGTGTGCCATCTCGGTTTACTTGGTGTTTTTGTTCAAATTGTATCTCCTTTTTGGTTCTTGAAAGCTTTATGCATGCATATTTACTATATGATTATATTATGGCATGCTTGCCTTCTATGATCCAATATATAAGGGAAACTCCACTAATTCCCATCGGCTAAGTTGTGCATGAAATTCAATTTCATATCAATGTGCACATAATTATGTGGAGTCTCTCCTATGTATTGTAGTTTCTCTAACTACTTAAGTTTGGGGACCATTTTGTACTTAATTGTGTTTTAGGTACATTGGAGATATATTGGATGCTTGTCTTTCAATTTTGAAGAAGTGGTGCATACATGAAAAGTTGAGTCAAGCTATAGGATGATCAACGAATTCATATAATCTACATCCTACCAATTATATCTCGGTAACAAGTATCTCTTTCTCATGCTCACATATCTTGATTCCAACCGTTTGTCGGTTGCCTTCTAGCATGAATTAATGTAATTGTAATTGTTGTAGTTCTAGCCATGGTTTTAAGAGGACTCTCTATTGTATATGTGTTTAAGTTGAGATGAGTGCATATAATTGGGACTATACAAAATCATGCATATGATACTCCAATCCCAAATATGTCAATCTAGCAATTTTATTGCCTATCATTTCATCAACTTCTCTCGTGTGCAATAGTGAGATTTTTGCTAGTCTATTCTATCTTAAGATACTTGTTGTTTTTCTCCATATATTACAACTTTCTTCTTTTCCCTTGGTGATAGTTGTAATATATGTAGTGTGTTGGTGTTTGAAGTCCATTAATGTACAATAAGACATATGTGAGCCTTTAGCCATGCTTTGAAGTAAAAATCTTATTGATATATGTTGTAACTTCATTTTTGCCTTTCATGTGCTTTCTCGTATATCTTATTTATGTGTGCATATTTATTTGTTGGCATATGTCTCTGTGATGTTTTCCACTTATAGACATATACACATATGAGAAGATAATTTTAGTTGATTTTTAATTCTTGGAGACCACCTTTCTATTCCTTTTGATTCTTCAGTGGCTTCCAAATTTAATTTCCTATGAGTGCTTGTTCCTCTTGTTTACATCTTTGGACACTCATATTTGTTATCTCATGCCGTGTATTGTTAAATGAATTTGTGTAAGATCCCTCCTTTGTAAAGGAAAAGGATCCCTGTGATTGCAATGCTAGTCCCTGGATCATTGTTAGCATCCACAGTTTAAGATGAAGTACACAGATACAAAGGTCGTTTATTACATTCATTCCAGAGATAAAACATAGTCTTTTACAACTCAGGGCCATAGGCCTAATACAAGAGTTTTTGGAATAAGTAAATAAACATAAGTCTTCATCTTCATGTGCCACAGGCAAGCATGTTGAGTGTAGACTCATGACTCCTAATCATCATCGGAGTAACCTGCAACATCACAAGTTACAGCCACAGAGGGTCAATACTTTGGAATAGTATTGGCAAGTGATACCTTAGTTTATTTTAAGTGGACTATATTACTATATGCATTCTGGCTAAGTGTAGCTTGGCTTGCTTTGCTCAAAATAGGTTTTCCTATTAGTTGAAATCACTAAGTTTTTCTTTGTCAAAAACTTTCCCAAGAAACCACCAATATACATTGGGGTCCTTTGCCCTTGTTCACCCACAAGTTTTACTTAGAAGTTGGAGTGATGAGATTCTTGTAGCTTCCATGTCTTGATGCTCAATTTGTCCATTGCCATGGACTTGGCTAAGTACTTAGGTTTTCCATCTGCAGAGGTTGTGCACTTTCCCCACCAGACTTGGTTTCCCAAGACAGGACCTTTCAGAAGCCTTTCCTTAGTCAAATGGACGCGCTCCAACCTAACATTCCCACTACCACCAACTATCCAAGTGAATAAGTTCTAGCAACCTATATGATCATGGCAGAGCCCATATTGCCAAGTGGTTGCACTGTAAGCTTTCTCAACACTTGGCCTCCAAATCCCTTTGTGCCTGGGTGGCATACCACAAGTGTAATACACAAGCCATATCCATGGACTTGTGTAACCACTCAACCAAAAACCACCAATACAAGTCCCATTCCACCTAGGAGGTTCATTGACTTAGTTGTTTTATTAAGAAAAGCATAAGTCCAAAAGACTTAGAATTATTTTCATTATAGCATGTACATATTTTACCAACCCTTGTTTTCTACTTGATAGGCTAAGCATGGCATAGTAACATAACTTAGGAAATTCCCTAGCAATTCTACAATTTCTACAACTACATAGGATTTCCCAACATAGCATTTGGCAAAAAGTAGCATGCAAGACTTAGCAAAATAATTCTAATGTTTATTCAAAATAAAGGGTGGAAATATCATGAAGTATCACTTGCCTTGGTAATGGGGAGAGTAGCACTCTTCACAATCACAGTCACTAGCAAAATCTACACATAAAATTTGTAGCACACAATTACACACAATTTATATACAAACAAAATTATGAATGCATGCATGCAAGAAAATGCTAGGTGATGATTTCTGAAAACCCATCAAGCAAGTACATGATATAGAAACATAACTAAGTCAAATAGTTTGCTAACTAAACTTATTTAGCCCTAAAACAATTTGCTAAACAAAAACTATACTCAAAATGGACCTAAACATGTTTCTGCATACAAAGTCATTTTAACAGAAACTTTTTGTTAAACACATTGCAGATTCAGAAAGGGCTTGACTCACTGATTCCAATGGTATAAAATTTGCAAAAATCTAACGTGGGAATCAAAAGTTATAGCCAATTGAAATTTGGATCTAAATCTGATTTGAAATCTGTTTTTGAACTGAACTGGTGACACGCGTCGTGTTTTGGTTGGTCGGTACCGATTCGTTCGGATCGACAGACGCAGACCGCAGGATTTAACTTAGATCTAACGGCGCAGAAGCATACGATACCTCTTCGACTAAAATCTATCATAGCCCTACGATTTTGATCCAACGGACGCAATCAACATGCCACTAACTGGCGGCGCTTAACGGCTGCACGCGGCGGCGACGGCCAGATGGTGGCGGCGCCGGCGATACAGGAAGCTAGAAGGGTAGGGTAGGTACTCACTGTGATCGCAAGGTCGTGGTGATGCTCAACGTACGGTCGGCTCGGCAAGGGGCGCTCGGGGTTGCGGTGGATTGCTCGCCGGAGTAGGGTCTGGCGACGGGTGGCTCTGTTCGAGGTCGAAGGCGACGCTGTCGATCACGAGGAGGCAAACAGAGGGTGTGGTCAGATGCAGGAGATCACGGAGAAGACGCGTGCGTGAAGGAGAAGGCTTGGGGCGGTCTGGACTTACCGGAGGAGCTCGACGGAGTTGAAGCCGAAGACGGTGGCGCTCAGTCGCTTGCGTTCCCGACGTTCTGGGTCACGCGCGTGCGAGCTAGTGGTACTGGGAGATGCGCGAGGTCAAATGGAGTCTGCTCGTGTGAATCAGGAGCAGAGGGGTGGTCGGGGTTGGCCGGAATCGTGGCTGCAGTTCGTCGGAGCAGCGAGGTTGCGGTGAGCAATTCTCGCAGCCTGGGGGCACTCTGGGCTTGGGGTTTGGGGGAGAATGGTGAGGGGGCAGAGGGGGTTTTAGTAGCCAGGATACGAGCGAGATTTACTCGTGCATTTACGCGAATTGAAGCTGCGAATCAAACAGGAAACGCCCGGCGTCAATTGGGGAGGAACCAACAAGGTGGAGACGATGATACCAGGTGGGCCATGTTGTCACGAGAGGAGGAGAGGAGGGTCCTTCCTGTGCCGAGCAAGGGTGCGGTGGTGAAAGAACGCTCATGGGTGAGAGTCAGCTGGGCTAGCTGGGCGAGTTAATGGGTTGGCCATTATTGGTTGTCTATTTTTTTCCTCTTTACTCCTTTTCTTTTTCTGATTGTTTTTCTAGGAATGGTTTTCAACCCTATTTCAATTAATTTTGAATTCAAACCTTCTCTAGCTTTTTGTACAGTGTTCCTTGCACCCAAATAAGTGTCAAACACCTCTGTTCACTCAGCCCTACTTGGGTTATTTGAAAATAATACAATAAAACCAAGCCTTTTAGAAGATATAATAATAGGCATAACTTTGGTTTTATTTCATACTTTGTTTTGAAACTTTGCCCAAGCTTTTGAAATCACTTAAGTTTGAATTCAAAACATTCTGAATGAATGATATCACCTTTCTCATTAGCATGTAGCACAAAGGCTAGGGTTTTCATACATAAAATAATGAGCAACATTTGCTCCTGTTTTTGAAATGATTTTGAGATGAAACCCTAAATGATGATGGATGCATGGATGATATGCATGAGTTTTGAAACATGATTTTACGGATGTTACAAATCTAACCCCCTTAAGGTGAATCTCGCCCTCGAGATTCGGATTGGCTAGCAAATAGGTGAGGGTGGTCTTTCCGAAGATCATCTTCTCTTTCCCATGTTGCTTCCTCTTCGGTATGATGGTTCCATTGCACTTTGCAAAACTTGATAGTCTTTGTTCTCGTGACTCTTTCTGCAGTCTCAAGAATCTTGATAGGCTTTTCTTCATAAGTGAGATCACTTTCTAGTTGAACTTCTTCCAAAGGTATGGTATCCTTCAAAGAAGATTCTTCCATTTCTGGGTGACATTTCTTAAGCTGACTCACATGAAATACATTATGGATTGCTGATAGAGATGCTGGCAGTTCAATTTCATAAGCAACTTCGCCTTTGCGACTCAGAATCTTGAATGGCCCAACATATCTTGGTGCCAACTTTCCTTTGACTCCGAATCTTTTCACTCCACGGAGTGGTGATACTCTAAGATAGGCTCTATCACCCACTTCGTAGACGACTTCTCTACGCTTAGGATCTGCGTAGCTTTTCTGTCGGGACTGTGCTATCTTCAACCCGTCCTTAACCAATTTTGACCTTCTCTTCGGCTTCTTTGATAAGATCTGGCCCAAATAAACTTCTTTCTCCCACACCATTCCATAACAATGGGGTGGTACATTTTCTTCTGTAGAGAAACTCAAACGGTGCCATCTCAATGCTGGCTTGATAGCTGTTGTTATAAGAAAATTCTGTGTAAGGCAGACTTTCATCCCAACTTGCTCCATAATCTAGGGCACATGCCCTCAACATGTCTTCCAGAATTTGATTAGTCCTTTCTGTTTGTCCATCGGTTTGAGGATGAAAAGAAGTACTAAATTCCAACCTCGTTCCCAATGACTCATGTAGCTGTCTCCAAAAATGGGAAGTGAATTGGGTTCCCCTGTCGGACACAATACTTTTAGGCACACCGTGAAGGCATACAATTCTACTCATGTAGATCTTGGCTAAGTTGGCACTTGTATAAGTTGTCTTCACGGGTAGGAAATGGGCCACTTTAGTTAAGCGATCCACTACTACCCATATGGAATCATATCCTGATCTGGTCCTTGGTAATCCGGTAATGAAATCCATACCAATCTTGTCCCATTTCCAATCAGGAATAGGTAGTGGTTGAAGTAAACCTGCTGGTTTCTGATGCTCCGCTTTTACTCTACTACACACATCACACAAAGCAATATGTTCGGCGATGTCTCTCTTGAGATTGTTCCACCAAAATCTTTCTTTCATGTCCATGTACATTTTAGTGTTTCCCGGGTGAATAGAATATGGGGAGTTGTGGGCTTCTTGCAGAATCAATTTCCGCATCTCCGGATCTTGCAGAACACAAATACGTTTCCCATGCCATAAAGTACCTTGTTCGTCTACATGGAAACTTTTAGCTTTCCCCTGGCTAATCCTTACCTTAATCTCTTCAATTTCTTTATCAGTCTTTTGAGCTTCTCGAATCTTGTCCAACAAAGTGGGTTGGACATCTAAAGACATGAGACGTCCTTCAGGCACAATCTCCAATCTAAGTTCTTTGAATTGCTTACACAAAGCATCTGGCAATTCTCCTTTGGTAAGGCCATTTACAAATACCTTACGGCTTAGAGCATCTGCTACAACATTTGCTTTACTGGGGTGGTATTGCAAACTTAAGTCATAGTCCTTGATAAGCTCTAACCATCTTCTTTGTCTCATATTGATTTCCTTCTGGGTGAAGATATACTTCAAACTCTTGTGATCAGTGAACACTTCACAGCGCTTTCCCAAAAGGTAATGTCTCCATGTTTTGAGTGCATGGACGACAGAGGCTAACTCTAAATCATGAGTAGGATAGTTTACTTCATGAGTTTTGAGTTGTCTCGAGGCATAGGCCACAACTTTACCGTCTTGCATAAGTACGGCACCCAAACCTTGATGAGACGCATCACAATATACTTGGAAATCCTTTTCCAAATCTGGCAGACACAGAACTGGTGCTGTTACAAGTCTCTTTTTCAATTCTTGAAAGCTGACTTCACAACCTTCAGACCAAGCAAACTTCTTGTCTTTCTTTAACAATTCAGTCATGGGCTTAGCAACCTTTGAGAAATTCTCAATGAATCTTCTATAGTAACCTGCTAAGCGAAGGAAACTGTGAACTTCTTTCACATTCTTGGGAGATTCCCATTCACACAAATGAAACCTTAGCAGATCAATCACACCATCCTTTGTCATAACATGACCAAGGAAACCAACTTCTTCTAACCAGAACTCACACTTGCTGAATTTGGCATAAAGTTTATGCTCTCTTAACTTCTCAAGTATCAAACGCAAGTGTCCTTCATGCTCTTCCTTGCTCTTGGAGTAGACTAAGATGTCATCGATGAAAACGACAACGAACTTGTCAAGAAATTCCATGAACACCTTGTTCATCATATTCATGAAGTATGCTGGAGCACTGGTTAAGCCGAAAGGCATTACGGTATACTCATACAATCCATACCTTATGGTGAATGCTGTTTTAGGTATGTCTTGCTCTCTTATCTTGAGTTGGAAATAGCCGGACCGGAGATCAATCTTTGAGAACACACATGCTCCTTCAAGCTGATCAAATAAGTTGTTGATTCTAGGCAAAGGATATTTGTTCTTGATAGTTACCTCGTTGAGTGAACGGTAATCTATGCATAACCTTTGGCTTCTATCTTTCTTCTCCACGAACAATACTAGGGCTCCCCAAGATGAAGAACTTGGTTGAATAAATCCTTTCTCAATCGCTTCTCCTAGTTGCTTCTTGAGCTCTTCAGTTCATCAACCGACATTTTGTATGGTCTCTTTGCTATTGGTCCGTAACACGGTACCAAATCTATCAGAAATTCCACATCTCTATCTGGTGGCATTCCTGGCAATTCTTCCGGAAATACATCCGGATACTCACACACAATTGGCACACTGTCCATGCTAACCCCCTTAAGAGAATTAAGCTTACTTCCTTTGGATTCAAAGTTTGACCTGAATTTTATTCTTTTTCCTTCTGGGGTTGTGAGTGTAACAGTACAATTAGCACAATCTAGCACTCCTTCATACTTACCATCCAATCCATTCCTAAAATTACATCCAATCCTTGGGAATCTAGGATTATCAGGATCACTGGGAACTTATGCTTTCCAAACTCTATGACAAGATCCCGGCATCCAAGACTTACTATCATATCTCCACCCGGAGAACTAACTTTTATTGGACACCCAATGTTTTCAGATGCAAACCCATTTCTATCAACAAATGCTTTTGATATGAATGAATGAGATGCACCAGTGTCAAAGAGTACAAATGCTGGAATAGAATTGAGTCTGAACTTACAAAGAATACAAGTGCTCCTCATAGACCTCCTCCACATTTATGTGGTTAACCTGTCCTTTCTGAAAAGGATTGGGCTTGTTAGGTCCTTCAACTTTCTTCTCAGGGCACTCATTAGCATAATGCCCCAGCTTCTTGCATTTGAAGCATTCAACCTGACTGATGTCTCTCTTAGGCTGACTTCCACTTCCACTACCATTTCCACTGTGGTGGATCTTATGTCCACTCTTGTGGTTCTTGTACTTGTCATTGTCATGACTGCGGTGATGCTTGTTGTCATGACGGTTGTGGTTGTGGTGCTTGTTGAATTTCCCATGCTTATGGGATCCTGAGCTGCCACTGTCATCATAGTGAGATCGTTTGTGAGACGATCCCGAGCTGTGCTTGTCGGAGTGTTTCCTCTTCCTACTCTCGACTTGCTTCATTTTATTCTCCAATATAGCAGCCTTGTCACAGAGCGACTGATAAGTGGGAACGTATGCCACAGACAGCTGCAGATTCAGCTCATCATTCAACCCTTCAAGAAACTTCTCCTTTCTTTTGGCATCTGTGTCAACCTCATCCGGTGCATAACGCGCCAGATTGTTGAACTCTTCTATATATTCAGCCACGCTGCGGTGGCGCTGCTTCAGATTGTGAAACTCCTTCTTTTTCAGGCTCATCATTCCTGATGAGATATGAGCAGTGCGAAAACCATCTTCAAAGATAGCCCAGGTCACCTCATCTATAGGAGTGGTGATTTGGAAGTTGTCCCACCAAGTGGCGGCTGGCCCTTCCAACAGATGTGCTGCGAACCTGACCTTTTCAGCATCCGTGCAGCCCACGGTCACTAAGTCCTTATTCACAGAATGTAGCCAATCATTGGCCACCATGGGCTCAGTCGTCCCTGAGAACTTAGCTGGCCTCAAACGCAGAAATCTGGTGAGCATATCGAAGCCCGGAGGGTTGTTGTTGTTGTTATTGTTGTTGTTATTGGGGTTGTTGTTGTTGTTGTTATTCTGGTTTTGGATGAATGTTGTCATCATCTGCATAAGCTGTGTTTGCGCATTCATCATTTGCTGCATTTCCGGGGTGATGTTGTTGGGGTTGGGGTTTGCGCGACGGGGAGGCATCTGTGGTTTTTTCAAATAGAGATAAGAATGAGATACCCATAGATGTTTTATGCACATTTCATCACATAAGCAAACACATAGCATGCAACACAAAGATAAAAGTTCAACAACAAAATAACAAGTTCTCAAGGTAAAACACACAAGTGGCAAGCCATCCACATGTCGGATGGTCCAATAACAAGTTCATGAATAACAAGTACGATAATAAAAGATAACCGAGTAGTCAAGTCTACTCATCAGCATCAATCTCCTCCTCGACAAAAGTAAGACCTGCTTTCTCCATCGCGGTCTTGTTCTCCTCAATAGTAGTGGGCAAGGACTCGATCTTGGTCTTGAGAGTCCTCTTCTGGGAGTGAAGCCTCTCAATCACCATCTGCTGCTGCTCTAGCTCGAAATCCTTGGACTTCAGTTCTTCAGTCATGTCCCGGATCTTCTTGTTCCTATACTGGACACGTTTCTCCTGACTCTTGAACTTACGGTCCTGGGTCTCGAACTTCGCCTCCATTTCCTTGACTATCTCGTCCTGCTATGCGAAAAGCTTGTCCTTCTCGAAGTTGCACTGAGCTCGTCATTGCCGAGCATGACGTTGGTCCCGTCTGCGTCCACGCGCTAATAAGAGACTCTAAGTCCGGAGATAGAGACATATCGGCTCTGCTGCGTCCCTCGAGTCGTCCTCAAAGTCGATGGACTCTCCATCATCATCACGTCTTCAAGACGTGGAAGTGGGTGCCCCTAACTGCCGGGAGTGACGGCCTATGCCCCTCTATGTCTGCATGACTACCTCCATGCCTCTCTCCCATCATCGTGCATAAGCTTGAAGACGATGGCCTCCGTAGTAGGCTCATCGTCAAGGCCCAAAGGTTCACCTTGAAGCCCCAGAGGTCCTTCCTCTCGAACTTGGTGAGTGGATGCACCATGATGGTGGGAAGAGGGAGATTGAGCAAAGTGGTAAGCTCAACGATACGAGGACCAAAACGGGTAACCTGGAACTCCTCAACAGTGTTGATGGTAATAGGCATCTATTTATAAGATAGAAAAGTTAGGACAACACAATTTAAGATAAAACAAGACAAACATTTCATACATAACCTTGGAACACAAAATCACACAAGTCATGCATACATGAATCCATTACATCAATCAAGGTCCAAACTTATTTAAGGTATCATTTTGGAAAATAAGGTGATAGGTGGTGGTCCAACTAACGAAGTGCGTTTACAATCCTATCTCACGGATCATTGGCTAACACAATGTTCCTAGAGGCAATCCACCTGTCTTGTTCACATGATTCCATCACTAAGTCTATAATATCTCCCCTTAAGGTTTGGTTGGTGGCTTCCAACTCTTGGGTAAGTTCCTTCTCTTTCTCTAAGTCTTTTTGGAGGTTGAGCATTCTGCACTTGACTCTAGCACTTAGTTCTTTGATAGTCCTCCAAGCTGCTTCTCTTGCTGACTCAAAGAATGTGGTGTGCATCACAGTGTTGGTGTACATGCAGAATCCTCTTTCTTTGTGGTTGTCTTCCTTGTTTTGTACAAGTGAAGTTGCACCCACCAAGACTCACTCCTTCATCCATCACTGGAAAGCCTTTGTACACAGCTGCACCATGAGCTTCCATTGCCACCATGAGGTCCTTGAGAATTTTGGGAAACTCAGTTTCACACTCCAAGGTCATGGTCATGAGTGGTCCTTTCTTCACGGCTTCGTTGATGGAGTTCATCTACAAATAGAGATGAGAATGAGAAGATTAGACAAGTTTACGAGAAGAATAGACAAGTGTAGAAGTAGTTGAAAATTTTCCTTAGTGGTTTCCAATCCTAGGGTCATAATCCTACAGCAACATGATTGCTCGATACCATCTATAAGATCCCTCCTTTGTAAAGGAAAAGGATCCTGTGATTGCAATGCTAGTCCCTGGATCATTGCTAGCATCCACAGCTTAAGATGAAGTACACAGATACAAAGGTCGCTTATTACATTCATTCCGGAGATAAAACATAGTCTTTTTACAACTCAGGCCATAGGCCTAATACAAGAGTTTTTGGAATAAGTAAATAAACATAAGTCTTCATCTTCATGTGCCACAGGCAATCATGTTGAGTGTAGACTCATGACTCCTAATCATCATCGGAGTAACCTGCAACATCACAAGTTACAGCCACAGAGGGTCAATACTTTGGAATAGTATTGGCAAGTGATACCTTAGTTTATTTTAAGTGGACTATATTACTATATGCATTTTGGCTAAGTGTAGCTTGGCTTGCTTTGCTCAAAATAGGTTTTCCTATTAGTTGAAATCACTAAGTTTTTCTTTGTCAAAAACTTTCCCAAGAAACCACCAATAGACATTAGGGTCCTTTGCCCTTGTTCACCCACAAGTTTTACTTAGAAGTTGGAGTGATGAGATTCTTGTAGCTTCCATGTCTTGATGCTCAATTTGTCCATTGCCATGGACTTGGCTAAGTACTTAGGTTTTCCATCTGCAGAGGTTGTGCACTTTCCCCACCAGACTTGGTTTCCCAAGACAGGACCTTTCAGAAGCCTTTCCTTAGTCAAATGGACGCGCTCCAACCTAACATTCCCACTACCACCAACTGTCCAAGTGACTAAGTTCTAGCAACCTATATGATCATGGCAGAGCCCATATTGCCAAGTGGTTGCACTGTAAGCTTTCTCAACACTTGGCCTCCAAATCCCTTTGTGCCTAGGTGGCATACCACAAGTGTGATACACAAGCCATATCCATGGCCTTGTGTAACCACTCAACCAAAAACCACCAATACAAGTCCCATTCCACCCAGGAGGTTCATTGACTTAGTTGTTTTATTAAGAAAAGCATAAGTCCAAAAGACTTAGAATTATTTTCATTATAGCATGTACATATTTTACCAACCCTTGTTTTCTACTTGCTAGGCTAATCATGGCATAGTAACATAACTTAGGAAATTCCCTAGCAATTCTACAATTTCTACAACTACATAGGATTTCCCAACATAGCATTTGGCAAAAAGTAACATGCAAGACTTAGCAAAATAATTCTAATGTTTATTCAAAATAAAGGGTGGAAATATCATGAAGTATCACTTGCCTTGGTAATGGGGAGAGTAGCACTCTTCACAATCACAGTCACTAGCAAAATCTACACATAAAATTTGTAGCACACAATTACACACAATTTATATACGAACAAAATTATGAATGCATGCATGCAAGAAAATGCTAGGTGATGATTTCTGAAAACCCATCAAGCAAGTACATGATACAGAAACATAACTAAGTCAATTAGTTTGCTAACTAAACTTATTTAGCCCTAAAACAATTTGCTAAACAAAAACTATACTCAAAATGGACCTAAACATGTTTCTGCATACAAAGTCATTTTAACAGAAACTTTTTGTTAAACACATTGCAGATTCAGAAAGGGCTTGACTCACTGATTCCAACGGTATAAAATTTGCAAAAGTCTAACGTGGGAATCAAAAGTTATAGCCAATTGAAATTTGGATCTAAATCTGATTTGAAATCTGTTTTTGAACTGAACTGGTGACACGCGTCGTGTTTTGGTTGGTCGGTACCGATTCGTTCGGATCGACAGACGCAGACCGCAGGATCGAACTTAGATCTAACAGCGCAGAAGCATACGATACCTCTTCAACTAAAATCTATCATAGCCCTACGATTTTGATCCAACGGACGCAATCAACATGCCACTAACTGGCGGCGCTTAACGACTGCGCGCGGCAGCGACGGCTAGATGGTGGCGGCGCCGGCGATACAGGAAGCTAGAAGGGTAGGGGAGGTACTCACTATGATCGCAAGGTCGTGGTGATGCTCAACATACGGTCGGCTCGGCAAGGGGCACTCGGGGTTGCGGTGGATTGCTCGCCGGAGTTGGGTCTGGCGACGGGTGGCTCTGTTCGAGGTCGAAGGCGACATTGTCGATCACGAGGAGGCAAACAGAGGGTGTGGTTAGATGCAGGAGATCACGGAGAAGACGCGTGCGTGAAGGAGAAGGCTTGGGGCGGTCTGGACTTACCGGAGGAGCTCGACGGAGTTGAAGTCGAAGACGGTGGCGCTCAGTCGCTTGCGTTGCCGATGTTCTGGGTCACGCGCGGGCGAGCTAGTGGTACTGGGAGATGCGCGAGGTCAAATGGAGTCTGCTCATGTGAATCAGGAGCAGAGGGGTGGTCGGGGTTGGCCGGAATCGTGGCTGCAGTTCGTCGGAGCAGCGAGGTTGCGGTGAGCAATTCTCGCAGCCTGGGGGCGCTCTGGGCTTGGGGTTTGGGGGAGAATGGAGAGGGGGCAGAGGGGGTTTTAGTAGCCAGGATATGAGCGAGATTTACTCGTGCATTTACGCGAATTGAAGCTGCGAATCAAACAGGAAACGCCCGGCATCAATTGGGGAGGAACCAGTCGCGGGGGTGGAGACGATGATACCTGGGTGGGCCGCGGTTGTCAGCGAGAGAGGAGGAGAGGGAGTGGGTCCTTCCTGTCAGCGAGCCGATGGGTGCAAGGGGTGAAAGAAAAGCGCCATGGGTGAGAGTCACTGGGCTAAATGGGCGAGTTAATTGGCCAGATTGGCTGGTTGTCTATTTTTTTCCTCTTTACTCCTTTTCTTTTTCTGATTGTTTTTCTAGGAATGGTTTTCAAACCCTATTTCAATTAATTTTGAATTCAAACCTTCTCTAGCTTTTTGTACAGTGTTCCTTGCACCCAAATAAGTGTCAAACACCTCTGTTCACTCAGACCTACTTGGGTTATTTGAAAATAATACAATAAAACCAAACCTTTTAGGAGATATAATAATAGGCATAACTTTGGTTTTATTTCATACTTTGTTTTGAAACTTTGCCCAAGCTTTTGAAATCACTTAAGTTTGAATTCAAAACATTCTGAATGAATGATATCACCTTTCTCATTAGCATGTAGCACAAAGGCTAGGGTTTTCATACATAAAATAATGAGCAACATTTGCTCCTGTTTTTGAAATGATTTTGAGATGAAACCCTAAATGATGATGGATGCATGGATGATATGCATGAGTTTTGAAACATGATTTTAGGGATGTTACAATTTGGATGAGTGAGGATTCCATGACTATGCACTTTGTTCCCAAATGCAATTATCATATTTGGTGCATTATCTTTGGGGAGCTCATCTAATCCATTTAATAATGCTCATTTGTCTTCTTTCTCATTTATTGTGTTCTAAATGCTTATGGGGGAGCAAGGATTCCATATTTGTGCATTATGTATTCCAATGCATTTATTTTAAATTGTGCACAAATCTTGGGGAGCTTCTCTATTTGTTATTTAAAACACTCTTTTGCTCATATCATAATATCTTGTAGTTTCCATTTGAACTCATTTGTTGTTTTCAATTGGTTTGTCGGACCTTGTAAATTGCTTGCATCATTTGACTTTATTTTAGCAATCTTCGGATCTTCGATATAGTTTTACTCCCTCCCAAGTATTCATAATTGGATATGTGCGAAGGCACACCTTTGGAGGAATTATTACTATATTTGCCTTCTAGAACTTGTCACCCATTTCGGCAATCGATTCCAATGGGGGAGAAGTTTTAGAGGGTTTAAGGGAAGTTGGTTTATGCATTGAGTTTGTTCTTGTGCATTTGCCTCTCATGCTCTTGCATCTTTGTTGTTGCTTAGCATGTGGTATATATAGAGGAAACTCCTCCAATGATAATGATTGGCAATATATGCAATGAAATTCAAGTTCATCACACATGCATAGATTGTGGGGGAGTTTGCTCTATATATGATGGTGGTACCAATATCACATACTTTTGTAATGTTTGATATTGGTATTACCATTTTATTCATTAATATTCCTTATATAAACCCTCTTAAAGGGATTGTCATCAATTACCAAAATGGGGGAGATTGAAAGAACATGTTGGGCCCCCATGTGTGGTTTTGATAATTAATGACAATCTTTATGGACTAATGTGTGCATTAAGTTATACTTGTAGGATTTTTCCATTGGCATCGCTTGGAAAATGTGTTGGTTTCAAGGTCGATGAAATGCAAAGAAGATATGTTGTGCAAGCTCAATATGCGAGGTCGATGATGAGGAATTAAGAAAGGAGTTCCGTCTTGAGAAGGGCAAGATCGTCTACATTGAGCTCAAGTGGAATGCTCAAGGCAAAGGTATAATCTTGATAGGTTTTCCCTTTTTCCGGTCTCACGTTGTGTGTATGAGACCGGGTTTAGGATAGATAACCGTACTATCAAGAGGGGCTCTCGTATGAGTAATTCGGTCACATCGTTCGGAGAGAGCTCAAACCTTTGCATACTTGCATCACCGTATTTGGTTGCTATTTGGTCTTATCCATGTGAGGATATAGAGCTTGTGGTAATCTCCATAACAAGCTCTTGTTTATTAAAATCGGATCTTTCGTTTGGTGAGGTATTTCACATTATTCTACTTGATACTTTCTCACTTGGTGATAATCAATATTTCCACCTTTTATTGGAAAGCCCTTGTCATCCTCTATCCAACGCAATTTGAATCGGGTCAATCGGAGCTTCCAGTCAAAAGTTATTGCCGTTTGAATATTTGCCTGTCAGTCTGTTTTCTGGGCCGAGCGGTAGTACCGCCCGGACGGGCCGGTACTACCGCCCGGGCCTAAAAACGGCCCGTTTTCTTTCTGCCTCGCTAGGTACCTAAATCCGGTACTATCGTCCGACCCGGTAGTACCGCCGGGTGGGCCGGTAGTACCGGCCGACACGGTTTATTTGGCTCAGTTTCTTTCCTAGATTATTTTCCTGGTACGTTTCAGATCCAGATCTCGTTCGCGTTGACCGCTGTCGCTCAGGCGCGCGCCCCCACCCGCGTGCCTGCTCCTCACTGCACGCTGGGCCTGCTGCCCCGCCCGCGCGCCTCTCGCTCGCTCGTCGCGCTACCGTGATCGCGCGCTGCCTAGCTGCTGCTGCGGCGGCTGCTAGCATGCACTGGCATGCGCGCGCACTGTGCTGCTGCGGGCCAGCTGCTGCCGCTGCTCTGCTGCTGAGCTGTTGCGCGCGTGCAGCGCTAGCAGCAGCTGCTGCTGCTGCCAAGCTTGCTTGGCCCCACTAGCATGCGCGCGCGTAGCTACTGTACTGCTGCTGCTCTGCATCGCTGCTGCATGCTCTGCCCCACCTGCTAGCCCTTCTCGATTTCCTGTCTTGATTTCTTTGCTCGGCCTGGGACTTAATCCGGTAGTACCGGACTGGTCCGAAAAACAGCCCCAACGGCTAGATTTTTAGAGCCCTATTTAAGCCTTTGTCCTTTTTTAGTTTAGTCCGTTTTTCTCTTATCTATTAGGCTAAACTTTGTCCACACTTGCTCTAGATCTTGAAGTTTGCCTAATCTTTTCCCTCCGATCATTTTTGCTCATATTTGAGTGGAAAAGAGAGAAAATCTAGACCCATGTTTTGACCTAACCGATTCATCTCTTTGTGAGTGCATCTTTGGGGATCTAGATTTAGGGGGATTTTGTGTCTCTTTTTGATTCCTCCTCTCTTGTTCCCCCAATAGTTTTAGTAGCTTTGTTGAAACTTGAGAGTGAGGGATTTGAGCACCTTTGTGGCGTTCTTGCCATTTGCATTTGGTGCATCGGTTTGAGTTCTCCTCGGAGGATTTGGTTTGAATTACTCATTGGAGCTTGTCCCTCTTGGGTTCTTGGAACCCTAGACGGTTTGTGGCCTTGGTGGCATTGTGGCCTTTTGTGGTATTTGTTGGGAGCCTCCAATTAAGTTGTGGAGAAGTGCCCCAACCTTATGAGAGGTTCCGGTTGCCACCGACAAGTGCACCGATAGTGGAAGCGTGGATCGATCCCATTGAGGTGAGATTCACCGTAGAATAAGGGAGGCCTTTTATGGTGTTGGTGGTTTGATACCACCCCCTCTCCAAACGAGACGTACTCCATGTTGGGAGGAACTCGGTAAAATATCGGTGTCCCCGCGTGCCTCGGTTATCTCTATACCCGAGCTCTTTACTTATGCACTTTATATTGTGATAGCCTTCGTGCTTGAAGTAATATATATCTTGCTATCACTTTGTTGCTTGTTTTGCTTAGAATAAGTTGTTGGTGCACATAGGTAAACCTTAGTTGTTTCTAGGTTGTGCTTTACAAATTAAACACTAGCTTTATTCCACCTTTGTTGAGCCACTCTAGGAAAAGTTTTAATCGCCTATTCACCCCCCCTCTAGGCGACATCCGTATCCTTTCAACCGTGCCCTAACAATCTTATTCGATTACATGATAGAACTCATCCAATCCCTACCATACCTATAGCCTACAGCGGGGGATTACTCACTCATGGATGGGGGAAACATGGATGGTTGATGGAGAGGCATTGGTGATGATGATGGCGATGATGCTGTCCAAATTCCCCATCCCGACAGGGTGCCAGAATGGAGTTTCTGGTTCCGAATCGTGGTTTCTAGTGGTGACGATGCAACGGAACTCTTTCTGGAAAAACGTCACCCCCTGAGTTTTTAGGTCAGAAGGCAACCTATAGGCAAAGAGGGAGGCCGGGGTGCTCAAGCGCCCACACCCTCCAAAGTGTCAGCTCGCCCTGCTAGGGTGCGTGGGACCCTCAGGCCTCCACTCCATCTCGTATTCTGGCTCCATGAGTCTTCTGGTGAAATATGATTTTTGGCATATTTTCTAGGATTTTTCCTGATAGTTGATTTTCTGCACAAAAACTAGACACGAGGGTAATTCTGCTGAAAACAGTGTCAGTCTGTGTTAGTTGTATCCAAATCACACAAGTTTAGAGGAGAAACAATAGCAAAAGTGTTCAGAAAAGTAGATACATTTTGGACGTATCAACTCCCCCAAGCTTAGCTTATTGCTTGTCCTCAAGCAATTCAGTTGAAAACTAAGTGCGATAAAAGAACTTTCATGAACACATTTGCTTCATATGATGTATATATTCTTAGCACATGAGTAGATACTTAGACGATTCATAATAAGGACAATGCAACTAAGTATACTTAATAGTCATTGCAAGCTATGGAGAGATTCCAACTCAATAATAATAAGTAGCATGAAATATAAACATAAGCAACATTGCAATGCTCATAAGAAGGTATGATAGAGTGGTATCTCGCTTGCCATTGTTTGTAGAGCACAATATTAATGCCAAGGCACCTCTGAAGTTCAAGTGAAGACTAGAAGTAAAGATATCAGAGATACAAGCATCAAAGTCATGACATAATTAACCAAGTTTTGAGACAAGCACATTACACTAAGAATGACAACTATGCTCTCAAGAAGGTGCTCATAGGATAAGTGGTGACTCAACAAGGAAGTGAAAAGGTTTTGAAACGTTTGAAGGCTTCCAAATGCTGAAAGTAAGGTACTCATTAGCTTTGAGCTCTCATTGCCCCTATCATAGGCATCTTTAGATGGTTAAGGTGAAAGTGAGGTCCAATATGAGTTATATGCTTGACAGACCATAAACTAGAAATCTCATGTCCCTTGAGTACGAGGGCCGCTCCTCGTGCTACTCAAATTTAGTTACCTGTAAGTTCTTGTCATAGTAAATACATGCGTATCATAGAAAACCTCCAACGGGGTACCCCTTGCACATGATACAGGAGCTATCCCATAGTCAAAATGACAAGGAAAGCAGACAATGAGCATCTCAGCGATCTTTTTATTTGCTATTTGCATAGGTTTTTATTGAGGATGCTTCACGGATTGCTCATTATGGTTATGCTGCAAGTTTCCACCATGATTATGGATGGATTAGGCTAGCGGCCCAGGCGTTTCTCTAACACATATATATAACTCCATGAACTTACAAGCTCCTCTTTTATTTCACACCGACGACATCCGCAAACAAAAGTGTATGATATCAACTAGGTATATAAATACAAGTGTTGAAAGCGTTCCCCGTGACAGGACGGTTCTGCTAACTCCCAGCCTAATTTGCAAGCATATAACTTTCATGGACAGTCAGAATGGTTCAGGTTTATTAAGTGCAAGAAATAAGTGTGCCATCAAGTTCGTGAGAGCTTTACTAACTAACTTTCTCAAAATAGTCAAACATTTTATTTGGAAGAAAACAAGGCATAATGAATATGCACGGAATTAGCAAATGATGCTAATAGGTAAGTATGGTGGACACTGTTGGCAATATTGGTTTTGAGGAGTTGGATGCACAAGTAGAGCTCATACTCAGTGCAAGTGAAGGCTAGCAATAGAGAGGGAGCGACAAAAGAGAGAGAAATAACTGTCATAATCATGCTTGCAACAAAACATGACTAATTATGACATGAAAGTGATACAAGAACTCTGAGGCAAAATAAATCATCGAGGCTTACTGACTATTGTTCAGTCATATGCATGCGTGAGCATGTGCCAAATCGATTCACATGAAACATTCAGAGGAGGATACCACAATATCATACCAAGTTATGAATAGAACAATGCAAGCAAACATTCATATGACATGCTACAAACTATTAGCAAGTTGGAGCTAATCATAAGAAGGCAAGAACTACTAAGCATCATAAATAACATACACCTTACATGAACAGACTAAGCATGCTCACAATGATGAGTATATGTACAAAAATGAAAACAAATAGAGTTTGTTACCAGCCTCTTACCACACCTCAAGTTGTCTTAATCTTAATTATTGCCCTTCACTTGTGTGGCTTGAATAATAACATGAAACCAAAATCCACTGAGGACTGCTGAACCCTGCAAAGAACTTCACAAAACCAAATAAGAACAACAAATATTTTTGGTGTTTTTGATTTGTTTTAAGTAAGCACACAAAGCAAAAACAAACAAAGCAAAATCTTTTTGGATTTTTCTTTAAGGCAAACCAAAGCTAAAAAGCAAAGAAACAAACCAAGAGAAACAACGAAAATATTTTTGGTCTTGTGTTTTGAGAAAGCAGAAACAAAAACCAAAAACAAAGCAAAAACATGGATATACAAAGAACCGACGAAACATGATATATAGATGAGTGTGATGTCGGTGTACCTCCCCCAAACTTAGGATTTTGGCCTAAGTGGGGATCAATAGCGCGGGTAGTAACCCCAAGCTGGTGGGTCATCATAGGAATGATCATAATCAGGCCCTCGCAAAGAAGAAGAAGACACACTCCACTCATAGGAGGGCTGCTGGTATGAAGACTCCCCATGTTGTATGGCTGAACCGAATCATCTTCGGCATCCTCTCCAACATTCTCCTCTTGCTGGGAGAGCTCCGCCACGTATGTGTCAAACTCCTCCTCCGTGAGCGACCATCCTTGCATGTTATCAAAATTAAACAAAGCAGGTGCAGGCAAATAGACTACTTTCTCAGTACTACCCCCTCTCCAATCACACTTGACAAATGATAATTCATACGGTAAATTTCTCATAGTAGCCCAAGAAGAAAAAAAATTATGCTAAACCATGGAATCGAGATCAAGTCTCTCTATGGGGAACCGATAATATGAATGGCGATGCTCTAAACCATGGAAAGCTAGCAACCTAGAGGCAATGAGACCTCCACAAATTCCACCCTTCTCGCGGTTAGTGGTAAGACGGTGAGCTATCAAAGCACCTAGGTTATAAGATCTATCCCTATTCAAAGCTGCTAAGATAAAAGCTAGATCAAAAGAAGATAACTTTCTAGCAATCTTTTTAGGAAGAACACACTTGGTAATGAAATAGGCAAAATATCTAATGGATGGGAACTGAATGTTCTAAATTTTACCACTTTCCTTCGAGAAGTCAAAACCTTGGCAAATTTCAGCATATAAATCCATAAGTGACTTGGGACTCTCCTTGATCTTCTCACAAGATCCCCAATGCAACACTCTAATAGCTGCACAAAAATCAGCAAAAGGCAGGTCGACAACTATATTGTAGATTTTATAATGGACCATGGGGTTAGACGAGGACCAAGTAAACCGGAAGTCCTGCACCACAGCCATGGTTAGCTTAACATACTAATATGGTTCTTCTTCAACAAAGTGTTCCAACCCTGCATTAGTAATCATAGTTTGGAAATTCTGGAAAATTCCCGTAGCTCTCATAAATTCAGGGCATGGATATATGGAAGGGAAGACTCCTTCCTCATGATGGACTTTCATTGGCTCAGGTACCATCAAATCACGTTGATGCAATGGGTATGTACTCATCCTGTTTTCTGAAATTTTTAGACAAACATCAAACCAAGTGATTTCCATGTTGATAAATGATGAGAAACTACTATAGGAACTTGCTAGAGGGCTACACATGCATCAAATGAAATCTCTAAGCAAAGAACAAGCATGAAAGCTCACACAACCTGACACCTATAGCAGCAAAATATTCAAGATACAATATACCAATCAAAAATATAATTGAACAAGCGGAGGAGGCACATACCAAGGAGCAATCCCTCTAAAAATCAGCAGCAAAGATGGGCTGAGCAAGGAGATTGAAAATCGGGAGCAAGAACAGCAGGAAATCGAGCTTGAGAAATTTTTCTGGTGTTTTTCGGGAGAGAGAAAGAAGTGGCTAGGAGGAGGCAACTTGGAGGGCCACAGGTGGGCCCCACCCAGGCCAGGCGCGCCCTGGGGGCTGGTCGCGCCACCAGGGGGTGTGCTGGCCTGGTGGGTCCCCCTGGGCCACTCCAGGTGTCCCTATGCCCCTTTTTTCAAGGAAAAATTTAATATGAATTTTCTGGAATTTTTTCGGGAAACTTTATTTTTGACCAATTTTCAGGGTATGAAAATTGATTTTCTCGCAGAAACAGGTTTTTTTAGAAGAAGCAAAAGCAAAAAAAAACTACAGAAGTTCTAAGACACTCTAACAAGCAAAAAACTAGCAAGACTAAAGCTAACAAGAGAAAGAGCGAAGACTAGGAAGGAGAAAAATAAAAGTGAGCAAGTATAACCACTGTGAAAGCATTGTTTTGTTCATTAAAATCCCTTTGTTAACAAGGTAGATCAAGTCTTGTTACCAAAACAATCTTATATGAAACAAAATTTTGCATTCCACAAAGTGATTATGTTACCTCACACATGATAGCAATGGTCCTAATCATAATAGTTTCAAAAATTTCTTGTGGAATGGGACAATATATTTCTCCAACTTTGATGCTCTCAATATTTTCAATGGAATTCAGGCAATAGCTCTTATCAATCTTCTTGGTGAAATAGACAGTATGCTCTTTGTCATTAATATTAAAAGTTACTTTTCCTTGATTACAATTGATGACAGCACATGCAGTATTAATAAAAGGTCTCCCAAGAATAATAGACATATTATCATCTTCAGGCATCTCAAGCATAACAAAATCAGTTAAGACCAAGCAATTATGAGCCACTTGAACAGGAACATCCTCACATATACCAACAGGAATAGTAGTATACTTATCAGCCATTTGCAAAGATATATCAGTTGGTATCAAATTTTCTAGCTGGAGTCTCTTGTAGAGAGAAAAAGGCATAACACTCACTCCAGCTCCCAAATCACATAAAGCAGTTCTAACATAATTATTTTTAATAGAGCAAGGAATAGTTGGTATACCTGGATCACCAAGTTTCTTTGGAACCTTACCATTGAAGGAATAATTAGCAAGTAAAGTAGAAATTTCCTCATTAGGAATCTTCCTTTTATTAGAGACAATAGCCTTCATATACTTTGAATAGGGAGGCAACTTAATAGCATCAGTCAAAGTAATTTGCAAAAATAAAGGTTTCACCCACTCAAAAAACTTGTTATAGTGTTCTTCCTTATTTGACTTGTGTTTCTTATTGGGAAAAGGCATAGGTTTCTTCACCCAAGGTTCTCTCTCACTACCATGTTTTTTAGCAATAAAATCTTCCTTAGTGTACCTAGTGTTCTTAGTGTGCTTCTCAGATTCTTCCTCAACTTCCTCCTCATCAGGAGCATCATTTTTATCATTACCACTCTCAGTTTCAGCATTAGATACTGATATACTATTAGGATCTACAGCAGGTTCAGGTGGTTCCTCTACTATTTTGTGTTTCTTTTTCTTTCTCTTATGAGGACTACCACCACTTTCACCTTGTTGAGAATCCTGCTCAATTATTTTAGGGTGTCCTTCAGGATATAAAGGATCTTGAGTAGCTATACCACTCCTAGTTCTAATTCCATAAGCATGTTTATCTCCTGAAGCATTAACTAGCATATCTTTTTGTACCTTAGCAAGTTGATCAATTTGAGTTTGAACCATTTGAAAGTGTTTACAAAGCATTTTAACATAATTTGCAGTTCTTTCCACAATATCTTTCAACTCATTTATAGCTCTAGAGTTTTCCAATAAATGATTCTGAACTTGTTTATTAAAATTACCTTGTTTACCAATAAAAGTGTCAACTTCATCTAAGCATTGATCAAGAGGTTTACCATAGGGAATATCACCTTCATCAAAGTGGAGAGAGTGTACCTAAATAGTAGATGAGTAGGGAATTGGTTCACATAATTCTTCTATAGGAGGTAGATTCTTCACATCTTCAGCTCTAATACCTTTCTCCTCAAGACATTTCTTAGCTTCCTTCATCACTTCATCATTTAATGCAATTATTCCCCTCTTCTTTGGTATTGGTGTTGGAGTTGGTTCAAGCACAATTGGTTCAGGAGTGATAGGCTCAGGTGTATTTAGCTCAGTTGAAGTCCAATCATCATAATTCTTGCTTATTTATGCCATTAATTCTTCAGCATCTGTAGGAATTCTTTTCCTGAAAACACAATCAGCAAAACTATCTAGGTATGTCCTAGAATCATCAGTTAGTCCATTATAATAAATATCAAGAAGCTCATTTTTAGGCAATGGACATCTAGGATGTGCATGAATCAAGGCACATAACCTTGTCCATGACTCAGGCAATTTCTCCTCTTTTCCCTGTTTAAAATCAAAATGTTTCTGCAAAGCAGCATGTCTAGCACTGGGAGGAAAATATTTCTAAAAGAAAGAAGCAATCAAGCAATCAGGGCTATCAATGTATCCATGAGGTAATCTATTAAACCAAGCTTTAACTTCTCCTTTTAGTGAAAAGGGAAGATCTTAGTAACAAAGTACTTGCGCATCTTAAAATCATCAGAGAATAAGGCACTCATAGTGGAAAGCTCATTCATATGTGCCACATCATGCTCACTCTCAGTCCCACAAAAAGGTTCTTTCTCAACAATGTCTAAATAGGATAAATCAAGAGAGAAATTATAATCTTCATCTTTAATATCTATGGGAGAAGTGGCAAAGATAGGATCAGAAGACGGTTTAGAATAATGGTACGTCTCTCAAGGAGACTCCTAATAGCACTAGCACCATATGTGTTTTGGTACTCTTCAATAAATTCATCAGTCATTTCAATCTAACCATCACTAATATCATATCTCTCTCTAGACCCAGGTGAGCTAATAGGTGTAACAGTGTCTTCACTAGGAGTTTCAGTGTTTCACAAAATAGTTCTAGCAATAGTAGCTTCTAGGAAAGGACCTAATGAAACACTCGCATCAAGCACAG
This sequence comes from Avena insularis, assembly GCA_023614405.1. Taxonomy (NCBI): domain Eukaryota; kingdom Viridiplantae; phylum Streptophyta; class Magnoliopsida; order Poales; family Poaceae; genus Avena; species Avena insularis. The sequence goes on from CM042693.1 coordinate 21,208,265, forward strand.
TAGAAGTAACATCATGAGTATCAGAAGCAATTTTAGATTTAGCAGTAGTAGTAGTGTGTGTAGCATGTGTATGTGGTGGTGGTGTAACAAGCTTACTTATAACAGACGGTGAATCAAGAGCAGCAGAGGTGTTTAGGACTGTACCTCTTCTTGTAGTGTATGGTAAAATAGGAAACTTTCCATCACGAGACTTCCCCATGATGAAAGGAATAGCAGTGGACAATAGTAGATCCAAGTGAACTTACAAATAAAGCTATGCTCCCGGCAACAGCGCCAAAAAATAGTCTTGATGACCCACAAGTATAGGGGATAGCTACAGTCTTCGAGGGCAGTATTGCCCAATTTATTGATTCGACACAAGGGGAGACAAAGAATACTTATAAGCCTTAACAACTGAGTTGTCAATTCAGCTACACCTAGAAATAATCTTGCTCACAGAAGTTTATCAGTAGCAACAGTTTTGTAGTAGCAATAGTAAAGCAACAGCAGCAGTAAAACAAGAGCAATAGTAACAGTAGTAATAAACAATAGGATATGAGCGTGGTAGGCATAGGAATGGATGTACGGGCGTTGCATGGACAAGTCTAAACATGTAACTTCAAGATCTAGGGCAATTGCAGAAAAATGAGATAAGGCATCCAAGTACTAAACAATCATAGGCATGTGCTCCATATATAGTCATACGTGCTCGCAATGAGAACTTGCACAACATATTTTGTCCTGCCAGCCCGATGCAGCGGGGCCTCAAGGGAACTACTGGCAATTAAGGTACTCCTTTTAATAGAGCACCGGAGCAAAGCATTAACACTCCATGAACACATGTGATCCTCACATCATAGCCATCCCCTCTGGTTATCCCAAATTTTGTCACTTCGAGGCCTTTGGATCCGGACAATGATATGTGTACACAACTTGCATATAAGATCACAAACAATACTATCATCATGAATCAATAATAATTTCAAATCTGAGATCATGGCACTCGGGCCCTAGTGATAAACATTAAGCACAACAAGTTGCAACAAAGTCAAATAGCACTAATAGAGATACTAGGCACCATGTCCTAACAATCTTATTCGATTACATGATAGAACTCATCTAATCCCTACCATCCTCATAGCCTACAGCGGGGATTACACACTCATGGATGGGGGAAACATGGATGGTTGATGGAGAGGCATTGGTGATGATGATAGCGATGATCCTCTCCAAATTCCCCGTCCCGACAGGGTGCGAGAATGGAGTTTTTGGTTCCGAATCGCGGTTTCTGGTGGTGGCAGCTGATGGCTGGCACAGCTTATGTGGAGCCTGTTGGGAACCCCAAGAGCAAGGTGTGAAGCAGTACAGCAGCAAGTCTTCCCTCGGTAAGAAACCACGGTTATCGAACCAGTAGGAGGAAGGAAACGTCACATAGGTGTTGCAAGCAACGTGGAGACCTGCACAACACAAACTTAAGACTTTGCCCCAACTAACAGTGAGGTTGTCAATCTCACTGGTTGCTATAACAAAGGATTAAACGTATGGTGTGGAAGGTAATGGTTTGCAACAAGTAAACAAGTATCAATGGTAAAGATTGGACCGGGGTCCATAGTTCACTAGAGGTGCTCTCCTTAGATAAACAACATGGCATGAAGGGTAAACAAATTACAACAGGGCAATTGATACGAACTAAGCAAGGCATAACAATGCAATTACTAGTCAGAAAGATCCTATGAGATTCGATTGGGCAATACAACAAGATACATAGACCGCCATCCAACTGCATCTATGACTAGAAGTCCACCTTCAGGTTATCATCCGAACCCCCTCCAGTATTAAGTTGCAAGCAACAGACAACTGCTTTAAGCAAAGTGTGTAAGGTAAACAGTCCACATGTTCCATGAACAAGAAACCGTTGTTTTCTCCCTAGTGGAAACATCGCATCTACAACCGAAGAGATTTCTGTCACTTCCCTTGGAAACTAGAGGCATGAACCCACTATCGAGCATAAATACCCCCTCTTGGAGTTACTAGCAACTACTTGTCCAACATAGCTACTAACAACGGAGATCATGCAAGATCACAAACAACACAGACATGATAGAATCATAAAGATAAAACCATTAATCAAACCAACATAATAATCTCAATATCCATCGGATCCCCGCAAATACAACATGCATGATTACAAATAGATTAGATCTTGATCATGAACAGAGCTCACAAGATCTATACATGAAAGCACAAAGGAGGAGATACAACCATCTAGCTACTACATGGACCCATAGTCCAAGGTGGAACTACTCACGCATCATACCGGAGAAAAGGCCTCCGGGATGATCTCCCCTCCGACAGGGTGCCAGGAAGAACTTCAGATCCCCCCGATCTAGGGACGATGGTGGCAGCGGCTACAGACGGTTTCGTGGAGATTTGATCAGGTGCTCAGGATTTCTGCATTGGGGGCTTCTTATAGGCCAAGTGGGAGGCCGAGGAGGCGACCAGGGGGGCCAAACCCTAGCTAGGGCCCACCTGGCCGCGCTGGGGGTCCTGGCCGCCTGCCCGCCTCCTCCCTCTGTACTTCTTGTTCCCCACTGAAAGTAATTGACTTTGACGTTTGTCCCATCCAATTCCGAGAATATTTCTTTACTAACTTTTTCAAACCAAAACAACAGAAAAAGCATCCGCACTTGCAACTTTTTAGTAGGTTAGTACCAGAAAACATGTAAAAAGCACCTTAAAGTGTAACAAGTAATGCAAAGTAGATAGTAAACAAGCATGGAGCATCAAAAATTATAGATACGTTTCCAACGTATCACCATCCCCAAGCTTAACTCCTGCTCGTCCTCGAGTAGGTAAGTGATAAAAAGAATAATTTTTGAGGTGACATGCACCCTCACAATAAAGATCCAACCATTTGCAAGCATTGAAAGCTAGGATCAAAGAACTCTAAACATGTGCATGAAATATGGAGTTCTAACAATAGGACATAGTAACTATGCATGCAACATGAAAAGCTACAAACAAAGATCATGAATAACATGCATTGAAAAACGTTTGTTTGTTTCACATACAGAAAACATAGCGTAGTGGCATTCATCTTGTCCCTCATAGAGTAGCAATATAGATGCATAGGGCACCTTCAAAGTTCACAAGGGTGACTAGAAACAAATAGTAAAAGAACAAGTAATATAACAATATGCATCAATTAATAAGTTTTGGAACACTTCACACAGAATGACAACTATGCTCTCTTAATAATGGTGGAAGAAAGGCCTTTTTGTAAAGGAAGCAGGGATTACAACTTTCAAAAAGAGCTTCCAAAAATTATGGTACTTGTTATCTTTCAGCCCGCATTGCCCCTATCATAAGCATCTTGAAGTGGTTAAGGTTAAAGTGGCAAAGATGGAGTATATGCTTGATGAAGTATAAACTGGCAATCTCAAGTCCCTTGAATACGAGGGCCACACCTCATGCATACTCAACTTTGGGTCCAGGTAAGTTCTTGTCATTATAAATATTTGCATATCATTGAGAACCGCCAACGGGGTACCCCTTGCACATGGTACAGGAGCTTTCCCATAACCAAAATGACAAGGCAAGCAGACAATGAGCATCTCAGCAATCTTCTTATGTACCATGGGAATATGGTTCTTTTTTCTCTCTTTCCTCTTTTCTCAGTGTGTCTCTTTTTTTATAAGAAGAATGCTTCATAGATGTCACTATGGTGATGTTGCAAGTTTCCACCATGATTAGGCATGGCTTAGGCTAGCGGCCCAGGCGTTTCTCTAACACAGGATACAAACTCCATGGACTTACAAGTTCCCTCTTTATTTCACATCGGTGATATCCATAGACAAAAGAACATGATATCAACTGAGTACAAATTACAAGTGCAATGTTGAAAACGTTCCCCGTGACAACACGGTTCTGCTAATTCCAACTTATAAGTGCAAGCATATACAACAAAGTTGTCACAATGGTTCAAGTTTATTAGGGGCAAAGAATATAAAGTGTGTCATCAAGTTCGTGAGGGCTTTAATCACTAAGTTTTCACATAACAAAATAGTTTTTAATTGGAAGATAGTTGAAAACAAGAATATACTTGGAATGGTGTAACACACCATGCATAGGAGTTTATAGTGGACACTTTGGAATAACTTGGTTTCTTCGGAGTTGGAAGCATGAGTAGAACTTACTCATACAAGTGGAGGCTAGCAAAAGACTAGGAGCAACCAACTAAGAGAGCATAATGGCCATAATCATGCAGTGCAAGAAAGCATACTAATCAAAGCAAAGAGTGGTACTACAAGTCAAGGACTAAATGATCATAAAGGCTAATGGTGACTTGTCATAGTCATAACATGGTGTGAGCATGTGCCAAGTCAACCCAAGCAAAGAATCAAAGGAGAATACCACAATACTATGCTTTTGCATGCTAAAACAACACATAATTTCTTCAAGACACACTAAGCAATCCCAATTGTTTGGAACAAGACACGCTACAACAATAATCACTAAGCGTAAGGTCAAAACAACACCTAGCATGTCATGCTAAAGTCTAAGTCTGTAGAGGGAGTGTCCCAACCTTTAAATAATATAAGGTGGAGTCCCCTGTGTTTACGATTCTAGTCCCTGGATCAATAGCTAGCATCCACAGTTAAGATGTAATATCAAGAAACAAAGGTCATATTATATTCTTTATAACCAGGAACAACATAATTTTCTTACATCTTACATAGCTCATTTGGCTATTACAATACATTGCAGCGGAATAACTATAATCATGGGGTCCTTCATCTTCAAAGTGCCACAGGCAAACATGTTGGGTGTAGACTTTGTAATCCTAATCAATCAATCTTCACTAAAATCAATCAAACCTGCAGCATTACATGTTACAGCCACAAAGGGTCAATACATTTGAATTGTATTGGCAAGTTTCACTACTATGTAGAATATAAGTGGATCCTATCATTACATGCATATTTGGCTAAGTAGGGTTTTAGGCTCATTTGCAGAAAGCAATAATTTATCCTATCTTTTCAAAAAGGGTTTTGATCTCTTGCCACCTACTTGGAATCCACCAAGTGTCTTTGTCAAAATCTCTTGAGCTCCTTGGTAACCCCAAGTATTCAAGTTTTCATCAAAAATCTCTTGAGCTCCTTGGTAACCCCAAGTGTTCAAGTTTTCATCAAAAAATCTCTTGAGCTCCTTGGTAACCCCAAGTGTTCAAGTTTTCATCAAAAATCTCTTGAGATCCTTGGTACCCCCAAGTGCATCAAGTCTTTTGTTGTCACTTAAAAGTTTTCTTTTAGAAATTGGAATGTCGAGATTTCCCATAGCTTCAAGCTTTAGTTGCTCAGTATTGTCCATAACCGGGGACACGGCTAAGTACTTAGATTTTATTATCTTCTGCAGAAGTAGTACACTTTACCCACATGTCACAATCTCATCTTGTTGCCACCAGTGGCCACTGGATTAGTACTCACCAAGATGGAGTACTGGCAGATTGAGAATGTGACGAAGTCTTTTCAGAGGGTCCTCCCATACACCATTGCTAGCTTGTCTTCAGTACCCATGTAGGATTCCAGTTCCTCATTTTCAGTAACCTGAGGACAATGCATGGGTCTTCCCAATGTAGTTGACTAAGCCAGAGCCATAAATAGCATGTGGTTGTACACGAAAGCCACAATTGGAGAAACATGTTCAATCTCTAAGTTTCCTAGGTGGTTTTCTTTTGGAGCACAACACAAAGAGATTTCCATATACATGGTTCCTTTTGTTGCCACCTTCTCCAAATCTCAAAGTATCCTTGTCCACCCAGGTGGTTCATTGAGTCCTTGTTTTATTATATAAAACACAAGTCCTTTTCTCAACTTCATAAAATCTCAACATGTATCTCTTTTAAAAATATAGCATGGCTAAGCATGTAACAACTACATTGTTTTCACTAAGGAATGTATAGGGTATCCTATTAGGATTTAGCATAGCATAAGTATAGAAATTCTTTTCATGCATGTTTCAAAATCCACTAAGTATAATGAAAATAGTAGGACTTTTGATGATAGTGTAACTTACCTTTTTGGTTGGGGATGTTGGTTCACTTCTTGATCTTGCTAGTTTCACACTTTTCTAACTTCACTACAAATCAATCAAGCAAACACAATATCAACTAGCATTCCAACCAATAATCAATCAAACAATTCACACTCATAAAACAATGGGATCTAAGTCATGCATGTAAGCATGCAAGAGATAGTTTTATTTGCAAAGATGGTTTCCACTAGGCTCTAAACTTTGTAAGGTTCAAGGTGGACATTTTCCAAAGTGGCAAAGTCATTTGCAAAAAGGGTTTTGTCAATAAACCATTTTTAAATCCATTCATCATTTTATGTGGTGGAAAATGTTTTTATCAAATCAAAAACTTTATGCCTTTCACCAAATAAGTTGCTAATTCACAAAACTTGGTGTTTAGGGTCAGTAGGTTTGATTCAAATCATTTTCTCAAAGTTTTTATTCCAAAAACATTTTTCATAACAAAACCAATATTTTTATTTGGCTAGAAATGGGCTAAATTAATTAATCCATCCTAAACTTCACCAAATCCATTTTCAAACCATGGGTTGGTTCCTAGGGTCAGTAAGTTCATCTCAAACTAATTTTCCAAGATTTCAACCTCAAAAACATTTCTGAATAATTTTTCTAATCTAAACAAGCATACAAATGTTTCTGCCAAAACAACCAATCTACCAGAGGCTTTTTACTAAACAAATTGCATGGTTGGCTAGGTCTTGTTCCACTGATTCCAACGATATAAAGTTTGTAAATTTTGGACGTGTGGATCAAAAGTTATAGGGTTTTCAAATCTGCATCAAAATCTGTTTTTCAAATTCTGTTTTAAACAAAGATTAGCCATGCGGCGCAATGTCATTGGCTGGTACCGCTTCGGTCGGATCGTGCTCTGCGGTGCGTTGGATCTAAACAGATCGCACGGCTCTGGTTGCGTACCCCTTCAGCGTTTAAGTGATCTATCTCGTTCGTTCGATCTAGATCCTACGGTCCGCAACAACTCAACCAAGAACTGGAGGCGCTGCGCGGCGACAGTCAGGCGATGGGCTAGCGGCGGTTCTAGGAAGCAAAGAACAAAGTGGGAATGCTCACCGTGATCGCAAGGACGTGGTGATGCTCGACGTGTGGTCGGTGTGGCAAGGGGTGCTCAGGGGCGGCAGCAATTCCTCGCCGGAGTGGGAACGGCGTCGGGCGGCTCTGGTCCTGGTCGGAGGCGACGCTGCAGATCGCCCTAAGGTAGGACAAGGGCATGGTCAGATGCAGGAGGATGTGGCGAGTGTGGGAGCATCATCGAGGAGTGCTGGGGCGAACGGTGTTTACCTGTGGAGTTCGCCGGAGTGGAGGAGAGATGCGGCGACGCTCAGAGCTTGTCGAAGACGACGTTCTGGGGCGCCCGCGGTTGAACGGAGGGCACGGACAGGTGCGCCTGGGAGTGGGGAGTATGTGTGTTTGGTCGGGGAGGCAAGGCGGTGGCTGGGCTAGCCGGAATTTGTTGGGGACGGTGGTCGGAGCAGTGGCGTTGCGAGCTCGAATTGAGGCAGCCTAGGGGCTCTCGTGCTGCGGTGTTTGAGGGGAAAGGAGGAGAAGGCGCAGGCGATTAAAAGGACATGTTCGCAGGGGGATTAATGGCCATGGTTAACGCGAATTGATCGCCGGCGTTAAGGCCAGGAAACGGCAGGCGTCGTCTGCGCGAGGAAGAAGGAGGTGAGCTGGCTGCGTGGGTCCTCTTCGTCAGTGAAAGAGAGAGGTAGGGAGAGGGGTCCACCAGTCATTGTCTGTGCGGGTTAGAAACTGAGTGCGAAATGTTTTCCTTCGGAAGGGGGAGAGTGGGCTGGTACTGGGCTGTTGGGCTTGGCCAGTTGGGCTAAGTCCAAATTCTATTTTTTTCCTTCCTGATTGTTTTATCTTTTTCCAATTCTATTTTCTGTTTTGAAATTCAAACAACAAATCAATATTCAAATCAATTCAAACACTCATCACACTTTTCAATTGAATTTGGTTCTGTTTAACAACAATATTCCAAATCCCAAATACAAAATAATATTTTTACTTTAGGGTCCATTATTAATTAAATAAATAGACCCCTGTTTATTAAATCAAAATGGAATTTGTTTTATTTAAATTCTACCTTTGAAATTTAATTATTATCAAAAACAAATCAGTAGGTTTTATTTGAAAATAAATAATACTTGGAAAACTTGTTTAAAATCAATAAATAAGTTTTGATGTTTATTTAAAATAGTGAAACCTTTATTTTTAATAAACTTGGATATTAAATCCTTATTAATTTATTTTTAAATAAACCCTTACTATTCTTTATCAAATAGAAATATTTTATTTCAAAAACTTGGCCAAGGTTTAATTTGGCTCTTTTAAAAATAATCCTTATTTATTTATTCTATCCTTTTCATTTGAAAGCCAAATCTTTTTATCAAAGATCCAAAATAGTAATTCCAAAATATTTTATTTTCCTTCATTAAATGTTTATCTTTTTAAATCCCTTTAGGATTTATCTTGATCAAAATAGGTTTGAAGGTTCCCATTGGAATTCAAAAAGTTTCTTCTCACCCTGAAAATCAACAAAGTTTTATTTTATTCATTTATTTTTCACATTACAAGATTTGGAAAATCTTGGGATGTGACAGGCTACCACCCTTAAAATAAATCTCGTCCCGAGATTTGGGAAGGCTAGGGTTACAAGTAGGTTCAAAACATCTAGGGTACTACCACCCTTAAAAAAATTTCCAACTAAATTACACGTTGGCTTGCTTGGGATCTTGGGGAAACTTCTCTGGGCAAACATCTGCTTTGTGTCCTTTGTTTCCACACTTGACTCATGGGCCAAGGTTGAGATTATCCATAGGCTTGTTCAACTTGTTCTTCATCTTTTCTGGACAGTTGCTTGCATAATGTCCTGGGTTCTTGCAATTGAAACAGTTGATGTCTTTGAGTTCTTTACGTGGCCCTTGTGGACAGGTTGCTACATAATGGCCTAGCTCTTTGCAGTTGTTGCACCTTACTTGACCAATTTCCTTATTCTTATGGTTCTCTGGGCATTCACTGGAATAGTGTCCCATTTCTTTACATTTATGACATTGCACATGGCTTTTGTCCTTCTTTTGCTTTTTGGGTTTCTCCAAAGCTAGGAGTGCATCCAGTTCATGTTGTTCATATGTTATCTGGTAGGTTGGAATGTCTACATGATTCTTGGACCTTCTCTTCCTCTTTGGATAATTCATAGGCCCTTGCTTTGGTCCTTTGAATTGGGTTGTTTTGTTTGGAGGTATAAGTGGTCCTTTTCCTTTGTCATCAACCTGCTTGGTAGACTTGGATCCTTCTGGATAGTTTGCAATCATTTGTTGCACTCCACCTTGTTTCCTTTGTTCAACAATGGAATAGATGGGGCATTGGATAGGGACATGGTTATTTCCTTCACATAGGTAGCAAGTAGCTTGAGAGGTGGAATATTGGCCAACATGATGTTTCTCTTCACAGTTAGGGCATTGATCTCCATGCTCCTTGGAAGTATGATCCTTGTCTCCACAAATAAGGCAAGCTGGGGCTCCATCTAAAATAACATTTCTATCATCCTTGTTGTCACAAACTCTTTTGGAATAATTTTCTTCCATATTGATCATTTGATCAGTCACCTTAAGCATCAATTGGGCTTGAGTTTCCAAAAATCCTTGCAGTGTTGGATCTTCCCCACTGGTGTTGGCTATGAATTGAGCTGTCACTTGGTTCAGCTGGTTCTGGGTTGCTATGAGCTCCTTCATGCTGTCCTTTTGGTTGGTGTTGGTGTCATCAACCTTGATGTTGGAGTCTCTTGGAGTAGTCATCTGTTTGGGTTGAATTGAGATTAGAATAGGCAAAATATTTCTAAGGAAATAGTTCTAATCACACACATCATAATTCACACAAACAATGTGCAATCAATCACAAACAACCTTTCACTCAAACAACAAAGTTCAAGCACATACTTAGGCAACAAAATATTTTTGTTACACCACATAAGTTGGTGTGTTAGACTTAACTAAAATATGGTAGTCCATCTATAGGGTTTACTTGTGATCTTTCCATCCTTGGTTGATTCTTCTTGCATGAGATCATGGTTTCCTTGAGAAAAACTCTTGGTTACAATACCTCAAGTGAAATGATCTCCTTCTAATTTTTTGCATTCCCTTAGTCTCATATCTTGAGCAAGATTTCCTTGTCTCTCTTGTAGTCCTTAGTGGTATCCAAGTTGGGAGTCCTTGGTGAATATGCTGAAGATGTTGAAGTCATTAGAGTTTAAGAAGTTGAAGTCATTAGAGTTGATGGAGTTCTTTGCACATGGTGAAATCCTTGGCCATGGGGTAGGTTTTTCCATCAAGTTTGAAATACATGAGATGTAGAGTTGAAACCAAAATGGTTGAGGAAAGAGTTTACAAGTTTGTTTGTAAATAGGTTTTGGAACAAATACAACTCCTATTTTTCTAAGGTTTTTTTTTTCCAATCCTAGGTTTACAAATCCTACAGGCAACACAATGCTCTGATACCATCTGTAGAGGGAGTGTCCCAACCTTTAAATAATATAAGGTGGAGTCCCCTGTGTTTACGATGCTAGTCCCTGGATCAATAGCTAGCATCCACAGTTAAGATGTAATATCAAGAAACAAAGGTCATATTATATCTTTATAACCAGGAACAACATAATTTTCTTACATCTTACATAGCTCATTTGGCTATTACAATACATTGCAGCGGAATAACTATAGTCATGGGGTCCTTCATCTTCAAAGTGCCACAGGCAAACATGTTGGGTGTAGACTTTGTAATCCTAATCAATCAATCTTCACTAAAATCAATCAAACCTGCAACATTACAAGTTACAGCCACAAAGGGTCAATACATTTGAATTGTATTGGCAAGTTTCACTACTATGTAGAATATAAGTGGATCCTATCATTACATGCATATTTGGCTAAGTAGGGTTTTAGGCTCATTTGCAGAAAGCAATAATTTATCCTATCTTTTCAAAAAGGGTTTTGATCTCTTGCCACATACTTGGAATCCACCAAGTGTCTTTGTCAAAATCTCTTGAGCTCCTTGGTAACCCCAAGTATTCAAGTTTTCATCAAAAATCTCTTGAGCTCCTTGGTAACCCCAAGTGTTCAAGTTTTCATCAAAAAATCTCTTGAGCTCCTTGGTAACCCCAAGTGTTCAAGTTTTCATCAAAAATCTCTTGAGCTCCTTGGTACCCCCAAGTGCATCAAGTCTTTTGTTGTCACTTAAAAGTTTTCTTTTAGAAATTGGAATGTCGAGATTTCCCATAGCTTCAAGCTTTAGTTGCTCAGTATTGTCCATAACCGGGGACACGGCTAAGTACTTAGATTTTATTATCTTCTACAGAAGTAGTACACTTTACCCACATGTCACAATCTCATCTTGTTGCCACCAGTGGCCACTGGATTAGTACTCACCAAGATGGAGTACTGGCAGATTGAGAATGTGACGAAGTCTTTTCAGAGGGTCCTCCCATACACCATTGCTAGCTTGTCTTCAGTACCCATGTAGGATTCCAGGTCCTCATTTTCAGTAACCTGAAGACAATGCATGGGTCTTCCCAATGTAGTTGACTAAGCCAAAGCCATAAATAGCATGTGGTTGTACACGAAAGCCATAATTGGAGAAACATGTTCAATCTCTAAGTTTCCTGGGTGGTTTTCTTTTGGAGCACAACACAAAGAGATTGCCATAGACATGTTTCCTTTTGTTTCCACCTTCTCCAAAGCTCAAAGTATCCTTGTCCACCCAGGTGGTTCATTGAGTCCTTGTTTTATTATATAAAACACAAGTCCTTTTCTCAACTTCATAAAATCTCAACATGTATCTCTTTTCAAAATATAGCATGGCTAAGCATGTAACAACTACATTGTTTTCACTAAGGAATGTATAGGGTATCCTATTAGGATTTAGCATAGCATAAGTATAGAAATTCTTTTCATGCATGTTTCAAAATCCACTAAGTATAATGAAAATAGTAGGACTTTTGATGATAGTGTAACTTGCCTTTTTGGTTGGGGATGTTGTTTCACTTCTTTATCTTGCTAGTTTCACACTTTTATAACTTCACTACAAATCAATCAAGCAAACACAATATCAACTAGCATTCCAACCAATAATCAATCAAACAATTCACACTCATAAAACAATGGGATCTAAGTCATGCATGTAAGCATGCAAGAGATAGTTTTATTTGCAAAGATGGTTTCCACTAGGCTCTAAACTTTGTAAGGTTCAAGGTGTACATTTTCCAAAGTGGCAAAGTCATTTGCAAAAAGGGTTTTGTCAATAAACCATTTTTAAATCCATTCATCATTTTATGTGGTGGAAAATGTTTTTATCAAATCAAAAACTTTATGCCTTTCACCAAATAAGTTGCTAATTCACAAAACTTGGTGTTTAGGGTCAGTAGGTTTGATTCAAATCATTTTCTCAAAGTTTTTATTCCAAAAACATTTTTCATAACAAAACAAATATTTTTATTTGGCTAGAAATGGGCTAAATTAATTAATCCATCCTAAACTTCACCAAATCCATTTTCAAAACCATGGGTTGGTTCCTAGGGTCAGTAAGTTCATCTCAAACTAATTTTCCAAGATTTCAACCTCAAAAACATTTTTGAATAATTTTTCTAATCTAAACAAGCATACAAATGTTTCTGCCAAAACAACCAATCTACCAGAGGCTTTTTACTAAAAAAATTGCATGGTTGGCTAGGCCTTGTTCCACTGATTCCAACGATATAAAGTTTGTAAATTTTGGACGTGTGGATCAAAAGTTATAGGGTTTTCAAATCTGCATCAAAATCTGTTTTTCAAATTCTGTTTTAAACAAAAACTGGCCACGCGCCGCAATGTCATTGGCTGGTACCGCTTCGGTCGGATCATGCTCTGCGGTGCGTTGGATCTAAAAAGATCACACGGCTCTGGTTGCATACCCCTTCAGCGTTTAAGTGATCTATCTCATTCGTTCGATCTAGATCCTACGGTCCGCAGCAACTCAACCAAGAACTGGCGGCGCTGCGCGGCGGCAGACGGCAGCGACGGTCAGGCGATGGGCTAGCGGCGGTTCTAGGAAGCAAAGAACAAAGTGGGAATGCTCACCGTGATCGCAAGGACGTGGTGATGCTCGACGTGTGGTCGGTGTGGCAAGGGGTGCTCAGGGGCGGCATCAATTCCTCGCCGGAGTGGGAACGGCGTCGGGCGGCTCTGGTCCTGGTCGGAGGCGACGCTGCAGATCGCCCTAAGGCAGGACAAGGGCATGGTCAGATGCAGGAGGATGTGGCGAGTGTGGGAGCATCATCGAGGAGTGCTGGGGCGAACAGGATTTACCTGTGGAGTTCGCCGGAGTGGAAGACATACGCGGCGGTGCTCAGAGCTTGTCGAAGACGACGTTCTGGGGCGCCCGCGGTTGAACGGAGGGCACGGACAGGTGCGCCTGGGAGTGGGGAGTATGTGTGTTTGGTCGGGGAGGCAAGGCGGTGGCTGGGCTCGCCAGAATTTGCTGGGGACGGTAGTCGGAGCAGTGGCGTTGCGAGCTCGAATTGAGGCAGCCTAGGGGCTCTCGTGCTGCGGTGTTTGAGGGGAAAGGAGGAGAAGGCGCAGGCGATTAAAAGGACGTGGTCACAGGGGGAGTAATGGCCGTGGTTAACGCGAATTGATCGCCGGCGTTAAGGCGAAGCAGCGGCGTCGTCTGCGCGAGGAAGAAGGAGGTGAGCTGGCTGCGTGGGTCCTCTTCGTCAGCGAAAGAGAGAGGTAGGGAGAGGGGTCCACCAGTCATTGTCTGCGCGGGTTAGAATTTGAGTGCGAAACGTTTTCCTTCGGAAGGGGGAGAGTGGGCTGGTACTGGGCTGTTGGGCTTGGCCAGTTGGGCTGAGTCCAAATTCTATTTTTTTCCTTCCTAATTGTTTTATCTTTTTCCAATTCTATTTTCTGTTTTGAAATTCAAACAACAAATCAATATTCAAATCAATTCAAACACTCATCACACTTTTCAATTGAATTTGGTTTTGTTTAACAACAATATTCCAAATCCCAAATACAAAATAATATTTTTACTTTAGGGTCCATTATTAATTAAATAAATAGACCATGTTTATTAAATCAAAATGGAATTTGTTTTATTTAAATTCTCCCTTTGAAATTTAATTATTTTCAAAACCAAATCAGTAGGTTTTATTTGAAAATAAAGAATACTTGGAAAACTTGTTTAAAATCAATAAATAAGTTTTGATGTTTATTTAAAATAGTGAAACCTTTATTTTTAATAAACTTGGATATTAAATCCTTATTAATTTATTTTTAAATAAACCCTTACTATTCTTTATCAAATAGAAATATTTTATTTCAAAAACTTGGCCAAGGTTTAATTTGGCTCTTTTAAAAATAATCCTTATTTATTTATTCTATCCTTTTCATTTGAAAGCCAAATCTTTTTATCAAAGATCCAAAATAGTAATTCCAAAATATTTTATTTTCCTTCATTAAATGTTTATCTTTTTAAATCCCTTTAGGATTTATCTTGATCAAAATAGGTTTGAAGGTTCCCATTGGAATTCAAAAAGTTTCTTCTCACCCTGAAAATCAACAAAGTTTTATTTTATTCATTTATTTTTCACATTACAAGATTTGGAAAATCTTGGGATGTGACAAAGTCACAGTCAATGCAAGCTCCTCTTGCACTTCAAGCAAGAACTTACTACTCCTTTCCAACACCAAGCAAACTTATTTGCAAAACAACACAACGAGAACGGGGGTCCAAACTACTCAAGAAAACTAAACAAACTAAGCAAAGCAAACGAAAACTAAGACGCTCCAAGAACAACACAACTGTGCATGAAATAATAAAAACGAAGTGTCTAGACAGACCTGAGCTTTTTATTGATGAAGAAGGGGATGCCTTGGGCATCCCCAAGCTTTGACGCTTGTACCTCTTCGATATTTCTTGGGGTGACACCATGGTGGCATCCCCAAGCTTGAGCTTTTGTCCATTCTTCACCTCATTGCATCATTCTCTCTTTACACCTGAAAATTTTCCTTCATACAATACTTCACACAATCTTCATTAGCTACATTAGTGTATTCAAAAGATATTAGACCTCTGGCAAAGCTTTGGAACAGCAAGGCTTTTCACTAAAAACACAAGCTATTGTAGTAACTCCTTCAAAAATCTCAATTCATCTAAAGAGAACTCAAAAAGCAATCAATAAGAAGCAAATGCAAATAATGGCAGAAATCTGTCAAAACAGACCAGCAGGTAGAAACCTATTTTTTCGAACATCTTTTGTTACTCAAATCAAAAAGTGTTGAACTAAGGAAAGTTATCAAACATACTATAGGATTTATTCATAAATTTGAGCTCAATCCGAGTTACACAGACTCCTCACGATTTTTTTCATGGAGGACAGAAATCTGTTTCGGAACAGCAACTCCCCAAATCTTACTTCCCTCTCATTAGAGGTCATTCTTGGCACACAAAAATCAAGCAAAAGGGATAAGGAGAGGTTATTACTAAAGTAATAACTTCCAAGACTCAAGGAAACTCTTGGGTTATCTCCCAACAAGTACTTTTCTTTAACGCCTTTAAGTTAGGCACAAGAAGCAAGAAGAATCAAGTATTTTCAAATGAAGAAGCATTAACATCAAATCTTGCTTTCAAAGGAGGAGCAAAAAGAAACTTCTCTCTCCTCATGGGGAAGTGTTCAATACCTTTCTTGAATGGAAAATAATATTTAATGGTACCTTCTTTCATATCAATGATAGCACCAACTGTTCTAACAAAAGGTCTTCCCAAAGTAATAGGACAAGAAGCATTGTATTCAACATCCAAAACATAGAAATCAACAGGGACATAAGCATTGTTAACCATAATGAGAACATCATTAATATTCCCCATGAGTTTCTTAGCATTATCATTGAGTGGGACATTCAAATAACAATCTTCCAAAGGTGGCAAATCAAGCATTTCATAAATCTTCCTAGGCATAATAGAGACACTAGAACCAAGATCACATGAAGCTTTGAGATCAAAGTCATTCACTTGTATATTAATAATGGGTTCCCAACTATCTTCTACTTTCCTAGGAATAGAAGCTTTATGTTTTAGCTTCTCCTCCTTAATCTTAACAAGAGCATCTATAATGTGTTTGGTAAATGCAACATGCATATCACTAGCATCAGGACTTCTAGCAAGCTTTTGTAGGAACATAATCACTTTAGAAATATTGCAACCATCAATATCAAAATCAAACTTAGCATCACTAGTAGTAGGATCAATAGGATTAGGCATAGTAGGAGGAGGAATAGGGACTACTTGTGGTTTAGTGGTGATGGTGCACACACTATTGTTTCTATCAATTTCAGCTTCCCTTTCCCACCTAGCATGAAGTTGAGCTAACAGCCTAACATTTCATCAATAGTAACTTGTATGGCATGAGCAGTAGCAAAGGTGTTTTCCATAGTTTCAGGTTTAGCAGTCATTTTATTAACCAAGGAAGTTTGAGCTTCAGACAAAGAGGATATATTTTTCTCAATAGTTAAAAGCTTTTCCTCTATAGTATTATTGAAAGTGGTTTGTTTACTAATAAAGTCCTTGAGCATTACTTCAAGTTCAGAGGGGGCACTTCTAGCATTATTGTAAGAGCTTCCATAGGAATTGCCATTATTAGGAGGATAAGGCCTATAATTGATGTTGCTACCAAAATTATTCCTATAGGCATTGTTGTTGAAATTGTTGTTTCTAATGAAGTTCACATCAACTTGCTCTTCTTGAGCAACCAAAGAGGCTAAGGGAACACTATTAGGATCTAGAGGTGCTTTCCCATTAACAAGCATATCCATAATAACATCAATCTTTTCACTCAAAGAGGAAGTTTCCTCAACAGAATTTACCTTCTTACCATGTGGAGTTCTCTCAACGTGCCATTCAGAGCAATTAACCATCATATTATCAAGGAGCCTTGTTGCAGCACCCAAGGTGAGTCCCATAAAAGTACCTCCAGCAGCAGAATCCAACAGGTTTCTTGAGAAGAAGTTCAAACCTGCATAAAAAGTTTGGATAATCATCCAAGCAGTGAGTCCATGAGTAGGGCAATTTTTAACCAAAGATTTCATTCTTTCCCAAGCAGGAGCAACATGTTCACTATCAAGCTGTTTAAATTTCATAATGTCACTTCTCATGGCAATAATCTTAGCAGGAGGATAGTACTTTCCAATAATAGCATCTTTGCACTTAGTCCAAGAATCAATACTATTTTTAGGCAAAGATAGCGACCATTCTTTAGCTTTTCCCCTCAAAGAGAAAGGAAAAAGCCTGAGCTTAATAATATCTCCATCTACATCCTTATACTTTTGCATCTCACAAAGTTCAACAAAGCTATTAAGATGGACAAGGGATCATCGAACCCACTGAAAATTGCTCTCTCATCACAAGATTCAACAAAGCAGGCTTAATTTCATAAAAGTCAGCATCAGGAGCACATGGAGCAATAGGAGTGCTTAGAAAATCATTGTTGTTGGTGCTAGTTAAGTCACACAACTTGGTGTTCTCAGCACAGTTCATTTTGGAAAAGGTGGGCAAGCCAAAAACAACAGCAACAGCTAGAGCAGGAACTATTTTTTGTGTTTTTGAATAAAGCAAGCAAACCAAACTAGACTAATTTTTGGGTTTTTTGGAAAGAGGCAAACAAAACCAAGCAAAAGAAACAAAGCAAACTAAAAACAAAGTAAAGAGAAAGGAAGTGAAGGACTCCCCTTGTGAAGACGTCCTTAGCCTCCCCGGTAATGGCGCTAGAAAAGCTTGATGGCTGGCACAACTTATGTGGAGTCACTAGCAACTACTTGGCCAAGATAGCTACTAACAACAGAGAGCATGCAAGATTACAGACAACACATACATGATAGAAGCATAAAGACAAAACCATTAATCAAACCAACATAATAATCTCAATATCCATCAGATCCCCGCAAACACAACATGCATGATTACAAATAGATTAGATCTTGATCATGAACGGAGCTCTCAAGATCTGTAGGGTTCGCAACATAGAAAAAAAAAAATTCCTACGATGGGAACTATGTACCAAGATCTATCTACTAGATACAAACAACGGGCGATGTATATCCGTAGAGAACACACCTTTGAAGACCGACAAAGCTTAACGAGTTCAACTCGTGGTTGATGTAGACGATCCCTTGCCGATCTCAAGATCGAGAGGAAGTCCTAGCGCCGCAAAGCAGCAGTGCATCCGTGCTCGCACACACGTACAAGACACCGGGCAACCTCCGCCTCCTCGCTCCAGCGATGCAGCGAAAGCACAACCCTTTCTTGCCGAATAACCACCGGGAACATGTATCTCGCTAGTCCGAGACCATGGGGGATAAATTCTAGAGGGGGAGAGAGATCCTTCACGAGGAGGTGTGTGAGACAAGTGAGGAGGGGGGCTCCTTTTATAGGAGGAGGGGGGAACCCCAAGGGGTGGCAGGCGATGGGGCTGCCCCTTGCCTCCCTCTTCATGTGGGTGGACACTCCACTTACAAAATTCCTTTAAATTCCCTCCACTCAAAAGTCCACTCAAATTCCCATTAAATTTCCACCAAATTTAATGCAAACTCTCATTAAATAAAACTCTTTTATTTTATTCAGAATTTTGTCAATTACTTTAATGAAAAACAGTCACAAATAACCCCTTGCTAGAATTCCATTTCACATGCATAACCACTTTATGCAATTTCACCCGAAAACCTGTTTCGGTATCTAGTGAAATAAATTCCTGCGCTTGTTTATTCTTTCGGCATGAAACATTTGCTCCAACTGGATGCCAGTGTCCCTTAAGTGTGTCACCCTACCGTTCACGAATAATGCGGACATGATCGAGACCCTTCTCCGATCAATAATCAGTATCGGGACCTGGAGATCCATACTGACTCCCACACATTCAACAATGACTTTTCCTGTGATCGTCGGAACCTTTTACGCTTGTATCTTAATCCCTTTGTTTCACGATATATTACATGTCCGAGATTCGATCATCGGTATCTCCATACCTAGTTTGATCTCGTATCGACATGCACTCTTTTCTCGTTCCCGTGATATAACATTCTAGTGATCAAATCACTTGCTTGCAAGCTAACCAATGTGATATCACCGAGAGGGCCCAGAGCATATCTATCCATCATCGGGATGAACAAATTCCACTCTTGATCCATGATTCTCAACATAACACTTTAGTAGTTCTGAAGCCATCTTTATAATCACCTAGTTACGAAGTGACGTTTGATGTCAACAAGAAACTCTTCCGGTGTTAGTGATTGGCATGATCTCATGGTCTAAGGATTAGGACTACTTCGTAGTTTGTTTATAGCAATATAAACTCAATGAATTTGATCGTAATGCTATACTTCGGATGAATGTTCATCACACCATTACACTAATGTTGTGATCTCGTTATTAACAACATCCAATGTCTATGATCAGGAAACCGTGATCATATTGTTAATCAACGAACTAGTTTATGAGAGAGGCATAACTAGGAACTTTCTGTTTGTTTATTAAACACACATGTATTAACGTTTCCGTATTAATACAATTATAGCATGCAAAATAAACATCTATCATATACTTGGAATACACATAATAAACATTTTATTATTGCCTCTCAGGGCATATTCCCTTTAGTATACCACTTGCACCAGAGACAATAATCTAGTTACATTGTGATGTATCTAACACCCATGGAGTTCTGGTGTAGATCATGTTTTGCTCTAGGGAGAGTTTTAGTCAACGGATCTGCTAAATTGAGATCCGTATGTAATTTACAAATCTTTATATCTCCATCCTTGACATGCTCGCGGATGGAGTGAAACCGGCGCTTAATATGCTTGGAATGCTTGTGAGACCTTGGCTCTTTGGCATTGGCAATGGCACCATTGTTGTCACAATAGATCACCATTGGGTCCAACGCATTTGCAACCACACCTAGTTCGGATATGAACTCCTTCATCCAAATCGCTTCTCGAGCCGCTCAAGCGGCAACATATTCGGCCTCCGTTGTTGATCCCGCCACCACAGGTTGTTTGGAGCTCCTCCAACTAACCGCTCCGCCATTCATGAGAAATACGTATCCGGATTGAGACTTAGAGTCATCCGGATCGGTGTCAAAGCTAGCGTCGACATAACACTTAGTGACGAGCTCTTCTTCACCTCCGTATACAAGAAACATATCCTTAGTTCTTCGCAAGTACTTAAGGATATTCTTGACCGCTTTCCAGTGTTCTGAACTTGGATCTGATTGGTACCTACTTGTCAAACTAATAGCATGTGCCACATCCGGTCTTGTACATAGCATGGCATACATTATAGAGCCTATGGCTGAAGCATAGGGGACCTTGTCCATTATCTCTCTTTCTTCCGCCGAAGCCGGACTTTGAGTCTTACTCAATGTCGTGCTTTGTCTCATAGGTAAGAACCCCTTCTTACTATCCTCCATTTTAAACTTCTTTAAAATCTTATCAAGGTAAGTACTTTGCGATAGCCCTATTAGGCGCCTAGATCTATCTCTATAGATCTTTATGCCTAATATGTATGACGCTTCACCTAGGTCCTTCATTGAAAATTTGCTGTTTAGATAACTTTTAACACTGTTTAAAAGATCTATATCATTTCCGATCAATAATATGTCATCCACATATAATATCAGAAATGCCACATTGCTCCCACTCACTTTCTTGTAAATACAAGCTTCTCCATAAGTTTGGACAAATCTAAACTCTTTGATCACCTCATCAAAGCGGAGATTCCAACTTCGTGATGCTTGCTTCAATCCATAGATGGACCGCTGAAGCTTGCACACCTTGTTAGCATCCTTAGGATCGACAAAACCCTTTGGTTGTATCATATACAACTCTTCCTCAATATTACCATTGAGAAACGCGGTTTTTACATCCATATGCCATATCTCATAATCGAAATATGCAGCAATTGCTAACATAATCCTAACTGATTTTAGCATCGCTACGGGAGAGAATGTCTCATCGTAGTAAACTCCTTGAATTTGTCGAAACCCCTTTGCGACAAGTCGAGCTTTATAGACGGTCACATTACCATCAGCATCAGTTTTCCTTTTGAAAATCCATTTGTTCTCTACGGCCTTTCGGTCGTGAGGTAAGTCCACCAAGTTCCAAACTTGATTTTCATACATGGATTCCATCTCGGATTTCATGGCTTCTAACCATTTGTTGGAATCCGGGCTCATCATTGCTTCTTCATACGTCGCAGGGTCATCATTTTCATCAACAATGAAATTCATGACAGGATTTCCGTACAGCTCGGGAGCTGCACGCGTCCTGCTTGACCTACTCACTTTCGGAGTTTCATGATCATTATCATTAGTTCCCTCTTCAACAGGTGGAGCCAACTCCGAAACAACTTCCGGTGTTGCGCTACTCGCCATACTTTGAAGAGAAGGTTCAACAACCTCTTCGAGTTCTACCTTCCGACTACTCACACCTTTCGCGAGAAACTCCTTCTCTAGAAAGGATCCATTCTTGGCAACAAAAACCTTGCCCTCGGATCTGTGATAGAAGGAATACCCAATAGTTTCCTTAGGGTATCCTATGAAGACGCATTTTTCCGCTTTGGGTTCGAGTTTATCCGGTTGAAGTTTTTCACATAAACATCGCATCCCCAAACTTTAAGAAATGACAGCTTAGGTTTGTTTCCAAACCACAATTCATACGGTGTCTTTTCAACGGATTTAGATGGTGCCCGATTTAAAGTGAATGCAACAGTTTCTAGTGCATAGCCCCAAAATGACAACGGCAAGTCTGTCAAAGACATCATAGATCGAACCATATCTAATAAAGTACGATTACGACGTTCCGACACACCATTTCTCTATGGTGTTCCGGCAGGTGTGAGTTGTGAAACAATTCCACACTCTTTCATGTGAGTGGTAAACTCGTAACTTAGATACTCACTGTTGGAGATATGCCCTAGAGGCAATAATAAATGTATTTATTATTATATCTTTGTGTTTATGATAATTGTTTACATTCATGCTATAATAGTATTAACAAGGAAACATTAATACTTGTGTGATCTGTAAACTAAAATAGAGTCCCTAGTAAAGCCTCTTTATAATGCTAGCTTGTTGGTTAATAAATGATTGTGGTTTCCCTATCATGAACATTGAGATGTTATTAACAACAAGATCATATCGTTAGGAGAATGATATGGTGGACATACTCCTATAGAAAAGCGTAGCATAAAGATCAAGTCATTTTAATAGTTCAATTGCTATATGCTTTCTGATACATAGTAACCTAATTCCTTCGACCATGAGATCATGCATATCACCTTCACCGGAAGTATGCTTTGATGACATCAAACACCACACCGAATCGGGTGGCTATAAAGGTGGCATTGAGTGTTCAAAGTATTGGTTGAGACACATGGATCAAGAGTGGGATTTGTCCATCCATATGACGGATAGATATACTACGGGCCCTCGGTGAAATGTCATCCAATTAGCTTGCAAGCATGTGACTGGCTCACAAGGGATCACATATCACGGGAACGAGAAAAAAGTACTTATCAGTAACGAGGTTGAACTAGGTATGCAGAGATACCGACGCTCATAACCTCGGATAAGTAAACTATCATGAGACAAAGGGAAATTGGTATCGTATGTAAGTGGTTCATTCGATCGCAAAGTAATCATACAAATATGTGGGAGCCATATGAATTTCCAGATTCCTCTATTGGTTATTGTTCGGAGAAGTGTCTCGATCATGTCCGCATAATTCACGAACCGTAGGGAGACACACTTAAGGATTCGACGTTGTTTGAGTAGTTATGGAATAATGAGAAAGAGACCGAATGTTGTTCGGAGTCTCGGATGGGATCCGGGATATCACGAGGAGATCCGGAATGGTCCGGAGAATAAGATTCATATAAGGAAAGTCCTATTTTGGAGTTGGAGAATGGTTCCGGTGTTTTCATCGAGAATGTTCTAGAAGGTTCCGGAATGTCTAGCACTCCGAAGGGGAAGGGTACATGAATGTGTTATATCAAGTTGGTATGATTTCATCATGTACTAGGTGTCATCACTGAACAAAATAAAGGGTTTAATCAAATCCTAGTTTGAAAAAGTCAAACGCCAATTTGAAAGTCAAACGGCTATTTTGGGAAGTGGAGAGGGAGGTGGAAACCGAGTTGGGGGAGGAGTTGTTCCCCTCCACCGCCGGCCCACCTTGAAGCCGAGTTGGGGAGGGACTCCCCTCCCCTTGGCCGTGCCTCCCACCTATAAAGGGAGGGGCAGGGCTGCCCCTCCTGGCACACAAGATCTCCACCCCGCAAACCCTAGCCGCCGGCGCCGCCACCTCCTGCCGCCGCTGCCGCCCTAGGGCAAACCGCCGCCGCCGCCTAGCTAACCCTAGCTGCCGGCTTGCCCCCTCCTTGGTGTGTCTAAACCCTAGAACACTGAGGGCTCTCTCATAGTCCACCATACTCGCTCCGGCTTAAGGCGAAGCCCTGCGAGATCTCCCCTCTACTTCCGGTACCATGCCGTTGTGCTGACGAAATCGCGAGGAGAGTGCTACAACCTCCGCTGCCTGCTGGAACAAGGGAGAGGAAGGTCTTCGTCGAGTACCGAACGTGTGACCGATCATGAGCGCCGGAACGCAGCGCCGGAAGGATCGTCTACGCGATCTTGAGATCGGGAAGAGTACGACTACATCACCCACGAGAATCTGCTCTCGTTAAACACTTTGGAATCTTTGAGGGTGAGTTATTTCATCGACTCGTTGCTACAATCTAGTAGATAGATCTTGGCTTGTTTGTTTGTATGCGATAGAAATTTTTTGTTTTCCATGCTATGAAACCCTACAGTGGTATCAGAGCCGTGTCTATATGTAGATCTGTTGCACGAATAGAACACAATGGTCATTGTGGGTGTTGATGCTTTTATTGTCGATTGCTTCTTGTGTACTTTGCATCTTGCGGGATGTTGGGATGAAGCGGCCCGGGCTAACCTTACATGACATCGTTCATGATACTTGCTCCACGCTTGACATGCAACTTGTATTGCATAAGTGGCTTTGCGGGTGCCTGTTTCTCCTAGTGTCGTGGGAATGGTCACGGCAGATACTGCAATCGGCAGCGAGTAGTAGAGGGAGCAAGGCGACGTAGGAGAATCCGGGAGCGAGATTGGCACACGATGTACCCAGGTTCACGCCCCCTCGGTGGAGGATCGCTACGTCCTGCTATCAATCCAGTATATGATCATAGATTGGTTTACAATGGAGCCGCCGTAGGTGGAGGGAGACTAGATCTAATCTAATGTGGGAGAGCCTGCCCCTTGGGGGTGCCCCTGGTGGCTTTATATATGCAGCGAGTTAGGGTTTACAAGTGTTTTAGTGGGCTTTCTATTGGAGTCACCATCTTGGGCCTCGATCGGCGCTTGATCGCTTTGATGCGCCCGTGTTAGGTCGACCCTTCGAGCTAGGTTCCAGTCGGCTCGATCCAGCTGGCGAATCCTCTTAGTGGGTATACCCCGATTGGTATTCAACCATTAGTAGTCCCCAAGCGCGTTGTCGATTCGACGCGGGCTTGAGGAAGGGCGCGGAGAGTCTTGACGATGGGTCGTGGAGAATCGGCGACGAGCTCCTGAATAGAGAAAAGAACCGTGAAGCGGGAGGCGGTCGGCGTGAGCCAGTCGGTGATGACCAGTTGGCGAAAGACACATGGTGTTGGTAAAGCCGCTGGTTGCGGCGAGTCCCCAAACGTGGAGCGTGCCGAGTCCTAGAGCGCGACGAGTGGCGAGGTCGAGCGATCGGCGAGTGCCGAGTCCCCGAGCGCGATCAGTGGCGAGGTTGGGCGATCGACGAGTGGCGTTGTCTGTAGCTTGTCGAGTCCCCTAGCGCGTTGAGTACACGAGGGCGGGTGTTCGTGGCGGTGAGTCCCCGAGCATGTTGAGCACGCGAGGGCGAATCCACAGCGGCGTGTTTCCGAGCGTGTTGAGCACGCGAGGGCGAGTGTCCGCAGCGGCGAGTCCCCGAACGTGGAGAGTATGCAAGTGGAGAGTCTGTGGTGGCGAATCAACAAGGGCGAGCCGCGGTCGCGGAACCACGCATACACGTAGCATGCCTAGGAGTAGTCCCCGAGGCTCGAGTTGGCTTGTAGAGGCGACTTGAGGCTCTTTAGAGATGCATACTCTGAAAATAGTAGTGGTTGTTGCCAAGCATGGCAAGTGACGAGGTCGAGCGGCCGGAGAGCGCCGAGTCCTGGCCAAGCGGTGGTCGGCGACGGCGAAGCGCCGAGTCCCGAGCACGGGAGCGGCGGTCGAAACCGACAAGCGCCGAGTCCCAGCAACTAGCGGCGGTCGAAGCGCCCGGAAGCGCTGAAGTCCCGAGCGCGGCGAAGGCGAAAGCGACCGACGAGGCGAGTCCCGAAGCGCGGCGGCGGTCGAAGCGACCGCGAGGCGAGTCTCGAAAGCACGGCGAGTGGCGTCGGCGACCGGCGCTGAGCCTCGAAAGCGGCGAGTGGCGAGGTCAGCGAGCGCCGAACCACCTAAGCGAAAGTGGCGTAGGTCGAAGCGACCGCGAAGCGCCGTGTCCTCGAAAGCGGCGGCGGCGGTCGAAGCGACCGCAAGCGCTGAAGTCCCGAAAGGCGAGCAGCGAGTCGGCGACCGGCGCCAAGTCCCGAAACGCAATGACGGCGGTCGAAAGGTCGGCGACCGGCGAAGCCGTCGAGCGCCGGCGAGTGGCAAAAAGACACCGCTTTTTCGAGAAGGAGAAAAGATATAATTGCATTAAGGTGTACTTGCATAATATATTGAACAATTGTAAGACGTGCGAATTGTAGACGTTGAAATAAAATGCACGTTTGTTATATGGATCAATGAGCAGTATGTAAGGTTTATGCGTGTCTTTTCATGAGTAGGCAGACCTCCAGCATCAAACGCTTGCCGGGTAACAGGGACGCGATGCCAGACTGTTGAACCCGGAGACAAGGTCGGCCTTTTGGTACCCAGCCTCACTACTTTGACGGACGCGAAAAAACAACAGACAAAACTGAAACCGATCCCAGGTATGATTTTGATCCCTGAAAGGGTCATATGCGACTGCATGGTCGGCTTTGGAGATTGAAGATGCATATATGTTTTGGACTCATAACATGTACGAGTGTAAAGAAACTTAGCTGTTTCGCGACGGCGAGTCTGCGAGTGTGGCGAGTTGGTGATGGGCGAGTCGGCGATGTGACGAGTTACGCGAGTGCGATTTCCTGATGCCGGGTTCAGCGAGGCGGCGAAGAGGATTGTCTCCATGTCTTCAGTATTGCAGTTTGCACTGATTAGGATGTCCTGGATTGATCCAAGTGAAACAATACATAATGGATTAGACTCAAGTAAAATAATGAACCGACAGATTAACAAGAGAGTTTCTTTAGAAATCAAATCGATCCAATGCTGGAGTGGAGGGCCGATTTGTGGCCATAGGTCATGGCTGCACGGTGCGCATGGAGAAAACATCTAGACGAGGAGGCCGGCTGATTGCAGATCAATTTACTGCATTCCAAATCCTTGATTTTAAGATTGTGGTCCAGGCAGCCGGCCGCTGGCCGCCGGCCGCGCGGCGCGTCTAGCCGGCTCAGGACGGAGCGATTGGACACGATCCTCCATCACCGCGAATGAGCGATCGTACCATGAAGTGATTCTCCAAACGGTGTGTATCGGGAACATATAGAAAAACGTCAGATCCAAATAAATAAATTACTAAAATAATCAATGAAAAAAAAAGATGAGATTGGATTGGAAAATCCCATCCGCCTCGAGCGTTTTCTTGATCACACGCATAGGTTGATGACGAATTTGGGGATCCCGCCCGGATTATCACCCTCCAAGCGTCGCTTGCCCCACGGTGGGCGCCACTGTCGTGGGAATGGTCACGGCAGATGCTGCAATCGGCAGCGAGTAGTAGAGGGAGCAAGGCGACATAGGAGAATCCGGGAGCGAGATTGGCACACGATGTACCCAGGTTCACGCCCCCTCGGTGGAGGATCGCTACGTCCTGCTATCAATCCAGTATATGATCATAGATTGGTTTATAATGGAGCCGCCGTAGGTGGAGGGAGACTAGATCTAATCTAATGTGGGAGAGCCTGCCCCTTGGGGGTGCCCCTGGTGGCTTTATATATGCAGCGAGTTAGGGTTTACAAGTGTTTTAGTGGGCTTTCTATTGGAGTCACCATCTTGGGCCTCCAGTCGGCGCCAGTCGCCTGGGTGCAGCATGCGCCGATTAATGGCGTAGTCGACCCGTCGAGCTAGGTTCCAGTCGGCTCGATCCAGCTGGCGAATCCGCTTCGTGGGTATACCCCGATTGGTATTCCATCATCACCTAGCATAGTTAAGATTCAATTTACAACGGGTGATTGTCAATACTAGTATCAATGTTGTGGTTTATGTTCGTAAGTTAGAACGACACTTATTGAAAGCCCCAAACCACGTAAAACATGCAAAGAAAGTAGAGGCGTCTAACTTTGTTTTGCAGGGGTGTGCAGTGATGTGATATGGCCATGATTGTGATTATATTTGATGTATGCAATGTTCCTTATTGTAAGTTGGCAACCGACAGGAGCCATATGGTTGTCTTTAATTTTGTTAAGACCCGCGTGTCTATTCAAAATAGTTGTAATAGTTGAAGCCGGTGAACGACAACCATGGAGAAGCGTCATTGACCTTGATGCAATGCCGGTGATGATGGAGATCATGTTCGTGCTTGAAGATGGAGATCGGAAGCACAAAGAAGAAAGGCCATATCATATCACATATTATGAATTGCATGTGATGTTAATCCTTTATGCATCTTGTATTGCTTAGTTAACGACGGTAGCATTATAAGATGATCCCTCATGCACATGAATTTCAAGTCATAAAGTGTTCACCCTTAGTTAGCACCGTTGCTAAAGCTTGTTGTTTCGAAGCACCACGTGATGATCGGGTGTGTTAGATTCCGCAAGTGTATACAACGTGAGCAAGCCAGATTTGCTCATGCGGAAGCTAAGGTTTGATCTTGACGAGCCTAGCATGTACAGACATGGTCTCGGAACACGGATCACCAAAAGGTAAAGCATGAATCATATAGTAGATATGATGAACATGTCAATTGTTCGCCATTGAAACTATATCAACTCTCGTGATGATCGTTGTTGATGTGGTGGATTTGGTTCGTGTGATCACTAAAACAATGTGAGGGATATTGTTTTGAGTGGGAGTTCACCTAGATTAATTTAACTATTAATTAGAACTCAATTTATCATAAACTTAGTCTAAACTATTGCAAATATGTTGTAGATCAATGGCGGCCCCTACCATCAATTTTAATGCGTTCCTAGAGAAAGAAAAGTTGAAAAACAATGGAAGCAACTTCGCGGATTGGTTCCGCAATTTGAGGATTGTCCTCACAGCTGGTAATTTGACCTATGTCTTTGGATGCACATTGGGTGACCGCTACCTGATGCTTGCGACGAAGTAAAGAATGTTTACCTCGCTCGGAAGACTCGATCTCCACAATTCAGTGCTATCTTGTATGGTTTAGAATCGAGCTTGAAAAGGTTTGAGAATTCAGACCCACATGATATTGTCCGTGATCTCAAATTGATCTTTGAGACTCACGCGGCAATTGAGAGCTATGAGGCTTCTGAAAAGTTCTTTAACTGCAAGATGGAAGAGGGCAGCTCTATCAGTGAGCATGTGCTTAAGATGTCTGGGCACGCAAACAAACTTCAAAGCTTGGGTATAGTGATTCCTAATGCTTTGGGGATTTACCGTGTCCTCCAATCACTACCACCAAGTTACAAGAACTTTGTGATGAACTACAATATGAAAAACATGAACAAACAGTTGCCAGAACTCTTTGCCATGTTGAAATCTGCAGAAGTGGAGATCAAGAAAGAGCACCAAGTGTTGATGGTCAATAAGACCACCAAATTCAAGAAAGGAAAGTCTAAGCAAAAGGGACACTTCAAGAAGGGTGGTAAGAAAGTTACCGCTACCGACGAAGAAGACCAAGGCTGGACCTAAGCACGATCTCGAGTACTTTTCGCAAGGAGAAGGTCCTTTGGGCGGAATTGCCCAAAGTACTTGGCGGATTTGAAGAATGGCAACATCAAGAAGAAAGGTATATCCGATATACATGTTATTGATGTGTATCTCACTAGTACTCGTAGTAGTGCCTGGGTAT
The DNA here is from genome assembly GCA_023614405.1 of Avena insularis. Taxonomy (NCBI): domain Eukaryota; kingdom Viridiplantae; phylum Streptophyta; class Magnoliopsida; order Poales; family Poaceae; genus Avena; species Avena insularis. Next base: position 21,237,592 of record CM042693.1, read on the forward strand.
TTGATACTAGTTCGGTTGCTCATATTTGTAACTCGAAACAGGTGCTGCAGAATAAACGGAAGCTAGCGAAGAACGAGGTGACAATGCGCGTGGGAAACGGATCAAAGGTTGATGTGATCGCGGTCGGCACGCTACCCCTTCATCTACCATCGGGATTAGTTATATACTTAAATAATTGTTATTTGGTGCCTGCATTAAGCATGAACATTATATCGGGATCTTGTTTATTGCGAGACGGTTACTTGTTTAAGTCCGAGAATAATGGTTGTTCAATTTATATGAGTAATATGTTTTATGCACATGCACCTTTGATAGATGGTCTATTCTTATTGAATCTCGATAGTGGAAATACACATATTAATAACATTGAGGCTAAACGTTTGAAATCGAGCGATAACTCGACCTATATGTGGCACTGTCGTCTTGGTCACATTGGAGTGAAGGCGTATGAAGAAACTCCATTCCGATGGACTTCTGGAATCACTTGATTTTGAATCACTTGAAAGATGCGAAGCATGTCTGATGGGTAAAATGACTAAGACTCCATTTTCTGGTATGATGGAGCGAGCTACGGACTTATTGGAAATCATACATACCGATGTGTATGGTCCAATGAGTGTAGCATCGCGCGGTGGTTATCGTTATGTTCTTACCTTCACGGATGACTTGAGTAGATATGGGTATATCTATTTCATGAAACATGAGTCCAAAACTTTCGAGAAGTTTAAGGATTTCAAAGTGAGGTAGAGAATCAACGTAACAAGAAGATTAAATTTCTACGTTCTGATCGTGGAGGTGAATGTCTAAGTTACGAGTTTGGCGAGCATTTGAAGAAATGCGGAATACTTTCACAATTGACACCGCCAGGAACACCACAGCGTAATGGTGTGTCCGAACGTCGTAATCGAACTCTCTTAGATATGGTTCGTTCTATGATGTCACTTACAGATTTACCGCTATCATTTTGGGGTTATGCATTAGAAACAACCGCATTCACTTTAAATAGGGCACCATCTAAATCCTTTGAAACGACACCGTATGAACTATGGTTTGGGAAGAAACCTAAATTGTCGTTCCTTAAAGTTTGGGGTTGCGAAGCCTATGTAAAGAAGTTACAGCCGGACAAGCTTGAACCCAAAGCGGAAAAATGCGTCTTCATAGGATACCCGAAGGAAACTATTGGGTATACCTTCTATCATAGATCCGAACGCAAAATCTTCGTTGCCAAGAATTGATCCTTTCTAGAGAAGGAATTTCTCTCGAAAGAAGTGACTGGAACGAAAGTAGAACTCGACGAGGTTGTCGAACCTTCTCTCGAACTTGCGAGTAGCGCAGCACCGGAAGAAGTTCCTGTGGTGCCTGCACCAATAAGAGAGGAAGCTAATGATGATGATCATGAAACTTCGGTTGTAGTTGCTACGGAGCCTCGCAGGTCAACGAGAACTCGTACCACTCCTGATTGGTATGATCCCGTAATGAGTGTCATGTTGGTGGACAACATCGATGACCCTGCGACTTATGAGGAAGCGATGATGAGCCCAGATTCCAATAAATGGCAAGAAGCCATGAAATTCGAGATTGGATCCATGTACGAAAACCAAGTATGGACTTTGGTGGACTTACCGGATGGCCGGAAGGCTGTCGAGAACAAATGGATCTTCAAGAAGAAAACAGATGCTGATGGTAATGTTACTGTCTATAAAGCTCGACTTGTCGCAAAAGGGTTTCAACAAATTCAAGGAGTTGACTACGATGAGACTTTCTCACCGATGCGAAGCTAAAGTCTGTGAGGATTATGTTAGCAATCGCTGCATATTATGATTATGAGATATGGCAGATGGATGTCAAAACAGCATTCCTCAATGGAGACATTGATGAAGAGTTGTATATGATGCAACCCAAAGGTTTTGTCGATCCTAAAGATGCTAACAAGGTATGCAAACTTCAACGGTCCATTTATGGATTGAAGCAAGCATCCCGAAGTTGGAATCAATGTTTTGATAAGGTGATCAAAAGTTTTGGTTTTATACAAACTTATGGAGAAGCTTGTATTTACAAGAAAGTGAGTGGGAGCTCTGTAGCATTCTTAATACTATATGTAGATGACATATTGTTGATTGGGAATGATGTAGACCTTCTTAATAGTGTCAAGGAATATTTGAATAATAGTGTTTCAATGAAGGATCTTGGCGAAGCAGCTTACATATTAGGCATAAAGATTTATAGAGATAGATCGAGACGCCTAATATCATTGTCACAAAGTACATATTTGGACAAAGTTCTAAAGAGTTTTGGAATGGAAGATAGACAGAAAGGGTTCTTGCCCATGTTGCCCAATACGACCTTGAGTAAAACTCAAAGTCCGACAACGACAGAAGATAGAGAAAGGATGAGTAAGACTCCCTATGCCTCAGCCATAGGATCTCTAATGTATGCCATGCTATGTACTAGACCCGACATTACATATGCTGTTAGTTTAACTAGCAGATATCAAAGTGATTCAGGAGTGGATCATTGGACATCGGTCAAAAACATCCTTAAATACTTGAGAAGAACGAAGGATATGGTTCTTTCTTATGGAGGTGATGAACAGCTCGTTGTTAATGGTTACACCGATGCTAGTTGGAACACCGATCCGGATGATTCTAAATCACAATCTGGATACGTATTTATTTTGAATGGTGCAGCAGTTAGCTGGAGGAGTGCAAAGCAAAGCGTTGTGGCGAGATCTTCAACTGAATCAGAATACATGGTGCTCGAGGCTTCACAAGAAGCGATATGGATGAAAGAGTTCATTACTGAGCTGGGTGTGGTTCCTAGTGCGCTGGACCCAATGTCTATCTACTGTGATAACATGGGCGCCATAGCCAATGCGCAAGAACCAAGGTCACACAAGAAGCTAAAGCACATCAAGCTACGTTTTCACGCTATTCAAGAACATGTCCAAGATGGGGACATAAAGATTTGCAAAGTACACACAGATCTGAATGTGGCGGATCCGTTGACTAAACCTCTCCCGAGGGCAAAACATGACCAACACCAAACTGCCATGGGTGTTCTGTATATTACCATGTAATCTAGATTAGATGAGTCTAGTGCAAGTGGGAGACTATTGGAGATATGCCCTAGAGGCAATAATAAATGTAGTTATTATTATATCTTTGTGTTTATGATACCTGTTTACATTCATGCTATAATAGTATTAACAAGGAAACATTAATACTTGTGTGATTTGTAAACTAAAATAGAGTCCCTAGTAAAGCCTCTTTATAATGCTAGCTTGTTGGTTAATAAATGATTGTGGTTTCCCTATCATGAACATTGAGATGTTATTAACAACAAGATCATATCGTTAGGAGAATGATATGGTGGACATACTCCTATAGAAAAGCGTAGCATAAAGATCAAGTCATTTTAATAGTTCAATTGCTATATGCTTTCTGATACATAGTAACCTAATTCCTTCGACCATGAGATCATGCATATCACCTGCACCGGAAGGATGCTTTGATGACATCAAACACCACACCATAACTGGGTGGCTATAAAGGTGGCATTGAGTGTTCGGAAAGTATTGGTTGAGACACATGGATCAAGAGTGGGATTTGTCCATCCATATGACGGATAGATATACTGGGCCTCTCGGTGAAATGTCATCCAATTAGCTTGCAAGCATGTGACTGGCTCACAAGGGATCACATATCACGAACGAGAAAAAGTACTTATCGATGTGAGGTTGAACTAGGTATGCAGAGATACCGACGCTCATAACCTCGGATAAGTAAACTATCATGAGACAAAGGGAAATTGGTATCGTATGTAAGTGGTTCATTCGATCGCAAAGTAATCATACAAATATGTGGGAGCCATATGAATTTCCAGATTCCTCTATTGGTTATTGTTCGGAGAAGTGTCTCGATCATGTCCGCATAATTCACGAACCGTAGGGAGACACACTTAAGGATTCGACGTTGTTTGAGTAGTTATGGAATAATGAGAAAGAGAATGTTGTTCGGAGTCTCGGATGGGATCCGGGATATCACGAGGAGATCCGGAATGGTCCGGAGAATAAGATTCATATAAGGAAAGTCCTATTTTGGAGTTGGAGAATGGTTCCGGTGTTTTCATCGAGAATGTTCTAGAAGGTTCCGGAATGTCTAGCACTCCGAAGGGGAAGGGTACATGAATGTGTTATATCAAGTTGGTATGATTTCATCATGTACTAGGTGTCATCGCTGAACAAAATAAAGGGTTTAATCAAATCCTAGTTTGAAAAAGTCAAACGCCAATTTGAAAGTCAAACGGCTATTTTGGGAAGTGGAGAGGGAGGTGGAAACCGAGTTGGGGAGGAGTTGTTCCCTCCACGCCCACCTTGAAGCCGAGTTGGGAGGACTCCTCCTCCCTTGGCCGCCTCCACCTATAAAGGGAGGCAGGCTGCCCTCCCGCACACAAGATCTCCACCCCGCAAACCCTAGCCGTCGGCGCCGCCACCTCCTGCCGCCGCCGCCGCCCTAGGGCAAACCGCCGCCACCGCCTAGCTAACCCTAGCCGCCGGCTTGCCCCCTCCTTGGTGTGTCTAAACCCTAGAACACCGAGGGCTCTCTCATAGTCCACCATACTTGCTCCGGCTTAAGGCGAAGCCCTGCGAGATCTCCCCTCTACTTCCTGCACGCCACGTTGTCAGCGGAATCATCGCGAGGAGAGTGATACAACCTCCGCTACTGCTGTAAAAAGGAGAGGAAGGTCTTCATCAATCCGAACGGTGAACGATCAAGGAGTGCTGAACGAGCATACCGGAAGGATCGTCTACGCGATCTTGAGATCGGGAAGAGTACGACTACATCACCCACGAGAATCCGCTCTCGTTAAACACTTTGGAATCTTCGAGGGTGAGTTATTCCAATGACTCGTTGCTACAATCTAGTAGATAGATCTTGGCTTGTTTGTTTGTATGCGATAGAAATTTTTTGTTTTCCATGCTACGAAACCCTACACTCACCTCCACGGTCGGACCGTAGAAATTTGATCTTTCTATTACGATGATTTTCCACTTCATTCTGAAATTCCTTGAACTTTTCAAAGGTTTCAGACTTGTGTTTCATCAAGTAGATATAAGCGTATCTACTCAAATCATCCGTGAAAGTAACAAAATAACGATATCCACCTCGCGCCAACACACTCATTGGACCACATACATCAGAATGTATGATTTCCCATAAATCTGTCGCCCGTTCCATTGAACCGGAAAACGGCGTTCTAGTCATCTTGCCCATAAGACATGTCTCACATGTATCAAATGATTCATAATCAAGTGATTCCAAAAGTCCATCCGAATGGAGCTTCTTCATGCGTTTAACACCAATATGACCTAGACGGCAGTGCCACATATATGCGGATATATCATCATTTAGTTTAATCCTTTTAGCATCAACATTATGAATATGTGTAACATTATTATCGAGATCCAAAAGAAATAAACCATTTATCATCGGTGCATGACCATAAAAGATTTCATTCATATAAATTGAACAACCATTGTTCTCGGATTTAAATGAATAGCCACTTCGCATCAAACACGATCCAGATACAATGTTCATGCTCAGTGCAGGCACCAGATAACAATTATTCAAGTTTATAACTAATCCCGACGGCAAGTGGAGAGGCGTTAAACGGCGATCACATCAACGCTTGATCCATTGCCGACATGCATCTTGACCTCACCCCTTGCTAGCGGTCGCTTGTTCCGCAGCCCCTGATTCGAGTTACAAATATTAGCAACTGAACCGGTATCAAATACCTAGGTGCTACTGCGAGCACTAGTCAAGTACACATCAATAACATGTATATCATATATACCTTTGTTTGCCTTGCCGGCCTTCTTGCCTGCCAAATACTTGGGGCGATTGCCCTTCGATGTGATCCCCTTACAATAGTAGCACTTTAGGTCCAACTCGGGGTTTCTTTTCGTGCACGGCAACAGTTTGACGCCTTACTTCCTTCTGCTTTCCCTTCTTGTCTTTCTTGAAACCAGTGTTCCTATTGATCATCAACACTTGATGTTCCTTTTTGATCTCCACTTCTGCAGTTTTAAGCATTGACAGAAGCTCAGGGAGAGACTTCTTCATGCCTTGCATGTTATAGTTCATCACGAAGCTCTTATAGCTAGGTGGCAGAGACTGCAGAACACGATGGATGCCTAAGTCAATGGGAATCGATATTCCCAAGGACACAAGCTTATCAGCGTAACCCGACATCTTGAGTACATGCTCACTAACGGAGCTGTGCTCTTCCATCATGCAGCTAAAGAACTTTTATGAAGCATTGTAGCTCTCTACAGCAGCATGTGTGTCGAAAATCATTTTCAACTCACCCATTGTATCAAAAGCATTACCATTTTCGAAACGCTTTCGAAGTTCCGGCTCTAGCCCATACAATATGCCGCAATGAACTAAGTTGTGGTCCTCTTGACGAGTCTGATAGACATTCTTCTCCTCATCAGGGGCATCATCAAAAGGTGGGGGGCCTAACGGCGCTTCTAGCACATATTGCTTTTGTGCAGCAGAGAGGAGAATCCTCAAATTCATGGCCCATTCGGTAAAGTTGCTACCGTTCGTTGCTAGTTTCTCTTTCTCCATGAACACATTGAAATTAAAAGCAGGTGGTGCCATCTACAATAGAATTTGTAAAGTTTAGACTAAGTGTATGATAGATTGAGTTCAACTAATCCATATTACGAATGAACTCCCACTCAAAAACGACATCCCTCGTGCCTTTTTGGTGATTACATGAACCAAATCCACTACACCAAGTCCGATCATCACGTGAGTCCGTGTAGCTTCAAAGGCGAGCATCAAATGGGCATCATATCAACTATATGACTCATGCTTAACCTTTCGGTCCGTGTTCTGAGGCCATGTCTGTACATGCTAGGCTCGCCAAGTTAGAACCTTAGTATTCGCGTGTGTAACTGTTTTACACCCGAAATATGGTCGTGGATCCAAGAATACCCGATCATCATGTGATGTCTTGGAGCGACGAAAACATAATCAGTGCATACTAAAGGAAGAACACATTCTTATCTTGATATTTAAATGAGGGATCATCTTATTATGCTAACAAAGCGCTAAACAAGCAATATAAGATGCAATCAAACATCATATGTTTATTAGTGAAATAATATGGTTCCTGCATATGATCTCTATCATGTGCACCGTGGTATGATCACTATCATACCTATATGTGGAGATTACACGTTATGTATGTTGTAAGAGTATCATCTCATACTTCTACTTACAACATCACCATATCATAACACCAGCCCAGCAACAATCTAAACTAGACGCCTCTAATTTATCCATTGCAAGTTTTACGTGGCTTAGGGATTTCGAGATAGAACCGTTCTTACCTACGAACATGAACCACAATGAGGATAACCAAATTGTTGACAACTCGCTTGCAAAATAGATATTGACTATAGTAGGAGAGACAGACACCCGCTAGCCACTTATGCAAACTAGTTGCATGTCAAGCGTGGAACAGGTCTCATGTGCGAGGACATGTAAAGTTTGTCCGGGCCGCTTCATCCCACTATGCCACCAATATCCAAAATTACAACAAAGGAGCAACAACATGATCATCATCGCCCACATACTCATATGTGTACTACCCGTGTAAAGTATCTACGCATAGATCCGGCTCTGATACCACTGTAGGGTTCGCAGCATAGAAAACAAAAAATTTCCTACGATGGGAACTATGTACCAAGATCTATCTACTAGATACAAACAACGGGAAGATGTATATCCGTAGAGAACATACCTTTGAAGACGGACAAAGCTTAACGAGTTCAACTCGTGGTTGATGTAGACGATCCCTTGCCGATCTCAAGATCGAGAGGAAGTCCTAGCGCCGCAAAGCAGCAGCGCATCCGTGCTCGCACACACGTACAAGACACCGGGCAACCTCCGCCTCCTCGCTCCAGCGATGCAGCGGAAGCACAACCCTTTCTTGCCGAATAGCCACCGGGAACATGTATCTCGCTAGTCCGAGACCATGGGGGATAAATTCTAGAGGGGGAGAGAGATCCTTCACGAGGAGGTGTGTGAGACAAGTGAGGAGGGGGGCTCCTTTTATAGGAGGAGGGGGGACCCCAAGGGGGTGGCTTGCATGATGGGGCTGCCCCTTGCCTCCCTCTTCATGTGGGTGGACACTCCCCTCACAAAATTGCTTTAAATTCCCTCCACTCAAAAGTCCACTCAAATTCCCATTAAATTTCCACCAAATTTAATGCAAACTCTCATTAAATAAAACTCTTTTATTTTATTCAGAATTTTGTCAATTACTTTAATGACAAACATTCAAAAATAACCCCTTGCTAGAATTACATTTCACATGCATAACCACTTTATGCAATTTCACCCGAAAACCCGTTTCGGTATCTAGTGAAATAAATTCCTGCGCTTGTTTATTCTTTCGGCATGAAACATTTGCTCCAACTGGATGCTAGTGTCCCTTAAGTGTGTCAACCTACGGTTCGCGAATAATGTGGACATGATCGAGACCCTTCTCCGATCAATAATCAGTAGCGGGACCTGGAGATCCATACTGACTCCCACACATTCAACGATGACTTTTCCTGTGATCGTCGGAACCTTTTACGCTTGTATCTTAATCCCTTTGTTTCACGATATATTACATGTCCGAGATTCGATCATCGGTATCTCCATACCTAGTTTGATCTCGTTACTGACATGCACTCTTTTCTCATTCCCGTGATATAACATTCTAGTGATCAAATCACTTGCTTGCAAGCTAACCAATGTGATATCACCGAGAGGGCCCAGAGCATATCTATCCGTCATCGGGATGAACAAATTCCACTCTTGATCCATGATTCTCAACATAACACTTTAGTAGTTCTGAAGCCATCTTTATAATCACCCGATTCTGAGTGAAGTTTGATGTCAACAAGAAACTCTTCCGGTGTTAGTGATTGGCATGATCTCATGGTCTAAGGATTAGGACTACTTCGTAGTTTGTTTATAGCAATATAAACTCAATGACTTTGATCGTAATGCTATAATTCAGATGAATGTTCATCACACCATTACACTAATGTTGTGATCTCGTTATTAACAACATCCAATGTCTATGATCAGGAAACCGTGATCATCTTGTTAATCAACGAACTAGTTTATGAGAGAGGCATAACTAGGAACTTTCTGTTTGTTTATTAAACACACATGTATTAACGTTTCCGTATTAATACAATTATAGCATGCAAAATAAACATCTATCATATACTTGGAATACACATAATAAACATTTTATTATTGCCTCTCAGGGCATATTCCCTTCAAGATCTATACATGAAAGCACAAAGGAGTAGATACAACCATCTAGCTACTACATGGACCCATAGTCCAAGGTGGAACTACTCATGCATATACCGGAGAGAAGGCCTCCGGGATGATCTCCCCTCCGGCAGGGTGCTGGGAAGAACTTCAGATCCCTCCCGACCTAGGGATGATGGTGGCGGCGGCTATAGACGGTTTCATGGAGATTTGATCAGGTGCTTAGGGTTTCTGCATCGGGGGCTTCTTATAGGCGAAGTGGGAGTCTGAGGAGGCGACCAGGGGGGCCAAACCCTAGCCAGGCGCGGGCCCACCCCTGGCCACGCCTGGGGGGGTCTGGCTGCCCTGGCCCGCTTCCTCGTATCCCTTGTGGATTTCTTGTTCCCCACGGAAAGTAATTGACTTTGACGTTTGGCCCGTCCAATTCCGCGAATATTTCTTTACTAACTTTTCTAAAAACAAAAACAGCAGAAAACAGGCATCTGATACTGTTGCAACTTGTTAGTAGGTTAGTACCAGAAAACATGTAAAAAGCACCTCAAAGTGTAGACAAGTAAAGCAAAGTAGATACTAAACAAGCATGGAGCATCAAAAATTGTAGATATGTTTCCAACGTATCAGCAGCGCAACAGAACTCTTTCTGGAAAAACGTCGACCCCCCCTGAGTTTTTAGGCCAGAAGGCAACTTATAGGCGAAGAGGGAGGCCGAGGGGGTGCCTGGGGCGGCCACACCCCCTCCAGGCGCGGCTAGGCCTGGCCCGCGTGGCTGGGGGTGTGGGCCCCTCAGGCCTCCACTCCATCTCGTATTCTAGCTCCGTGAGTCTTCTGGTGAAATAGGATTTTTGGCATATTTTCCGGAATTTTTTCTGATAGTTGATTTTTTGCACAAAAACTAGACACCAAGGTACAGCGTCAGTCTGTGTTAGTTGTATCCAAATCACACAAGTTTAGAGGAGAAAGAATAGCAAAAATGTTTGGGAAAGTAGATACGACTTGGACGTATCAACAAGATCACAAATAACATAGACATGATATAATCAATAATCAATCTTGACATAGTACTCAATATCTATCGGATCACAACAAACACAACATGTAGGATTACAAATAGATGATCTTGACCATGATAGGAAGCTCACAAGATCTAAACATGATAGCACAAAGAGGAGAAACAACCATCTATCTACTACTATGGATCCATAGTCCAAGGATGAACTACTCACGCATCACTCCGGAGGCTGGAATGGTGATGAAGAAGGCCTCCGGGATGATCTCCCCTCTCCGGCAGGGTGCCGGGAAGAGCTTCAGATCCCTCCCGATCTAGGGACGATGGTGGCGGTGGCTACGGACTTTTTCGTGGAATTGTGATCGGGTGTTTAGGGTTTCTGCCTCGGGGGGAAGGGGTATATAGGCGAAGGGGAAAGGTCGGTGGACGCCCGAGCGGCCAACACCATAGGACGGCGTAGCCTAGGGTGGACCCGCGCGGCCCTCTGGTGCGGCTGCCTCGTGGCGCTTCTTCGTCTCTCCTTCGAACTTCGTGTAGTGCCTAGAAAAATAGGAACTTTGGCTTTGGTTTCGTCCAATTCCGAGAATATTTCTTTTACTAGATTTTCTGAAACCAAAAATAACAAAAAACAGGAACTGGCACTGTGGCATCTTTGCAGATGTGTGATCGTGAATTCGTCGTGAACTGCTGGTGGATTTCTATCACCGCTTCACGCTGATCATTAATGTTTTTTCTGTACTCGATGATCCTGGTTGTTGATGGATGTACACCAATCGATTGTTGATGGAACTACATGTTGTTTGGCTTTGTCTTAATTATGCATTGACACTAGAAACATGAATGTTGCTTTTCCAATCAGCTTCCTTTTTCCTCTTTTGAGTTTCAACTTTGTAATCTGGCAGTGCTGCTCTACGACTGAATCACATGTACTCTATAACCTGAATTTTAAATATATCATTGTCTATGCGTTATGATGCACAAAATTGTAAGCCTCCTCTAGATGCTATGGCGATTTGGTGGAAGTGGCAGAAGTGATTTGCCCGGATGGTGCCCTCACCGAGTGCAGCAGCAAGCGGGTGCATTCTGTCAGGTTCTTAATTCATCGTGCATTTTGAAGCTTCTAATTGGGGAAGGCTGCTATTCAGTCCGTGAGTTTTCCAACGCCCAACTCAAGCTACCTATTAGGCTCTTCTACATATATGTGTTTGATTTGATATTGTCACACTAGGTGTGTTACAACTGATGAACACATGGTGCGGGTTAACGATAGAGCTTACATGGAGACACAAATTGTCCTACATTTGTGTATCTAATGTGTTGTGCTAATTCTATTTGTTATCCGTTATTGTCAAAATGGATCTCAACAGCTTCTTCATTATTTTGAAATTTCTATGATCTGTCAAGTTATGCACTTACCTTTATATACCGATGTGATACACCGATATGATACGTAACAAATAATATTGTTGGCAAACAGATGTTGCTTGCTTCTTTAAGCAACTTAATTTTTTCCTTGTACTCATTCTGCTGATAGTTAGTTGGTTTGAGGCCCGCCAGGTGATTCAAATCAAAAGTGTGTAGATTTGAAGCCATATATATTACCATTATATGTTAATTTTCGTAGGTGGTTATATGCTTCTCGATACGTACATTCATGCAAAAAAATAGTTTCATGCATACACATTTGATTAGCATTTTTCCTTTCACTTTTAATACATCCAATCCACCTTAAAAAAATCGATACGCATCTGATAGAGAAGGTCTAAACTTAATATCTTAATTTGTTATTCCTTTTTGAAGGATCGTTCCAGAGGAGTTTGTTGAGTCAGTGTTGTGGAAGACATGATTGAAGAGAATGAGATGATCGCTACGAGGACAAATACTTGTACAAAACTTGCTTGTGTGGGAGATACCATTGCAGTTTATGTAGTGCTGTCAGAAGCATCTTCATCGGAGGTCAGTCTGTAAGTGGGAACGGATTGCCCACGGCGTCGCCAGACCATCCCACTTATTTCCTTGAAGTAGAGACAAAAATACGACGGTCACCCGTGGCGGCTCCACTACCGCCGACACGCCGCCATGGCGGGAGAGAGTCTGCCCCTTCCGCTGCCCCGCTCCCCTAGCTCGACCGTCGATCGCTCGTTAGGTAGCTCGCCCTTCCTCGCTGCACATCACCTCCTCATCCCCCATGGCAACAACATGGATGCAAGACAAAACGAGACAATCTCTTCTCTTGCTCTCTCTTTGATGCGATTCCCCAATTCTTGTCAAAGCCCTAGTCAAACCACCCCAAATTAATCCCCACAACCATTGATTTCGATTTCAAATTTCTGGGAGCGGGGGAGGCGAAGGAGGTGGAGGCCGGCCGCTCACAGAGGATGAGTGGAATGGACCTGTCATGGGGTTCTTCTCGGCCTTCCTCCTCGAGCACCTCTCCACCGCCATGCCCCCTCCCACGCTGCTCCCCTCCCTCTCCCTCCACCGCCTCCCCCATGATGCGGCTCAGATCACTGTAGAGCTTCATTGGGAAACCCCAAGAGGAAGGTATGATGAGCACAGCAGTAAGCCTTCCCTCAGTATGAAACCAAGGTTATCGAACCATTAGGAGGAAGGAAACGACTCAAAGGTGTTGCTAACAACATGGAACCTGAACAACACAAACTCAAGACTTTGCCCCAACGAACAGTGAGGTTGTCAATCTCACCGGTTTGCTGAAAACAAAGGATTAAACGTATAGTGTGGAAGGTAATGATTGCTTGTAGAAAGTAAACAGTAACAGTAGAAGATGTATCAATGGTAAAGATTAGACCGGAGTCCGCAGTTCACTAGAGGTGTTCTCCTTAAGATAAATAACAAAACATGCTTGGTAAACAAATTTCAGCGGGGCAATTGACGGGACTGACAAAGCATAACAATGCAATACTAGACATTCATAATCCTATGAGATTTGATTGGTCATTACAACAATATACATAGACCGCCATTCAACTGCATCTATGACTAGTAATCCACCTTTGGGTTATCATCGAACTCCCTCTAGTATTAAGTTGCAAGCAACGGATAACTGCTTTAAGCAATGTGTGTAAAGTAAACAATACAATTGTTCCATGAACAAGAGATTGTTGTTTTATCCCTAGTAGCAATAGCACATCTACAACCTTAGAGATTTCTGTCACTTCCCCAGATTCAATAGAGGCATGAACCCACTATCGAGCATAAATACTCCCTCTTGGAGTCACTAGCATCTACTTGGCCAAGATATCTACTAGAAACGGAGAGCATGCAAGATATCAAACAACACAGACAAGATAGAATCAATAATCAAGAAGACATGATAGAATCAATAATCAATCTGATATAGTAATCTCAATATCCATCGGATCCCCGCAAACACAACATGCATGATTACAAATAGATGATCTTGATCATGAACGGAGCTCATAAGATCTAAACATGATAGCACAAAGGAGGAGAAACAACCATATAGCTACTATATGGACCCATAGTCCAAGGTGGAACTACTCACGCATCATACCGAAGGCTAGCATGGTGATGAAGAAGGCCTCCAGGATGATCTCTCCACTTTGGCAGAGTGCCAGGAAGAGCTTCAGATCCCCCGATCTAGGGACGATGGTGGTAGCGGCTATAGACTGTTTTGTGGAGATCTGATCGGGTACTCAGGGTTTTGGCATCGGGACGATTATATAGGCGAAGATGGGAGGCAGGAGGGCGGCCAGGGGGACCACACCCTGCCTAGGCGCGGCCCGGGGTGGGCCCGTGCGTGGGGGGGTGTGGCCACCCTGTGGCGCCCCTCCGGTTGCCCTTCGGTCTCTGTGTTCGTCTCGATGAAATATTGACTTTGGTTTTTGTCCCGTCCAATTCTGAGAATGTTTCCTTACTAGCTTTTTTGAAACCAAAAACAGCAGAAAACAGGCAACTGGCATTATGGCATCTTGTTAATAGGTTAGTCCCAGAAAATGTATAAAAATACCTCAAAGTGTAGACAAAGCATAACAAAGTGGATACTAAACAAGCATGGAACATCAAAAATTATAGATACGTTTACGACATATCAAGCATCCCCAAGCTTAACTCCTTCTCGTCCTCGAGCAGGTAAGTGATAAAAAGAATAATTTTTGAGGTGACATGCACCATCACAATCATGATCAACCCTTTGTAAGCATTGAAAGCTGGGATCAAAGTACTCTAAACATGAGCATGAAAGATGAAGTTCTAACAATAAGACAAAGTAACTATGCTGCAACATGAAAGGATACAAACAAAGGTTCATGAATAACAATGCATTGAAAGATGTTTGTTTGTTTCACATATAGAAAACATAGAATAGTGGCATTCAGCTTGTCCCTCATAGAGTAGCAAAACATAAATGTATAGGACACCTTCAAAGTTCGTAAGGGTGACTAGATACAAATAGTTCAAGAACAAGCAATATCAACATTATGAATCAATCAATAAGTTTTGGTACAATGCACATAGAACTAAGAATGGCAACTATGCTCTCTTAATTGGTGCCTAGAAGGTGGAGACTCAATGTAAAAGTGGAAGAAAGGCCCTTCAAAGGGAAGCAGGGATTTCAAGTTTCATAAAGAGCTTCCAAAAATTATGGTAATTGCTAGCTTTCAGCTCTCATTACCCTTATCATAAGCATCTTGAAGTGATTAAGGTTAAAGTGAACAAAGTATGCTTGACAAACTATAATTTGGAAATCTCATGTCCCTTAAGTACTAGGGTCGCTCCTCATGCTACTCAATTTTAGTTACCGGTAAGTTCTTGTCATAGTAAGTACTTGTGTATCATAGATAACCGCCAATGGGGACCCCTTTCCCCATGATACAGGAGCTATACCATTTCAAAATGACAAGGCAAGCAGACAATGAGCATCTCAGCAATCTTCTTATTTTCCATGGGAAAATGGTGCTTTTTTCTCTTATTTCCTATTTTTTGTCTTTTTCTCCTTTTTTCTATCTCTCCTTTTTTTCATAAGAAGAATGCTTCATTGCTCATTATGGTGATGCTACAAGTTTCCACCATGTTTAGCCATGGCTTAGGCTAGCGGCTTAGGCGTTTCTCTAACACATATACATAACTCCATGGACTTACAAGCTCCCTTTTTATTTCACACTGACGACATCCACAAACAAAAGAGCATGATATCAACTGGGTAGATATTTACAGGTGTTGAAAGTGTTCCCCAAGATAGCACGATTCTGCTAATTCCTAACGTATAAGTGCAAGCATATACAACATAGATGACACAATGGTTCAAGTTTATTAGGGGCAAGAAAAATAAAGTTTGCCATCAAGTTTGTGAGAGCTTTAATCATTAACTTTCACATAACAAGTTTAATTTGGAAGATAGATAAAACAAGAATATACTTGGAATGGTGTAACACACCATGCATAGGAATTTATAGTAGACTCTTTGGAATAACTTGGTTTCTTAGGAGTTGGATGCATGAGTAGAGCTTACTCAATACAAGTGGAGGCTAGCAAAAGACTAGGAGCGACCAACTAAGAGAGCAATAATGACCATAATCATGCAGAGCAACAAAACATTACTAATCAAAGCATAAAGTGGTACCACAAGTCAAAAACGAAATGATCATAGAGGCTAAGGTGACTGGTTCATAGTCATAACATGGTGTGATCATGTGCCAAGTCAACCCAAATGAAGCATAAAATGAGAATACCACAATATTATGATTTTGTATGCTAAAACAACGCATGATTCTTTCAAGGCACATTAAGCAATCCTAATTGTTTGGAACAAGTCATGCTACAACAATAATCACTAAGCATAAGGTCAAAACAACATCTAGCATGACATGATAGAGTCTAGGCCACATTCAAAGCAAGCTTCCTTTGTACCACTATAAGCAAGAAACTTTCTACTCCTTTCCAACACCAATCAACTTATTTGAAACAACACAGTGAAAGCGGGGGTCCAACTACTTTATTCAAGCAAACTAAGCAAACAAAAACAAAAACAAAAACTAAGAAGCTCCAAGACCAACAGAACTATGCATGAAACAATAAAAAACAAAGTGTCTAGAAAGACCTGAGATTTTTATTGATGAAGAAGGAGATGCCTTGGGCATCCCCAAGCTTTGATGCTTGTACCTCTTGAATATTTCTTGGGGTGACACAGGGTGGCATCCCCAAGCTTGAGCTTTTTTCCATTCTTCATCTCATTACATCATTCTTCCCTTACACCTGAAAATTTCCTTCATACAAAACTTCACACAATCTTCATTAGCAACAAGTGCATTCAAAAGATAATAGACCTTTGGGTTTAGTTTAAAAACAGCAAAACTTTCATTAAAAACACAAGCTACTGTATCAATTCCTTCAAAAATCTCAATTTAACAAAAAGAACCCAAAAATAAATCGATAGGAGACAAATGCAAATAATCGCGGAAATCTGTCAAAACAGACCAGCAGGTGAAAAACGATTTTTTCGAAGACCTTCTGTTGCTCAAATCAAAAAGTGTTGAACTAACAAAAGTTAGATAACTGCCTGGGGGATTTATTCAGAAAATTACAGATCAATCCTACTTACATAGTTTTTTCACGAATTTTTACAGCAAAGCACAAAAATCTGTTTCAGGGCAGCACTTCCCCAAATATTACTTCCCTCTCATTAGAGGTTAATGGCACAAAAATCAAATAAAAGTATAAGGAGAGGTTATTACAGAAGTAATAACTTCCAAGACTCAAGAAAACTTTTGCGTTATCTCCCAAGAAGTACTTTTCTTTAATGCCTTTAAGTTAGGCATAAGAATCAAGAATCAAGTATTTTCAAATGAAGAAGCATTAACATCAAATTTTGCTTTAAAGAGAAAAAGGTAACTTCTCTCTCCTCGTAGGGAAGTGTTCAATACCTTTTTGAATGGAAATTGATATTTAATGGTGCCTTCTTTCATATCAATGATGACACCAACAGTTATAAGAAAAGGTCTTCCCAAAGTAATAGGACAAGAAACAATGTATTCAACATCCAAAACATAGATGTCACATCCCAAGATTTTGCAAATCTTGTAATGTGAAAAATAAATGAATAAAATAAAACTTTGTTGATTTTCAGGGTGAGAAGAAACTTTTTGATTCCAATTGGAAACCTTCAAACCTATTTGATCAAATAAAATCCTAAAGGGATTTAAAAAGATAATAAACAATAAAGTTAAAAATATTGGAAATTACTATTTTTGGATCTTTTAATAAAAGATTTAGTTTTCAAATGAAAAGGAAGAAATAAATAAGGATTATTTTATAGAGCCAAATTAAACCTTGGCCAAGCTTTTGAAATAAAATGTTTTGCTTTGATTAAAAGAGTAAAGGTTGTTTAAAGAAAATAATGAGAGTTTATTAATAAACCAATTTTATTAAAGTAAAGGTTTTTCCCATTTTAATTAAACACCAAAACTTGTTAAATTATTTTAAACAAGTTTTCCAGGTATTTTATATTTTCAAATAAAAACTACTGAATGGATTTTGATATTATTTAGATTTCAAATGGAGATTTTAAATAAATCAAAACCCATTTGATTTAATAACTAAGGTCCATTTTATTTAATTATTAATGGACCCTAAAATAAAAATATTATTTTATTTTTGGGACTTGATTTTGTGTTGTTAAAAAGAACCAAACTCAATTGCAAAGTGTGGTGGAACTTTGATTGTTTTGAATGTTTGAATTTTTAATTGAAATTCAAAACAGAAAATCAAATGGAAAATAGGAAAAAGTTTCAGTACAAAAAAAATACTAAAGGATTCAGCCCAACTTGTCTGGCCCAACAGCCCACCAGTCCAGCCCAACTTTTCCCCCACGCGCGAAGCGTTTTCCACCTAAACACGCACCCGCAGAGCGACAGACAGGTGGACCCCATTTCCCTTTCCCCTCTCTCGCTGCCAGACGGCCCCACCGCCAGCTCGCTTTCTTCCTCCCTGTGACGTCCTCGCCCCTCATTCCTCTCTGGCCATTACTGCCGATGAATGCCGGCGTGATTACACGTTAACCACGCCATGTAACGGCCCTGCGACAACGCCTACTTAAGCGCCAGCATCTCCTCTCTCGTTCCCCTCTGTCGCCCCACCTTAGCGTGCCCCCAGGCTGCCAAATTATCTCCTGCACCACCCTCTGCTCCGACGAACTCGCAAGCAAATTCCGGCGACCCCGCGCCACCCCTTGCCTCCTCGAGCACACGGACGTGACCTCCAGATCCTGGCGCATCTCCCTGCCCCCTCAGCTCAGTTGCGCGTGTCCCACATCGTCGGCAGCGACCACGACTGACTATGCCACCATGTGCCATTTCTCCGGCGACGTTCCCAGGTAGAGTTCGACCGCGCCTTCCCCTCCTGTGGATGCACCCGTTCTCGCTATTTCTGTGCGTAGCTAACACAACATTTTTCGTGCCTTGGCCTCGCTTGTACTCTCGCCAGCGAAGACGAACAGAGCGTGCCGATGCCGAGCGAACTCTGGTGAGAAATCCAGGGCAACCACGAGCGCCCCTCGACGAGATACTGCCACGTTGAGCATCAGCGAAGCACGGCGATCTCGGTGAGCCCCTCCCCTGTCTCTTTTTCTTCCCGCATCACCAGCACCACCCTCGTCTGAGCACGCCGCCGCTCGCCGCCGCGCCAGCGCCGCCCACCTGAGGTCGAGCTGCTGTGAGCCACTGGATCAGATCCGAGCGTCACGATAGAATCTTAGCCGAAGGGGTATCGATCGATCTGTGCTGTGCGATGTTAGTTTAATCCTACGGTCTGAATTGCTGATCCACCCGAAGCATTACCGACGAATAGGAAAGCGCCACATGGCCAACCTTTGATTTAAAACAGATTTTGAAATCAGATTGTTATGCAAATTTGTAAACCTCATAACTTTTGATCCACACGTCCAAAATTTGCAAATTTTATATCAATGGAATCAGCAAGACAAGCCCTAGCCAACCATGCAATTTGTTTAGTAAAAAGCTTCTGGTAAAATGTTTGTTTTTGCAGAAACATTTGTATGCTTGTTTAGGTTATAAAAATTATTCCAAAATGATTTTGGGGTTGAAATCTTTGCAAAATGGTTAGTTGTGAAAATAATGGCACTAGGAACCAACTCATGGATTTAAAAATCTATTTTGTGAAGATTAGGATTGAATAATTGAATTAGCTCATTTCTAGTCAAATAAAAATATTGATTTTGTTATGGAAATAACTTTTGAGTAAAACCTTTTGGGAAATGTGTTGATTCAAACCCACTGACCCTAAACACCAAGTTTTGAGAATTAACAACTTATTTGGTGAACAACCTAAAATTGTTGCTTTGCTAAAAACTTTTTCCACCACATAAAATAATGATTTGATTTAAGAAATGGCTTATAAATAAAACCCTTTTGCAAATGGTTTTACCACTTTAGAAAATGTCCACTTTGAGCCTTACAATGTTTAGAGCCTAGTAGAAACCACCTTTGCAAATAAAACTATCTTTTGCATGCTTGCATGCATGACTTAGTTTCTATTATTTTATGTGTGTTAAATTGTTTGATTATTGGATGGAATGCTAGTTGAACCTATGTTTGCTTGATTGATTTGTAGTGAAGTTAGAAGAGTGTGATATTAGCAAGATCAAGAAGTGAAACAACATTCTCTACCAAAAAGGAAAGTGACACTATCATCCAAGTCCTACTATTTTCACTATATTAGTGGATTTTGAAAACATGCATGAAAAAGATTTCTATACTTTATGCTATGCTAAATCCTATTAGGATACCCTATATATTCCTTAGTGGAAACAATGTAGTTGTAAAATGCTTAGCCATGCTATATATTTTGAGAAGAGATACATGTTGAGATTTTATAAAGATGAGAAAAGACTTGTGTTTTATATAATAAAACAAGTACTCAATGAACCACCTGGGTGGACAAGGATACTCAAGTTTTGGAAAAGGTGGCAACAAAAGGAACCATGTTTATATGGCAATCTCTTTTTGGTTGTGCACTAAAAGAAAACCACCCAGGGACTTAGAGATTGAACATGTTTCTCCAACAGTGGCTTCCGTGTACAGCCACATGCTAAATGGGCACTGACTTAGTCAACTACATTGGGAAGACCCATGCATTAGACTCTTTAGGTTAACTAAATGAGGGAACTTGGAACCCTACATTGGTGCCTGGTAGACAAGCTAGATTGGGAGGACCCTATGGAAAGACTTCGTCACATTCTCAATCTGCCAGTTCTCCATCTTGGTGAGTACTAATCCAGCGGCCACTGGTGGCAACAAGATGAGATTGTGTCATGTGGGTAAAGTGTACAACTTCTGCAGAAGATAAAAATCTAAGTACTTAGCCGTGTCCCCGGTTATGGACAATACTGAGCAACTAAAGCCTGAAGCTATGGGAAATCTCGACATTCCAATTTCTAAAAGAAAAACTTTAAAGTGACAGCAAAAGACTTGAAGCACTTGGGGTGTACCAAGGAGCTCAAGAGATTTTTTTTTACAAAGACTTGAAGCACTTGGGGTGTACCAAGGAGCTCAGAAAGATTTGACAAAAGATCAAAACCATTTTGAAAAGATAGGATAAATTATTGCTTTTTGCAAATGAGCCTAAAATCCTACTTAGCCAAATATGCATGTAATGATAGGATCCACTTATATTCTACATAGTAGTGAAACTTGCCAATACAATTCAAATGTATTGACCCTTGTGGCTGTATCTTGTTATGTTGCAGGTTTGATTGATTTAGTGAAAGGTGTGTTGTTTAGGATTACAAAGTCTACAATCAACATGTCTGCCTGTGGCACTTTGAAGATGAAGGACCCCATGCTTATAGATATTCTGCTGCAATGTAATGTAATAGCCAAAAGAGCTATGTAAGATGTAATAAAATTATGTTATTCCTGGTTATAAAGTTATATTATGACCTTTGTTTCTTGATATTACATCTTAACTGTGGATGCTAGCTATTGATCCAGGGACTAGCATTGTAAACACAGGGATCTCTACCTTATTAAAGGTTGGGAACTCTACAGATGGTATCAGAGCATTGTGTTGCCTGTAAGATTTGTAAACCTAGGATTGGACAAAAAAACCTTAGAAAAATAGGAGTTGTATTTGTTCCAAAACTTATTTACAAACAATCTTATAAACTCTTTCCTCAACCATTTTAGTTTTGATTCTACATCTCTTCTATTTCAACTTGATGGAAAAACCTACCCCATGGCCAAGAACTTCACCATGTGCAAAGGACTCCTTCAACTCTAATGAGTTCAACATCTTCAACTCTAATGACTTCAACATCTTCAGCATTTTCACCAAGGACTTCAACCTTGGATATCACTAAGGACAAGTGAGACAAGGAAATCCTGCTCAAAATTTGGAGACAAGGAAATCCTGCTCAAAATTTGGAGACTAAGGAAATACAAATTAGAAGGAGCCATCAACACCTTTGAAATTTGTGACCAAGAGATTTTCCAAGGAAACCATGATCTCATGCAAGAAGAATCAACCAAGAAGGATGGAAAGATCACAAGTGAACCATATAGATGGACCACCATATTTAGTTTAGGTCAACCACACCAACTTATGTGGTGTAACAAAAATATTTTTGGTTGCCTAAGTATATGCTTGAAAACTTTGTTGTTGAGTGAAATGTTTGTTTGTGATTGCTTGCTCATTGCTTGAATGAATTTGTGATGTGTGTGATTAGAATTATTCCCTTAGAAAATCTTTTGCCTATTCTAATCTCAATTCAACCCAAACAGATGACTACTCCAAGAGACTCCAACATCAAGGTTGATGATAACAACAACAACCAAGAGGACAACATGGGAGAACTCATAACAACCCAAAACCAGTTGAACCAAATGACAGCTCAATTCATAGCCAACACCAGTGGGGAAGATCCAACCCTGCAAAAGTTTTTGGAGAACCAAGCCCAAATGTTGCATAAGGTGACAGATCAAATGCTCAACATGGAAAGCAACTTTTCCAAAGGTGTTTATGACAACAAGGATGATAAAGATGTTATTCTAGAAGGAACTCATGCTTGCAATATTTGTGGAGACAAGGATCACACTTCCAAGGAGCATGGAGATCAATGCCCCAACTATGAAGGAAACATCCAGTTGGCCAATGTCCCACCTCTCAAGCTACTTGTTACTTATGTGAAGGAAATAACCATGTCCCTATGCAATGCCCCATCTATTCCAGAGTTGAACAAAGGAAACAAGGTGGAGTGCAACAAATGATTGCAAACTATCAAGAAGGATCGAAATCTACCAAGAAGAATGAGGACAAAGGAAAAGCTCCACTTATACCTCCATGCAATACAACCCAATTCAAAGGACCAAAGAAGAGGCATATGAATTTTCCAAGGAGCAATAGAAGGTCCAAGAAACAAGTAGACATTCCTACCTATAAGATAACATATGAACAACATGAACTAGATGCACTCCTAGCTTTGGAGAAACCCAAGAAGAAGAAGGACAAAAGCCATGTGCAATGTAATCATTGCAAAGAAATGGGACACTATTCCAGTGAATGTCTAGAAAAACAGAAGTATAAGGAAATTGGCCAAGTATGGTGCAACAATTGCAAAGAGCTAGGCCATTATGCAGCAACCTGTCCACAAGAGACACGTGAAGAACTCAAACTTATCACATGTTTCAACTGTGGTAACCAAGGACATTATGCAAGCAACTGTCTAGAAAAGATGAAGCACAAGATAAACAAGCCTGTGAAGGATCTCAGCCTTGTCACATGTTTCAAATGTGGAAACAAAGGACACCATGCAGATATTTGCCTAGAGAAGTTTCCCCAAGACCCCAAGCAAGACAAGATGTAATTTAGTTTGAAATTTTTTAAGGGTGGTAGTACCCTAGATGCTTGAGCCTACTTGTAACCCTATCCTTCCCAAATCTCGGGACGAGATTTATTTTAAGGGTGGTAGCCTGTCACATCCCAAGATTTTCCAAATCTTGTAATGTGAAAAATAAATGAATAAAATAAAACTTTGTTGATTTTCAGGGTGAGAAGAAACTTTTTGATTCCAATTGGAAACCTTCAACCCTATTTGATCAAATAAAATCATAAAGGGATTTAAAAAGATAAATAAACAATAAAGTTAAAAATATTGGAAATTACTATTTTTGGATCTTTTAATAAAAGATTTAGTTTTCAAATGAAAAGGAAGAAATAAATAAGGATTATTTCATAGAGCCAAATTAAACCTTGGCCAAGCTTTTGAAATAAAATGTTTTGCTTTGATTAAAAGAGTAAAGGTTGTTTAAATAAAATAATGAGAGTTTATTAATAAACCAATTTTATTAAAGTAAAGGTTTTTCCCATTTTAATTAAACACCAAAACTTGTTAAATTATTTTAAACAAGTTTTCCAAGTATTTTATATTTTCAAATAAAACCTACTGAATGGATTTTGATATTATTTAGATTTCAAATGGAGATTTTAGATAAATCAAAACCCATTTGATTTAATAACTAAGGTCCATTTTATTTAATTATTAATGGACCCTAAAATAAAAATATTATTTTATTTTTGGGACTTAGTTTTGTGTTGTTAAACAGAACCAAACTCAATTGCAAAGTGTGGTGGAAGTTTGATTGTTTTGAATGTTTGAATTTTTGATTGAAATTCAAAACAGAAAATCAAATGAAAATTAGGAAAAAGTTTTAGTACAAAAAAAATACTAAAGGATTCAGCCCAACTTGTCTGGCCCAACAGCCCACCAGTCCAGCCCAACTTTTCCCCCACGCGCGAAGCGTTTTCCACCTAAACACGCACCAGCAGCAGGCTGCATGTGGACCCCATTTCCCTTTTCCCTCTCTCGCTGCCAGACGGCCCCACCGCCAGCTCGCTTTCTTCCTCCCCGCGACGACCTCGCCCCTCATTCCTCTCTGGCCATTACTGCCGATGAATGCCGGCGTGATTACGCGTTAACCACGCCATGTAATGGCCCTGCGACGACGCCTACTTAAGCGCCAGCATCTCCTCTCTCGTTCCCCTCTGTCGCCCGACCTTAGCGCGCCCCCAGGCTGTCACATCCCAAGATTTCCCAAATCTTGTAATGTGAAAAATAAATGAATAAAATAAAACTTTGTTGATTTTCAGGGTGAGAAGAAACTTTTGAAACCAATTGGAAACTTTTAAAACCTATTTGGATCAAATAAAATCCTAAAGGGATTTAAAAAGTTAAATAAACAATAAAGTTAAAAATATTTGGGATTACTATTTTGAATCTTTTAATAAAAAGATCTAGTTTCAAAAGAAAAGATAGATTTATAAATAAGGATTATTTTATAGAGCCAAATTAAACCTTGGCCAATCTTTTGAATTAAAATGTTTTGCTTTGATAAAAATAGTAAAGGTTTATTTAAATAAAATAATAAGGATTTAATATCCAATTTTATTTAAGTAAAGGCTTTTCCCATTTTAAATAAACACTAAAACTGTTTATTTATTTTAAATAAGTTTTCCAAGTATTTTATATTCTCAATTAAAACCTACTGAAGTGTTTTTGGTTTTATTTTAGATTTCAAAATAAAGATTTTAATAAAACAAATCCTATTTGAATTATTAACTAAGGTCCATCTTATTTAATTATTAATGGACCCTAAAATAAAAAATGTTATTTTGTTTTAAACAAGTTTTCCAAGTATCTTATATTTTCAAATAAAACCTACTGATTTGGTTTTGATAATACTTAGTTTTCAAATGGAGATTTTATTAAATAAATCAAAACCTATTTGAATTAATAATTAAGATCTATTTTATTTAATTATTAAATAGATCCTAAAAAGAATAAAAATATTATTTTTGTTTTGGGACTTGGTTTATGTTGTTAAACAGAACCAAATTCAATTGCAAAGTGTGGTGGAAGTTTGGTTTGTTTTGAATATTTGATTTGTTTGTTTGAAGTTCAATCAGGAAATTCAAACAGAAAAAGAGAAAAGATTCAGAACAAAAAAATATGCAAAGGACCCAGCCCAACAAACTGGCCCAACAAGACCCAGTCCAGCCCACCTACTCTCTCCCGCGGCGAAACGTTTTTCACCGTGAGATGAACCCAGAGTCGATGACGCGTGGACCCCATCTCTTCTTTTCCTATCTCACTGTCAGACGGACCACACTAGACACGTCAGCGTCTTCCCCAGCGCGACCAGTTCTTCTCCCGTTTCTGCCGCTGATTTTCCGTCGTCAATTCGCCTTAATGCCGCGTTTAAACCTCGCAGTGATCACGCGTGATAAATCCCCTCCCTCTCCTCTTCATTTCCCCTCAAACCCCGCTGCCAGAGAGCCCCTAGGCTGCCTCGAATCAGCTTTAGACCGCCGCTGCTCCGACGACACTCCGGCGACAATTCCGACCGAACCGCGCCACCCCTTGCCTCCTCGACCACGCACACATACTCCCCACCTCATAGCGCATCTCCCCGTGCCACTCATTCTCCCGCGGCGCCTGTAACCTCGGCGTGCGCCGCCGTACGCCATTGCTCCGTCGAGCATCCCAGGTGAACTCCGACCGCCCTAAGCTCTCTCGATGATGCACACATCTTCCCCAGATCATCCCGCGTCTAACCATGCCCCTACCTTGCCTTAGGGTGCCTTGTAACCTCATCCCCGACGACCTCCAGAGACGCCCGACGCCGCCACCGACTCCGGCGAGGAATCCCAGTCGCGTCTGAGCGCCCCTTGCCAAGACGACCATGCGTTGAGCATCACCTCGACCTCGCGAGCACGGTGAGCCACCCCACTCCTCCTCTAGCTCCTTGTATCACCGGAACCATCACGAGCAGAGCCGCGTCGCCAGTCGCCGCCGCGCAGCGCCGCCAGTTACTGGTCAAGCGGCTATCCGTCGTTGGATCGTCATCCAGTGGCTGTGATTAGATTAGGTCGAAGGGGTATGCGATGATCAGAGCCGCACATATCACTTTTAATCCTGCGTCAGGTTCACGATCCGCGAAACGTTTTTGACCAATAGGAATGCACCACGTGGCCTGGAGTTTGTTTATAAGACAGAAACATTTCTATTAGTGGTTTGAATTTGTAAATTGCATAACTTTTGATCCACACGTCCAAAAATTACAAACTTTATATCAATGGAATCAGTGGAACAAGCCCTAGCCAACCATGCCATTTGTTTAGTAAAAAGCTTCTGGAAAAATGTTTGTTTTTGCAGAAACATTTGTATGCTTGTTTAGATTATAAAAAAAATCTTTGGCAAATGGTGTGATTTGAACCTACGGACCACAGGAAAAACTTTGTGGATTCAAAAATGTATTTGGTGAAACAAAAGAATGATTCTTTCATTTAAAACCAATTCTAGCCAAATAAAAATATGGTTTATTTATTAAAAATGGTTTTGGAAGAAAACCTTTGGGAAATGTTTTGTTTTAAACTCTCTGGCCCCTAAACACAAAGTTTTATGATTTGAAAATGTATTTGGTGAACCCTATAGATTAATGCCTTAGTAAAAATATTTCTACACCACATAAAATGATACCTTGTTTTGAAAATGGTTTATGAAGTGAAATCTTTTGCAAATGACTATGCCACTTTATAAAATGACCATTAGGTGTTTTCAAATGTTTATGACCCATTAGGAACCACTTTTTCAAATAAAACAAAGCTTGGCATGCTTGCATGCATTACTTTGACTTTATCATTTTATGTGCTGTTTGCTTGAATGGTGAATTGAACTTGTGCCTTGCTTGATTGAATTGTAGTGACTTGAAGAGTGTGAATGTAGCAAGGACAAGGAGTGAACTTATACTCTACCAAAAAGGCAAGTGATGCTTCATACTTTTTGTCCCATTACTTTCACTATGCATTAGTGATTTTTCTAAGTAAAACTTGCATGGAATTTTGCTAAGTATAAACCTTGCTATAGGAAAACCTAGTAGATGAAACCTTAGTAGAAATTTTACTAAGTTAAGATTCCTACTACTATCAAGCTTAGCTTAGCTAATAGAAAACAAGGGTGGAATATATATCCATACTATGGAAAAATTTCTAAGTCTGAGGACTTGTGTTTTTTGTTTAATAAAACAACTAAGTTAATGAATCACCTGGGTGGAATGGTAATTGCTTGGTGGTTTTTGGTTGAGTGGTTCACAAGGCCCATGTTTATGGATTACCTTGTGTATCTCACTTGTGGATGGCCACCCAGGAACAAAGAGATTTGAGATGTCAAATGTTGAGAAGCTTCAAGTGCAACCACTTGGCATTATGGGCTCTGCCTGGATCATATAGGTTGCAAGAACTTAGCCATATGGACAGTTGGTGGTAGAGTTTTATAGGTTGGAGCGCGTCCATTTTGGTCTAAGGGAAGGCTTCTGAAAGATCTTGTCTTGGTGAAACCAAGTCTTGTGGGGAAAGTGCACCACCTCTGCAGAGTGTAAAATCTAAGTACTTAGCCATGTCCCTGGTAAAGGACAATTTGAGCATCAAGACATGGAAGCAATCAAGAATCTCATCATTCAAATTTCAAAGTTAAAAACTTGTGGTTGAACAAGGGTTAAAGGATCTTCAATCTTTGATTGGGAGAAATTATTTTGTCAAGCAAAAACTTAGTGTTTTCAAATGTTAAGGAAAAATCTATTTTTGAGCAATGCAAGCCTCAACTCCACTTAGCCAAAAACATATAGATGATAGACTCCACTATACTACCATAGTATCACTTGCCAATACAATTCAAATGTATTGACCCTTGTGGCTGTAACTTGTTATGTTGCAGGTTTGTTTGATATAGTGAAGTTGTTTGATTAGGATTACAAAGTCTACAACCAACATGTCTGCCTGTGGCACTTTGAAGATGAAGGACCCCATGCTTATAGATATTCTGCTGCAATGTAATGTAATAGCCAAATGAGCTATGTAAGATGTAATAAAATTATGTTATTCCTGGTTATAAAGTTGTATTATGACCTTTGTTTCTTGATATTACATCTTAACTATGGATGCTAGCTATTGATCCAGGGACTAGCATTGTAAACACAGGGGACTCTACCTTATTAAAGGTTGGGACCCTTACACAGGCTGCCAAATTATCTCCTGCACCACCCTCTGCTCCGACGAACTCGCGAGCAAATTCTGGCAACCCCGCGCCACCCCTTGCCTCCTCGAGCACACGGACGTGACCTCCAGATCCTGGAGCATCTCCCTGCCCCCTCATCTCAGTTGCGTGTGCCCCACATCGTCGACAGCAACCACGACTGACTACGCCACCGTCTGCCATTTCTCCGGCGATGTTCCCAGGTAGAGTTCGACCGCGCCTTCCCCTCCTGTGGATGCACCCGTTCTCTCTATTTCTGTGCGCAGCTAACACAACATTTTTCGTGCCTTGGCCTCGCTTGTACTCTCGCCAGCGAAGACGAACAAAGCGTGCCGACGCCGAGCGAACTCCGGTGAGCAATCCAGGGCAACCACGAGCGCCCCTCGACGAGATACTGCCACATTGAGCATCAGCGAAGCACGGCGATCTCGGTGAGCCCCTCCCCTATCTCTTTTGCTTCCTGCATCACCAGCACCACCCTCGTCTGAGCAAGCCGCCATTTCACCGGTGCCGCTGATTCCAGATCCGAGCGTCACGATAGAATCTTAGCCAAAGGGGTATCGATCGATCTGTGCCGTGCAATGTTAGTTTAATCCTACGTTCTGAATTGCTGATCCACCCGAAGCATTACCGACGAATAGGAAAGCGCCACGTGGCCAGCCTTTGATTTAAAACAGATTTTGAAATCAGATTGTTATGCAAATTTGTAAACCTCATAACTTTTGATCCACACGTCCAAAATTTGCAAATTTTATATCAATGGAATCAGCAAGACAAGCCCTATCCAACCATGCAATTTGTTTAGTAAAAAGCTTCTGGTAAAATGTTTGTTTTTGTAGAAACATTTGTATGCTTGTTTAGGTTATAAAAATTATTCCAAAATGATTTTGGGGTTGAAATCTTTGAAAAATGGTTAGTTGTGAACCTACTGACCCTAGGAACCAACTCGTGGATTTAAAAATCTATTTTGTGAAGATTAGGATTGAATAATTGAATTAGCTCATTTCTAGTCAAATAAAAATATTGATTTTGTTATGGAAATAACTTTTGAGTAAAACCTTTTGGGAAATGTGTTGATTCAAACCCACTGACCCTAAACACCAAGTTTTGAGAATTAACAACTTATTTGGTGAACAACCTAAAATTGTTGCTTTGCTAAAAACTTTTTCCACCACATAAAATAATGATTTGATTTAAGAAATGGCTTATAAATAAAACCCTTTTGCAAATGGTTTTACCACTTTAGAAAATGTCCACTTTGAGCCTTACAATGTTTAGAGCCTAGTAGAACCACCTTTGCAAATAAAACTATCTTTTGCATGCTTGCATGCATGACTTAGTTTCTATTATTTTATGTGTGTTAAATTGTTTGATTATTGGATGGAATGCTAGTTGAACCTATGTTTGCTTGATTGATTTGTAGTGAAGTTAGAAGAGTTTGATATTAGCAAGATCAAGAATTGAAACAACATTCTCTACCAAAAAGGAAAGTGACACTATCATCCAAGTCCTACTATTTTCACTATATTAGTGGATTTTTAAAACATGCATGAAAAGGATTTCTATACTTTATGCTATGCTAAATCCTATTAGGATACCCTATATATTCCTTAGTGGAAACAATGTAGTTGTAAAATGCTTAGCCATGCTATATATTTTGAGAAGAGATACATGTTGGGATTTTATAAAGATGAGAAAAGACTTGTGTTTTATATAATAAAACAAGTACTCAATGAACCACCTGGGTGGACAAGGATACTCAAGTTTTGGAAAAGGTGGCAACAAAAGGAACCATGTTTATATTGCAATCTCTTTTTGGTTGTGCACTAAAAGAAAACCACCCAGGGACTTAGAGATTGAACATGTTTCTCCAACAGTGGCTTCCGTGTACAGCCACATGCTAAATGGGCACTGGCTTAGTCAACTACATTGGGAAGACCCATGCATTAGACTCTTCAGGTTAACTAAATGAGGGAACTTGGAACCCTACATTGGTGCCTGGTAGACAAGCTAGATTGGGAGGACCCTATGGAAAGACTTCGTCACATTCTCAATCTGCCAGTTCTCCATCTTGGTGAGTACTAATCCAGCGTGACCCGGTGGCAACAAGATGAGATTGTGTCATGTGGGTAAAGTGTACAACTGCAGAAGATAAAAATCTAAGTACTTAGCCGTGTCCCCGGTTATGGACAATACTGAGCAACTAAAGCCTGAAGCTATGGGAAATCTCGACATTCCAATTTCTAAAAGAAAAACTTTAAAGTGACAGCAAAAGACTTGAAGCACTTGGGGTGTACCAAGGAGCTCAAGAGATTTTTTTTACAAAGACTTGAAGCACTTGGGGTGTACCAAGGAGCTCAGAAAGATTTGACAAAAGATCAAAACCATTTTGAAAAGATAGGATAAATTATTGCTTTCTGCAAATGAGCCTAAAACCCTACTTAGCCAAATATGCATGTAATGATAGGATCCACTTATATTCTACATAGTAGTGAAACTTGCCAATACAATTCAAATGTATTGACCCTTGTGGCTGTAACTTGTTATGTTGCAGGTTTGATTGATTTAGTGAAAGGTGTGTTGTTTAGGATTACAAAGTCTACAACCAACATGTCTGCCTGTGGCACTTTGAAGATGAAGGACCCCGTTCTTATAGATATTCTGCTGCAATGTAATGTAATAGCCAAAAGAGCTATGTAAGATGTAATAAAATTATGTTATTCCTGGTTATAAAGTTATATTATGACCTTTGTTTCTTGATATTACATCTTAACTGTGGATGCTAGCTATTGATCCAGGGACTAGCATTGTAAACACAGGGATCTCTACCTTATTAAAGGTTGGGAACCTTACAATAGAAATCAATAGGGACATAGGCATTGTTAACCATAATAAGAACATCATTAAGACTCCCTATGAGTTTATTTTTAGCATTATCATAAAGTGGGACATCCAAATAGCAATCTTCCAAAGGTGGCAAATCAAGCATTTCATAAATCTTTCTAGTCATAATAGAGACACTAGAACCAAGGTCACATGAAGCTTTGAGATCAAAGTCATTCACTTGCATATTAATGATGGGTTCGCAACTATCTTCTACTTTCCTAGGAATAGAAGCTTTGTGTTTCATTTTTTCTTCCTTAATTTTAATGAGAGCATCTGTAATGTGTTTGGTGAAAGCCATATTCATATCACTAGCATTAGGACTTCTAGCAAGATTTTGTAGGAACATAATCACTTCAGACATTGCAACCATCAAGATCAAAATCAAACTTAGCATCACATGTAGTAGACTTATTAGGTTTAGGCATTTTTGTAGGAGGAATAGGGGCTTATTGTGGGTTGCTAGCATCCATATTGGTGGTGGTAATAGTATAAACACTATTGTTTCTAGCAATTTCAGCTTCTCTTTCCCACTTAGCATGTAGTTTAGCTAACATTCTAACATTTTCATCAATAGTAACTTGTATGGCATGAGTAGCAGCAAAGGTACTTTCCAAGGTTTCAGGTTTAGCAACCATTTTATTAATCAAAGAGGACTGTGCTTCAGACAAGGATGAAATATTTTTCTCAACATTCAAAAGCTTTTCCTCCACAGTCTTGTTGAAAGTAGTTTGTTTACTAATAAAGTCTTTAAGCATGACTTCAAGTTCAGAGGGGGCACTTCTAGTATTGTTGTAGGAATTTCCATATGTATTACCATTATTGGGAGGATAAGACCTATAATTATTGTTACCAAAATTATTCCTATAGGCATTGTTGTTGAAATTGTTGTTTCTAATGAAGTTCACATCAACTTGCTCTTCTTGAGCAACCAAGGAGGCTAAAGGAACATTATTTGGATCAATATGAGCTTTCCCATTAACAAGCATATCCATAATAACATCAATTTTATCACTCAAAGAGGAGGTTTCTTCAATAGAATTTACCTTCTTACCATGTGGAGCTCTCTCAGTGTTCCATTCAGAATAGTTGACCATCATATTATCAAGGAGCTTTGTTGCGGCACCCAAAGTAATGGTCATAAATGTACCTCCAGCAGAAGAATCCAAAATATTTCTTGAAAATAAGTTTAACCATGCATAAAAAGTCTGGATAATCATCCAAGTAGTAAGTCCATGAGTGGGACAATTCTTTACCAAAGATTTTATTCTTTCCCAAGATTGAGCAACATGTTAATTATCAAGTTGTTTAAATTTCAGTATTTCACTTCTCATAGATATAATCTTAGCAAGAGGATAGTATTTTCCAATAAAAGCATCTTTGCACTTAATACAAGAATCCATACTATTTCTAGGCAAGGATAACAATCATTCTTTAGCTTTTCCTCTCAAGAAGGAAGGAAACAATTTGAGCTTAGTAATATCTCCATCTACATCCTTATATTTTTGCATCTCACAAAGTTCAACAAAGTTTTTCAGGTGGGCAACAACATCATCAGAACTAGCACCAGAAAATTGCTCTTTCATAACAAGATTCAACAAAGCAGGCTTAATTTCATAAAAGGTAGCATCAGGAGCAGGTGGAGCAATAGGTGTACTCAGAAAATCATTGTTGTTTGTTCTAGTAAAGTCACACAACTTGGTGTTCTCAGCAGAATTCATTTTTGCAAAGGTGGAGCAAACCAACAGCAGCAGCAACTAGAGTAGGAACTAATTTTTTTGTGTTTTTGATAAGAGAAAGCAAACAAAACTATTTTTTTGGAATTTTTGATAAAAAGAAGCAAGCAAAACAAAGCAAAAGAAAGTAAGCAAAACAAAAACAAAGTAAAGAGAAAGGTTGTGAAGGACTCCCCTTGTGAAGCCGTCTTAACTCCCCGGCAACGGCACTAGAAAACGTCTTGATGCGGCTCAGATCACTACAGAGCTTCGTTGGGAAACCCCAAGAGGAAGGTATGATGAGCACAATAGTAAGTCTTCCCTTAGTATGAAACCAAGGTTATCGAACCATTAGGAGGAAGGAAACGACTCAAAGGTGTTGCTAACAACATGGAACCTGCACAACACAAACTCAAGACTTTGCCCCAACGAACAGTGAGGTTGTCAATCTCACCGGTTTGCTGAAAACAAAGGATTAAACGTATGGTGTGGAAGGTAATGATTGCTTGCAGAAAGTAAATAGTAATAGTGGAAGATGTATCAATGGTAAAGATTGGACCGGGGTCCACAGTTCACTAGAGGTGTCTCCATAAGATAAATAACAAAACATGTTTGGTAAACAAATTACAACGGGGCAATTAATAGGACTGAGCAAGGCATAACAATGCAATACTAGACATTCATGATCCTATGAGACTTGATTGGTCATTACAACAATATACATAGACCTCCATCCAACTGCATCTATGACTAGTAATCC
Source organism: Avena insularis (assembly GCA_023614405.1). Lineage (NCBI taxonomy): Eukaryota > Viridiplantae > Streptophyta > Magnoliopsida > Poales > Poaceae > Avena > Avena insularis. The sequence goes on from CM042693.1 coordinate 21,271,388, forward strand.
AGCTTCAGGTTATCATCCAAACCCCCTCTAAGTTGCAAGCAACGGATAACTGCTTTAAGCAATGTGTGTAAAGTAAACAATACAATTGTTCCATGAACAAGAGATTATTGTTTTCTCCCTAGTAGCAACAACACATCTACAACCTTAGAGATTTTTGTCACTTCCCCAGATTCAATAGAGACATGAACCCACTATCGAGCATAAATACTCCCTCTTGGAGTCACTAGCATCTACTTGACCAAGATAGCTACTAGAAACGGAGAGCATGCAAGATCTGAAATAACACAGACAAGATAGAATCAATAATCAAGAAGACATCATAGAATCAATAATCAATCTGACATAGTAATCTCAATATCCATCGGATCCCCACAAACACAACATGCATGATTACAAATAGATGATCTTGATCATGAACGTAGCTCACAAGATCTAAACATGATAGCACAAAGGAGGAAAAACAACCATATAGCTACTGTATGGGCCCATAGTCCAAGGTGGAACTACTCACGCATCATACCGGAGGCTGGCATGGTGATGAAGAAGGCCTCTGGGATGATCTCTCCCCTCCAACAGGGTCCCAGGAAGAGCTTCAGATCTCCCCGATCTAGGGTCGATGGTGGCGGCGGCTACAGACTGTTTCGTGGAGATCTGATCGGGTACTTAGGGTTTTGGCATCGGGGGGGTTATATAGGCGAAGAGGGGAGGCAGGAGGGTGGCCAGGGGGCCACACCCTTCCCAGGCGCAGCCTAGGGTGGGCCCGTTTGTGTGTGGGGGGGGGTGGCCACCCTGTGACGCCCCTCCGGTCGCCCTTCGGTCTCTGTGTTCGTCTCGATGAACTGTTGACTTTGCTTTTTGTCCCGTCCAATTCTGAGAATATTTTCTTACTAGCTTATCTGAAACCAAAAACAGCAGAAAACAGGCAACTGGCACTATGGCATCTTGTTAATAGGTTAGTCCCAAAAAATATATAAAAATACCTCAAAGTGTAGACAAAGCATAGCAAAGTGGATACTAAACAAGCATAGAACATCAAAAATTATAGATACGTTTACGACGTATCACCCCATCCCGAGAGCCGGCGGAGCACATACCGGAGGGGCGGACCATGCTGCTTCGCCTCTTCCAGCTCCACGACCAGCAGGATCGTCCTGCTTCGTATCACTCCCCTTCTAGTTCCAGACCCGCGTAAGCACATCAGTAGCAGAAAGATTGCCAGTCGCAGCTACAACGGAAGCGTCCCTCCGCCACTCCACCCACCCCAGCAGGGGCCTCCTCAGCAGGTCCCTCTCATGTCACTCCTGGAGGGACACAGGAATGGAGCTGAGCGAACAAAATGTTGGTGGGTTGACGGATGCCGCGAGACTAAGGCCCAGTTCCTTTTGGGGCTTCTTCAAGAAGCCTCCCTCCCCCAGCTTCCTGGAGAAGCCGGTCTAAAAATTTACTAGGCTTTCAAAATAGTTAAATCTAAACAAATTTAGAAGCCTCGCAAATTTTTTGAACCGGCTTCCCTAGAAAGCTGGGGGTAGGGCAGTTTCTGGGAGAAGCCGCCAAAAGAACTGGGCCAAACACGAAAATCAGTGGGCAATTTTCTTAGTTCCATTTAATTAAAATGATACATGCCGCAAGCCCACAGGCCGCCATGGGCATGCCCACTTATTGGCTGAATCGGAGGCCATCTCAACGAGAATACATGAAGGTCCGCCTGGACTATCTGGAAGTTTCTCTAAAACGTTGGGTGCAAGCATGTAAGATTTTTTTTGCCTGATTCAGACAATATTTCTAAAGAATAGGGGTTCGAGTTGGCGTCAATGCTAGTGACAGGTCACGGAGGCCATGGATGGACTAGGAGGTAATTAACACTGGCTCAATTGCGTCGTTGCACACTTATTTTCGTGAGTTTGTTAGCATAGAAATGCTATTATATAGTCTTTGTACACAAATACATTTTATCCGTTGCCTTTGATTGGGTCATGTCATTGTTACTCTGTCTATGGCCATGGAATAAAATTGCATTTGTATGGAAGTTTCTTTGTTGTTCATGCCATGCGACATTTTATTTACTTGTCGTCTGGTTCCTGCATTTAATTTTTGTTTATACTACTAGAAAAGGGATTCAGATAGCATCAATATTGGTATTGCAAATATACAAGGTGAGGATAGGTAGGGCGACATAACAACGTGAGAAGAACCCTGAGTGAAACAGTCCACTTGAGTCTTCGATCCGTGATTATGTCAGAAGTCGGGTTTGGTTGTGAATGATGTACCGTTCATGTGGTTTCTACAACTTATATTTGTGGAAAATTGGGTTTGGTACTAGGTCTACGAAGAGTAGGCTTAATGTATCTCGGGTAAAATGCATGTAGGAGCTCCTTTGCTGATGTGCGGTGAGTATTTATTTAATAGCAACCATAGTTCTCCATTTTAGTGTGCAAAAACGATGTCAAAATTCTCCATTTTAGTGTGAAAAAACGATGTCAAATTAAGTTACTGTTGGTGAAAATGCAGGAGAAACCATTGACGGAGAATAGCGGTTGAATTCAATGCAGATGGACAACAATGATCAGGTTGCTTCAGAATGACAACAACCATTGGTATGTTGGAGAAGTGTGGGAAAAATCTATGTCCTTGAAGAGATATCATTCCAAGAAAGCAGGAGATGTCTAAGTGTGTACGGAGTTCTATTAGGGAGAAGTGGTGCAAGGTGTTGTATCGCGTTGATATTAGTGATGTGGGTGACGATTATTTTTTCATGTAAAGAAACTTCAAGCATTTTGTGGGCTGTCAGCCATGCTTTAAAGGTAATATAGAAGTAAAATTCTCCTTCATATTAGATATTTGTTTAATTGTTTGCCATTCACTAAACATTTATTTGGTTCATGTTGTCCAAGGTCATGGTGCAGCTAGATGTGGCGGAGATTCCTCGTAAACCCATACTAAAGTGTTGGACCAGAGAAGCCAGAGACCTTCTCCCGATAGAGTTCATGATATACCTAAAGGAGTGATACATCTTAAACGTATCTACTCCCTCCGTCACGGTTTGGAGAGCGTTTTAGAGAGATTGTTGGAATCTAGGTGGGCTCTGATTGGGGCTAGATTTGTGCCAAAAACATGCGCTCATTAATTATTCGGCCCCCTATTAAACATAATTACTTAATCGAAACGAGGAGTTTAGTCGCATGCATTGGTGGAGTTGCATGCAAGATTTAATTCCTTGGCTGCATGGAGTAGGAAGTGGGGACGAAAAACAGGGCATTAATTCTGTAATTAAGTCTAACGCGCCTAGGAGAAGTGGAGTTTTGGAAATGCATGACTTTTGTAAGACGCCCTCCAGACCATAAAGGAGGGAGTATAATTTTTTATGTTCCATGCTTGTTTTGTATCAACTTTGATATGCTTTGTCTATACTTTGAGGTATTTTTACATATTTTCTGGGACTAACCTATTAACAAGATGTCGCAGTGCCAGTTGTCTATTTTCTGCTATTTTGGTTTCAGAAAAGCTAGTAAGGAAATATTCTCGGAATTGGACGGGACAAAAGCCAAGTCAATATTTCACCGAGGAGAACACCGAGACCGAAGGGCGACCGAAGGAGGGCCACGAGGCCGCCACACCCTAGGGTAGCACGGTCCCCCTAAGGCGCACCGCCACCTGGTGTGGGCGCCTCGGGTCCCGTCCTGCCTCTCCTCTTCGCCTATAAAATCCCCCCATGCCAAAACCCTAAGTACCCGACCAGATCTCCACGAAACAATCCATAGCCGTCGCCACCATCATCCCTAGATCGGGGGGTCTGAAGCTCTTCCTGGCACCCTGCCAGAGGGGAGAGATCATCCCGGAGTCCTTCTTCATCACCATGCCAGCCTCCGGTACGATGCGTGAGTAGTTCACCCTTGGACTATGGGTCCATACAGTAGCTAGATGGTTGATTCTCCTCCTTTGTGCTATCATGTTTAGATCTTGTGAGCTCTGTTCATGATCAAGATCATCTATTTGTAATCATACATGCTGTGTTTGCGGGGATATGATGGATACTGATATTGCTATGTCAGATTAATTATTGATTCTATCATGTCTTATTGATTATTGATTCTATCATGTCTGTGTTGTTTGTGATCTTGCATGCTCTCCGTTGCTAGTAGCTATCTTGGACAAGTAGATGCTAGTGACTCCAAGAGGGAGTATTTATGCTCGATAGTGGGTTCATGCCTCTAGTAATCTGGGGAAGTGACAGGAATCTCTAAGGTTGTAGATGTGTTGCTGCCACTAGGGAGAAAACAACAATCTTTTGTTCATGGAACAATTGTATTGTTTACTTTACACACATTGCTTAATGCAGTTATCTGTTGCTTGCAACTTAATACTGGAGGTGGTTCGGATGATAACCTGAAGGTGGATTACTAGTCATAGATGCAGTTGGATGGCGGTCTATGTATATTGTTGTAATGCCCAATCAAATCTCATAGGAATCATGATGTCTAGTATTTGCATTGTTATTCCTTGCTCAGTCCTGTCAATTGCCCCGCTGTAATTTATTTATCCAGCATGTTATGTTATTTATCTTACGGAGAACACCTCTAGTGAACTGTGGACCCCGGTCCAATCTTTACCATTGTTACATCATCTACTGTTACCGTTTACTTTCTGCAAGCAATCATGACCTTCCACACTGTACATTTAATCCTTTGTTTTCAGCAAACCAGTGAGATTGACAACCTCACTGTAAGTTGGGGCAAAGTCTTGAGTTTGTGTTGTGCAGGATTCCAAGTTGTTAGCAACACCTTGGAGTTGTTTCCTTCCTCCTACTGCTTCGATAACCTTGGTTTCATAACTAAGGGAAAACTTGCTGTCGTGCTCATCATACCTTCCTCTTGGGGTATTGAGCCACGTCAAGGATTTTTCTAGCACAGTTGCTGGGGTGTTAAGGACAGCTTCGCAAGGGGAGTATTTCACAACCATTCTATTTACTTCGTTTTTGTTTTGCTTAGTTACTTTTGCTTTGTTTTGCTTGCTTCTTTTTTATCAAAAATTAGAAAAAAATTTAGTTTCGTTTGGTTTGCGGGGATCCAATGGATATTGAGATTACTATGTCAGATTGATTAATGGTTTTGTCTTTATGATTCTATCATGTCTGTGTTGTTTGTTATCTTGCATGCTCTATGTTGTTAGTAGCTATCTTGGCCAAGTAGTTGCTAGTGACTCCAAGAGGGGGTATTTATGCTCGATAGTGGGTTCATGCCTCTAGTTTCCAAGGGAAGTGACAAAAATCTCTTCGGTTGTAGATGTGTTGTTGCCACTAGGGAGAAAACAACGGTCTCTTGTTCATAGAACAAGTGGATTGTTTACCTTACACACTTTTCTTAAAGCAGTTGTCTGTTGCTTGCAACTTAATACTGGAGGGGGTTCAGATGATATCTAAAGGTGGACTTATAGTCATAGATGCAGTTGGATAGCGGTCTATGTATATTATTGTATTGCCCAATCGAATCTCATAGGATCTTTCTGTCTGGTATTGCATTGTTATGCCTTGCTCAGTTCATGTCAATTGCCCTGCTGTAATTTGTTTAACCTTCATGCCATGTTGTTTATCTAAGGAGAGCACCTCTAGTGAACTACGGACCCCGGTCCAATCTTTACCATTGATACATCTTCCACTATTACTTGTTTACTTGCTGCAAACCATTACCTTCCACACCATACGTTTAATCCTTTGTTACAACAACTGGTGAGATTGACAACCTCATTGTTAGTTGGGACAAAGTCTTGAGTTTGTGTTGTGCAGGTTTCCGTGTTGCTTGCAACACCTGTGTGACGTTTCCTTCCTCCTACTGGTTCGATAACCTCGGTTTCTTACTGAGGGAAGACTTGATGTTGTGCTGCTTCACACCTTGCTCTTGGGGTTCCCAACAGGCTCTACATCAACTGAGCCATCAACAAGTTTTCTGGCGCCGTTGCCGGGGAGGCTAAGGACGTCTTCGCAAGGGGATTCATCCACTTCCTTTCTCTTTACTTTGTTTTTAGTTTGCTTAGTTTCTTTTGCTTGGTTTTGTTTGCCACTTTTCAAAAACTCCAAAAAAATTAGTCTAGTTTGGTTTGCTTCCTTTATTCAAAAACACAAAAAAATTAGTTCCTACCCTAGTTGCCACCATGTCTAGTTTTGGACCAATCTTTATTTCACCTATGGAAGAGATCTCCACTTTTAAGCAAAAAAGTTAAGAGAGTTTTAAAGAAGCTTGGTCTAGAATCTCCGCTTTATAGAGGGAAACTGAGCCTAAGATGAGTCTTAGCTTGGTTATGGATAGTTTCTACCGCGGTATTGCTCTTCGTTATAGATATGCTTTGGATGCTGTGGCTGAGAAAGATTTCTTGCTATGTACTGAGGATGAAGCTTTTGATGCCATAAAGAAATTAATCATGATTTATGGTACACCTGGCAAGTCTAATTCCTCTTTCACTAATATTTTTCCTAGGTTGAACACTCTTGAGACAAGTATTGCTGCTATGAATAGTTGCTATCACACGCTTAGGGCTTACCATGTTTATGTTCCAATAAATTCCGAGCCTTCAAAGTGGTTTCCCACAATCAAAGTCTCAATAAACACTACTCTTTTTGATGCTCGATGTGATATCATGTCTGAATTTTGCCTCATGCCTAAAGATATTTATGATTCCTTGAGTCTTTGGGGGATTACTGAAGGAGGAGAGGAAATCTCTCTTACCAACAATGCCAATATATTACCCATTGGAATAGCTGAAGGTGTGTTTACAAAAATCTCAGGGAAAATGGTGTCTACTGATTATCTTATTATTGAATGTGTAGGCAAAGGACAGATCACACTTGGAAGGTCTCTACTGAAACACCTTGGGGCAATAGTAGATGTGGGAAAAGGCATCATGCATTTTTCTCCTCCGGTAAGTAATCATATTTTCCCTAAAGAGAAGAAGAAAGGTAAGAAAAGAAAGAACAAGAGGGGTAACGCTTCTTCATTCAAAAATACTTGATTCTTCTTGCTTCTTGTGCCTAACTTAAAGGCATTAAAGAAAAGTACTTGTTGGGAGATAACCCAAGAGTTTCCTTGAGTCTTGGAAGTTATTACTTCAGTAATGACCTCTCCTTATCCTTTTTGTTTGCTTTTTGTGCCAAGAATGACCTCTAATGAGAGGGAAGTAAGATTTGGGGAGTTGTTGTCCCGAAACAGATTTCTGTCCTCCACCAAAAACATTCGTGAGGAGTTTCTATAACTCAGATTGAGCTAAAAATTTACGAATAAATCCCCCAGTATGTTAACTTTCGTTAGCTCGACACTTTTTGATTTGAGCAACAGAAGATGTTCTAAAAAATTGGTCTCTACCTGCTGGTCTGTTTTGACAGATTTCTGCCATTATTTGCATTTGCTTCTTATTGATTCCTTTTTGAGTTCTCTTTAGGTGAATTGAGCTTTTTGAAGGAGTTGCTACAGTAGCTTGTGTTTTTACTGAAAAGCCTTGCTGTTCCAAAGCTTTGCTAGTGGTCTAATATATTTTGAATACACTAATGTTGCTAATGAAGATTGTGTGAAGTTTTGTATGAAGGAAAAAATTTAGCTGTAGAGAGAGAATGATGCAATGAGATGAAGAATGGACAAAAGCTCAAGCTTGGGGATGCCACTATGGTGTCACACCAAGAAATATCCAAGAGGTACAAGCGTCAAAGCTTGGGGATGCCCAAGGCATCCTCTTCTTCATCAATAAAAAGCTCAGGTATGTCTAGACACTTTATTTTTATTGTTTCATGCACAGTTGTGTTGTTCTTGGAGCGTCTTAGTTTTCATTTGCTTTGCTTAGGTTGTTTAGTTTGCTTGAATAAAGTAGTTTGGACCCCCATTCTCGCTGTGTTGTTTTGCAAATAAGTTGCTTGGTGTTGGAAAGGAGTAGTAAGTTCTTGCTTGAAGTGCAAGAGGAGCTTGCATTGACTGTGACTTAGACTTCAGCATGACATGCTAGGTGTTGTTTTAGCATTATGCTTAGTGATTATTGTTGTAGCATGTCTTGTTCCAAACAATTGGGATTGCTTAGTGTGCCTTGAAGGTATTATGCGTTGTTTTAGCATGCAAAAGCATAGTATTGTGGTATTCTCCTTTGATGATTTGCCTGGGTTAACTTGGAACATGCTCACACCATGTTATGACTATGAAAAGTCACCATTAGCCTCTATGATCATTTAGTCCTTGACTTGTAGTACCAATTTTTGCTTTGATTAGTATGCTTTGTTGCGCTGCATGATTATGGCCATTATTGCTCTCTTAGTTGGTTGCTCCCAATCTTTTTCTAGCCTCCACTTGTATGAGTAAGTTATACTCATGCTTCCAACTCCCAAGAAACCAAGTTATTCCAAAGTGTCCAGTATAAACTTCTATGCATGGTGTGTTACACCATTCCAAGTATATTCTTGTTTTCAACTATCTTCCAATTAAAAACTATTTTGTTATGCGAAAACTTAGTGATTAAAGCCCTCACGAACTTGATGGCACACTTTATATTCTTTGCCCCTAATAAACTTGAACCATTGTGACAACTTTGTTGTATATGCTTGCACTTATAAGTTGGAATTAGCAGAACTGTGCTGTCACGAGGAACGTTTTCAACATTGCACTTCTACTTTGTACCCAGTTGATATCATGTTCTTTTGTCTATGGATGTCACGGTGTGAAATAAAGAGGGAACTTGTAAGTCCATGGAGTTTGTATCCTATGTTAGAGAAACGCCTGGGCCGCTAGCCTAAGCCATGCCTAATCATGGTGGAAACTTGCAGCATCACCATAATGAGCTATCTATGAAGTGTAGGGTTCGCAGCATAGAAAACAAAAAATTTCCTACGATGGGAACTATGTACCAAGATCTATCTACTAGATACAAACAACGGGCGGATGTATATCCGTAGAGAACATACCTTTGAAGACCGACAAAGCTTAACAAGTTTAACTCGTGGTTGATGTAGATGATCCCTTGCCGATCTCAAGATCGAGAGGAATTCCTAGCGCCGCAAAGCAGCAGCGCATCCGTGCTCGCACACACATACAAGACACCGGGCAACCTCCGCCTCCTCGCTCCAGCGATGCAGCGGAAGCACAACCCTTTCTTGCCGAATAGCCACCGGGAACATGTATCTCGCTAGTCCGAGACCATGGGGGATAAATTCTAGAGGGGGAGAGAGATCCTTCACGAGGAGGTGTGGGAGACAAGTGAGGAGGGGGCTCCTTTTATAGGAGGAGGGGGGCACCCAAGGGGGTGGCCGCCGGCCATGGGGCTGCCCCCTCCCCTCCTTCATTCATGTGGGTGGACACTCCACTCACAAAATTCCTTTAAATTCCCTCCACTCAAAAGTCCACTCAAATTCCCATTAAATTTCCACCAAATTTAATGCAAACTCTCATTAAATAAAACTCTTTTATTTTATTCAGAATTTTGTCAATTACTTTAATGACAAACATTCACAAATAACCCCTTGCTAGAATTCCATTTCACATGCATAACCACTTTATGCAATTTCACCCGAAAACCCGTTTCGGTATCTAGTGAAATAAATTCCTGCGCTTGTTTATTCTTTCGGCATGAAACATTTGCTCCAACTGGATGACAGTGTACCTTAAGTGTGTCACCCTACGGTTCACGGATAATGCGGACATGATCGAGACCCTTCTCCGATCAATAATCAGTAGCGGGACCTGGATATCCATACTGACTCCCACACATTCAACGATGACTTTTCCTGTGATCGTCGGAACCTTTTATGCTTGTATCTTAATCCCTTTGTTTCACGATATATTACATGTCCGAGATTCGATCATCGGTATCTCCATACCTATTTTGATCTCGTTACTGACATGCACTCTTTTCTTGTTCCCGTGATATAACATTCTAGTGATCAAATCACTTGCTTGCAAGCTAACCAATATGATATCACCGAGAGGGCTCAGAGCATATCTATCCGTCATCGGGATGAACAAATTCCACTCTTGATCCATGATTCTCAACATAACACTTTAGTAGTTCTGAAGCCATCTTTATAATCACCCGATTCTGAGTGACGTTTGATGTCAACAAGAAACTCTTCCGGTGTTAGTGATTGGCATGATCTCATGGTCTAAGGATTAGGACTACTTCGTAGTTTGTTTATAGAAATATAAACTCAATGACTTTGATCGTAATGCTATACTTCGGATGAATGTTCATCACACCATTACACTAATGTTGTGATCTCGTTATTAACAACATCCAATTCTATGATCAGGAAACCTTGATCATCTTGTTAATCAACGAACTAGTTTATGAGAGAGGCATAACTAGGAACTTTCTGTTTGTTTATTAAACACACATGTATTAACGTTTCCGTATTAATAAAATTATAGCATGCAAAATAAACATCTATCATATACTTGGAATACACATAATAAACATTTTATTATTGCCTCTCAGGGCATATTCCTTGATCTCCCACTTGCACTAGAGACAATAATCTAGTTACATTGTGATGTATCTAACACCCATGGAGTTCTAGTGTAGATCATGTTTTGCTCTAGGGAGAGTTTTAGTCAACGGATCTGCTACATTGAGATCCGTATGTACTTTACAAATCTTTATATCTCCATCCTTGACATGCTCGCGGATGGAGTGAAACCGGCGCTTAATATGCTTGGAATGCTTGTGAGACCTTGGCTCTTTGGAATTGGCAATGGCACCATTGTTGTCACAATAGATCACCATTGGGTCCAACGCGTTTGCAACCACACCTAGTTCGGATATGAACTCCTTCATCCAAAGCGCTTCGAGCCGCTCAAGCAAAGAACATATTCGGCCTCCGTTGTTGATCCCGCCACCACAGGTTGTTTGGAGCTCCTCCAACTAACCGCTCCGCCATTCATGAGAAATACGTATCCGGATTGAGACTTAGAGTCATCCGGATCGGTGTCAAAGCTAGCGTCGACATAACACTTAGCGACGAGCTCTTCTTCACCTCCGTATACAAGAAACATATCCTTAGTTCTTCGCAAGTACTTAAGGATATTCTTGACCGTTTTCTAGTGTTGTGAACCTGGATCCGATTGGTACCTACTAGTCAAACTAATAGCATGTGCCACATCCGGTCTTGTACATAGCATGGCGTACATTATAGAGCCTATGGCTGAAGCATAGGGGACCTTGTCCATTATCTCTCTTTCTTCCGCCGAAGCCGGACTTTGAGTCTTACTCAATGTCGTGCTTTGTCTTAGAGGTAAGAACCCCTTCTTACTATCCTCCATTTTAAACTTTTTAAAATCTTATCAAGTTATGTACTTTGCGATAGCCCTATTAGGCGCCTAGATCTATCTCTATAGATCTTTATGCCTAATATGTATGACGCTTCACCTAGGTCCTTCATTGAAAATTTGCTATTCAGATAACTTTTAACACTGTTTAAAAGATCTATATCATTTCCGATCAATAATATGTCATCCACATATAATATCAGAAATGCCACATTGCTCCCACTCACTTTCTTGTAAATACAAGCTTCTCCATAAGTTTGGACAAATCCAAACTCTTTGATCACCTCATCAAAGCGGAGATTCCAACTTCGTGATGCTTGCTTCAATCCATAGATGGATCGCTGAAGCTTGCACACCTTGTTAGCATCCTTAGGATCGACAAAACCCTTTGGTTGTATCATATACAACTCTTCCTCAATATTACCATTGAGAAACGTGGTTTTTACATCCATCTGCCATATCTCATAATCGAAATATGCAGCAATTGCTAACATAATCCTAACTGATTTTAGCATCGCTACAGGAGAGAATGTCTCATCGTAGTCAACTCCTTGAATTTGTCGAAACCCCTTTGCGACAAGTCGAGCTTTATAGACGGTCACATTACCATCAGCATCAGTTTTCCTTTTGAAAATCCATTTGTTCTCTACGGCCTTTCGGTCATGAGGTAAGTCCACCAAGTTCCAAACTTGATTTTCATACATGGATTCCATCTCGGATTTCATGGCTTCTAACCATTTGTTGGAATCCGGGCTCATCATCGCTTCTTCATACGTCGCAGGGTCATCATTTTCATCAACCATGAAATTCATGACAGGATTTCCGTACAGCTCGGGAGCTGCACGCGTCCTGCTTGACCTGCGAGGTTCGGTAGTACTCTCTTTGGGAGTTTCATGATCATTATCATTAGTTCCCTCTTCAACAGGTGGAGCCAACTCCGAAACAACTTCCGGTGCTGCGCTACTCGCCATACTTTGAAGAGAAGGTTCAATAACCTCTTCGAGTTCTACCTTCCGACTACTCACACCTTTCGCGAGAAACTCCTTCTCTAAAAAGGATCCATTCTTGGCAACAAAAACCTTGCCCTCGGATCTGTGATAGAAGGAATACCCAATAGTTTCCTTAGGGTATCCTATGAAGACGCATTTTTCTGCTTTGGGTTCGAGTTTATCCGGTTGAAGTTTCTTCACATAAACATCGCATCCCCAAACTTTAAGAAATGACAGCTTAGGTTTGTTTCCAAACCACAATTCATACGGTGTCTTTTCAACAGATTTAGATGGTGCCCGATTTAAAGTGAATGCAGCAGTTTCTAGTGCATAGCAACAAAATGACAACGGCAAGTCCGTCAGAGACATCATAGATCGAACCATATCTAATAAAGTACGATTACGACGTTCCGACACACCATTTCTCTGTGGTGTTCCGGCAGGTGTGAGTTGTGAAACAATTCCACACTCTTTCATGTGAGTGCTAAACTCGTAACTTAGATACTTACCTCCACGGTCGGACCCTAGAAATTTGATCTTTCTATTATGATGATTTTCCACTTCATTCTGAAATTCCTTGAACTTTTCAAAGGTTTCAGACTTGTGTTTCATCAAGTAGATATAACCGTATCTACTCAAATCATCCGTGAAAGTAACAAAATAACGATATCCACCTCGCGCCGACACACTCATTGGACCACATATATCAGAATGTATGATTTCCAATAAATCATGCCTGCTCCATTGAACCGGAAAACGGCGTTCTAGTCATCTTGCCCATAAGACATGGCTCACATGTATCAAATGATTCATAATCAAGTGATTCCAAAAGTCCATCCGAATGGAGCTTCTTCATGCGTTTAACACCAATATGACCTAGACGGCAGTGCCACATATATGCGGATATATCATCATTTAGTTTAATCCTTTTAGCATCAACATTATGAATATGTGTAATATTATTATCGAGATCCAAAAGAAATAAACCATTCATCATCGGTGCATGACCATAAAAGAATTAATTCATATAAATGGAACAACCATTGTTCTCGGATTTAAATGAATAACCACTTCGCATCAAACACGATCTAGATACAATGTTCATGCTCAGTGCAGGCACCAGATAACAATTATTCAAGTTTATAATCCTGACGGCAAGTGGAGAGGCAGCGTTCTGATGGCGATCACATCAACGCTTGATCCATTGCCGACACGCATCTTGACCTCACCCCTTGCTAGCGGTCGCTTGTTCCGCAGCCCCTGATTCGAGTTACAAATATTAGCAACTGAACCGGTATCAAATACCTAGGTGCTACTGCGAGCACTAGTCAAGTACACATCAATAACATGTATATCATATATACATTTGTTTGCCTTAGGCCTTCTTATGCGCGGATACTTGGGGCGATTGCTTCGATGGCGGTCCCCTTACAATAGTAGCACTCGATTATACTTAGGTCCAACTCGGGTTTCTTTTCGTACGGCAACAATGTTTTTTGCCCTTACTTCCCTTCCATTTTCCCTTCTTGTCTTTCTTGAAACCAGTGTTCCTACTGATCATCAACACTTGATGTTCCTTTTTGATCTCCACTTCTGCAGTTTTAAGCATTGACAGAAGCTCGGGGAGAGACTTCTTCATGCGTTGCATATTATAGTTCATCACGAAGCTCTTATAGCTAGGTGGCAAAGACTGCAGAACACGATGGATGCCTAAGTCAATGGGAATCGATATTCCCAAGGACACAAGCTTATCGGCGTAACCTGACATCTTGAGTACATGCTCACTAACGGAGCTGTGCTCTTCCATCATGCAGCTAAAGAACTTTTACGAGCATTGTAGCTCTCTCTGACATGTGTCGAAAATCATTTTCAACTCACCCATTGTATCAAAAGCATTGCCATTTTGAACGCTTTGAAGTTCCGGCTCTAGCCCATACAATATGCAATGAACTAAGTTGTGGTCCTCCGACAGTCGATAGACATTCTTCTCCTCGTCAGGGGCATCATCAAAAGGTGGGGGGCCTAACGGCGCTTCTAGCACATATTGCTTTTGTGCAGCAGAGAGGAGAATCCTCAAATTCATGGCCCATTCGGTAAAGTTGCTACCGTTCGTTGCTAGTTTCTCTTTCTCCATGAACACATTGAAATTAAAAGCAGGTGATGCCATCTACAACAGAATTTGTAAAGTTTAGACTAAGTGTATGATAGATTGAGTTCAACTAATCCATATTACGAATGAACTCACACTCAAAAACGACATCCCTCGTGCCTTTTTGGTGATTACATGAACCAAATCCACTACACCAAGTCCGATCATTACGTGAGTTGGTGTAGCTTCAAAGGCGAGCATCAAATGGGCATCATATCGACTATATGACTCATGCTTAACCTTTCGGTCCGTGTTCCAAGGCCATGTCTGTACATGCTAGGCTTGCCAAGTTAGAACCTTAGTATTCGCGTGTGTAACTGTTTTACACCCGAAATATGGTCGTGGATCCAAGAACACCCGATCATCACGTGATGTCTTGGAGCGACGAAAACATAATCAGTGCATACTAAAGGAAGAACACATTCTTATCTTGATATTTAAATGAGGGATCATCTTATTATGCTAACAAAGCGCTAAACAAGCAATATAAGATGCAATCAAACATCATATGTTTATTAGTGAAATAATATGGTTCCCGCATATGATCTCTATCATGTGCACCGTGGTATGATCACTATCATACCTATATGTGTAAGTCCAAGGTCTATGGAGATTACACGTTATGTATGTTGTAAGAGTATCATCTCATACTTCTACTTACAACATCACCATATCATAACACCAGCCCAGCAACAATCTAAACTAGACGCCTCTAATTTATCCATTGCAAGTTTTACGTGGCTTAGGGCTTTCGAGATAGAACCGTTCTTACCTACGAACATGAACCACAACGAGGATAACCAAATTGCTGACAACTCGCTTGCAAAATAGATATTGACTATAGTAGGAGAGACAGACACCCGCTAGCCACTTATGCAAACTAGTTGCGTGTCAAGCGTGGAACAGGTCTCATGTGCGAGGACATGTAAAGTTTGTCCGGGCCGCTTCATCCCACTATGCCACCAATATCCAAAATTACAACAAAGGAGCAACAACATGATCATCATCGCCCACATACTCATATGTGTACTACCCGTGTAAAGTATCTACGCATAGATCCGGCTCTGATACCACTGTAGGGTTCGCAGCATAGAAAACAAAAAAATTCCTACGATGGGAACTATGTACCAAGATCTATCTACTAGATACAAACAACGGGTGGATGTATATATGTAGAGAACATACCTTTGAAGACCGACAAAGCTTAACGAGTTCAACTCGTGGTTGATGTAGACGATCCCTTGCCGATCTCAAGATCGAGAGGAAGTCCTAGCGCCGCAAAGCAGCAGCGCATCCGTGCTCGCACACACGTACAAGACACCGGGCAACCTCCGTCTCCTCACTCCAGCGATGCAGCGGAAGCACAACCCTTTCTTTCCGAATAGCCACCGGGAACATGTATCTCGCTAGTCCGAGACCATGGGGGATAAATTCTAGAGGGGGAGAGAGATCCTTCACGAGGAGGTGTGAGAGACAAGTGAGGAGGGGGCTCCTTTTATAGGAGGAGGGGGGCACCCAAGGGGGTGGCCGCCGGCCATGGGGCTGCCCCCTACCCTTCTTCATTCATGTGGGTGGACACTCCACTCACAAAATTCCTTTAAATTCCCTCCACTCAAAAGTCCACTCAAATTCCCATTAAATTTCCACCAAATTTAATGCAAACTCTCATTAAATAAAACTCTTTTATTTTATTCAGAATTTTGTCAATTACTTTAATGACAAACATTCACAAATAACCCCTTGCTAGAATTCCATTTCACATGCATAACCACTTTATGCAATTTCACCCGAAAACCCGTTTCGGTATCTAGTGAAATAAATTCCTGCGCTTGTTTATTCTTTCGGCATGAAACATTTGCTCCAACTGGATGCCAGTGTCCCTTAAGTGTGTCACCCTACGGTTCGCGAATAATGCGGACATGATCGAGACCCTTCTCCGATCAATAATCAGTAGCGGGACCTGGAGATCCATACTGACTCCCACACATTCAACGATGACTTTTCCTGTGATCGTCAGAACCTTTTACGCTTGTATCCTAATCCCTTTGTTTCATGATATATTACATGTCCGAGATTCAATCATCGGTATCTCCAAACCTAGTTTGATCTCGTTACTGACATGCACTCTTTTCTTGTTCCCGTGATATAACATTCTAGTGATCAAATCACTTGCTTGCAAGCTAACCAATGTGATATCACCGAGAGGGCCCAAAGCATATCTATCTGTCATAGGGATGAACAAATTCCACTCTTGATCCATGATTCTCAACATAACACTTTAGTAGTTTTGAAGCCATCTTTATAATCACCCAGTTACGAAGTGACGTTTGATGTCAACAAGAAACTCTTCCGGTGTTAGTGATTGGCATGATCTCGTGGTCTAAGGATTAGGACTACTTCGTAGTTTGTTTATAGCAATATAAACTCAATGACTTTGATCGTAATGCTATACTTCGGATGAATGTTCATCACACCATTACACTAATGTTGTGATCTCGTTATTAACAACATCCAATGTCTATGATCAGGAAACCTTGATCATCTTGTTAATCAACGAACTAGTTTATGAGAGAGGCATAACTAGGAACTTTCTGTTTGTTTATTAAACACACATGTATTAACGTTTCCGTATTAATACAATTATAGCATGCAAAATAAACATCTATCATATACTTGGAATACATATAATAAACATTTTATTATTGCCTCTCAGGGCATATTCCCTTCATGAAGCATCCTCAATAAAAAGCTATGCATATGGTAAATAAAAAGATTGCTGAGATGCTCATTGTCTGCTTGCCTTGTCATTTTGGTTACGGGAAAGCTCTTGTACCATGTGCAAGGTGTACCCCGTTGGCGGTTCTCAATGATATGCAAATACTTACAATGACAAGAACTTACTTGGACCCAAAGTTGAGTATTCATGAGGTGTGGCCCTCGTATTCAAGGGACTTGAGATTGCCAACTTATACTTCGTCAAGCACAATCTCCATCTTTGCCAATTTAAGCTTAACCACTTCAACATGCTTATGGTAGGGGCAATGAGGGCTGAAAGCTAACAAGTACCATGATTTTTGGAAGCTCTTTTTGAAACTTGTAATCCTTGCTTCCTTTACAAAAAGGCCTTTCTTCCACCATTATTGAGTCTCCACTTTCTACCTTTAGGCACCATTAAGAGAGCATAGTTGTCATTTTGTGTGCAGTATTCCAAAGCTTATTAATTGATGGATATTGTGATATTACTTGTTCTTGTGCTATTTTTTTCTAGTAACCCTTGTGAACTTTGAAGGTGTCCTATGCATCTATATTGCTACTCTATGAGGGACAAGCTGATTGCCACTATGCTATGTTTTATGTATGTGAAACAAACAAACGTTTTTCAATGCATGTTATTCATGATCTTTGTTTGTAGCCTTTCATGTTGCATGCATAGTTACTATGTCCTATTGTTACAACTCCATCTTTCAATGCACATGTTTAGAGTTCTTTGATCCCATCTTTCAATGCTTGCAAATGGTTGGATCTTTGTGAGGGTGCATGTCACCTAAAAAATATTCTTTTTATCACTTACCTACTCGAGGACGAGCAGGAATTAAGCTTGGGGATGTTGATACGTCGGAAATGTATCTATAATTTTTTATGCTCCATGCTTGTTTATTATCTACTTTGCTTTGCTTGTCTACACTTTGAGGTACTTTTTACATGTTTTCTGGTACTAACCTACTAACAAGTTGCAACAGTGCCAGATGCCTGTTTTCTGCTGTTTTTGGTTTTAGAAAAGTTAGTAAATAAATATTCTCAGAATTGGATGGGACAAATGTCAAAGTCAATTACTTTCCATGGGGAACAAGAAGTCCAGAAGGGACATGAGGAAGTGCGCCAGGGCGGCCAGACCCACCCCAGGCGCGGGTGGGCCCTGCCCCATGCCTGGATAGGGTTTGGCACCCCTGGCCGCCTCCTCGGCCTCCCCCTTCGCCTATAAGAAGCCCCAATGCAGAAACCCTAAATACCCGATCAAATCTCCACGAAACCGTCTTTAGCCGCCGCCACCATCGTCCCTAGATCGGGGGGGATCTGAAGTTCTTCCTGTAGGGTTTCGTAGCATGGAAAACAAAAATTTTCTACCGCATACAAACAAACAAGCCAAGATCTATCTACTAGATTGTAGCAATGAGTCGATGGAATAACTCACCCTCGAAGATTCCAAAGTGTTTAACGAGAGCGGATTCTCGTGGGTGATGTAGTCGTACTCATCCCGATCTCAAGATCGCGTAGACGATCCTTCCGGCGCTGCGTTCCGGCAGCGCTCCATGATCGGTCACCGTTCGATTTTCGGCGAAGACCTTACTCTCCTTGTTCCAGCAGCGGAGGTTGTAGCACTCTCCTCGTGATTCCGGCTGACTGGCGTGGTCTGGGAAGTAGAGGGAGATCTCGAGGCTTCGCCTTAAGCGGGCAGTATGGTGGAGTATGAGAGAGTCCTTGGTGTTCTAGGGTTTAGACACACCAAGGAGGGGGCAAGCCGACGGCTAGGGTTTAGCTAGGCGGCGGCTAGGGTTTTGCCCTTGGGCCGGCGGCGGCTATGGAGGTGGCGGCGGCTTGGGGCTAGGGTTTGGAGGAGAGGATCTTGTGTGTCAAGGAGGGGAGCCCTGCCCCTCCTTATATAGGTGGAGGGGGCCGGCCGGCCAAGGGAGGGAGGAGTCCCTCCCCAACTCGCCTTTGGGTGGGCGCCGCGGTTGGAGGAGGAACTCCTCCCCAACTCGGTTCCCTCCTCCTCTTTTCCTCTTTCCAAATTTAGCCGTTTGACTTTTCAAACTAGCTGTTTGCGCTGTTTGACTTTTCAAACTAGGATTTGAATTAATCCTTTATTTGGTTCAGCGATGACACTTAGTACATGATGCAATCATACCAACTTGATACAACACATTCATGTACCCTTCCCCTCCGGAGTCTTGGGACATTCCGAACATTCTAGAACATTCCATGAAAACACCGGAACCATTCCCCAACTCCGAAACGGGACTTTCCTTATATGAATCTTATTCTCCGGACCATTCCGAATCTCCTCGTGATATCCCGGATCCCATCCGGGACTCCGAACAACATTCGATCTCTTTCTCATCATTTCATAACTACTCAAAACAACGTCGAATCCTTAAGTGTGTCTCCCTACGGTTCGTGAATTATGCAGATATGATCGAGACACTTCTCCGAACAATAACCAATAGAGGAATTTGGAAATTCATATGGCTCCCACATATTTCTACGATTACTTTGCGATCGAATGAACCACTTACATACGATATCAATTTCCCTTTGTCTCACGATAGTTTACTTATCCGAGGTTATGATCGTCGGTATCTCTGCATACCTAGTTCAACCTCGTTACCGATAAGTACTCTTTTCTCGTTCCCGTGATATGTGATCCCTTGTGAGCCAGTCACATGCTTGCAATCTAATTGGATGACATTTCACCGAGAGGGCCTGTGAGTATATCTATCCGTCATATGGATGGACAAATCCCTCTTGATCCATGTGTTTCAACCAATACTTTCCGAACACTCAATGCCACCTTTATAGCCACCCAGTTACGGTGTGGTGTTTGATGTCATCAAAGCATCCATCCGGTAAAGGTGATATGCATGATCTCATGGTCGAAGGAATTAGATTACTATGTATCAGAAAGCATATAGTAATTGAACTATTAAAATGACTTGATCTTTATGCTACGCTTATCTATAGGAGTATGTCCATCATATCATTCTCCTAACGATATGATCTTGTTGTTAATAACATCTCAATGTTCATGATAGGGAAACCACAATCATCCATTAACCAAGAAGCTAGTATTATATAGAGGCTTTACTAGGGACTTCAAATTAAGTTCACAAATCACACAAGTATTAATGTTTCCTTGTTAATACTATTATAGCATGAATGTAAACATTTATCATAAACACAAAGATATAATAATAACTACTTTTATTATTGCCTCTAGGGCATATCTCCAACAGTCTCCCACTTGCACTAGAGTCATCTAATCTAGATTACATGGTAATATACCGAACACCCATGGCAGTTTGGTGCTGGTCATGTTTTGCCCTCGGGAGAGGTTTAGTCAACGGATCCGCCACATTCAGATCTGTGTGTACTTTGCAAATCTTTATATCCCCATCTTGGATATGTTCTCGAATAGCGTGAAAACATAGCTTGATGTGCTTCAGCTTCTTGTGTGACCTTGGTTCTTGCGCATTGGCTATGGCGCCCATGTTATCACAGTAGATATGAACATTGGGTCCGGCGCACTAGGAACCACACCCAGCTGTAATGAACTCTTTCATCCATATCGCTTCTTGTGAAGCCTCCGGCAGCCATGTATTCCGATTCAGTTGAAGATCTCGCCACAACGCTTTGCTTTGCACTCCTCCATTAAGCTGCTGCACCATTCAAAATAAATACGTATCCAGATTGTGATTTAGAATCATCCGGATCGGTGTTCCAACTAGCATCGGTGTAACCATTAACAACGAGCTGTTCATCACCTCCATAAGAAAGAACCATATACTTAGTTCTTCTCAAGTACTTAAGGATGTTTTTGACCGCTGTCCAATGATCTCCTGGATCACTTTGATATCTGCTAGTTAAACTAACAGCATATGCAATGTCGAGTCTAGTACATAGCATGGCATACATTAGAGATCCTATGGCTGAGGCATAGGGAGTCTTACTCATCCTTTCTCTATCTTCTACCGATGTCGGACTTTGAGTTTTACTCAAGGTCGTATTGGGCAACATGGGCAAGAACCCTTTCTTGCTATCTTCCATTCCAAACCTCTTTAGAACTTTGTCCAAATATGTACTTTGTGACAATGATATTTGGCGTTTCGATCTATCTCTATAAATCTTTATGCCTAATATGTAAGCTGCTTCGCCAAGATCCTTCATTGAAAAACTATTATTCAAATATTCCTTGACACTATTAAGAAGGTCTACATCATTCCCAATCAACAATATGTCATCTACATATAGTATTAAGAATGCTACAGAGCTCCCACTCACTTTCTTGTAAATACAAGCTTCTCCATAAGTTTGTATAAAACCAAAACTTTTGATCACCTTATCAAAACGTTGATTCCAACTTCGGGATGCTTACTTCAATCCATAGATGGACCGTTGAAGTTTGCATACCTTGTTAGCATCTTTAGGATCAACAAAACCTTTGGGTTGCATCATATACAACTCTTCATCAATGTCTCCATTGAGGAATGCTGTTTTGACATCCATCTGCCATATCTCATAATCGTAATATGCAGCGATTGCTAACATAATCCTCATAGACTTTAGCTTCGCTACTGGTGAGAAAGTCTCATCGTAGTCAACTCCTTGAATTTGTCGAAACCCTTTTGCGACAAGTCGAGCTTTATAAACGATAACATTACCATCGACATCTGTTTTCTTCTTGAAGATCCATTTGTTCTCGACAGCCTTCCGCCATCTGGTAAGTCCACCAAAGTCCACACTTGGTTTTCGTACATGGATCCAATCTCGGTTCATGGCTTCTTGCCATTTATTGGAATCTGGGCTCATCATCGCTTCCTCATATGTCTCGGGGTCATCGGTGTTGTCCACCAACATGACACTCATAACGGGATCATACCAATGCAGGTGGTACGAGTTCTCGTTGACTGCGAGGCTCTGTAGTAACCGATCGAAGTTTCATGATCATCATCATTAGCTTCCTCTCTAATTGGTGCAGCACCACAGGAACTTCTTCGGCGTTGCGCTACTGCAATTTCGAGAGAAGGTTCGACAACCTCGTCAATTCTACTTTCCTTCCGTTACTTCTTTGAGAGAAATTCCTTCTCTAGAAAGGATCCATTCTTAACCTTGAAGATTTTGCCTTCGGATCTATGATAGAAGGTATACCCAATAGTTTCCTTCGGGTATCCTATGAAGACGTATTTTTCGCTTTGGGTTCAAGCTTGTCCTGTAACTTCTTTACATAGGCTTCGCATCCCCAAACTTTAAGGAGCGACAATCTAGGTTTCTTCCCAAACCATAATTAATACGGTGTCGTTTCACGGATTTAGATGGTGCCCTATTTAAAGTGAATGCGGCTGTTTCTAATGCATAACCCCAAAATGATAGCGGTAAATGTAAGTGACATCATAGAATGAACCATATCTAAGAGAGTTCGATTCTGACGTTCGGACACACCATTACGTTGTGGTGTTCCCGGTGTCAATCAGAAAGTATTCGCATTTCTTCAAATGCTCGCCAAACTCGTAACAGATATTCACCTCCACGATCGAGCGTAGAAATTTAATCTTCTTGTTACGTTGATTCTCTACCTCACTTTGAAATTCCTTAAACTTCTCGAAAGTTTCGGACTTATGTTTCATGAAATAGATATACCCATATCTACTCAAGTCATCCGTGAAGGTAAGAACATAACTTGATAACCATCACGATGCTACACTCATTGGACCACACACATCGGTATGTATGATTTCCAATAAGTCCGTAGCTCGCTCCATCATACCGAAAATGGAGTCTTAGTCATTTTACCCATCGACATGCTTAGCATCTATCAAGTGTTTCAAATCAAGTGATTCAAGAAGTCCATCGAATGGAGTTTCTTCATACGCTTCACTCAATGTGACCAAGGCAGCGATTGCCACATATAGGTCGAGTTATCGCCGATTTCAAACGTTTAGCCTCAATGTTATTAATATGTGTATTTCCACTATCGAGATTCAACAAGAATAGACCATCTATCAAAGGTGCATGTGCATAAAACATATTACTCATATAAATCGAACAACCATTATTCTCGGACTTAAACAAGTAACCGTCTCGCAATAAACAAGATCCCGATATAATGTTCATGCTTAACGCGGGCACCAAATAACAATTATTTAAGTATAAAACTAATCCCGATGGTAGATGAAGGGGTAGCGTGCCGACCATGATCACATCAACCTTTGATCCGTTTCAACACGCATCGTCACCTCGTTCTTCGCTAGCTTCCGTTTGATTCTGCATTTTTGTTTGAGTTACAAATATGAGCAACCGAACCAAGATTCAAATACCGCACTACTACGGTACTAGTGAGATACACATCAATAACATGTATATCAGATATACCTTTCTTCTTGATGTTGTCGTTCTTCAAATCCGCCAAGTACTTTGGGCAATTCCGCTTCCAGTGACCTTCTCCCTTGCAGTAAAAGCACTCAGTATCAGGCTTAGGTCCAGCCTTGGTCTTCTTCGTTGGCGTGGTAACTTTCTTACCACCCTTCTTGAAGTGTCCCTTCTGCTTAGACTTGCCTTTCTTGAATTTGGTGGTCTTATTGACCAACAACACTTGGTGCTCTTTCTTGATCTCCACTTCTCTGCACTTCAACATGGCAAAGAGTTACAGCAACGTCTTGTTCATGTTTTGCATGTTGTAGTTCATAACAAAGTTCTTGTAACTTGGTGGTAGTGATTGGAGGACACAGTAAATCCCCAAAGCATTAGGAATCACAATACCCAAGCTTTGAAGTTTGTTTGCGTGCCCGGACATCTTAAGCACATGCTGTTGGCCAGACTGCCCTCTTCCATCTTGCGTTAAAGAACTTTTGAAGCCTCATAGCTTTCAATTGCGCATGAGTCTCAAAGATCAATTTGAGATCCTCGACAATATCATATGGGTCTGAATTCTCAAACCTTTTACAAGCTCGATTCTAAACCATACAAGATAGCACACTGAGCTGGAGTCTTGAGTCTTCCGAGTGAGGTAAACATTCTTTACTTCATCGGAAGCATCATTGCAGTGGGTCACCCAATGCATCCAGACATAGGTCAAATTACCCGGTGAGGACAATCCTCAAATTGCGGAACCAATCCGCGAAGTTGCTTCCATTGTTTTTCAACTTTTCTTTCTCTAGGAACGCATTAAAATTGATGGTAGGGGCTGCCATTGATCTACAACATATTTGCAATAGTTTAGACTAAGTTTATGACAAATTGAGTTCAAATTAATAAATTTAATCTAGGTGAACTCCCACTCAAAACAATATCCCTCACATTGTTTTAGTGATCACACGAACCAAATCCACCACATCAACACCGATCATCACGAGAGTTGATATAGTTTCAGTGGCGAACAATCGACATGTTCATCATATCTACTATATGATTCATGCTTTACCTTTCGGTGATCCGTGTTCCGAGACCATGTCTGTACATGCTAGGCTCGTCAAGATCAAACCTTAGTTTCCGCATGAGCAAATCTGGCTTGCTCACGTTGTATGCACTTGCAGAATCTAACACACCCTATCATCACGTGGTGCTTCGAAACAACAAGCTTTAGCAACGGTGCCAACTAAGGGTGAACACTATATGACTTGAAATTCATGTGCATGAGGGATCATCTTATAATGCTACTGTTGTCTACTAAGCAATACAAGATGCATAAAGGATTAACATCACATGCAATTCATAATATGTGATATGATATAGCCTTTCTTCTTTGTGCTTCCGATCTCCATCTTCTAGCACGAACATGATATCCATCATCACCGGCATTGCATCAAGGTCAATGACGCTTCTCCATGGTTGTCGTCCACCGGCTTCAACTATTACAACTACTTTGAATAGACATGCGGGTCGTAACAGAAATTAAAGACAACCATATGGCTCCTGCCGGTTTCCAACTTACAATAAGGAACATTGGATACATCAAATATAATCACAATCATGGCCATATCACATCACAGCACACCCCTGAAAACAAAGTTAGACGCCTCTACTTTCTTTGCATGTTTTACATGGTTTGGGGCTTTCAATAAGTGTCGTTCTAACTTACGAACATGAACCACAACATTTATACTAGTATTGTTAATCACCCGTTGTAAATTGGATCTTAACTATGCTAGGAGAAAGCAGCACCATAAAGCCACTTATGCAATACAAGTTGCATGTCAAGCGTGGAGCAAGTCTCATGAACGATGTCATGTAAGGTTAGCCCGGGCCGCTTCATCCCAACATACCGCAAGATGCAAAGTACACAAGAAGCAATCGACAATAAAAGCATCAACGCCCACAATGACCATTGTGTTCTACTCGTCTGCAAGATCTACATATAGACATGGCTCGATACCCTTTGTAGGGTTTCGTAGCATGGAAAACAAAAATTTCTACCGCATACAAACAAACAAGCCAAGATCTATCTACTAGATTGTAGCAGTCGATGGAATAACTCACCCTCGAAGATTCCAAAGTGTTTAACGAGGCGGATTCTCGTGGGTGATGTAGTCGTACTCTTCCGATCTCAAGATCGCGTGACGATCCTTCCGCTGTGTTCGGGCGCTCCTTGATCGGTCACGTTCGGTACTCGGCGAAGACCTTCCTCTCCCTTGTTCCAGCAGGCGGGGAGGTTGTAGCACTCTCCTCGCGATTCCTAAAGGCAACTGGCGTGGTACCGAAAGTAGAGGGAGATCTCGCGAGCCGCCTTAAGCGGGCGGTATGGTGGAGTATGAGAGAGTCCTCGGTGTTCTAGGGTTTAGACACACCAAGGAGGGGCAATCCGACGGCTAGGGTTTAGCTAGGCGGCGGCTGGGGTTTGCCTTGGGCTATGGAGGCGGCTTGGGGCTAGGGTTTGGAGGAGAGGATCTTGTGTGTCAGGAGGAGCCCTGCCCCTCCTTATATAGGTGGAGGGGCCGGCCGGCCAAGGGAGAGGAGTCCCTCCCCAACTCGGCTTGGTGGGCGCCACGGTTGGAGGAGGAACTCCTCCCCAACTCGATTTCCCTCCTCCTCTTTTCCTCTTTCCAAATTTAGGTTTGACTTTTCAAACTAGCTGTTGACTTTTCAAACTAGGATTTGAATTAATCCTTTATTTGGTTCAGCGATGACACTTAGTACATGATGCAATCATACCAACTTGATACAACACATTCATGTACCCTTCCCCTCCGGTCTTGGGACATTCCGGAACATTCTAGAACATTCCCGATGAAAACACCAGAACCATTCCCCAACTCCGAAACGGGACTTTCCTTATATGAATCTTATTCTCCGTACCATTCTGGATCTCCTCATGATATCCGGGATCCCATCCGAGACTCCAAACAACATTCGGTCTCTTTCTCATCATTCCATAACTACTCAAAACAACGTCGAATCCTTAAGTGTGTCTCCCTACGGTTCGTGAATTATGCAGACATGATCGAGACACTTCTCCGAACAATAACCAATAGAGGAATATGGAAATTCATATGGCTCCCACATATTTCTACGATTACTTTGCGATCGAATGAACCACTTACATACGATATCAATTTCCCTTTGTCTCACGATAGTTTACTTATCCGAGGTTATGATCGTCGGTATCTCTGCATACCTAGTTCAACCTCGTTACCGATAAGTACTCTTTTCTCGTTCCCGTGATATGTGATCCCTTGTGAGCCAGTCACATGCTTGCAAGCTAATTGGATGACATTTCACCGAGAGGGCCCAGAGTATATCTATCCGTCATATGGATGGACAAATCCCACTCTTGATCCATGTGTTTCAACCAATACTTTCCGAACACTCAATGCCACCTTTATAGCCAACCAGTTAAGGTGTGGTGTTTGATGTCATCAAAGCATCCTTCCGGTGATGGGGTATGTCCATCATAGGAGTATGTCCATCATATCATTATCCTAACGATATGATCTTGTTGTTAATAACATCTCAATGTTCATGATAGGGAAACCACAATCATCCATTAACCAACAAGCTAGTATTATATAGAGGCTTTACTAGGGACTTCAAATTAAGTTCACAAATCACACAAGTATTAATGTTTCCTTGTTAATACTATTATAGCATGAATGTAAACATTTATCATAAACACAAAGATATAATAATAACTACTTTTATTATTGCCTCTAGGGAATATCTCCAACACTTCCCGGCACCCTGCCGGAGGGGATATCATCTTGGAGGCCTTCTCTCCGGTATGATGCGTGAGTAGTTCCACCTTGGATTATGGGTCCATGTAGTAGCTAGATGGTTGTATCTCCTCCTTTGTGCTTTCATCTAAAGATTTTGTGAGCTCCGTTCATGATCAAGATCTAATCTATTTGTAATCATGCATGTTGTGTTTGTGGGGATCCAATGGATATTGAGATTATTATGTTGGTTTGATTAATGGTTTTGTCTTTATGATTCTACCATGTCTGTGTTGTTTGTGATCTTGCGTGCTCTCCGTTGTTAGTAGCTATCTTGGCCAAGTAGTTTCTAGTGACTCAGAGAGGGGGTATTTATGCTCGATAGTGGGTTCATGCCTCTAGTTTCAAAGGGAAGTGACAAAAATCTCTTCGGTTGTAGATGTGATGTTGCCACTAGGGAGAAAACAACGGTCTCTTGTTCATGGAACATGTGGACTGTTTACCTTACACAGTTTGCTTAAAGAAGTTGTCTATTGATTGCAACTTAATACTGGAGGGGGTTCGGATGATAACCTGAAGGTGGACTTCTAGTCATAGATGCAGTTGGATGGCGGTCTATGTATCTTATTGTATTGCCCAATCGAATCTCATAGGATCTTTCTGACTAGTAATTGCATTGTTATGCCTTGCTCAGTTACTGTCAATTGCCCTGCTATAATTTGTTTACCCTTCATGCCATGTTGTTTATCTAAGGAGAACACCTCTAGTGAACTATGGACCCCGGTCCAATCTTTACCATTGATACATCTTCCATTGTTACTTGTTTACTTGCTGCAAACCATTACCTTCCACATGGTTCGTTTAATCCTTTGTTATAGCAAACCGGTGAGCATGACAACCTCACTGATTCATTGGGACAAAGTCTTGAGTTTGTGTTGTGCAGGTCTCCGCATTGCTTTCAACACATGTGTGACGTTTCCTTCCTCCTTCTGGTTCGATAACCTCGGTCTCAACTGAGGGAAAACTTGCTGCTTGCTCTTCACACCCTACGCTTGGGGTTACCAACGAAGTGCCACGTCAAGCATCATCATGTGGAAACCTGCACAACACAAACTCAAGACTTTTCCCCAACGAACAGTGAGGTTGTCAATCTCACTGGTTGTTGTAATAAAGAATTAACTGTATGGTGTGGAAGGTGATGATGGTTTGCGACAAGTGAAGAATAATGGAAGATGTATCAATGGTAAAGATTGGACCGGGGTCCATAGTTCACTAGAGGTGTTCTCCTTAGATAAACAAACATGGCATGCTAGGTAAATTACAGCAGGGCAATTGACAGGACTGAGCAAGGCATAACAATGCAATACTAGACAAAAAGATCCTATGAGATTCGATTGGGCAATACAACAATATACATAGACTGCCATCCAACTACATCTATGACTAGAAATCCACCTTTGGGTTATCATCCAACCCTCCAAGATAAAAGTTGCAAGGCCAACGCTAAAGTGTGTAAGGTAAACAATCCACTTGTTCCATGAACAAGAGACCGTTATTTTCTCCCTAGTGGCAACAACACATCTACAACCGTAGAGATTGGCACTTCCTTGATTAAGTAGAGGCATGAACCCACTATTGAGCATAATACCCCCTTGAGTCACTACTTGGACAAGATAGCTACTAACAATGGAGAGCATGCAAGATCACAAACAATACGTACATGTTAGAATCATAAAGACAAAACCATTAATCAATCATATAGTAATCTCAATATCCATCGGATCCCCGCAAACACAACATGCATGATTATAAATAGATGAGATCTTGATCATGAACGGAGCTCGCAAGATCTAGACATGAAAGCACAAGGAGGAGATACAACCATCTAGCTACTACATGGACCCGTAGTCCAAGGTGGAACTACTCACGCTTCATACCGAGGCGGCATGATGAAGAAGAAGAAGGCCTCGGGATGATCTCCTCCGGCAGGTCCCAAGAGCTTCAGATCCCCGATCTAGGTAACATGGTGGCGATGGGCGGCGGCGGTTTCGTGGAATATTGATCGGGTGCCTAGGGTTCCTAGGGCTTTATAGGCTTCTTATAGAGGCGAGGTTGAGGGCCACAGGCGGCCGCACCCCAGCGCGGGTGGGTCCACCACGAGCCGGGTGTGGGCCTGGTGGGTCAACCACGGTAAAATATTGACTTTGGCTTTTGTCCTGTCTAATTCCGAGAATATTGATTTTCTGCCTTTTTGGAACCAAAAACAGAAGAAATAGGCAACTGGCACTGTGGCGACTTGTTAATAGGTTAGTACCAGAAAACATATAAAAACACCTCAAAGTGTGGACAGAGCAAGGCAAAGTAGATACTAAACAAGCATGGAAAATCAAAAATTATAGATATGTTTCCGACGTATCAAGCATCCCCAAGCTTAACTCCTGCTCGTCCTCGAGTAGGTAAGTGATAAAAGAATAATTTTTTAGGTGACATGCACCATCAAAATCAAGATCAAACCATTTTCAAGCATTGAAAGCTGGGATCAAAGAACTCTAAATATGAGTATAAAAGATGGAGTTCTAACAATAAGACAAAGTAACTATGCATGCAACATGAAAGGCTACAAACAAATATCATGAATAACATGCATTGAAGAACGTTTGTTTGTTTCACATACAGAAAACATGGCATAGTGGTATTCAGCTTGTCCCTCATAGAGTAGCAAATAGATGCATAGGACACCTTCAAAGTTCATAAGAGTGACTAGATACAAATAGCACAAGAACAAGCAATATCAACAATATGCATCAATCAATAAGTTTTGGGACACTGCACATAGAACTAAGAATGGCAACTATGCTCTCCTAACTGGTGCCTAAACGTAGAAGGTGGAGACTCAATATAATAGTGGAAGAAAGGCCATTCATAAAGGGAAGCAGGGATTTCAAGTTTCAAAAATAGCTTCCAAAAATTATGGTACTTGTTAGCTTTTAGACCTCATTGCCCCTATCATAAGCATCTTGAAGTGATTAAGGTTAAAGTGAATAAACTATGGAGTATATGCTTGACAAAGTATAAGTTGGCAATCTCATGTCCCTTGAATACAAGGGCCGCACCTCATGCTACTCAACTTTAGTCACCTGTAAGTTCTTGTCATAGTAAGTACATGTGTATCATAGACAACCGCCAACGGGGTACCCCTTGCACATGGTACAAGAGCTATCCCATAACCAAAACAAGGCAAGCATATAATGAGCATCTTAGCGATCTTTTTATTT
Organism: Avena insularis; assembly: GCA_023614405.1. Lineage (NCBI taxonomy): Eukaryota > Viridiplantae > Streptophyta > Magnoliopsida > Poales > Poaceae > Avena > Avena insularis. Next base: position 21,302,000 of record CM042693.1, read on the forward strand.
GCTATTTGCATAGGTTTTTATTGACGATGCTTCACAGATTGCTCATTATGGTGATGCTGCAAGTTTCCACCATGATTATGCATGGCTTAGGCTAGCGGCCTAGGCGTTTCTCTAACACAAAATACATAACTCCATGGACTTACAAGATGCCTCTTTATTTCACACCGGCGATATCCATAGACAAAAGAGCATGATATCAACTGTGTACAAAGTATAAGTGTAATGTTGAAAACGTTCCCCATGACATCATGGTTCTGCTAATTCCAACATATAAGTGCAAGCATATATAGCATAGATGACACAATGGTTCAAGTTTATTAGGGGCAAGGAATATAAAGTGTGCCATCAAGTTTGTGAGGGCTTTAATCACTAATTTTTCACATAAAAAATACTTTTAAATTGGAAGATAGATGAAAACACGAATATACTTGGAATGGTGTAACACACCATGCATAGGAATTTATAGTGGACACTTTGGAATAAATTGGTTTATTGGGAGTTGGAATCATGAGTAGAGTTTACTCATACAAGTGGAGGCTACCAAAAGACTGGGAGCGACCAACTAAGAGAGCAATAATGGCCATAATCATGCAGAGCGACAAAAACATTACTAATCAAAGCATAGAGTGGTACTACAAGTCAAGGAATAAATGATCGTAGAGGCTATGGTGACTTGTTCATAGTCATAACATGGTGTGAGCATGTGCCAATTCAACACAAACAAAGCATCAAAGGAGAATATCACAATACTATGCTTTTGTATGCTAAAACAACGCATGATTCCTTCAAGGCACATTAAGCAATCCCAATTGTTTGGAACAAGTCATCCTACAATAATCACTAAGCATAAGGTTAAAACAACATCTAGCATGACATGCTAAAGTCTGAGTCACAGTCAAAACAAGCTCCCCTTGTACTATTCAAGCAAGAACTTTCTACTCCTCTCCAAAACCAGTCAACTTATTTGAAGCAACACAACAAGAACATGGGTCCAAACTACTTTATTCAAGCAAACTAAGCGAACTAAAGTAAAAAATAAGACGCTCCAAGAACAACACAACAATGCATGAAACAATAAAAACGAAGTGTCTAGAAAGATCTAAGATTTTTATTGATGAAGAAAGGGATGCCTTGGGCATCCCCAAGCTTTGACGCTTGTACCTCTTGAATATTTCTTGGGGTGACACGGGGTGGCATCCCAAAGTTTGATCTTTTGTCCATTCTTCATCTCATTACATCATTTTTTCTCTACACCTGAAAATTTTCCTTCATACAAAACTTTACACAATTTACATTTGCAACATTAGTGTATTAAAAAGATAATAGACCTTTGGGGTTTAGTTTTAGAACAGCAAAACTTTCACTAAAGACACAATATAATGTAGAAATTATCTCAAAAAGCTCAATTTCCCAAAAAGAACCCAAAAAGGAATCAATAAGAAGCAAATGCAAATAATGGCAGAAATCTGTCAAAACAGACCAGCAGGTAGAAACCGATTTTTTCGAAGACCTTCTATTGCTCAAATAAAAAAGTGTTGAACAAACAAAAGTTAGCTAACACCAATTTTTTCGAAGACCTTCTATTGCTCAAATAAAAAAGTGTTGAACAAACGAAAGTTAGCTAACATACCGGGGGATTTATTCAGAAAATTACATCTCAAACCGATTTACAGAGATTTTACATGAATTTTTATGGTGGGGCACAAAAATCTGTTTCGGGATAGCAACTCCCCAAATCTTACTTCCCTATAATTAGAGGTTATTCTTGGCGCAAAAAAGCAAATAAAAAGGATTAGGAGAGGTCATTACTAAAGTAATAACTTCCAACTCAAGAAAACTTTTGGGTTATCTCCCAATAAGTACTTTTCTTTAACGCCTTTAAGTTAGGCTTGATAGTTTGAGAAGATGCTCACATAAGAAATATGAATTGAAGTAAAAGAGAGCATCAAGAAGCAAATTCAAAACACATTTAAGTCTAACCCACTTCCTATGCATAGGAATCTTGTAAAGAAATAATTCATGAAAGCACAAAGCAACAAGCATAGGAAAGCAAAACAAGTGCAACTTCAAGATTTTCAACATAAAGAGGGGAAACTTAATATTGTTGTGTAGAGGTCCCAACCTTTAATAAGGTAGAGATACCTGTGTTTACAATGCTAGTCCCTGGATCAATAGCTAGCATCCACAATTTAAGATGTAATATCAAGAAACAAAGGTCATAATACAACTTTATAACCAGGAATAAAATATTATATTACATCTTACATAGCTCATTTGGCTATCTCATTACAATGCAGCAGAAATATCTATATAGCATGGAGTCCTTCAACTTCAAAGTGCCACAGGCAATCATGTTGGTTGTAGACTTGTAATCCTATTCAACACACTTCTCTAACATCAAACAAAGCTGCAACATTATAAGTTACAGCCACAGGGGTCAATACATTTGAATTGTATTGGCAAGTTTCACTACTATGTAGAAATAAGTGGAACCTATCAATATATGCATATTTGGCTAAGTAGGGTTTAGGCTCATTTGCAGAAAGCAATATAGTTTTATTCTATCTTTTCAAAAAAGTTTTGATCTTTTGACAATCTTTCTAAACTCCTTGGAAAACTCCAAGTGCTTCTAATCCCTTGTTGACACCATCAAGTTTTACTTTGAGAAATTGGAATGTCGAGATCTTCCATAGCTTCGGGCCTTAGTTGATCAGAGTTGTCCATAACCGGGGACACGGCTAAGTACTTAGAATTCGATCTTCTGCAGAAGTTGTACACTTTACCCACATGACACAATCTCGTCTTGACGCCACCAGTGGCCGCTGGATAAGTACACACCAAATGGAGTACCGGCAGATCGAGAATGTGACAAAGTCTTTCCATAGAAGTCCTCCCAATACATGATGCTAGCTTGTCTACCAGGCACCAATGTAAGGATAAATTTCCAATACATGAATCCGGTTAACCTGAGTAGGTGCCAATGCAAGGGTCTTCCACTATGTAGTTGACTAAGCCAGAGCCCATTTAGCATGTGGCTGTACACGGAAGCCACTGTACGAGAAACATGTTCAATCTCTATGTCCCTCGGTGGTTTTCTTCTAGTGCACATACAAAAAGATAGCCATATAAACATGGTTCCCTTTGTTGCCACCTTATCCATAATTGAGTATCCTCATTCAACCCAGGTGGTTCATTGAGTACTTGTTTTATTATATAAAACATATATTTTTCCAACACTTCATACAATCATATCATGTATTCCATCCCAAGTCTATAGCAGGGCTAAGCATACTACAACTATGATGTTTTCACTAAGGAAGGTATAAAGGATTTCCTAATAGGACATAGCATAGCATAGTAACATAGTAGCCCTATCATGCATACTACAAAAATACCACTAAGTGTAATGAAAATAGTAGGACATGGATGATAGTGTCACTTGACTTTTAGTAGAGAATTTTGGTTCACTCCTTGATCTTGCAAATATCACACTCTTCAAATTTCACTACAATTCAATCAAGCAAGCACATATTCAAACTAGCATTCAAACAATTCACCACATAAAACAATAAAATCAAGCATTGCATGCAAGCATGCAAAAGATTGTTTTATTTGGAAAAGTGGTTTCTAGTAGTCTCTAAACATTTTAAAACACCTAAGGGTCATTTATAAATGTGGCAAAATCATTTGAAGCCAAGTTAGTGAAAATGGGCTATTTAAATAATTTTGTTTTGCTAGAAATGATTTAAATCAAGTAATATTTTGTAGTGTTAGCCAAATATATTTTTAAACACCAATGTTAGTGTTTATGGTCAAAGTCTTTAATCTTAATCCATTTGCAAAAGGTTTCACCTGAATTCCATTTTTAAATCAAAGCAATATTTTTATTTGCTAGAAATGCGTTTAACAAAGTAATAATTTACTAGGGTTCATCAAATATATTTTTAAATCCCAAAACTTGGTGTTTAGGGTCAGGGAGTTTAAATCAAATCATTTCCCAAAGGTTTTACTCAAAAAGCATTTTTAAAACATAAACAACATTTTTATTTAACTAGAAATGCTTTTATTCAAAGATTTATTCCTTGGCATCCCAAAATATACTTTTAAATCTACAAGTTGGTTTTTATGGTCAGTAGGTTCAAAACAAACCATTTACAAAATATTTTACCCTAAAAACATTTTTAGAATAATTTTTATACTCAAATTAGGCCTACACATGTTTCTGCAAAAACAACCAATTTTATAGAAGCAATTCACTAAACAAAGGGCATGGTTGCAAATGTTTCTTATTTCTGATTCCATTGATATAAAATTTGCAAAATTTGGACGTGTAGATTTAAATTTATGCATTTTATAAAATCAAACATCTAATAGAATATTTATCTTTTTGAAACAACACACAGGGCCACGTGTCTTAACCTCATTGGGCGATACCGCTTCGCTAGGATCGACTGATGCAGTGCGTTAGATTTAACTTAAATCGCACTGTTCAGATCGTTTCGTACCCCTTCGCTAAGTGAGTCTATCGCGTCGCTTGGATCTAAATTCAATGGCTCACAGCACGCCAACCATAGATGGGCGGCGCTGGCGACGAACGCGCGGTGGCGGAGCTCTGTTAGCGGCGCTCCGGCGAAGATAGGAAGCGAGAGAGATGGGGAATGGGTTTACCAGACTCGCCGTGGCGTGGGGAAGCTCAACATAGTCTTAGGAGTGCAGGGGGCGTACGGGTTCGACGACGATTGCTCGCCAGAGTCGTTCCTGGCGGCGGCACGTTCTGTTGTTGTCAGGGTCGATCTTGTAGGCCACGCGCGGATTATTGGAGAGCACCTAGAGATGCACAGGACGCAGGCGAACCAGATGGTGTGAGTCATGAGTCAAGGCACGCACGAGGTTGAGAGCTAAGACTCACCGGACTTGCGGCAGAGGACGGTGACGTTCGGCTTGGTCGTTGCCGACGCTCTGGGGCACGCGCGGGCTGAAGCTATTGGCAGATGTGCCTGGTGTTGATGAACAGACCCGTGGAAGCTAGGAGGCAGGAGGGGGTCTAGGTTGGCCGGAATCGGCCGGAGTAGCTCGTCGGGGACAGTGGGTTCACGCGAGAAATTTGTGCAGCCTGCTGGCGAAGGGGAAGGGGAGAGTGAGGGGAAAGGTAGAGGGAAGGAAGGCGCCTTTATCTTGCATGATCGCTGGGCGAATTATTCCTGTATCAATGCGAATTTCAAGCCGCGAGTTAACGCCAGAAATGGGAGAGATGGACTCAAGGGTCTCAGGTTGAAGACGATGATGTAGGCAGGTGGGGCAGCTTTGTCAGCGAGAGAGAGGGAGTGCTCGTGGGGCCAAGCGTTCAGTGATTGAGCGGGTGAACCATGCGGTGTGAATCATTTTTCTGCGGGGAGAGCCGGGTGGGCTGCTAGTTGGGCTAGACTGGGCCTGGTTAGTGGGTTGGTCCTTTTCCCTTTTTTTCTTCCTGATTCTTTGTCTTTTCTTTTCTCATTTATTCTGTTTTAAATTTATTCAAATGATTCAAGTATTTGTTTGAATTAAAATGTTTCCCAACTTTCAGTAGGGATTTCATTCTATTTATTAATATTTTCTAAAGTCCATTTTAGAATACTTCTTTTATTCTTTTAGGGTCTATTATTTATTTAAAATAGGCATTTGTCTTTATTCAAATAGGATTTTAAATATGTTTTCAAACTTCAATTTGAATTCCAATTTTTGTCAAACCTTTTTCAGTAGATTTTATTTATTCAATAGTGCAAACAATTCACTTTGAATTATTATTTAAAATACTTTAATATGATTTAATGTTCATTTAAATTGGGAATTGTCTTTATTTAAATAAAATTGGATATTAATTAATCCTTATGATTTTATTTAAATAATCCTTTACTCCTTTTATTAATCAATAATCTTTCATTTCATTTGTTTGGCCAAGATTTAATTTGGCTTTTAAATACTCCTTATTTATTTATTTCTTCATTTGCCTTATAAAATCCATATCTTTTTATTTAAAGATCCAAAATTGGTGATTCCAATTTGCATAACTTTATTTAATATTTGTTTATCTTTTTAAATCCCTTTAGGATTTATTTGCTCAATATTTGGCATGGACCTTAGATAGGGCTTTATTAGCTTTGAAAATTTATTTCCTTTTATCTTATTAAATTCATAAGTTTTTATCTATGGCTCCAAATTGAGTGAAACCAATTTCTATCGTTTTATAATATTTTTATTTATCATTCTTGGTCATTTATAAATATTTGTTGACAAATTTTTATATGGATCAAATCCATAGTCTTAGAGAGATCTTGGAAATGAATTATCCCTTTTCATTCAAAGTTTGTTCAAGATGGGTTTTGATGTTTCCATTTGGAATCAAGAAGTTTCTTTTTACCCTAAATTTCAACAATTATTTATTTTGTTTATTTATTTTTCACATTTCAAAATTTGGAAAATTTTGGGATGTGACAGGATACCACCCTTAAAAGAAATCTCGTCCCGAGATTTGGGAAGGCTAGAGGTTACAAGTTGGCTTGAAGACAACTACGGTACTACCACCCTTAAAAGAAAGTTTTGTAGGGTTACATTGATGGTTCATGTCACATCCCAAGATTTTCCAAATCTTGTAATGTGAAAAATAAATGAACAAAATAAAACTTTGTTGATTTTCAGGGCCAGAAGAAACTTTTTGAATCCAATTGGAAACCTTCAAACCAATTTGGATCAAATAAAATCCTAAAGGGATTTAAAAAGTTTAATAAACAATAAACTTCAAAATATTTAAAATTACTATTTTGGATCTTTTAATAAAAGGATTTGGTTCTCAAAAGAAAAGGTGGATTTATAAATAAGGAATATTTATAAAAGCCAAATTAAACCTTGGCCAATGTTTGAAATAAAATGTTTTGTTTTGATAAAAATAGTAAAGGTTTATTTAAATAAAATAATAAGGACTTAATATCCAATTTTATTTAAGTAAAGGCTTTTCCCATTTTAAATAAACACCAAAACTTATTTATTTTATTTTATTTTATATAAGTTTTCCAAGTATTTTATATTCCCAAATAAAACCTAGTGAAGTGTTTTTGGTCTTATTTTAGTTTTCAGAATAAAGATCTTAATAAAACAAATCCTATTTGAATTATTAATTAAGATCCATTTTATTAATTAATGGATCCTAAAATAAAATGTTATTTTATTTTAAAACAAGCTTTCCAAGTATCTTTTATTTTCAAATAAAACCTACTGATTTGGTTTTGAAAATATTTGAATTTCAAATGGAGTTTTAAAATAAATAAAAACCCATTTGATTTATTAACTAGTGTCCATTTTATTTAAATTATAAATGGACTCTAAAATAAAAATATTATTTTATTTTGGGATTTGGTTTATGTTGATAAACAGAACCAAAAACTCATTACAAGTGTGGTGATTGTTTGAATTTTTTGAATGTTTGAATAGTTGATTGAAATTCAAAACAGAAATTGATTTGGAAAAAGAAAAAGGTTTCAGACAGAAAAAAAAATATGAAAAGGACTCAACCCAACCAGCAGCCCAGCAAGGCCCAACTCGCAGCCCACTTTTCTTTCCCTCAGCGAAACCTTTTCTCACTCGAGCTCACACCCACTAAGCCAATGACTGGTGGACCTCGTTTCCTCTTCCTTTTCTCACTGCCAGAGGACCCCACCGCCACGTCCCCCTTTTCCCCACCCGCAGACTACGCCTCCCCCTTGCCGGCCGTTGCAGGCGAATTAAGCCCGGCGTAATACGCGTTAACCACACCTTTACTTGGCCCCTTGACCATGCACGTTAAAGCGCCTGCCCCTCCTCTCCACTTCCCCTCTGTCACCCCACCTCGACACGCCCCCAGGCTGCCGAATTTTGCTCAAACACCGCCACTGTCCGACGATGCTCCGGCGAGGATTCCGGCCAGCACACGCCACCTCTTGCCTCCTCGAGCACGCAGCTGTGATCAGCATCCCCCAGCGGACCTTTCTGCAGCCGCAGCTCACTCGCGTGCGCCCCTGAGTGTCGACAGTGACAACAACCGCTGTCGTCGTGTCTGGTTCATCTCCGACGAACCCCACAGGTAGTTTCCGACCACCTCGCGCCCCCTCCTTCATGCACACATCGTCTCCATAGCTTTGCGCGTCTGACCCTGTCTCCCATTTGTCCTAGCGTGCATCGGCCGTAACGCCGGCAGAGTACCTTCCCAGCCACCCTCGCTTCCTGTATCGCCGGCGCCGCCACCGCCGTGCCGCTCACGCCAGCCACCGCGCCCGCTTCGTTTAGGGTCGAGCTCGTTACCGGTCCCGTCGGATAGGATAGAATCACTTAATAGCGAAGGGGTACGTGTTCTGGGCCACGCGATCTGTTTAGATCCAACGGCTGCAGCTGTGCGATCCGACCGAAGCGGTATAGACGAATCAGGAACAGCCACGTGGCCAGTTTCTGTTTAAAACAGATTTTGAAATCAGATTTAAATGCCATTTTGAAACCACTGTAACTTTTGATCCACACGTCCAAAAATTACAAATTTTATACCAATGGAATCAGCAAGACAAGCCCTAGCCAACAATGCCTTTTGTTTAGTAAAAAGTTTCTGGAAAAATGGTTGTTTTTGCAGAAACATTTGTATGCTTGTTAAGGATGTAAAAATTGTGTAAAAATGAATTTGGGGTTAAAATCTTTTGCAGTTGGATTGCTTTGAACCTACTGACCATAGGAAACACTTTGTGGACTCAAAAATGTATTTGGTGAAACAAAATAATGATTCTTTGATTTAAAACCATTTCTAGTCAAATAGAAATGTGGTTTATTTATTAAAAATGGTTTTGGAAGAAAACCTTTGGAAAATGTTTTGTTTGAAATCTCTGACCCCAAACACCAAGTTTTATGGTTTGAAAACTTATTTGGTGAACCCTATAGATTGATGCCCTAGTAAAAAAAATATTTCTACACCACATAAAATGATACTTTGTTTTGAAAATGGTTTTTGAGGTGAAACCTTTAGCAAATGACTTTTCCACTTTACAAAATGACCATTAGGTGTTTTCAAATGTTTATGACCTATTAGGAACCACATTTTCAAATAAAACAAATCTTGGCATGCTTGCATGCATTTCCTAGACTTTACGATTTTATGTGATGTTTTGCTTGATTGGTAGATTGAGTTTGTGCCTTGCTTGATTGAATGTTAGTGACTTGAAGAGTGTGATTGTTGCAAGGACAAGGAGTGAACCTATACCCTCTACCAATAAGGCAAGTGATGCTTCATACTTTTTGTCCCATTACTTTCACTATGCATTAGTGTTTTTCTCTAAGTAAAACTTGCATGGAATTTTGCTAAGTATACACCTTACTATAGGAAAACCTAGTAGATGAAACCTTAGTAGGAAATTTTCCTAAGTTAAGATTCCTACTACTATCAAGCTTAGCCTAGCTAATAGAAAACATGGGTGGACTATATATTCACACTATGGAAAAATTCCTAAGTCTGAGGACTAGTGTTTTGTTTAATAAAACAACTAAGTTAATGAATCACCTGGGTGGAATGGTAATTGCTTGGTGGATTTTGGTTGAGTGGTTCACAAGGCCCATGTCTATGGTTTACCTTGTGTATCTCACTTGTGGATGGCCACCCAGGAACAAAGAGATTTGAGATGTCAAATGTTGAGAAGCTTCAAGTGCAGCCACTTGGCATTATGGGCTCTGCCTAGATCATATAGGTTGCAAGAAATTAGCCATATGGACAGTGGGTGGTAGTTTTTGATAGGTTGGAACGCGTCCATTTTGGTCTAAGGGAAGGCTTATGAAAGATCTTGTCTTGGGAAACCAAGTCTTGTGGGGAAAGTGCACCACCTCTGCAGAGTGTAAAATCTAAGTACTTAGCCATGTCCCTGGTAAAGGACAATTTGAGCATGAAGACATGGAAGCAATCAAGAATCTCATCATTCAAATTTCTAAGGTAAAAACTTGTGGTTGAACAAGGGTTTTTGAAATCATCAATCTTTGATTGAGAGTTGTCTTGGAAAAGATTTTGTCAAAACAAAAACTTAGTGTTTTCAATTGTTAAGGAAAAATATATTTTGAGCAATGCAAGCCTCAACTCCACTTAGCCAAATGCATATAGATGATAGACTCCACTATACTACCATAGTATCACTTGCCAATACAATTCAAATGTATTGACCCTTGTGGCTGTAACTTTTATGTTGCAGGTTTGATTGATTTAGTGAAGTGTGTTGATTAGGATTACAAAGCCTACAACCAACATGTCTGCCTGTGGCAATTTGAAGATGAAGGACCCCATGCTTATAGTTATTCTGCTGCAATGTAATGTAATAGCCAAATGAGCTATGTAAGATGTAATAAAATTATGTTATTCCTGGTTATAAAGTTGTATTATGACCTTTGTTTCTTGATATTACATCTTAACTGTGGATGCTAGCTATTGATCCAGGGACTAGCATTGTAAACACAGGGGACACCACCTTATGTTAATAAAGGTTGGTACACTACCTTTACAGATGGTATCAGAGCATTGTGTTGCCTGTAGGATTTGTAACCCTAGGATTGGACAAAACCCCTTAGAAAATAGGAGTTGTATTTGTTCAAAAAGTATTTACAAACAATCTTGTAAACTCTCCTCAACCATTTTGGTTTCAACTCTACATCTCATCTATTTCCAAACTTGATGGAAAAGCCTACCCCATGGCCAAAGACTTCACCATGTGCAAAGGATTTCTTTAACTCTAATGACTTCAACTTCTTCAACTCTAATGACTTCAACTTCTTCAACTCTAATGACTTCAACATCTTTAGCATATTCACCAAGGACTTCAACCTTGGATTCCACTAAGGAAAACAAGTGAGACAAGAAATCTTGCTCAAGATTTGGAGACTAAGGAAATGCAAAATAAGAAGGAGCCATCATCACCTTTGAAGTATTGTAACCAAGAGTTTTTCTCAAGGAAACCATGATCTCATGAAAAGAAGAATCAACCAAGAAGGATGGAAAGATCACAAGTAAACCCTATAGATGGACTACCATATTTTAGTTAAGTCAACCACACCAACTTATGTGGTGTAACAAAAATGTTTTGTTGCCTAAGTATGTGCTAGAACCTTGTTGTTTGAGTGGAATGTTGGTTTGTGATTGCTTGCACATTGGTTGTGTAAATTGTGATGTGTATGATTAGAATTATTCCCTTAGAAATATGTTGCCTATTCTAATCCCAATCCAACCCAAACAGATGACTTCTCCAAGAAACTCCAACATCAAGGATGGTGACAACAACAACAACCAAGAGGACAACATGAGAGAACTCATAGTAACCCAAAACCAGTTGAGCCAAGAGACAACTCAGCTTTTAGCCAACAACAATGGACTAGACCCAGCCATACAAGGGATTTTGAAACTTCAATCCCAATTGTTGCAAGGATTGGTTACTCAAATGATCAACATGGAAGAAAACTTTTCCCAGAGAGCTAATGACAACAAGGATGACAAAGATGTTATTCTAGAAGGAACCCAAGTTAGCAATACGTGTGAAGTCAAGGATCATGCATCCAAGGAGCATGAAGATCAATGCCCCAAGAAGAAAGAAAGATCTCCCACCTATGAAGAACATGAACTAGAAAAACTCCTAGCTTTGGAGAGACCCAAAAAGAAGAAGAAGAAATGCCCCAACCCTAACAAGGAGGATATTACTCAAGTGCAATGTTACAATTGCAAAGAGATGGGACACTATGCCAATGAATGCCTAGAAAAGAAGAAGAACCAAAGAAACAAACAAGAGACAATGATACCAAAGGAAAAGAAAGATATCATCCAAGTGATGTGTTTCAAATGAAAGGAACTAGGCCACTATGTAAGCAATTGTCCAGAAAAGATGAAGAACAAGTTAAACAAGCCTATGAAGGATCTAAACCTTGGCCCATGAGTCAAGTGTGGAAACAAAGGACACTATGCAGAAGGTTGCCCAGAGAAGTTTCCCCAGGATCCCAAGCAAGCCAAGATGTAATTTAGTTTGAAAATTTTTAAGGGTGGTAGTACCCTAGATGTTTTGAGCCAACTTGTAACCCCTAGCCTCCCCAAATCTCGGGACGAGATTTATTTTAAGGGTGGTAGCCTGTCACATCCCAAGATTTTCCAAATCTTGTAATGTGAAAAATAAATGAACAAAATAAAACTTTGTTGATTTTCAGGGCCAGAAGAAACTTTTTGTATCCAATTGGAAACCTTCAAACCAATTTGGATCAAATAAAATCCTAAAGGGATTTAAAAGTTTTAATAAACAATAAACTTCAAAATATTTAAAATTACTATTTTGGATCTTTTAATAAAAGGATTTGGTTCTCAAAAGAAAAGGTGGATTTATAAATAAGGAATATTTATAAAAGCCAAATTAAACCTTGGCCAATGTTTGAAATAAAATGTTTTGTTTTGATAAAAATAGTAAAGGTTTATTTAAATAAAATAATAAGGACTTAATATCCAATTTTATTTAAGTAAAGGCTTTTCCCATTTTAAATAAACACCAAAACTTATTTATTTTATTTTATTTTATTTTAAATAAGTTTTCCAAGTATTTTATATTCCCAAATAAAACCTACTGAAGTGTTTTTGGTCTTATTTTAGTTTTCAAAATAAAGATCTTAATAAAACAAATCCTATTTGAATTATTAATTAAGATCCATTTTATTAATTAATGGATCCTAAAATAAAATGTTATTTTATTTTAAAACAAGCTTTCCAAGTATCTTTTATTTTCAAATAAAACCTACTGATTTGGTTTTGAAAATATTTGAATTTCAAATGGAGTTTTAAAATAAATAAAAACCCATTTGATTTATTAACTAGTGTCCATTTTATTTAAATTATAAATGGACTCTAAAATAAAAATATTATTTTATTTTGGGATTTGGTTTATGTTGATAAACAGAACCAAAAACTCATTACAAGTGTGGTGATTGTTTGAATTGTTTGAATAGTTGATTGAAATTCAAAACAGAAATTGATTTGGAAAAAGAAAAAGGTTTCAGACAGAAAAAAATATGCAAAGGACTCAACCCAACCAAAGAAATCAGAAGGCCCAACTCAGCCCACTTTTTCTTTCCCTCACAAACGCTTCTCACTCAAGCTCACACCCACTAAGCCAATGACTGGTGGACCTCGTTTCCTCTTCCTTTTCTCGCTGCCAGAGGACCCCACCGCCACGTCCCCCTTCTTCCCCACCCGCAGACTACGCCTCCCCTGCAGGTAGTTGCGAATTAAGCCCGGCGTAATACGCGTTAACCACACCTTTACTCGGCCCCTTGACCACGCACGTTAAAGCACCTGCCCCTCCTCTCCACTTCCCCTCTGTCGCCCCACCTCGACACGCCCCCAGGCTGCCGAATTTTGCTCAAACACCGCAACTGTCCGACGATGCTCCGGCGAGGATTCCGGCCAGCACACGCCACCTCTTGCCTCCTCGAGCACGCAGCTGTGATCAGCATCCCCTAGCGGACCTTTCTGCAGCCGCAGCTCACTCGCGCGCGCCCCTGAGCGTCGACATCGACAACAACCGCCGTCGCCGTGTCTGGTTCATCTCCTACGAACCCTACAGGTAGTTTCCGACCACCCCGCGCCCCTCCTTCACGCACACATCGTCGCCATAGCTTTGCACGTCTGACGCTGTCTCCCATTTGTCCTAGTGTGCATCTAGCCCCGTCTCCGACGACGCCCGAGCGATCCCGACGCCAGCAGGAACTCCGGCGAGCAATCAAGCCCGCTCCAGTGCGCCCCTCGACAAGACGGCACCACCTTGAGCTTCCCCAGGCCTCTGCGAACGCTGTGAGTACCTTCCCAGCCACCCTCGCTTCCTGTATCGCCAGCGCCGCCACCGTCTGGCCGCTCCGCTGCCAGCCACCGCCGCAGCGCCGCTCATTTAGGGTCGAGCTCACAGCAGCCGTCCAATCCCGATCTGGTGGATAGGATAGAATCACTTAATAGCGAAGGGGTACGCGTTCTGGGCCACGCGATATGTTTAGATCCAACGGCTGTAGCTGTGCGATCCAAGCGAAGCGGTATAGACGAATCAGGAACAACCACGTGGCCAGTTTCTGTTTAAAACAGATTTTGAAATCAGATTTAAATGCCATTTTGAAACCACTGTAACTTTTGATCCGCACGTACGAAAATTACAAATTTTATACCAATGGAATCAGCAAGACAAGCCCTAGCCAACCATGCCTTTTGTTTAGTAAAAAGTTTCTGGAAAAATGGTTGTTTTTGCAGACACATTTGTATGCTTGTTAAGGATGTAAAAATGAATTTGGGGTTAAAATCTTTTGCAATTGGATTGCTTTGAACCTACTGACCATAGGAAACACTTTGTGGACTCAAAAATGTATTTGGTGAAACAAAATAATGATTCTTTGATTTAAAACCATTTCTAGTCAAATAGAAATGTGGTTTATTTATTAAAAATGGTTTTGGAAGAAAACCTTTGGCATATGTTTTGTTTTAAACTCTCTGACCCCAAACACTAAGTTTTATGGTTTGAAAACTTAATTGGTGAACCCTATAGATTGATGCCCTAGTAAAAAAAAATTCTACACCACATAAAATGATACTTTGTTTTGAAAATGGTTTTTGAGGTGAAACCTTTAGAAAATGACTTTGCCACTTTACAAAATGACCATTAGGTGTTTTAAAATGTTTATGACCTATTAGGAACCACATTTTCAAATAAAACAAAGCTTGGCATGCTTGCATGCATTTCCTAGACTTTATGATTTTATGTGATGTTTTGCTTGATTGGTAGATTGAGTTTGTGCCTTGCTTGATTGAATTGTAGTGACTTGAAGAGTGTGATTGTTGCAAGGACAAGGAGTGAACCTATACCCTCTACCAATAAGGCAAGTGATGCTTCATACTTTTTGTCCCATTACTTTCACTATGCATTAGTGTTTTTCTCTAAGTAAAACTTGCATGGAATTTTGCTAAGTATAAACCTTACTATAGGAAAACCTAGTAGATGAAACCTTAGTAGGAAATTTTCCTAAGTTAAGATTCCTACTACTATCAAGCTTAGCCTAGCTAATAGAAAACATGGGTGGACTATATATTCACACTATGGAAAAATTCCTAAGTCTGAGGACTAGTGTTTTGTTTAATAAAACAACTAAGTTAATGAATCACCTGGGTGGAATGGTAATTGCTTGGTGGATTTTGGTTGAGTGGTCCACAAGGCCCATGTCTATGGTTTACCTTGTGTATCTCACTTGTGGATGGCCACCCAGGAACAAAGAGATTTGAGATGTCAAATGTTGAGAAGCTTCAAGTGCAGCCACTTGGCATTATGGGCTCTGCCTAGATCATATAGGTTGCAAGAACTTAGCCATATGGACAGTGGGTGGTAGTTTTTGATAGGTTGGAACGCGTCCATTTTGGTCTAAGGGAAGGCTTCTGAAAGATCTTATCTTGGGAAACCAAGTCTTGTGGGGAAAGTGCACCACCTCTGCAGAGTGTAAAATCTAAGTACTTAGCCATGTCCCTGGTAAAGGACAATTTGAGCATCAAGACATGGAAGCAATCAAGAATCTCATCATTCAAATTTCTAAGATAAAAACTTGTGGTTGAACAAGGGTTTTTGAAATCATCAATCTTTGATTGAGAGTTGTCTTGGAAAAGATTTTGTCAAAACAAAAACTTAGTGTTTTGAAATGTTAAGGAAAAATATATTTAGAGTAATGCAAGCCTCAACTCCACTTAGCCAAATGCATATAGATGATAGACTCCACTATACTACCATAGTATCACTTGCCAATACAATTCAAATGTATTGACCCTTGTGGCTGTAACTTGTATGTTGCAGGTTTGATTGATTTAGTGAAGTGTGTTGATTAGGATTACAAAGCCTACAACCAACATGTCTGCCTGTGGCAATTTGAAGATGAAGGACCCCATGCTTATAGTTATTCTGCTGCAATGTAATGTAATAGCCAAATGAGCTATGTAAGATGTAATAAAATTATGTTATTCCTGGTTATAAAGTTGTATTATGACCTTTGTTTCTTGATATTACATCTTAACTGTGGATGCTAGCTATTGATCCAGGGACTAGCATTGTAAACACAGGGGACACCACCTTATGTTAATAAAGGTTGGGACACCCCCTTTACAGTTCACTTGACTATGGGTTCAATAATTGATATCCAAACAAGCAATCCTTATTTGACTCAACTAAGTTAATTAATTCCTACCATCCACATCGTCTAATTCTTCAAGGGTTCCATACATGTCGATGTGGTTCACATGTCCTTTCTAGGCCACATTGGAATCACTTCCATTGGAGTTTCTAGCATCCTTTTTCTTTTTCTTCTCAGGACAGTCTGATGCATAGTGTCCAAGTTCCTTACAATTATAGCACTGCAACTGGTTAATGTCTTTCTTCCTGGGATTGCCTTGTTGGTTCTGACCAAGGTCATCTCCATAGTCAGTATCATTCCCATTATTATCACTTCCATTGTTGTTGTGGTGATGCTGATGTGGTCCAGAATCTCTATTGCTCTTTTTGAATGAACGCTTCTTTTGTGATGATCCTGAGTGATACTTGAGGCTGTGCTTCCTCTTTCTGTTATCAACTTGATTCATCTTGTTTTCCAAGATGGTGGCTTTGTCACAAAGTGATTGATAAGTTGGGACATAGGCAACAGACAGCTGCAGGTTTAACTCATCATTAAGTCCTTCGAGGAACTTATCTTTCCTCTTAGCATCTGTATCAACTTCATCTGGTGCATAGCGTGCCATATTGTTGAACTCCTCAATGTACTCAGCCACACTGAAGTGACGCTGTTTTAGGTTGTGGAACTCCCTTTTCTTCAAGTTCATCACTCCGGATGAGATGTGAGCTATACGGAAACCATCCTCAAAAATAGCCCAAGTCACATCTTCAAGGGGAGTGGTGATCTGAAAGTTGTCCCACCATGTTGCTACTGGCCCTTCAAGCAGATATGCTGCAAACCTAATTTTTTCCTCTTCGGTGCAGCCAACAGTCACTAAGTCCTTGTTCACCGAACGTAACCAGTCATTGGCTACCATTGGATCAGTTGTTCCAGAGAACCTTGCAGGCCTCAGTTTCAGAAATCTCGTGAGCATGTCAAGTACTGGAGGATTATTCTCATTGTTGTTGTTATTGTTATTTTGATTCTGATTTTGCATAAACTGTGCCACCATATGCGTCAGTTGAGCTTGAGCTGTGATCAACTGCTGCATCTCGGGAGTGATGTTGTTGTTGTTTTGGTTGGGGTTGGCACGACGGGGAGGCATCTGTTGGTTTAATAGGGATAAGTAATGATAGATAGATATAAAGAAGTTCTAACACACAACCCAAAACAATCAAGTTTAGTCAAACAATCAACAAGCAGCTATTCACTTAACAACTTATGAGTTTAACTCATGAGTTGAAGGAAACAACAAGTTTTCTTGGAACAATCAACCTAGTATAGTCATACCTCATAAGTCAATATGATCCATACACTAATATGATATCAATGTTTTTGGTAGGCAATCTAATGTCTCTTGGTTCTCACTTGTAGTCCTTAGTGATGTCTAAGTTGAAGTCCTTGGTGAGACTAAATTTGAAGTCATTGGTCATGGTGGAGTCTTTATCCATCAAGTTGAAATGGAAGAGATGTAGAATCAAAACTGAAAAGGTTGAGGAAAGAGTTTACAAGATTGTTTGTAAATAAGTTTTGGAACAAATACAACTCCTATTTTTCTAAGGGGTTTTGTCCAGTCCTAGGGTTACAATCCTACAGGCAACACAGTGCTCTAGTACCATCTGTAGAGATACCAACCTTTAATAAGGTAGAGATCCATGTGTTTACAATACTAGTCCCTGGATCAATAGCTAGCATCCATAGTTTAAGATGTAATATCAATAAACAAAGGTCATAGTACAACTTTATAACTAGGAATAAAATATTATATTACATCTTACATAGATCATTTGTCTATCTCATTACAATGCAACAGAAATATCTATATAGCATGGAGTCCTTCAACTTCAAAGTGCCACAGGCAATCATGTTGGTTGTAGACTTGTAATCCTATTCAACACACTTCTCTAACATCAAACAAACCTGCAACATTATAAGTTACAGCCACAAGGGTCAATACATTTGAATTGTATTGGCAAGTTTCACCACTATGTAGAAATAAATGGAACCTATCAATATATGCATATTTGGCTAAGTAGGGTTTAGGCTCATTTGCAGAAAGCAATATAGTTTTATCCTATCTTTTCAAAAAAGTTTTGATCTTTTGACAATCTTTCTGAACTCCTTGGAAAACTCCAAGTGCTTCAAAATCCCTTGTTGACACCATCAAATCCCTTGTTGACACCATCAAGTTTTACTTTGAGAAATTGGAACGTCGAGATCTTCCATAGCTTCGGGCCTTAGTTGATCAGAGTTGTCCGTAACCGGGGACACGGCTAAGTACTTAGAATTCGATCTTCTGTAGAAGTTGTACACTTTACCCACATGACACAATCTCGTCTTGACACCACCAGTGGCCGCTGGATAAGTACACACCAAATGGAGTACCGGCAGATCGAGAATGTGGCAAAGTCTTTCCATAGAAGTCCTCCCAATACATGATGCTAGCTTGTCTACCAGGCACCAATGTAAGGATAAATTTCCAATACATGAATCCAGTTAACCTGAGTAGGTGCTAATGCAAGGGTCTTCCACTATGTAGTTGACTAAGCCAGAGCCCATTTAGCATGTGGCTGTACATGGAAGCCACTGTATGAGAAACATGTTCAATCTCTAAGTCCCTGGGTGGTTTTCTTCTAGTGCACATACAAAAAGATAGCCATATAAACATGGTTCCCTTTGTTGCCACCTTATCCACAATTGAGTATCCTCATTCCACCCAGGTGGTTCATTGAGTACTTGTTTTATTATATAAAACATATATTTTTCCAACACTTCATACAATCATATCATGTATTCCATCCCAAGTCTATAGCAGGGCTAAGCATACTACAACTATGATGTTTTCACTACGGAAGATATAAAGGATTTCCTAATAGGACATAGCATAGCATAGTAACATAGTAGCCCTATCATGCATACTACAAAAATACCACTAAGTGTAATGAAAATAGTAGGACATGGATGATAGTGTCACTTGCCTTTTAGTAGAGAATTTTGGTTCACTCCTTGATCTTGCAAATATCACACTCTTAAAATTTCACTACAATTCAATCAAGCAAGCACATATTCAAACTAGCATTCAAACAATTCACCACATAAAACAATAAAATCAAGCATTGCCTGCAAGCATGCAAAAGATTATTTTATTTGGAAAAGTGGTTTCTAGTAGGCTCTAAACATTTTAAAACACCTAAGTGTAGGGTTCGCAGCATAGAAAACAAAAAATTTCCTACGATGGGAACAACTATGTACCAAGATCTATCTACTAGATACAAACAACGGGCGGATGTATATCTGTAGAGAACATACCCTTGAAGACCGGCAAAGCTTAACGAGTCCAAACTCGTGGTGATGTAGACGATCTCTTGCCGATCTCAAGATCGAGAGGAAGTCCTAGCGCCGCAAAACAGCAGTGCATCCGTGCTCGCACACACGTTCGAGGCACCGAGCAACCTCCGCCTCCTCGCTCCAGCGATGCAGCGTAAGCACAACTCTTTCTTGCCGAATAGCCACCGAGAACATGTATCTCGCTAGTCCGAGACCATGGGGGATAAATTATAGAGGGGGAGAGAGATCCTTCACGAGGAGGTGTGAGTGAGAGAGAGGGAGGGGGCTCCTTTTATAGGGAGAGGGGGGCACCCAAGGGGCCATGCGCCCAGCCATGGGGCTGCCCCCACCTCTTCCACATTCATGTGGGTGGACACTCCACTCACTCAAATTCCTTTCAATTCCCTCCACTCAAAAACCCACTCAAATTCCCATTAAATTTCCACCAAATTTAATGCAAACTCTCATTAAATAAAACTCTTTTATTTATTAAGAATTTTGTCAATTACTTTAATGACAAACATTCACAAATAACCCCTTGCTAGAATTCTATTTCACATGCATAACCACTTTATGCAATTTCACCCGAAAACCTGTTTCGGTATCTAGTGAAATAAATTCATGTGCTTGTTATTCTTTTCGGCATGAAACTTTTGCTCCAAATGGATGTCGGTGTCTCTTAAGTGTGTCACCCTACGGTTCGCGAATAATGCGGACATGATCGAGACCCCTCTCGGATCAATAATCAGAAGCGGGATCTGGAGACCCATACTGACTCCCACATATTCAACGATGACTTTCTTGTGATCGTCGGAACCTTTTTACGCTAGTATCTTAATCCTTTTGTTTCGTGATATATTACATGTCCGAGATTAGATCATCGGTATCTCCATACCTAGTTTGATCTCGTTACCGACATGCACTCTTTTCTTGTTCCCGTGATATAACATTCTAGTGATCAAATCACTTGCTTGCAAGCTAATCAATGTGATATCACCGAGAGGGCACAGAGCATATCTATCCGTCATCGGGATGAACAAATTCCACTCTCGATCCATGGGCCTCAACATAACACTTTATTAGTTCTGAATCCATCTTTATAATCACCCTGTTATGGTGTGATGTTTGTGTTATCAAGAAACTCTTCCGGTGTTAGTGATTGACATGATCTCATGGTCTAAGGATTAGGATCACTTCGTAAGTTGTTATAGCAATATAAACTCAATGACTTTGATCGTAATGCTATACTTCGGTTGAATGTTCATCACACCATTACACTAATGTTGTGATCCCGTTATTAACAACATCCAATGTCCATGATCAGGAAACCTTGATCATCTTGTTAATCAACGAGCTAGTTTATAAGAGAGGCATAACTAGAAACTTCCTTTTGTTTATTAAACACACATGTATTAACTTTTCCGTATTAATACAATTATAGCATGTAAAATAAACATTTATCATAAATAAGGAATACGATAATAACCACTTTATTATTGCCTCTCGGGCATATTCCCTTCAGTCTCCCACTTGCACTAGAGACAATAATCTAGTTTGAGAACTTTGCGTATTGAACACTTATGGCTTTCCGGTGTTCCATATATGCAATTGCAAGTGGTTAACATAATCTATGGATCTGACTCTTCAGGTCCGTGTGTATTTGCATGTCTTTGCATCTTCACGCATCACTCATTCTCCAATGAGATGGCATTGTATAAATTTGGTCTTTCGGTGAGACCTTTAGTTCCTTGGGGTTAAAACACGTCGATACTATTGTCATACAATATATCTTTGGTGTTAGCCCGTTGCGAACCACACCTTAGTTTGATAACAAACTACTTGACACAAATTCCCTCCTTTGCCGCTACTATAGCAGTCATATACTTAGCCTTTTGTTGTAGTATTCGTCAAAATGTCTTAACTTTGGAACTCTTCCAAATCCATCATGGAATCTCCTTTCCATTACATTGTGCCACCCATAGTTTAAATTGAGATAAACTTAATTTGTATCTTGTGACAAAACTAGTATCAATGTAACTCTTTACAATGAACTATTTGTAATTGTTTGTCACCTCTACACAAATATATTCTTAGTTCTTTCCAAAAGATCATAAGAATATCCTTACTATCGTCCAATGATCATTTTATGATTCATTCTGGTATATGCTCATAACACTTAGAGCATAGGACATATCTGGATGTGTACATATCATGGTATGATTGATCAAAATATTCTTGTGATTTCACTCATCAAGAGTCAAAACACTTGAATCTTGTTTCACTTATCAAGTGTCGATACACTTGAATCTTGATTCAATTCCTTTCCATGCGACAAGAACCGTTTCTTGTTGTTTCTATATTCAACTCCTTCAATATCTCATATATCTATGTTTGGCACAACCATATTAGCGTCACAGTCTATCCACTATAGGCATTCATGCTAAATATTCGGGTTTTGCCTAAGTTTTTCATCGAAATGAAATTCTTAACCTTTGTCAATAAAATATACATTATTTATAATCAACAAGATGTCCTCCACATAATGTATTAGAAATATGTCTTAGTGCTCCCACTTAATTTCTTGCAAATGCAAGCATCTTCATCGTCTCCTGATGAAAACTCTTTTTCATCACGGTGAAGATTCCAACTCCGCGATGCTTACTTCAACCATTGAAGTTTGCATGCCCTTTTTAGCATCCTTTGAATTTTAACAAAACCCTTTGGCCCGTGTCATGTACACGTCCTAGGTAACCATTCTATTAGAAGAATTTTGTTTTGTTTATTCATCTATCATATACCAAATTATATGTAGTGGTTGCTACTTTAATCCGTCCAGACTAAATATCGCTATGAAAGATCAAATCTTATCATAGTCAACTCCTTGAACATTATCGTAAAATACTTTACGACATGTCGACTATTTCATAGATGTGAAACATCCATGTCTGTTTCCTTATAGATCCAAATACGACAGATAGGTTTTTACTCCTTTCCGGAGGGTCTTCCAAGTTCAAAACTTGATTTCTCGTGTATGGAACTATCACGGATTTTATGGCTTCAAGCCATTTGACGGAGTCAGGGCCCATCATCGCTTCTTTGCATATAGTCGGTTCATCATTGTCAAACAATAATGATTTACTCTCAAATCTTAGTATTTGATTGTTTATTCGACCAACTTGGTTCAATAAGAACTTAGATCTCCGTGACCACAACCTTTGAGGCACATAAGCTATGAGCATTATGGCAGCCTCCGGAACCATTTCCGGCGCTGCGCAACTCAGCACATTTAGCTAAGGTTCGTTAACCTTATCAAAGTTCTATTGTCCTCCCACTTAACATTTATGAAAAATTCCTTCTTCAATAAACTTCATATTTCAAGCGACAAACCCCTTTGTCCTCGGTGTTATGGAGGAATAACCAGTTGTTATTCGAAATAACCTACAAAGACATGCTCATCCGACTTCGGTTGTAAACATCTTACTTATGTTTAGCATACCAAAATTTAAGAAATGACAACTTGGGTTTTACCCCAAACCATAACTTCCATGGTGTCATTTCAACGGATCAATATGAAGCTCTTTTCAGTGTAAAAGCGGTAGTCTCTAAAGCTTTAATCTTTTAAAACATAATGGCAGTTTTATGAATAACACCTTTGATCCAACCATGTCAAACAAGGTTTCATTACAAATCTCAAACACTCCATATTCCTATGGTGTTTCGGGATATGTAAATCTAGGTGTTTTGCTAAACTTGCAACTCAAATAAATCCCTTTATGATAAAATCATAATTCATTTATTTTCTTGTTACACTTGTAACTCAAACAAATCCCTTATGATAAAATCATAAACCATTTATTTTCTTGTTACAATGATTTTCCACTTCATCTTGAAAGTCTTTGAAAACGTTTTTCTAATATTTCATACTTCTTTCTCATTAAGTGAATATTCACTCAAATTTCCGGAGAAAGCATATGAAGTTGAAATCCATCGCTTACGACTATACATAATGGACTACATACATTGATATGTATAAATTCCAATAATTTAGTCGTTCGTTCTTCTGTGGCCTTTGAACGAAGTTTTAATTATCACGTGGAAAGTCTCACAAGCGTCACTTGATCAAATCAAAGACTCCAAAAATCCATGAATATGGAGATTCTTCATGTTTTCTTTCCAATATAATTTAAACGGCGATGTCACTTCGTAAGTGATCTTTCAATCATTTGTCTTGCGACATTTTAGCATTAGGCTTTATGGATGTGATTTCTCCAACTAGATTTGTAAATCATCCATCTTATATGGAATATGGTAATTATTTGAACAACCTTTGTTCTCATAATACCTGATTTAAATAACAATTATTAAAACAAATCTTGAAGTCAAGCTTTGATGTCAACGAGAAATACAAACAACAGTTTGTTTGTTTTCGATGAACATCATCACATATTCTCTTGCTAGTTACTTAGGCCATTGTGGTTCATGAATTGCGTTATTCCGTATGAAATTTCATACCAATCAATTCGCTATCCAATACCCAAGAACCACATTGTTTAACAAGCAAAGAATACAGCCATAACATGTATATCATCCATATACCTAAATTGGATATTTCCAATCTTTTCTTTTCTGCCAAGTATATTTTATAGATTCTCTTCCAGCATTTCCTTTTCCTTTTTAAAAGAATCTATCAACATCAAAAGTGGCGCCATATACATGACACATAGTCCAAAGTGTGTATATTCAAATAATAATACCTTTGGACTTGCACTTTGAAGTAGATCACCATCATTAAAATGATCGGTATTCTTTCAAAATCCATTCTTTAGTAATCTTTTAGTGTAGTAAACACTTTACATACATCTTCTATTCATCCTTATCATGACAACTTTCATGATCAAGCTACTATAGCTGTAACACCCCGGTTCTGAAAAGACCGTGGCCTCTATGTGACATGCCAATCCCTGGATCGGTTCATTGGCCCACAATAGAGTAAGATGAATAACATAGCAAAATATCCGTGTATCATAAATAACGAAGATCTAGAGTACCATTATTACAATAAAAGCTTAGCCCAAAGCTAGCTCAAATTATTCAGGTAGCAACATAAATAAAGTAAATCCTCCATTCTTCAAATTGCCCACAAGTGAACAAGTGCCGAGTGGAGTACCGTGGCCTATATCGATTACTCAGAATCGGAATAACCTGCAACATGAAACGTAGCAGCCCCGAAGGGTCAATACATGGAATGTATGGCAAGTAGAGCTAGTAATGGAGACAATAGTACTAACATCTACATGCATATTTGGCAAGTGGAGCTGTGTCTGGCTTGCATTTGCAAATACATTTGTCCTACTTTCATAAACAGTTTTGATTTTCTTTGAAAAGATCCCAATTAAGTTAACCCAACAATGTTAAAACAATTATGAAATTAGAATGAGCGAGAAACATGTCATGGAATCAATATCAAGCAACTCAGTTGTCCATAACCGGGGACACGGCTAATCGATTAGATTATACACCCTGCAGGGGCTAGTACACTTTACCCATGTGACTTGGCCAGCCCAGCTCGTACCATCACTCTCATTTTGAGTGGTGATAGGGAGAAGTCCAAGAAGAGACTGTTCGGGAAGTAGCTCCTCAATCCCGACGCGCACCGGTCCAACCTACCAAAATTCTACATCTCTGGATACGCGGGTTCGAGTTACCACAACCTACTAAGTCCAACCAACCGCCCATTCCATTATTGGCACATGGTTGTACACGTAAGCTACACAATAAGGAAGCCAATCAATTTCTCTCGATACCTGGGTGCCTTTCCGCAATGAAACCACCAAAAATTATCAATACCATCACACCTAGGAGATTCATTGATTAAGTTGTTTTAGTTTTCACAAACCAATACTTTTAGAAACAAGTCTCAATGATGTAACCCAGCCCTCGTTCAACATAGCATGGCTAAGCACATCTACTAACGGTGTTTCATCTACAAGGAAGGCCCTACCACATAATAGGACATAGCATAGCGATAGTATCATCCTACACATGCACCTACAAAATACACGACAATGCATTGAAAATAGTAGGACGATATCATGAACAAAGTAGCATCTACTTGCCTTGGTTGTAGCGGTCGGAAGAACAATCCACACA
This sequence comes from Avena insularis, assembly GCA_023614405.1. Classification (NCBI taxonomy): domain Eukaryota; kingdom Viridiplantae; phylum Streptophyta; class Magnoliopsida; order Poales; family Poaceae; genus Avena; species Avena insularis. The sequence goes on from CM042693.1 coordinate 21,327,695, forward strand.
CGAGCAAGCGTTGCACTCGTCACAATCTACACGATACAATTGCATTCATAAACAAACAATCCACAACATATGCAACAATTATGATGCATGAATGCAAGAACGACAAGTGAATTGGTGCTACATCTGCACCATAACATCCTATTCCATAATACTACCGATTGCATGCATGGAAAATAGTTTTAGCGCTAGGAAAACTATTACGCAAAAGTAATGCTTAAAACTAGAGCTAGAACTCAAATAATTCACTACCGGTAGTATACTGTTTGTAAAATCTTGGAAAACTTCTACCGCATAGGCATCGCTGATTAGAAACAGTACCAACTGGAATTACTCGAAAAGGAATTATAAAACTTCCCGAGTAATTAAAACACTGCAGAAAGCCACTAGACAGTTTCTGCAGAAGTTTTTACTGTAAGCCTATCTTTTTAATTCACGATGAGATTCCCCTCATTCCACTGAATCCAGGGACATATCATACGCGATTTTTGGAGCTACGGATCTTTTTCTACGAATTTATTACTCCGAAAAGGCCACTAACTAGTTTGATTAAACTGTACTAAGCCTTGCTGCAAAAGCCTGAGCCAAAGGTACAGCGAGATTCTACACGACTTGCTGAATCTACACATATTTTATTTGCAATTTTTGGCCAAACGGTTTAATTTCTACGCAATTTACAAGTTTCTACCGAAATCTGTCAACTAAAAGGATTAATGAAATTGACCAGTCAATTGTGTCTGTTGACTGGTCAAAGCGTCTGCTGACTGGGCGCTGACTGGGCGTCTGACTAGTTAACGCCTGAGTCTGACTGGTCAACGAACGATCTAAGCCGCTGATCTAAAATCTGACGGTGGCTGCAGTCTTACCGGAAACAAACGGCAAAACGGACGGCGGCGAGTTCCGGACGGCGACGGCGATCGGTTCCGGCGTCGGGGTTTTTGCTGCACGGAGGGAGACGGTCAACGAGTGGTTCAAGATCGTCAACGCGCAGCGCAGACGAGCGCTGCGGCGACGCGCGGTATGGATTTAAACGCGCGACGCAAAACGGCGCGGCGTGGTAGCGCAGGCGTCGGCGCTGCTGGCGCGTAGGCAGCGCGCAAAGACAACAGGCGACGAAGAAGGCGACGCGCTGCGCGGCGGCTGGCGGCAGCGGCGGTGGAGGCGGCTTCGCGCGCTGGCCAGCGGTGGAGCGGCGCGGCGCGGCGGGGCGGAGAAGCGGCGAGGCGGGCGCAGCGAGGCGAGGCAGCCGCGGCGGGCGGCGGCAGGCGCTGCGGGCGGCGCGGGTGGCGGGGCGGCGGCGGGCGCGCGGCGGCGGAGCGGCGGCGGGCGGCGCGGGCGGCGGTAGCGGCGCGGCGCGCCAGGCGAGGAGCGCGGCGAGGCGGGAGTGGGAGGCTGGATCCCGGCCAGGTGGGGTCCTTTTGTGGGCCTCACGCGAAATCCTAAACTGAATCGGTTCGGAGTTGGTTTCGGACTCGGAAATCGGTCCGGAATTTCGGACCGTTTTCCGGCGATTCACTAAAACGGTCGCAACTTCTCCGTACGAGCTCCGATTCGAGCGATTCTTGCGCCTACGATTTCGTACAGTCGAGGGGAACAATCTAGCGTCAAGGTTTGAGCAAAACCACTAATATACAAGGGTGGTCCACGCTAGTCCTACTAAGGCTTCCCGCAGGAATCTCGTAGCAAAAATAAAATAGGGTTTTGCAAATAGCGTTTCGCCGAACCTTTTCACTTGACGGTTTTTCATGGAAAAGCATGATGCAATGATATGAATGATGTGCAAGACCAAATCTAAAATTTGGGATGTGACAAGACTAACCCCCTTAAGATGAATCTCGTCCTCGAGATTCGGCGCGGCTAGCAAATAGGTGTGGGTAGTCCTCTCGGATGTCATCCTCACGCTCCCAGGTGGCTTCCTCTTCGGTGTGGTGGCTCCACTGTACCTTGCAAAACTTGATTGTCTTGGTACGGGTAGTCCTTTCCGCTGTCTCTAGAATCTTGACCGGTTTCTCTTCATAGGTCAAGTCATTCTCAAGCTGAACCTCCTCTAGCGGTACAGTGTCTCTTAATGGTGTATCCACCATCTCCGGATGGCACTTCTTCAGCTTGGATACGTGGAACACATTGTGAACAGCGGACAGAGCCTCTAGCAACTCCAACTGATAAGCAACTTCTCCTTTGCGTGCTAAGACCCGATACGGTCCGATAAACTGAGGTGCCAGCTTACCCTTAATTCCAAATCTCTTGATTCCACGAAGTGGCGATACTCTGAGGTATGCTCTATCACCTATCTCATACACCACTTCCTTGTGCTTGGCGTTAGCGTAGCTCTTCTGTCTTGATTGTGCTACCTTCAGCCTGTCTCTAATCAAGGCGACCTTATCCTCAGCGTCCTTGATCAAATCAGGTCCAAACAACTGGCGTTCTCCTACTCCATTGTTGGAATTATGCCCTAGAGGCAATAGTAAAGATGTTATTATTATAATTCTTGTTCATGATAAAGTTTATATTCCATGCTAGAATTGTATTAAGCGGAAACATTAATACTTGTGTGGTTTGTGAACAACACCGTGTCCCTAGTACGCCTCTATGGACTAGCTCATTGATCAATGATGGTTAAGGTTTCCTAACCATAGGCATGAGTTGTCAATTGATAATGAGATCATATCATTGGGAGAATGATATGATGGACAGACCCAAACTAAGCGAAGCAATTAGATCATGTCATTGTGTTCATCTTTGCGAAGCTTTTCCTATGTCAAATATTGTATTCCTCAGACCATAAGATAATACAACTCCCTGGTATCGGAAGAAAGCTTTGAGGCCATCAAACGTCATCCTATGAGAGGGTGATCATAAAGGTGTCTCTCAGGTGATCGGAAAGTATCTGTTGGGTTGTATGTATCGAGATGGGATTTGTCCCTCCCAAGTCGGAGAGATATACTTCGGGCCCACTCGGTAATCGATATCAACACCGCTTGCAAGCGTGTGGTTAAGGAGTTAATCACAAAGTGATATTGGATTACGGAACGAGTAAAGTACTTGCTGTGAACGAGATTGAACTAGGTATGACGGTATCGACGATCGAATCTCGGGCAAGTAAAATATCGCGAGACGAAGGGAATATGTATATGGGATTGATTGAATCCTGGCATCGTGGTTCATCCGATATGATCATCGATGAATGTGTAGGAGTCAATATGGGTGCCCGCTGTTGATTATTGATAGAAGATCATGTCGCATATTCTCGAACCGCAGGTCACACACTTAACGTGTCTCGGCTAGGATAGATTGGATACTTGGTTTATGAATTTTTGTTCGAGTCTCGGATGGGATCCGGGACATCACGAGAGGTTCCGGAGTGGTCCCGAGAATAAGATTCATATAAGGCGTGCAGTTTTTGGAGTTCGAATTGTTCGGGTTAATCGGTATTGTACGGAAGCTTCTAGAACCTTCCGAAAGGGGGCCAACGTGGTCCCACCTTCCGGGAGGGGGCATGGGCCTATGAGGGAGTGTCCTGGCCGCATTGGGCCAGGGGCACAAGGCCCCATAGGGCCCAGCCGATCCTAGAGAGTTTAAATCGTTTAAACTAGAGATAGGATTTCTAGAAGAGGGGAGAGTCCTCACCCCCCCACTCCTTATCCCTTGGCCGCCGGCCCAAGGCTTGGAGGAGGGGCAAGGGCTGGCCGCCCCCCCTCTATATATAGAGGGCTGGTGCGCCCCCTCCCCTACACACCTTCCTCCAAACCCTAGTTGCCCTGCTGCCCTCCTCTCTCCCTCCCGACTGTTTGTAGGCGAAGCCCTGCTGCAGGAATTATTCACCATATACACCACGCCGTCGTGTTGTAGATCCAATCTATCTCTCCACCCTACTTGCTGGTCCGAGGAAGGAGGAGACATCGAGGTGCTGCACGTGTGCATCTCACGGAGGCACCGCCACTTGTGGTGCTAGATCGGATCGGATCGCGAGGAGGAGAAGCGAGTACGACTACATCACCCACGTTCCGAGCGTTAACGCTCACGCGAATCTTCAAGGGTATGAAGATATAATCCAATCTCTCTCATTGTTTGCATCTCCTAGATTAGATCTTGGCTTTCCCTCTGTTCGCTTCCGTAGAAAATTTTAATTTACTATGCTGCGAAACCCTTCAGTGGTATCAGAGCTAGATCTATGCGTAGATGTGTTTCACGAGTAGAACGCAACATGGTTGTTGCGGGCGTTGATGTTTTCTATTGCAAGCCTCTTGTTTGTGTTCTTCTTATGGCGTGGGATAGTGAGATTGAAGCGGTCCAGGCCAACCTTACGCGACGTCGTTCGCGAGACCGGCTCCGCACTTGACGTGTGGCTTGTTCCACACATGCGGCTGGTGGATGTTAGTTTCTCTCACTATAGTTGTCACGGGATTAACACCGGAGTTTGGCAACCATAATATCACTGTTGTGGCTTTCCGTAGGTAAGAATCGTTCTTAGCATCTACTCCCATAAGCCACGTAAAACATGCAACAACAAAGTAGAGGCGTCTAACTTGTTTTTGCAGGGAGTGTTTTCTATGATATGGTATGGCCCAAGATGTGATGTGTATATTGTATGCGATGATCATGTTTTGTAATGTTTCACGACTTGCATGTCGATGAGTACACAACCGGTAGGAGCCATATGGTTGTCTTTATAATTGTGTATGACCTGCGAGTCAACTTCTTATATGCCATGTAATAGCTTTACTTTATCGCTAAGTAGTTAGCAATAGTTGTAGTTGCTATTCGTGGTGGAGGCAATCATGGTGAAGTGATGGAGATCATGCCGGAACGCACAAGATGGAGATCATTCTTGAAGATTGGCTATACCATGTCACATAAAGTTATATGCATGTGATGTTTATCCTTTTATGTATCTTATTATGCTTAGATCGCGGTAGCATTATAAGATGATTCCTCACTTAAAGATCAAGATAAAACTGTGTTCTCCGAGTATGCACCATGAAAGTTCGTCATGTCCAAGCATCACGTGATGATCGGGTGCTATAGACTCTACGCCACATACAACGGGTGCAAGCCAGTTTTACACGCGGAAATACTTGGGTCTAACCTGACGAGCCTAGCATGTACAGACATGGCCTCAGAACACATGAACCGAAAGGTTAAGCACGAGTCATATGAATGATATGATCGACACTTCGTTGTCCACCATTGAAACCACATCTCTTCTCGTGAAGATCGGATTAGGTGTGGTGAATTTGGATCGTGATCACTAAACAACTTGAGGGATGTTGAATTTAGTGGGAGTTCATCTAGTAATTTGATTAAGTTGAACTATTTATCATGAACATAGTCTAATTTGTACTTGCAAATATTGTAGATCAAATGGCTAAGTCCAACTTCAACTTCAACGTTTTGCTGAGAAAGAAAAGCTTAAGAACAATGGGTCTAACTTCACCAATTGGTTCCGCAATCTGAGAATCATTCTGTCTGGAGGACAAAAGGACTATGTCCTTGAGAAAGCGTTAGGTAACCCCCCTGCAATCGCGCTACTGATGAGAAAGTTGTCTATCATCACAAGAAAGATGATTATGGTGTGATTAAGAGCACCATGTTGTTTGCTATGGAACCGAACTTCAAAATTGTTTTGAAAACTATCCCGGCCCTTTGAGATTCTCAAGAGTTGAAAACCATGTTTCAGACTCAGCCCATTCTGAGAGATATGAGATCTCCGAAGTTCTTTAACCGCAAGATGGAGGAAGGAGTTCCGTTAGTGAGCACGCCATTAAGATGTCGGGCTACACTCAACGCCTTTGAGCAACTGGATCTGCAAGATTCCAGAGGAGCTCAAGATTGACAGTGGTTCGCAATCACTCCTCCTAGCTACAAAAGTTTTGTAGTGACTCATAATCAGATTTGTTCCATCGATCACCGAGCTCTTCGCAGTCAAGGCTGCGGAGGTGGACATCAAGAAGGATAATCATGTGTTGATGGTCAACAAGCCCTCCTTTAAGAAAGGTAAGGAGCAAAGAAGCCTTCAAGAAGGGCGGTAAGCGACCGCCTCGCGAGAAGAAGCTCAAGTCCGGTCCTAAGCCGGGACATCGAGTGCTTCTATTGCAAGGACAAGGGTCACCGAAGCTAATCGTCCAAGTACTTAGCGGACAAGAAGGCTGGCACCATCAAAGGTATATTTGATATACATGTTATTGATGTTTTCCTTACTAGCCCTCGTTGTAGTGCCTGGGTATTTGATACTGGTTCGGTTGCTAATATTTGTAACTCGAAACAGGAGCTACGGAATAGACGGCGGGAGGATGAGGTGACGATGGCGCTGGCAACGGATCAAGAGTTGATGTGATGGCCGTCGACGCTCTCCTTAGTTTTACCTTCGGGATTAGTTTTAAACCTTAATAAGTGTTATTATGTGCCTGCGTTGAGCATGAACATTATTTCTGGATCTTGTTTATTGCAAGACGGTTATTCATTTAAATCGGAGAATAATGGTTGTTCTATTTATATGAGTAACATCTTTTATGGTCATGCACCTATTGTGAATGGTTTATTTCTTCTAAATCTAGAAAGGGATGAAACACACATCCATAACATTGAGGCTAAGAGATGCAAAGTAGATAGTGATAATACTACTTATTTGTGGCACTGTCGTCTAGGTCATATTGGTGTAAAGCGCATGAAGAAACTCCATTCTGATGGACTTTTGAGTCTCTTGATTTTGAATCATTTGACACATGCGAACCATGCCTCATGGGCAAGATGATCAAAACCCCGTTCTCCGGTATGATGGAGCGAGCAACGGACTTGTTGGAAATCATACATACCGATGTATGCGGACCGATGAGTGTTTCTACGCGCGGTGGATATCGCTATTTTCTCACTTTTACCGATGACTTAAGTAGATATGGGTATATCTATTTAATGAAACATAAATCTGAAACGTTTGAAAAGTTCAAAGAATTTCAGAATGAAGTGGAGAACCATCGTAACGAAAAGATTAAGTTTCTACGATCCGATCGTGGGGCGAATATTTGAGTTATGATTTCTCACGCATCTCAAAGCAAGTGGAATCGCTTTCACAACTCACGCCACCAACACCACAACAAGCAATGGTGTGTTCGAGCCGGAATCGGACCCTATTAGATATGGTACGATCGATGATGTCTCTACTGATTTGCCGTTATCATTTTGGGGTTATGCATTAGAAACCGCTGCATTCACTTTAAATAGGGCTCCATCTAAATCCGTTGAGACGACACCGTATGAACTGTGGTTTGGTGCTAAACCTAAGTTGTCGTTTCTTAAAGTTTGGGGATGCGAAGCTTACGTCAAGAAGTTGATGCCGGACAAGCTCGAACCCAAAGCGGAGAAATGCGTCTTCATAGGATACCCTAAGGAAACTATTGGGTATACCTTCTATCACAGAACCGAAGGCAAAGTGTTTGTCGCAAAGAACGGTTCCTTTCTTGAGAAGGAGTTTCTCTCGAAAGAGGTGAGTGGGAGGAAAGTAGAGCTAGACGAGGTTATTGAACCTTCTCTTGAATTGGAGAGTAGCAGCACCTGAAATTGTTCTAGTGCCTTTGCGCCAACAATAGAGGAAGCTAATGACAAGGATCATGAAGCTTTGGACGATGTTGCTACTGAACGTCGCAGGTCGACAAGGTCGCGTGCCCCTCCTGAGTGGTACGGCAACCCTGTCTTGACAGTCTTGTTAGTAGAAGACAGTGAACCTACGAACTATGAGGAAGCGATGATGAGCCCAGACTCTGAGAAATGGCTAGAAGCCATGAAATCCGAATTGGGATCCATGAGCGAAAACCAAGTATGGACTTTGGTGGACCCTCCTAGCGACCGAAAGGCCGTTGAGTGCAAATGGATCTTCAAGAAGAAAACGGACGCGGATGGTAATGTTACCATCTATAAAGCACGGCTTGTTGCGAAAGGTTTTCGACAAGTTCAAGGTGTTGACTACGATGAGACTTTCTCTCCCGTAGCGATGTTTAAGTCCATTCGGATTTTATTAGCAATTGCTGCGTTTCATGATTATGAAATATGGCAAATGGATGTCAAGACTGCTTTCCTCAATGGCAACATTGATGAAGAGTTGTATATGATGCAACCCGAAGGTTTTGTCGATCCTAAGGATGCTGATAAAGTATGCAAACTTCAGCTCCATTTATGGATCAAGCAAGCATCTCGGAGTTGGAACCTTCGTTTTGATCAAGTGATCAAGAGCTTTGGATTTGTTCCAAATTGCTACGAAGCTTGCATCTACAAGAAAGTGAGTGGGAGCTCGGTGACGTTTCTGGTACTATATGTGGATGACATATTGATTATTGGAAATGACATCAACATGCTTAATAATGTGAAGAGTTATTTGAACAAGTGTTTTTCAATGAAAGACCTAGGTGAAGCTGCTTATATATTGGGCATCAAAATCTATAGAGATAGACAAAGACGCCTGATAGCTTTAAGCCGGAGTACATACCTAGACAAAGTTCTGAAAAGGTTCAGAATGGATAAGGCATTGAAAGGTTCAGTGCCTATGTTGTCGTAAGATATTGAGCAAGGCTCGGTGTCCTTCTGATGAAATGATAGGGAAGCTATGAGCAAAGTGCCTTATGCCTCGGCCATAGGTTCCATCATGTATGCCATCTTGTGTACTAGACCGGATGTGTCCAATGCTCTTAGTTTGACGAGCAGATATCAAAGTGATCCAGAGTGGAACATCGGACAGCCGTAAAGAACATCCTAAGATACCTAAATAGGACTAAAGAAATGTTCTTAGTCTATGGGGTGATGAACATTTCGTCAGAAAAGGTTACGTCGACGCTAGTTTCGATAATCGACAAGGATGATTCTAAATCTCAGACAGGATACGTGTATATTTTGAATGGAGGAGCTGTGAGCTGGAGAAGCTGCAAACAAAGCGTGATCGCGGGATCTACAGTGGAAGCGGAATACATGGCTGCTGCAGAAGCGTCAAGTGAAGGAGTTTGGATCAGAAACTTCATCACTGAGCTTGGCGTGGTTCCAAGTGCATTGGACCCACTGGAGATATTGTGTGACAACACTGGCGCCATAGCACTCGCTAAGGAACCAAGATATCATCCAAAGACCAAGCATATCAATCACAAGTTTCATATAATCCGAGATTATATAGCAGATGGAGATCTGAAGATCAGCAAAGTACATATGATCTGAATGTCGCAGATCCATTGACTAAACCTCTTCCACGTGTAAAACATGATCAGCACCTCAGTGCCATGGGTGTAAGATTGTTGCCAAATGTAAACTAGATTATTGACTCTAGTGCAAGTGGGAGACTGTTGGAATTATGCCCTAGAGGCAATAATAAAGATGTTATTATTATAATTCTTGTTCATGATAAAGTTTATATTCCATGCTAGAATTGTATTAAGCGGAAACATTAATACTTGTGTGGTTTGTGAACAACACCGTGTCCCTAGTACGCCTCTATGGACTAGCTCATTGATCAATGATGGTTAAGGTTTCCTAACCATAGACATGAGTTGTCAATTGATAATGAGATCATATCATTGGGAGAATGATATGATGGACAGACCCAAACTAAGTGAAGCAATTAGATCGTGTCATTGTGTTCATCTTTGCGAAGCTTTTCCTATGTCAAATATTGTATTCCTCGGACCATGAGATAATATAACTCCCTGGTATCGAAAGAAAGCTTTGAGGCCATCAAACGTCATCCTATGAGAGGGTGATCATAAAGGTGTCTCTCAGGTGATCGGAAAGTATCTGTTGGGTTGTATGTATCGAGATGGGATTTGTCCCTCCCAAGTCGGAGAGATATACTTCGGGCCCACTCGGTAATCGATATCATCACCGCTTGCAAGCGTGTGGTTAAGGAGTTAATCACAAAGTGATATTGGATTACGGAACGAGTAAAGTACTTGCTGTGAACGAGATTGAACTAGGTATGACGGTACCGACGATCGAATCTCGGGCAAGTAAAATATCGCGAGACGAAGGGAATATGTATATGGGATTGATTGAATCCTGGCATCGTGGTTCATCCGATATGATCATCGATGAATGTGTAGGAGTCAATATGGGTGCCCAGACCCCGCTGTTGATTATTGATAGAAGATCATGTCTGCATATTCTCGAACCCGCAGGGTCACACACTTAACGTGTCTCGACGCTAGGATAGATTGGATACTTGGTTTATGAATTTTTGTTCAGAGTCTCGGATGGGATCCGGGACATCACGAGAGGTTTCGGAGTGGTCCGGAGAATAAGATTCATATAAGGCAGTGCAGTTTTTGGAGTTCGGAATTGTTCCGGGTTAATCGGTATTGTACCGGAAGCTTCTAGAACCTTCCGGAAGGGGGCCAACGTGGTCCCACCTTCCGGGAGGGGTCATGGGCCAATGAGGGAGTGTCCTGGCCGCATTGGGCCAGGGGCACAAGGCCCCATAGGGCCCAGCCGATCCTAGAGAGTTTAAATCGTTTAAACTAGAGATAGGGTTTCTAGAAGAGGGGAGAGTCCTCACCCCCCACTCCTTATCCCTTGGCCGCCGGCCCAAGGCTTGGAGGAGGGGCAAGGGCTGGCTGCCCCCCCTCTATATATAGAGGGCTGGTGCGCCCCCTCCCCTACACACCTTCCTCCAAACCCTAGTTGCCCTGCTGCCCTCCTCTCTCCCTCCCGACTGTTTGTAGGCGAAGCCCTGCTGCAGGAATTATTCACCATATACACCACGCCGTCGTGTTGTAGATCCAATCTATCTCTCCACCCTACTTGCTGGTCCGAGGAAGGAGGAGACTTCGAGGTGCTGCACATGTGCATCTCACGGAGGCACCGCCACTTGTGGTGCTAGATCGGATCGAATCGCGAGGAGGAGAAGCGAGTACGACTACATCACCCATGTTCATTTAACGCTCATTGCGAATCTTCAAGGGTATGAAGATCTAATCCAATCTCTCGTTGTTTGCATCTCCTAGATTAGATCTTGGCTTTCCTCTGTTCGCTCAGAGAAAATTTTGATTTACTATGCTCATAAACCCTTCATCCATCCCATAGCAATGGTGTTCGCACTGCTTTCCCATACACACATCGAACGGTGGCGTCTTGATGCTGGTTTGATAGCTGTTGTTGTAGGAAAACTCCGATACGGCAAATTCTCATCCCAACTAGAGCCATGAGCCAAGGCAAGCTCTCAAGATGTCCTCCAAAATCTGATTCACCTCTCGGTGCATCCATCATCATGGGTGAAACGTGCTAAACTCCAATCTAGTACCAAGTGACTCGTGCAGCTGGCGCCAGAAGTGTGAGGTAAATTGGGTGCCTCTATCAGATACAATACTCTTGGGAACACCATGTAGGCACACAATTTTGTCCATGTAAATCCTGGCCAACTTTGCACTCGTATAGGTCGTCTTCACCGGTATAAAGTGGGCTACCTTGGTCAAATGGTCGATCACTACCCAAATAGAGTCATATCCTGACCTGGTCCTGGGCAGTCCTGTTATAAAATCCATTCCCACTCTATCCCACTTCCAATCAGCACGGCAACGGCCTGTCTCCTGCTGGCTTCTGGTGTTCTGCCTTCACTCGGCTACATACATCACATAGGGCAATATGCTTGGCGATATCTCCCTTCATGTTGTTCCACCAAAATCTGCTCTTCAAATCCATATACATCTTCATGTTGCCCGGATGTATGGAGTATGGCGAGTTATGAGCCTCCTGCAGAATCAACTCCCTTATCTCCCGTTTGTGGCACACACAAACGATCTCCATACCACAAGGTACCATGCTCATCCTCGCGAATATCCTTTTCCCGATTCTCCTTCATCTTTTCCTTTATCTCCTCTATTTCCTTGTCTCCTACCTGAGCCTTTATGATCCTGTCCTGTAGCATCGGTTGGACCTCCATTGTAGCTAGGTATCCTTCAGATACAACCTCTAGTCTAAGGTCCTTGAATTGCTTGCACAAATCCTCAGGCAATTCACCAATTGTCAATCCATTGGCATAAACCTTCTGGCTCAGAGCATCTGCTACTACATTGGCCTTTCCTGGGTGGTATTGCAGATTCATATCATAATCCTTGATAAGTTCCAACCATCTCCTTTGCCTCATGTTCAGTTCCTTCTGTGTGAATATGTACTTCAGGCTCTTGTGGTCGGTGTACACATCACAGTGTTTTCCCATTAAGTAATGCCTCCATACCTTGAGCGCATGAACCACTGACGCTAACTCCAAGTCGTGTGTGGGGTAATTCCGCTCATGGTGCTTGAGTTGTCGCGAGGCATATGACACCACTCTCCCATCTTGCATCAGCACACTCCCAAGTCCATGTCAAGAAGCATCACAGTACACTTGGAAATCCTTCTGAAGATCTGGTAAACACAGAACGGGTGCAGTCACTAGTCGACGCTTCAGTTCCTGAAAGCTGGCTTCACATACGTCTGACCATTCAAACTTCCTCTCCTTCTTCAGAAGTTCAGTCATCGGCTTTGCAATCTTGGAAAAGTTTTCAATGAACCTCCTGTAATATCCAGCAAGTCCCAAAAAGCTTCGAATCTCTCCCGCATTCTTGGGTGCTTCCCACTCAGTTACTGCAGTCACTTTGCTTGGATCAACAGCGACTCCTTCTCCTGACACTACGTGTCCAAGAAAACCAACAGTGTTAAGCCAGAACTCACACTTGCTGAATTTGGCATACAGCTGGTGTTCCCTCAGTTTCTCCATAATCAGTCGCAGGTGTTTCTCATGCTCAGCATCATCCTTGGAATATATCAGTATGTCATCAATAAACACCACCACGAACTTGTCCAAGTACTCCATAAATACCTTGTTCATCATGGTCATGAAATACGCCGGGGCATTCGTTAGTCCAAAAGACATAACCATATACTCATATAAACCATACCTAGTAGTGAAGGCGGTTTTTGGTACATCCTCCTTCCGGATCTTCAATTGAAAGTAGCCAGATTGCAGATCAATCTTGCTGAACACCTTTGCTCCTTACAGTTGATCAAACAAATCATTTATGTTCGGCAGAGGGTACTTGTTCTTGATGGTTACTTCATTCAGCAAGCGATAGTCCACCACTAATCTCTTGGTGCTGTCTTTCTTCTCCACAAACAGAACAGGTGCACCCCATGACGATGAACTAGGCTGAATGAATCCCTTTTCCAGCTGCTCTTTCAACTGCTTCTTCAATTCCTTCAGCTCATCCACATCCATCTTATATGGTTTCTTTGCTATTGGTCCTGTTCCCGGCATCAGGTCGATAAGAAACTCTACCTCCCTGTCAGGTGGCATACCTGGCAGCTCTTCCGAAACACGCTGTGGTAATCCTAATCGGCACGGTATCCATGCTAACCCCCTTAAGAGAATTCAACTTACACCTTCCTGGTCGTACAGCTGACTTGAATCTAATCCTCTTACCATCCGGGGTTTTGAGTGAAACAGCTCGCTGTGCACAATCTATGTGTCCCCCATGCATAGACATACAATCCATACCCAGAATCACGTCTAATCCCTGTGACTCCAACACTACCAAATGTGCACTGAAGTTGTGTGTTCCAATCCTCACAGTTAAATCGCGGCATCCCGCACTAGCTATCATATCTCCTCCTGGTGAACTCACTCTAAAAGACCTCTTCATGGACTCAGTAGGTAACTTATACTTATCCACAAAAGCCCTTGATATGAATGAATGCGATGCACCAGTATCAAAAAGTATAAGTGCAGGGTAAGTGTTGATTGGGAACTTACCAATCACAAGGTCAGGCTCGTCTGGAATCTCCTCCACATTCATGTGGTTCACTGTGGCCTTCTCGCTGTTGGTTGGCTTCAGTCCTTTCCTCTCCGGACAGTTGTCAGCATAGTGTCCCTTCTGCTTACACTTGAAGCACGTCACCTCACTCAGATCCTTCTTCACAAAGTTGCGATCACGGTTGCGGTCATGTCCACCGTGTCCTCCAGAGTGGTGAGAGTGTCCTCCCTTGTGGCTGTGGTGATTGCTCCTATGGTTGTCATGACGATGTCCATCGCCTCCATGGTGGTGGCGGTCATGGCTCCCATGGTCACTCCCTCCATGCTTGGAGTATCCATCATATGAAGTGTGAGACTTGTGATGTGAACCAGAGTGGTGATTGTTACTCTTTCTCTTGCGGCTTTCCACCTGCTTGTGCTTCCCTTCCAAGATCCTGGCCTTGTCCATAAGCTCCTGGAAAGTGGGGCAGTAAACCACCGAGCTGTGAAAGCTCATCACCGAGGCCATCCAGAATCTCTCCTCCTTTTGCATCGTGTCAACATCCTCAGGTGCATAACGGGACAGGTTGTTGAACTCCTCAATGTACTCGGCCACGGTGCGATTGGTTTGGCGCAAGTTGCGGAACTCCTTCCTCTTCAGGCTCAGAACTCCTGAAGACACATGGTTGGTCCTGAAACCTTCCTCAAACATTGCCCAAGTCACAGTATCTAGCGGGTGGGTGATCTGAAAAGTGTCCCACCAAGAAGCGGCTGGTCCCTCCAGTAGGTGAGCGGCAAACCTCACCTTCTCAGCATTTGTGCATCCGACAGTTACCAGATCCTTGTTGACTGAACGCAACCAGTCGAGAGCAACCATTGGTTCCGTTGCAGTAGAGAACTTAGCTGGCCTTAACCTCAGAAATCTGGTGAGAGCATCTCCCTGAGACTGATTGTTTCCATTGTTGTTGTTCTGATTTGCCATGAACTGAGTCATCACTTGGGTCAGCTGTGCCTGAGCTGCCATGAGCTGCTCCAACTCAGTGGGTTGATGGCGGGGAGGCATCTGCGGTTCAGCACAGGTAAGTTTAGAAAGAATCAACTACGACAATGGATTCTACCCATGCATATGATCAATCAACCACAAACAATAGCAGACAATCACAAGCAAGCAACACATCAACAAACAAGCGATCCAGCAACATCCCAGGTGTTATCCTAGCAGTATATACCTACTGAAATAGTTTTACAAGAGTTGGCAATGGTTAACTAAACAGTAGATCAACTAAATAACAAAAACAGCAATCTGCCAGAACAGTCCAGCAGCGTTCGCGAATTTTTCCGCCTGACTTAAACTCGTCAGAAAAATTAGCTGATTTTTGCACATATAGTACAGAGAGTTTCGCATCAGCCCAATTTTTTTCAGATTTTTCCGAGTTACCAGAAAAATATGAAAAATTGTACAGTACTGCTGTATCAGCAGAAAAACTGCAGCGAAAATAACACAGATAGTAACCAAATTGCCATAACTCTTTCATTAAAATTCGCACAAATAATTCCTGGGATATTAGAGTACACAAATAAGCAACTAATCACTCTTAAACTATCACGATCTAAGCTTCACATCAATCGAGACTAATCCTAACGAATTTACCTAACGAGGACTAATTGGTGGACTTCTATCTACTTCTTGAAGAGGTTGAGGTAGGTCCTTGCAGTCATGCGTTGACGCTTCGGCTCGCAGTACAACCATGGCGGCGGAGTGTACACCTTTCCCTAATCATCACTTGAGATCTCAAACTCCACCTCTTCTGGATCCTCCTCTTCTTCTTCACTCTCAGCTGCAACTGCAACAGCTTCATCTCCTCCACCATCATCGTCTCCATCATCATCATCCTCGTCCTCATCATCATCGTCCCCACTGTCATCATCATCCCCATTGTTGCCATCATCTCCATTGTCATCATCAGAGGGTGGATTCAGCTGCGCTTGGAGAGCGGCAATCTGGGCTGTCATAGCTTCAATAGTTTGATCCCTTTCCTGGACGGTCCCCTGCAATTGTTGTATGTTCTGGGTGTTCTCCTGCACAGTACCATGAAGATGTGCTATGGTTGCATCTCTGGCTATCAGGGCATTCTCCAGAACTCCCACAGCTTCATGCAAAGTGTCAATCTCCTGTCCTTGGACCACCATTCCATTGCTAGTAAAATCTGCAATCTTCTTTATCATCCTCACCTTCTCTGCTAGAGCTCCATTCTCCCTTTCCATGTCCTCTATGTGCCTCCGACGGGGCGGCATGTTGTTCCTGTCGCCCGGGGTAACCATAATGTTCCCATCTTCATCACGCCTTCCATAGTCACGGTAGGGTGAATCTGCTGGTAGTAGGTGTCGGACATAATGGCACTGGCGTGACAGGGCTTCATGTATGGCCAAGTTGATTCCAAGTCCCCAGTTGCAGTATGTCTTGGTGTAGACCAAGTGCACGGGGTTTGGCAAGGCGGCATCTCTGAATATGAAGGTAGTGATCTCCCATGCATCCTCTCCATATCCATAGGTGTACAGCCTTCTTCCCTTAAACATGGGCAGTGGCAATCCCAATGACTGCGAGAGCTGAGCTAACTGCCTTGCAAAGGGCCTTGGTGACTCCATGGTGACATACTCAGTCCTGACGTCTCCCATCTATCAAGTAAAAGAGGGAAGTGTGAGAATAGCATATGGTAAGAATTTACGAGGGTGAAAGGCATAAGATGAAAGACAGAGTTAATATAGGCTTTAATAAATTTATGGCACCTAATCCAATTCTAGGTCACGATCCTACAGTCGACACACGGGCTCTGACACCATCCTGTAACACCCCGGTTCTGAAAAGACCGTGGCCTCTATGTGACATGCCAATCCCTGGATCGGTTCATTGGCCCATAATAGAGTAAGATGAATAACATAGCAAAATATCCGTGTATCATAAATAACGAAGATCCAGAGTATCATTATTACAATAAAAGCTTAGCCCAAAGCTAGCTCAAATTATTCAGGTAGCAACATAAATAAAGTAAATCCTCCATTCTTCAAATTGCCCACAAGTGAACAAGTGCCGAGTGGAGTACCGTGGCCTATATCGATTACTCAGAATCAGAATAACCTGCAACATGAAACGTAGCAGCCCCGAAGGGTCAATACATGGAATGTATGGCAAGTAGAGCTAGTAATGGAGACAATAGTACTAACATCTACATGCATATTTGGCAAGTGGAGCTGTGTCTGGCTTGCATTTGCAAATACATTTGTCCTACTTTCATAAACAGTTTTGATTTTCTTTGAAAAGATCCCAATTAAGTTAACCCAACAATGTTAAAACAATTATGAAATTAGAATGAGCGAGAAACATGTCATGGAATCAATATTAAGCAACTCAGTTGTCCATAACCGGAGACACGGCTAATCGATTAGATCATACACCCTGCAGGGGTTAGTACATTTTACCCATGTGACTTGGCCAGCCCAGCTCGTACCATCACTCTCATTTTGAGTGGTGATAGGGAGAAGTCCAAGAAGAGACTGTTCGGGAAGTAGCTCCTCAATCCCGACGCCAAGACCGTCCAACCTACCAAAATTCTACATCTCGGATACGCTGGTTCGAAGTTACCAACCTACTAAGTCCAACCAACCGCCCATTCCATTATTGGCACATGGTTGTACACGTAAGCTACACAATAAGGAAGCCAATCAATTTCTCTCGATACCTGGGTGCCTTTCCGCAATAAAACCACCAAAAATTATCAATACCATCACACCCAGGAGATTCATTGATTAAGTTGTTTTAGTTTTCACAAACCAATACTTTTAGAAACAAGTCTCAATGATGTAACCCAGCCCTCGTTCAACATAGCATGGCTAAGCACATCTACCAACGGTGTTTCATCTACAAGGAAGGCCCTACCACATAATAGGACATAGCATAGCGATAGTATCATCCTACACATGCACCTACAAAATACACGACAATGCATTGAAAATAGTAGGACAATATCATGAACAAAATAGCATCTACTTGCCTTGGTTGTAGCGGTCGGAAGAACAATCCACACACGAGCAAGCGTTGCACTCGTCACAATCTACACGATACAATTGCATTCATAAACAAACAATCCACAACATATGCAACAATTATGATGCATGAATGCAAGAACGACAAGTGAATTGGTGCTACAGCTGCACCACAACATCCTATTCCATAATACTACCGATTGCATGCATGGAAAATAGTTTTAGCGCTAGGAAAACTATTACGCAAAAGTAATGCTCAAAACTAGAGCTAGAACTTAAATAATTCACTACCGGTAGTATACTGTTTGTAAAATCTTGGAAAAATTCTACCGCATAGGCGTTGCTGATTAGAAACAGTACCAACTAGAATTACTCGAAAAGGAATTATAAAACTTCCTGAGTAATTAAAACACTGCAGAAAGCCACTAGACAGTTTCTACAGAAGTTTTTACTGTAAGCCTATCTTTTTAATTCACGATGAGATTCCCCTCGTTCCACTGAATCCAGGGACATATCATACGCGATTTTTGGAGCTACGGATCTTTTTCTACGAATTTATTACTCCGAAAAGGCCACTAACTAGTTTGATTAAACTGTACTAAGCCTTGCTGCAAAAGCCCGAGCCAAAGGTACAGAGAGATTCTACACGACTTTCTGAATCTACACATATTTTATTTGCAATTTTTGGCCAGGCGGTTTAATTTCTACGCAATTTACAAGTTTCTACCGAAATCTGTCAACTAAAAGGATTAACGAAATTGACCAGTCAATTGTGTCTGTTGACTGGTCAAAGCGTCTGCTGACTGGGCGCTGACTGGGCGTCTGACTAGTCAACGCCTGAGTCTGACCGGTCAACGAACGATCTAAACCGCTGATCTGAAATCTGACGGTGGCTGCAGTCTTACCGGAAACAAACGGCGAAACGGACGGCGGCGAGTTCCGGACGGCGACGGCGATCGGTTCCGGCGTCGGGGTTTTTCCTGCACGGAGGGAGACGGTCAACGAGCGGTTCAAGATCGTCAACACGGCGCGCAAAAGCGCGTGCGAAGGCGGCGCGGCGGCGCTGCTGGCGGCAGTGGTCAAGCGGCGGCGGTGGTGCGGGGTGCCGGCGGCGGGAGGGCGGCGAGGCGGGCGCGCAGGCCGAGGCGGCGCAGGCGGCGGGGAAGCGGCGGGAGGCGGCTCGGTGGCGGCAATGCGGCGAGCGGCGGCGTCGCGGTGGCGGCGGAAAGCGGCGCGGGCGGCGGTTACGTGGGGCGGCGGGAAGGCGACGACGCGGCCATGCGGAAGGAGGCGACGGCGGCACGGGCGCGCGTCCCGAGGAGGCGGCGCGATCGAGGCAGGCGGGAGGCGGCGGGGTGGGGTGCGGATCCCGAGGCCGGGTGGGGTCCTTTTGTGGGCCTCACGCGAAATCCTAAACTGAATCGGTTCGGAGTCGGTTTCGGACTCGGAAATTGGTCCGGAATTTCGGACCGTTTTCCGGCGATTCACTAAAACGGCCGCAACTTCTCTGTACGAGCTCCGATTCGAGCGATTCTTGCGCCTACGGTTTCGTACAGTCGAGGGGAACAATCTAGCATCAAGGTTCGAGCGAAACCACTAATCTATAAGGGTGGTCCACGCTAGTCCTACTAAGGCTTCCCACAGGAACCTCGTAGCAAAAATAAAATAGGGTTTTGCAAATAGCGTTTCGCCGAACCTTTTCACTTGATGGTTTTGCATGGAAAAGCATGATGCAATGATATGAATGATGTGCAAGACCAAATCTAAAATTTGGAATGTGACAATAGCTTATAAAGGCGAATCGTGAGTATAACATTACTTTCCAAAACCCTTTTGGATGATTAGGATGTCTAGCACCTCCAACCTTCATAAATTCTCATCCAATATGAGAACATATATTATACTCTATCATATTGCAACCAAAACATTGTTTTAGATATCGTTATATCTGCCACACATGATGGTTTCTGAAACAATTCTTTCAGCTTCTAGATAATCTTGATATTTAAATCAAGAATCATAGAGGCAAACATGATACTTAAGATACTAACACTGGAATTGTTACTCTCGATTTAATACCAATTATTAAATTTCACGGATTAAATAGAATTTTGCTGAAAGTTTGCAATAGGACTTTAAACTTTAGATTGACACTCAACACAATACGATACCAGTTCGTAAAGTATATATCCAGAATTCTATAGTTCTATTATCTCAATTACAACTATGCATAAGGTGGTGAATGAATGCCAATGACTACAACAAATTATGCAAATTCACTTTGATTTAATTTATGATAAATTGAGTTCTACTAATCCAAATTAGAAATGAACTCCCACTCAAAAACGACATCCCTCGTGTCTTTTTGGTGATTACATGAACCAAATCCACTGCACCAAGTCCGATCATCACGTGAGTCGGTGTAGCTTCAAAGGCGAGCATCCATATGGTCATCATATCAAAAAAATATGACTCATGCTTAACCTTTCGGTCCGTGTTCCGAGGCCATGTCTGTACATGCTAGGCTCGTCAAGTAAGAACCTTAGTATTCGCGTGTGTAACTGTCTTACACCCGAGATATGCTCGTGGATTCAAGTACACCCGATCATCAAGTGATGTCTTGAAGCGACAAAACATTGTCGGTGCATACTTAAGGAAGAACACATTTTTATCTTGATATCTAAATGAGGGATCATCTTATTATGCTAATAAAACGCCAAACAAGCAATATAAGATGCAATCAAAACATCACATGTTTATAAGTGAAATGATACGGTTCCCGCATATGATCTCCATCATGTGCATTGTGGTATGATCTCTATCATACCTTTATGTGTAAGGCCAAGGTCTATGGAACTTACACGCTATGTGTGTTGTAAGAGTATAATCTCATACTTCTACTTACAACATCACCATATCATAACACTAGCCCAGCAACAATCTAAACTAGACGCCTCTAATTTATCCATTGCAAGTTTTACGTGGCTTAGGGCTTTCGAAGATAGAACTGTTCTTACCTACGAACATGAACCACAACGAGGATAACCAAATTGTTTGACAACTCGTTGCAAATTAGATATTGACTATAGTAGGAGAGGCAGACACCCGCTAGCCACTTATGCAAAACTAGTTGCATGTCAAGCGTGGAACAGGTCTCATGTGCGAGGACATGTAAAGTTTGTCCGGGCCGCTTCATCCCACTATGCCACCAATATCCAAAGTACAACTAAGAAGCAATAAAATGATCATCATCGCCCACATACTCATATGTGTACTACCCGTGCAAAGTATCTACGCATAGATCCGGCTCTAATACCACTGTAGGGTTCGCAGCATAGAAAACAAAAAAATTCCTACGATGGGAACAACTATGTACCAAGATCTATCTACTAGATACAAACAACGGGCGGATGTATATCCGTAGAGAACATACCCTTGAAGACCGGCAAAGCTTAACGAGTCCAAACTCGTGGTTGATGTAGACGATCTCTTGCCGATCTCAAGATCGAGAGGAAGTCCTAGCGTCGCAAAACAGCAGCGCATCCGTGCTCGCACACACGTTCGAGGCACCGAGCAACCTCCGCCTCCTCGCTCCAGCGATGCAGCGGAAGCACAACTCTTTTTTGCCGAATAGCCACCGGGAACATGTATCTCGCTAGTCCGAGACCATGGGGGATAAATTCTAGAGGGGGAGAGAGATCCTTCACGAGAAGGTGTGAGTGAGAGAGAGGGAGGGGGGCTCCTTTTATCGGGAGAGGGGGCACCCAAGGGGCCATGCGCCCAGCCATGGGGCTGCCCCACCTCTTCCACATTCATGTGGGTGGACACTCCACTCACTCAAATGCCTTTCAATTCCCTCCACTCAAATTCCCATTAAATTTCCACCAAATTTAATGCAAACTCTCATTAAATAAAACTCTTTTATTTTATTCAGAATTTTGTCAATTACTTTAATGACAAACATTCACAAATAACCCCTTGCTAGAATTCTATTTCACATGCATAACCACTTTATGCAATTTCACCCAAAAACCTGTTTCGGTATCTAGTGAAATAAATTCCTGCGCTTGTTATTCTTTTCGGCATGAAACTTTTGCTCCAAATGGATGTCGGTGTCTCTTAAGTGTGTCACCCTACGGTTCGCTAATAATGCGGACATGATCGATACCCCTCTCGGATCAATAATCAGAAGCGGGATCTGGAGACCCATACTGACTCCCACATATTCAACGATGACTTTTTTGTGATCGTCAGAACCTTTTTAAGCTAGTATCTTAATCCTTTTGTTTCGCGATATATTACATGTCCGAGATTCGATCACCGGTATCTCCATACCTAGTTTGATCTCGTTACCGGCATGCACTCTTTTCTCGTTCCTGTGATATAACATTCTAGTGATCAAATCACTTGCTTGCAAGCTAATCAATGTGATATCACCGAGAGGGCCTAGAGCATATCTATCCGTCATCGGGATGAACAAATTCCACTCTCGATCCATGGGCCTTAGCATAACACTTTATTAGTTCTGAATCCATCTTTATAATCACCCTCTTACGGTGTGATGTTTGATGTTATCAAGAAACTCTTCCGGTGTTAGTGATTGACATGATCTCGTGGTCTAAGGATTAGGATCACTTCGTAAGTTGTTATAGCAATATAAACTCAATGACTTTGATCGTAATGCTATACTTCGGATGAATGTTCATCACACCATTACACTAATGTTGTGATCCCGTTATTAACAACATCCAATGTCCATGATCAGGAAACCTTGATCATCTTGTTAATCAACGAGCTAGTTTATAAGAGAGGCATAACTAGAAACTTCCTTTTGTTTATTAAACACACATGTATTAACGTTTCCGTATTAATACAATTATAGCATGTAAAATAAACATTTATCATAAATAAGGAATACGATAATAACCACTTTATTATTGCCTCTCGGGCATATTACCTTCACTAAGGGTCATTTATAAATGTGGCAAAATCATTTGAAGCCAAGTTAGTGAAAATGGGTTATTTAAATAATTTTGTTTTGCTAGAAATGATTTAAATCAAGTAATATTCCGTAGTGTTAGCCAAATATATTTTTAAACACCAATGTTAGTGTTTATGGTCAAAGTCTTTAATCTTAATCCATTTGCAAAAGGTTTCACCTGAATTCCATTTTTAAATCAAAGCAATATTTTTATTTGCTAGAAATGCCTTTAACAAAGTAATAATTTACTAGGGTTCATCAAATATATTTATAATCCCAAAACTTGGTGTTTAGGGTCAGGGAGTTTAAATCAAATCATTTCCCAAAGGTTTTACTCAAAAAGCATTTTTAAAACATAAACAACATTTTTATTTAACTAGAAATGCTTTTATTCAAAGATTTATTCCTTAGTATACCAAAATATACTTTTAAATCTACAAGTTGGTTTTTATGGTCAGTAGGTTCAAAACAAACCATTTAAAAAAGATTTTACCCTAAAAACATTTTTAGAATAATTTTTATACTCAAATTAGGCCTACACATGTTTCCGCAAAAACAACCAATTTTACAAAAGCAATTCACTAAACAAAGGGCATGGTTGCAAAGGTTTCTTCTTTCTGATTCCGTTGATATAAAATTTGCAAAATTTGTACGTGTAGATTTAAAGTTATGAATTTTATAAAATCAAACATCTAATAGAACATTTCTGTTTTTGAAACAACACACATGGCCACATGTCTTAACCTCATTGGGCGATACCGCTTCGCTGGGATCGACTGATGCGGTACGTTAGATTTAACTTAAATCGCACGGTTCAGATCGTTTTTGTCACATCCCAAGATTTTCCAAATCTTGTAATGTGGGAAAAAATGAATAAAATAAAACTTTGTTTGATGTTTAGAGTGAGAAGAATTTTTTTTGAATCCAATTGGAAATCTTCAAACCTATTTGGATCAAATAAATCCTAAAGGAATTTAAAAAGGTAAACATTTAAATAAAGGAAAATAAAATATTTGGGAATTACTATTTTAGATCTTTTAAATACAAGGATTTGGTTTTCAAAAGAAGAGGTGGTTTTATAAATAAAGATTATTTTATAGAGCCAAATTAAAACTTGGCCAAGCCTTTGAAATAAAATATTTCTATTTGATAAAGATAGTAAAGGTTTATTTAAAATAAATTAATAAGGACTTAATATCCAAGTTTTATTAATAAAGGTTCTACTATTTCTAAAAACATCAAAACTTATTTATTTGTTTAAAAATAAGTTTTCCAAGTATTTTATATTCCCAAATAAAACCTACTGATTTGGTTTTGAAAATAATTAGATATCAAAAGGAGTATTTAAATAAAACAAATCCTAATTGATTTATTAAACAAGGTCTATTTATTTAATTAATAATGGACCCTAAAATAAAATTATTATTTTGGTTTTGGAATTTTGGTTTATGTTACTGAACAGAACCAAAATTCCAAGTTACAAAGTGTGGTGAAAGTTTGAATGGATTTGGTTGTTGTTTGTTTGTTTGAATTCAAAACAGAAATTAGAATCAGAAAAGGGAAAACAATTTGAAATAAAAAAAATAAGGATTTGGTCGACCCAACCCAGCAGCCCAACTAGGCCCAGCATATAGCCCAGTTCCCCTCTCCCTCGGCGAAACGTTTTTCACTCAGTATCTGACCCACAGAACCAATGACGGGTGGCCCCAATCCCCTCTCTCGTTCCCTCACTGACAGCCAGGCCCCACAACTCGGTCATCGTTTCCACCCGCGCGACTCCTTCTCCCTAAACCTCGCTGCCGTTCTCTGCCATTCAATCCGCGCGTAAATTCACGAGTAATGGCCGCGTTAATCTCGCCCCTGACCATGCGTACATAAGCACCTCTCCTCCCTCTGTCATTCACCTCAAACGCCAACTCCTCATCGCCACCAGGCTGCCTCGAATTGGCCCTGCACCGCCGCTGTTCCGGCGAGCTTCTCCGGTGAATTCCGACAAACCGCAGCCGCGCCTCACCTCCCTCTGCATGCAAGCTTGCTCTCCACTCCCAGGCGCACCTGCCCGTGTGCTCCACTCGCCCGCGCGCGTCCCCTAGCGTCGACAAGCACGACACAGAGCGTCGCCGTCGTCTGTCTCGTCTCCGTCGAGCTCCTCCGGTAAGTCCAGACCGCCCCAAGCCTTCTCCTTCACGCTCGCGTCATCTCCGTGATCTCCTACATCTCACCACACCCTATGTTTGCCTCCTCGTGATCGATAGCGTCGCCTTCGACCGCGAACAAAACCACCCGTCGCCAGGCCCTACTCCAGCGAGCAATCCACCGCAACCCTGAGCGCCCCTTGCCAAGCCGACTGTACCTCGAGCATCACCACGTCCTTGCGATCACGGTGAGCACTTTCCCTTCCCTTCTAGCTTCCTCAGACGGCCGCGCCGCTACCATCGGCATCGCCTTGTGGACCATCGAGCGCCGCCAGTTAGTGGCCTGTTGTTTGTGTCCGTTGGATCAAAATCGTATGGCTATGATAGAATATAATCGAAAAGGTATCGTATGCCTCTGCGCCGCTAGATCTAAGTTAGATCCTGCGGTCTGCGTCTGTCGATCCAAACGAACCGGTACCGCCCAATCAAAACATGACGCGTGTCACCAGTTCTGTTTAAAAATAGATTTGAAATCAGATTAGAATGTGATTTTCAAACCTTTGTAACTTTTGATCCACACGTCCAAAATTTACAAATTTGATATCATTGGAATCAGTGGAACAAACCCTAGCCAACCATGTCTTTTGTTTAGCAAATAGTATCTGTTAGAATGTTTGTTTTTGCAGAAACTTTTGTATGCTTGTTTATATTAGAAAAATTGTTCAAAAATGTTTTTGAGTTTGAAACCTTGGCAAATTAGTTTGTGGTGAACTTACTGACCCTAGGAACCAACCCATGGATTTAAAAATGGTTTTTGTGAAAGTTTAGGAATAAAAACTTGATTTAGTCATTTCTAGCCATTTAAAAATAATGGTTATGTTATGAAAATGATTTTGGAGTAAAAACTTTGGGAAATGATTTAGAGCAAACCTACTGACCCTAAACACCAAGTTTTGGGAAACAACAACTTATTTTGGGAACCACTTAAAGTTGTTGCTTTGATAAAAATATTTTTTTTCACCACATAAAATGATGAATGGATTTAAAATGGCTTATGAATAAAACCCTTTTGCAAATGACTTTGCCACTTTGGAAAATGACCACTTTTGAACCTTACAAAGTTTAGAAGCCTAGTGGAAACCATCTTTGCAAACAGAACCATCCCTTGCATGCTTACATGCATGACTTAGATCCCATTGTTTTATGTGTGTGAATTGTTTGATTATTGGTTTGGAATGCTTGTTGATTTTGTGTTTGCTTGATTGAATGTAGTGAAGTTAGAAAAGTGTGAGACTAGCAAGATCAAGGAGTGAACCAACATTCCCTACCAAAAGAAAGGCAAGTTACACTATCATCTAAAGTCCTATTATTTTCATTATACTTAGTGGATTTTGAAACATGCATGAAAATAATTTTATACTTATGCTATGCTAAATCCTAATAGGATACCCTATACATTCCTTAGTGAAAACAATGTAGTTATTACATGCTTAGCCATGCTATATTTTTGAAAAGAGATACATGTTGAGATTTTATGGAATTGAGAAAGGACTTGTGTTTTTATATAATAAAACAAGGACTCAATGAACCACCTGGGTGGCCAAGGATACTTTGAGTTTTGGAGAAGGTGGCAACAAAAGGAACCATGTAAATGGCAATCTCTTTGTGTTGTGCTCCAAAGGAAACCACCCAGGAAACTTGGAGATTGAACATGTTTCTCCAATTGTGGCTTTCGTGTGTAACCACATGCTATTATGGCTCTGGCTTAGTCAACTACATTGGGAAGACCCATGCATTGTCTTCAGTTTACTGGACATGGGGACCTGGAATCCTACATGGGTGCTAAAGACAAGCTAGCAATGGTGTATGGGAGGACCCTTTGGAAAGACTTCGTCACATTCTCAATCTGCCGGTACTCCATCTTGGTGAGCACTAATCCAGTGGCCACTGGTGGCAACAAGATGGGAGTGTGACATGTGGGTAAAGTGTGCAACTTCTGCAGAAGATAATAAAAATCTAAGTACTTAGCCGTGTCCCCGGTTATGGACAATACTGAGCAACTAAAGTTTGAAGCTATGGGAAATCTCGACATTCTAATTTCTAAAGGAAAACTTTTAAAGACTTGATGCACTTGGGGGTACCAAGGAGCTCAAGAGATTTTGATAAAACTTGATGCACTTGGGGGTACCAAGGAGCTCAAGATATTTTGATAAAACTTGATGCACTTGGGGGTACCAAGGAGCTCAAGAGATTTTTGTTGAAAACTTGAACACTTGGGGTTACCAAGGTGTGCAAGGAGATTTTGTTAACCACTTAAACACTTGGGCTTTGCCTAGGAATTTCACAGATTTGATCAAAGATAAAAACCATTTTGAAAGATAGGATAAATTATTGCTTTATGCAAATGAGCCTTAAACCCTACTTAGCCAAAAATGCATGTAATGATAGAATCCACTTACATTCAACATAGAAGTGAAACTTGCCAATACTATTCCAAAGTATTGACCCTTGTGGCTGTAACTTGTAATGTTGCAGGTTTGATTGATTTTAGTGAAGATTGATTGATTAGGATTACAAAGTCTACAACCAACATGTCTGCCTGTGGCACTTTGAAGATGAAGGACCCCATGCTTATAGTATTCCGCTGCAATGTAATGTAAATAGCCAATTGAGCTATGTAATGATGTAATAAAACTATGTTATTCCTGGTTATAAAGTTATATTATGACCTTTGTTTCTTGGTATTACATCTTAACTGTGGATGCTAGCTATTGATCCAGGGACTAGCATTGTAAACACAGGGGACACCACCTTATGTTAATAAAGGTTGGGTCACTCCCTCTACAGATGGTATCAGAGCATTGTGTTGCCTGTAGGATTTGTAAACCTAGGATTGGACAAAAACCCTTGGAAAATAGGATTTGTATTTGTTCCAAAAACTTATTTACAAACAAACTTGTAAATTCTTTCCTCAACCATTTTAGTTTCAACTCTACATCACTTCTATTTCAACTTGATGGAAAAACCTACCCATAGCCAAAGACTACACCATGTGCAAAGGACTTCATCAACTCTAATGACTTCAACTTCTTCAACTCTAATGACTTCAACATCTTCAGCATATTCACCAAGGACTTCCAACTTGGATATCACTAAGGACTACATGTGAGACAAGGAAATCTTGCTCGAGATTTAGAGACTGAGGGAATGCAAAAGTTAGAAGGATCCCACATCACTGGAAGCTTTGAGACCAAGGAGTTTTTCCCAAGGAAACCATGACCTCATGTAAAGAAGAAGCAACCAGGAAAGATGGAAAGATCACAAGTGAACCATGTAGATGGACCACCATATTATAGATAAGTCAACCACATCAACTTATGTGGTATAACAAAAATATTTTTTGTTGCCTAAGTATGTGCTTGAACTTTGTGTTTGAGTGAAATGTTTTGTTTGTGATTGCATGCACATTGCTTGTGTGAATTGTGATGTGTGTGATTAGAATTGATTCCCTAGAACTATCTTGCCTATTCTAATCTTCCTTCAACCCCTACAGATGACTACTCCAAGAGACTCCAACATCAAGGTTGATGACACCAACACCAACCAAGAGGACAGCATGAAAGAGCTCATAGCAACCCAACACCAGTTGAACCAAGTGACAGCTCAATTCATAGCTAACACTAGTGGAGAAGATCCAGCCCTGCAAGGATTTTTGGAAACTCAAGGCCAACTGATGATTAAGGTGACTGATCAAATGATCAAAATGGAAGAAAACTATTCCAAGAAAGTTTATGACAACAAGGATGACAGAAATGTTATTCTAGATGGAGCCCCAGCTTTCATTATTTGTGGAGACAAGGATCATACTTCCAAGGAGCATGGAGATCAATGCCCCAACTGTGAAGAGAAACATCCTGTTGGACAATGTCCCACCTCTCAAGCTACTTGCTACCTATGTGAAGGAAACAACCATGTCCCTATCCAATGCCCCATCTACTCCATTGTTGAACAAAGGAAACAAGGTGGAGTGCAACAAATGATTTCAAACCATCAAGAAGGATCCAAGTCTACCAAGAAAGATGATGACAAAGGAAAAGGACCACTTATACCTCCAAACAAGACAACCCAGTTCAAAGGACCAAAGAAACCCAAGAAGCAAAAGAAGGACAAAAGCCATGTGCAATGTCATAAATGTAAGGAAATGGGACACTACTCCAGTGAATGCCCAGAGAACCAGAAGAATAAGGAGATTGGCCAAGTAGTGTGTAACAACTGCAAAGAGCTAGGCCACTATGTAGCAACTTGTCCACAAGAGCTACGTAAAGAACTCCAAGATATCAACTGTTTCAATTGCAAGAACCTAGGGCATTATGCAAGCAACTGTCCAGAAAAGATGAAGAACAAGTTGAACAAGCCTATGGAGAAACTCAACCTTGGCCCATGAGTCAAGTGTGGAACCCAAGGACACAATGCAAATGTTTGCTTAGAGAAGTTTCCCCAGGACCCCGAGAAGGCCAACATGTAATTTTGTTTGAAAATTTTAAGGGTGGTAGTACCCTAGATGCTTGAGCCTATTTGTAACCCTAGCCTTCCCAAATCTCGGGACGAGATTTATTTTAAGGGTGGTAGCCTGTCACATCCCAAGATTTTCCAAATCTTGTAATGTGGAAAAAAAATGAATAAAATAAAACTTTGTTTGATGTTCAGAGTGAGAAGAATTTTTTTGAATCCAATTGGAAATCTTCAAACCTATTTGGATCAAATAAATCCTAAAGGGATTTAAAAAGGTAAACATTTAAATAAAGGAAAATAAAATATTTGGGAATTACTATTTTAGATCTTTTAAATACAAGGATTTGGTTTTCAAAAGAAGAGGTGGTTTTATAAATAAAGATTATTTTATAGAGCCAAATTAAAACTTGGCCAAGCCTTTGAAATAAAATATTTCTATTTGATAAAGATAGTAAAGGTTTATTTAAAATAAATTAATAAGGACTTAATATCCAAGTTTTATTAATAAAGGTTCTACTATTTCTAAAAACATCAAAACTTATTTATTTGTTTAAAAATAAGTTTTCCAAGTATTTTATATTCCCAAATAAAACCTACTGATTTGGTTTTGAAAATAATTAGATATCAAAAGGAGTATTTAAATAAAACAAATCCTAATTGATTTATTAAACAAGGTCTATTTATTTAATTAATAATGGACCCTAAAATAAAATTATTATTTTGGTTTTGGAATTTTGGTTTATGTTACTGAATAGAACCAAAATTCCAAGTTACAAAGTGTGGTGAAAGTTTGAATGGATTTGGTTGTTGTTTGTTTGTTTGAATTCAAAACAGAAATTAGAATCAGAAAAGGGAAAACAATTTGAAAGAAAAAAATAAGGATTTGGTCGACCCAACCCAGCAGCCCAACTAGGCCCAGCATACAGCCCAGTTCCCCTCTCCCTCGGCGAAACGTTTTTCACTCAGTATCTGACCCACATAACCAATGACGGGTGGCCCCAATCCCCTCTCTCGTTCCCTCACTGACAGCCAGGCCCCACAACTTGGTCATCGTTTCCACCCGCGCGACTCCTTCTCCCCAAACCTCGCTGCCGTTCTCTGCCATTCAATTCGCGCGTAAATTCACGAGTAATGGCCACGTTAATCTCGCCCCTGACCATGCGTACATAAGCACCTCTCCTCCCTCTGTCATTCACCTCAAACACCAACTCCTCATCGCCACCAGGCTGCCTCGAATTGGCCCTGCACTGCCGCTGTTCCGGCGAGCTTCTCCGGTGAATTCCGATAAACCGCAGCCGCGCCTCACCTCCCTCTGCACGCAAGCTTGCTCTCCAGTCCCAGGCGCACCTGCCCGTGTGCTCCACTCGCCCGCGCGCGTCCCCTAGCGTCGACAAGCACGACACAAAGCGTCGCTGCCGTCTGTCTCGTCTCCGTCGAGCTCCTCCGGTAAGTCCAGACCGCCCCAAGCCTTCTCCTTCACGCTCGCGTCATCTCCGTGATCTCCTACATCTGACCACACCCTCTGTTTGCCTCCTCGTGATCGACAGCGTCGCCTTCGACCGCGAACAGAACCACCCGTCGCCAGACGCTACTCCGGCGAGCAATCCACCGCAACCCTGAGCGCCCCTTGCCAAGCCGACTGTACCTCGAGCATCACCACGTCCTTGCGATCACGGTGAGCACTTTCCCTTCCCTTCTAGCTTCCTGTATCGCCGGTGCCGCCACCATCTGACCGTCGCTGCCGCGCGCAGCCATCGAGCGCCGCCAGTTAGTGGCCTGTTGTTTGCGTCCGTTGGATCAAAATCGTATGGCTATGATAGAATATAATCGAAAAGGTATCGTATGCCTCTGCGCCGCTAGATCTAAGTTATATCCTGCGGTCTGCGTCTGTCGATCCGAACGAACCGGTACCGTCCAATCAAAACATGACGCGTGTCACCAGTTCTGTTTAAAAACAGAGTTGAAATCAGATTAGAATGTGATTTTCAAACCTTTGTAACTTTTGATCCACACGTCCAAAATTTACAAATTTGATATCATTGGAATCAGTGGAACAAACCCTAGCCAACCATGCCTTTTGTTTAGCAAATAGTATCTGTTAGAATGTTTGTTTTTGTAGAAACTTTTGTATGCTTGTTTAGATTAGAAAAATTGTTCAAAAATGTTTTTGAGTTTGAAACCTTGGCAAATTAGTTTGTGGTGAACTTACTGACCCTAGGAACCAACCCATGGATTTAAAAATGGTTTTTGTGAAAGTTTAGGAATAAAAACTTGATTTAGTCATTTCTAGCCATTTAAAAATAATGGTTATGTTATGAAAATGATTTTGGAGTAAAAACTTTGGGAAATGATTTAGAGCAAATCTACTTACCCTAAACACCAAGTTTTGGGAAACAACAACTTATTTTGGGAACCACTTAAAGTTGTTGCTTTGATAAAAATATTTTTTTTCACCACATAAAATGATGAATGGATTTAAAATGGCTTATGAATAAAACCCTTTTGCAAATGACTTTGCCACTTTGGAAAATGACCACTTTTGAACCTTACAAAGTTTAGAAGCCTAGTGGAAACCATATTTGCAAACAGAACCATCCCTTGCATGCTTACATGCATGACTTAGATCCCATTGTTTTATGTGTGTGAATTGTTTGATTATTGGTTTGGAATGCTTGTTGATTTTGTGTTTGCTTGATTGAATGTAGTGAAGTTAGAAAAGTGTGAGACTAGCAAGATCAAGGAGTGAACCAACATTCCCTACCAAAAGAAAGGCAAGTTACACTATCATCTAAAGTCCTATTATTTTCATTATACTTAGTGGATTTTGAAACATGCATGAAAATAATTTTATACTTATGCTATGCTAAATCCTAATAGGATACCCTATACATTCCTTAGTGAAAACAATGTAGTTATTACATGCTTAGCCATGCTATATTTTTGAAAAGAGATACATGTTGAGATTTTATGGAATTGAGAAAGGACTTGTGTTTTTATATAATAAAACAAGGACTCAATGAACCACCTGGGTGGCCAAGGATACTTTGAGTTTTGGAGAAGGTGGCAACAAAAGGAACCATGTCAATGGCAATCTCTTTGTGTTGTGCTCCAAAGGAAACCACCCAGGAAACTTAGAGATTGAACATGTTTCTCCAATTGTGGCTTTCGTGTGTAACCACATGCTATTATGGCTCTGGCTTAGTCAACTACATTGGGAAGACCCATGCATTGTCTTCAGTTTACTGGACATGGGGACCTAGAATCCTACATGGGTGCTGAAGACAAGCTAGCAATGGTGTATGGGAGGACCCTTTGGAAAGACTTCGTCACATTCTCAATCTGCCGGTACTCCATCTTGGTGAGCACTAATCCAGTGGCCACTGGTGGCAACAAGATGGGAGTGTGACATGTGGGTAAAGTGTGCAACTTCTGCAGAAGATAATAAAAATCTAAGTACTTAGCCGTGTCCCCGGCTATGGACAATACTGAGCAACTAAAGTTTGAAGCTATGGGAAATCTCGACATTCTAATTTCTAAAGGAAAACTTTTAAAGACTTGATGCACTTGGGGGTACCAAGGAGCTCAAGAGATTTTGATAAAACTTGATGCACTTGGGGGTACCAAGGAGCTCAAGAGATTTTGATAAAACTTGATGCACTTGGGGGTACCAAGGAGCTCAAGAGATTTTTGTTGAAAACTTGAACACTTGGGGTTACCAAGGTGTGCAAGGAGATTTTGTTAACCACTTAAACACTTGGGCTTTGCCCAGGAATTTCAAAGATTTGATCAAAGATAAAAACCATTTTGAAAGATAGGATAAATTATTGCTTTATGCAAATGAGCCTTAAACCCTACTTAGCCAAAAATGCATGTAATGATAGAATCCACTTACATTCAACATAGAAGTGAAACTTGCCAATACTATTCCAAAGTATTGACCCTTGTGGCTATAACTTGTAATGTTGCAGGTTTGATTGATTTTAGTGAAGATTGATTGATTAGGATTACAAAGTCTACAACCAACATGTCTGCCTGTGGCACTTTGAAGATGAAGGACCCATGCTTATAGTATTCCGCTGCAATGTAATGTAAATAGCCAATTGAGCTATGTAATGATGTAATAAAACTATGTTATTCCTGGTTATAAAGTTATATTATGACCTTTGTTTCTTGGTATTACATCTTAACTGTGGATGCTAGCTATTGATCCAGGGACTAGCATTGTAAATACAGGGGACACCACCTTATGTTAATAAAGGTTGGGTCACTCCCTCTATAGTTTTGTACCCCTTCGCTAAGTGAGTCTATCGCGTAGCTTGGATCTAAATTCAATGGCTCACAGCACGCCAACCATAGATGGGCGGCGCTGGCGACGAACGCGCGGCGGCGGCGCTCTGTTAGCAGTGCTCCGGCGAATATAGGAAGCGAGAGAGATGGGGAATGGGTTTACCAGACTCGTCGTGGCGTGGGGAAGCTCAACATAGTCTTAGGAGGGCAGGGGGCGTACGGGTTCGACGACGATTGCTCGCCAGAGTCGTTCCTGGTGGCGGCACGTTCTGTTGTTGTCAGGGTCGAGCTTGTAGGCCATGCACGGATTATTGGAGAGCACCTAGAGATGCACATGACACAGGCGAACCAGATGGTGTGAGTCATGAGTCAAGGCACACACGAGGTTGAGAGCTAAGACTCACCGAACTTGCGACAGAGGACGGCGACGTTCGGCTTGGTCGTTGTCGACGCTCTGGGCACGCACGGGCTGAAGCTACTGGCAGATGCGCCTGGTGTTGACGAACAGACCCGTGGAAGCTAGGAGGCAGAAGGGGGTCTAGGTTGGCCGGAATCGGCCGGAGTAGCTCATCGGGGACAGTGGGTTCACGCGAGAAATTTGTGCAGCCTGGTGGCGAAGGGGAAGGGGAGAGTGAGGGGAAAGGTAGAGGGGAGGAAGGCGCCTTTATCTTGCATGATCGCTGGGCGAATTATTCCTATATCAATGCGAATTTCAAGCCGCGAGTTAACGCCAGAAACGACAGAGATGAACTGGGGGCGGGGTCTGCGGGTTGAAGACGATGACAGGGCAGGTGGGGCAGCGTCGTCAGCGAGAGAGAGGGAGTGCTCGTGGGGCCAAGCGTTCAGTGATTGAGCGGGTGAACCATGCGGTGTGAATCATTTTTCTGCGGGGAGAGCCGGGTGGGCTGCTAGTTGGGCTGGACTGGGCCTGGTTAGTGGGTTGGTCCTTTTCCCTTTTTTTCTTCCTGATTGTTTGTCTTTTCTTTTCTGATTTACTCTGTTTTAAATTTATTCAAATGATTCAAGCATTTGTTTGAATTCAAATGTTTCCCAGCTTTCTGTAGGGATTTCATTCTATTTATTAATATTTTCTAAAGTCCATTTTAGAATACTTCTTTTATTCTTTTAGGGTCTATTATTTATTTAAAATAGGCATTTGTCTTTATTCAAATAGGATTTTAAATATGTTTTCAAACTTCTATTTGAATTCCAATTTTTGTCAAACCTTTTTCAGAAGATTTTATTTATTCAATAGTGCAAACAATTCACTTTGAATTATTATTTAAAATACTTTAATATGATTTAATGTTCATTTAAATTGGGAATTGTCTTTATTTAAATAAAATTGGATATTAATCAATCCTTATGATTTTATTTAAATAATCCTTTACTCCTTTTATTAATCAATAATCTTTCATTTCATTTGTTTGGCCAAGATTTAATTTGGCTTTTAAATACTCCTTATTTATTTATTTATTTCTTCCTTTGCCTTATAAAATCCATATCTTTTTATTTAAAGATCCAAAATTGGTGATTCCAATTTGCATAACCTTATTTAATATTTGTTTATCTTTTTAAATTCCTTTAGGATTTATTTGCTCAATATTTGGCATGGACCTTAGATAGGGCTTTATTAGCTTTGAAAATTTATTTCCTTTTATCTTATTAAATTCATAAGTTTTTATCTATGGCTCCAAATTGAGTGAAACCAATTTCTATGGTTTTATAATATTTTTATTTATCATTCTTGATCATTTATAAATATTTGTTGACAAATTTTTATATGGACCAAATCCATAGTCTTAGAGAGATCTTGGAAATGAATTATCCCTTTTCATTCAAAGTTTGTTCAAGATGGGTTTTGATGTTTCCATTTGGAATCAAGAAGTTTCTTTTTACCCTAAATTTCAACAATTATTTAATTTCATTTATTTATTTTTCACATTTCAAAATTTGGAAAATTTTGGGATGTGACATGTTGAGATACATAATACCATGTTTCCCTCTCTCAAAATAACTTTCAGTAGAATCATGAATAAAATTAACAATATAACTATCACATAAAACATTCTTATCATGAGTCACATGCATAAAATGATTATTACTCTCCACATAAGCATAGTCATTCTTATTAATTGTAGTGGGAGAAAATTCAACAAAATAACTATCATTATTATTCTCATCACCATAATCATCAAATATAGGAGGCATATTGTAATCAAAATTAATTTTCTACTCAATAGTAGGTGGACTGAAAATATCATATTCATCATTGTAATCATCATAAATTGGAGGTAAAGTATCATCATAGGCAATAGAATTTTCAGAATTGGTACCAAAGAGATTTTCAATATCAAAAGTAGTGTGATTTTCCCAATCATGATCACTACTATAGGTAACAGGCATAGGAACATCATCACAAGTTTTACCCATAGTAGATATTTCAAAAAAATCCACATGAGCATAACATTCATCCTCCTTTTATACATCTAATGAGCTTTCAGTTTTAGCAATTTCTTCTTCCATAGGCTCCTGCAAGGCATTAGTCTCTTCCATTTGTGGAAAGCATCTATTATTATATTCAAGAATATAGCCATTTTCTTCCTTATAATTATCAAAGTAAAATTTAAGTATATCATAAACCTCATATTTATAAGGTGCATCATCAGTATTTTCAAGCAAACTAGCAAGTTTAAATGCACCCTTAAAAGCAATAAATTCTTCAATTTGTTCCACATCATCAAAGTCATAATTTCCTTTAACATAAGAAGATATGGTAACATTATCATTATACTCACATTGAAAATGGAGGTGTTTATACCTCCTACAGCAACAAGATTTATCAAAGCAATAAGTAACATTATAAGTAGAGCACACCTCTCTAGCAATAGTATTCAATTTATCAATTTTTTCCCATAAGTGTTTCCCTTTTTGTGACAAATGGTGTTTCTTATAATAATACTT
This sequence comes from Avena insularis, assembly GCA_023614405.1. Taxonomy (NCBI): domain Eukaryota; kingdom Viridiplantae; phylum Streptophyta; class Magnoliopsida; order Poales; family Poaceae; genus Avena; species Avena insularis. The sequence goes on from CM042693.1 coordinate 21,364,344, forward strand.
TTGTTCTTCCGTGAACCCACCTTGCCAATAAGAATTAGTTTTAAAGAAACCATCCATTGATAGAAAGCATGACAAAGCAAGGCAATAACAGACCGACAACTAGAGTAGGAACTATTTTTTGTGTTTTTGATAATAGAAAGCAAACCAAACTAAACTAATTTTTTAAGTTTTTGATAAAAACAGGCAAAATAACTAAGCAAAACAAAAACAAAGTAAAGAGGAAGGTTGTGAAGGACTCCCCTTGTGAATCCGTCCTTAGCCTCCCCGGCAACGGCGCCAGAAAAGTCTTTGATGCGCTCAGATAACTGTAAAGCTTCGTTAGGAGACCCCAAGAAGAAGGTGTGATGAGCAGGGCAGCAAGTTTTCCCTCAGTAAGAAACCAAGGTTATCGAACCAGTAGAAGGAAGGAAACGACTCAAAGGTGTTGCTAGCAACTTGGAAACCTGCACAACACAAACTCAAGACTTTGCCCCAATGAACAGTGAGGTTGTCAATCTCACCGGTTTGCTGAAAACAAAGGGTTAACTGTATGGTGTGGAAGGTAATAGTGGTTTGCAGAAAGTAAACGGTAGCAGTGAAAGATGTATAAATGTTAAAGATTGGACCAGGGTCCATAGTTCACTAGAGGTGTTCTCCTTAAGATAAACAAACACGGCATGCTGGGTAAACAAATTACAGCAGGGCAATTGACAGGACTGAGCAAGGCATAACAATGCAATACTAGACATTCATGATCCTATGAGATTCAATTGGGCAATACAACAAGATACATAAACCGCCATCCAACTGCATCTATGACTAGTAATCCACCTTCAGGTTATCATCTGAACCCCCTCCAGTATTAAGTTGCAAGCAACAGATAACTGCTTTAAGCAAAGTGTGTAAGGTAAACAATCCACTTGTTCCATGAACAAGAGACCGTTGTTTTCTCCCTAGTGGCAACAGCACACATATACAACCTTAGAGATTTCTGTCACTTCCCTTAGATTAAATAGAGGCATGAACCCACTATCGAGCATAACTACCCCCTCTTGGAGTCACTAGCATCTACTTGGCCAAGATAGCTACTAGAAATGGAGAGCATGCAAGATCACAAACAACACATACATGATAGAATCAATAAGACAAAACCATTAATCAATCTGACATAGTAATCTCAATATCCATCGGATCCCCGCAAACACAACATGCATGATTACAAATAGATGATCTTGATCATGAACAAAGCTCACAAGATCTAAACATGGTAGCACAAAGGAGGAGATACAACCATCTAGCTACTACATGGACCCGTAGTCCAAAGTGAAACTACTCACACTTCATACCGAAGGCTGGCATGATGAAGAAGAAGGCCTCCGGGATGATCTCCCCTCCGGCAGGGTGCTGAGAAGAGCTTCAGATCCCCCGATCTAGGGATGATGGTGGCGGCTACACACGGTTTCATGGAATATTGATTGGGGTACTTAGGGTTTTAGTATCGGGAGGTCTTTATAGGCGAAGAGGCGAGGCAGGGGTAGCTAGGGCGGCCACACCCCCCAGGCGTGGGCTAGGCCCAGCCACGCGGCCAGGGTGTGTGGCTCCCTGGTGGCTCCCCACGATAAAATATTGACTTTGGATTTTGTCCCGTCCAATTCCGAGAATATTGATTTTATGCCTTTTCTGGAACCAAAAACAGAAGAAAATATGCGACACGCACTGTGGCATCTTGTTAATAGGTTAGTCCAGAAAAACATATAAAAACACCTCAAAGTGTATACAAAGCAAAGCAAAGTAGATACTAAACAAGCATGGAACATCAAAAATTATAGATACGTTTTAACCGTATCATTCATCACCATGCCAGCCTCCGGTATGATGATTGAGTAGTTCACCCTTGGACTATGGGTCCATACAGTAGGTAGATGGTTGTTTATCTTCCTTTGTGCTATCATGTTTAGATCTTGTGATCTCCGTTCATGATCAAGATCATCTATTTGTAATCATACATGTTGTGTTTGCGGGGATCCAATGAATACTGAGATTTCTATGTCATATTGATTATTGATTCTATCATGGCTTATTGATTATTGATTCTATCATGTCTGTGTTGTTTGTGATCTTGCATGCTCTCCGTTGATAGTAGCTATCTTGGCCAAGTAGATGCTAGTGACTCCAAGAGGGAGTATTTATGCTCAATAGTGGGTTCATGCCTCTAGTAATCTGGGGAAGTGACAGGAATCTCTAAGGTTGTAGATGTGTTGTTGCCACTAGGGAGAAAACAATAATCTCTTGTTCATGGAACAATTGTATTGTTTACTTTACACACATTCCTTAATGCAGTTATCCGTTGCTTCCAACTTAATACTGGAGGTGGTTCGGATGATAACCTGAAGGTGGATAACTAGTTATAGATGCAGTTGGATGGCGGTCTATGTATATTGTTATAATGCCCAATCAAATCTCATAGGAATCATGATGTCTAGTATTTGCATTGTTATTCCTTGCTCAGTCCTGTCAATTGCCCCGCTATAATTTGTTTACCCAGCATGTTATGTTATTTATATTAAGGAGAACACCTCTAGTAAACTGTGGACCCCGGTCCCATCTTTACCATTGTTACATCATCTACTGTTACTGTTTACTTTCTACAAGCAACCATTACCTTCCACACTATATGTTTAATCCTTTGTTTTCAGCAAACCAGTGATATTGACAACTTCACTGTAAGTTGGGGCAAAGTCTTGAGTTTGTGTTGTGTAGGATTCCAAGTTTTTATCAACACCTTGGAGTTGTTTCCTTGCTCCTACTAGTTTGATAACCTTGGTTTCATAACTGAGGGAAAAATTGATATTGTGATCATCATACCTTCCTCTTGGGGTCTCCCAACGAAGCTCTACTATTGAGCCACGTCAAGGAGCAAGATCAACTCAAGAGTGCATCTTGCAAACATTCCAAGCTTTATAAAAAAACTTTGGAGTTAAGCTTAGAAACGCAATTGTTGATTCATACTCCATGGCAGTGAATAAGATGTTGATCTTGGTAAGCAACTTGAGAAAATTAGTAGTGTCGGGGATGGTATGAGCATTATGTTGGGAAACGTGCTACGGAAAACAAAAAAATTCTAGCGCATAACCAAGATCCAATGCAAGGGTGAGGTAACGAAACATACCTCGTATATCGAACTAGCGGAAGTTTGTCGATGACGAGGTTGATCGTGCGTTGATCCCCAATAAGCCTTAGCGAGTCGCGAGGAGATGTATTATCCCACGGACGGTTCCGAAGAACTAGTTCTCCAAGTGTCACACCTCCACCAGTATCCACACGCGCAACAAGGATGGCACCACGTCGAGGCAAGATCAATAACTCATGGACGAAGCGGTAATATGTCGATGAAGATCCAACAACACTCCATCGTCCATCAAGATTGGATCTAGACGGGGTAAAAGAAGGAGATACTACGGGCGTTGGTGAAGATCTCCACGCGATGATGATGACGACATGAGGAAGAGGAAGAGGACCGAGCAAAGGCGGCGGTGGCCGGCGGGGTGGAAGCCGGCAACGGTGAGCGGCAGCGGTGGCCCCGGGCTAGGGCGTGGATTAGTGTGTCTTTCCCTTTGGCCCTCTCCCCTCAATATATAGGCGGATTCCCTCCTCCATAGAGGAGAGTATGACTAGGATTTGTATCCTACAAGGACTTCTTATTTTCCTTTCTTCCACCAATATGAGAGACAGAGGAAGTCGGTATCCAATATGAAGTCCGCATCAAATACAGAGTTATCTCCAAAACCAACTTGGGGGGAGTTTGAGACCGCGGAGGACTCCTCCCTCCACATGGCCTCGCCCCCACCCCTCCTCCTCCACCCGCCGGCCTAGGGGAGGGCCCTGGCTGATTCGTCCAGGTCCCCCCCCCCCCCGCGTGTGTGGCCGATTCGGATATTAATAAATAATAATTTCTTATTTATTAGTAATATAAATATTTATTCTGAAGCTTTCTGAATTAACTTCCGGTCAACTCCGAATTAATTCGAAGCCTTCCTAAAATATTTCCAGCGTCCTCTTTTAATGTTCGGAACCATTCTGTCCACTCTCAGCGATATCCTAGACTCCTCTAGAATATCCTGACACGCTCTAAAACATCCTTTTAGAATTACTTCATCCAACTATCTCATTAGCACTCACATTCTAAAATGTTGTAAACGTCTTAAGTGTGTGACCCGGTAGGTTCGGATATTTGTGGACATGTCCGGAACTCATTCCGATGAATAAGATTACTATCAGTGTCTTGATGCAAGTGGCAACCCCGCAAATAACAAAAAGTTTTTTATCGTGTGAACCATAATATTGATCCCAATACATATCATATTGATTCATCGATATTTTACATTACCCGAAATGAAACACTAGGTTATTCTTGTTTGTTGGCATGTACTCTTTACTTATCATGTATTATCGATGTTCTTGTGTTCAACAACTTCATCACATGTCTTGTCAGACAATGACGAACATCATAGTACATGAGTGGACCCAGAGTGTATCTCTCCATCGTTAGGAGTATCAATTCCCACAAGCACACCATGTTAATGATTGGTGTATCATCCTGTATGAACAAGCAACAACTTTATAATTACTTTGTTAAGAGCAACATTTGCAGAATCTTGGCACGTCCATATTTTTTCCAAGTTCACATGTGTCTCGTGGTCAAATGATTTCTAATAAAGGCAATAAAATGTCTTATGAGATTAAACCAATAACTATATTGATGACGTGTTTTACGGTATCTCATGTTTGGGTCTATCCATCGTCGTTGTTCTCCAACAACTTCATCATATATGTCACTGGCAACACCACAATCATATTATCACTTTGCCCATAGTTAGGAAACCAAAACTATCATTGCCATACATACTAGTCACAGAGGCATGACTAGGGATATCCTTATATGGTGTTTATCATCCCACACATATATTAGAGTTTTCCTTCAAATGCACATTATTCGAAACTAATACAAGTATACTACATAACAATAAACTTAATTATAAAATATAAATATAAATAATAACACATTTATTATTGCCTCTAGGGCATATTTCCATCACACTGTACATATAAAAAAGCCAACATCTACTGATCACGGTATTATTTATACCAATGGTGCTGCCAAGCCGACCATTTTAGGAGATAGGTGCTCCCGTGAGTCAGGGATGTTTAGTGTGCCATCAAAGAAAAGTCCAGGCTGGTCGATGGGTGGGAGACCTACTACGAGCAGAGACATACCTTCTTATGATATGCACTACCTGCCCATTAGCGTGGTAATATTTCTAAAGAACAAGGAAGAAACCCCGTTGTTAAGCATGTGGTCTAACCGATCATTAAAGAACACATGCAGCAAATCTTTAGATGGATCATGGCTGATGTATTCATGTATGTAATAAACTTGTGGTTTAACTATTTATCTAGAATAATTGTAAATGCTACAGTAGCATAAACACAAGTTGTGTATATCTGTATGTCTGTTCATTAACCTCAGAGTGATATTAGAAAAAAAATATTGTGTGCAATCTTGTTTCCAGTATTCAGATATGTGTGAATTTGTCAGTTGTTCTAAACAACTTGTTCGTAAAGCCATCACAGATAAGTGTGATTAGTGAGCATATGTTTCTGTGTCATATCATCATATGCTGAAAAACTCTTAAGGAAATTGTGTGTCCATGAGCCCACCCATTGAAAAAAAATGATGATCCCAATGTGTCCGCTGCAAGCCATGCACAATGGACAAAAGAAAATTAAGAACTTGAGACAATGCACAGATATTTGACTATGATACAAAAATATCTCAAACAAAAACAAAAGTTCCAAACTCCAAGTGCACTAATGGTATATACACCATGAACATTCTTTAGAGAAGTCCTTGCATTAGAGTGCTGCAATCTCTCGATAGTTATTTTACTTCACTCAAAGAATTTACTTCAGGGTACATGGTTCCAATATTCCTTTTCATGTTATTTTATCAACTTACTTGCATTGTCACCCGTGTAATGCATGGGCATTTACCTAGTCAATATAAAACATCGTTATTATATTATAAATGTTGTAAATATGTGTTAATAAACTAAAAGGTTCATTATGCATTTTACATGCATCACCCACCTAGTGCGTTGCCCATTCCCTAGGGCACGGCCCACCCCTAGCAGTCGCCCACCTGGTTCTCATTGCGCTATCGTCGTTGCGACTGGGAGATCGTCTACCACCAGCCGATGATGGCCCGCTGCCGCTCTCTTGGGAGGCCATTTGAATCGTCCGCATCTCTACACCGTTGCTGCTGTCTCTGGGGCAGAAGGCACATCCCTCTCGGCTGCGAACCGTGTCGAGCTCACTGCGCATGGAAGCTGCTCGACCTTTTGCCTAGTCCATGGCTAGCGAGATGATCTCATGATGGTTCAAATGATGAAAGAGAAGGCCGACTCGCATGATGATGAAGCATCATGAACTATGATCATCGGCGGCCTCATTCTCCTACATGTGAGCCAGCTAGATCCTTGGCGGGGAGGTTCAAGATTGGGGAAGAAGAACATAGACCGACAGTGGTTGGCTAGCGCCCTGATGTTGGAGACGGATTATTTTTAAGATTATTCAACCCATGGGATTATGGTGTTTCAACGCCGTCTTAGAATGAACAAGGAGTTGTTCGTGAAGATTGTGCATGAAGTGCGAGAGTTTGTTACATATTTCATTTGCAAGAAGGATTACACTGGCTTGGTTGGTTTCACCTCTATTCAGAAGTGCATGGTTGCCTTGCATGTCTTGCATACGAAACTCCTAGAAATACTCAAGATAACTACCTACGCATGATCAAGTTCACGATATTTGAGTGTGTGTACAAGTTTTTGTCGTGATGTTGTCGAATACTTTGGGACAACATATCTGAGGGCACCAAATAAAGAAATTATAGCTCGTATACTAGCATAGAACTCAGTTAGGGGATTTCATAGGATGCTTGGGAGCATCGGCCATGCATTGGGATGGAAAAATTGCCCTTTCATTTTGCAATGCATGTTCAAAGGCCATAAAGGAGAGCGCAGTGTGATACTAGAGGCCGTGGTAGATTATGACTTGTGGATTTGGCATGGCCAGAACGAACAATGATATCAATATGCTATCAAGATCTTCAGTGTTTGGCAAACTTACAGAAGGCCATGCCTCGATGGTGAACTTCATGGTCAATGGTAAGGAATACACCAAAGACTACTATCTAGCAACAATAATTTCGTATGCTAAAAGCTCGCCATACATCAAAAAATCTTGGTGCTTTTCTCGCCATGCACCAAGAATCTGTGATGCCTAGGTACATGATTAGCCGTAAAAAGATCTTTTCGAGCATTTGTGGACGCTCATAGGAAATGCAGCTCAAAACCCCTAAGCCAACGGACCCCCTGCCGCTTGATTTATTTTTAAATTATGTCGGAGTCAATAATAGCGCATGAAAGTTTCGGCCCAATCTCCTATTCACGTCTCTCCGATTCTTTTTGGTCATGGGATAGATAACGAGGACACGCGACGACATCACCACGGAGCCCAGCTATCCTGAGGAGGCGGTCCTAGAATTCCCTGTTGCATGCCCTTTCCTATCCCACGTCGTTGGACGGTGGGTCACACGCCATTTCTTGGCACACGCGTTGGCGGCTAGGCGCGAACGCGCTCCGTGTGAGAGGCGTATGGAGGGGGACAGGCGCTCCGCACTATTGGGAATATGCCCTAGAGGCAATCATGTATGGTGAGTTTTCCCATAGTATTCATAAAGATATTAAATAGTCCTTGTATAAACATATGATGTGTATCATTGAATATGTGATTCGGTTGTGAAACTATGCATTCATGTTGTTTGTACTTAATATCCTTGGTCATTGAGGTTGTGCTGGACACATAACTTAGAACAATATGAAAGTTGGCTTGATGACTCGGTTCCACTTGTCATGGGCATGGAGATGCTATTCCAAATTACACATATTCGGCTAAAGAGTTTAGCAAGTCGGATTGACCCATATTGAGGTACAACGAACAAGTTGTCATTTGTATATCTCAATCGATGTAATCCTTAGACCTGAGGTTATTGCATAGTCCGAGTTGAGGATCACCGACTTAGGTTTTGTCAAACGCTGATCCGTAACTGGTCAGTTATAAAGGCAGAGTTCGGGTCGACTGAGAATCAAGTTGCGTGATGTGAATGACCAAGATGGGATTTTGCCCCTCCACTTGGAGAGATATTCTCTGGGCCCTCTCGTGAGATATGATTCGGAAAGCATGGCCATGCACGACTCGGTTAAGTGTTAACCGAGGCGATCGACTAAGAGTTAGTTGGGTAAATCACTTATCTCGGATCGAGAAGAGAGTCAGACTATTTAAGGGATGACAATTATTCGCCTATAGTCTGACAAGGTATATCGTGAGGCAAAAGGGACTCGAACGTAAGTCGCATTGGAAAGGCAAGTCGTCATGAATCTTTGGTACTTGGGAGTCGGCACGTTCTGCTAGGAGCCGCTACCGACTAATCGATTGAGAGTCGGACTCCAATCGTGTCCAAATAGCCATGAGCCTACGGGGTCACACACTTAAGAGCGGGAGCAAGTTCAGATTGGATCTGAACCAATAATCTAGTTGGGTTGGACCTAAACCGGATTAGGACTGAGTTAGTGAGTTGGACTCACGGTGACTAGTGTTATATGTGCTTTAGTCAATGGGTCGCGCGAGCAGAGCCCACGTTCAATCCCTATATATAGTGGAGCACCGTAACCCAGAAAGATTAATCGTTGTTCGGTTAGGTCATTCCATGTGTTGGAAACCCTAGCTCCACAGCAGTCCTGCCACCGTAACGAACCTAGCAGTTCGCCGCCGGTGCTCCTCCTTGTACGTGTGGATACCAGCAGAGGTGTTGTGCGATCAGCACCAGGACGATCGGATCGTGAGGACTGCACTGCATCAACTGACGCGCTTCATCAGTAATCCGCAACCGCGCGTCTAGTGGTAAACCTCGTGGCCTTCTATCTCAGCTAGATCTTGGGATCACCACGTTAGAGGAAATTTTTTGTTTTATCTCTGCGTGGCCCAACAGTGGTATCAGAGCGATAGCTTCTGGTTTTAGGCTCGAGATCTCACATATGTGATATGCAGTTGGCTGTAGATGAGATCTATGTGCTGGTTGGTGGTCGATCTATGAGATAGATTGGTTTTGTACAAGGTTGATTGGATCAATTGTACTCGGGGAATGGTAGATCTGATTTCCGTGATCATACTGCTGAGGTCGTGGAATGACATACCCCTACCGGTCGGCTTCCGCCATCGGGGTAGACTGTGACACGTAAATCCAGAAGCGGTGATCGAAGATCAAAGAGTTTGATCGAATCGGAACGATGGTCAGAATCCATGACTTCCTGCTTCGCCCTGTCGTAGCGCCTTAGATGTCGTTGCGAGTTTCACAACACCGATAGATATTGTATCTATGCATAACTTGTTTTTGTAGGAATTTGTGAATGGTATGGTTCATGTGCATGTGATGTATTTGTGTAATTCATACGTTATCTGCGAATCACAGTTTGTGTCAGCCGGCTGGAGCCTAGGTGCTGTCATTTTTTTGTATAACGACCTGCGTGTCGGATTCTCTATGTAATTTACTTTACTAAGCTAGTGTAGCTGTTTGGAGAACCCGGAAGGCATGCAAGGCGTTATACATGTCGGCGACATGGATTAAGACGGCAAGTGACAAGAGTTCGCACGAGTCGGATTACAGGCTTTGTGGAGATGGAGATCGCCATGAAGAGAGCCATACCATTTCACATTATAAATGCTTTATTTTGTGTTATTGTTATGTCTCAGTTTTACCTCTATTAGATAGTCGGTAAAATTTAATCCCTCAAAGAAGGTCTAGTCGGTTTTCCATCAAGTGATTCAACCATCACAAGTCGGACATTTTTGGTAGTGGGCTCATAAAATTGAGGTGCTGCCAATTCTTTCCGACTAGGTGGGTTCGAGTCGGACTCTTACTGCAGAAACACTCGGTAATCTAGACGGGTCTATCACAACGGTTGTGGGGCTCGGGGAAAATTCGGATGGGAGCCAGGGCATGTGATGCCACCCGTCCAACAGGAGTTGCATGAGATGCGATTGACAAGGAGTTATCTACCTAGATCACTTGGCGGCTAGCGGTGATGCTGAATCTCACTAGCCGACTTGCTTATTTAGGATCCTGAATCACTAAGCAACCATCGGAGGGGTGTTGGTTCTAGTGGGAGCATAAAATATTAAAATGTTTAATATGCTTGCTCTTTTATGAATACATGTCTTAAGTGTTTTGCATATTTTCTGTTGTAGATCATGGCACCAAGTAGCAGTCACTCTCAGATATCCGGTTTTGCGTTGAGAACCATTCTTGAGAAATATAAACTGAACGACACTAATTTTACCAATTGGTATCGAGATCTGAGATTTTTTCTCAAACAAGAAAAGAAGGACCATGTCCTAGACAACCCACTTCCAGATGAGCCGAATGAGAAGGCGACTGTCGCTGCCACCAATGCCTACCGTCGGGCTAAGGATGAGTCAACGTATATTAGCTGTCTTATGCTTGCTCACATGGAACCGGACTTGCAAAAGCAGTTTGAGCATGTTGAGGCCTACGATATGATCGAAAGCCTCAAAAGTATGTTCGAGCTCGGTGAGGCGAGAGGTATCAAGTCTCTCAGGCTTTGCTGAGTTGCAAGCTTAAGGATGGTGATCCACTGAGTCCGTATGTGATCAAAATGGTTGGTTACGTGCAGTCTCTGGAGAGGCTTGGCTACCCCATAAGCGAAGAGTTCGCTACGGATATAATTCTGAACTCTCTTCCTAGTGCATATGGGCGTTCATTTGAACTACCACATGCATGGTATGGATAAAGCTCACTGAATTACATGGGATGCTCAAGCGAGGCGGATCTCAAGAAGGGCACCAGTCAAGTGTTGATGGTGCGAGAATAAGGCTAAGTTCAAGAAGAGTTCTTGGACTAAGAAGAAGGCTAAGTTAGGAGGAAAGCGGGCTCGGGACCTGGTCCCAAGCGCTTCCTCGGGGACTAAACCATCTCCTTGATAGGATCCACTTGCTTCTCTTGCAAAGGATGGCCCTTTGGAAGGAAGCTGACAAGTACTTGGCCGACAAAGCCAAGAGTGGAGGTATGACTTCACTCAGGTACACTTGTTTGCAATGTTATAGACATATATCTTGGCTTGATGCACCTAATATTTCTTGGGTATATGATCTGGGATAAGTTATTCACATCTGCAACTCATTGCGGGAAGTAAGAACTAGGATCGTAGCAAGAGGCGAGGTTGATATTAGTCGGCAACAAAGCAAGAGTTGCTGCGTTGGAAGTCGACGCGATGCAACTTCATTTACCTTCGGATTCATTATGGAACTGAATAATTGTTATTATGTTCCGATTGCTCGATCGAAACATTATTTACGCTTCATGTTTGATGAGGCAAGGCTATGAGTCGAATATCAAGAATAATGGTTGTTCTTTGTATTTGAATGATATGTTTCACGGCTTTGCACCCATCCAGGACGGGTTATTTATTTTGAATCTTGATGGTGAGTCGGTTTATAACATAAATGTTAAAAGGTTGAAACCAAATGATCTGAATATGACTTACTTTTGGCCTTTGTCGGCTTGGTCATATAAGTTGTAAGCATGAAGAAGCTCCATGATGATGGACTCTAACCCGTTCGACTTGGAGTCGTTCGAGACATGCGAATCTTGCCTACTCGGCAAAATGACCAAGACACCTTTTGCAAAGAGTTGCGAAAGGGCATCCGACTTGTTGGGACTAGTACATAGTGATGTATGTGGACCAATGAGCACGACAGCCAGGGGTGGTTATGAGTACTTCATTACCTTCACTGATGATTTGAGTAGGTATGGATATATCTACTTGATGAAACATAAGTCGGAAGCCTTTGAAAAGTTCAAAGAATTCCAGAATGAAGCACAGAATCAAATCGGCAAGAAAATAAAGTTTCTTTGGTCGGACCGAGGAGGCGAGTACATGAGCCATGAGTTTGATGACCATCTGAAAGGTTGTGGAATAGTTCCTCAACTTACTCCGCCAGGAACGCCACAAAGGAATGGTGTTTCGGAAAGGCGGAATCGGACCTTGTTGGACATCGTACGGTCAATGATGAGTCGGACAGATCTGCCTTTATCATTTTGGGGTTATTGTCTAGAAACAGCAGCGTTCACACTAAACAGAGTACCATCAAAATCGGTAGAGAAGACACCGCATGAGATGTGGATAGGCAAAAAGCCGAGTTTGTCTTTTCTTAAGATTTGGGGTTGTGAAGCATTTGTCAAGCGACTTCAGTCAGACAAGCTTACAGCCAAGTCGGATAAGTGTATTTTCGTGGGGTATCCGAGGGAAACCTTGGGTTACTACTTCTACAACCAAGAAGAGGGCAAAGTGTTTGTCGCTCGGAACGGTGTCTTCCTTGAGAAAGAGTTTCTCGGTCGGGGAGTAAGTGGGAGCACGGTGCAGCTCAAAGAAATTCGAGAGGAACCGGCTAGTAGCAAGTCGGCAAAAACCTTGGAGGTTGAGCCGGTCGTGGCAGCTGAGCCGTGACTTTTACCACGAAGATCGGCAAGATTACGAAGTGTTCATGATGTGTTACTGTTAGACAGTGATGAGCCTGCAAATTATTCGGAAGCGATGGTGGGATCTGATTCCGAGTCATGGCTTGGAGCCATGAGATCCGAGTTAAAGTCCATGGATGAAAATCAAGTTTGGAACTTGGTTGATCTGCCAGACGGTGCAAGACCCGTCGAATGCAAATGGGACTTTAAGAAGAAAACTGATATGGATGGAAATGTTTCAATCTATAAAGCATGCCTTGTCGCGAAGGGGTTCTGACAAGTTCAAGGAGTTGATTACGACGAGACTTTCTCGCCCGTAGCGATGCTTAAATCAGTTCGGATCATGTTAGCTATAGCAGCCTATTTCGACTATGAGATATGGTAGATGGATGTCAAAACGGCTTTCCTTAACGGAAATTTAACCGAGGACGTGTATATGATACAGCCCGAGGGTTTTGTCAATCTGGCTAATGCTGACAAGGTATGCAAACTTCAGAAATCCATTTATGGGTTGAAGCAAGCATCTCGGAGTTGGAATATTCGCTTTGATGAGGTAGTCAAATCGTTTGGCTTCATCAAGAGTGATCATGATTCTTGTTTGTACAAGAAGTTTAGTGGGAACAAAGTAAACTTTCTAATCTTATATGTGGATGACATATTACTGATTGGAAATGATGTCCAGATGTTGCAAGAAACCAAGGAATCATTGGAAAGGAGTTTCTCAATGAAAGACTTGGGTGAGGCAACATATATTCTCGGAATCCGGATCTATAGAGATAGATCAAGGAGGCTCATTGGATTGAGTCAGAGTACTTATTTGGACAAAGTGTTGAAGAAGTTCAACATGGAATGCGTCTAAGAAGGGTTCTTACCGATGTCCCATGGTGTAAAACTTAGCAAGACTCGGTGTCCTTCGACAAGCGATGGCGAAGTCGGATGAGTGCGATTCCGTATGTACTTGATCGGATCCATCATGTATGCCATGATTTGTACTAGGCGGATGTTTCATATGTTCTAAGTGTTGTGGCGAGATACCAGCTGATCTGGAGAAATCCAGACAATGACTAAAAATATCCTAAAGTACTTGAGAAGGACTAAGGATATGTTCTTGGTTTATGGTGGTGAAGATGAACTCAGTGTAAAGGGTTACACGGATGCGAGTTATCTTACCGACTCTGATGATTCTCGTTCGCAATCCGGATACGTGTTTATTATAAACGGAGGTGCTGTGAGCTGGAAGAGTTCCAAGCAAGAGATTGTGTCTGCGTCTACAACAGAGGCTGAGTATATTGCCGCCTCGGAGGCAGCAAAGGAAGCTGTTTGGATGAGGAATTTCCTCATGGATCTTGGTGTGGTTCAGGGCTCGTCCAATCCATTAGACGTGTATTGTGACAACAATGGTGCTATTGCACAAGCCAAGGAACCTAGACAACACCAGAAGAACAAGCACATACTCATGCGGTACCACCTGATTAAATGGGTTAAATGGATCGAGGTGATATCAAGTTATGCAAGGTACACACGGATGCAAATATTGCGGATCCGTTGACAAAGCCATTACCACAGCCGAAGCATGAGGCGCACCTGAGAGCCATGGGCATTAGATGCTTAGACATGTGATGTCGGAAGATTGACTCTAGTGCAAGTGGGAGACTGTTGGGAATATGCCCTAGAGGCAATCATGTATGATGAGTTTTCCCATAGTATTCATAAAGATATTAAGTAGTCCTTGTATAAACATCCGATGTGTATCATTGAATATGTGATTCGGTTGTGGAACTATGCATTCATGTTGTTTGTACTTAATATCCTTCGTCATTGAGGTTGTGCTGGACACACAACTTAGACCAATGTGAAAGTTGGCTTGATGACTCGGTTCCACTTGTCATGGGAATGGAGATGCTATTCGAACTTACACAGATTCGGCTAAAGAGTTTAGCGAGTCAGATTGACCCATATTGAGGTACAATGAACAAGTTGTCATTTGTATATCTCAATCGATGTAATCCTTAGACCTAAGGTTATTGCATAGTCCGAGTTGAGGATCACCGACTTAGGTTCTGTCAAACGTTGATCCGTGGCTGGTCGATTATAAAGCGAGTTGGTCGTGAGAATCAAAAGCGTGATGTGAATACCAATATGGGATTTTGCCCTCCACTTGGAGAGATATTCTGGGCCCTCTCATGAGATATGATTGAAAGCATGGCCATGCGACTCGGTTAAGTGTTAGCGAGGCGATCGACTAAATTAGTCGGGTAAATTACTTATCTCGGATCGAGAAAGTCGGACTATTTAAGGGATGACAATTATTAGCCTATAGTCGACAAGGTATATCATGAGGCAAAAGGGACTCGGACGTGAAGTCGCATTGGAAAACAAGTCGTCATGACTCTTTGGTACTTGGGAGTCGAGACGTTACGCTAGGAGCCGCTTCTGGTGATCGATTGAGAGTCGGACTCCAATCGTGTCCAAATAGCCATGAGCCTGCGGGGTCACACACTTAAGAGCGGGAGCAAGTTTAGATTAGATCTGAACCAATAATCTGGTTGGGTTGGACCTAAACCGGATTAGGACTGAGTTAGTGAGTTGGACTCACAGTGACTAGTGTTATATGGGCTTTAATAAATGGGTCGCGCGAGCAGAGCCCACGTTCACTCCCTATATATAGTGGAGCACCGTAACCCAGAAAGGTTAATCGTTGTTCGGTTAGGTCATTCCATGTGTTGGAAACCCTAGCTTCACAGTCCACCGTCGTAACAAACCTAGCGATTCGCCGCGGTGCTCCTCCTTATGCGTGTGGATACCAGCGAGAGGTGTTGTCGATCGGCACCGGGGGATCGGATTATGAGGGCACCTTTGCATCAAGCAGCGCTTCATCAGTAATCCGCAACCGCGGATCTAGTGGTAAACCTCGTGGCCTTCTACCTCAGCTAGATCTTGGGATCACCACGTTAGAGGAAATTTTTTGTTTTATCTCTGTGTGGCCCAACACGCACCCACCAAGGCATGGGGCCTGTCGATGGCCAGCGTGGCAGCGGGAACCCTCACCAGTAGGAGCACCTGCATTACTCCTCTGCAGCAGAAGCTACCTCCAGGAGCTAGCCCAGGGGCATCACGCGTACCAAGCCACCTCCCAGGACAAGGACACACGCCGACAATCCGCACCGACTTTCAGGACCGGGTCATCACCTCCATGGCCATCCGCTACTCTCCTGGTTGCTCTGTTGCTCTCCTCCATCTAGTCGTGTGCCACCTAATGACATCGTCCTCCACGCGAAATTGGCCCGTCGGGACATGCCCTCCCTCTCCCCCACCCCCACCTTCAGCGACCGGGTGCCGCCATCACCACCGACAGCGACGACCATGGGAGGTCGGGATGGGTGTGGTTTCTTGGGCTAGGGTTTGGCCCCCCGGGGTCACCGGCATGTGCGACACTGGGAGGGAAACCTTGTGCTTGCCCTTACTTTGCGTACTATTTCCTATTGGAATTTGGTGAGTATTGGGTTGTTGACCCATTAGACAAATTCTGAAATTCCCTTTGGCCCACTTGTGCATGGCAGCATATGGATGTGCTAGTGGTGCTAAAGTTTAGTACCATATTGCTAGTGGAAGGGTAGTTGGACCACCTTATATAGTAGAGTGTTGCACCACTCACAAAGGTGTGAGAAGGAGAGTGTCCCACATACGCGTTAATCAATTAGCCATTTCGAGTTTTTATGGATTGTGGGCTGTTACCGAATCGGACGTGGGTTGTGCCCCACGATCTCCCTGACCTGCACTATATAAGATTCTGCTCTAAACCTAATTGGCAATCCACACACGTGCCTATCTCTAGAATCTTGCGCTGCCGCTTTCATCTTCCTCATCCCGACTTGTGGCGTGCACCGCAGATCGGAACAGTAGTCCTCTGGAACCCCGCCTCTCGTGAACATGTATGGGTGAGGGGCGATCAGGTTTTTAGGGAGCGCTCAAGTGCAACTACTATCAACCACGACGTCTATCGATGACGAGTGTCCGAACAATGACTTCTTCCTGGATGTCAGCGACCTCTTCGGCAACCTCAACATGGACGACATTTCCCACCGCTTATTCTGCTACATTGCTACTACTACCGCAATTGCATCGTATGTGATCTCAATCTCTCTCTCTCTCTTTCAGATTTTGCTAGAGTTTCTAGTTATAGTGTTTGGTGTAGATGTGATAGGTTTATCTTGTATAGATGTAATCTGTTCATCTACTTTGTTGATTTGTATGATTGGTTTTAGTAATGTTTGTATGATCATGCTTTATCAGTTTATTATTCGGATTAAATCATATGGATTATTTCTTATATTTTTGACAATCCAAAAACCTTATTATAGGCAACTGAATTCCACTGGTGTAGATGCGGCTACTAGGCCTCCTCCTTTTGATGGCATGCATTATAAGATATGGCGCATGAGAGCAGTTCTCTGGTTTGAAAACCTAAACTACTGTAACGCCACTCTTGGCAAGCCTGAAGGAGAACTTTATGCTAAGCAGAAAGCGGTCTTTAAGAAAGTTGATACCATGTTTATGTCGGATCTATTCAGTGTTCTTGGAGACAACCTTGTTGACCCATATAAGTCATTTGATAATGGCAAGGACGCGTGGTATGCGCTCGAGGCCAAGTTTGGGGTCTCGGACGCTGGCACTAAGTTGTATGTCATGGAGCAATTCTATGACTACAAGATGGTTGATGAGCGCTCTGTCGTTGAGCAAGCTCGTGAGATACAATCACTTGCCAAAGAACTTGAGCAGTTCAAGTGTACCTTACCAGACAAATTTGTGGTCGGTGACATTATTGCCAAGCTTCCTCCCTTGTGGAGGAACTTTGCTACTTCTCTGAAACATAAGAGACAAGAGTTTTTTGTTACGATTCTAATTGAGTCTCTTCATGTGGAAGAGAAGGCGAGAGCAAATGACAGAACTGCTGGAGGATTTGACGAAGGTTCTAGTGCCAATTTGGTGCAGAGGAAAAACTTCCAATCCCACAAGTCCAAGAATAAGAACAAATCTGAAGGCAAAGGGAAGTTTGATGGCAAGAATAAGGCCACACACTCAACCAACTTCAAGAAGAGAAATGATAAGAAGAAAGGCTCTTGCCATGTCTGTAGCGATCCTTATCGTTGGGCTCCTAGCTGCCTAATCACTTTGACAAGCGTGAACATGGGAATAGCGGCAAGACCGCTAATGTTGCTATTAGTGAAACTGAAATGAAGGATGCTGGGTACGGTATTTTACCTACTATCCTTTTAATATGTCATTCTCCTGAATGGTGGATAGACATGGGTGCTAATATACATGTATGTTCTAATATTTGCATGTTTTATTCTTATCAGGTCTTAGGGACTTTTTTCGTGCTGATGGGAAATGGCTCACGTGCTTCTGTTCATGGTGTTGGTACGGTAAATCTAAAATTTACTTGGGTAGGACCGTATAGCTGAAGAATGTGCAGCACGTTCCCTCCATCAATAAGAATCTCGTTAGTGGATTGCTTTTATGTCGAGATGGTTTTAAGTTACTTTTTGATTCCAATAAAGTTGTATTTCTAAGTATGTACAATTTGTTGTAAAGGGTTATGAGTGTGAAGGTCTATTCCGCTTGTCTTTGTTAGACTGATGTACTAAAGTTATTAATCATGTTTGCAATGATAACGAGTCCAATGTTTGGCATTCACGACTCTGTCATATTAACTTTGGTTGCATGACGCGGCTAGCCAATATGAGTTTAATTCCAAAATTTACCACTGTCAAAGGTTCTACGTGTCAAGTTTGTGTGCAAGCAAAACAACCCCGCAAGTCTCATACGTCCGCGGAACCGAGAAACTTAGCACGACTCGAACTTATACATTCAGATCTTTGTGAGATATATGGTGTATTGACAAAAGGTGGAAAAAGATATTTTATGACATTGATTGATGACTCCACTAGATATTGCATGTTTATCTTCTAAAATCTGAAAATAAAGCTTTGAACTACTTCAAAATCTATAAAGCTGAAACAGAAAACTAACTTGATCTTAAAATCAAGTGGCTAAGGTCGGATTGTGGTGGAGAGTAATTTTCAAACGAATTTGATTTATTCTGTACAGAACATGGTATTATACATGAGAGGACGCCTCCCTACTCACCTCAGTCAAATGGGGTGGCCAAAAGAAAGAACTGCACTCTAACTGATTTGGTTAACGCCATGTTAGATACATTGAGTCTTTCCAAGGAATGGTGGGGGGGCGCTAATGATTGCGTGTCATGTACTAAACCGTATTCCCATAAAGGATAAAACCATGACTCCATTTGAAGAATGGGAGAAAAAATGCTTAAACTCTCTTACTTACGAACTTGGAGTTGTTTGGCGAAATTCAATATTCCAATACCTAAGAAGCGAAAGCTTGGACCAAAAACCGTTGATTGTGTTTTTCTGGGATATGGTTTTCATTGAATTGGCTATAGATTTTTGATAGTAAAATCTAAGGTATCCAACATGCATGTTGGTACAATTATGGAGTCGAATGATGTGACTTTCTTTGAGGACATATTTCCCATGAAAGGTATGTCTAGCTCATCAAATTAGGAGATGACTAGTTCATCTAGTCAGGAATTTGCTATAATTCCTGAACCCACTATGACGATAGAACACCATGATGATCCTGTGGGGGATGACAATGAAGCTCCCAAAAGGAGCAAGAGACAAGGGACTGCAGAGACTTTTGGTGATGACTTCATTGTGTACCTCGTGGATGATACTCCCACTTCTATTTCAGAAGCCTATGCATCTCAAGATGATGACTACTGGAAGGAAGTCGTCCAAAGCGAGATGGACTCCATCTTAGCTAACGGTACTTGGGAAGTCACTGATCGTCCTTATGGGTGCAAACCTGTAGGATGTAAGTGGGTGTTCAAGAAAAAGCTTAAACCTGATGGTACTATTGAAAAGTACAAGGCACATCTTGTGGCCAAGGGTTATACCCAGAAAGAAGGTGAAGACTTCTTCGATACCTACTCATATGTATCTAGATTGACCACTATTCGAGTACTACTATCCTTGGCTGCCTCACACAGTCTTCTTGTCCATCAAATGGACGTTAATACAACATTTATAAATGGAGAGCTAGATGAGAAAATTTATATGGAGCATCCTGACGGATTTGTAGTAGATGGTCAAGAAGGAAAGGTGTGTAAGTTAGTGAAGTCTTTGTATGGTCTTAAGCAAGCTCCTAAGCAGTGGCACAAGAAGTTTGAAAGAACTTTAACTACCAAAGGATTTGTTATAAACGAAGCTGACAAATGTGTGTATTATCGCCATGGTGGGGGCGAGGGAGTTATCATGTGTCTCTATGTCGATGACATGTTGATATTTGAGACCAACCTCGCTGTTATCGAGGAGGTCAAAGAGTTCCTATCTCGCTGCTTTGAGATAAAGGACTTGGGAGTGGCTGATGTAATCTAAAACATCAAGCTACTAAAGGATGACAATGGTGGTATTACACTGCTTTAGTCTCACTATGTGGAAAATATATTTAGTCGCTTCGGGTATAACGACTGCAAGTCTTCTCCAATGCCTTATGATCCGAGTGTGCTACTTCGAAAGAATCGAAGGATTGCTAAAGATCAATTGAGATATTATCAAATCATTGGCTCGCTCATGTATTTAGCCAGCGCTACTAGACCTAACATCTCCTTTGTTGTAAGAAAACTAAGTCGATTTGTGTCAAATCCTGGAGATGATCATTGGCATGCTCTTGAGCGAGTTTTGCGCTATTTGAAAGGAACCACGAGTTATGGTATTCACTATACTGGGTATCCACAGGTACTTGAGGGTTATAGTGATTCAAACTGGATATCTGATGCCGATAAGATTAAGGCCACACGTGGTTATTTGTTTACACTTGGTGGTGACGTTGTTTCCTGAAAGTCTTGCAAGCAGACCATCTTAACGAGGTCAACAATGAAAGCAGAACTCACAGCATTAGACACAACCACTGTTGAAGCAAAGTGGCTTCGTGAGCTCTT
This sequence comes from Avena insularis, assembly GCA_023614405.1. Classification (NCBI taxonomy): domain Eukaryota; kingdom Viridiplantae; phylum Streptophyta; class Magnoliopsida; order Poales; family Poaceae; genus Avena; species Avena insularis. The sequence goes on from CM042693.1 coordinate 21,385,004, forward strand.
GATGGACTTACCTATGGTTGAAAAACCAATACCCGCCATCCCGATGAACTGTGATAATCAAACTGTGATCGTCAAAGTAAATAGTTCTAAGGATAATATGAAGTCATCAAGACATGTGAAGAAGAGATTGAAATCTGTCAGGAAACTGAGAAACTCCAGAGTTATTGTGTTGAATTTTATCCAAACATCTAAGAATATTGCAGATCCCTTCACAAAGGGATTATCACGTAGTGTGATAGATAATGCATCGAGGGAGATTGGTTTGAGACCCACACTATGATTTGATCGCAATGGTAACTCATTCTATGTGATCGGAGATCCCGTGAATTAGAGTCGGGAGACAAGCTGTTGGTCAACTGAGAAGAAAGTATCCCATATTATATTTACATCTCCATAAAGATGCAATACTCTCTTAATCTGCAAGGCAGGTTGATATTTATCTTAATGTGTTTCAAGTGGCTTTTATAAACAGAGATGTTGTCCTACAGGACATCTCTCGAGGAACACACATATATGAGTCTGAATGTTAAACGTTGCAGTTCGTGAGAGTTGGACTCTCTCTAATAAACTCATGAAAGACCCTGAAGTATGACGCATAAGCTCCAAACCGTGGGAAAGCCGACGACAACCCTGTACCGGTCTAGATTTCGTGTGAAACTAGTGTGCAGAAAACTTATAGTTTAAGACATAGTCCACTATTCAAGTTGCTAGCTAGTGTAGCATGAAGTTTAATGCGAAAGTTCAACTTAATAGTCTCCACTACGCACCGGTATATAAAACAATGTTCTAGAATAAAAGTGATGTGATGTGCCAATGAGACTTTCTGGGGGATTGTTGGAATTTGGTGAGTATTGGATTATTGGCCATTAGACAAATTCTAAAATTCTCTTTGGCCCATTTGTGCATGGCATCATATGGCTGTTCTAGTAGTGCTAAAGTTTAGTCCCATATTGCTAGTGGAAGGAGAGTTAGACCACTTTATATAGTAGAGTGTTGTACCACTCACTAAGGTGTGAGAAGGAGAGAAACCCTCGTGCACTCCTCCTCCGACGCCGCCACGCCTCGTCACGACGCACGCACGCCGCGGTTTGCGGGAATATCGCCGAGCCGAGCTTTATTTTGCTGTTTGAAAAAATTAATTATGAATCATTAATGGACGCGCTAATCAATCAGCCGTTTCCAGTTTTTATGGATCGTGGGATGTTACCGACTCAGACGTGGGTTGTGCCTCACGATCTTCCTGGCCTGCGCTATATAAGCGTCTGCTCTAAACCTAATCGGCAATCCTCACACACGCATATCTCCAGAACCTTGCACCGCCGCTTTCGTCTTCCTCATCTCGGCTTGCGGCGTGCTCCGAATCGAACGATGAGCCTCGGAACCCGCCTCGTGAACTTTACACGGGTGAGAAGCGATCAGGTTTGTTTTTAGGGAGCGCTCAAACACGACTACTGGCAACCACGACGTCGATCGACGAACAGTTTCCGAACTACGACTTTTCCCGGACGTCAGCGACCTCTTCGACAACCTCAACATGGGCGACAACTCCGCCGCTGCTACCGCTACGGCTACCGTCGTGATTGCATCGTATGTGATCTCAATCTCTCTCTTTTAGATTTTGCTAGAGTTTATAGTTATAGCGTTTGGTGTAGATGTGATAGGTTTATCTGGTATAGATGTAACATGTTTATCTATTTTATTGATCTGCATGATTAGTTTTAGTACTGTTTGTATAATTATGCTTTCTCAGTTTATTATTCGAATTAAATCATATTGATTATTGTTTATATTTTTAACATTTCCGGCTAAGGATGGCATTGGGTATTCTAAAAGGTACCCTCTATCCTCTTTAGTAAAACTAGTTTATTTTTTTTAAGTAGACTAAAATTGAGGGTATCGTGAAGGTTCCAAACTGCCGTCTATACTCCCGGCACTGCAATTAGAAAATGGAAAAGCGAGTATAAAGTACTTAGGCACAATCACACAAACCCACTGAATTAACTTCGAGCCTAACGTCGACGAGCCCAGCTCGCCCAGCCCCCAACCAGTCGGAAGTTTCCTGCAAACCACTCACCCACGACACAGCACCAATAGTGACACGCCACGTTAGCACAGCCACATCAACTCTCACCTCAACCCTCACCGACAAGTGGGCCTAATATATTCACCTGTCCCACAAGACAGGGAAACATCGATCCCCTCCATGCTCCATTAGATCCTCCCAAACACGCGCTTCTAATTCCTTCCAGTTCTCTCTCTCCTCTCTACAATTCCCAATTCGGAGGCTAATATCCCTGCGCCGGTAAGCGGCGGCGGCGGCGGTGAGGCGACGGGGTCCCCTGCGGTGGAGGCTATGGCGGCTGTGGGAAAGTTCAACCGGAGCAACCCGGCGGTGAAGCGGATCCTGCAGGAGGTGAAGGAGATGCAATCCAATCCCTCCCCAGACTTCATGGCCCTGCCCCTCGAGGTCTCAATCCGGATCCCTTCTCCTACCTTTTTCCCAAGTTTTACTCGATCCGATCCTTTTAGGTCCGAATCAAATGCTAGTTAGGTAACCTTAGGTTTTAACGACGTTTTCCGGAGTGCGGAAATCTCGGTGCTGGATTTATTCCATTTACATATCTATAACTATTGTAAGCTGGTCAATATAGGTGTGTCTTCGTCCTTAGATCCTTTGTAGCGGCAGAAATTCTGTTGATTCCAGACATTTTGAACAATTTAGTGTTGAATTATAATGGGGAATTGTTGTAGTTTTGAGAATCTTTAAACTCAACATAATATGAAGCTTACTGCCGCAATTTGGTTGAAATTCATCGCATTATTCTGACTTACAAATGTCTGACCGAGCAGGAGGACATTTTCGAGTGGCAATTTGCTATCATGGGGCCACGAGACAGCGAGTTTGAGGGAGGAATCTACCATGGGAGAATCCAGTTGCCCTCTGACTACCCGTTCAAGCCACCATCCTTCATGCTCCTCACGGTGTGCAATTGATCTTCTCTAGTCTGTCTTAGTTTTAACATATGCCTTTGTGAGTTGTTGATAAATCTTGCTTTGTCTTTTCCCTTTTACCTATGTGCTGCAGCCGAGTGGAAGATTTGAGATTCAGAAGAAGATATGTTTGAGCATATCAAACTACCACCCTGAGCACTGGCAGCCATCATGGAGTGGTGAGTGGTCATTTATTTGTAAAATGTCTGCTCAAGTAAGCTCTAAGAAATAAAGGAAAACACAATAAAGTAAGCTCTGAAATAAAGGACAACTCAAATGCATTGAGTAACACACCATATTCATAGTTGATAGGGATTTGGTCTTGTGGGACTACTAGCATGGTGCAAATGTAGGTACCTTCTTTTCCTTCTAGATCTTCGTGGTTTAATGTGGCAAGCACTGGTCATCAAAATATGAATTCTACTTCTCTGTAAAACATGCATTCTACTTTCCTAGATTTCTTGAGGTTAATCTGAGTAGTCAGTTTAATAACATGCTTTTAATGTTGTATTTATCTGGCATGTGCTTGTTATTTTATTGTTGCAGTTTCCATTTCGTTGGTCATCTAATTGCTAGGATAAGCTTAGAGTATGCCACCACCCTTTGAACTTTAAACAAGGACCAGATGCCACATGCTATCATTTACACCTTTATATGTTGGACGCCATTTCATAGTATACAATATATGACCATGGTGCCAAGGAAATTGTTCTTTGTGGAAAGGCAATTGTTCTTTGTGGAATTGTCCTCTGATTATTGTTTAGCCCCATGGCCAGGCCCAAGGAGGGACATGTTCTTCCTTAGTATACAATATATGACCATGGTGCCAAGGAAATTGTTCTTCCTTAACCTCTGGTTTGTAAGATTCGACTGCAAACATGTCTCGAGATATCTTCTTATTTGTTTACATTTGGTTGGGGATCTATTTTTCCATTTATCATAGTCTTTACTCCGGAGTAGGTTGAATGATGAATCATCCGGAGGATCTTAACACCATATCTGTAAACTGATATGTCTACTTTTATTTATTTATCTACCAATTTCGTTTCCTTGATTTTTTTATTTGTGTCCTATAGAAGTTCTCTTCTCATCTATGTATAAGTGTTTACTCTTTTCCATTTTCATATATGATTTATCCACAGCTGAGCCAAACTATTTGTGTTGCAGTGCGCACAGCACTAGTAGCGTTGATTGCATTCATGCCAACAAATCCTGGCGGGGCATTGGGTTCACTGGACTACAAAAAGGAAGATAGACGAGCACTAGCTATCAAATCACGTGAAACACCACCAAAATTTGGCTCCCCAGAACGCCAAAGAGTGATTGATGAGGTAAACTTGAACACACTTTCAAGAACCTTAAAATACATCCCCTTCTGTTTCTGACACGAACTGTTGTAAACACAGATCCATGAGCAAATGCTCAGTAAAGCTCCAGCTGTTCCTCAACTCCTGACAAATGGCTCTGACGAGGACACTAACAAGTTAACCCCACCAGACGTTTCTGGTGAAGACGTTTCTGGTGAACATGCTGACAATTCAGCTGAAGGTGCCAACACTTCTGGCTCTGCTAATACTGACCTTCCAAAGCCCGATTCAGAGTCAGAAGTTGTTGAGAACATTGTCGAAGCTCAGTCAGATGTAATCCCCAGGGACAACGTTCCGAGAGCTGTTGCGGTACCACAGAATCCTGTTGTTACAATTCAGAAGCCAAAGCATGACAGATTGTTGACGTTGGCTGCATTCGGGCTGACTCTTGCTATTATGGCCCTTGTGATAAAGAAGTTCTTCAAGATCAATGGTCTGGCTGGTTACATTGAGGGAAAGTTTTAGGTAGGTTTGTGCATAAGTTGAGAAGAGCTCTATCCGCATTCTCCGTCCGAGCGGCTATGTAATGTTCACCATATAATCTATAAACCCCTAAGAACTGTAAATGGTTGTTATCTAGCTACAGTCGAAGTTTGAAAGTGAGATGGTGGTACCACTCGTACCTTACTGTATGTAGTACCGATATGGAAACTTGTTACATGATATTCCATTACGTGTGCACGCTTAAGCTTTGCCTTGCCGACGAAGTTCGTCCTGTCTTTGAATCTTTTATTTTTAAGATCATCGTCTTTGAATCTCAAAGCTAAGCCACCGTGCACTATATATGTCCAGCCGTGAGTTTATTATTACAAACAGCAATTCATTACGTGTGTGTGAATGTTGAGCTCTGACTTCAATATTGCATTGAGCTGGCCACCGTGCAACATCCCTGTCCAGCGGTCTACAACCGGCTATTCAGTGCAAGAACAGTGCAGATTCAATGTTGAATCCAGAGGACACCAGATCCACGGATAGATTAACAACAAAAACGCCATTAACCCTGGTGCAATATTTTACTGCAAATGATAAATATTCTAGTAGTGCAACTGTTTCGTACAACCTCTGAGGCTTCAGGATGCGAACTGTCAAAAACATCTAGCCAGACTAACCAGAACAGCGTGGTACAAATACAGCTCCAAAAGATCACAACAAAAATAGATCACGAAATTACAAAAACATCTAGCCAGGCTAACTGGAAGTTGGAAGTGGCTGAAGTGCTTTGAGGGGGTTCATGATTACTCCATCAATGAGGCCATACTCCTTTGCCTCTTTCGCGCTCATGAAGAAATCACGGTCAGTATCTACGTTGATCTTATCCAGGGGCTGCCCGGTGTGGTACGCTAGGTATCCGTTCAAGTTAGCCTTGTGGTGCAGCATCTCATTGGCCTGACAGGAATGCAATTCAAAATTAAGAGGGCTAGCAACTAAAGTGATTAAAATAGTAGACTTACTGATTAGCCAAAATGTGCAAAACAAAGTACCGTTATACAGAGCAAGGATAAGTCGCAACCCGAGGTACAAACAAATAAAGATCTTCATTACTCAGATGTCGTCCTGGTCTAGAATTAGCAGAGACAGTTTTGATTTGAAAATTCACCTGGATCTCAAGGTCAGTCTCTTGTCCTTGGGCTCCTCCAAGAGGTTGATGGATCATTATTCTTGAGTTAGGCAAGCTGTATCTCTTCCCTGCATTACATACACATATCGAAGCATGAGGGTTAGTCTAGGTGTGGACAACATCTAGTACTATAACACTGCAACTAGCAATCACTCATATTACCTTTTGTACCACCGCTAAGTAGAAAAGCACCCATACTGCAAAAGGAGACACCAAAAAAGGAGTATAAGAATTAAGGCCACGAAATATAGCGGAAGGCATCACAGAATATAAAATTGGTAAAGGAAAAAATAAAAACATTCCACAGAGAAAAAATAATGAAATTGTACACTGGAGTCATCAAATCATGCCAAATCAGATCTTTTTTTAGGGAATCAAGCAGCAATCTCAATCCTATCCTAACCATTGTTCTATAACTTCAGCTATATAAACTTAAAACTAGTCTGTGTTACATAACTTCTCTACAAGAATCCATAGTCATTGCCAACATATTCTAGGTGGCAAAACTAGGCTATTATATATTGACCCAAGCATATTTCCAACCTAAATGCTGCAAAGGGTTAATTTGCAGTGGCAAAACCTCAACAAAGGGAAATGGACAAATGAAACAGCTCTCCGGTAATTACGTCATTCGTACAAAGTTCATGATCATATGAAACCTATCATCTTAATTAAGAATATATGAGTTCATGCTCATGCACTTAGTTTGCTATCTAGAAATAAATAAGGACTGACGTGTTACTTGCAGCAATAAACATGGACTCGCCAACGCAATATCATTGACTGGACAGGTTATACTGAAAGTTCTAAGAACTTTCAGTACTCTGTGCAAACTCCAAAGCCTTCGAAATCTGAACAAATTACCTAACACTGAACAGATATTTTCACGAAGATGTCAGCACTCAGTACCTTGCAGCAAGTCCAATACAAACTGTGGCAACATCAGGCCTGATATGCTTCATTGTATCAAATATGGCCATCCCTTAAAAGAAATAAAAGATATTTATTTACTGAAGCAACTAATGCAAGAATAAGATGAGCCGATCTCAAGAAATATGAAAGTGACTTATTACCAGCTGTCACTGATCCTCCTGGAGAGTTCACATACATAATGATATCCTACAATAAAATTGACAAGAATCAAGTACTGAATGAAGCATTATTGAATATAAACGGTGTCACGAAAACTGGGGTCATTGATAGCTGAGATGGAAACTTTATCCCAGTCCCAATCCCAGTCCTACCTAGACAAAAAATCCTTCGAGATCACAATGATATAACCAATCCCAGCCCTACCTAGATAGCTCAAAACCTAATAACTAACATATAGCAGCAATACAGAAGTACCAGTAACACTCTCACGATTCGCTTGCACATTTATCACATGGGTATTGGCCACCCGGATCCAGATAAACAAAACTGTTTCCTATAACATCGAGTGATTTTACTTGAACAGAGGAATCAGATCAGAACCAAGAACCACACTCTACTTAACTTCCAGAAACAACTCTACTTAATTTCGAGTTAAACATTTGATGCAGGAATGCCCTAGAATGCGTTGAAGCTAAAGTAACAGCACACTGCACACTACTTCCCTTGATAATTGATACATACTGCAGATATCAGCATTTCTAGATTCAGATATGGTAAACCATAGCAAAGCCTCTGACCTGACAACACATCTAGGAATTGCGCAGAAGGAAGATAATTTTATTTTTCGCAATTTACCTTATTGGGATCGACGGCATCCAGGTATAACAGCTGCGCAACAATGATGTTTGCCATATCATCCTCCACAGGACCGCCACACCGGATAATTCTCTGCACCAAAGCGCACGAAAATGGTCAAATGCCACACATTACACTCGCGCAAAAGCTCTAGAGCAACTTTGCACACAATCCAGTGTCCCCATACATGTTGGAAGAGCTGGCTGACGACGCCCTGGAACCGCTCCATCACCATGGGCGAGGGCCCGCGCTCCCCAGCAGCCTCCACAGGGAAGTAGGGCGACCTGGGCATCAGCAAGTCATCCCTGCCACACCCACACACACTCACCACTATCAGTACACTTAAATCCACAACCGAAGCTCGCCCAGCCTACCAACCATACGACGGCGAAGCTGCAAAACATTTCGTCACGAATTGACTTCACCTGATCGACCAAATCCCGTGCCTCTGAGCGGCTCCGTGCAGTCCGGCCCCACCGCCCCCGGCAGCCGCGGCCACGGACCGAGCGCACCTCCGGTTCCTGCGAGACGGAGACGGTTAGGATAGGGTAGAGATGCTAGAACTGGAAAGGGGAGGGACAGTGCGTGAGGGAGGGGAACCTGAGGAGCGGGAGGGATCTGGGGGCCTGATTGGGGTTGGGTTTGGGGCCGAGCAGAGGGGCGGTGAGAGAAGAGGAGGAAGCGGTGGTGGTCGCCATGGGCGGGCGGGGCGAGGAGAGCTCGCGGTGGGGTTTTGGGCGGAGAGGGGCTTTGGCTGCCTTCTTATCCGCGAAGAGAGTGCTGAGAAGGGGAAGAAGGCAGTGAGGCAGAGTGAAGAAACCTCCGAAGAAGAACCGTGACCCGGGTCGTTGCAAGAGTGGGCTTTTCGCCCTGGGCTTTACATGATGCTTCTCAAAGTCATGTAAGGCAGAGATTTTTTTTTTCTACCACGTAGTAGTACATTCTGTTCATAGCATAAGTTTTTAAAGATTTTCTCTAAAAAAAAATTAAGCACCGAGCACAACGTTTTTTTTTCGGGTAAAAGAGCATTTCATTAAAGAGGCGGGATTACAAGGTGCTCAAGTTCCAGCTCTTGCAAAACAACATCAGGCCCAGAACCCACACCATAGTGTGATACTCTGTCCTTGCAAAGTTTGCAAGACAGTGACTAGCCCTAACCCGTGATCTCTCCACTTTTATAATTTGACACTCTACTCTTTGACTAAGCAAATGACTAAGCTCTAAACAAAAATTTCTATGAATAGAACGATCTTGTGACAGCTTTGGAACAAGGGACATAAGAGAAATACAATCTGTTTCAATGATGAACAGCATAGTAGTATGATCCAAAGCCAGCCTCACACCTTCCACACAAGCTTGAATCTCAGCCTCAAAAGGATCATCACAACAGAGTAACCATCGGCAGACTGAGAAAATAATTTGTCCTATATTATTATGCAAAATCATGCCAGCACTGTTCCATCACTAGCTTGAAAAGACCCATCCACCGACAATTTTGCCCAATCCAGAGGAGGACAACACCACGACAAGCTGGGACACGTAGCTGGCTTATGTGAACATAACAACGGTTGCTTGCCTTTTATTATGGCTTCCACCGTCAAAGACGAAGCATCCTTCATCAACTTAATATAGCTGCATAAGAACCTTGATGAGCCTTCAACGAAAGGGAGTGGTTTATCATGGGTTATCTCATTCCGTACACAACATCTACTGAAGACCGGAATCACGGAGTATCAAAATTGTTGAAGTCACTAAGAACATCTCCCAATAGATGAAAATGACGCGTCCTACTGAGAGAATTATCTGCTAAGTAGGATACACATGGCGTTAAATATGGGATATAATCATTCACAAAAAAAAAAGATATAATCATTCACCCCATGTATCATTGTATTCCATAGGCTTCAGTTGGCATGCGTCTGTTTTCCCCTTGCTTTTCTCTTCCTTTGCCACCCTGTTTACCACTCTTTTCTAGACTACACGGTCAAGCAACAGAGAGATTCTCATAGGCCATAGCATTAGTAGTAGACCAAGTTTGCAAGCACAAGTTTGTTCCCCCTACAGACAACAGACAATAACAAGCTAGGCTACAGACATCTGGTACTGCCATACACACGCTACAGAAGTTCAGTACATACACAAGATCATACATACGCTACAACAACTAATTTAACAGGTTACTTGCAGCCAGGTGGCAAAGTCTTTTAACACAAACTAGTTCTCAATGCTTAGATACTAAAGTCTAGTGCTCTTCTCGAGATGGTTAGCTGTGATCCCCACGGCAGATCACATCTCCTGCTGGGTGCGATACGCAGCCTTTAGGAAGTTGTCGAAGGGGCTGGCAGGTGGAAGCTTCACCATTGAGCACGGCTCTGATGACGTGCGGTTGGTCTCAAATCCAGACGAATTGACCTGGACAAGTGCAGTCACTGATACCGAGATCGAGATCCACAGCAAACCGGTATGAAATTTGGGTTTTGTAGAAATCTTCGTACCTTGGGAACGATGAAATGCTGCGCAGCGGGAAGGCTTGGCACAGGATTGTCTGGGATCGAGCTGTGGCCATTCACAAGCCAGCTTGATAGCTTCTGCCTAGTGCCTGATCCAAGGGCCTCACATTGACTAGTCATCGTGTCATACGGGAGGGGGGAGGTAGAAACAGATGCACCTGCAACCTGGCCAGCTACATGTAGCGCCTGAACACAGAAACAGCATCTGCTAGTGAGACTGATACAATAAATGAAGTGAAGAATGACAATGTTTGCTGTAGTTCTAGCTAGCTTCACCCCACACAATAAAATGTTAGTGCAAGTATGAGCTAGCCGAGCAGTAAACAGGGTCCAAGGGCAGCTGAATTCATGACAGTTACTCACCGATTCAAGTAACTGACCAACACCTAAGACACGGGGAGCAGATTGCGGTAGAGTAATCCTGGATATGGAGCTAGCAGTATTTGTAATTGGTGACTCGTGCAATCCACCGTCTACCGAAGAGGTTCTTGAACACTCCTACAATGCAAAAGGACAACATGTGAGAAGATATAAGAACATATTTCAATGGTGGTAAGGTAGAGTTACAATAAAAACATTGCACTATTGTAAAAAAATTCAAGTTCCACACCTAATAATTGCATTATGAGTAAAGGCCATTTAGTTGTAATTGACCTACCTCATCAAACGAAAGGGATTCATCAGAAAATGCCTGCGCATGAAAGTTGGCCCAGTCAAGGGCTGAATTTGACCCAAACAAGGGCACTTCTTCAGGAATAAACATCTCTGTTAGCTCCTTCGCCAGTACATCCTTATCCATCTGATACACAATTAAAAGAACAATAGAAAATAGCACATTAGCTTCGCTTTTAACAGCATCAGCATCTGATCTCACTAGGACCATAAAATGCAGTGACAACAGCAAACATATGACAAAATCAAACCATTCTCACAGGACTAACCTCGTTTAAATTAGAAAGTGCACAAACAATTACATCAAGTACCCGCTGGTCATGTATCCCCACTTTCTTCCTGCAATCAGAAAGTATAGATCTAGCAACGTCTTGATCACTTTCAGAACCATAGTTGCCAAGATCCGACTGCAACCTTACATAGAGTTGCAAGTCTTCACCAATTCTTAGATAAGAATCAATCTGCAAAATATGTCATGACATAGTTATCACATGTTCATGGAATACAAAGCAAGTTTGAATAGAGATAATTTACAAAAGGGCAGAGAAGAAGGCTACAACAATACAATTTTGTCAGAAGAATGAACACGTGTTGCCTCACAAAATAAAAATCTACTACAAGGATACAATTTTTTATAGGTAAAACTGAAGTTCACATGAAGAAACATAATAGGGGTATCTTATTAGCATCTGTAGAACTTAGTACTTACAATGAATGATGTAAAGATTCACATGAAGAAGCATAATATAGTGTTTAGCTTCAGTGCTAGAACTTTGTACTTACATTGGATGATGTAAAACACCTTAGCAGCTCTGCCAATTCGGTAATGTGACAGACTTTTCCAGCAAACGCCAGCATACTAATTGCTAAGGAAAAAATAGACCGTTTGCAAGAAGGGGGCAGGTCTCCTGGGAAAATTGCACAAACAAACTAGTGACGTTCATGATGTATATGCAGGAAAGAGACAACCGTAAATTTCATTATGCAGACCCTACCATTTGGGGTTAAAGCAATACTCCGGAGAGACAGAGGCAACTGGAAGAACTGAATGTTATTACTGTTACTTGAATTCTGCAGCACCAAAATCATTATTAAGTATGGATATGATTACATTAGAAAAACAATTACTTAGCCAACATAATGTGAACTTCCATCCTATGCAGGATATAGTTATTGCAGTATAAAGAGGAGATGAGACCACTAACATGCTTAAGTGTCTCTTTCATAAAAGAAAAAATGCTACCCAAAAATGTATGAAAACAAATGACAACCATTTGATAAACTCTTCACTGAAATAACTGAAATTTCAAAGCTGCAGTTCAAAAAGGAACCCATACCTTAAGGCGGGAAGAAAGAACCGTGAGGCTGTACGAATGACCAATCGCCTCATAATTGAAAGGACTGTTATCAGTCTGAGTGGCCTGTATCCAAAACGCAGACAGCAATTGATTTGTTTGATCTTCAGTCAACAGGACTATCTTGGTTTCCTGGAAGATACATAAAATGGTAATCATGATTAAATAGATGTATGTCCCTCTATGTTTTCTCACTTGACCTAAAAGGGAATCGGCAATAAAAAACTCTCGGAGCAGGGTCAGGGGGTACCTCTGCAGAATTAGTTAGCGTCACCCAGCGATCGACGAAAGAGAAGACCAACTTCGAAAAATATGCCGGACTTTTCCGTGCCCAAACATGTTTATTATCCTCTTCGTGCATGTTTCTTTCCTTTCCATCATCATGCATCGTATTTCCAGGCTTATCTGAACCTAAACATTCTTTCTCTCTCCTTAACTTCTCAAGTAGAGCAGTAGCTGAAGCAAATACTGATGTAGCTCGAGACTGCCATTTTTTTGTTTCAAATAGGTACTCTGAATCGCCCCTCTGATGGCTTGGACCTCGGACAATAACAGCAGAAAATATGTGATGCGCCCCCACACGAGTGTCTGCATCTGGATGTACCATGGACTTCAGTATCTGCTGGAGGAGTGCATCTGGAAACACCTGCTAAGAAGAGTTAGATTAAAAAATCAGTAGATAGTGGCAGAAGTGGCCCACGGACCACGAGTCAGGGAGTAACATTTTTGCAAGGATGGAAAGTAAGCACTACAGTTAATTATTTATTGAGTCGAAGAGATACGCAGTTTCTAAACTTGGTTGCAGCCCTTTTTATTCAGTTAGATTATTGATCGAGGGGATGGAATAAATTCAGAACTGACCATAGGAGCGTTTGAAGACACTGATCTTAAAGAGATTATGTGGCAAAGTATCAGCAAACTTCCAGTAATCGCTCTGGCAACAGCAGGCATAGAAGGCAAATTCTCCAACGTAATTGCCATCATGTCATAGAGTGGCCTCACGTCACGAACCTATAAGTTCAGAAAATTAACATAAGCAGGGGAGCTGTATGTATACTCGTATGAGCCTTTTGCATCATGCGCAGTTGCAAAACTCTAAGAAATATGCACCAAAACATCCATGCAGTTGAGAAATGTTAACATGTAACTGGAATAGTGTAGGACATACTCCTCTAACAACTTCAAGAAGACAGCCCTCCAGGAATTTTTGAAGAGACTCATTCATGTTCAGCTCTTCAACACTGGACGACTCCATGGCCTCCAGTGTTTTCCTCAAGTGCCTGCACAAGTCACCTGCTACTGCAAGTTCAGGAACAACACCTTGTGATCGCAGCAGCTGTGCCAAAGATGTTCCTGTCTGAATAATATCAGATTTGGTCTGAGGATCATGCATAATATTCTTGTGGTCAAGGTGACGGATGACAGCGGTCAAAATCAATTGTTCGTTGCCTATGAGAAACAAATGAATTAGCACTTAAGGAGACAACGAAGCCCTTAAAAAATAGTGCAAAGAGGAAGAGAAGGTCCACTGTGGACTGCAACATGTATTCAATGATAAAATTACTAGCAAGCTTGTAATAAGACTTATGATGCACCTGACAATTGAAAACACCAAACATAGTATCTGCAGGAATATAACTAAATGGATTGGCAGTATGGAAGAGCAACGAAATTACTGACACTGTCGCTATTAATAGGATCTTATCGTGCCATGTAAATACAAGAAACAGAAAGCTCATATATTATCATAAGGCCTGTGCATTTTTACTACTCCCTCCATCCCGAAAAGGATGTCGTAGATTTTTCTAAATATGATGTATCTAGACGTGTTTTAGTGTATAGATACATGTAAATCTAGACAAATCTGCAACATCCTTTTTGGGACAGAGGGAGTATTTTTGTTATGCAAGCAAAATCTACCTGAACTCTTCCCTAGACATGACATATCAGACAAGACAAGCAAAGCCAGTCCATGCCGAGGAGCCCATTGCTTCTTCGTATCAAAGTAAGAAAGCATTGGATCTAGGATGCGTCGCATAGTTGTACTCTCTTTGGCCAGTTCTGCAAGCTTCTCAACACAAATATGCGACCATACTACGGGACATTCACGCTCCTCCCTGCAAAGCCATTCAAATAAATCGTAAATTGCTGGGTGCATCTGAGCCTAAATACTAAAGAAAGAAGCATCAAGCGTGTCACAAAATATAGGTCGGAGAGTCATTCACAATGCCATTACTTTTGTTACCAAGTTCACGTTCACCTTTTGACTGGTGGATAAAACAACGAATAAATGAACTTGACTTTTTATAATACTCTATTATTCTTCGAAAGGAAAATTTCTTCAGTATGTTCTTTCATGCTCTTTTCCTGCATCTCTGATGCACCATGCATGTGCTTAATATTAAATCACATTAGATACAAAAAGTTATCAAATACACTTTGAAGTGTGGTATCTGACCTCCACTTCTAGTATGATATGCCCTTCAAAAGGATTGAAAATTGCATGCACTATTGCTTGATAACATCTAAAACAAAAATGAACTGAAGGCTGCAGTGCAGTAAAACTGTGTGATGTACACAAGAACGCATTTTCTGCACAAAATTTAAGAAAAATGGCATTGCAAACAATTAAAATGACACTTCACCTTGTCAGAGCTGAAGAATCCCTTGCCGGTCGCGGTCTAATAGTAGCAGTTGAACCACGGAAATTCACATCATGACCTCCACCTAAGCCAACTCTACCCTCACGCCTGACTATTTCATCAACCCAGTTATGTTGTGATGCTTGTCTGTCATCATCACCAGCAGCTTCCTCCATTCTATAATTTTCCAAGACTGATTGCACCATCTGTCACATCCAAGAAACTTAAATCATCAACATCCACCATTGCATTAACCTTGAGAAATACGGAAGTTATTTAAGAACTAATCAAATGAAAATTGTACACATAACGTGAACTCCTGAAAGAAATAAAGAACCATTTGAGTTCTTAACTTCTTATGTATTACAAGTAATGATCAACAGACCAATGTCATTCAAAGAAGAACTGGTCATAGTTACCTCATCAAAATCAGCAAAGATGTATGAATGTTCTTTCATAAACCAGATCTGCATGAGTATTACAATATTAACTGAATTGAACTTCCAAATAAAATTACCAGGAAATGGCAGAAGGTGCAGAAATGAAGAAAAGGAATTGCAAAGCCAAATTTACCATTGCTGACAAACACTGCAGGCTTGCTGCCCGCAGAAGCTTATGCTCCGGTCCCTGTTGCCGTGAAAGCGCACACACTTTGCAGACCAAGCCTTCAATATTCCGGGCATATGTGTGGTCTACCTGTTAATGTGAGAAAATAATGAAAGCCCATACTACACAGCTCACACAAAAAAAATGAAATGCAATGTTATAATACTGAGCATGTATAATACTGAGCATGTATGGTCCATCATAATGCCCACCTGACTGTAAATAAACTTCGCTAAAGTTTGACATCCAAGAATATGAATGTTCTCTTGCTTGCTTTCCAGAAGTTCAGTTAGGACGTTCACCAGGCTGACAGCAAAATATGCCCTGTACCATCACATGCACAGTAACATGACATCAAAATCTGGCCACGAAGCTTCATCGAAAACTACTTGCATTTTACATAGTAAACATGAGTTTCAGAAACTCACATCTGCTCTTTACAAATGAAGAGTAACTTGCTGTAGGCTTCAGTGATAATTTTGACATAGTTCACATGAGCAGCACGCAGCTCCTTGCGACTCCTCTGTTCCAGAAACTTGGCAATCTGAAAAGCATGAAACATACTTGATTATTGATTAGACAGAACACTCCCAAGGAACACTCAGCAATCAATTATGAGAAAACATAATGCAAACTTCACATGCCTTTGGAATACGCAGGGGATTCTTGGCAGCATATTCACACAACTTCATGATTTTCCTCTCATTTGGAGAGCCCTCCTGCAGAAGTTATTATGCACCATAAGGAGGTGTACACCCTAATAATCTAGTACTGAACGAAGCTACATTCCAAAAGAACAGACAGTGGCAGAAGACAACCATATGACATGGCCACGTTTGGTAGAGCATGGTAAGGAACATGTACTTATATATAGAGTACTAATAGATCAACGACAGCACGGCATATTAAACGGTCGCCGAAGCAACTAAGCCAACACTTACAGGCGTCTTGGGGAATATCTCAGCGAGCAGCTTCTTGTAGCGCTTGACGGGGCGGCGCGAACTCGGGCGCAGCGCCGGGCAGCACACGCACATGCTCTCGCACGACGGGAACAGCTTCGCCCCCATGAACCCCATCTTCTTCTCTTGCCCGCAGAGGCCGCCTCAGGAGCGGATCTACACGGTGCACCGGGTTCGCATTGTGAAGGTTAGTGGGATTTAAGCAACTAAATCGCTGGATGAAGACAACTTCGTACCTCAAAACGCAGACGGACGGGGTGGAGAGACGAGACGAGGACGAGCAGGAATGGGGGTTGCGGCGACGCGCGTGAAGATACGGAGGGGCCGTGAGCTGCACCGCCTGCGCGCGGTGGTACACTGTAGGAGAGATGGAGCCGCCGTGCTAGGTCAGGACTCAGGAGGGTCCAGACATGGCGGAGGGGAATTTGGGAGAGTGGGGAGTGGGGAAAGAGGAGGAAGCGGGGCGGAGAGGGCAGAAGAAGAGAGGAACCACGTGACCGCAGCCTCGGTGGCAGGGCCAATTGGAGCAGCCTTTTCTCGTGTCCTCGGCGAGGATTGACGACGGCTTTCCACGCTCAACAACACGCCAGCCTACCCAAAAGTACGGAACAGTGACGCACAAGACAAGGAGTGCGTTTGGGATTATCATTGCACCCGGGGCTCTTTCGGGAAGATAAAACCGCTGCTGAGTATAGTAATTCAATCATCGGATTCTTTAGTAAACCACCTCATTTAATATGGAATGGAATGACTTGTTTAACCAGGGACAAGTGAATCGTCACTTTTGGGCACAGGCAGTCCTCTACCATCCATCTCGTTGCATTCTTCTCGTCGAAAATTTAGAAAAATCGTTTATAATATTTTTAACAAAATCTATAAAGATAGCAGTTATATATCTCTCAAAAATAGCATATGCATTATATAATCCCAATGGAATACGACGGTAAGCACAAAGACAGATCAAAGGGACAGGTGAAAGTGGTTTTCAATTGATCTTCTGGATGAACAACTATCAGAGAAAAACCAAGAGATATCCATCTAAACAACAAAAATAAGAACGCCTATCAAGTATCTCTAATGTTTGATATATAAATGGCAAAGGGTAGTGATCCTTTCTAATATTTTTATTTAGCTTTCTAAAATGGACGCACATTTTGTTCAACAATAGTTCGAGTACGGACTAATTCATTGTGTTTATTTGGCACAACAGTAAATTCACCCTTGTTAGAAACACAATAAACAAGACTTACCCAGTCGCTTTCCGCCACATGATAAATAATATTTGCATCTAAGAGGTGAATTATTATTTTTCTTACCACTTCCTTCATTTGTGGTCTTAGGATTCTTTGAAAGTCTGCAACCGATTGTACGCCTTCTTCTATAAATATTCGATGGGTGACTATTGAAGGACTAATCCCTTTCAAGTCATCCATAGAAAACCGAAAGCTTTATATGCATTCTTAATATTGTCATCGAATTCTCGTCTTCCTTTATTGTAAGATTAGCACTTACAGTAATAGCGTATTTGTTAGTATCATCTAAAAACATGTATTTTAATTCTTTAGGAAAAAGTTTGAGTTTAGGGGGTGGAAGTTTCTCGTCTCCCTTCCTTTCTGGAACTTCATATTCTTCATTCATGGGAGAATCAATTATGGAAAAGGAGTCAAGATACTCATCGATCTCCATCTTACCAATGTCTTTAGAGATATTATTGTTTTCAACCAAGCTTCTTTCTAGATCATCGTCTCGTGCTTCATAAAACAAAGCAGCAAGATGTGTAATAGTATTTTCTTCTTCTTTCTCTTCAAATTCTTCAAATATGGGCTTGTATTGAAAATTTGAGAAATGGAATTTAATTTCATCCTTCCCAAACTGTCACATCCCAAGATTTTCCAAATCTTGTAATGTGAAAATAAATGAATAATAATAAAACTTTGTTTGATTTTCAGAGCCAGAAGAAACTTTTTGAATTCAATTGGAACTTCAAACCAATTTGGATCAAATAAATTCCTAAAGAGATTTGAAAAGATAAACATTTAAATAGAGGAAAATAAAATATTTTGGAATTACTATTTTGAATCATTTAGATAAAAGGATTTAGTTTCCAAAAGAAAAGGAAGGATTTTAAAATAAGAAATTATTTTATAGAGCCAAATTAAACCTTGGCCAAGCTTTTGAAATAAAACATTTTGTTTTGATAAAAATAGTAAAGGTTTATTTAAATAAAATTAGTAAGGATTTAATATCCAAGTTTTATTAATAAAGATTTTACTATTTCCAAAATATCAAAACTTATTTATTTGTTCAAAAAAAATAAGTTTTCCAAGTACTTTATATTCCCAAATAAAACCTACTGATTTGGGTTTGGAAATAATTAGATTTCAAAATGGAGTTTTAAAATAAACATCAAATTCTATTTTGATTAAATAACAATGGTCTATTTATTTAATTAATGATGGACCTAAAATAAAATCATGGTTTTGGTTTTGGAATTTGGTTTATGCTACTGAACAGAACCAAATTCATAGTGCAAGGTTTGGAGATTGTTTGATTTGATTAGGACATGGTTTGATTGTTTGAATTTTAAAACAGAAATTAGTTTCAGAAAAAGAAAAAGGGTTCAAAATAGAAAAAGCTGGTTACAGACCAGCCGACAGAGCCCAATAAGCCCAGAACCAGCCCAGCTCCCTCCCCAAGAAAAAGCGATTAGACTCAGATTCTAACCTAAATGCAGCGACTGGTGGACCCTTCCTCACTCCTTTTCCCATTGACGGCCAGACCCCACTTCTCTCCCGTCTCCTTCCTCGCGGACGACCACGCCGGCGTTACGCGGCCGATGCCAGCGTTAATTATGATAAAACCCGCGGTGATTCCGCTCGGCTGACCTCGCCCTCTTAAGCGCCCACTCTCCTCTCCATTTTCCCTCAAGCTTCTCTCTCTGCCCCGTGCGATTATTTTGCCTGCACCACCACTGCCGACGAGCTTTCTTCTCCAATTCCGCCAAGATTGCCACCTCCGCCTCCCCGACCAAGCTCACACCTTCACCACTACCGACGCATCCACTGCGCCTTCAGACGATCACCGAAGAGCAACGTCGCAACAAGCTCGAACGACGCCGTCACGTCGCTCCAACTCCGACGAGCCCCACAGGTAGTTTCCGGCCGCCCCTCTTCTTCTCGTTCACGCACACAGCATCTCCGTGATCTCCTGCGTCTAACCATGCTTCTGGTTTGCCTTCTCGTGACCGTAGCATCGTCTTCGACCTCGACCAGAGCCAACCGCCGCCAGACCAAACTCCGGCGAGGAATTCCTCCGCTCGTCGCGCTTTGCCCGTCGACCACACGACGAGCTTCCCCAGCCTCCTGCGATCTCGGTGAGCCTACTCCCTCCCTCTCTCGCTTCTGTTTACGCCATAGCCACTTTGTCGATCCGCCACCGCTAGCCGCCGCCGGCGCCGCTCGCATATGGTCAAACATGCTAGCACCGTAGGATCGAGATCTGACGCTCACGATAGAAACACTTAACCGCGAAAGAGTACGCTCTCTGGACCACACGATCTAATTAGATCCAACGCACCGCAGAGCCGATCCGGCTGAACCGGTACCGTCCAATGAGAATGCGACGCGTGGCCAGATCTGTTTAAAACAGAATTTGGAAAACAGATTTGTTTGTGATTTTCAAACCTTTGTAATTTTCGATCCACACGTCCAAAAATTGCAAATTTGGTATCATTGGAATCAGTGGAACAAACCCTAACCAACCTTGCCCTTGGTTTAGCAAATAGTATCCATTAGAATGTATGTTTTTGCAGATACTTTTGAATGCTTGTTTAGATTAGAAAAATGATTCAAAAATGTTTTTAGGGTTAAAACCTTTGCAAAATGATTTGTTGTGAACTCACTGACCCTAGGAACCAACCCATGGATTTTAAAATGGTTTTTGTGAAAGTTTGGGAATAAAAACTTGATTTGGTCATTTCTAGCCATTTAAAAATAATGGTTTTGTTATGGAAATGGTTTTGGAGTAAAAACTTTGGGAAAATGATTTTGGATCAAAACTACTGACCATAAACACCAAGTTTTGGGAAACAACAACTTATTTGGTGAAACCACTTAGGATTGTGGCATTGAGAAAAATGTTTTTCACCACATAAAATGATGAAAAGTTTTGAAAATGGTTTATGGATAAAACCCATTTGCAAATGACTTTGCCAATTTGGTAAATGACCAATTTGGAACTTACAAAGTTTAGAAGCCTAGTAGAGACCATCTTTACAATTGAACCATCTCTTGCATGCCTACATGCATGACTTAGAAATCCATTGTTTTATGGGTGTGAAATTGTTTGATTGACTTGGGATTGGAATGCTAGTTGATATTGTGTATGCTTGATTGATTGTAGTGAAGTGTGAGACTAGCAAGATCAAGGAGTGAACCAACATTCCCTACCAAAAAGGCAAGTTACACTATCATCTAAAAGTCCTACTATTTTCATTATACTTAGTGGATTTGAAACATGCATGAAAACAAATTTTATACTTATGCTATGCTAAATCCTAATAGGATACCTTATACATTCCTTCGAGAAAATAATGTAGTTGTTACATGCTTATCCATGCTATATTTTGAAAAGAGATACATGTTGAGATTTTATGAAGATGAGAAAAGGACTTGTGTTTTTATATAATAAAACAAGGACTCAATGAACCACCTGGGTGGCTAAGGTTACTTTAAGTTTTGGAGAAGGTGGCAACAAAAGGAACCATGTCTATGGCAATATCTTTGTGTTGTGCTCCAAAGGAAACCACCCAGGAAACTTAGAGATTGAACATGTTTCTCCAATTGTGGCTTTCGTGTGCAACCACATGCTATTATGGCTCTGGCTTAGTCAACTACATTGGGAAGACCCATACATTGTCTTCAGTTTACTGGACATGGGGATCTGGAATGCTTCATGGGTGCTGCAGACAAGCTAGCAATGGTGTATGGGAGGACCCTTTGGAAAGACTTCGTCACACTCTCAATCTGCCAGTACTCCATCTTGGTGAGTGCTAATCCAGTGGCCACTGGTGGCAAAAGGATGGGATTGTGACATGTGGGTAAAGTGTACTCCTTCTGCAGAAGATAATAAAATCTAAGTACTTAGCCGTGTCCCCGGTTAAGGACAATACTGAGCAACTAAAGTTTGAACTATGGGAGATCTCGACATTCTAATTTCTAAAAGAAAACCTTTTAAGGACTTGAACACTTGGGGTTACCAAGGAGCTCAAGAGACTTTGACAAAACTTGATGTACTTGGGGGTACCAAGGAACTCAAGGGATTTTGTTGAAAACATGAACACTTGGGGTTACCAAGGAACTCATGAGATTTTATAAAACTTGATGCACTTGGGGTTACCAAGATGCTCAAGGGATTTTGACAAAGACTTGAACACTTGAGTTTCTACCAAGGAGTTCAAGGGACTTGGAAAAAGAGATTTGACAAAGGACCAAAACCATTATGAAAAGATAGGATAAATTATTGCTTTATGCAAATGAGCCTAAAACTCTACTTAGCCAAATATGCATGTAATAATAGGATCCACTCATATTCAACAAAGTAGTGAAACTTGCCAATACAATTCAAAAGTATTGACCCTTGTGGTTGTAACTTGTAATGTTGCAGGTTTGATTGATTTAGTGAAGTGTGTTGATTAGGATTACAAAGTCTACAACCAACATGTCTGCCTGTGGCACTTTGAAGATGAAGGACCCCATGACTATAGTTATTCCGCTGCAATGTAATGTAATAGCCAAATGAGCTATGTATGATGTAATAAAATTATGTTATTCCTGGTTATAAAGTTATATTATGACCTTTGTTTCTTGATATTACATCTAAACTGTGGATGCTAGCTATTGATCCAGGGACTAGCATTGTAAACACAGGGGACACCACCTTATGTTATTTAAAGGTTGGAAGAATACGCTTACCATTTTTTTTAGTTTTTACCTTTCATTCAATAAATTGGGAAGCTTCGGTGTCAGGTCCAACTACGTTGCAGTGTGCAAACATAGCCAATATTTCTTCCTTCCTCGCTTCTCTTTCTTTTTCTACATTTTCAATAATATTTTCTTCTACCTTTGCTTCTTCTTCTTGTTCTTTTAGAACTCTTCATTCCTCCTCCAATTGTTCTGCACGATGCTAAGCTATTGTATGCTTTTCCATAGTCCTTGGAACAGGAAGTGAATCCACATAAGGAGGTCTCTTTCTTGGTGGGTCAATTACCACTCTAGCTACTGCTTGCACTTCAAATGGTTTAGGTGGCGAAATATATTAAAGCCAGTCATTTGATGACTGCAAGTGCACATATCAATTATATCTAGTTTCAAAATAAGAGTATTGAACCCATAGAGAGCTATTTGGTTGAGGTCTTTATGCCCCTCGTAAGTGTCTACCAAAATATACTCGTAAGCCGCCTTTGATTTTAAGTAAAGGGTGTTTGAAAGGTTTTTGTTTGTGTGCGGAAAAGTAAATAAAACAAGTAACAAAAGCATTGGAACTCAATAAGGCTAAAGCATTCTCAAGGATATAAGATACACCTCTAGCATGGGGTAATTAATCATAATTAGGATAGTCTATTTCTTTCGTTATGATATGTATGGAGAGAGCTCCATACTAAGATGTTCACTACAAGACTCGTGGGCAGTCGCTTTTTTTAATCAGGTAATGAGGTCATCTCTAAATAACCATTGCGATGCCTGAGTGCAGTTACTCATATAGACCACCACAATTAAGGGTTTCCCCATGGATACCGTAATGACCTTAGTGAATATCTCTTAATTCCCTCTTTGACAGTGCAGGTTATAAAGCCAATGCTTGTAGTAAAAAAGTAACACTGGACATACTCCCATACACTTCCTAAGGGCATTACCCTCTCATTAGACCCGGCGACAAATGATATGTGGCCGACTACACATACCATATAAAGAGAGAGATCTAACACAATATCATAGACCAATGGATCATGGACCAAAGTAATAGATCATCTTTATTTCATTTCATAATAATGTTAGGGTTTCTCCATCTCCCCAGGAACAAAAGGAACTACTCATACATGAAAGTAATCAACAACATCATCATATTCAAATGGATGGATAAAAATATGAAGATAAATCTAGTGCAAACCACAATTATATTTGGAATCACAACAAGATCTAAAGTATGGAAGAGGGGAATGGTAATGGTGATGGAGATGTTGGGGTTGATGATGAAGGGGATGATGTGATGTCCTCCGATGATCCGGGGAGCAACAAAGATTTTCCCTTCTCCTAGTTCATCCTCTAGATCCCTCTTTGGCATGGTGTTTTGAGACTAAAAGTTTTTCTGAATGTCGGATCTCATATCCGTCTTCGCGTGGTGAGAGTATTTGACGAAGGGACGCACTGACAGGTGGTATGGGCGGGCCATACGGGCAAGCTCCGCCCATACCACATGTTGTTGAACCCTCTGTAGCCTTCCTTCGCGTTCTCTATTCTTTGAGGTGCGAGTACAAATCATATAAATGACATTTATCACTTAGAAAGATCATATTACTGCATAATATGACAGTCCAAATTGATATATTCACAAAAGACTTAGTAATTCAGGATCTTGTTAAAACAAGGACAAAAGGTGCACGCGAGCACAATAAAATACCATAAATAATACTCTAGTTGTGCAAAAACATAAGGTAAACATGCTTCAAATTTGGACTCATCATCTTTCTTTGATGCATCAATATGTTCTGTAAAAGAATGAAGGATTTGCAAAATAATGTCTTCATCAAAATTAAACTCATCAACAATTTCTTTACCTTACCAATTTCTTTATAAACATTAAGACAATCATATTCTACTTCTATTTCTCATTCGCCTCCTAAATCTAAACCCTAGGTTTATCTATTACGGCGAATTCTTTCTATAAGTGCCCAAGCTTGTGTTATAGTGAATTCCATAAAAGTTCCACTCGAAGCTAGATCTATGTCATTCTTTTTTATCTTAATTAAGTCCTCCATAGGAAATATATAAAACATACCATTGTGGTACATCATGATGGGGACATTTATTAATCATACTTTTATACCTTTTGTATGCCCATACCAAACCTTCACCTGGGTGGTTTTTGAAGTTTGTAATTCCTCGTTGAAAGTGCAATGGACAACGCCTAGAGAGGGTGAACAGGCTTTTAAAAATATTACAGTTTGGGCTCAAATAAATGCGGAATAAAAATTAACGTTTAATTTATTAAGCACAAAACCTAACCATTAGGTTCACCTAAGTGCACCAACAACCTATGCTAAGCAATACAAGCAACAAGGTGATAGAAAGGTAAAATGCTTTAAGCACGATGGCTATCGCAATGTAAAATACATAAGTAAAGAGCTCATTTGAGAGATAACCGATGGACGCGAAGGCAATGATTTTTATCCCGAAGTTCACTTCCAAAGAAGCTAGTCTCCGTTGGAGAGGTGCGATGGCGCAGTGCTCTCCGAACGCCACAAATGGCTCACCTTGGGGTGTGGTGGCTCGATGCTCACCTAACTCCATACAAGGCCTCACCCCGGATGCAAAGGCACGTGATACACCGTAAAAGTATCTATAATTTTTGATGTTCCATGCTTGTTTAGTATTAACTTTCCTATACTTTGTCTACACTTTGAGGGTTTTTTATACATTTTCTGGGACTAACCTATTAACAAGATGTCACAGTGGTAGTTGCCTATTTTCTGCTGTTTTTGGTTTCAGAAAAGCTAGTAAGGAAATATTCTCGGAATTGGATGGTACAAACGCCAAAGTCAATATTTTACCGGAGCGAACACAGAGACCGAAGGGCAGCCGAAGGAGGGCCGCACGGGCCCCCCTAGGGTGCGCCTCCCTATGGTGTGGGCGCCCTGGCCGCCTTCCTGCCTCGCCACTTCGCCTATAAAATCCCTCCGATGCAGAAACCCTAAGGACCTGATCAGATCTCCACAAAATAGTCTATAGACGCCGCCACCATCGTCCCTAGATCAGGGGATCTGAATCTCTTCTCGGCACCCTGCCGGAGGGGAGAGATCATCCTGGAGGCCTTCTTCATCACCATGACAGCCTCCGGTATGATGCGCGAGTAGTTCACCCTTGGACTATGGGTCCATACAGTAGCTAGATGGTTGTTTCTCCTCCTTTGTGCTATCATGCTTAGATCTTGTGAGCTCTGTTCATGATCAAGATCATCTATTTGTAATCATACATGTTGTGTTTGCGGGGATCCGATGGATATTGAGATGCTATGTCAGATTGATTATTGATTCTATCATGTCATATTGATTATTGATTCTATCATGCCTGTGTTGTTTGTGATCTTGCATGCTCTCCATTGCTAGTAGCTATCTTGGCCAAGTAGATGCTAGTGACTCCAAGAGGGAGTATTTATGCTCGATAGTAGGTTCATGCCTCTAGTAATCTAGGGATGTGATAGGAATCTCTAAGGTTGTAGATGTGTTGTTGCTACTGGGGAGAAAACAACAATCTTTTGTTCATGGAACAATTGTATTGTTTACTTTACACACATTGCTTAATGCAGTTATCCGTTGCTTGCAACTTAATACTGGAAGGGGTTCGGATGATAACATGAAGGTGGATTATTAGTCATAGATGCAGTTGGATGGCGGTCTATATATATTGTTGTAATGCCCAATCAAATCTCATAGGAATCATGATGTCTAGTATTTGCATTGTTATGCTTTGCTCAGTCTGTCAATTGCCCCGCTGTAATTTGTTCACCCATCATATTATCTATCTTAAGGAGAACACCTCTAGTGAACTGTGGACCCCGGTCCAATCTTTACCATTGTTACGTCATCTACTGTTACCGTTTACTTTCTACAAGCAACCACTACCTTCCACACTATACGTTTAATCCTTTGTTTTTAGCAAATCGGTGAGATTGACAACCTCATTGTAAGTTGGGGCAAAGTCTTGAGTTTGTGTTGTGCAGGATTCCAAGTTGCTAGCAACACCTTGGAGTTGTTTCCTTGCTCCTACTGGTTCAATAACCTTGGTTTCATAACTAAAGGAAACCTTGATGCTTTCTCATCACACCTTGCTCTTGGGGTCTCCCAACGAGGCTCTGCAATGATCTGATCCCAGCAGCACGCAACTCAACAACGCCACAAAAGGCTCACCATATTCTCCCGAGTGCGCACCACAAAAGGCAGGCACTCACTCCACTACGGAACACTTGAGGGCGGTCACCGAACCCGTACAAGATTGGGGTAATCTCAACAACTCAATTGGAGGCTCCCAACAACAAAACCACAAAAGGCTACAAAGCCACAAAAGGCTATAATCTTGAGGTCACTCCATAATGGAGGCCACAAGAAGACAACACACCAACCACACAACCGTCTAGGGTTTCAAGAACCCAAAAGAAACAAGCCCACAAGCTTGTACTCGCCGAATCTCCATGGAGAACTCAAACCATATGGACACTTACAATTCTTTGAAGATGTTTTTGGTTCCTTTATGTTCGATAACTGTAATCTTGATATGGTTAAAATCCAGTTGTTTAGACAAACACTCTCAAATAATGTTTGCGACTGGTATAGATCTTTTTGTGCAGAAGCACCAAGGACTTGGAAGGAATTGATAACCAAGTTCCTATCAAAATATTACTCAAAAAGCAAAACTCATAGGATGAGAGGTACTATTATTAGTTTTAAAAATAGTCCTGATGAGAGTTTATATGAAGGCTATCTAAGGTATAAAAGTTATCTAGATAATTGCTCCATCATCGTTTACCTGATTGGTTAATCACTCATACTTTCTACAGAGGGCTTAATAATAAAATAGAATGATCCTAGATACCGCTTCTAATGGTAGTTTTCTATCTTATACTTATGATGAAGCCTGGAAATTAATAATGAAATGAGGGAGACAACAGAAAGTCTTAAAGATGAGGAGAGCAATATGAATAGTTCTTCTGAATATGCTTGTGTTAATGATTTTCTTGCATATGAAAGGACTTGTGCGATGATTAAAACCCTCGGTATTGATTCTTATTCAGTAAATAAAATTATTGAGAATTATGCAGGGCATCTACAGGTACCTACAGAATGTAAACCCTATAAACCCCTCAAACAAAAAGAAGCGTGCAAGAGAAAGTGCATCAATGGTAGAGTTTTCCTATGAACCTATTCAAGAGAATATCAAGAAAAAGTGCAGGAAGGAAGAACACATAAGGATAAGATTAAAGAAACCAGAAAAGAACCCCGGTGCTACCAATGAAAATATTGTTATATTGAAGGATCTTATGGAAGCACGAACCATGGATATTGAAGTGGTTATGCCAGACTTTGAAACTTCAGAATTCATCCCGGGTAAGGTACGAGGTAACGAAACTTCTAAGCCTATGACTCCTATATATTGTGGGGAAACTTTATTATACGGAATTTGTGAACTGATTTCCACTATAAATATTATGTCTTCATCACTTTACGAGGAACTTCACTATAATTTAAATAATCCAGATGTGGAACCTGTAGACACTACTATTAAATTGTCTAATAGAACTAATGTAAAACTGGAAGGTGTTATTAGAAATATCTATGTATTTATTAGATCACTCATGTACCCCCTTGATTTTCATATTGTTGATATGCCTCGAGATTCTTTTTGTCCTATTCTTTTAGGCATGCCTTTTGTCTCAATAACCAAATCTCGAATTTATAATAAGAAGGAGACTATTTCAATGATGTTTGGAGAAGAGGAAATGACATTCCACTTTGCCAACTAAAAAAGAGGCCATATGAAGAGAAAGATATCAAGGAAGGGAAAACGATTGTCGAGCTAGCCATAATTCATTTCAACACACCGCAAGATGAATTAGAGAGAGGCCTAATTAATTGGGAGGAGGTACCAGATGATGAGGAAAGAGAAGACATGGATGATTACCTTGATTCCATTCCGGAAGCACAAAATCCACATGACTAT
Source organism: Avena insularis (assembly GCA_023614405.1). NCBI lineage: Eukaryota > Viridiplantae > Streptophyta > Magnoliopsida > Poales > Poaceae > Avena > Avena insularis. Next base: position 21,413,442 of record CM042693.1, read on the forward strand.
GAAGAACTGGTAAGAAAAGGAGATGAAGAACCTCCGCCAATTGAATTGAAACGACTTCCAGATGATATGATGTATGAATTTTTAGATAATAAAAATAAATGTCCTGTTATTATTAGTAAAAATTTATCAAAAAATGAAACAAATAAACTTATTTCAGTTTTGATCAAGCATCGTGAAGCATTTGGATATACTCTAAGTGATATTAAAGGAATATATCCATCTATTATAACACATAAGATTACCATGCTTGAAGATGTTGTACCGGTAGTTGACACATAGAGAAGGCTTAACCCGAAAAGGGTGGAAGTAGTAAGAAAATAAGTTATACACTTATTAGATGCAGGCATAATATATCCTATTTCTGATAGTAAATGGGTTAGCCTAGCTCATTGCATACCAATACAAGGGGGTCTTGGATGCTGCTATGAATGAGGATGGTGAGCTAGTTCCTATAAGACCTACTATTGGATATCGCATGTGCATTGATTTTAGAAAAATAAACCGTGAGACACTGAAAAATCATAAACCTATACCATTTATGGATAATTTTTTAGAAAGACATAGTAATAATTCTTATTTCTGTTTTCTTAATGGTTATTCCGGTTATTCTCAAATTGCTATACGACCAGAAGATCAAGAGAAAGCAACTTCCACTTGTCCTTATGACACATATGCTTACGGATTAATTCCGTTTGGCTTATGTAATGCAACTGCAACTTTTCAAGAATGTGTTTTAAAAATCTTTGATGATCTTGTTGAGAAGACTATGGAAGTTCTAACAAATGATTTCGTTGTTTGTGGAACAATATTTGATAATTGTCTCTACAGCTTAACCAAAGTTTTGCAGAGATATAGGCAATCAAATTTAGTTTTGAATTGGGAGCAATGTCATTTCATGGAAAGAGGAGGTAAAGTTTTTGGACATAAGGTTTCAGAGAAGGGTATAGAAATAGATAACACTAATATAAATGCTATAGAAAATCGTCCAATACCTCGGGACATAAAAAACTTAAAAATGTTCCTAGGACATGCAGGTTTTTACAAGCATTTTATAAAAGATTTCGCTAAAATAGCGATGCCTCTCACTAACCTTCTTGAGAAAGAAACTCCGTTCTACTTAGATCATGACTGCATTTTAGCTTTTGAAAACCTTTAAAACAAATTTGTTTCAGCACCTATCATGCAATCTCCAAAATGGTATGAACCTTTTGAAATCATGTGTGATGATATTGACTATGCTTTAGGAGTTGTGTTAGGACAGCGAGACGGAAAGAATTTAAATGTTATTCGTTACGCTAGTAGAACTCTTAATAAGATTCAGAAAAATTATGCTACTACAGAAAAAGAGTTCCTAGCTATAATTTTTTGGTTGTGACAAATTTAGATCTTACATCATTAATTCTAAGGTAATATTTCATACAGATCACCAAGCTTTGTGTCACCTCCTCGTGAAAAAAGATGCAAAGCCTAGGTTGATTAGGTGGGTTTTATTACTGCAAGAATATGATTTGTGAATTGTAGATAGGAGGGGTAAGGATAATCTGGTAGTAGATCATCTCTCTAGGATGGAGGGAATAATTACTGAACCCATACCTATAAACGAGTCCTTTTCGGGAGAATATTTACCAAATGTTGAAATCTTTGATCCTTGGTTTGCGGATTATGCTAACTATCTTGCAGGAAAATTTATACCTCCTGGTATGACAAGAAATAAAATAATGAAATTCTTTAATGATCTTAAATATTACTTTTGGGATGATCCTTATCTATATCATCATGGACCTGATGGAATGATTCAGAAGTGTGTTCCTAACCATGAAATGAATGCAATTTTGCAAGCTTGTCATGACAGCCCGTATGGGGGACATCATGCAAGCGAAGTGCAGCAAAGGTACTTCAGTCCGGATTCTATTGGCCCACCTTATTCAAGGATGCACACATGTATGTAGAACATTGTGATGCTTGCCAGAAAAGGGGTAATATAGGTAGAAGACAAGAGATGGCAATGAATTATAGTCTTATAATTGAACCCTTTGATGTATGGGGAATGGATTGCATGAGAACTTTTGTAGAATCAAATGGTTACACTCATATTCTTGTTATTGTCGATTATGTCACTAAATGGGTTGAAGCTATTCCAACAAGCCATGCAGATGCAGCTACTTCAGTAAAGATGATCAAGGATGTCATATTCTCCAGGTTTGGAGTTCCTAGATTTTTAATTACTAACGGTGGTTCTCATTTTATAAAAGGAACTTTCAGGAAAATCCTCTACAAATATGGAGTAACTCACTGCATTGCTTCACCATATCATCCTCAAACGAGTAGTCAAGTAGAACTCTCCAATAGAGAATGAAAGACCATACTCGAGAAGACGATGGACAAATGTAACACCCTCGCCTGATAAGGCTGAGTTCATGTGTATAGTGCCAATCCCTGGATCGGTTCACTGGCACACACAGTACAAAATGATACCAAATATAACTGTGCATCATAAATACAACGAATATGATCCAGAATTTACATTATTTATTCAAGTACACAGCGGAAAACGAATACACGGTAGATCTCCATCCTTCAAATGTGCCACATGCGAACAAATGTTGAGTGGAGTCTCGCGACCTATGAACGATCACTCAGATACGATATAACCTGCAACATGAAACGTTGCAGCCACGAATGGTCAATACATTGAATGTATGGCAAGTAGGATAAAGTGGTTAACAACAGATCTATCAACTACATGCTTATTTGGCCAAGTGAAGTTCAGGCTCATTTGCATAAAGCAACTGTTTTATCCTAACATTTGTAACAAAGTAGTTTTCCAATACGATAAATAGGACACTCTGGTTCACTCCTAGGTGCTCCTACCCAATTATGTTCAACCAACAAGTTTTAAGCAATTAAAAAATAAGGATGTGTGGGAAATATCATGGCATCAGTATCAGGTTGCTCAAATTGTCCATAATCAGGGACACGGCTAATCGATTAGTTTATACACCCTGCAGGGGTTAGTACACTTTACCCATGTGACTTGGCCAGCCCAGCTCGTACCACCACTCTCATATTGGGTGATGATAGGGAGAAGTCCAAGAAGGAATCGTTCGGGAAGTAGCTCCCCAAACCCGACATGCACCGGTCCAACCTACACTATCTACATCTCTGGATACGTGGGTTCGAGTTACCACAACCTACTGAGTCCAACCAACCGCCCATTTCATTATTGGCACATAGTTGCACGCGAAAGCTACCAAACAAAGAAACCAATCATTTCTCAGTGTCCTGGGCGGCATTCCCCACCATAAATCCACACTCGATGACCCAATCAATGCCATTCCGCCCAGGTGGTTCATTAAAACATATTGGTTTGTCATTTAGCAAAACATAAGCCTTTCAAAACATATAACTTTTCATGATGTGATTCCCTTCCTCGTCTAAATAGCATAACTAAGCAATCTACCAATACGATGGCTCATAATCAAGGAATACTAAGGAATAATATGGGATATAGCATAGCATATACACATCAATTCCTACATATGCAATTCTACAAAAACATCTACAATGCATAGGAAAACAGTAGGACATTTATGACCAAGGTAGCACCACTTGCCTTTGTTGTAGATGTAGTCGATTAGATAATCCTCACAATCCTCATATATATAATGGTTGCACTCGTCATAACCACAATACTTGCAATCATAGTAGTTGCAATCACACACGTTGCACTCCTCGCAATCTATCGAGCAAACAATTGCATACAATCATAAATAATAGCACCTAGAGATCAAACAAATGCAAAAAATGCATGCATGACAATTTAATAAGTCACAATGGTTGTTACTTTAGTTCTCTAAGCAATATTGAACTATATGATGCATGCAAGAGGCCAATTAATGCAATGGGGTACTTGTTATTAATAATTACTTGCCAATATAGGGTTTTTAGTAGTTCTGTTGTAACGCATGTTCTAATTGTCGAATTAAATTTGTTTCTTGGGTTTACTGGATAGAGGACATTAATACGAACCAGTAGGCGTTGGATTCACCCTAATCGGAGTTATAGATCTTTTTATATGATTTAAATAGTGTTTAATGGGTTTTAAATGATTCATATAGTTTCAGTTGCCTAAAAATCAAACTAAAATTATATCTGAAATCTTCATGGAATTGTGATTCCAGGGACATATCATTTGTAATTTCTGAGAAGTATTTATTTTCTTATGAATTTATTACTCTAAATAGGACATTAAACCATTTAAATCTTCACGGCAAAACCTTACAGTCAAAGGCTGAACTAATTGCATGTTGATGATCTACATGGAACCAGCTTTCCATCGGTATATCATTTATATTTTTGTGACAAGCAATTAATTTACTATGAATTTAATTATTTATAAAGCCATTAAAACTAATTAAATTGCTACGGGTTAAATTATCCGCAAAGGCTAGATCCAACCAGATATTATTAATTTACATTACAGTAGTTTCAATTTGATATATTGTTCATATTTTTCGGAGTTACAGATAATTTCCTATAAATTTATTAACCTAAACGACCATTAAAAATAATTAAATTACTGCAGTAACCACGTACAGTAAAAGTTGGATCTATTCTGATAAGATGATTCTACGTAAAATTATCTTCAATTTGATATATTATACGCAATTTTTGGACGTGGTATGAATTTCTATTGAATTTTACAAGTTAGATCTATAATATGCAATTTTAAATTCGAAAGGAATATTTCAGGGAATATTCTGCTGACTGGACAGGTTGACTTTGCATGTTGACTGGGACTAGATGTTGATCTGACGTTGACGTGGCATTGATGAGAAAGCTGACTGGAATGACGACATGGCACGCACCGGTTTGATTGGATCTCGACCGTTTGGATAGGATCTGGTGGCTAGAAGAAAAGATCGACCCGATTTTTGGCTCATAATAGACATCAAACAGATATGTATTAGAGAGACAAATCCGTAGGTCAAATTGAAAAACATAGAACATGAAAGTTGTGGGGAATCATTATTCCTACCTTCTCACCAAAGGAATTTGGATTTGAAGGAACGAGCGCGAGTACATCTTGGATTTACACCGTCAGATCTGAAATATTGCGATGCGAAATTCTCTGGCCGTGGTGGATGAAAAGAGGTGAGGTTTGTCGGGATTGAAAGATTTCAACGAGTTCTACAACTTTCGTTTTTTGACCGAAGGCAAACGACGAAGTCTAGATGGGTTAAAAAGCGAAATAAGATTCGGACATGTGTAGATTCAGGATTTCGAGGAGAGAAACTCGTACAGCTGTGGCTCCACGAGTTTATATGGAGATTTAGGACAGTGTAGAGATAGGCCTTGGAGTAGGGAACAAGTAGAAATAAACGCAAATCGATTCGGAGTTGTAGATAAAAAGTTATGCGAGTTTGAATAGAGATAGTTTTGAGAAAAACTGATTCGCATGGTTTTTAAAGCACTGGGATCGATCGTTGCTGCCTGGCCTGGCTCGGTCGGTCCGGGTGGGCCGGCCCGCTTAGGTTTTTTTTCTTTTCTTTTTCTATTTACTTGTTTCCCTCATATCTTTTGCATACGAACTTTAAATGACACGATTCTTGTTTTTAAATTTTTCTAAAATCGAATAGATCATTGTAGGATCATATTTGTAATTGTTTTACTAGTTTGCAAGTAGTGGGTTTATAAATTCTTGTATATTCCATTTTATTTATATCTTTATTTGTTTGTATTTATTCCATAACTTTTTCATACTAGCTCCAAATAAGCTCAATTTTGTTCCTAATTTTTTTTAATATTCATTGGATCTTTTTAGGCTATAATTATCAATAATTTATGCCTTAGCAACAATGGGTTTTATAAAGTCAATTTAATTTCCTTTAGGAATATTGGGGCAAATCAACTATAGGATTTAGATATCAGGATTTGGATTCAGTTTGTGAGATCTTTGCATGGATGTAATGAAATGCTTATGAAGGCTTCATGATTTTCATTTTTAAATCTTGTACACCAATTCTACAATCCATAATCAATCCATGCCCTTTTGCCTATATGGCTACTTAGGTCATAACAAAAGAATATAAGAATTTGAATTCAAGGTTGAGAGGATTTTCTATTCAAAAGTTTCTTCTCTTTGAGAATTTTCAACATAGTTAAACAATCAGTCAAACTTATTTATTTATTTCACATTCCAAAAATTAGGAGAATTTTGGGATGTGATAACAAATCAAGAAAAGATTGGTCATTCAAATTAAATAACACTCTTTGGGCATACCGTACCGCGTTTAAAAATCCAATGGGTATGACACCATATAAGATGGTTTACGGTAAGGCGTGCCATTTACCTTTGGAACTGGAACATAAAGCCTTTTGGGCGATTAAGAACTTAAACTATGATTTTAAAGCAGCATGAGAAAAACTTTTATTAGATATTCATGCTTTAGATGAGTTTAGAAGTGAGGCTTATGAAAATGCTAGATTGTTTAAAGAAAAAGTAAAAAGATGGCATGATAGAAAAATAGAAAATAAGGTCTTTAAAAGTGGAGACAAGGTGTTGCTCTATAATTCTCGTCTTAAGTTGTTTCTAGGAAAGCTCAGATCGAAGTGGGAAGGTCCCTATATAGTTGAAGAAGCTTATTCATCAGGAGCAGTGAAGCTCCAGGGAAAAACACCTTCTCCTTTTTGGATGGTGAATGGACAACGCTTGAAGCATTATCGAGCAAAAGAAGATATAAGTGCAGTCACCATACGTATGATCACCCTATAAGAGGTGACTATGCAAAGATATACAAGGAATGACAACTGCAAGAAGGATAAAATCGAGACGAAATGAGCAACACCACGGTCAAGCTATTGACCATAAAAGAGCGCTTCATGGGAGAAAATCCATGTAAAATAAAGGTTTGAATAAGTTTTACGTTTTCAATTAAGTTTTTGTTAAGCTTGTGTTGAATAAGGAGCACTTGAAGCTCTAGTGAAATAGAAGAAATTTGGTAATGCTAAAATCCCGTTCAATGGATGTTAATGTTGGTCAAAATTTTAAGCTGTCATTTTTCTGTCAAAACTTGGTATTTCATTAAGTTTCAGATTAATAAAGAATTCTCGGAGAAATAGGTAATTTTTGGCATACACGGTAGGTTTAACGACCAACTATACCGCGGGAATTAAATTTCCGACCGTATAGTTATCTACCCCATATCCAAAAAAAATTACTCCAGGATATAGTAGGTTTAACGACCAACTATACAGCAGGAATTAAATTCTCGGCCATATAGTTACGGTCATATAGTTGGTACCGTCGTAGATGTAAAATCTATAGTCGGTTCATAACTATACAGCGGGACCTATACGGGCCGCGCCCTTATAGTTCCTTGTTACGGACGGCGGCTAGGGTATTTGACCTCCCCTTTTAAAGCTGATCACATCTAACCTTTTTCATCAAGTTTTCGCAGAGCTACAACCTCCAGCCTCAAAAAATCACCGCCATATCCATACAAGCCCCTTCTAACAATATCCATGCAGCGAAGTCATGCAGCCTTTCCATGTCAATAAGATTTGGAGGAAGAAAGAAGAGAAGCCCGTGAAGAGGATCGAGGGAGTAGAGCCAAAAGAAGCATCATCGTCATCCAGCTCGGAGATCAAGCCTCTCCCAAATTGGGAGGACATGGTCCCGCAAATGATGGATATGATTGATGGATCAGATATGTAGAGCTTGTTGGGAACCCCAAGAGGAAGATATTGAAAGTGAAATGGACGTCACCTAGAGGGGGGGGTGAATGGGCTTTTAAAATTATTATGGTTTAGACTCAAGTAAATGCGGAATAAAACTAACGTTTAATTTATTAAGCACAAAACCTAGCCACTAGGTTCACATAAGTGCACCAACAATCTATGCTTAGCAATAGAAACAACAAGGTGATAGTAAGATATAAGTACTTCAAGCATGATGGCTATCACAATGTAAAGTGCATAAGTAAAGGGCTCAGTTGAGAGATAACCGATGGACACGGAGACGAAGATTTGTTTCCCGAAGTTCACTTTCAAAGAAGCTACGTCTCCGTTGGAGAGGTGCGATGGCGCAATGCTCTCCGAACGCCAAAAATGGCTCACCTCGAGGTGTGGTGGCTCGATGCTCACCCAACGCCACACAAGGCCTCACCCCGGATGCGAAAGCACGCAAGTCACTGACGCCACAAAAGGCTCACCCTATTCTCCCGAGTGCGCACCACAAAAGGCGAGCACTCGCTCCACTATGGGACGCTTGAGGGCGGTCAACGAACCCGTACAAGATTGGGGCTATCTCCACAACTCAATTGGAGGATCCCAACAACAAAGACACAAAAGGATAAAATGCCACAAAAGGTCAACAAGACCACAAAAGGTCAACAACCCAACCACACAACCGTCGAGGGTTCCAAGAACCCAAGAGTAACAAGCCCACAAGCTTGTACTCGTCGAATCTCTGAGGAGAACTCAAACCTATGCAACAAAGGAAAGGGAAAGTCCTTCACTCCCAAATTCCAACAAAGCTATAAAAGCTATTGGGGAATAAGGGAGTAAGAACAAAAGAGGAGAACACAAAACTCTCCAAGATCTAGATCCCAATGATTCCTTCACCAAGAAGGGATTTAGCTTGGGGGATTGTAGATCTAGATCTCCTCTCTCAAATCCCTCAAAAAGATGCAAGAATCATAGGAAGGGAAAGGGGAGAGGGAAATCTCTTTCAAGGTCAACAATGGAGGAGAGAGAGAAAGCCAAGAACCAAGAAAAGAGTCGTTGCCCATGAAGGGGAAGAGGATCCCCTTTTAAAGGGCTCCCAGATCTTCCTGTTATGGGCATTCGCGACCCTAGCCGGAAGTTCCGGTGGCACACAGCCAACGGTCAAAAACTGCGATGCGAGAGTCTGAAAACGTGAGTCCTGGTCGGAACTTCCGTCGGTCCACCGGAACTTCCGGTGGAAGTTCTGACTGAAGTTCCGCCAAATAGACACATCCAAAACAGAAGGTTACTGATCGTGAGCGGAACAAGAGCCAGATTTTCAATCGAAACTTCCGGCGGCAACTAGGCCCGAGCGAAACTTCCGGTTCCTAGCCGGAACTTCTGGTGGGGCGGTATTACCGCCAAAACTTCCGACCCACATTCTGTCAAATAGAGAGTAAAAAACAGAGAGGTTACTGAACGTGAGCGGAAGAAGAACCGGAACTTCCACCGAAACTTCCGGCGGCAAAATGCCCTAGCGGAACTTCCGATGAGAAGCCGGAACTTCCAGTCAGGGAAATTCCAGAAACCAGAAATGCAATAACTTTTGCATCCGAACTCAAAACGGGATGAAACCAATTTTGTTGGAAAGATAACGATGAATAGAATCCAACAAAAGGTGTGGAGCTTTGGGAGAAAATACCATGAATATATATGTGAAGTATCCCCCAAGGTGTGGAGCCAGAAAACTCTCAAGATCAAAAACCACAATAAGATATGCAAGGGAAATCCTTAGACGATGAACTAGAGCTTGTTATGATGATGACCACAAGCTTTAGATCCTCTCATGGGCAAGAACCAAATAACAACCAGGAAAGATGATGCTATGAATGCAAAGGTTTGAGCTCTCTCCGAACGATGCAATCGAGACACCCGCTTGAGAGACCCTCTTGATAGTACAGCTATCTATCCTAAACCCGGTCTCCCAACTTAACAACACAGGACCGACAAAAGAGAAGCCCTATGAAGAACATACCTTTGCCTTGAGCATCCCACTTGAACTTGATGTAGTTTGTATTGTTCTTCTATAGTGGGAACACCTTTCTTGGATGCTCTTGCTTGATGAAAATGAAGACTTGCAAATTGCTCCCCCATACTCCATGGGGAAACCTCTTCTTTGAACTTGTCTTCATCACTCCATGATCAAGAGGATGGCAAGACTCAAGCATGATATCTTCTAGAGATTGCGCATCTTGAGCTTGCTCTTCTTCGTCCCTTCTTGAGGTTGATCCATCTTGATGCAACTCTCTGCACTTGTCTTGATCAACCTTCAAGCTCCTTATTTCTTCATGATTCCAATGGGCACAAAGTCCTTGGACATTTCTTCAACTTTCAACCTTGAGAACAACGCATGGCCCAAGCGATGCCAATGGACAAACCTACAAGTGAACCTCAATTTATGCATTAGTCCAAAGAGATTGTCATTAATTACCAAAACCACACATGGGGGCATACATGCCCTTTCAGGTATGATGAGCACAGCAACAAGTTTCCCTCAGTTATGAAACCAAGGTTATCGAACCAGTAGGAGTAAGGAAACAACTCCAAGGTGTTTCTAGCAACTTCGAACCTGCACAAGACAACCACGGAACTTTTCCCGAACTTATAGTGAGGTTGTCAATCTCACTAGTTTTGCTAAAAACAAAGGATTAAATGTATAGTGTGGAAGATAGTAATTGCTTGCAGAAAGTAAACGGTAAACAGTAGATGGAATATCAATGGTAAAGGAATGGACCGGGGTCCACAGTTCACTAGAGGTGTTTCTCCTTAGGATAAATAGCATGTTGGGTGAACAAATTACAGCAGGGCAATTGATAGATTGAAAATGCATAACAATGCATATACTAGACATCTTGATCTCTACGAGATTCGTTTTGGCATTACAACATAATACATAGACCGTAATCCAACTGCATCTATGACTAATAATCCACCTTCAGGTTATCATCTGAATCCCTTCTAGTATTAAGTTGCAAGCAACAGATAATTGCATTAAGCAATGTGTGTAAAGTAAATAATACAATTGCCCTTAGACAAAGGATTGTTGTTTTCTCCCTAGTAGCAGCAGCACATCTACAACCTTAGAGATTTCTATCACTTCCCTAGATTACTAGAGGCATGAACCTACTATCGAGCATAAATACTCCCTCTTGGAGTTACAAGCATCTACTTGGCCAAGATAGATACTAGCAACGGAGAGCATGCAAGATCACAAATAACATAGACATGATAGAATCAATAATCAATCTGACATAGTTCTCAATATCCATCGGATCCCCGCAAACACAACATGTAGGACTACAAATAGATGAATCTTGATCATGAATGAATCTCACAAGATCTAAACATGATAGCACAAAGGAGGAGAACCGACCATATAGCTACTGTATGGAACCATAGTCCAAGGGTGAACTACTCACGCATCACTCTGGAGGCTGGCATGGTGATGAAAAAGGCCTTCGGGATGATCTCTCCCCTCCGGCAGGGTGCCGGGAAGAGCTTCGGATCCCCCCGATCTAGGGATGGAGATGGCGGCGGCTACGGACTGTTTCATGGAGATTTGATAGGGTGCTTAGGGTTTCTGCATTGGGGTGCTTATATAGGTGAAGAGGCGAGGTCGGTGGGCGTCCAAGGGGCCCACACAATGGGGCAATGCGCCCTAGGGGGTGGCCGCGCTAGCACTAGGTGTGGCCACCTCGTGGCCCCACTTCGTCTCCCCTCCGGACTCCGTGTTCCTTCTGGTAAAATATTGACTTTGGCTTTTGTTTTGTCAAATTCCGAGAATATTTATTTACTAGATTTTCTGAAACAAAAAAAAACAGAAAATAGGCAACTAACACTGCAGCATCTTGTCAATAGGTTAGTTCCAAAAAATGTATAAAAATACCTCAAAGTGCAAACAAAACATAAGAAAGTTGATATAAAACAAGCATGGAGCATCAAAAATTATAGATACGTTTACGACGTATCAAGCATCCCCAAGGTTAACTCCTACTCGTCCTTGAGTAGGTAAGTGATAAAATGAATAATTTTTTAGGTGACATGCTATCACAATTGATTAAGGTATTTTAAAGCATTGATAGCTGGGATCATAGTACTTTAAACATGAGCATGAAAGATATATTTCTAACAATAAGACATAGCAACTATGTTGTAACATGAAAAGGTACAAGCAAAAGATCATGAATAACAATGTATTGAAAGACGTTTGTTTGTTTCACATATAGAAAACATAGCAAGAGTGGTATAGCAAAACATAAATGCATAGGACACCTTCAAATTTCATAAGGGTGACTAGATACAGATAATTTAAGAACAAGCATTATCAAAGTTATGAATCAATCAATAAGTTTTGGGACAATGCACATTGAACTAAGAATGACAACTATGCTCTCTTAATTGGTGCATAAAGATAGAAGATGGAGACTCAACATAAAGGTTAAAAGAAAGGCCCTTCATATAGGGAAGTACTTTTTAGCTTTTAGCTCTCATTGCCCCTATCATAAGCATCTTGAGGTGATTAAGGTTAAAGTGAGGTGAATATGAGTTATGTGCTTGACAGATCATAAGTTGAAAGTCTCATGCCCCTTGAGTACGAGTACCGGACCTCATGATACTCAACGTTGTTCACAAGCAAGTTCTTGTCATTGTAAGTGTATGTGTATCATAGAGAACCGCCAACGGGGTACCCCTTGCCCCATGACACAGGAGCTATCCCATATAAAAATGACAAGGCAACAAACAATGAGCATCTCAGCAATCTTTTATTTGCTATTTGCATAGGTTTTTATTGAGGATGCTTTACAAAATGCTCATTATGGTTATGCTGCAAGTTTCCACCATGATTAGGAATGGCTTAGGCTAGCCGCCCATGCGTTTATCTAACACATATACGTACTCCATGGACTTACAAGTTTCCATCTTATTTCACACCGCCGATATCCACAGACAAAAGAACATGATATCAACTGAATAAATAAGTGCAATGTCGAAAGCGGACCCCATGAAAACATGGTGGTGCTAACTCCCAACTTATAATTTGCAAACACACAAGCATCATAAGATTGTCACAATGGTTCAAGTTTATTAAGTGCAAGAAATAAAGTGTGCTATCAAGTTTGTGAGAGCTTTAATCACTAATTTTCTCATAACAAAAGTTCAATTTGGAATATAGATAAACACATGAATATACTTGGAATGGTGTAACACACCATGCATAGGAGTTTATAGTGGACTCTTTGGAATAACTTGGTTTCTTGAGAGTTGGATGCATGAGTAGAGCTTACTCAGTACAAGAGGAGGCTAGCAAAAGACAGGGAGCGACCAACTAAGAGAGCAATAATGGCCATAATCATGTAGAGCGACAAAACATTATTAATCAAAGCATAAAGTGATATCACAAGTCGAAAACTAAATGATCATAGAGGCTAAAGTGACTTCTTCATAGTCTTAACATGGTGTAAGCATGTGCCAAGTCAACCCAAATAAAGCATCAAAGGAGAATACCATAATATTATGCATTTGTATGCTAAAACAACGCATGATTCTTTCAAGGAACACTAAGCAATCTCAATTGTTTGCAACAAGTCATGCTGCAGCAATAATCACTAAGCATATGGTCAAACCAACATCTAACATGACATGATAAAGTCTAAGCCACAATCAAAACAAGCTTCCTTTTGTACCACTATAAGCATGGAGCTCCCTACTGTTTTCCAACACCAATCAACTTATTTGAAACAAAATAAGAATGAGGGGGTCCAACTAATTTATTCTAGCAAACCAAACAAAATAAAACTAAAAACAAAAACAAAGACGCTCCAAGAACAACACAAAAGTGCATGAAGCAATAAAAATGAAGTGTTTTGAAAGAAAACCTGAGATTTTTATCGATGAAGAAGGGGATGCCTTGGGCATCCCCAAGATTTGACGCTTGTACCTCTTGAATATTTCTTGGGGTGACACAGGTGGAATCCCCAAGCTTGAGTCTTAGTCCATTCTTCATCTCATCACATTATTCTTCCCCTACACTTGAAAATTTTCTTCATACAAAACTTCACACAATCTTCATTAGCAATATTAGTGTATTCAAGATAATAAGTCTTTGGGTTCAGTTTCAACACAAGTAAAACATTCATTAAAACACAAGCTACTGTATCAATTCCTTTTAAAAGCTCAAGTGATCAAAGAGAACTCAAAAAGAAACCCATAAGAGGCAAATGCAAATAATGGAAAAAATCTGTCAAAATAGACCAGCAGGTAAAGACCGATTTTTTCGAAGTCCTTATATTGCTCAAATCGAAAAGTTATAAACTAACAAAAGTTATATAATAACCTGTATCATAAGCACAAAAATTTACAGATCAATCTGATTTACTGGGATTTTTCACGATTTTTTACAGTGAAGCACAAAAATCTGCTTCGGGACAACAACTTCCCCAAATCTTACTTCTCTCTCATTAGAGGTTATTCTTTGCACAAAAACCACACAAAAGGTTAAGGAGAGGTTATTACAGAAGTAATAACTTCCAAGACTCAACAAAATAAAAACTTACTAAAATAAAAATAATTTGGGTTATCTCCTAATAGTACTTTTCTTTAACGCCTTTAAGCTAGGCATAGGAAGCAAGAATCAAGTATTTTCGAACGAAGAAGCATTAGCATCAACTTTTGTTTTAATAGGTGAGTCAAAAGATATCTTCTCTCTCTTTTAGGGAAGTGTTCTATAACTTTCTTGAGTGGGATTGATATTTAATGGTGTCTTCCTTCATATCAATAATGGCACCAACAGTTCTAAGAAAAGGTCTCGCCAAAATAATAGGACAAGAAGCATTGCATTCAACATCCAAAACATAGAAATCAACAGGTACAATGGTATTTTTAACCATAATAAGAACATCATTAATGCTCCCCATAAGTTTCATTTTAGCATTATCATCAAGTTGGACATCCAAATAACAATCTTCCAATGGTGGCAAATCAAGCATTTCATAAATTTTTCTAGGCATAATAGAGACACTAGCACCAAGGTCACATAAAGCTTTGAGATCAAAATCATTCACTTTCAAATTAATGATGGCTTCCCAACCATCTTCTAATTTCCTAGGAATAGAAGCTTTATGTTTCAATTTTTCTTCTTTAATTTTAATGAGGGCATCTATAATGTGTTTTGTAAAAGCCATATTCATAACACTAGCATTAGGACTTCTAGCAAGCTTTTGTAGGAATCTAATTACTTCAAAAATATTGCAACTGTCAAGATCAAAATCAAAATTAGCATCCAAGGTAGTATAACTACTGTTTCCCATAATTCAATTTTTTTTAGCATTTTTATTGGGTTTAGGCATTGTTGCAAACGGAATGGGACCTTCCTGTGGTTTGCTAGCATCAACATTGGTGGTGGTAATAGTACAAATACTACTATTTTTAGCAATTTCATCTTCTCTTTCCCACTTAGCATGCAATTCAGCTAACAGTCTAACATTTTCATCAATTCTAACTTCTATGGCATTAGCAGCAACAAAGGGATTTTTCATGGTTTCAGGTTTAGCAGCCATTTTATTAATCAAAGAGGATTGTGCTTCAGACAAAGATGAAATATTTTTTTCGACATTCAAAAGCTTTTCCTCCACGGTTTGGTTGAAAGTAGTTTGTTTACTAATAAAATCCTTAAGCATGACTTCAAGTTCAGAGGGTGCACTTCTATTATTGTTGTAGGAATTTCCATAAGCATTACCATTATTAGGAGGATAAGGCCTATAATTATTCCTATAGGCATTGTTGCTAAAATTATTATTTCTAATGAAGTTCACATCAACTTGCTCTTGAGCAACCAAAGAGGCTAAAGGAACATTATTTGGATCAATATGAGTTTTTCCATTAACAAGCATAGACATAATAACATCAATTTTATCACTCAAGGAAGAGGTTTCTTCAACAGAATTTACCTTCTTACCTTGTGGAGCTCTCTCAGTGTGCCATTCAGAATAGTTAACCATCATATTGTCAAGGAGCTTTGTTGCAACACCCAAAGTAATGGTCATAAAGGTACCTCCAGCAGCAGAATCCAACAGATTTCTTGAAGAAAATTTTAGTCCTCCATAAAAGGTTTGGATAATCATCCAAGCAGTCAGTCCATGAGTGGGGCAATTCTTTACCAAAGGTTTCATTCTTTCCCAAGCTCGAGCAACATGTTCATTATCAAATTGTTTAAATTTCATTATTTCACTTATCATAGATATAATCTTAGTAGGAGGGTAATATTTTCCAATAAAATCATCTTTGCATTTAACCCAAGAATCAATACTATTTCTAGGCAAAGATAGCAACCATTCTTTAGCTCTTCCTCTCAGAGATAAAGGAAAAAAATTAAGCTTAATAATATCTCCATGTACATCCTTATATTTTTGCATCTCACAAAGTTCAACAAAATTATTAAGGTGAGCAGCACCATCATCAGAACTAGCACCAGAAAATTGCTCTTTCATAACAAGATTCAGCAAAGCAGGTTTAATCTCAAAGAAAGTAGCTTCAGGAACATGTTGAGCAATAGGTGTACACATAAAATCATTGTTGTTTTTGCTAGTGAAGTCACACGACTTAGTGTTTTCAGGAGTATTTTTTTTTGCAAGAGTAAAGCAAGACAACAAAAATAGTAACAACAGTAGGAACTATTTTTTGTGTGTTTTTATAAGAAAAGGCAAACCAGTACAACTATTTTTTGTGTGTTTTTGATAAAAATAAACAAGCAAAACAAAGCAAAATAACTAAGCAAAACAAAAACAAAGTAAAGAGATTGGTTATGAGAGACTCCCCTTGCGAGAATCTTCTTTCTCCTAGAAAAGTGATTGGCGAGGAGGAAGAGATTGAATTTGTCCTTATCTCCTCGGCAACGACACCAGAAAAGTGCTTGATGGCTCAGATATGTAGAGCTCGTTGGGAACCCCAAGAGGAAGGTATGATGAGCACAGCAACAAGTTCCCCTCAGTTATGAAATCAAGGTTATCGAACCAGTAGGAGTAAGGAAACAACTCCAAGGTGTTGCTAGCAACTTGCAACCTGCACAACACAACCATAAAACTTTGCCCCAACTTACAGTGAGGTTGCCAATCTCACTGGTTTTGCTGAAAACAAAGGATTAAACGTATAGTGTGGAAGATAGTAATTGCTTGCAAAAAGTAAACGATAAACAATAGATGGAATATTAATGGTAAAGGAATGGACCGGGGTCCATAGTTCACTAGAGGTGTTTCTCCTTAGGATAAATAGCTTGTTGGGTGAACAAATTACAGCGGGGTAATCGATAGATTGAAAATGAATAACAATGCATGTATTAGACATCTTGATCTTTGCGAGGTTCGTTTGGGCATTACAACATAATACATAGACCGTAATCCAACTGCATCTATGACTAATAATCCACCTTCAGGTTATTATCCAAACCCCTTCCTGTATTAAGTTGCAAGCAACAGATAATTGCATTAAGCAATGTGTGTAAAGTAAACAATAATATTGCCCTTAGACAAATGATTGTTGTTTTCTGCCTAGTAGCAACAACACATCTACAACCTTAGAGATTTCTGTCATTTGCCTAGATTACTAGAGGCATGAACCTACTATCAAGCATAAATACTCCCTCTTGGAGTTACAAGCATCTACTTGGCCAAGATAGCTACTAGCAACGGAGAGCATGCAAGATCACAAATAACATAGACATGATAGAATCAATAATCAATCTGACATAGTTCTCAATATCCATCGGATCCCCGCAAACACAACATGTAGGATTACAAATAGACGATCTTGATCATGAACGGAGCTCACAAGATCTAAACATGATAGCACAAAGGAGGAGAACCAACCATCTAGCTACTGTATGGAACCATAGTCCAAGGGTGAACTATTCACGCATCACTTCGGAGGTTGGCATGGTGATGAGAAAGGCCTCTGAGATTATCTCTCCCCTCCGACAGGGTGCCAGGAAGAGCTTCGGATCTCCCTGATCTAGGGATGGAGATGGCGGCGGCTATAGACTGTTTCGTGGAGATTTGATCGGGTGCTTAGGGTTTCTGCATCGGGGTGCTTATATAGGTGAAGAGGCGAGGTCGGTGGGCGCTCCAGGGGCCCACACCATGGGACGGTGCACCCTAGGGGGTGGCCGCGCCAGCCCTAGGTGTTTCCACCTCGTGGCCCCACTTCGTCTCCCCTCCGGACTTCATGTTCCTTCTGGTAAAATATTGACTTTGGATTTTGTTCCATCCAATTCCGAGAATATTTCTTTACTAGCTTTTTTGAAACCAAAAATAGCAGAAAATAGGCAACTGGCACTATGGCATCTTGTCAATAGGTTAGTTATAGAAAATGTATAAAAATGCCTCAAAGTGTAAAGAAAACATAACAAAGTTGATATAAAACAAGAATGGAGCATCAAAAATTATAGATATGTTTATGACGTATCAATGATAAGGCAAGCGTATCAGAGAAAGAGAAAGGATGAGTATCTCCCTAATCCCTATCGTCCCAACATAAGATCTTATTATAAACCTCCTCTCGGCCCGTCACCTCTTAAGCCTAAGAAGGTGCGGTAAGATGGGATTCATGATAAGATCTATCAATTGGAAAAAAGCTTCAAAGGCATGTGTTGAAACTATCGGAGAAGGGATTGACTCCTATGGGATGATGAGCAGAGACCTTGAGCAAAAGGTTAATGACATCGATGGTAGAGTTGGTTTCTTGATTAAAACTAATTTTGACTTGTCAGATGAGAAGAAATTCCTCCATAAGAAAATATTAAAGCTTCAACTCGACATGGCCGAACTCAACATCTGCCTTACAAGCATAGCTAAAGTTTGCAACACAGGGGAAGAAGGCAATACTCTTCTCACCCAACAAGAGGAATAGGTACCAACAAGGAGTTATTTGATCCCGCCTAGCTTGATTCCAATCTTGGGGAGATATTTAAGACCTTGTAATCTATCTTATAAGTTTTATATTATTATTTTAGTCCTTGCATTAGTTCGAGCTTATAAATAAAGATTGCATCATTAGAATTCCCTTCAGGAATAATCAATCCCTTTTATGAAATTCTAAGTTTATTATCATATATGGAGCATTATTGAGTTTGTGCTTGTATTATTGGATATATGAATGGCTTGAGTATAATTTTACTTACACTTGATGATAGCAATAGGAGTCTTCCACACCCTTGGTATTAATGGAACATATAAAGATAATTTAGTCAATATGTTGTAAGTTCATGGTTTGATTTACAAAAGGAAAAATAATCTAATCAGTCAAGTTGAGAAAGAAACCTTGAATAGAGGAAAATTAAAAGTGCTATCAAATTAGAGTGAGAACAAGTCGAGGTAGAGTCTTCAAGCCATAAAGATGCTTCATATAAAATTGGAATTTGGTAATTGAGATCGTTAAACTTTGAATTTCTATATGAACTGAAATGTATGGCTAGCTCCTTTGCACAACACTTAAACAAAAGTGTGAGCATATATATATATAAAGGAACAAAAGAAAGAATAAGAAAAAGCGTGAATGTGCAAATAGGAAATAGCATATACCATCATATTGTAGTAAGACAAAGAAACTTTGAGATTTTAAATCCCAAGTGAATATTTTAATCCTAAAACACTTGGGACTACCTCGCTAACTCATTCGGTCGAACTGAATACTTTTACATCATGTTGAAAGTAAACTTTTATGAACTGTTAAGTGCTAAGGTGTGGAAGCCTATTAATATTATTTGGATGGTTTGAGTAAGGTACTATTCATGAACTTATTCCTATGTATCATCTATGACAAACACATGCTGCAATTGCCTCATTTATTTTATCGACTTGGCTTCATGAATATGAGGATCACATCCATTAAGCTAACCTTGATCGGGACGAGCAAGATTCTAAGCTTGGGGAAGTTGATGAGTGCATATTTTCATCATGTTTTACATTATTATTTTGCACTGTAGTGGTAGGATCTTGATATTTTACGGCGCTCGCGCGCATCTTTTATGTCTATTTTCACCAATATCAGGATAGATGATGGATAGGATGGACACAATTCTTGGACCAGTTGTATTGGAGATAAAAGGAGTAAAAAACAACGTAAATCACTAATTTGGGAAATATCAATAACACCAGAAGAAAACCCAAAGCGATTGGAGGACATAGAAGGTTTAACGACCAACTATATGGCGGGAATACTTTTTCTGGCCATATAGTTCCTGTCGTATAGTTGGCGCCGCCCCTGCCTCCTCAAATAGTTTCACCCCGTGCAACAGGATCGGAGATACGACATACATAACACCCATAGATCGCCGAAAACCTCACCTCCGAAAGGGATCTGGAGGGGGAACTTTCCCTAGGGATCCATCTTCGCCCTAAGCATATCTGGGAGGCCAAGGCATCAATCTCCATCTTCATCAACCGCTGCACCACCATCATATCCATCCATCCCATCTAGAACTTGTTGTAATTTAGCACTAGCTGTGGATTTATACAAGAACTATTTATCTATAATTTTTTCCATTACCACTGCCATGATGTTATTTGCCTCCATGTCTGAGTAGATCATTAGTTCTTGGGGATATGGAGAAACCCTAGTATATGATTGAGATGAGATAGAGATTATTATGTTATACATCACTATGTGTATGTGTTAATTGTCTTCATCTTGATGTTGAGAATTGTGCACCTCTTTAATATTTGCCTCTTATGGGGATTTGATGAAGGGGATTGCTTGTTGGTAGACAGAGGGATGATATCACTTACTCTGACTATAAAGTCGTTCTCATCCTTTACGTACTACCTTGGGTAAACAAGGAGAACTCATTAAGCCATGTCCATGCCACGGGAGAAATCCCTTAATAGCGAGATAATACGATTGATGTCGTTTATCTGTCAGCTGTGGTTATGAAGGATGATGTGAGTAGTGGTTGCTGCCTATTCGTCCATATATGGAGATCCTCCCACATACATACATGTCATGAGAATATTTATTATAATAATCTTGATTACTCAGTCTAAATTGCTAGCGGTGTATCCACCACTCCCCCGAGAATGCCTTTTTCCTTATTGTAGTTCCAAGCTTTCTTACAAACGCGATTCCTACATTCTGCATTAAGTTTTACTTTACTTTATTTAATTGCTTTGCTCAACCCAAAACCCCAAAACAATTATACTTTTCTTGCATCTTAGAATTATTCTTTAAGTACTTCGTATAGTTTTAGGTAAAAGCATTTTAGTCTTTCGCCTACTGCTTCCTATGGGGTCGATATCTTTATTTCGAAACTAGCTACAAACGATCTGTGCACTTGTAGTCATCAACTACAAAAGCTATTAGGGGAAGAAGGGAGAAAGAACACAAGAGGATAACACGCAACTCTCCAAGATCTAGATCCCAAGGATTCCTTCACAAAGAAGGGCTTTGGTTTGGGGGGATTGTAGAACTAGATCTCCTTTCTCAAATCTCTTAAATAGATGCAAGAATCATGGAAGGGAGAAGGAAAGATGGCAAGATTTTAAAGGTCAACAATGGAGGAGAGAGAGTGGAAGAGCTAGCAAAAATGGCCTCAAAATTTGGGGAAAAAATAGGGAAGAGTTGGCCCTTAAACAATGGAAGAGAGAGAGTGAAAAAACACAACAAAAGGGCAAGAGAAATCTGCCCGTTTGGGCCAGATTCGTGCACCACCAAAATTTTTGGTGTTTCACCGGAACTACCGACAAATAGAAACACAATATATAGAAGAAAGCAATACTTCACTAGAACTTGGGTCGGTATTTGGGCCGGAACTTCCGCTCGAGCAAAAACGTTGGACAACATTGCACGAAAGTTCAATAACTTTTGATTCCGGACTCCGTTTTTAATGATCTTGGGCTCGTTTTGAAGAGAACGACAAGCTCTACAAGATTATGCAAAGAAACATCATAGTACAGCATGGAAGGATAAAACTAAATTAATAAAGGTATGACCTCTCTAAAAGCGATGAACCAGTAAAACCTCCAAAACCCAAAACACAGGAAGTTGAGCTTGGAAACTCTAATTGGGATGAAACCAATTTTGTTGAAAAGATAAAACCAAGATAATCCAACAAAAGGTGAAATATTGGATACCACCAAGGTAACAATATAAAGTATATATATGTGAGATATCTCCTAAGGTGTGGAGCCGAAAAATCCCACACGATCAAGAACACAATAAGATATGCAAGGGAAATCCTTATTTGATGAACTAGAGCTTGTTATGATGACAACCACAATCCCTAGATTCTCTCATGGACAGGATCCAAATAACAACCAAGAAATATGATGCTATGTATCATAAACCAAGAAAGATGTATGCAAAGTTTTGATCTCTCTCCAAAATATGTGATTGAGTCACCCGCTTGAGAACCCCTCTTGATAGTACGACTATCTATACTAAATCCGGTCTCTCAACTAAAAACACGAGACCGGCAAAAGAGAAACCCTATAAAGAACATATCTTTGCCTTGAGCATTCCACTTGAGCTTGATGTAGACAATCTTGACCTTCTCAAGATGGAAAACCTTTCTTGTTTTCTCTTGCTCGCTCTTGATTGATGAAGACTTGCAAATTGCTCCCCATACTTCATGGGGAACCTCTTCTTTGGAATTATCTTCATCACTCCATGATTGCTGAGGATGGCAAGCTCCAAGCATGAGATCTTCTAGAGAAGGCGCATCTTGAGCTTGCATTTCTTCATTCCTTCTTGAGTGTTGATCCATCGAGACAAGCTCCTTCTTTCTTCATGATTCCAATCGGCACAAAGCCCTTGGACATTTCTTATTCTCCTTCTTCAACCTTCAACCTTGAGACCAACACATGGCCCAAGCGATGCCAATGGACAAACCTATAAGTAAAACTCAATTTACACATTAGCCTATAGAGATTTTCATCAATTACCAAAACCACACATGGGGGCATACATGCCCTTTCACTCGTCTTGCTCTAGCTGACTTCACCTTGCGATAAAAGCGGGATACGGATTCTTCTTTCAACTTTTTCCCAAGTACTTATCAATTTTGTAGGGCAAATTCTATAACAAACATGAGCAGTGTTGGTTAAAGATTGGCTAAACAATTTAAGTTTTAGTTCATCATCAGAATAGCCTTTTAATTTAAGGATCCAACATATCAGTAAAATAATTTAAATGAGCATAGTGATCTTCATCAAGATCGTCTCCTACGAATCTTCTTTCATGTAGAATGGCAAACAAGTGCGGACCTCATACTCTTCAGTGCACTCAGGAATTGTTTTATTAAACCTCCTGAGGTATTCAATTGTGTCGAGCTTGTTCATAAGCCCAAGCGCAGTCATGGTGTTTAACTGAAAATAGTAATCAACTTTAGTAAAATAAATAATAAATTGGCAACTAAGAACAAAGACCAAAAGCGTTTAGATCTCTGACAACGGCGCTAAAAAATATCTTGATGACTTCAAGAGCATGGACACAATGTAGATAGTTTCAAAGTAAGAGTAACGAACTATGGAGAGCCATTTGGTTAAGGTTTTAATGCCCCTCGTCACTATCTATCAAAAAATACTTGTACGCTATATTTGATATCAAGTAAAAGTGTTTTAAGAGGGTTGTTTTGTGCAAAAAGTAAAGACTAAAGAGTAAAGCAACGAGGAGACAAACGCAATGTAAATGGTAATGAAACTGTAGTAAGGCGAAGCATTCTCGGGGATTGCAGGATCTACCTCTAACATTGGTATTTTAATCATAATTATTAAGATAAATCTATGTATTTATTCATGACATGTGTGGGCAGAGCTACATAGATGAATGATCACAATAATCCATGTGTTATTTCATCCCTAATAACCAATGTCATGATCGTAGAGCCAATCCGATCCCTCATTTCCCCATGGATATTGATATGAGCTTTGTGAATCTCTCCTTATCTCCCTTGAACATATGAATAGCCTGCTAGCACGTTATGTCACTTAGCACATACGTACTACCATATATCCAACGACAATTCACTCCATAGTCCCGAAGGCAAATATTACATGGTCGACTTCACATAATATCCAGAGAGAAAACAACACATAAGTATGAACCAAAGTTATAGATCATCTTTAGTCCATATTATAATATTAATAGGGTTTTCTTCATCTCCCCAAGAACAGGGTAAACTACTCACTCATGAAGGCAATCAACAACATCATAATGGATATATAAAATGAATACAAATAGATGGATGACAACAAGTGCAAATCCACAATAGTAATTGGAATTACAAGAAGATATGATAAATGAGATGGGAATGGTGATGATGATGAATATGCAGCGGTTGATGATGATGGAGATGGTGCCTTGGCCTCCAATGATCACAACAAGTATGATGCCCTCTACAAGTTCCCCCTCCAGATTCCTTCCAGAAGCGAGCTTTCTGCGTGTTCTGGTTCTCTGAATGTCGGATCTCAGATTCATCTTCACGTGGTGAGAGTATTTAACGAGGCGAAAGACCGCCACATGGTATGGGCGCGTGGTACGGGCGGAGTTTGACCATACTGACGCTCGTTAAACCTTCTAGAGCTCCTCTTCGCGATGCCTTTTCTTCTAGGTGCGAGGTAAACCATAATAATAACTTTTATTACTTAAAAAATATAATAATATTGGTAGGAGTTTCTCCACCTCCTCAATAACAGGGTAAACTACTCACTCATGAAAGCAATCAACAATGAGAGAATTCCTTTGTTGGCCCTGGTTGAAATTTGGCTTCCTTTCTTAGCCTTGGACAAACTTTTCTTCCCTTCCTGACAAAAAAACTTCACTCGATTCCTTATTTGGCCCTCTAGCACATTTTGGACACTAACGGTGTTAATTAGGTATGTAAGATTATGATTTTGCCCCTGATGCAATATGTGACCAATATAGCGAACCAAAAATTCAGTCACATAACCAATTTGAATTAAAAAACTTAGGCTCATATTTAAACTCAAAAAATTCAAAATTTTGGCATAACTTTGCTTGTAACTGGAGCCATATTCCGTGCACAACAGTTTACATATATAATGCGTAACACAGTAGATCACACACATGCTGCCAATATGGTAGAAGAGATATAAACTGTCTTGGTACGCTTGTTTACACAAATGGTTCCAAAAGAATCTTCATGATAACAAAAGCACATGAGAATTACTAGCTGAGCCTTATTTTACTTCTTGTACTCATTACATGACCAGAAGGGTTAAACGTTTTGCTTCTTGTGTCCATTGCTGGACTGTCAAATGGCACCATAGGAATTTTTGTAACTGACCTTTTCTTTTGCTTCTTGACAAGAACATTTGTTTGTTCGTTGGGCATAGAACTCTCAATAGAGAGTGGAACAGGTTGATTTGTGCCGGTTCTTGATCTGCAGTTATGCGTGTATGTCATTAGTAATTAAGTTCTCATAGTAATTTGAGAGAAACAAAAGGCAACAAAAGTACATAACTTCTAAAGAAAAATACAAATAGTACCTCCTTGATCCTCTAGATTCACACTTGCCTTTTTCCCCCTTGTTACTACTTGTTTCCTCCAAGCTTTTCCTATGATGAGAATAAGCATGTAGAATACTTAAAGTTTTAATTTAACTCAATTTAAAATTCCAGATCTAGTTGTAATTACCTTTTTGATGCTCCAACACTGGTTTTTGCATCTTTTCCACTTTTCTTTGTTGTAGTTCCTAACCTAAGGCTATGGTGAGAATAAGCTACTTATTATTCAAAGTCAGATTGCATGTATTCATGAGTACAAGTGTATAAATTGCTAACCTTGGTGGAAAACACATTCTGGCTGGTACTCCATCATCGCACGACACAATGGATGATTCAGTTGTTTTGATGGCCTTTTTATTCTTCTTTGGTGGTTCTCTAAAACAACAACAAGAAAAGTGAGAACCCAAATAATAATGCAAGAAATAGAGATAAGTGTTGGCCCTTTTACCTCACAGCCATCATTGCAGCAATGTTGTCTAGGTTACCCTTCTTACAATTATGCCAATGATGCCCATATTCCTTGCAAATAGGACACAAATGCTGGCCTGTTTTCTTTTTCTTGTCGCTGCAGCCTTTGTACCTCTCAGTTTTAGGCCTACTAGTTGTAGCCTTTAGGAGTGGTGGATGCATGAAGAATCCATGGTTCGATTTAGGCCACTGAGTCTTGTCAGGCATAGCGGGGATTAGTTGGGCATAAGCTGCTCTAAAGGTGTCAACAGAGTAATACGAGTCAACATGGTACTTTATGTGTGTATTGCTTAGTGATGTGATGAAGGCAAGAGCATGTTTGCAAGGAAGGCCAGAAACTTGCCATTGTCTACAAGAACATGTCCTCTCTTGCAAGTTGACAACAAACCTAAAGCCACTGCCTCCCAATGCAGTCACTTCAGCCACTTCTTCTAAGCATTCTACCACTTCCAAGTTTAATTCTCTAGTCATTGCATTCAGCCTTTTCATTATGTGGGGTAGAACCAATGCATCTAACTTATTTGCTACTTTTCTCCTTTGGTTCCACTTGATCATAATCAGTTGTCTCAACTTGTCCATGAAGTCATCTAAGTTCAAGGATTTGTAGTGCTTAATCCAATTATTAAAGCACTCTGCCAAATTGTTGGTTACATAGTCCACGTTGCACAAGGTAGAGAATTGACTCCTAGACCACAACCTATCATGCCACTTCCTTATATATGCAGTTGCGGCTGGTTTCGCTTCCTCCATTGCAACCCAATGTTTTCCAAATAAATATGGGTTCCATGAGTAAGCAGCAGCCCAAAGATGGTCATCAAACACCTTCCCATGAAACTTCTTCTTGAAGTTGCTCACCAAGTGAAACATACATTCTCGATGTTTTGCCTCTGGGAACACTTCCTTTACTCATGTCGTCACTGCTTGGCCAGCATCGGTGCATATGGACAAACCTAGTGGTGATCTTATTGCTTGTCTGAGTAGTTGCATGAACCAGATCCAATTCTCATTAGTTTCAGAGTCAAAAACTCCAAAACAGTCTAGATACATCCAATTATTCCCATCAACAGCGGTTGCACTAGCTAGCTGCCCCTTGAACCTGCCCGTCAAAAAGGTGCTATCTACTGCCAAGTATGGTCTACAGCCAACACGGAACCCCTCTATGCAAGGTTTGAAAGCAACAAAATTTCTTCTAAACCTAATTTTACCATTTATAGTATGATGATCGATCTGCACTATGCTACCAGGGCAACAACTTTCAACTTGTGCCTTAAACCTATACAAATTATCAAAGCTGCTATCCCAATCACCATATAGTTGTTTCAAAGCTAGCAGCTTACCCATGTAGACTCTTTTGTAGTGGATTTTGATCTTGTAGTGTTCTTTAATCTTCTTCTGCAATTCATGTGCTCTGAGAGTTGCATCTTCAATGAGCCAATCCTTCACCTTCTCACATATCCAATGCTTAGTTGTATTTTTCACCTTGTTTTTCCTTTCTGTACTAAAACAATCATGTTCAAAAGGATTTGTTCTCACCTACAAAATAATAATATAATTAATTAGCTACAAGATAAAAATAAAATTAATAAGCTACAAAATCAGAAGTTATGTTGGAAATTACCACTACAGTACACATATCATCCGTTATAGAAGCATGTATCCTCCATGGGCAATCATCTTCAACTTTTCTTGAACAATAGGTTGTGAAACTATGTGGTGCACTCTTTTTCGTATTAAACTCGAAATCATATTTGATTGCATGTTGACGAATGACCGACTTAAACTCATCCATATTTGGATATGTGGATACTACTGTCATTGGAGGGTCTTCTTTATTGTACTCAATATTGGGTGGATGATTTGGCTCATGTACCTCCTCATCCTCCTCTACTTTGGCCTCATCCTTGCTATGATCCTCGCTCTCGTCATCACAAACATTGTATTTTTCCTTCTCTTTATCATAAAGAACCAAATTTAGAGGTATAGGTTCTTTCTCTGAATACATGTCCTCTTCATCAATACCAACATGCTCATTCTCGGGTATTAGGTTCCAAAGGTAACTATCCTCATCTTGTGATGGTTTTTTGTTTGGTAGGAGATGCACATCAGTATAATGCTCAATGATAGTCTCATATATTTCAGAGGGATCGCAATATGCAATGAAAATTTGAACAAACTTTGTCTCAGCGTGTTTATCAAACATTATCATCAATTCTTGATCAGATTTTACTTATGGGAATGTTTTTAGAACCTCGTCGTAATAGTGAAGATGTATAACTTCCAAATATCTCGGTTGGTACTGCTCTACAATTGATGCAACCAAATCATTATAGTTTGTTAAATCAGAGTCAATAAACTTCTCCAAACAGAAACCGTTGATGTCTTTTCTAGATGTTTTGGGGTTGCAAAGCAAAGTTATTTTCAAACAATAACTTTAATTGGGATCCATCCTGTAAACAAACTATGCATCCATAAGCACTACTATACTAGCAATCAGACAAGATGTGGTCAATTCCGGCCATGCCGAATCCTAGCAAAAAGATCAATAGTACTAGCAATGATAAGAGAGATGCTTACCCTTCTGGCCATGTAGAGGATCCCCCACCCGAAGTCGATCCTGCAGCCACGCCCACCGCTGAGCTTGCCGATGGATGCCCCGCCGTAGGACCTTCTCCCTCTGCCGCAGCATGTCCCAAGGGCATGCCATCAATATCCCCTCCTTGAGCTCCCTCGGCCATCATTTCTTATAGAGACCCTTGCTGTTGCCCTCTTCTACCATAGGCGAGTAATAGAGACCCTTGTCGCCGCCTCTCTCCTGCCATACGCGAGCTGTAGAGACCCCTGTCGCCGCCTTCGGCCTAGCCGCTAGGGTTAGCCACCACCGTCGCCCTAGACGCTAGCCGCCTCCCGTCGCCCTAGCCTCTAGCCGCCGTCGTCGCCCCGCTGGGTAGGAATCGAACATGGGATATGGGACTCGCTCGAACATCGGTACATGACAGGACGCGACGCGAGAGAAGGGTCGAGATACAGTACGGGACGGGGTCTCTTTTATTTTTTTCTGTTCTGGTGTGAATCAAGCTAGGGGTATACTTGTCCAGGAAAACAAAAATTGACGGGGGGAGCAAACGGAATCGACGGCATGGCTAGATAAGGAACGAACCAAAATTTTCGTGTCAAGAAGGGAAGAATATTTTGCCCAAGGCCAAAAAAGGAAGCTAAATTTTAACCAGGGCCAACAAAGGAATTCTCTCATCAACAACATCATAGTGGATATATAAAATGAATACGAGTAGATGGATGATAACAAGTGCAAATACACAATAGTAATTGGAATTACAACAAGATACAATAAATGAGATGGGAATGGCGGTGATGATGAAGATCCAGTGGTTGATAATGATGTAGATGATGCCTTGGCATCCAATGACCCGTGCAACAACAAGGATGATGCCCTTTGCAAGTTCCCCCTCTAGATTCCTTCTAGAGATGAAGTTTCTGTGTTTTCTAGTTCTCTGAATGTCGAATCTCAAATCTGTCTTCGCGTGGTGAGAGTATTTGACGAGACAAAAAATCGTCAAATGGTACAGACGTGTGGTACGGGCGGAGTTTTCCCATACCGACGCTCGTTAAACCTTGTAGAGCTTCTCTCCGCAATGCCTTTTCTTTCAGGTGTAAGGTAAACCATAGTAATATTTTTTATTACTTAAAAAATATAATATTTTTGTCTAATATGGCAACTCAAAGTGATATGTTTATCAATGCCTCAATATTTTGGAATCCTGTGGAAACATGCATTAAAAGTGCGGGCGATGCGGTGACCCAGCATACCACTGCATGATGTAGTATACTATAGTCATAGACATAACACCGATGAAACACTGTTTATTAGTATTACATCCCTCAGAGTGGTACAACAGAAACACAGCGGGTCCAAGACATGGCTAAGGTTACAACTCACTTTGTACACAAGATCCAAAGAAAACTCTAAGTTAAAGAGAGAGAAAGAACTTCTTATAAAGAAGAATCAGAAATAAACAACTTAAAAACTATCATACTATTAAGACTAGTATTTTAACTAGTGGTCTGGCATTGCTGCTATTGCAATATGCTACAGAAATAGGTTCTACGGCTAGAGATTATATTCCTATCTAATTTGTAACTTCATCTTCACTTGAGTTGATGTATATGTTGACTTCTTTGACTTAATTGAAGAGCTTTAGCTTTTGATAATGATTCCTGGAGCATAACTTGATGTAGATGTTGTCTTAGTGGCTTCAAAATCTAGCAAGGGTTAAGAAGATACGTTGAGTACGAGCGTACTCAGCAAATTCACTAGAAAAGGAGTGTATGATGCACTATATCTACAGCCACAGACCATAGGTCGTAGGCAATGCAAGTTTTCGTAAACATTTCTTCAAAGGTTACTTTTATTCTGAAAAGCTATGTCCGTCAGTCTTCACGGGTTTACCAGAACTTTCATGGAGTTCCTGTAGGGGTTCGTAGTATGGAAAACAAAAAATTTCTACCGCATACAAACAAACAAGCCAAGATCTATCTACTAGATTGTAGCAACGAGTCGATAGAATAACTCACCCTCGAAGATTCCAAAGTGTTTAACGAGAGCGGGTTCTCGTGGGTGATATAGTCGTACTCTTGCCGATCTCAAGATTGTGTAGACGATCCTTCCGGCGCTGCGTTAAAGCGGCGCTTCATGGTCACACGTTCGGTACTCGATGAAGACCTTCCTCTCCTTGTTCCAGCGGAGGTTGTAGCACTCTCGCAATTCCGGACGACCTGACAGTTACCTAAGTAGAGGGGAGATCTCGCAGGGCTTCGCCTTAAGCCGGAGCGAGTATGGTGGACTATGAGAGAGGCCTTGGCGATCTAGGGTTTAGAGGCACCAAGGAGAGAGGGCTAGGCCGACGTCTAGGGCAAGGAGAATCCCCAACTCGGTGGCTTGGGAGAAACCCTAGGGCGGCGGCGGCTGCAGGAGGGCCGGCGGCTAGGGTTAGGGTTTTGGTGGAGAGAGGTGTGCGTTTAGAGGGGCAGCCCTGCCCCTCCTTTTATAGGTGGGGGCGCGACCAAGGGGAGGGAGTCCTCCCCCAAGTCGGCCTCCTTGGACGGCGGTGGAGGAAAGAGGATTTCCTCCCCAAGTAGGTTTCCTACTCTCCCTCCACCAAGCAAACTTGCCGTTTGACTTTTCAAATTGGCGTTTGACTTTTCAAACTAGGATTTGATTTATCCCTTTATTTTGCTCAGCGATGACACCTAGTACATGATGCAACCATTCCAACTTGTTATGACACATTCATGTACCCTTCCCCTCTGGAGTGTCGGACCTTACGGACCCTTCTAGAACATTCCCGATGAAAACACCGGAATCATTCTCCAACTCCGAAACAGGACTTTCCTTATATGAATCTTATTCTCCGGACCATTTCGGATCTCCTCGTGATATCCCGGATCCCATCCGAGACTCCGAACAACATTCAATCTCTTACTCATCATTCCATAACTACTCAACAACATCGAATCCTTAAGTGTGTCTCCCTACGGTTCGTGAATTATGCGGACATGATCGAGACACTTTTCCGAACAATAACCAATAGAGGAATCTGGAAATTCATATGGCTCCTACATATTTCTACGATTACTTTGCGATCGAATGAACCACTTACATACGATACCAATTTACCTTTGTCTCACGATAGTTTACTTATCCGAGGTTTTGATCGTCGGTATCTCTGCATACCTAGTTCAACCTCGTTATTGATAAGTACTCTTTTCTCATTCCCGTGATATGTGATCCCTTGTGAGCCAGTCACATGCTTGCAAGCCAATTGGATGACATTCCACCGAGAGGGCCCAGAGTATATCTATCTGTCATACGGATGGACAAATCCCACTCTTGATCCATGTGCCTCAACATATACTTTCCGAACACTCAATGCCACCTTTATAGCCACCCAGTTACGGTGTGGTGTTTGATGTCATCAAAGCATCCTTCCGGTGATGGTGATAATCATGATCTCATGGTCGAAGGAATTAGGTTACTATGTATCGGAAAGCATATAGCGCTTGAACTATTAAAATGACTTGATCTTTATGCTACGCTTATCTATAGGAGTATGTTCATCATACCATTCTCCTAACGATATGATCTTGTTGTTAACAACATCTCAATGTTCATGATAGGGAAACCACAATCATTTATTAACCAACAAGCTAGTATTATGAAGAGGCTTTACTAGGGACTCTAATTTAGTTTACAAATCACACAAGTATTAATGTTTCCTTGTTAATACTGTTATAGCATGAATGTAAACATTTATCATAAACACAAAGATATAATAATAACTACATTTATTATTGCCTCTAGGGCATATCTCCAACAGTTCCTTTCCCGCCGCGTTCGCAGCTCCTTCCCGGAACAGGGAGTAACAAGTTACAGTTCTTACACTCTACAGAGGTGCGTTACTTTACCCATGAGAGATCATCTCCTTGTTGCACAACCGGGCAGCTTATTCCCGTCCACAATTCCGTGATGAGGGGCCCAGTAGTTGGTCCAAGCCAATCACTGCCCTCTCCGTGACCCCCTATGTCTGCACGATCCTTCGGGGCTGGCTCACCTCCGTTAAGCCCCCTTTCGGGCAGGCTAAAACCCTGATGAGTTCCCGAAGACTCTATGACCTGGTGATGCCCTGGCAAGTGCCATATTAAATAGACTATACCACTAAACACCATTCATAGATAATATAGACACCAAAAAGTGTGGGGCGTAAGGGTGCCCACCCATATGTTGAATCCGCACAAGGAATCACAACGTCACGTTAAGGTCGTCTTGCCTTCATATGAGAGGAAAAGGATACAACTGACTTCTCCGTCCCATTCCAAATCTCATGGTTAACACTTTATATACGGCGCAAGAATCACTGGCGACATTGGTTGTTAAGTCCTAGATAATATGTTCCTTTACCACCGGAACTTTCATAGTAGGTTATTACCTCATGGTATATAACCTATAATCAAATTATTATGAAAATAGAGTTTTCTAACCTTTTTTAAATGCAGGTGATGACAACACTGGATTTGCAAAATACTTTATAGAAAAATAATCAAAGGACATGAGCAAGTGTGAACTTGCCTTTTGTTATTGCAAGATTATGCACTCACGGTCTTCGGGATTAATATAAAAGATGCAATATCTGAAATCAGCATCATTGGTCTGGCAAGGACTAATATTTAAAGAAGCAAGATGCTATTATGCATAAGTAATGTAATGAATTTGATAAATTCAAATCCCGGGGATAACGTTGATCTAGGGTTTGGAAACTGGAAATGGTTCCTTTAGAATGTGTTGTCCTTTTAGATCAGTTTCACACTTAGGCTCTTATTAAGGCTTGTGGGTGTGTGTGAAACAACATGTAATTATAATAACATAAAACAATGAGATACACACTAATGGGAAATGTTACTTAAGATTGCTTATATTATAATTGTTTATCTTCAAATTTTACTCTACAAGTAATGGCATTAATAAGGAACTTGAGTGTTTACAATCCTAAGTATACAAGTAAAGTTTGAAGCAATGTGATTGTGATTAATTGTCATCTGTTGATTATGATTAGAGTCCTTGAATTTAATTTTTTAAAAGTTGGAAATATTATTATAAGATTTGTTGATTGAAGTGGCAAAACGAATAAATTTTGAAGAAAAGATTTCTTTATTAAGGTTTAAACAATCCTTGTGGTTAATCAGAGGTGGTCGATGTTGTTTGTGCTTGCTTGGATAGTTTGGATTTGAGATGCTTTATAACTTAATTATAACAGACCAAAGTTAACTGTAAAACACATAACAATATCTTTAGCATAATATTTAAAATCTTGTAGACTAAACTTAACTTTAAATAAAACATAGATGAACTTCGGGTGTAATGCTTATGATATTTGTATCTTCTTCACTTTATATTGTTTCATTTAAAGTTACTTAAGAATGGCATTACTTCTATTTGAGAGTGGTTTCATAACATTATAAATGTATAAAAGGATTTATCTCCTTATAAGGGTGTGGTTATGGTTTGTGAACAAGTAAACAATATTATTTACTACTTATGAATTATCTTTGGATTTAGTCCATCATAAAGTTGTGAGTGAAACAAGGATAAAAGGATTTATTTGGTTGAAAATACCACTCTTGAAGGTGTTATAATTGATAAGAATCTTTTTTACAAAATGATCTACACATATAGTTGAATGATAGTTGAATCTTTTTTACAAAATGATCTACACATTTAAGACTAATACTATTTATTAGTCTACATTAACTAATTTTTAGAATTATTAGCATGTTTTTATTTACCCTTATATGAATTATCAACTAAGGAAATATATTAAATTCAAGTTATTAAAGTGTTGTAAATTTTTATTTACCTTAAAAGTAGAATATTATATTTTAAACATGTAGGTATTTTTTTTGTGATCATTTTGGTATATTACATTTATTTTTGTGATTTATAAATAATAAGATATGATTTTTATAAGTTTTATTATTTTATAAATACTTAATAAATAAGAAATATTTAATTAAGTGGAATAATAATGTATGACTATAGTTTTCAATTATAGTTTTTATTTTCTTAGGATTTACTAGGTATTTATTTATATTCTTATTATTTACCATTATTAAAATATGAATTATCAAAGCTTTATTACTTATAATTTTTTATTAAATAATAATTATTTAAATAACTATCATAATAATGTTTGATAATAGTTTTAAGTTGTATATTTTATTTTTCTAAACATTTTCACATATTACACATATTTTTCTGAATTATAAAACAAAAGTTATTGATTTAACAAGATTTAATGACTTTATTTTATTTCTGGAATATTTAGATTTGGGTTTATATCATTTACTTATTTCCTAAACATGGAATACTTTTTATACCGAGCTAAACCTAGACACAGTCACTGACTAGTGGGCCAATAGCCACATCACATACTCAGGTTAGCGAATGCATTTGTTACTAGCTCCACTTCTACTCACAGTCATTGACAGATGGGCCCTTGGCCATGTCACATGCCACATGGGCAAGACTAGTCAAAGCAGTTGTCTGTTTGACTCGATGTGAGCCCGACGTCATGATGATGTCACCTTGTCGGTGACGCTCAGTCGGCTAACGACGACGATGATCTGGTGGCTTCTAGCGAATGCGACGACTATGGTTCGAACCAGTGCACTATGGTGAGGCTAATAGTGGTGGCGCTGCTAGTATATGGTCACCGGAGGATGACCGGTGACGAGGTGCCACGGCGGCGCTGGCAGATGGCCACTACGGTGGTGATTTTGGAAGCAATCCAGAAAAAGGACGGCACTGGCGTTTTCAGCAACTCACCAGGAACGCGATGGTGTGGTCGGTGAAGCGAGGCGAGGTCGGAGAGGTCTACGAAAAATGCCGGGAACGAGTTGGGGCAAAAGAACGAGAGGAACACGTCAGTCTCCGCCATGGTCTCATCTGGCCGAGGAGAGCATGGATTCGACGGCATCAGCTCACCTCCGAGCTAGGGTTCTCGGTGGGAAAAGGGGATTTGTTCTAGAGGGCGAGAGAGAGGATAATATCGGTATGGATGGATAGAGGAGGTCGCGGTCGATCTTATCAACAAGGTCCGGGGCGGCGGCGAGCATCCCGACGGTCCAATTTCTGCTGACGACGGTGACCAGGATCGGGCGACGGCGCTCGTTCCAGAGAGCTGCTTGTGACGACGACAAAGCGGTATTTGGGCCTGGGCTAGAGCTGGGCCATTGCAGAGTGAGCGAAAGAGGCTGGCTGCGGCTTGTGAGCGACAGATAGAGAGGTGAGGAAAAGGGCCGTTGGCTGGCACTACTTGTTTTCTCTTTTTTGTTTTCTGTTTTATTTTCAGATTTTTATTTTAACATTTGATTTGAACTTTTCTTATAAAGTTTATTTGCTGAATACTTGCAACAACAATTGATATTGATTGAGATTTATTTTGTAAACCTTTATGATAAATATTTTATTTATTTCCTTCCATAGAAATATTTTTAACTAATATTTTGTTAGGGCTTTTATTATGGAATATTTTCTTATTTATTTATAAAATTTGGTTTTAATGAATTATAGTTTGGAGATAAATTTGATTCAGTTATCCTAGATCACTAATGGATGCATGATATTCTAAAGAATTAATATGGCTAATATTATTTCCATGAATGTGGAAATAGCAATTTATATATATTTTATTATAACTCACATAGGAGTTAGGTTTTGAATTGTAAAAGCTTACCCTAGGGTCTAGGGCACTCCATATACTTATATGCTTTTGTTGATATGAGTAAAGTTTAATGGCTAAACATATTGTCTTTATGTTTGTGATCTTTATTGATATCACCTTTTAAAATAGAAAGTTATTTTCTGGAAGGTCTTATGGAAAAGAATTGATAAAGATAACTCCTAATCACATATGGTTATGATAATTTGAAATGACAAAGACTTGCCTAAATGATTTACTATAGGAAAATATTCCTATAAACCATTGAGAAAGAGAATGATAAATCAACAGATAAAATGGTTATTAAGTTGATTATAGAATTAAGATTTTGTATTTATCAAGAGTTCCTATTCTCCACATTTTATAATTATTGTTTTCTACTTGAGGAATTCCTTTCCTAGATATACTACTTCTTCATATCCATCATCGTGTGCTAATATGATGGGCTTTGCTTTATAAAAATATTCTTATCCACCTTTTGTTCTTTTAAATCCATCTATAAATCCAATGAGCTTATCACTAAAGCTTTCATAATCTTCTCATATCCATACTTGGTTATATCAACTACTCTACTGCTAATAACTTCCAATCCAACAAGTAGTTACTTCTAAATCTATTCATATTCTTCCTTAATCACCCACCACTAATATTACTCCAGTAGATGTATATATCAATTTCCACTTTCCTTAAAAGCTTA
Source organism: Avena insularis (assembly GCA_023614405.1). NCBI lineage: Eukaryota > Viridiplantae > Streptophyta > Magnoliopsida > Poales > Poaceae > Avena > Avena insularis. Next base: position 21,450,173 of record CM042693.1, read on the forward strand.
CTATCCTTTAGGAAGAATAATACTATTCCATTAACTCCATGTATTCTATATTTAGCTTAATCATACTATCTTATATCTTACTTAACTACAATATCTTATATTCAAACTTCACATCATATCATGGTGACTTGTCATGGCTATCTTAGAATAACATATCTATACTAGGTTTCAATCATGTTCTATCCACCAATGTCACTTATACATGATATAAGCATTCAATATTGGTGACTAAAGCATGATCATTATAATCCTTTGATCATTTATTGCTTAGGTTTCCAGTTAGCTAATCAAGGTCTCATCAATACAACATCACAGTTGTATTGTAGTTATCTTCTATTTATATCTATTGTACTAAGAGATATTATTCATTGACTATACCTATTTGATCCAATAGGAATACTCCTGGTAACTATCTTCATGATTCATCCTTATAATCTTCTTTATTACCACATATAGTTATATCTTCCAGATTACTTTGCTATCCATTCAAGAGTGAGTTAACTCTATCATTTAACACTTTGATCTTATTCTATTCCAGCACTCCCATCCTATAGAGGATATTTAATTCTAGCATTTCCACCTAGCTCTTCTTACTTCTTTCTTTATAGGATTTGAGTGAATGTTATGATGAGAACAAGAGTTGACAGATCAAGAATTGATAGGCTAAGAATTGGTGAATCAATAGTTGATGAAAAATAGATATTAGAATAAGATCCAATAGAGATGATAATGATTGATATGGGCAGAAAGATATGTGGTGAATGATCTTGACTTGGTTTCTTTCATACTCAATCTCACTAAAGTGTTAAGGTTAGGTATTACCATGATACTCATGGTAGGAATAGATAAGAATAAGACATGTCAGGATTAGTTATTACATTCTTGTTACTTGAATTATATTCATAGCTTGGTATTCATGAGTTATTGTAATGAATAATATGTGATAAAAACTTAAGGATCAAATATTAATCATTAAGCAATGTATTAGGGTTTAATTTTTATTACATTTGATCTACCCTTAGATCAAATCTCCTTTACCCAAAATAGGGTTTTAGCAAAGGTCATATTGAAACTCATCGCAATCAACTTGATGATCTACTTCAATTCCATCAAGTTGAGAGAAGCTTCAATCACTTTGATAGGTTTTGTTCAAAAGCGCGAAAATTATTCGGATTTTCTATGCATGAATGCAATGCACACATCTGGGTTCAGCTTATTTCTAAGCTCTAATGCTGGGATGTTACACGCGAGCAGCGTAAAATACTAAAAAGCTACTCATGCAAAATATAAGATAAATATGTTTCAAAAATGCACTCATCACTGATGCAAGAGCTTGTTTTGACATGCAAGAAGGCTCCCAGCAAGGATTTTGAGCAAGCAGTTGGTGTTCCCTGATGGTGCGTGAACGCTTCGTTGGGAGACCCCAATAGGAAGGTATGATGAGCACAGCAACAAGTTTTACCTCGGTAAGAAACCAAGGTTATCGAACCAGTAGGAGGAATGAAAAGACTCAAAGGTGTTGCTAGCAACTTGGAAATCTGCACAACACAAACTTAATACTTTGCCCCAACGAACAATGAGTTGTCAATCTCACCGGTTTGCTGAAAACAAATGATTAACTGTATGGTGTGGAAGGTAATAGTGGTTTGCAGAAAGTAAATAGTAAAGTGGAAGATGTATCGATGGTAAATATTGGACCGGGGTCCATAGTTCACTAGAGGTGTTCTACTAAAGATAAACAAACATGGCCTGCCGGTAAACAAATTACATCAGGGCAACTGACAAGACTGAGCAAGGCATAACAATGCAATACTAGACATTCTCATGATCCTATGATCTTCGATTGGGCAATACAACAAGATACATAGACCGCTATCCAACTGCATCTATGACTAGTAATCCACCTTTAGGTTATCATCCGAACCCCTCCAGTATTAAGTTGCAAGCAACGGATAACTGCTTTAAGCAAAGTGTGTAAGGTAAACAATCCACTTGTTCCATGAATAAGAGACCGTTGTTTTCTCCCTAGTGGCAATAACACATCTATAACCTTAAAGATTTCTGTCACTTCCCTTAGATTAAATAGAGGCATGAACCCACTATCGAGCATAAATATCCCCTCTTGGAGTCACTAGCATCTACTTGGCCAAGATAGCTACTAGAAACGGAGAGCATGCAAGATCACAAACAACACAGACATGATAGAATCAATAAGAAAAAACCATTAACCAATATGACATAGTAATCTCAATATCCATCGGATCCTCGCAAACACAACATGCATGATTACAAATAGATGATCTTGATCATGAACGGAGCTCACAATATCTAAACATGGTAGCACAAAGGAGGAGATACGACCATCTAGCTACTACATGGACCCGTAGTCCAAGGTGGAACTACTCACACCTCATACCGGAGGCTGGCATGATGAATAAGAAGGCCTCCGAGATGATCTCCCCTCCGGCATAGTGTTGTGAAGAGCTTCAAATCCCCCAATCTAAGGACGATGGTGGCGGCTATAGACTGTTTCGTGGAATATTGATCGGGTGCTTAGGGTTTCTGTATCGGGGGTCTTTATAGATGAAGAGGCGAGACGGGGGGCGGCCAGGGTGGTCACACCCCCCAGGCACGGCTAGCCCTAGCCCGCGCCACCAGGGGGTGTGGCCCCCTGGTGCCTCCCCTCCGTCTCGTATTCACGCTTCTTGTTCCCCGCAGTAAAATGTTGACTTTGGATTTTGTCCCGTCCAATTCCGAGAATATTGATTTTTTGCCTTTCTGGAACCAAAAACAGAAGAAAACAGGCAACTGGCACTGTGGCATCTTGTTAATAGGTTAGTACCAGAAAACATATAAAAACACCTCAAAGTGTAGACAAAGCAAAACAAAGTAGATACTAAACAAGCATGGAACATAAAAAATTATAGATATGTTTCCGATGTATCAAGCATCCCCAAGCTTAACTTCTGCTCATCCTCGAGTAGGTAAGTGGTAAAAAGAATAATTTTTGAGGTGACATGCACCATAAAAATCAAGATCAAACTATTTGCAAGCATTGAAAGCTGGGATCAAAGAACTCTAAACATGAGCATGAAATATGGAGTTCTAACAGTAAGACAAAGTAACTACGCATGCAACATGAAAGGTTACAAACAAAGATCATGAATAACATGCATTGAAAACATTTGTTTGTTTCACATACAGAAAACATGGCATAGTGGCATTCAGCTTGTCCCTCATGGAGTAGCAAATAGATGCATAGGACACCTTCAAAGCTCATAAGAGTGACTAGATACAAATAGCACAAGAACAAGTAATATCAACAATATGCATCAATCAATAAGTTTTGGGACAATGCACATAGAACCAAGAATGGTAACTATGCTCTCTTAACTAGTGCCTAAGGGTAGAAGATGGAGACTCAATATAGTGGAATAAAGGCCCTACATAAAGGGAAGCATGGATCTCCAATTGCCATCCACCACAAAAGTTTCATGGTTTTGTGGCGCATTGATCCAGATGCACCACTGGACAACTTTTGTGGCGCATGGTCAGAACCATGCGCCACAGAAGGTCTATCTATCTATAGCTAGTTTCCTAGTAGCAAGAGCTTCCAAAAATTATGGTACTTGTTAGCTTTCAGCTCTCATTGCCCCTATCATAAGCATCTTGAAGTGATTAAGGTTAAAGTGAACAAACTATGGAGTATATGCTTGACAAAGTATAAGTTGGCAATCTCATGTCCCTTGAATACGAGGGCCGCTCCTCATGCTACTCAAGTTTAGTTACTTGCAAGTTTTTGTCATAGTAAGTACATGTGTATCATAGAGAACCGCCAACGGGGTACCCCTTGCACATGATACATGAGCTATCCCATAATCACAATGACAAGGCAAGCAAACAATGAGCATCTCAACAATCTTCTTATTTACCATGGGAATATGGTGCTTTTTCTCTCTTTCCTCTTTTCTCATATTTTTTTCTTTTTCTCAATCTCTTTTTTCTATCTCTTTTTTTATAAGAAGAATGCTTCATAGATGTCATTATGGTGATGCTGCAAGTTTCCACCATGATTAGGCATGGCTTAGTCTAGCGGCCCAGGTGTTTCTCTAACACACATACATAACTTCATGGACTTACAAGCCCCCCTTTCATTTCACGCCGACGACATCCATAGACAAAAGAGCATGATATCAACTGTGTACAAAGTACAAGTGCAATGTTGAAAGCGTTCCCCATGACAGCATTTCTGCTAATTCCAGTGTATAAGTGCAAGAATATACAACATAGATGACATAATGCTTCAAGTTTATTAGGGGCAAGAAAAATAAAGTGTGCCATCAAGTTCGTGAGAGCTTTAATCACTAAGTTTTTACATAACAAAATACTTTTTAATTGGAAGATAGATGAAAACAAGAATATACTTGTAATGATGTAACACACCATGCACAGGAATTTATAGTGGACACTTTGGAATAACTTGGTTTCTTGGGAGTTGGATGCATGAGTAGAGCTTACTCATACAAGTGGAAGCTAGCAAAAGACTGGGAGCGACCAACTAAGAGAGCAATAATGGCCATAATCATGCAAAGCGACAAAACATTACTAATCCAAGCATAAAGTGGTACTACAAGTCAAGGACTAAATGATCATAGAGTCTATGGTGACTTGTTCATAGTCATAACATGGTGTGAGCATGTGCCAAGTCAACCCAAACAAAGCAACAATACTATGCTTTTGTATGCTAAAACAATGCATGATTCCTTCAAGGCACACCAAACAATCCCAATTGTTTGGAACAAGTCATGCTACAACAATAATCACTAAGCATAAGGTCAAAACAACATCTAGCATGACATGCTAAAGCCTAAGTCACAGTTAAAGCAAGCTCCTTCTTGTACTACTCAAGCAAGAACTTTCTACTCCTCTCCAACACCAATCAACTTATTTGAAGCAACACAGCAAGAACGGGGGTCCAAACTACTTTATTCAAGCAAACTAAGCAAAATAAATGAAAACTAAGACGCTCCAAGAACAACACAACAATGCATGAAACAATAAAAACAAAGTGTCTAGAAAGACCTGAGCTTTTTATTGATGAAGAATGGGATGCCTTGGGCATCTCCAAGCTTTGACGCTTGTACCTCTTGAATATTTCTTGGTGTGACACGGGGTGGCATCCCCAAGCTTGAGATTTTGTCCATTCTTCATCTAATTACATCATTCTCTCTCTACACCTAAAAATTTCCCTTCATACAAAACTTCACACAATCTTCATTAGCAACATTAGTGTATTCAAAAGATAATAGACCCTTGGGTTTAGCTTTTAGAACAGAAAAACTTTCACTAAAAACCCAAGCTACTGTAGCAGTTCCCTCAAAAATCTCAATTCCCAAAAAGAACCCAAAAAGGAATCAATAAGAAGCAAATGCAAATAATGTAAAAAATCTGTCAAAACAGACCAGCAAGTAGAAACCGATTTTTTCAAAGACCTTCTGTTGCTCAAATAAAAAGTGTTGAACTAACGAAAGTTATCTAATATACTAGGGGATATATTCAGAAAATATCAGCTCAATCCGACTTACAGAGATTCTTCACGAATTTTTACGGTGGAGCACAAAAATCTGTTTCGCTACAGCAGCTCCCCAAATCTTACTTCCCTCTTATTAGAGGTCATTCTTGGCACAAAAAGCAAGTAAAAAGGATAAGGAGAGGTCATTACTGAAGTAATAACTTCCAAGACTCAAAAAAACTTTTGGGTTATCTCCTAATAAGTACTTTTCTTTAACGCCTTTATGTCAGGCACAAGAAGCAAGAATTAAGTATTTTCAAATAAAGAAGCATTAAGATCAATACTTGCAATCTCTTCAACTAGGAAAGGTATATCATCCAAATGATTTTTAGAGGATACCTTCTCATCTCTCCTTGGTTCACTACTTTCATCAAAAGGGTTTTTAGGAATAATCCAATCAAAATTCTTTTCTAAGGCTTCATGCATTCCTACAAGTTTAAAAGGTATGGGTAGCTTAATTCCTCTCTAGGTTTGGTTTTATCTAAAGTACCCATAACATCTACACATGAGCCTAGCATATTAAAACATTCAAAGACCTTTTTGGCTTCCTTAGCAACATCATTGAACTCTTTTAGTAAAGTTTCTAAGATAAAATCTCTCTTTTCAGGATCCTTTTCTTCTTTTAGTTTAAGGAACAAGATTTGCATCATGGGGTTAAGGTTAACAAACCTAGCCTCAAACATATGAACTAAAGAAGCTGCAGCAATTTCATAATTAGGAGAAAGTTCTGCTATAGATCTGTCCTCAATATCCTCGTGTTTGCTAACATGATTAAAGAATTCTTTAATATTTTCTTTCCCAATTATAGAGCCACTACCCATTGAAAGGTCTTTCAGGGTGAACTTGGGAATCAACATGGTGAGCTAGAGCAAGGTGACAACTAGAGCAATAACTAATTTTTTGGGGTTTTGATAAAAATAGGCAAACAAAACCAAGCAAAACAAAAGCAAAGTAAAGAGAAAGGTTGTGAAGGACTCCCCTTGTGAAGACGTCCTTAGCCTCCCCGGCAACGGCGCAAGAAAATGTCTTGATGGTGCGCGAACGCTTTGTTGGGAGACCCTAAGAGGAAGGTATGATGAGCACAACAACAAGTTTTCCCTCAGTAAGAAACCAAGGTTATCGAACCAGTAGGAGGAAGGAAACGACTCAAAGGTGTTGCTAGCAACTTGGAAACCCGCGCAACACAAACTCAAGACTTTGCCCCAACGAATAGTGAGGTTGTCAATCTCACCGATTTGCTGAAAACAAAGGATTAACTGTGTGGTGTGGAAGGTAATAGTGTTTGTAGAAAGTAAATAGTAACAGTGGGAGATGTATCAATGGTAAAGATTGGACCAGGGTCCATAGTTCAATAGAGGTGTTCTCCTTAAGATAAACAAACATGGCATGCTGGGTAAACAAATTACAGCAGGGCAATTGACAGGACTGAGCAAGGCATAATAATGCAATACTAGACATTTATGATCCTATGAGATTCGATTGGGCAATACAACAAGATACATAGACCGCCATCCTACTACATCTATGACTAGTAATCCACCTTCAGGTTATCATCCGAACCCCCTCCAGTATTAAGTTGCAAGCAACGGATAATTGCTTTAAGCAAAGTGTGTAAGGTAAACAATCCACTTGTTTCATGAACAAGAGACCGTTGTTTTCTCCCTAGTGGCAACAACACATCTACAACCTTAGAGATTTTTGTCACTTCCCTTAGATTAAATAGAGGCATGAACCCACTATCGAGCATAAATACCCCCTCTTGGAGTCACTGGTATCTATTTGGCCAAGATAGCTACTAGAAACAGAGAGCATGCAAGATCACAAACAACACAAACATGATAGAATCAATAAGAAAAAACCATTAATCAATCTGACATAGTAATCTCAATATCCATCGGATCCCCGCAAACACAACATGCATGATTACAAATAGATGATCTTGATCATGAACAAGGCTCACAATATCTAAACATGGTAGCACAAAGGAGATACAACCATCTTGCTACTACATGGACCCGCAGTCCAAGGTGGAACTACTCACACTTCATATCGGAGGCTGGCATGATGAAGAAGAAGGCCTCCGGGATGATCTGCCCTCCGGCAGAGTGCCGGAAAGATCTTTAGATCCCCCGATCTAGGGACGATGGTGGCGGCGGACAGACGGTTTCGTTGAATATTGATCGAGTGCTTAGGGTTTCTGTATCGGGGGGGTCTTTATAAGCGAAGAGGCGAGACAGGGGGGCGGCCAGGGTGGTCACACCCCCAGGCGCGTCTAGTCCTAGCCCACGCCGCCAGGGTGTGTGGCCCCCTGGTGCCTCCCCTCCGTCTCGTATTCAGGCTTTGTGTTTCCCACGGTAAAATATTGACTTTGGATTTTGTCCCGTCCAATTCCGAGAATATTGATTTTTTTGCCTTTCTAGAATCAAAAATCAGAAGAATACAGGCAACTGGATTGTGGAATCTTGTTAATAGGTTAGTACCAGAAAACATATAAAAACACCTCAAAGTGTAGACAAAGCAAAACAAAGTAGATACTAAATAAGCATGGACCATCAAAAATTATAGATACGTTTCCGACATATCATGCCCTAGTTTCGCTTTTCTATCATCAGATACCCTGCTCTAACCTGGTCAACATCACAAATGTGTGAGATGACGAATGCTTGTGTGACGATGCACAATATGATCACCGAGAGTGAGCGCGATGCTCCAGTGGTTAATCCGTTGCTCTTTGAGGGCATGGACCCTCTTGCTAAGGTTGATCACGAGGTGTCGGCTGATTTTGATGCTTTTCTCGCCATGTATCAGGAAACCCGTGATGACCAGGTGCACGATCAACTACAATAAGATCTCGTCGAGTATTTGTGCGCACTCAGAGGAAATGCACCTCAAAACCCCCAAGCCAACGAACCCCTAATGCTTGATTTATTTTTAATGTAAATTTTTGTGTGGTCTATTTCCCTTGAAACATTCAATTTGTCTGTAATAAATTTGATTTATTTGCATTTGTTAGTCTTTCCCTTTAAAGAATTGCTCCAATTGTGTGATCTTTGTCAAATTTGGGCGTTTTGATTCGTGGCGTGATTGTTGGGAGCGATTGTTGGAGGCGTCGATGTGGGACAGCTTCCCAAACCGCCGACAGTTTGGACGCCCACCCCAAAGTCACTGCCGATGCGTTTGCCGGCCATCGTTTGGAGGATGCCGGTGGAAATGCTCTAAGTACCGACTAATTGATCAAAATATTCAATGGGTACAATCACAAAGCCATCTGTGAGGAGAAAAATGCTTTTGGAATCCAAACACACTCAATCCTTTATTTTAGAAACTCGGAAATCAAAAACATATGTATATGTAAGTAATGATGTATACATCAAGCTTGCAGAAGTATCAAACTGAAGTAAGTTGTATTAGGGATACACAAGAAAGAATTTTTTTACAAGATTTGAAGCTACGCTATTCATATATTTTTACAGTAATCTGTACATAAAATATATTAAGATACATGTGAATAGACAAATCCTGGCGTTTAATTGGAGGAGTAATATAAGATAAAATAGAAATGCTACCATGCGTGCTAACTGTATGATGGTCAATGATTTTGTGCTCAGAACATTGGATTCTCTTATAAAGTAGTATGATGATTTGTCGGGACTCGAGGCTTCGATATTCACATCTTGTATGATGCAGGGTGTTTGACTGAAGTGTTAACTATTTTTTCTGGCAAGATAGTACTACACCTGCAGGTTGCACGCATTAAGCTTTTCATAACGAGGATTTCTTACCTCCATATTCTAGGCACTTTGTTTATATGACACTATAGTTAATGAGGAAAAAAAGTGAGGTTGTATCTTAGCTAAGGCTAGTCATAGTGGAAGTAACTTGAGTAGTAACATAGTTCTATATGTATTGCCAACTAAATATTTATATGACATGGCATTGCAATAAATAAGCCTTTGTATGACACCACACATATGTTATTTTCAATATGGAGATAGTAACTTAGACTAGTAACATACGCATGTTACTACTCTAAGTTACTTAGTAACATACACATATGTTATTTTTTTTGAGAAGAAGTTTTTTTTTTTTTAGCATAGAAGAAGGGATATATGACATGCCTCGACAAGCTATGCAAACGGGCGAGTCGGCAAGGCCCAACGGCGGTTGCCAACCTTGTGTCGATCAAATACCAGGCCCACCCTGTGCCGCGACCGACTTCGGACAACGGATGCGTTGACCCGTCCAGCACCCGGCCCACGAGTCCACGACCCACCCAACCAAGCGGCGCCAGTTCTCTCCGTGCCCATCGTCTTCCTCCCCGCCTCGCAACACAAACCCTAGCCAGCTCGGAACCACCTTCTTTGCCCGACGGCCATGTCGAAGCGACCGAGGGTCGAGGGCTTCAGCATCCCGCGCCCTACCTCCTACAGCTTCGAGCGCTCCCAGCCCGCCCCGCGGCTTTACGTCCCCGCTGATGACGACCTGGACGACATCGCCTTCTCGGAGGACGCCGCCGCGCCCTCAGATGCCGTGGAGGGCGGCAAGCCGGAGGACGACGAGATCGACCCGCTCGACGCATTCATGGCTGAGATCCAGGAGGAGATCCGCGCGCCGCCCCCGCCGCCCAAGCCCGAGGCGCTCCGCCGCGCGGACTCCGATGAGGACGACGACCCCATGGAGAGCTACCTGCGTGCCAAGAAGGACGCCGGGCTTACGCTTGCCGCAGACGTCATGAACGCGGGCTACAACTCCGACGAGGAGGTGTACGCTGCCGCCAAGGCCGTGGACGCAGGCATGATGGAGTACGACTCGGACGACAACCCCATAGTAGTAGCGGACAAGAGGAAGATAGAGCCCATACCACCGCTGGACCATTCGACCGTCGAGTACGAGCCTTTCAACAAGGATTTCTATGAGGAGAAGCCGTCAGTTTCAGGTGAAGCACCTGTGCTCCCCATGATAGCATACCCCACTTTATCTTACCTTACTGTTTGATTGAGCATATATATCGTTGCCTGTCAAATGGACGTCCTGTCAGATTACACCGTTGAGCTAATTCAGTTTGTTCTCATCGTATGAACACTGACCAGACGGCTAGCTTCTTTGCTCTGCTTAGTAAATACCCTGTCATTTCAATTGGATGCTAAGATCTGAATGTTCTCTTGTCTTGAGACGGAAATGATGCCTTGCACAATTCCAGGATCTCTATTTTAGATGACATACTTAATTGTTTGGATGTCGGCTAAGCCTCTGTTGTTTTGAGGTGGGAGGAACCGGGTCATCACTTCTTTACACTATCACCTTTCGAGTTGCCCTTTGTTAGCACAGCAGTCGTAGAGCCATAGTATCACTTCCTATTTCAGTGTAGTACTGACCTAAATTGCTAGTGTTAAGAAAGTGGAGCTTTCCAGTCATTTATCTTATGTCTCTATCCTCTTCTGCTGCCCCTCCTAAAGAATTACTACTCCCTCTGTCCTGAATTAGATGTCGCAGATTTGTCTAGATTCACATGTTTATCTAGAAAAATCGCGTCTCGATACATGTTTATCTAGAAAAATCAGCGACAAGTAATTCGGGGCAGAGGGACTATTAATTTAATGTAGCCTATTTATGTTTTAAAGCAAAACTGCAATCATGCAGGTACTTGTTCATGTTTGACGCCGTAACAACTAGCATGCTGTGGGTTGATTATAACTTCTATAGGTTGTTCTTTCTCATTCTGTATGGTTTGGCAATTCCTACTTGAAGCCATGTATTGACTTCATGCTTATCTCTTGTAGGGATGAGTCCGGAAGAGGTGGCTGATTATATGAAAAGTTTGTCAATTCGGGTTTCAGGCTTTGATGTGCCAAGGCCAGTTAGAAACTTTGAGGATTGTGGGTTTCCTGTGCAACTGATGAATGCTATTGCCAAGCAGAACTACGAAAAGCCGACAACAATTCAATGCCAGGCTTTACCTATTGTACTATCAGGGAGAGATATCATCGGTATTGCAAAAACTGGTTCAGGTAAAACTGCAGCATTTGTTCTCCCTATGATTGTTCATATTATGGATCAGCCTGAGCTTCAGAAGGAAGAAGGGCCAATCGGAGTCATATGTGCTCCAACAAGAGAATTGGCGCACCAAATATACCTCGAAGCTAAGAAGTTTGCAAAGCCTTACAACCTTCAAGTTGCTGCTGTTTATGGTGGTGTATCTAAATTTGATCAGTTTAAAGAACTGAAAGCAGGCTGTGAAATAGTCGTTGCTACCCCAGGGAGACTGATAGACTTGCTTAAGATGAAGGCATTGAAGATGTTTAGGGCAACTTATCTGGTTCTTGATGAAGCTGATCGCATGTTTGATCTTGGATTTGAACCACAGATACGATCCATTGTTGGTCAAATTAGACCAGATCGACAAACCTTGCTTTTCTCTGCAACCATGCCATACAAAGTGGAACGTTTGGCTAGAGAAATTTTGAGCGACCCTATTCGAGTTACAGTTGGTCAAGTAGGCAGTGCCAATGAAGATATTAAACAAGTTGTGAATGTACTCCCTTCTGATGCTGAGAAGATGCCCTGGCTTCTTGAGAAAATGCCTGGGATGATTGATGATGGAGACGTACTTGTATTTGCATCTAAAAAGGCTAGGGTCGATGAGGTTGAGAACCAGTTGAATCAGCGAGGATTCAAAGTTGCAGCACTTCACGGTGACAAGGATCAAGCGTCTCGGATGGAGACACTGCAGAAGTTCAAGTCTGGGATTTACCATGTTCTTGTTGCAACTGATGTTGCTGCACGTGGTCTGGACATAAAGTCAATCAAAACCGTTGTCAACTTTGATATTGCAAAAGAAATGGATATGCATATTCACCGCATTGGAAGAACTGGCCGCGCTGGTGATAAAGATGGCATCGCATATACTCTAATCACACAGAAAGAAACACGGTTTGCAGGTGAATTGGTTCATAGTTTAATTGCTGCTGGTCAAGATGTGCCCAATGAACTTATGGATCTGGCAATGAAGGTGGGTTCCTGGTAACATATTTGTGAAATTTTGCGTGTTCTGTCAGCTATACACATTGTAGTGCAAAATTTTAACATTTGCATCATTATAGTTTACATAGTCACTACCATGAACACAATCCCTTCTCTAAACCTACTAATTTTTTTATCAATTCCAGGATGGGAGGTTCAGATCAAACCGTGACTCCAGAAAAGGTCCGTCTTGTTTATCTAGTTATGCAACAGGTGATCTGGATTGATCATGTTGGAAACCGATTATACTAACATTAATATGTTAATCAGGTGGAAAGAAAGGTGGCAAAGGAAAGGGTGGTGGAGGCGGTGGTGGAAGTGGAAGTGGTGGCGGTGGTGGTGCACGTGGGCGTGGGCGTGGCATACGCGGAGTTGATTTTGGGCTCGGCATTGGCTACGGTGAATCGGCGCCACAAGTACCTGCCCCAAGATCTGCCACTGTTAATACGTTGAAGACAGGAATGATGCAAAATTTCAAGAGTAGCTTTGTATCGGCGTCTTCGAGTGTGCCAAGCAACAGCGCACCTTCAAGGGGCACACCTCCCTTTGTCAGGCCGGCACTTCGTGGTTTTGTTTCCGGTGGCACAATAGGAGGAGGACCACCGGCGCCCTCATTTATTCCCGCACCCAGACTTGCAGGAACGCCCCCTGCATCCAGACCTGCAGGAAACAATAATGAAAATGGGAACTCAAACCCTGAAAGGTAATGAAACATGGTCATCCAGGCAGAGCCAATTTATCCTTGATGCACCTCTCTTTTCAGTTTGCTAACCAGCAGTCAACATTCCTGTGGATTTGCAGCTCGAGTGATCAACGGAGGGAGAGAAAGCGGCCATCTGGGTGGGATCGCTAGTAGGCTTTTGAACTCCAAGTGTACCAAAATCATCTCCAGTTTTGTCTTATTACCTTGACGGAACATATTTGTTGTAAATTGTAGATTACATGATGTGAATGATAAAATTGTTGTTCCTACTGCAGTAGTGAGTTGTCTATTCCTTTCCTGGCTTGACATACGCTGCCAACATTCTTACATTCATTAGGTCAGAACTGGAGGTCACTTTATCAAGGAACCATGTGGTTGTGTCTCTCGTGTACACTGCTAAACCTGAACCTGTGTTCGCATGGTGCACTGAGTTTGTGGCCGTATTACTTTTCTTCTTCTTGATTGATGTCTGCTGTTGTTGCTGGAGATGTGAAATGTTGACATCGTTATAGCTAGATGCCTAATTTTGCCAGTAACCATATACTCCCTCCATCCCAAGCCTTAAAGCATATAATTTTTTAAAAAGTCAAGCCATGTATAGTTTGAACAAACTTTTAGAAAAAAATATTAAAAACTATTATATTATTAGATACCATATGAAAACAAAATTTCATGATGTATGAAAGGGTGTATTACGTATTGTAAATATTGATATTTTTCTCCAAAAACTTGGTTAAATTTTAATTGGTTTGATTTTTGAAAAAAGTTATATGTCTTAAGCCTTAGGACCGGAGGTAGTATTCATTTAGATTGAAGAATGCATGATGTAAACTTACGTGTGCAAATAAGATGTCTTATCTTGTGGAAAGATCACGGGGGAGGTTGTGCGTTCATCCACAGTTGGCACCGTAAATTGGTGCTAAGTATTTGGACGTGCAGCAGGCCAGCAGCATAATCCATGGCCCTGGTTTTTGCGTTCTTGCTAGTGTTTCGACGGCGCGCTGGTAGTTCGGACTCTGGGTTCATCGCTTGGTGCGGTAGGTGCGCATCGCGCAGCGCACCAGGCAGCGTCGACCGTGCCGGCCGGGCGGGACCACGGAAATGCGGAGGCGCTGACGTGCGGGTCCTTCCTTTTCTTCTTTTCTGGCAAACGGGGAACTTCGCTGGTCTGCCAACTGCCATTGTACGACGGGTGTGGCGCCTCTCTCGTCTCCTCCTCGATCCCGAGAGAGAGAGAGAGAGAGGCCATGACGAAGCCACCGGCGGCCGAGCGGCCGCGGCTGACGCTGGAGGACTACATCCTGTTCTTCACCACCCACAGCGGCGGCGGCGGCCTTACCATCGACCTCCTCAACCAGGTCCGCAGACCCCTCTCTCTCTCTCCGTCTATCCGCCGCATGTCCGCCTCCCTCTTAACTCTTCCTGTTGGTGTCGCAGATCCTCATCATGCACGGCTTCAGCAAGGTCTACCGCTCCAACAAGGTAGGTACCCCTCCTCCCCCAAACCCCTCTCTGCTTTCTGGATAGCCCCGATCCCTCACCACCGGGAGGAAGCTAATTGTTAATTAACCTCGCGCAGTCTGTGATCGTCGACGCGCTCAACTCGATCGACCTCCTGCGCCCTCGCCGCTCCACCGTCAGCATCAACGCCGCCGCGCCCCCACCCCGCGCCGCGGACCCCTCGGCGGCCGAGCTCTCCACGGAGGACGTCAAGCGCGACATCGAGGACCTGGGCTGGCGCGCGTGCCCCGTCGGCTCCGTCCTCTCCATCCGCGCCAGGCCCTCCCCCGTGCCCCTCGCCACCATCCCCCCGGGCTCCGCCGCCGTCCAGCGCGCCTCACCGCTCCTGCCTCCTCCTGCGCCGGCGGGGAAGAGGAAGCAGCGGGCCCCGCGGGGCACGGGGAGATGGGCCATTAAGAAGAGGGAGAAGCGTATGATGGAACTGCTCACACTCCCGTCCGTCGAGGATATGTCCGCCGACGTGCAAGGGGAAGGCAGCATCGCCTCTGCTATTGTTTGATTTGCACAGTAATAATGCACGCAAGCAGCGAAGAACTGGTACTGATTTGACTGCCGTCTGTGCTTTGGTGGTGATTTGACTGTCGTCTGTGCTTTGGTGGCGATCGTTATTCATTCCGGGGAGTGTGTTAATTAGCAGTATAGTTAATGCTACTAGTAGTAATTTATGTGTGTTAATTTGGGCGATGTGTTTGAGCGTTTCCTTTTCATGCCTTTGCTGATCATGATCTTCCCCCTCATTTACTGGTCCTTGTACCTGTTGCTCTGAATATTGGTGGCGCAATTGAGTTCAGCGAGGTACAGTACATATCGTATCGCGGTGGCAGGAACTGCTGGTCCCCAAAAAGTAGAAGTCCAAATGTATTTTTGTGGCGCCGTGGGATAGTTGTTGACTTGATGATCCTTGTGCACAAGGACTGATAGTACAGCGTGCGTCAATAACTTTACTAGTAGTCTAGTTCGATTTGGGAGTCGCCATTTGTGCCTTCTTCCAATCCCCTCGGACGTGAACGTGATATGTGCCCCTTGCTGGAACATGCCGCGCGCGTTTCACCTTAACGAGTTGGTGGAGAGAAAGCAGGATTAAGTTGAACCCCGACCAGCAGTTCCAAATTCAAAATCCACAGCCATCAAAAGCCATGGAAAACCCAGACCGGTTGTGTGTTTGTGTTGACCAGGGTTACCCGACATGGCAAAGGTAGCCTCAGCTTTCTTCCGATGCTCTGATCCTGATCGTCGCGATCAAAAGAAGGCGAAGAAGGAGTAACCGCTCCTGCAACATCGTGCCCTGTGTTTGTCATCTTGTTCCGACGGAGAAGGAGAAAGCCTGCGGGTGGGCCCCACGACCGGCCAACCAGACGAGAGCACCAATTCATTCCTTCCTCTGCTCTTCGCGCGGTTCCCGCACACGTCTGGCTGGGGCCAGCACCACCACCACCACCATGCGTGTACGTACCGGTCGAGCGAGCCCTGCACCACCACGAGGGCGCGTTGGCCGGGACAAAAAAAAAAACCCGGATGCACCACCAATCGTGCAGAGAAAGCAGTTAATAAGAGAAGAGAGGGAACCTTGCCGAAGAGAAGAGAAGAGAATCTGCAGCGGAGAGGGAGGCGTGAGTCGAGAGCGAGCGGAGGCCATGGGGAAGGCGGGATGGCGAGCGGAGACCTTGGAGAGGAAGATGCACGGAGGGGTCCTCACGCTGGAGAAGTACCACCGCTTCTTCGCCGATCCCTGGGGCGCCCGGATCACCATCGACCACCTCAACCACGTACGTGCCGGCCGACCAAATCTCTCCTATCCATCATTGTTTGCGCTCCGATCGTTATCCTTCATGCTCATGTATCGCGCCCTCCGATCGAATATATCGGAAGTCGCTGTTCGTTTCCTGCTTTTACTTTACTTCATCTGTTCCTCGTTCATTATTATTTTTGAGTATATCTGTTCTGCATTTATTTTATTTTTTGAGTATAAATCAGTTCCTTCCCCTTTCATTTTTTAACTAAATCTGTTCTGGGATATATCTGTTCTGCATTTATTCCTTCCTCTTTCATTTTTTAACTAAATCTGTTCTGGGAATTCCCATATGAAAATATGTTGTGTTTGTTGTGCGCGTTCGATTGATCGATTCTGCTGTGCTCGGCCCGCTCGCAGATCATCTCCATGCATGGCTTCGCCAAGCTCCACAACCAAAACAAGGTTTTCACCCCTCTTTTCCCCTTCCTGTTGTTTTTACCTTCACGTTTCTTCGCCCTTTGTCTCCCGCTGCTGTTTGCGTGACGGGATGAAGTTGTTGCTGTTGTTGCGAGGGAGCAGAGGAAAATCATGAACCGCCTGGTGGGGCAGGTGGACCTGCAGCCGCCGCGCCGCTCCACGCTGCACACCGGGGCCGGGCTCGCCGCCGCGAACATCGTCGCCGAGCAGGCCGCGGCCGACGTCGACGCGATCGGCTGGACGGAGTGTCCCATCGGCTGCGTGTCCGTCTTTGCCGGCTACGGGGAGGACCCATCGGAGCCGCTGGAGCCCATGCCCCCGCCCGCCGACCACGTGTTCTCGCTGGCGGTGCGCCGCGCGCGGTCCAAGCGGACGCGCGGCTCTGCCTACCCGCGCCCTGCCGCGTCCGAGAAGGCCAAGGTGAAGGAGGAGGACATGGAAGAGGAGGAGATTTGCCAGCCGCCACCGTCGCCTCCGCCGCTGTGGATGCGCCCCCCGACTCCGCCGCCACCGTCGCCTCCGCCGCTGTGGATGCGCTCCCCGACTCCGCCGCCTCCGCACCCGTCGCCCCCGGGGCCACAGACTGTGGCGCCTCCTTCGCCTTCGTCGCCGTGCTGGGCCCAGCCTAAGTTGGAGCCGATCCTCGCCCCTCCACCAGGCTGTAGCTCGCCACCACCAGCAGGCCACAGCTCACCCCCGCCACCAGGTTTCGGCTCGCCCCCGCCACCAGGCTTCGGCTCGCCCCCGCCACCGTGCCGGCCTACATTGGCGCCGCTCCCCACCCCACCATCAGACTTCGTCTCGCCGCCGCCACCGTCCTGGAACCAGCCTATGTTGCCGCCTCTCCCTACGCCACCACCAGGTTTCGGTTCGCCCCAGGTGACGCCGCCTCCTCCGCAGCTATCCTGGGGCTTGCCGTTGCCCATGGTGCCGCCGCCATCAACCCCGGGAGCGCCGCCTACATTCACGCATCATCCTCAGCCTGCAGGACCGCCACCACTCTGGCGACCGACGGTGCCGCCGTCTTATCCGGCAGCGTGCTGGGGGGCACCCTCTGTGCTGCCGCCACCGCAGGTACCTTGGCGCTGGCCGCATCCACCGCCGCGCTGGGCACCACCTCATATGCTACAGCAGCAGCGGCCGCCGCCACCCTGGGGCTGCATGCCTCCTACTATGCCGCCGCAACATCCTCGGCCTTTTGAGGAGCAGCAGCAGCACCCGCCGCAGCCACCGTGCGTGTCCTGGGTCAGGCCCAGACCGGTGTTTTAGGGGCAGCTGTTTGCATACAGTTTTTTCTACACGGTGACAGGTGATTAGGGATGAGATTATCGGCTTAGAGTCGGGATCTGTAGTTTACTGTTTCTGTTTCATGCACCTCCATTTGCTAGTATTGCCATTGTTGTGCTCAGAAACATGATCCGTGGAATATTGGAATGAATCGTGCCCCATCATTTTCTTATGCACAATACTTTATTTTTATCACCGACAAGATGTCAACATTTTCTTGCGAAATACCATGATAAAACATGTATGGTATGCTGTTCCGCCCAACTGTCTACTGCCAAGTATGCATCAAATCTGTTGCAAAATGCTGGATCAGGTGCACATCGAACTTCTTCCCTACGAAAATGCTTGAATCTTCTCCTCTGAATCCTGAATTTCATTTCCAAAGTTCAGTTAAACATTATTAGACTAGCATTGGTTCGCTCTCCAACATTGGAACAAGGGTGACACAAAACAAACACTAACACTGTCACACGGAAGGTGGCTGCAGTCCACGAATTGTTAGTGGAGATAATGGTTTTCATTGGGATGGGATACCTTCGCAGGGTAAGTCTGGGAGGATTTTGGCAGGGATTAATATGCTACTTGCGATGTGCTGGAGACAAGTTTTGGGGAATATTTTGTGAGATTTTCAGTAACAACAAAATCTGATAATTTCTCATGGAATTTGGTAGTGGTTTATGGAAATGCCCAACAGAGTGGTAAGGCCAAGTTTTGAGGAATTTTCAGTAACAACTAGATCTGATAACTTCACCTAGAATTTGGTACTCCCTTCAGTCAATATTAATGGCTTTAACTTTATCTAGATTCGTATGAATCTAGTTAAGTATTTTGGCAAGATACGAAGTTGATGCCAACAATATGGATCAGAGGGAGTAGTGCTTTATGGAAATGCTCAACAAAATGGTAAGAGCACCTCCACTCGTTCAATATTCTCAGGCCAAAATCCAGCACTATTTAGTGCCGGATGGATGGAACTTTTGGCCTGAGAATAGCCGAATTCCCACTCGCGTGGGATGTGACGGCGGTGGTGGACCTTTCTATCGGCGTGGATTCGGCTGGGTGGGGTAGGGCATCGCCGTCGTCGACATGGCGGCGAGGGATAGGTGGAAAGAAGGCTCTGTGCCGTAGAAGAGCTGAAACGCGGTAGGAAATGAGATGTCTCGCCGACAAGGTTGGCCCACCAGGTTTTCCTTTCATCCAATGTTCCCAGGTGACAACCGGAGGGTTGGGTTCGGCCTAAGAACGCTGGATGAATGTTGGGACAAATCTGGCAGAAATCGGCATTCTAAAAACACAACTAGGCGAGAACTCGCCATCCAGATAAAAAACCCGGCCTAGGGAGGCCATCCTGGAAATGCTAGTGAAGATGCTCTAAGGCCAAGTTTCTTATATAACTGGTCCACATCAATCACGGATCATAATACCCTATATTATATATGGGATTTTAACATGACTATGGAAGACACCAAGAAATTCCATGTTGATGAAATTTTAGAGTCTTTTGATTTTGATCAAATGACGCTTGTGAGACTTTTATCAAAGGCTAAAGAAGAACGAACGACTAACTTATTAGAATTTATACATATTGATGTATGCACTCCATTATGTGTAGTCGTGAGCGATGGATCTCAACTTCATATCCTTTCTCCGGAAATTTGAGTGAATATATGTGTATATTTACTTAATAAGGAAGAAGTGTGAAATATTTGAAAAAGTTCAAAGACTTCCAAGATGAAGTGGAAAATCATTGTAGCAAGAAAATAAAGGATTTATGATTGGATCATAAAGAAAGATATTTGAGCTACAAGTTTAGCATAACACCTAAGATTGAAGGAATCGTTTCATGGATTTGCATTTCCCGAAACACCATATGAGTATGGAGTGTTCGAGATATGTAATAAAACCTTGTTTGGCATGGTGAGATCAAAGGTGTAAGTTATAGAACTGCCATTGTATTTGGAGATTAAAGCTTTAGTGACTACCGATTTTACACTGAAAAGAGCACCATCGTGATCCGTCGAAATGACACCATATAAGTTATGGTTTGGGATAAAACCTAATTTGTCCTTTTTTTAAATTTTGATATGCTAGCATAAGTAAAATGTTTACAACCAAAGTTGGATGAGCATGTGTTTATATGTTATTTCGAATAACCGTTGGGTATTCCTCCATAACACTTAAGACAAGATTATTTGTCACTTAGAACGTCAAGTTTCTTTAGAAGGATTTTTTCGTGAAAAGTTAAGTAGGACGAAAATAGAACTTTGATAATATTATTGAACCTTAGCTATATGGACGGAGTTGCGCAACGCCAAAAAGTGTCCCGGAGGCAGAAACAATGCTCATGCCTCACGTGCCTCAAAGGTTGTGGTCACGGAGGTCTAAGTTCTCAATGAACCGAGTAGGTCGGGTAAACAATCAAATACTAAGATTTGAGAGTAAATCATTATTGTTTGACAATGATGAACCGACTACATGCAAAGAAGCGATGATGGGCCCTAACTTTGTCAGATGGCTTAAAGCCATAAAATCCGTGATAGTTCCATACATGAGAAATCAAGTTTTTGAACTTGGAAGGCCCTCTGAAAAGGTGTAAAACCTTTCAGTCATATTTGGATCTATAAAGAAATAGACATGGATGTTTCACATCTATGAAATAATAGACATGTCGGGAAAGAGTTTACGACAATGTTCAAAAGTTGACTATGACAAGATTTGATCTTTCATAGCGATATTTAGTCTGAACGGATTAACATAGCAACCATTACGTATAATTTTGGTATATGGTAGTTCAACAAACAAGTTCTAATAGAATGGTTACCTAGGACGTGTATATGACACGATCCAAAGGGTTTTGTTAATTTAAAGGATGCTAAGAGCGCATGTGAACTTCAATGATTGAAGTAAGCATCGCGAAGTTGGAATCTTCACCGTGATGAAACTGTTAAAATAGTTTAATTTCATCAAAGACGATGAAGATGCTTGCATTTGCAAGAAAGTAAGCGGAAGACATATTGTTGATTGGAAATGATGTATCTTTTATTGATACAAGTTAATAATTTCATTTTGATGAAAGACTCAGGCAAAACCCGAATATTAGGTATCAATGTCTATATGGATAGATTGAGACGCTAATATGGTTGTGCCAAATGTACATAGATAAGATATTGAATGAGTTTAATATGGAAACGACAAGAAAGGTACCTGTCACACTGGAAGGATTGAATCAAGATTCAAGTGTATTGGCACTTGGTAAGTGAAACAAGATTCAAGTATTTTGACACTTGGTGAGTGAAATCACAAGAATATTTTGATCAATCATATTGTGATATGTACACATCCAGATATGTCTTATGCACTAAATGTTATGAGCATATACCAGAATGACTCATAATATGATCATTGAATGAGGTAAGGATATTCTTATAATCTTTGGAAGAACTAAGAATATGTTATTTATGTAGAGGTGAATGATACGTCCAAAACGTATCTACTTTACCGAACACTTTTGCTATTATTTCTCCTCTAAACTTGTGTGATTTGGATACAACTAACATGGACTGACGTTGTTTTCAACAGAATTACCTTGGTGTCTAGTTTTTGTGTAGAAAATCAACTATCAGGAAAAATCTCGGAAAATATGCCAAAAATCCTATTTCACCAGAAGATCCACGGAGCAGTACGACATGAGTGATGGATGGGGGCCCACACTGCCAGCGCTGGCCAGCCTGTCTGCTTCACGGGGTGCGGCCACCTCAGGCACCCCCTCGGCTTCCCTCTTTGCCTATAAAAAGCCTCTTGACCTAAAAACAAAGGGGGGTTGACATTTTTTCCAGAAATAGTTCCGCTGCGCTGCCACCACTAGAAAGTCGCGATTTAGAACCAGAAACTCCATTCCGGCACCCTACCGGGACAGGGAATTTGGGGAGGATCATCGCCATCATCATCACCAACGCCTCTCCATCAACCATCAATGTTTCCCACATCGATGAGTGAGTAATCCCCCGCTATAGGCTATGGGGATGGTAGGGATTGGATGAGTTCTATCGTGTAATCGAATAAGATTGTTAGGGCATAGTGCCTAGTATCTCTATTAGTGCTATTTGACTTTGTTGCAACTTGTTGTGCTTAATGCTTGTCACTAGGGCCTGAGTGTCATGATCTCAGATCTGAACTTATTATTGAATCATTATGATAGTATTGTTTGTGATCTTATCTGCAAGTTGTGTACACATATCATTGTCCGGATCCAAAGGCCCCGAAGTGACAGAAATTAGGACAACCGGAGGGGATGGCTGTGATGTGAGGATCCCATGTGTTCATGGAGTGTTAATGCTTTGCTCCGGTGCTCTATTAAAAGGAGAACCTTAATTGCCAGTAGTTCCCTAGAGGCCCCACTGCCACGGGCTGGCAGGACAAAATATGTTGTGCAAGTTCTCATTGCGAGCACACATGACTATATATGGAGCACATGCCTATGATTGTTTAGTACTTGGATGATTATTCTTATTTATCTGCAATGCCCTAGATCTTGAAGTTATATGTTTAGAATCGTCCATGCAACGCCCTTCCATCCATCCCGATGCCTACCGCGCTCATATCCTACTGTTTGCTACCATCACATTATTGCTCTTGTTTTGTCGTCATTGCTTTTGTCTTTGCTACTCTTGATAAACTTCTGTGAGCAAGAACTATTTCCAGGTGTAGCTGAATTGACAACTCAATTGTTAAGGCTTGCAAGTATTCTTTGGCTCCCCTTGTGTCGAATCAATAAATTGGGTAATACTACCCTCGAAGGCTGTTGCGATCCCCTATACTTGTGGGTCATAAAGACTATTTTCTGGCACCGTTGTCGGGGAGCATAGCTTTATTTGTAAGTTCACTTGGAACTACTATTGTTCACTGCTACTCCTTTCATCATGGGGAAGTCTCGTGATGGAAAGTACCCTATTTTACCATCCACTATAAGAAGAGGTACAATCCTAAACACCTCTGTTGCTCTTGATTCACCATCTGTTATAAGTAATCTTGTCACACCACCACCACATACACATGCTACACACACTGCTACTACTGCTGAGTCTGAGACTGCTTTTGATACTCATGATGTTACTTCTACTGTGCTTGATGCGAGTGGTTCATTAGGTCCTTTTCTAGATGCTACTATGGCTAGTCTAGGAAATACCCAAACTCCTAGTAAATACACTGTTACACCTGTTAGCTCACCTGAGTCTAGTGAGGGTTATGATATTAATGATGGTTACATTGAGTTCACTCATGATTTTGTTGAAGAGTGCCGAAACACACATGGTACTAGTGCTATTAAGAGTCTCCTTACTAGACGTACTATTATGCCTAAACTGTCCTCCGATCCTAACTTTGCTACCTCTCCCATAGATATTAAAGATGAAGACTATGATTTCTCTCTTGATTTGTCCTATTTAGATATTGTTGAGAAAGAACCTTTTTGTGGGACTAAAAATGAGAGTGCTGTGGCTCATATGAATGAGCTTTCTACTATGAGTGATTTGTTCTCTGATGATTTTAAGATGCGCAAGTACTTTGTTACTAAGATCTTCCCTTTTTCACTAAAAGGAGAAGCTAGGGCTTGGTTTAATAGATTACCTCCTGGTTCCATTGATAGCCCTGATTGCTTGATTGCTTCTTTCTTCCAGAAATATTTTCCTCCCAGTGCTATACATGCTGCTTTGCAGAGACTTTTTGATTTTAAACAGGGAGAAGAAGAGAAATTGTCCGAGTCATGGACAAGGTTTTGTGCCTTGATTCATGCACATCCTGGATGTCCATTACCTAAGAATGAGCTTCTTGATATTTATTATAATGGACTAACTGATGATTCTAGGACCTACCTAGATAGCTTTGCTGATTGTGTTTTTAGGAAAAGAACTCCTACAGATACTAAAGAATTAATGGCTAAAATAAGCAAGAATTATGATGATTGTACTTCAACTGAGCTAAATACACCTGAACCTATTACTCCTGAACCAGTTGTGCCTGAACCAGTTCCAACACCAACTCCAAAGAAGAGGGGAGTTATTGCATTAAATGATGAAGTGATGAAGGAAGCTAAGAAGTGTATAAAGGAAAAAGGTATTAGAGCTGAAGATGTGAAGAATCTACCTCCTATAGAAGAATTATGTAAGACAATTCCCCACTCATCTACTATTGAGGTACACTCTCTCCAACACTTTGATGATGGTGATATTCCTTATGGTAAGCCTCCTGATCAATGTTTAGAGGAACTTGACATTTTAATTGTTAAGCAAGGTAATTTTAATAAACAAGTTCAGAATCATTTATTGGAAAACTCTAGAGCTATTAAAGAGTTGAAAGATATTATGGAAATAACTTCTAATGATATTAAAATTCTTTGTAAACACTTTCAAATGGTTCAAACCCAAATTGATCAACTTGCTAAGCTGCAAAGATATGCTAGTTAATGCCTCAGGAGATAAACATGCTTATGGAATTAGAACTAGGAGTGGTATAGCTACTCAAAATCCTTTATATCCCGAAGGACACCCTAAAAGAATTTAGTAGGATTCTGAAAAAGATGAAAGTAGTGGAATTCCTCGTAAGAGAAAGAAAAAGAAACACAAAATAGTTGAGGAACCCTTTGAACCTGCTGTAGATCCTAATAGTATACATGTCTCTGATGTTGAAACTGAGAGTGGTAATGATAAAAATGATGCTCCTGATAAGGAGGAAGTTGAGGAAGAACCTGAGAAGCACACTAAGAACACTAGGTACACTAAGGAAGATTTTATTGCTAAGAAACATGGTAGTGAGAGAGAACCTTGGGTGCAGAAACCTATGCCTTTTCCAGGTAAGAAACACAAGTCAAAGGAGGAAGAACATTACAACAAGTTTTGTGAGTGGATTAAACCTTTATTTTTGCAAATTCCTTTGACTAATGCTATTAAGTTGCCTACTTATTCAAAGTATATGAAGGATATTGTCTCTAATAAAAGGAAGATTCCTAATGAGCAGATTTCTACTTTGCTTGCTAATTATTCCTTCAATGGTAAGGTGCCAAAGAAACTTGGTAATCCAGGTATACCAACTATTCCTTGCTCTATTAAGAATAATTATGTTAGAACTACTTTATGTGATTTGGGAGATGGAGTAAGTGTTATGCCTTTTTCTCTCTACAAGAGACTCCAGCTAGAAAAGTTTATACCAACTGATATATCTTTGCAAATGGCTGATAAGTCAACTACTATTCCTGTTGGTATATGTGAGGATGTTCCTGTTCAAGTGGCTCATAATTTCTTGGTTTTAACTGATTTTGTTGTGCTTGAAATGCCTAAAGATGATAATATGTCTATTATTCTTGGGAGACCTTTTCTTAATACTGCAGGTGCTGTCATCAATTGTAATCAAGGAAAAGTAACATTCAATATTAATGACAAAGAGCATACTATTTATTTCCCCAAGAATGTTGCTAAAAAGCTATTGCCTGAATTCCATTGAAAATATTGAGAGCATCAAGGTTGGAGAAATATATTGTCCCATTCCACAAGAAAATTTTGAAACTATTATGATTGGGACCATTGCTATCAAGTTTGAGGTAACATAATCACTTTGTGGAATACAAAGTTTTGTTTCATATAAGATTGTTTTGGTAACAAGACTTGATCAACCTTGTTAACAAAAGGATTTTAATGAACAAAATAATGTTTCCATGGTGGTTTACTTGCTTTCTTTTACTTTTCCTCCTCCCTAGTCTTTGCTTTTTCTCTAGTTAGCTTTGGTTTTGCTAGTTGTTTGCTTGTTAGAGTGTCTTAGAACTTCTGTAGTTTGGTTTTTGGTTTGCTTTTGCTTCTTCCAAAAAACTGTTTCTGCGAGAAAATCAATTTTCATACCCTGAAAATTGGCCAAAAATAAAGTTTCCCAAAAAATCCTAGAAAATTCAAAATAAATCTTTCCTCAAAAAAAGGGGCAGAGGGACACCTGGAGTGACTCAGGGGGCCACCCCAGGCCAGCACACCCCTGGTGGGCGCGGCCAGCCCCCAGGGCGCGCCTGGCTGGGGGGTGGCCCACCTAGGTCCCTCCAAGGTGCCTCCTCCTAGCCATCTTCTTTCTCTCTCTCGAAAAACACCGAAAAACTTTCTCAAGCTCGAGTTCTTGTTGTTCTTGATCCCGAATTTCGATCTCCTTGCTCAGCCCATCTTTGCTGCTAATTTTTGGAGGGATTACTCCTTGGTATGTGCCTCCTCCGCTTGTCCAATTAGATTTGTGATTGATAGATTGTATCTTGAGTATTTGCTGCTATAGGTGTAAGGTTGTGTGAGCTTGCATGCTTGTTCTATGCTTAGAGATTTCATTTTGATGCATGTGTAGCCCTCTAGCAAGTTCCTATAGTAGTTTCTCATCGTTTATCAACTTGGAAATCACTTGATTTGATGTTTGTCTAAAAATTTCAGAAAAAAGAGGTCATGGACAACCACACATTTGGTGAAATATTTGAGAGTGATGCACCTAGGAGGGAAAGGCCTTCAAGATCATCCTCCCGAGCTAGTCCCTCATACAATGAGGATCTCATTACACCGCGATTCAGTGACGAGGGAGATGAGGGGGATGCGCACCCTTCCACCTTTCCTTGCCCAACCTTCTTGCGGGCTGCTGGGATTCTTGAGGATTTTCTAACCTTGGTTCGGAGGGTTGGACTAACAAGCTATATGCAGGATGAGAGCATGCAATATGCTACGCTCACTAAAACATTTGTGGAGAGCTTTTCTTTTTCTAACAGCATGTTCAAACCAGATGTGTCTTTCAAAATTTATGGCAGGCCTTACACCATGACATTGAAGAAATTTTGTGAGGCCCTGGGCCTTGGTACAGCTGGTTCGGTGAAGAAGATTCTAGCTCAACCCGCTAATTTGTTGGAACTCTACCGCGGGATAACAAATGATGATGACCGTAGAGCCCAACGGGGAAAGATAAGAAATATTCAACTCCCAGCCATCAGGTACTTTGCTTATTATCTTGCCACTAGTGTTCTTGGTAAGGAGAACACTAGTAATATTTCCAACTATCCTTTGGCCTTCATAGCTACTGCACTCAACAATGAAACTAACTACAATCTTGGTTCTCTCATTGCTCGTCGCTTAGCTTCTAAGGGACCCATTTATGGGGGAATTATTGCTGCACGTGCTGTTGCTAACTTGGACCTTGCTGTTGATCCAAATGATACAATTTTGGCTCCTCAGGGGCTTGATCTTGCTGCTATGAAAGCACATCACTTTGTCACTGCTGGCTCTACCCTTGAGAGCTGGGTTTATAGAATGTTGTTTACTAACGGGGAAGAGAGAGAGAGATCCCTCTCCCCCAAACCACTTTGTTCAGTATTTCCCACGGACCTTTGTCACGCTCCAAGGAGGATATGGATGATAGGCTGCACATCCTTGGGTTCCATGGACACTACCAGGGGGACGCGCCCTCATACGACCCATCTGTGCACTACACAGGGGAGTCCTCGAGCTCGTACCAGGACGAAGGGGCCTCCTCGACGTACTACGGAGGTACACCTACTTGGTCACCATGGAGTTGAGCCCCACTTAGGCCAAAAGCCTAAGCTTGGGGGGGGGGGGGTATACCGACATCATACTCATCTATATATCATGTTTCGTCGGTTCTTTGTATATCCATTGTTTCGCTTTCTTTTTGGTTCTTGCTGCTGCTTTCTCAAAAACACAAAAATACCAAAAATATTTTTGTTGTTTCTCTTGGTTTGTTTCTTTGCTTTTTAGCTTTGGTTTGTCTTAAAAGAAAAATCCAAAAATATTTTGCTTTGTTTGTCTTGCTTTAAAAAAATAGTAAACACCTAAAATATTTGTTGTTCTTCTTTGGTTTTGTAAGTTCTTTGCAGGGATCAGCCGTCCTTAATGGATTTTGGTTTCATGTTATTATTCAAGTCACACAAGTGAAGGGCAATAATGAAGATTAAGACAACTTCAGGAGTGGTAAGAGGCTGGTAACAAACTCTATTTGTTTTCATTTTTGTACATATACTCATCATTGTGAGCATGCTTAGTCTATTCATGTAAGGAGTATGTTAATGATGGATGCTTAGTAGTTCTTGCCTGTTTGTGATTAGCTCCAGCTTGCTAATAGTTTGTAGCATGTCATATGGATGTTTGTTTGCATTGTTTTATTCATATTTTGGTATGATATTGTGGTATCCTCCTCTAAAAGTTTCATATGAATCGACTTGGTACATGCTCACGCATGCATATGACTAAACAATAGTCAGTAAGCCTCGATGATTTATTTTGCCTCAGAGTTCTTGTATCACTTTCATGCCATAATTAGTCCTGTTTTGTTGCAAGCATGATTATGACAATTATTGTTCTCTTGTCGCTCCCTCTCTATTGCTAGCCTTCACTTGCACTGAGTATGAGCTCTACTTATGCTTCCAACTGCCCAAAACCATTATTGCCAATTGTGTCCACCATACCTACCTATTAGCATCATTTTCTATTTCAGTGCATATTCATTATGCCTTGTTTTCTTCCAAATAAAATGTTTGTCTGCTTTGAGAAAGTTAGTTAGTAAAGCTCTCACGAACTTGATGGCACACTTTATTTCTTGCACTTAATAATCCTGAACTATTGTGACATGTCTATGAAAGTTATATGCTTGCAAATTATAGGCTGGGAGTTAGCAGAACTGTGTTGTCACGGGGAACGCTTCAACACTTATGGATACATATCCAGTTGATACCTTGCTCTTTTGTGTGCGGATGTCGTCGATGTGAAATAAAAGGGGAGCTTGTGAGTTCATGGAGTATATATATGTGTTAGAGAAACGCCTGGGCCGCTAGCCTAAGCCATACCTAATCATGGTGGAAACTTGCAGCATTACCATAGTGAGCATCTGTGAAGCATCCTCAATAAAAATCTATGCAAATAGTAAATAAAAAGATAGCTGAGATGCTCATTATCTGCTTGCTTGTTATTTTGATCACGGGATAGCTCCTGTATCATGTGCAAGGGGTACCCCATTGGCGGTTCTCTATGATATGCATGTATTTACAATGACAAGAACTTGCAGGTAACCAAAGTTGAGTAGCATGCGGAGCGTCCCTCGTACTCAAGGGTCATGGGATTTCCATTTTATGGTCTGTCAAGCATATAACTCATATTGGACCTCACTTTCACCTTAACCACATAAAGATGCCTATGATAGGGGCAATGAGAGCTCAAAGCTAATGAGTACCTTACTTTCAGCATTTGGAAGCCTTTCAAACTTTTCAAAACCTTTTCACTTCCTTGTTGAGTCACCACTTATTCTATGAGCACCTTCTTGAGAGCATAGTTGTCATTCTTGTGTTTGTCTCAAAACTTGGTTAATTATGTCATGACTTTGATGCTTGTATCTCTGATATTTTTACTTCTAGTCTTCACTTGAACTTCAGAGGTGCCTTGACATTTATATTGTGCTCTACAAACAAAGGCAAGCGAGATACCACTCTATCATACCTTTTTATGAGCATTGCAATGTTGCTTATGTTTATGTTCCATGCTACTTATTATTATTGAGTTGGTTTCTCTTCATAGCTTGCAATGACTATTGAGTAGACTTAGTTGCATACTTCTTATTATGAATGGTCTAAGTATCTACTCCTGTGCTGAGAATATATACATCATATGAAGCAAATGTGTTCGTGAAAGTTCTTTTATCGCACTCAGTTTTCAACTGAATTGCTTGAGGACAAGCAATAAGCTAAGCTTGGGGGGAGTTGATACGTCCAAAACGTATGTACTTTCCCGAACACTTTTGCTAGTATTTCTCCTCTAAACTTGTGTGATTTGGATACAACTAACACAGACTGATGCTGTTTTCAGCAGAATTACCTTGCTGTCTAGTTTTTGTGCAGAAAATCAACTATCAGGAAAAATCCCGGAAAATATGCCAAAAATCCTATTTCACAGGCGCAGGCCAGGCCTGTCCGCGCCTAGGGGGTGCAGCCACCTCAGGCACCCCCTCGGCCTCCCTCTTCGCCTATAAGAAGCCTCTTGACCTAAAAATCGAGGGGGGTTTGACGTTTTTCAGAAAGAGTTCCGCCGCACCACCACCACCAGAAACTGCGATTCGGAACCAGAAACTCCGTTATGGCACCCTACCGGGACGGGGAATTTGGGGAGGATCATCGCCATCGTCATCACCAACGCCTCTCCATCAACCATCAATGTTTCCCTCATACATGAGTGAGTACTCCCCTGCTGTAGGCTATGGGGATGGTAGGGATTGGATGAGTTCTATCATGTAATCGAATAAGATTGTTAGGGCATAGTGCCTAGTGAAAGGGCAAATAGTCCTTATCTAGTATTTTGGTTAACTATGACATCGGAGCTAGAGAGCGGACTAATGTTTCTACTAGATTCTCTACAGGTGAGAGTCCGCAGTTGTTGGTGAAAGGCGATGTGTGACCCCCATTCATTTCTATATGAAGAGCCCGTGGTGTTATTTATTATTCTCTCATATTTACTCTTGAGTCAAATAGGAAACACCGCACTATTAAGAGGGGTGATCTCGATGCGCTCTTTGGGGTTGTTCTACACCAAATACACTTCTCATTATCCACCAGCACACAGCCTTTCGAAGAAAGAGAGAAAAATAGCCCTGAAAAATGAGTCAAAGGGGCTCTTAATAGGGCTCTTTGTCAGCTGAATTTCGGGCCGCCAGAAGTCTCAGTGTACACCGATATGGCTCACTGCATGGAGTTTCGGTTGTTCACCGAGAATTTTGGTCGCCGCCGAAAATTCCAGCTTGTGGTCCGGTCCACCGGAGCTGTCGCCGGAAATTCCGGCGAGCAACTCGGTCCGACCGGACTTATTGCCGGTTCTGTCGCAGGAACCCCCGAACGGCTCTTTTTCTCCCCATACTATATATACCCCTTTCTTCTCCACTGTGAGGTTAGGCATTTGAGCAAACATTTCATTTCTTGAAGCTCTCTCTCTCTCCCCCATTATTGAAACACAAAAGCTTGAGGATCTCCCATTCTACCCAACCAAATCCAAATCCCTTTGGTAGAAAGGAAGAGGAGGTCCCGATCTACGTTTCCACCAAGCCAAAGTTCATTCCCCCTTGAGTTCATCGAGTTAGCTTGTTACTCTTGGGTTTGTGGGAAACCCTAGGCGGCTAGGGTCACCCGGAGGCATTCGGCTTGTGATTTTCTCTGTGGAAAGTTTGTGAGGGTTTGGAGACTACCTTAAAAGTCTACCACGAGTAAGTGAGCTATTCCTTCGTGGGATAGGCTCGGAGAAGAAGGTGAGCCTTTGTGGCGCGTGAGGAATCCTTCGTGGAACCTCAGACCTCTCCAACGTGACGTAGCCCCCTTCCCAAAGGTGGTGAACACGGGAATACATCTTCGTCTCCGTGTGCTTCGGTTATTCCTTAACCGATCTCTTACTTGTGTTGTTTACCTTGTGATATCCTTAGAGCTTGAAGTATCTTGTTCATCATCTAGGTTGCCTCACCTAGTTTGCATTTAGGCTCACTTATATTCCGCAAAGCCTAAAACTTGCAAAAGATTATAAAGAATTTTGTAGAAACCTATTCACCCCCCTCTAGGTTAACCATCTTACACTTTCAATTGGCATCAGAGATAAGGGATCTTTTAAGGGATTTACCGCCTAAGAGAAAAGATGGTTTTCTCCGATGATGAGGAGGATAAGACTTATTCTGTCAAGGAGCTTCGCAAAATCTTAGCCAAGGGTGCCCTTGAAAAGGCCAAGGCGGATTCTGATCTCCTTGTTCGAATGAGTTACCTAGAAGGACAACTTAAGGCGATTGGCGATGGGGCTTTTCTTGGTAGCCCATTGGTAGTACCTCAAGGGAGACCAATGGACACCAGGAAGGATAAGGATTCCGAGTCCGCACATGAGAGCGACTCGTAAAAAACTTCCACGCCCCCTAATCAATTTCCTTATGTTTATCCTAAGCAAAAGAACAACATGCCTCATATTAATGGTTCAGGTCCTGCACCTCATTATGATGGAACTCATTTCTCTCATTGGAAAGCTTCTATGGAATATCATCTTCGCAGCTGCAGCATTGAGCTTTGGGAGATTGTGTGCACCGGTTTCCACCGTCATGATCCCAACAACCTCACTCCGGGAGAGTACTACGACCGTCAACTAAATGCAATAGCTTGTGACAAGATTAGGAGTGCCATTCACCACACTCTCCATGATCAAGTCAGCGACATCCCCACCACAAAGGATCTTTGGGATAGGATTGTATTCTCCAAGAGGGAACGTCTCTTATCCAAAAATCCAAGTATGAAGCTGCCAAGTCAGAGATGAACATGTTCATGAACCATGATGGTGAGACTATCGCTGAAGCATACAAGAGACTTGTTGCCCTCTGCGTGAAGATTGGTGGCCTAGGATGTGATAAGTATGATGATGGATTCAATTTGAATGATGAGCTTATCAAGTCCAAGATTGTCTCCATGATCGCGGTCACCGATAAGAAGCTTGCCTTGAACTTGTAACTCCTTGATAGAGCTAATCAATTCACTCCCGATGATCTAGTCTCTTATCTTGTTGCCACGGATAACTTGGCGGATGAAGGGATAAATATCAAGGAGATCAACCGTGCTATTGGGTATTCCCACTCTCTAGCACTAAAGGCCAAGCATGTGCAAGATGATGTTGCTAGTGATGAAGAAAGCGATGTTTATGGAGTTGATGATATGCTCTCTCAACTTGCTCCCTTCACCAAGAACATGCAGTTCCGAAGAAGGAGAAGTTCAATGGGATCAATTGAGAAGAAGAGGACATGCTACAATTGTGATGAGTCGAGCCATTTTGCCGATAAATGTCCATATGAGAAGAGGCTTGACAAGCCCAAGTATGAAGAAGGTGCCAAACCAAGATTGAAGCCTAACCCCATCAACGAAAGATACAAGAGGAACAATAGGCGCGATGGCAAGGTCTTCCTAGGTCAAGAATACATATCCGACAAGGAGGAAGAGGATGAAGAGAAGGTTGTTGGAGTGTCCGTAAGGCCTTAAGTGGCCGGTTTGGCCTTCGCCGAACCCGGGTCTCTCTTCACCTACGACTACACCAAGGACTACACCGTTGACTCTTCTACTCCCAAGGTCACCGCCACTTGCCTTATGGCAAGGAGCTCCAAGGACGAGTACGACATGAAGTGTGGGGATACAGAGGAAGTGGTAGGTGTGACCGGTTTGGCATATGTCAAACCCGGTTCACCTCTCACCTACGACTACGCCAAGGACGACATCAAGAGTTCTCCTATTCCCAAGATCATCGGCTCTTGTCTTATGGCAAGAAGCTCTAGGGTAACTGTCTCTCCTCCATCCCTATCTAGCGTCTTGGATGATCTTGAGAGTAACCATGATAGTGATAGTGATAGTGATGAATTTGGTAAATAATATATCAAAGAAATGTATGCTATCATGAAGTCTCTTCCTCCCATTGCTCGTGCTAGAGTCAAGCAATTAATGGAACTTGTTAGCTCACGTGATGAGGCCATTGATAGCTTGGAATCTCATATTGATGATGAGAAACGAAGATTCAATCTTATTGAGCAAGAGCTTTGTGAGGAAAAGAATACCAATTCTTTTCTTAAGTTACAAATTGAAATTTTTGAAATTGATAAAGCGAAAGACATGGACACTATTGATAGGGCTAACTCTTTGTCCCAAGAGCTTGATGCCTCAAAGAAAGAGCTTGAAGTTGCTCATGCTTCTCTTACCAAGGACCTTGAGCACCTTGAAAAGGCTAGTTTGCTTGCCAAGCGTGAGCTCATAAAACTTGGAGAGAACCATGACCAACTTCGGGTGTCCTATGAGAAGGCCCTTGGTACATTGAAGGATCCAATTATTGTTGAAAATGATTCTTGTGACTCTAACTCTACCTTTGATCAAACTCACCTCATTGAGGAAAATAAGAAGTTGAAAGAGCAACTTGAGAAAGAGCATCGTGCACCTACCTCCAAGGGAAAGATCCTAGATGAGATTTTATCCCGTCAAAAGACGAGAATTTCCAAGGAAGGTGTCGGTTTTGATCCGAAGAACAACACGAGCAATGCCATACCACCAAAGAAGATAACCTTTGTAAAAGAAGGTGACAAGGTGGTTGACCAAGTCAAAAGGAATGTTGTGAATGGGGGAGCCATAAGGGGCAATCCCAATCATAAGTATGCGGGAAAGTCTAATCCTTCCTATGTGTTATGTAAGGGCACTCAAGGAGATGTATATGCCAAATATGTTGGCCCTCGAAATGGTTATGCTTATAGGTGGTACTCAATTTGGGTACCTAAGGATCTTGTTGCTAATGCTAGGGGACCCATTACTCAATGGGTTCCTAAATCAAAGAATTGATTTTGTAGGGTTATGCCTCCGGTGGATCAAAATGTGTGTTTGATAGTGGATGCACAAATCACATGACCGGAGGTAGAAGTGGGCTTGACCAATTCATTCACGTGTCAACTCAACGTCAAGCATCACTTTTGGAGACAACTCTAAAGGAAAGGTACTAGATTATGGTAAGTTGGTAATCTCCAAGGTTCTGACTCTAGAGACCGTCTTACATGTTGAAAACCTTGGTTACAACTTGCTCTCAATTAAACATCTTGCGGATGCTGGCTATGACTCCTATTTTTCTAGAACTTTTGTGAAGGTCTTTAGGGGTGATGATCTCAGCTTGGTTCTCATTGGACACGTGGAATACGACCTTTATGTGGTCGACCTCTCGAAAGAGAGCCAATCTCTTCCTACATGTCTAATGGCCAAGGCGGACAAGGGATGGCTTTGGCATCGTCGCCTAGGTCATGTCAACATGAGAAATCTCAATCAACTCCTAAAGGGTGAGCATATTATTGGACTAACCGATGTCTCCTTTGAGAAAGATCGTGTGTGTAGTGCTTGCATTTCAGGAAAGAAAATTGGGAAGCATCATCCTTCTGTTACCAAGGTGGCCACGTCAAGACCCTTGGAGCTTCTACATTTGGATATCTTTGGGCCATCAACATATGACTCTCTTGGTGGAAGAAGATATGGTCTTATCATTGTTGATGATTACTCAAGGTATACTTGGGTCTTTCTTCTCAATACAAAGGATGAGACCTACAAGGAATTCATGATATTCGCCAAGCAAGCTCAACGCACTCATGGAGTGGAGATCAAGACCATTAGAACCAACAATGGCACCGAGTTCAAGAACTACACCATGCAAGAATTTGTTGAAGATGAGGGGATCAAGCATGAATTCTCAACTCCTTATACCCCTCAACAAAATGGTGTTATTTAAAGGAAGAACCGGACAATCATTGAGATGGCAAGAACAATGTTGAGTGAATTCAAGTCCCCCCACAATTTTTGGGGAGAAGCTATTGCTACCGTGGTCCACTACACGAACCGGCTCTTCCTCCGAGCTCCCTTTGACATGACTCCATATGAGATTCTCACAAGTAAGAAACCCAATGTCAAATACTTTCATGTCTTTGGATGCAAGTGCCTCGTCAAGAACAAAAAGTAAAAGCTCGGTAATTTTGAATCTAGAACTATAGAGGGTATATTTGTTGGTTATGCGGAAAAATCTCATGCCTATAGGTACTACAACAAAACCAATGGTTGTGTTGAAGTATCTTGTGACGTGGAGTTTTTGGAGAATAATGCCCCCCATGAGGGGCAAGTTTCTTCTCGTGATGTAGGTGATGGCGATTCTTCTCAAGTCATCAAGTTGATGGGTATTGGGCATATCTTGCCCACCGAGTCTCACTTTCATGTTCAACAAGATGATGGGGGAGAATCAAGATCAACTCAGCCAAGCTCTACCCAAGTTGAGCCATCAAATGCAACACAAGATCAACATCTCACTCAAGATGCCATGCAAACCGAAGAACAAGAACCAAGCCCTCAACCCCTTGAGCAAGACCAAGTAGAAGATCAACCTTCTCTATCCCAAGGCCAAGCTAAAGATGGTGTCAATGATCAAGGCCCCTCAAAAGATGAATTAGTTGATCATGAAGGAACAATTCGGAAGATCAAGGCCACCTCCATTGCAAGTGGAGTTCAAGTCAACAATATCCTTGGAAGCATATCAAGAGGGATCAAGACCCGTGCCAAGAATAAGAACCTCACAACCTTTTGTGGGAATCATGCTTTTGTGTCCAACTTTGAGCCCCTCAAGGTTCATGAGGCTTTGGAGGATCCGGATTGGGTCATTGACATGCAAGAAGAACTCGAGTGTTTCACCCGCAATGAAGTTTGGTCTCTAGTGGAGAGGCCTAAAGATCATCGCATCAATGTCATTAGGACCAAGTGGGTGTTCAAGAACAAGCAAGATGAGAACGAGGTCGTCACAAGAAACAAAGCAAGGTTAGTGGCGCAAGGGTATGCCCAAATAGAAGGTATTGACTATGAGGACTGCGGTGACCCATCATACCACTTCATGTGTAGTACACTATAGTCGTTGACATGACATCCACAGAACACCGTTCTGTAAATATCACATCCCTCAGAGTGGTACACCAGAAACATTGCGGGTCCATATTACAAACATTCACACATTATTATTATTACAATACCAGAAGTTCAGGACTTCAAAAGGTTTCAAGTTACAAACCCAAATATAGTGTTTCAGCGGAATTTAAAAGTAGCAACTCCGACTGGGAGTTGAGCTCAGCAGCTTATTCTATAGAGTTCATGCTCCTCGGCTCCGTTGGTTACTACTAACTAGGTACTTAGTTGGACTCGTTATCATCAACACCATAGCGGATTTCGTAATCCACTCCTTCAACACCTCCTGACAGGTCAGGCTCCTCGTAGAACACATCCTCTTGACATTCAGCTGCATACATTGGCACGTCTTCGGAATCCTCAGAGTCTAAGCAAGGTATCAAAGGAAAGGATGAGTAACGGCGTTACCCAAAGTTCATTATATTCAACGTGGGAAGTTTGATGCTCTAACTACCACCTCAGACTAAAAGTCCTTGGCACTATGCAGTTTTTTGTAAATCTTTCTTCAAAGATTGATTTTATTATAAGAATCTATGACAATCAGCCTTCACAGGTTGACCAGAACTTTCATGGAGTTCCTTTCCTGCCGCTTTCGTAGCTCCTTCCCGGAACAGGGAGTAACAAGCTACAATTTTTACACTCTGCAGAGGTGTGTTACTTTACCCATGAGAGATCAACTCCTTGTTGCACAACCGAGCATACTTTCCCGTCCACAATTCCATGACGTGGGGCCCAGTAGTTGGTCCAAGCCAATCACTGCCCCCTTCGCGACCTCGCATGCCTCCTTGGTGTACACCATGCTCACATAATGAATTACGGCAATGGTTTGTACAAACCGTTAGATGCTAGAACTATCATGGGATGATGAGGGTTCCCACCCATATGCTGCATATCCTCTACGAATTACCAATTAATATGCACGCTACAAGGATAACAGCCACGACCTGCACATCGGCTTCATGCGAGAGGAAGAAGATACAGCTGACTTCTCTCTCCCATTCCAAATCTCATGGCTAACGTGTAATATACGGCGCTAGAATCACTGATGCCAGGGGTTATTAAGTCCCTAATTGTCGCAAATAGAACACTAAGTTCTATTGCTCCATTATATCATCACTTAGGATGATATCTAAGATTTCTTCATTTGTGAAAATAAGATTTTCTTTCTTTAGAGTAGATATGATAACACACAATTTGCAAATACTTTGATAAAGACTCTTCAAAGGATATGAGCAAGTGATGAACTTGCCTTGTGATGGCAAGGTAGTGAAGTCTGATGCTTGCACTGGACCTTGAGCTTCTATGTCTACAAAAACATCATTATTGCCCGGTAAGGACAATATTTAAAGAAGCAAAATGATTTTGCAAAGTAATGTAATGCATCATTTAACTTGATATGCTTTCTCCCCATTATTATAAAAATTCTTTTTTTAATAAGAAAGGATTTATAATTATTATTATTTTTAAATATTTATAATAGAATATTGTATTCTTTTATTTATTTTCCTTTTATTTGACTTTTATTGATTTAATAATCCTTTTAAGAATTATCACTTAAATATTAAAAATTGTTATTAAATATTTATTTAGTATTTTTCAAAAAAACTACAATATTATTATATAATGAAATTGATTTTTATTTATTTTATCATCTTTCAATAATTTTGTAAAATTCCATAAGGAATATATAAATTACGATGATGTCGCCGGCGATTTGCGTCGCCGTGGACCGTCCTGGCCGCTGTCGTGGTGTGGGGTGAGGTTGTCGACCACGCCCGTCCATCTGGTCCAGATCTATTTAATCCTAGGATCCTACCATGGTCAGGCTAGCCCCTTCCCGAACCCTAGGGTTTGGGGAAAGTGCTGCTGCCACCGCCGCGGACTCTCCCTTGGTGAGGTGTGGTGCCCGAGCATCGCTATGGTCACCGTGGTCAGGTGCAGGTGCTGCACTTTGTGCCGCCGCGGGCTCGTCGGCCATTCTGCTTCCTCTTCAATTCGTCAGCGAGGACCCTGGTGAGTTATGTTTTCGTGGATCCTAGTTCATCTTATCACCTTGGATTCCTTTGTGTGTATCTAGTGGCCAGTTGTAGTTTGTGCTTGTATTGCTACTAGGGTTCATCTCTGGTACTTGTAAGATGCTCCTATGATCTAGTTATGCTGTTTAATGGGAATTTGGGTGCTCTGCACCTCAGTGTTAGTGACCACCCCCATTTGATTGTGTGATGCTATTGTTGATTTGTGACTAAGGTTGGATTAAATGCTAGGGTTGCATATTATTGCCTCTGGCTAGTACTCTGGTGAATTGATGTGTTTATCTGTTGTTAGTATCTTGATATTGGCAATGATCTAGTCAGTGAGAATTTACTGACTTAGTTATTGTTGGCTTGCCAGATGATGCTTGGTCTGAGTTTTATTCAATAGAATCTAATGATCCTTTGATCATGAATTAAATAATTAGGATATGATCCCTGTATCTAATTCCAGGGAGATGATTTGATAAATGATTTGTGTAGATGGGGCTATTTGATTGTCTTTGTGATAAGGTCAGTGCTTATGAAACCTTCTTAAGATGGTACATAAGTAAATCTTGTTACTGACTATGCTTAAAGTCATTTTTGGGGCTTGATGTATGTTGATAGATAAGTTGGGAAACTTATTGTTTGACCTAGCCAATGATGCTGGTCTGAGGCTCTAGGAACTAAGCTCCTATGTTGCTGTCATTTTCCAAATTGGTTAAGACATCAACTGCTTACTAAATCTTAGATCCTAGTTGGTTAATATATATGGTTTTGTTTGTGGCTTATAAAATTTGAGGTGCTACTCCTTCTTGGAGATGTGCCCAGATTTTGTAAGAATAAATGATAGAATATAGAGCTTGCCTTTGGTATCATCAATTCTGTGAGGCTGGTCTGAGAATTTGGTGTTTTGAGAAGAGTTTGATCTTGATATTTATGTTTAAAACCTCTAGGATAGCTTCACCCCACTTGGGTGATTATTGAGAGGTTGTCTTATGCATCAGCATATATATTTTTCTTGGATAAGATAAACAGATCACATGGTTGTTGATGATGCTCACCACAAAGTCTATGCTGGTGATGGCTTGATGTGCTGGTGGTGTTGCTGGTCTGATCCAGTCCTTCTCCCCTTGATGTTGTTCTTGTGTTCCCTTGATGCTTGTGCTTGGCCTCGAGGAACTTGCTCCTCCTAGCTCCTGTGAGCTTGGCCTTGCTATTCACCTGATCCTTCCCCTCCTTATGTCACCATCAGGTGATATGTGGCTTGATCTGATGTGAGATGGTGTTGCTGGTTTATTTGGCTCTGGCTAAGCTAGCTATTCTTGTGTGTGTGAGCAATGAAGGGATGCACTAGTGCTTCTCCACGGCTGTGCTGAATAGTTCTGTGTTGCTAGGCTGTTGCTAAGGTGCTGACAGCACACACCATGCAATTTGGTGTGTGTTCTACATGTGTGCTTGCTGTGGAACTTGTGGATATGCTCTGAATTTGAGAGCTACTGTTATCTGGTTACTTTTACCTGGCTGGTGAAACTTGCCCCTCCTTGCTGTTATGTGACTTTTGGCTTAAAAGTATGAAGGATACATTCTTTCATATTGGTGAAATTTGCCCCTTTTTATAAGTTTACTCAATGATGAATCTTGATCAGTGCACTTCACTGACAAGTCTGAGAGTAATTCCATTTTAACCTTAACCTTCTTTATTTTATATTTGTGTTTGTTTTGCAGGTACCAGACTTGGAAATTCAAGATTTTAGTTTAGGTTTATTTGTAGAATAGTTATATGTAATCTTCTTTATTCTTTTGTAAATTTAGTTCTATTCTTTTGTAATCTTTATTTTAGTATTTTGTAATAAAGATTATACTATGATCAATAAAGAAATATTATTCTTTATTTATTTGCTTAATGTAAAGATTGTGGATGATTCTCATAAGTTACATTTTTGTAACTTATTTATTGAATAAAATTATGAAATGGATATTCATATTCTTAATTGCTTTCTTTATATGAATTTTGAATTATTATTAGTTAACTCTTAATTAAATCAAAGATTCAAACATTATTCAAAAATCCTTTTGAACTATAATTCAAACACTCAAGTTTTTAAATTCAAATTTCATTTCCCAAAACACATTAGTCCACAAAGATCATATCAAAGTCTATAACAATCATCCTTCAAGACTATACCTAATCT
This sequence comes from Avena insularis, assembly GCA_023614405.1. Lineage (NCBI taxonomy): Eukaryota > Viridiplantae > Streptophyta > Magnoliopsida > Poales > Poaceae > Avena > Avena insularis. The sequence goes on from CM042693.1 coordinate 21,491,212, forward strand.
CAATGTATGAAAGAAACTTTGATCACTTTAGGTTTTTGTTTGGCGAAAAATTTACCCACATTTTCACAAATGAATGCATGCAACATTTCAAATTCCTAAATCTACCCTTCATTAGTTCCTAAATGCTGGGATGTTACAGACTTCCCCCCTTAAATTAAACTTTGTCCTGAAGTTTGTTGAGGTGTACCTGAATAGTTCTGGATAGGCTTTTCTTAAATCCTCCTCTTTCTCCCAAGTAGCTTCCCTTTCAGGGTGATGTTCCCACTGTACTTTGCAGTACTTGATTGCTCTATTCCTCAACCTTTTCCAGTTTTCTTCCAAAATTTTACAGGGCTTTTCAACATAGGTAAAATCCGCTTGTAGTTCTATCTCCTGATGTGTGATTGCATCATCCTGAACTTTCAAACATTTACAAAGTTGTGACACATGGAAAACATTATGTACTTGAGCCAATCTTGATGGTAACTCTAAAGCATAAGCTATAGTTCTATTCTGACTCAATATCTTGAATGGTCCGATGTATCTTGGACTCAATTTTCCTTTAACTCTGAACCTTTTCACCCCTTTCATTGGACTTACTTTCAAGTATACCATGTCTCCCACTTCTGGATGCCATGATCTTCGACTTTGATCAGCATAACTTTTCTGCCTACTCCAGGCTATTTTCAGTCTATCCCCGATCTTATCAATGATATCTTGTCTTTCCTTGATATAATCTGGCCCAAATTCTTTGTTGCTACCAGTCTCATACCAACATATTGGTGATCTACACTTCCTTCCATACAGAACCTGACATGGAGTTGCCTTCAGACTACTCTGAAAGCTATTATTGTAGGAAAATTCTACCAATGGTAGATGATCTTCCCATGTACCTCCAAAATCTAATGCACAAGCTCTTAACATGTCTTCTAGTATCTGATTTGTTCTCTCTATTTGATCTCCTGTCTCAGGATGATAGGCTGTGCTGAAATCTAACTTTGAACCAAGTGCTTCATGCAGTTGCTTCCAAAATGCTGAAGTAAACACTGATCCCCTATCAGTTACGATCTTTTTGGGTACTCCATGCTTACTTACTATCTCTTTGACGTATACTTCAACTAACTTCTCGGCATTATATTTCTGATTTACTGGAATAAAATGTGCACTCTTAGTGAGTCTGTCCACAATTACCCATATCATATCCTTCCGTTTAGGTGTCATGGGCAATCCTGTGATAAAGTCCATACCTATTTCCTCCCATTTCCACTCGGGAATTTCTAAAGGTTGTAATGGTCCTGCTGGACTTTGATGTTCAACCTTCACCCTTTGGCAAGTATGGCATTCTGATACATATTTAGCAATGCCCCTTTTCATGTTATTCCACCAGAATAGTTCTTTCAAATCCATATACATCTTAGTACTTCCTGGATGTATAGAGTACGATGTTTCATGTGCTTCTCTGAGTATGACATCACGAATCTCAGTCACATCTGGAACACAAAGACGGTCTTGAAACCATAAGGACTCATAATCTCCAAGGTGAAAAACTGATTTTTGCCCTTGAGATATCCTCCGAATTTCTTCAGCAATGAAAGGATCTTCTGTTTGATGTCTAAAAATCTCTTGCTTAAGATCACTGTCCTGTTCTGCAACTACCTGCATAGTAGCTAATCCTCTAAGAACCTCTGTTCTAATGAATTGAAGCTCTAATATTTCCAAGTCCATTTTAACTCTTTTGGTAGCTCCCGATTGCTAGGCTGAATATCTGCACTCTTTCTACTTAAAGCATCAACTACAACATTTGCTTTTCCTGGAGTATAGTTGATTGTTACATCATAATCTTTGATTAGTTCCAACCAACGCTTTTGTCTCATATTCAATTCCTTTTGAGTAAAGAAATATTTGAGACTTTTATGGTCAGTGTATAACTCACATCTAGCTCCGTATAGAAAATGCCTCCATCCTTTTAGCGCAAAAACTACTGCTGCTAACTCTAAATCATGAGTTGGATAGTTGACTTCATGTGGTTTCAGTTGTCTTGAACCATAAGCAATCACTTTCCGATATTGCATTAATACACAACCCAAACCTTCTTTATATGCATCACAGTATACTGTAAAGTCTTTCCCTGTTTCAGGAACTGCTAAGATTGGAGCTGTGGTTAACCTAGTCTTCAACTCCTGGAAACTTGCTTCACACTTCTCAGTGTATTCTTTCTTAACAATTTGGTCATTGGTCCGGCTATTTTGGAGAAATCTTCAATGAATCTCCGATAATAACCAACCATTCCTAAGAAACCTCGAATTTTCTTCACATTGGTTGGTGCATTCCACTCTAATACTGACTAAACTTTAGATGGATTTACATCAATTCCATCTTTACTGATCACATGGCCGAGGAATTCTACCTCATCTAGCCAAAATTCACACTTACTAAACTTAGCATAAAGTTTGTGTTCCCTTAGAGTCTGCAATGCTATTCTCAAATGATCAGCATGCTCTTCCTTATCCTTGGAATATATCAGAATATCATCAATAAAGACTATGACGAACTTTTCCAAATATGGTATGAAGATTTTGTTCATCAGATTCATGAATATTGCTGGTGCATTGGTCAAACCAAATGGTACTACCAGATACTCGTGGTGTGCGGATGTTGAGATAAATGTTGTCTTAGGAACATCTTCCGGTTTGATTTTATTTGATGGTATCCAGATCTTAAATCGATCTTTGAGAATACTCCATCTCCTTTCACTTGATCAAACAAATCTTGGATCCTTGGTAAAGGATACTTATTCTTGATAGTAACGTTGTTCAGATTTCTATAATCTCCACACATCCTTCTTCCACCATCTCTCTTATCCACAAAGATTACTGGTGTTCCCCATGGAGATACACTTTCCTGTATAAATCCTTTTCTGGCTAACTCATCAATTTGTTATTTGAGTTCTTTTAACTCTTTGGGTCCCATCTTATATGGTGCTTGAGCTATTGGTGCTGTACCAGGAATTAGGTCAATAGTGAACTCTATCTCCCGGTCTGGTGGCATTTCTGGTAGATCTGCTGGAAAAACATCTTGAAATTCATTTACTATAGGAATATCTTCCAATTTGACCTCTTTCATCGAGTTCAACTGCAGATCCACCATGATATGACTGTGCTTATCTTCTTGGTAAACTATCCTTGCTCCACTTGGAGTTTTAATTGAGACAGTTTTCTCCTCACAATTTATCTAAGCTCCGTGTTCCATCATCCAATCCATTCCCAGAACTACTACAATTCCCTTCAATGGAATCACATAAAGGTCTGCGAAGTATGTACAACCATAGATCGAGATAACCTAATCTTGTTTTATGTGGCGTACAATCACATTTCCCCCTGCCGTAACTACAGTCATAGGACTTTCTAATGTTTCCCTTCTAATCCCGAACTTATCACAAAATTCTTCAGAAATGAATGAAGTAGTTGCACCAGTATCAAATAGAACTTTGCCGGGATTGGTAAGGATATTGAGCGTACCTATCACTGCATGCTTCGAATTATCCACCTCCTCGAGGGTTGCACAGTTCAATTTTCTGGTAGGTCGGTTCCTCTTGCCATTGTTGTTCTTGCCATTATTTCCTCCTTTATTGGGCTGTCCATTTCCTCCACTGGCTTGTCCTCCTCCCTTAGTAGGCCAACCTCCTGGTGGTTTGCTCGGACAATCGGGCTTGATATGCCCCTTCTGACCACAACCGTAACAGATCACTACAGGCTTTTTGCATTCTCTCTGGAAATGCCCTGGAATTCCACAATTGTTACAAATAACATTCCTTCTAGGATTGGATTGATTTCCACCACTGCCCTTGTTATTGTTATTATTACCATAGTTCTTGTTCCGGGGTTTGAACTCCAGATTGGGTTTAGGTTTGCTTGCCTGAATTCTCTTGGTTTACTTTTTGGCTCTCTTCCTCCTATCCTCCTGGACATTCTTATAATCATCTTCAAAAGTAATAGCTGCATCCAACAACTGCTGATAAGTTTGCTTATTAGCTAACCTTAGCTGCATTTTCACAAATGGGTTTAATCCACACAGAAAATGTTTCTTCCGCTTCTCTTCAGTGTTAACATCCTCCTCAGCATAGCGAGACAATTGGCTAAACTCCCGGATGTTCTTCATGACACTAGTATATCCCTGATGAAGCTCCTCAAATTCTCTCCTCTTCAACTCCATAACACTTTCCGAAACATGATATTCACGGAATCTCTGCTTGAACTCCTCCCAGGTGAACTCCCTTCCTGGTTGTTGCATAGCCAGCTGATTCTCCCACCATGATGCTACAAGTCCAGTCAGAAGATGAGTTGCATACCTCAATTTCTCCTCATCATTGCAACCTACAGTCTTCAGCTTTCTTTCTGTATCTGCTAGCCAATCTTCTGCATCCATTGGTTCCGGGGCTGATGCAAAAGGTAACGGCCTTGCATTCTGGAAATCAGATAGACTCACTCCTCCACCTTCAGGTGCCCTCTGATTTGCTCATCCCAGCAATTCCTCCATGAACTTGTTCTGAGTCTCTTGCATCATTTGCATACACTGCATAAAGTTCTGCTCCATTAACGGCCTCATTGGTGGTGGTGGCAATGCTCCCGATTTGTCATCCGTGATCGCCTTCTCCTTGGCCTCTCGCCCATCCGCCGCTCGGGCCGATTTCTACACCCGTATCCATGACCCTCTAGTCCTGCAACATAAAGCGAATACTCATAATTACATCATGCACATGTGTTCTGAGCTCGAATTTACGCACACAACTAGTCACACAATGAAGATCCAAAGAAAATCCAAATATGCATTTCACATATTATACATAATATCATAATAATACAAAGTCATTACAACATATACCATGTAGGTATAATCACAAAACTACCTTATTCATCTAACTAACTGGTTTCTTGGAGTAGAATACATGGTACTTAACATCGCTACATATCTGCCTACTTCTAGCAGTAACTACGTTCATCATACATGCCTGAGGTCCAACCGTGATGACATGTTGTTCGTCGCACAGTTTGTGGAATAAATGGCCTTCCAGAAGGAACATACTTTGTATCTGAAGTGTCAGGACTGGAGTTATTACTCAATCTAAGCGCATTGACTCCCTCCAGCTCATCTGAAAAGTCTTCAGAAACATATTCAACATTATCTCCCGCTTACATCTCCTGAGCTTCATTCCTTAAGTTGTCAACAGGATACGCAGATCCTGTTGCTTCCTAGGTGCTCCTTTGGGCAAGATAGTTAAACACTGGATAATGTATATTCCCTGGGTTTTGAGAAGATGTTGATGATTCAAACACTCTCTCCTCGGGATCTTCTTTATCCTGATTATATATCGACATGGCATTTCTACTACTGTTACTAGGGTTAATCCTTGCACCCATCCAGCTAGATTGTCCAACATTTCTGTCAGAACCATCTGTGGACATCTGATGTTCATGAGATCCTTCATATGATCCCCTTCTCCAACCATCAGAATTCTCAATAGGAAGTTCTGAATCAGAACCATCCTCTAAGCCCTGTGGTACTGCTGTCAACACCCGGATTTTTCAATCCTAGATGCCTGTTATGCCATACATCGCAATCCCAGGATTACCATTTTTGCGAGACATAACAGAATTGGATACCATAGTACATCATCCATTACAAACGATACATAAGTTCTTACACAAATAGGGATCTCATGATCCAGTTCTTAATACAACATCAAGCAGCGGAATACGTATTAATAACGGTAGCATAGACGAAGCTCCATCTTCGGGGTCACAGGCAATGCTGACGATGGGAGATGATCCTAGTTGTCGTAACCTTCCTGGGGTCCATCTTCCAGGTGACATGGTTATACCCTACGGGTACGTGACTTTAGCATACCTGGTACAGCCCAAGGAAGGCCCACAGTAGATATACACTGGCCCATGAAGATTTTCGGGTGGCCAAGGCCCATGACGCCTTCGGATCCTTGGAGAGCAAGACTAGCGGAGATAGGAAATTCAAAGGGGTAAAACCCTAGAACTTGTAACCGACTAGGACTATACCCGGGACCTGCCTAAGTCTATATAAAGGCCAGGAGGGCACGTCCTAGATCTCTCGACTCATACTTCGCACACGCATCCACGCCAGATCGAATCTAAGACCTCAGAACCTTCGGTTCCGCCGTAATCAAAGAGCGCATAAGCAGAGAGTAGGGTTTTTCCCTCGGGGCCTGAACTGGTAAATCTCGTGTCCCCGGTTGCTTGTCTGCTAACCGTGCCACGATCTCCAGATCCCCATCTTCTCCAAAACCCAAGTCCATAACAATGGGCATTGGAGATTAAACCTCGTCAATTGGCGCCTGTGTCAGGAATTGGGGCTGATTAATGTGATGCGTGTCGGTTCCGACCCGATCGATCTACAACTCCGCAGCGACGAGAATCACCTCCTTTTCGGTGCTGACTTCACCGCCCACTCACGGCCACCATGAAGGATTTCGAGCCGTAGGGCGACGGACTCGAAATTTTGTTCGGGAGCTTCGCCTGTGGGACAACCGCACCTCCGCCTCCTCGAGCGGGTGCCCATGCCGTCAATCAGGCCTGCCTCGTGGGCTACACCTGCGTTACGCACGTCACCATCGACAGATGAGTTCTACAGCAGCAGCAGCTGCAACTCCGATCTGTGCGATCCACCTTCGGATGAAGGGACCTACGGTTCCGGATCCGAAAGCTGCGGCAGCAGCCGACCAATCTGCAAGCGCTATCTATGCGCCGCCGTCATCCAAACCGACGAGGAAACACCTAACTCGCCGCCCAACCGAAACGGTGAAAACGGCGAAAACAGAAGAAGCCAGTCCCCCCCACCCAACAGGGAAAACAACGGCCACGTCATCCAACTCAGCAAAGAAGGATGGGTCCAGGCGCTCCGTGCCGTCACAGGCGACATCGTCTTACCTGCAGACGCCTCATGTGACCTACTGATGGCATACCACTACCTCCTCATCGAGGAGCACAAGAAACAAGTCAAGATGCAGGAGACGCTCGACAAACGCAAGCAAGCCTCGAGTCTGGGCCACACATGACGAGCTGCGCTCTCCGCCATGGCACCCGGCTCTAGCACAAACGGAAACCAGGGAAACAAGCACCGCTCGCGGGTGGAAAACATGGATCCCAAGGAGCGGCGCGACGTGACCTGAACTCTCCACACATCGTTCATGGATATGGATGCCGACGGCAACATCATCCCGAAGACGCCACAAGCTGCGATCATGGTAGCCACTGCGTATCTCGCGGCTCACCCACCTCTGGAGGGGGACCCGAAAAGGGCCATGCATAGGTCCGCACTTACCGGACTAGGACTAATCGGAGCTGCGCTCCACGAAGACGCTCTGAGCCGAAGAAGAAAGCTCCGGCCAGCGCGATCGAGTCCCACCCCTCATCCGAAGAGGAAGAGGAGCACGATCTTCCTCGAAGGAAGAAGAGCTCGACCGCCATAAACGCGACTACGACGCCAGAGACAAGCTTACACAGCAAGATCGACAAAGCACGCGCTTAAACGTGCATGCTCGTCCAATCTGAGATGGATGAAGACGAAGGAGAACTCGCGAGCTCGATGCTTCAGCAGATCCGTTAGCGAACACAGATGCCACGCAACTTCAAGCTTCCTTCGGATACTCAAGTTCAACGCACGCAAGACCCAAAGTCCCGCTCACGACCATCTCACATCCATCAAGCTTCACGGAGGCAACAAAGAAACCGCCATGCAATGCCTTTCACCGTACCGACAAAGCGCGCTGGTCCGCTCAGCAGCCTATCATCAGGATCCATCCGCAGTTGGGAGGAGATCGCCAGCTTCATCCGAAATTTCAAAGGCACCAGAAGAGACCCCTCAATCAAGAATTACGAGCCTGCACTCAGAGAACATGTGAATCTATTCGCCAGACATACTACGCTGGTCTACAACCAAGAACTCCACAAGACACATCTCAAGAGCGGGCCATCGACGCCCGTGGACGGCGTCAAGTGCCCAACTTCAAGGAGGAGCTTGGCGTGTAAAGCCCAAGACACTCGACCACCTCATGGAAATCGCCAACAGTTGGGCGGCGAAGATTGCATCCAACGAGCGCAATCGACGAAGAGGACGACTACGGCGAAGACGTGAACGCTGCGGCAAGAGGAGATCGCGTCTCACGAGGACCGCGACGGACCGACATGTCGCCGGCTACGCCGATCAGAACGACAACAATACAATGGAGGATACCAAGGCGGAAACTTCCGCGACAACGGACGACCAACACAGTCGTGGTAACGCCGCATCGCGACAACGGACCTCAGCATTCGACAAACTTTCGGGTCCATGCACCATCCACTTCATCGACAAACAGATGGCAAAAAGAAAGCCAGCCACATGCTCAAGGACCGCCGCGAGTTCCGTAAACTCAGCAAGGCATGGTGCGATGAGGCAACAAGTCCCAATCCTCATTTGGAAACGCACCAAGGCCAGTGAAATAGCACACGGAGCTCCTCCATCGCCGCGTATTGGAGGCCCAAATCAACCAGTCGCACCAGCGCAAAACAATGCCGGGGTCGCATACCCCCCACCAAAGGGAGCACTAAATATGATCCAGAAGGGACGCCCTACCAACAGGGTGCAGAAGAAAATCACCCGACAAATCAACTTGGCCGTGGCAACTTGTCCGCAACAATCTCCTTGGCCACCCGAAGCACCTCCGCGGTGACAAACATTCGGATGTTGTGTCTGCGACACAAAGATAAGACCTACAGATATCATCTGATGGCCTGGCAACGCACCTGACTGCGCTCTGCTAGTATGAAGCCGTACCAGCAGGTACGATGAAAAATCCCAACGGACGCGTTGGGTACACCAATTAAAACCACTAGAATTCCACTGCTGTAAGTCCTCCGCGGCCTGAGTCGAATTACGCCAGCATATGTTCCAGGTCCGGGTTGAGGGACCCGAACCTGAAGAAGATCGTGTCGTTTCGTCCTAAGACAGTTAACTGACCCTGATCCGTCGGGTGAGTCAGGCACACGCATCAACAATCCCTACGCTCATATACTATTAAAACATAGTTGCACCCGAAGAATGGAAGAGTCCTCAGCCGAATCTACGATTCGACTGATCACTGTGGCTATCGACATGGTTATACCCTACGGCACGTGACTTTAGCATACCGGTCCAGCCCAAGGAAGGCCCACAGAGATATACATCGCCCATGAAGATTTTCGGTGGCCAAGGCCCATGACGCCGGATCCTTGGAGAGCAAGACTAACGGAGATAGGAAATTCAAAGGGTAAAACCCTAGAACTTGTAACCGACTAGGATTATACCCGGACCTGCCTAAGTCTATATAAAGGCCGGAGGGCACGCCCCTAGATCTCTCGACTCATACTTTCAAGACACGCATCCACGCCAGATCGAATCTGCGCACCTCAGAACCTTCGGTTCTGCCAGTAATCAAAGAGCGCATAAGCGTGAGTAGGGTTTTCCCTCGGGCTCGAACTCAGGTAAATCTCGTGTCCCTCAGTTTGTCTGCATTAACCGTGCCACGATCTCCAGCATCCCCATCTTCTCCAAAACCCAAGTCCATAACAATGGGCATTGACGAGATTAAACCTCGTCACCAGGTACTCCTCTTCATAGTCTGGCCATGGGAATAGCCAGGGACAAAGCCATGAGTACTCTTTAAGTACTCGCAAACTAATACTAATAGGTAAAGGGGTTTTTTGGATAATAGGACACTAGGCTCTAGGGTTGTTCTGCAAAAGCCAAATTTATCTCTACTAAGTTCTAAAGCTAGTCACAATTTTATAACTCCTAACTGGGAACTTGTATTTCATATCACAACTCTGTTGTGGTCAAGTCAAAGTCTTAGTTCATTTCACAGGTCATTTTGAAAAGTCTGACGGGGAACAAGATGGCCACTCTAATCGTCCATAATCATGACGCGGCTATTCGAATAGTTTGACACTCTGCAGAGATTGTACACTTTCACCACAACATTCTATACATCCATCAGGAACAAATCCTGAATTCACCATACTCAGTATGCGGATAATCAATCCTAACCTTTCGATTACACGCCCTAGTATAAGCACCTCTCCTGTGAGTTTGGCCTCCCAACCATGACCAACTGTCATCTTGGGTACTGCACAGGTGGACAATCTTCACAAGGTAGCCTCAGCTCAGACCTTGGCCGTGAGGGAACTAATACTAAGGAATATAAGTTTCCAGTCAAGCCCTACCCAATATTCGGGTATTGTGGTTGTACGATAAAATTGGAATGGTATCGCATCCAGACAACCATTAGTTTTATAAAGGGCTAAGGCTCATGCCTCAACATTTTTATCACCAAAATTCTCAAGTGTTTGGAAACACATGTCCAAAACATTTCAATAAAATGATCCATCATTCCAAGGTTTTCATAACCATTTTTCCACCAAGTATTCCCATCTAAAAGTTGATCAAGTTTTATGCTTAGCACTAGCATCTACAGGTGGGGGTAGTACTAATGAGGGGTGGTAACTAATGGAGTTTCAACTAAGTACAACCTCATGTCTCAGGCTGATGCCAAGGTTTCTAACTTAGGCCAAATTTTATGCTCTTTATGCAACCTTCAGCATCCTTCCAATATCTACCAGTCACTTAAGTAAACTCTAAGTAACCTTTGATAAAGAAATAAAGTAAGAAGCTTGCAAGTAATACTAGGCTTGGTTTATCAAGTGGGTATGATCACATATGCTTAAGGCACATAGTAGGCATAGTAACAAGTATGGGCTTGCATAGGTATAGTCTTAGCTTGCACAATATCAGTATAAGCTTGCTAAATTGCAAGTGTTAGCTTGCAAGGTTACTAGCTTGCCTTGTGCAGAGCAGTGGTTGAAGTTCTCCTCGGCTTCTTCTTCGTAGTATCCTCCTTCCTCCTCGTATCCTTGGTCGGTACTAGCGTCTATGAATAAATACGAGGTACACAATCACCAAACAATACTTAACTACTTGCAATCATCATTAAGGGTCCTATGGATGATCTAGCATCATCCCTAACATTACAAGGTTAAGGCTTGGTTTAATTCCTTTTATTTTTAGAAAAGTAATTTCTACTCATTGAAAAACTACTTAAGATTTAATATTCTCCAAACCCAACATGGGATCATGTTGACACATGTCATCACCACATATTGTAGTCCATGGGAATGTGATTTAAAGTGGTGTCACAATTTAATAAGGTTTTACCCTTTTATTTTAATTAATTAAAGTGGCTAGAAATGCTTATGTAGCATTCTTTTATTACTTGAACATTATTTATTCAAGTAAACCTATATATTTTTATATATTCTGAAAGGTATGGTTAAATGTGATTTTTGAGAGTTGGAATCAACCCAAAAGCTATTATGGTTTAAATTTGAAAAATGTTTGAATACAGAAAAGCTTCTGCCTTGTTATTTTTACCATGGGTGATCTATAGATCCAAATGACATGAATCCAACGGGCCTGGATTCAGCATTCACATACCTTTCCAACAAAATTGGTTTCACTCAATTTGGTGTACTGAATCGATCTGGGTTGATTTTTGAAGTTGGGTACAGAAATGTGTTTGAATTGAAATAGAAAAAGGTTTAATTTGAATAACTGGGCTGCGCGGGAAAAGTTATTGGGCCGCCTGTTAAGCCAGTGCTCCCTGCTGGCTGCTTAAGTGGGTGTCTCCACTGCCGGTGACACGGGCTGGGCTAAGCGGTATGGGCGGCGTGGATCGTTCGATCTAGTTATAATCTAACGGTGGGAGTCATCGTCGACGTGAGACAACGCCACAGAACGAAACCTAAGCGTGGCCAGTGAGGGTTGCTGGGGCTAACCGTGCATGGCGAGGGTCGAGAGGCGGGCGAACGAAGTCGACGACGGCGAATCTCCTGGTACCGTGGCTTCTCCGGCGGCTCAATCGCTGGCTCCTTCTTCTCTAGAGGCGGGGCTCCGGTGAAATTCGCGGGTGGTGCTTGCCTTGCTCTGAGAACGGCGTGGCACGATCAGTGAGGAGAGGGGAGTGAGATGGTGTGAAGAAATTGTGCGGGGGTGGCCTCTATTTATAGTCGAGCGAGGGGACCCTCAGGGCACACGGTGAGCTCGTCGGCGGCGAGGTTACATGCGGCTAATGGCATGGGCAAGGGTAGGGGACGATGCGGTGTCTCCTGGCGATGCTCAACGACATGGTCTCGAGGCATGGGGCGGTTTGGTTTGGTCTGGAACGGGCGGTGCTGCTGGCGGCGCGTCTTGACGGAGTCGGTGGCTGTCGGCACGGGCGGCAAACGGGATGTCTGGCGGTCTCTGGTCGGTGGGGATTGTGTATGCACTTGCGAGGGTGGCGCGGTCTGTGGGCTTCGGCCGAGGGTCGTGCTCGTGCATGCTCAGCATGGTCTTCGGCGGTCTGGCGCTTTGTGCGTGGTCCAGGGCTTGGCAACGCTCGCGGCTGGGACATGTAGTGGCGGTGGACGGTGGGCTGCCTCCCAGACAAGGTTGGCAAGTCTAGTTCTTCCTCTAGCCTGCTGTCCACAATGGGGTGACAAGGGGGTGCTCGGCTGTTCACCATTGATGGCAATGGCAAGCTCACAGGGGTGCTAGTGCTTGGCTAAACTTCCTAGATGATCTACTGAGCTGTGTGTGAGCTAACTAGGGAACAAGTTAGGCAAGAATCACTGCTCACAATAGTGTTTGATGTTTGTTTGATTTGTGTCTGCAACCTGTTTGATGAAATGGCCGCATGAAATCAAGTTTTGAAGTTTGAAAAGATTTTTGGTGGGTTTGCTAGATTGGTGCTGGTGAGTCTGCAGATGCTTGGGTTTTGAAAGTTGAGCTTGTTTGAGTGGTTTTTGAAAAAGTGGGATCTTCCATATGATAAAGATTCAATTTTGAATTGTCATTTAAACTATGCATTTGAAAGTTTCTGGATGATCACAAAGTGGGCCTTGATACCTTGTTATGAGTACATACAAGGGGTGCAAAGATCCAGAAAAGTTTCTGTTAGGTTCTGAAAGTTTGAGACAGCCAAAGTAGGCATGGGAGTTAAATTGGCCAGAATGACCATTCATTTCATATATGTGTTTTGATTTACTTGTCTTTAGGAAAGGTGTGGGAAATGTTTTAGATGATGTTTATTTCACCTAAGAAACATTTTACAAGCAATGAAACAAACAAACAAGGTGGTTTTAAAGGATTTCAAAATCCATGCATACACATATGCATGCATTCATGATTTCATTTAGAAAAGTTTTTGTTAACCCTAATTTTGATGATTAGAATTTGATGATCCAAGCTTAGTATTTTTGGGATGTTACAAACCTTCCCCCCTTAAACAAAATCTCGTCCCGAGATTTGAAAAAGGACGAAAAGATTACCTAGGATTTGAAGAGATCGGGAAACTCCGTCCTGATGTGATCTTCATTGCCAGTAGCTTCCTTCGTGTGGTTGCTCCACTGAATCTTGAGAAACTTGATGCTTCGGGTTCGGGTAGTTCGAAAAGCTTCTTCCAAAATGCGGTTGGGTATTTTGGGTTAGGTCAGGTCATCGTTGATCTCTATGGTCCGATGATCGATATTCTTGAACACTTCGGTCTTCTTGGGGACTTCGAGACATTTGCGAAGTAACAAGATATGGAACACATTGTGCACAGCTGACATCTCTTCAGGTAGTTCCAATTGATACGATACTTCTCCTCGACGGTTCAGAATTTTGAAAGGTCCGATATATCTGGGGGATAACTTTCCTTTGAGTTGGAAACGCTGCATTCCCTTCAATGGAGACACTTTCAGATAAACAAAATCTCCTATATTGAAGGCGAGGTATCGACGTCTCTTGTCGGCATAACTCTTCTGTCGGGATTGGGCGGTCTTGAGGTGCTCACGAATCTTGTGAACCTTCTCTTCTGCTTCTCGGAGGATGTCGGGTCCAAAAATCTGACTCTCTCCTACTTCCGACCAGTTCAAAGGGGTGCGACACTTTCTTCCGTACATGAATTCAAATGGGGCCATTTGCAAACTGGCTTGGTAACTATTGTTGTAGGAAAATTCTGCAAACGGCAGACAGTCTTCCCACTTGGATCCATATTCTAGCACACATGCTCTAAGCATATCTTCGAGTATTTGATTTACTCGCTCCGTTTGTCCATCGGTCTGAGGGTGATACGCGGTACTGAAATCTAGGCGGGTTCCTAAACCTTCTTGGACTTTCTTCCAGAATCTCGAGGTAAACCGAGTTCCTCGATCCGATACTATGTTCTTGGGGACTCAGGCAAACCGACGATTCTAGCGATGTACAACTCCGCTAGCTTCGAACTCTGATAGGTGGTTTTGACGGGCAAGAAATGGGCGACTTTTGACAATCTGTTCACTATGACCCAAATAGAGTCATTTCCCTACTAGAAGTAGGTAGTCCGGATAAAGTCCATTCCTCAGAATCCCATTTCCATTCCGAATTTGCAAAGGTTGCAACAATCCAAATGGTCTTTGATGTCCTGCCTTGACTCGCTGACATATATCACACTTGGCGATATAGCTTCCGATTTCTCTCTTCATCTTATGCCACCAAAATTGCTCTTTCAAATATTGATACATCTTAGTTCCTCTGGGATGGATAGAATAAAGAGTATCATGAGCCTACTTCAAGATAACTTCTTTCAACTCTGAATCTGCTGGTACACAAAGGCGTCCTTTGTACCACAGAACTCCTTCTTCGTCATCGGTGAATCCGGTTTTGCTCTGCATCGACACGACGCTTGATTCCGTCGACATCGGCATTTCTTCTGCGCCTCTTTAATCTGACTGATCAAAGTGGGCTGAAGTTCTATGCTAGCCAAAAATCCTTCACTTACTAATTCCATTCGAAAATCTTCCATCTCCTTGTGCAAACTTGGTTGCTCCTTCAAAATCATGGAGTTCAAGCGGCACGACAATCTGCTAAGGGCATCGGCTACCACGTTGGCTTTACCAGGGTGATAGTGAATGTCCAGGTCGTAATCCTTGATTAGCTCAATCCATCTTCTCTGCCTCATATTCAACTCCTTCTGAGTGAATATATACTTTAGGCTCTTGTGATCCGAATAAATCTCACAATGGTTTCCCATTAGGTAATGTCTCCATGTCTTCTGGGCTAGGACTACTGCTGCGAGTTCGAGGTCATGGGTTGGATAGTTTTGCTCATGTTGCTTCAATTGTCGAGATAAATAAGATATAACTTTGTCTTCTTGCATTAGCACACATCTGAGACCAATCTTGGATGTGTCACAATACACATCGAAGGGTTTCGTGATATCCGGCATGATCAAGATTGGGGCTGAAATCAATCTCCTCTTGAGTTCTTGAAAACTCGCTTCACATTTGTCGGTCCATTCAAACTTCTTGTCCTTCTTCAGCAATTGGGTCATGGGTCGGGCGATACTTGAGAATCCTTCTACGAATTTGCGGTAATATCCCGCCAATCCGAGAAAAGCACGAACTTGGGTTTGAGTGGTTGGGGCTTGCCAATCTTCTACATCTTTCACTTTGGCTGGGTCAACGGCAATTCCTCCGGCTGATACAATGTGACCGAGGAATCCTACCTCCTATAACCAGAATTCACATTTGCTAAACTTGGCATAAAACAACTGATGCTCTCTAAGGGTTCCAAGAATGGTCCTTAGGTGTAGCTCATGTTCTTCTGATTTGGAATAAATCAGAATGTCATCAATGAAAACAACGACAAACTTATCCAGGAAGTCCATAAAAATCTTATTCATGAGGTTCATGAAATAAGCGGGGGCATTGGTTAATCCAAAAGACATGACTGTATACTCGTACAATCCATATCTGGTGGTAAATGCAGTCTTTGGAATATCCTCTGCACGAATTTTGAGTTGATGATAGCCAGTTCTAAGATCAATCTTAGAAAACACCAGGGCACCGGTCAACTGATCAAACAAATCTTCTATCCTGGGCAAGGGGTACTTGTTCTTGATGGTGACATCATTTAACTTCCTATAATCTGTACACAAACGGTTACCTCCATCTTTCTTGTCCACAAATAAGACAGGTGATCTCCATGGTGATGCACTTGGTTGAATCAATCCAATTTCTAGCATGGAATCCAGTTGCTTCTTCAGTTCTGCTAGTTCCGACGGGTTCATACTATAGGGTCTCTGGGTTATGGGTCCTGTTCCGGGGATTAGTTCGATGATAAACTCAATATCCCAATCTGGGGGCATACCAGGCAAAACATCTGGAAATACATCGGGGTATTCACACACTATCCGGACTTGGTCAATGGTTGGTTGGGATAGACTCTTGTTACACTTGAATTGATGAGGTAAGGTTTCAGATATATGCTCAACTGATATTCCGGTGGTACTAGTCATGGTGATGGCTTTCTTAGCACAGTCAATCAATCCCTTATGTTTGGACATCCAATCCATTCCTAGTACTACTTCCAAACCTTTAGTTCCGAGTACAATTAGATTAGCATACAAATCTATGCCATGGATTCGGATAGGGACGACTTTGCAAATTTGCCTAGCCTTGGTGGTTGATCCGGGAATTTGCACAATCATAACATGCTTCAGTTTGGTTGGTTGAATTTTACTAGTGCAGGCAAATTCTTCGGTGACAAATGAATGCGAGGCACCAGAGTCAAACAACACTCTTGCAAGTACTGAATTAATAGAAAACATACCTAGCACGACGTCTGGCGCTTCCTGAGCTTCTTCATCATGCATGAGAAAAAGACAGCCATTGCGGTTGAGTGAATTCCCTGGGGCAAATCTTCTCCCTGGCTGGACACGACGCTGCTGCTGAGCTGGGGCATTGGCATTAGGGGCTGTAGCATTCTTCTTGTTGGAGCACTCGTTGGAATAGTGGCCTTTATTTCCACAGTCATAACAGGTCACTTGTGACTTGTCCTTGGCTACGATAGGCACAACATTGCTTCCAGTCCTCGGGCAGGTTGGTGTTGGCGGTAGCATTGTTGGGGTTGAACTTGGGTGGGGCACGGGTGAAATTGCTAGAGTTGCTGGGGTTGTTGTGATTTCCTCCGGGTCTAGGGTTTCCACGGTTGGGGTAGGTCGGACGGGTCATAGGGGGTCTGTTGGTTCTTGGGGCAAATCCTGGAGATGGGTTGGGGCGATACTTTGGGGTCTGATGGGTTCCTGGTTGATGCATCATGCGACGCTTGCGGTTCTCATTGGCTTGGTTGATCTTTCCTTCCATCTGGATAGTAGAGTCGACAAGGGCTTCAATATCAGCAAAGGGGATATTGACTAACACCGTCTGCATCTCGTCATGCAGACCATTCAGGAATCTTTCTTTCTTCTTGGCTTCGGTGTCTATCTCGTCCGGGGCATACCTAGCTAATGACAAAATTTTTGTCACGGTATTCCACTACAGTCATCCTTCCCTGCTTCAGCTCTCTGAACTCGTCTCTCATTCTCTTGATCAAACCTGGTGGCACATGGGTTCTGCTAAACTTGACCTTGAATTCCTCCTAGGTCATCATCTGGCCTCCGGTCATTGCACGAACACTGTTCCACCATGCCCTGGCATCTCTGGCTAGATAATGGGTGGCAAACAGGACTTTCTCGTTGGCTTCCACTCCGGTGACTTCTAGGTTGTTTTCCATGGTTTGCAGCCAATCATCGGCATCTAGGGGTTCTTCTGACTTGGTGAAAACGGGTGGGTTGGTATTCTGGAAATTCTTGAGCTTAGATCCATGGTTGTCCTGATTTCCGTGGCCTTGGTTGTTGTGGGCTAGCTGGGCTATCTGTTGCAGAGTGGCTAGGTTGGCTTGACGTTCCGCTCTTTCAGCTTTGCGGTCAGAAGTCAACATTTACAGGATATGCAACATCGGGTCCGGGGCTGAACCACTTCCTCCATGTGGCATCTGAAGATTGAGATAGATCATGAGAAAAGAGGGAAATTTCTAAGGTTTTGGGTCTTTGAAAAGTTTTTAAAGTTTGAATCAATTTTTTTCTAGCAACTTGCTTTTTCATTCATTCATTCATAGCACACAGTACAACACACACTACAACAAAGAAAAACAGATGGTTTTAAGAACCATTCTGGAATCTACGATACAGTGGGACCGAATACTACTCACTACGCTAGTGCTCAGTGCTACTACTCCTCGGAGTCTGTGGCTTCATCATCTTCATCATCATCGATGCATGCGAAATCATCCTCATCGGTGAAGAAGTCCATCGCCTGATCCTCCAGAAAATCATCGTCATCGTTGAGATAGGAGTAAGGGTCTCCATGAAGATCCTCTCTGGCATTCTCCCTTTCCTCCAACTGCATGTCTCTCTCGTGGATGGTCTCCTCCAGAGATGAGATGCGGTGGCGAAGACGGGCAATAATGCGCTCTTTCTTGTCGAGCTGATGGCGGCGAGACTTGCGATCCTTTGCTAGCATGGCTATGGTATGATCCTTCGTCTTGATGATGGCAGACTTGTGGTTGCAGTAGTCACGACAGTTGTCCAACTCCTGCTGATGATCATACATCATGAAGCTAAGGTGGTCCAATTGAGTCTTCAGCTCGGGGTGGTATGGGGCTTACAGTGGTTGTCCATTTGCATCACGCCTTGGGCAAAACTCAAAGCGAGTACCCTTGATCTGATTGATGCTCTGCCCACACAGACGGGAAAGAGCTTCCTGCATTGCTCTCGCAAGTCCATCGAGCCAGTTGTTTTCCCTCAACGTAAACTGAATTCCCTCCGCAGTGGGAGGTTCAATCTTTCCTCGGAGACTTGCAACAATTAGCCACTGCAGTTCTTCTCCTCCTTGATCATTGAGCTGAGCTCCAAAGAACTCGGGGTGCGGACACTCCAGAAGTTACGAAAGCTGATCCAGATCCCTCTCAAAGATAAGGTCTCCTCCATTCCCAAGTTGGTAAAACTTGCTGTACTTCACGTCCATCTATAAAAATAGAGGATGAGTAGATTAGCAGAGTGATCAAGTGTGTCAAAATTTTATGTATTTTGCAAGAGTTTTTGAGGAACATGAATTTTTATGAAAGAATCAAAGAGATAAGAATGAGAATAAGTTTTTGTAAATATTTGTTTTCTTTGGTTTTGAAACTAAGTTTTTTGATTCAAACGTCCAGTCTAACTAGGGTCTCCTATGGTCAGGATGGCTCTGATACCAACTTGTCAACACCCGGATTTTTCAATCCTAGATGCCTGTTATGCCATACATCGCAATCCCAGGATTACCATTTTTGCGAGACATAACAGAATTGGATACCATAGTACATCATCCATTACAAACGATACATAAGTTCTTACACAAATAGGGATCTCATGATCCAGTTCTTAATACAACATCAAGCAGCGGAATACGTATTAATAACGGTAGCGTAGGCGAAGCTCCATCTTCGGGGTCACAGGCAATGCTGACGATGGGAGATGATCCTAGTTGTCGTAACCTTCCTGGGGTCCATCTTCCAGGTACTCCTCTTCATAGTCTGGCCATGGGAATAGCCAGGGACAAAGCCATGAGTACTCTTTAAGTACTCGAAAACTAATACTAATAGGTAAAGGTTTTTTTTGGATAATAGGACACTAGGCTCTAGGGTTGTTTTGCAAAAGCCAGATTTATCTCTACTAAGTTCTAAAGCTAGTCACAATTTTATAACTCCTAACTGGGAACTTGTATTTCATATCACAACTCTGTTGTGGTCAAGTCAAAGTCTTAGTTCATTTCACAGGTCATTTTGAAAAGTCTGACGGGGGAACAGTATGGCCACTCCAACTGTCCATAACCGCGGCTGCGGCTATTCGAATAGTTTGACACTCTGCAGAGATTGTACACTTTCACCACAACATTCGATACATCCATCAGGAACAAATCCTGAATTCACCATACTCAGTATGCGGATAATCAATCCTAACCTTTCGATTACACGCCCTAGTATAAGCACCTCTCCTGTGAGTTTGGCCTCCCAACCATGACCAACTGTCATCTTGGGTACTGCACAGGTGGACAATCTTCACAAGGTAGCCTCAGCTCAGACCTTGGCCATGAGGGAACTAATACTAAGGAATATAAGTTTCTAGTCAAGCCCTACCCAATATTTGGGTATTGTGGTTGTACGATAAAATTGGAATGGTATCGCATCGAGACAACCATCAGTTTTATAAAGGGCTAAGGCTCATGCCTCAACATTTTTATCACCAAAATTCTCAAGTGTTTGGAAACACATGTCCAAAACATTTCAATAGAATGATCCATCATTCCAAGGTTTTCATAACCATTTTTCCACCAAGTATTCCCATCTAAAAGTTGATCAAGTTTTATGCTTAGCACTAGCATCTACAGGTGGGGGTAGTACTAATGAGGGGTGGTAACTAATGGAGTTTCAACTAAGTACAACCTCATGTCTCAGGCTGATGCCAAGGTTTCTAACTTAGGCCAAATTTTATGCTCTTTATGCAACCTTCAGCATCCTTCCAATATCTACCAGTCACTTAAGTAAACTCTAAGTAGGCTTTGATAAAGAAATAAAGTAAGAAGCTTGCAAGTAAAACTAGGCTTGGTTTATCAAGTGGGTATGATCACATATGCTTAAGGCACATAGTAGGCATAGTAACAAGTATGGGATTGCATAGGTATAGTCTCAGCTTGCACAATATCAGTATAAGCTTGCTAAATTGCAAGTGTTAGCTTGCAAGGTTACTAGCTTGCCTTGTGCAGAGCAGTGGTTGAAGTTCTCCTCGGCTTCTTCTTCGTAGTATCCTCCTTCCTCCTCGTATCCTTGGTCGGTACTAGCGTCTATGAATAAATACGAGGTACACAATCACCAAACAATACTTAAATACTTGCAATCATCACACACAAGGGTCCTATGGATGATCTAGCATCATCCCTAACATTACAAGGTTAAGGCTTGGTTTAATTCCTTTTATTTTTAGAAAAGTAATTTCTACTCATTGAAAAACTACTTAAGATTTAATATTCTCCAAACCCAACATGGGATCATGTTGACACATGTCATCACCACATATTGTAGTCCATGGGAATGTGATTTAAAGTGGTGTCACAATTTAATAAGGTTTTACCCTTTTATTTTAATTAATTAAAGTGGCTAGAAATGCTTATGTAGCATTCTTTTATTATTTTAATTAGTATTCTCCAAACCTATATATTTTTATATATTCTGAAAGGTATGGTTAAACGTGATTTTTGAGAGTTGGAATCAACTTAAAAGCTATTATGGTTTAAATTTGAAAAATGTTTGAATGCAGAAAAGCTTATGCCTTGTTTTTTTACCATGGGTGATCTATAGATCCAAATGACTTGAATCCAACGGGCTTGGATTCAGCATTCACATACCTTTCCAACAAAATTGGTTTCACTCAATTTGGTGCACTGAATCGATCTGGGTTGATTTTTGAAGTTGGGTACAGAAATGTGTTTGAATTGAAATAGAAAAAGGTTTAATTTGAATAACTGGGCTGCGCGGGAAAAGTTACTGGGCCGGCCTGCTAAAGCGTTCTGCTGGCTGCTTAAGTGGGTGTCCCCACTCATCAGTGACACGGGGCTGGGCGAAGCGGTATGGGGCGACGTGGATCATTCGATCTAGTTCTAATCTAACGGCTGGGAGTCATCATCGACGCGAGACAATGCCGGCGAGAACGAAACCTAGCACGGCCAGTGAGGGTTGCTGGGGGATCACCGGGGTACTGGCGAGGGTCGGCGAGGCGGGCGAACGACGAAGTCGACGACGGCGAATTCCTGGTACCGGTGACTTCTCCTGGGGCGGCTCCAATCGCTGGCTCCCTTCTTCTCCAGAGGCGGCGGGCTCCGGTGAAATTCTGGCGGGGTGGTGCTTGCCTTGCTCTGAGAATGGTGTGGCACGATCAGTGAGGAGAGGGGAGTGAGATGGTGTGAAGAAATCGTGCGGGGGTGGCCTCTATTTATAGTCGAGCGAGGGGACCGTTAGGCGCCGTGAGCCTCGGCGGCGAGGTTACAGGCGGCTAATGGCATGGGCAAGGGTAGGGGACGGTGCGGTGTCTCCTTGCAATGCTCAACGACATGGTCTCGAGGCATGGGGCGGTTTGGTTTGGTCTGGAACGGGCGGTGCTCTGCGCAGCAGAGGCGGCGTCTTCGATGGCGGGCGGTGGCTGTGCGGCACGGGGCGACAAACGGGGATGTCTGGCGGTCTCCTGGGTCGGTGGGGATTGTGTATGCACGCGGCGAGGGCGACGCGCAGTCTGTGGGCTTCGGTCGAGGGTCGTGCTCTGGCGCATGCTCGGCATGGTCTCTGGCGGTCTGGGCGCGGCTTGTGCGCGTGGTCCAGGGCTTGGCAACGCTCGCGGCTGGGACAGGTAGTGGCGATGGACGGTGGGCTGCCTCCCAGACAAGGTTGGAAAGGCTAGTTCTTCCTCTAGCCTGCTGTCCACAATGGGGTGACAAGGGGGTGCTCGGCTGTTCACCATTGATGGCAATGGCAAGCTCACAGGGGTGCTAGTGCTTGGCTAAACTTCCTAGATGATCTACTGAGCTGTGTGTGAGCTAACTAGGGAACAAGTTAGGCAAGAATCACTGCTCACAATAGTGTTTGATGTTTGTTTGATTTGTGTCTGCAACCTGTTTGATGAAATGACCGCATGAAATCAAGTTTTGAATTTTGAAAAGATTTTTGGTGGGTTTGCTCGATTGGTGCTGGTGAGTCTGTATATGCTTGGGTTTTGAAAGTTGAGCTTGTTTGAGTGGTTTTTGAAAAAGTGGGATCTTCCCATATGAAAAAGATTCAATTTTGAATTGTCATTTAAACTATGCATTTGAAAGTTTCTGGATGATCACAAAGTGGGCCTTGATACCTTGTTATGAGTACATTCAAGGGGTGCAAAGATCTAGAAAAGTTTCTGTTAGGTTCTGAAAGTTTGAGACAGGCAAAGTAGGCATGGGAGTTAAATTGGCCAAAATGACCATTCATTTCATATATGTGTTTTGATTTACTTGTCTTTAGGAAAGGTGTGGGAAATGTTTTAGATGATGTTTATTTCACCTAAGAAACATTTTACAAGCAATGAAACAAACAAACAAGGTGGTTTTAAAGGATTTCAAAATCCATGCATACACATATGCATGCATTCATGATTTCATTTAGAAAAGTTTTTGTTAACCCTAATTTTGATGATTAGAATTTGATGATCCAAGCTTAGTATTTTTGGGATGTTACAACTGCATACCTCATATCCATAGTAGGATCATGTACAAGTTCAAGACTTGGTGAATAAGGATATGGTATAAAAGATTCAGGATCTATAGGTAAATCCTTAAAGATAGGTGTTGCACTACTACCTGCTTCCTTCTCTAACTGGAATGCTAACTGCTTCCTCCTTTCCAGATCAGTTAGATCCTCTAACATGACATTTTTATCTTCAACAATCACTTGATGTGTCTTGTAAAAAGACGCAACGAGTGTTCGGTATCTATCCATAAACTTGGAAGCTAACTTAGGATGCTTCTTAACCAAAGTAAGATGATCGGGTATAGGCTCCGAGTCTATAGAATCATGAGGTACCACAGAAAATGTGCTGCCTTCTAACTCCTTGGCTTTATGCTCTCGGATATTAGCTATCACCTCCACAACAGCAACATGATATGCTGCTAAATGACTCCTACCTTCACCTATAGGTAGATCGTGATATAATCCAAGCTCCTCTGGGAGTTGGATACACACACGATACTTGGATAACATCTGGCCATCAAGGTAAGTGATAGTATTCACTGGAATTCTAGTTGGACAACTAAAGATCTTTAAAAGTTGACGAAGTTGGTCTGTGAATGATCCTTGATAATCATCAAGAGTCTCCTCTTTCCTTGCCAAAGTCTGTTTTGGAAACTTTGGTGCCATAGATCTGAATATCAGAAAAATAATTTTTATTAGTAACCAATAATATATTGCACCATAACAAAGAATTATCGCACTAAAACATATAACGGAATATTCTCATTTGAATACCCATTATATTACTTTTAGAGAATTCTTTATTATTGCTAAACTTTCCTACAGGTAATACCCTTTACTAGGTTTCCAACCTAAGGTCAAAGCAATTTGCTCTGATACCAACTGCGGTGACCCATCATACCACTGCATGCGTAGTACACTATAGTCGTTGACATGACATCCACAGAACACCGTTCCGTAAATATCACATCCCTCAGAGTGGTACAACAGAAACATTGCGGGTCCATATTACAAACATTCACACATTATTATTATTACAATACTAGAAGTTCAGGACTTCAAAAGGTTTCAAGTTACAAACCCAAATATAAAGTGTTTCAGCGGAATTTAAAAGTAGCAACTCCAACTAGGAGTTGAGCTCAGCAACTTATTCTATAGAGTTCATGCTGCTCGGCTCCGTTAGTTACTACTAACTAGGTACTTAGTTGGACTCGTTATCATCAACACCATAGCGGATTTCGTAATCCACTCCTTCAACACCTCCTGACAGGTCAGGCTCCTCGTAGAACACATCCTCTTGACATTCAGCTGCATACATTGGCACGTCTTCGGAATCCTCAGAGTCTAAGCAAGGGATCAAAGGAAAGGATGAGTAACAGCGTTACCCAACAAATTCATTATATGCAAGGTGGGAAGTTTGATGCTCTAACTACCACCTCGGACTAAAAGTCCTTGGCACTATGCAGTTTTTTGTAAATCTTTCTTCAAAGATTGATTTTATTATAAGAATCTATGACAATCAGCCTTCACAGGTTGACCAGAACTTTCATGGAGTTCCTTTCCTGTCGCATTCGTAGCTCCTTCCCGGAACAGGGAGTAACAAGTTACAATTTTTACACTCTGCAGAGGTGCGTTACTTTACCCATGAGAGATCAACTCCTTGTTGCACATCCGGGCGTACTTTCCCGTCCACAATTCCATGATGTGGGGGCCAGTAGTTGGTCCAAGCCAATCACTGCCCCCTTCGCGACCTCGCATGCCTCCTTGGTGTACACCATGCCCACATAATGAATTACGGCAATGGTTTGTACAAACCGTTAGATGCTAGAACTATCGTGGGACGATGAGAGTTCCCACCCATATGTTGCATATCCTCTATGAATTACCAATTAATATGCACGCTACGAGGATAACAGCCACGACCTGCACATCCGGCTTCATGCAAGAGGAAGAAGATACAGCTGACTTCTCTGTCCCATTCCAAATCTCATGGCTAACGTGTAATATACGACACTAGAATCACTGATGTCAGGGGTTATTAAGTCCCTAATTGTCGCAAATAGAACACTAAGTTCTATTGCTCCATTATATCATCACTTAGGATGATATCTAAGATTTCTTCATTTGTGAAAATAAGATTTTCTTTCTTTAGAGTAGATATGATAACACACAATTTGCAAATACTTTGATAAAGACTCTTCAAAGGATATGAGCAAGTGATGAACTTGCCTTGTGATGGCAAGGTAGTGAAGTCTGATGCTTGCACTGGACCTTGAGCTTCTATGTCTACAAAAACATCATTATTGCCCCGTAAGGACAATATTTAAAGAAGCAAAATGATTTTGCAAAGTAATGTAATGCATCATTTAACTTGATATGCTTTCTCCCCATTATTATAAAAATTCTTTTTTTAATAGGAAAGGATTTATAAATATTATTATTTTTTAAATATTTATAAAAGAATACTGTATTCTTTTATTTATTTTCCTTTTATTGGACTTTTATTGATTTAATAATCCTTTTAAGAATTATCACTTAAATATTAAAAATTGTTATTAAATATTTATTTAGTATTTTCAAAAATACTACAATATTATTATATAATGAAAGTGATTTTTATTTATTTTTATCACCTTTCAATAATTTTGTAAAATTCCATAAGGAATATATAAATTACAAAATTCTTAATAAAGTTTATATGTCTAAAATTTTATATCTCAATTTATTTGGATAGTTTGGATTTTTGTGAATCCAAAAATATTTTATTTATAAATTTTGGACTTTTATTTTATTTTCTAGAATTTTATTAAGTTCAGGGGTATTTTGGTATTTTCCTATTTATTAAAACAGATTCTAAACGACTTGGGCTGGCCATTTGGGCTTATTGGGCCCTTGTGGCCCAATAGGACAGGGTCAAAATAATCACCCCAAAGGGTTTTTGGCCCACCCAGCCCACTCATTCGCTGTCTCCTCTCTCGATCTCACCTTTCTTCTTCTTCTCTCCCGACCCCGTGGACAGCGATGATGTCGCCGGCGATTTGCGTCGCTGTGGACCGTTCTGGTCATTGCCGTGGTGTGGGGTGAGGTTGTCGACCATGCCCGTCCATCTGGTCCAGTTCGATTTAATCCTAGGATCCTACCCTGGTCAGGCTAGCCCCTTCCCGAACCCTAGGATTTGGGGAAAGTGCTGATGCCGCCGCCACGGACTCTCCCTTGGTGAGGTGTGGTGCCCGCGTACTGCTATGGCCGCCGCCGTGGCTGGTGCAGGTTGCAGCGCCCCTGGGGTGCTCACTGTGCCGCCGCGGGCTCGTCGGCCATGCTGCTTCCTCTTCAATTCGTCAGCGAGGACCCTAGTGAGTTATGTTTTCGTGGATCCTAGTTCATCTTATCACCTTGGATTCCTTTGTGTGTATCTAGTGTCTAGTTGTAGTTTGTTCTTGTATTGCTACTAGGGTTCATCTCTGGTACTTGTAAGATATCTCCTATGATCTAGTTATGCTGTTTAATGGGAATTTGGGTGCTCTGCACCTCAGTGTTAGTGACCACCCCCATTTGATTGTGTGATGCTATTGTTGATTTGTGACTAAGGTTGGATTAAATGCTAGGGTTGCATATTATTGCCTCTGGCTAGTACTCTGGTGAATTGATGTGTTTATCTGTTGTCAGTATCTTGATACTGGCAATGATCTAGTCAGTGAGAATTTACTAACTTAGTTATTGTTGGCTTGCCAGATGATGCTTGGTCTGAGTTTTATTCAATAGAATCTAATGATCCTTTGATCATGAATTGAATAATTAGGATATGATCCCTGTATCTAATTCCAGGGAGATGATTTGATAAATGATTTGTGTAGATTGGGCTATTTGATTGTCTTTGTGATAAGGTCAGTGCTTATAAAACCTTCTTAAGATGGTACATAAGTAAATCTTGTTACTGACTATGCTTAAAGTCATTTCTGGGACTTGATGGATGTTGATAGATAAGTTGGGAAACTTATTGTTTGACCTAGCCAATGATGTTGGTCTGAGGCTCTAGGAACTAAGCTCCTATGTTGCTGTCATTTTCCAAATTGGTTAAGACATCAACTGCTTACTAAATCTTAGATCCAAGTTGGTTAATATATATGGTTTTGTTTGTGGCTTATAAAATATGAGGTGCTACTCCTTCTTGGAGATGTGCCCAGATTTTGTAAGAACAAATGATAGAATATAGAGGTTGGCTTTGGTATCATCAATTCCGTGAGGCTGGTCTGAGAATTTGGTGTTTTGAAAAGAGTTTGATCTTGATCTTTATGTTTAAAACCTCTAGGATAGCTTCACCCCACTTGGGTGATTATTGAGAGGTTGTCTTATGCATTAGCATATATATTTTGCTTGGATAAGATAAACAGATCACATGGTTGTTGATGATGCTCACCACAAAATCTATGCTGGTGATGGCTTGATGTGCTGGTGGTGTTGCTAGCCTTGAGGAACTTTGCTCCTCCTAGCTCATGTGAGCTTGGCCTTGCTATTCACCTAATCCTTCCCCTCCTTATGTCACCATCAGGTGATATGTGGCTTGATCTGATGTGAGATGGTGTTGCTGGTTTATTTGGCTCTGGCTAAGCTAGCTGTTCTTGTGTGTATGAGCAATGAAGGGATGCACTAGTGCTTCTCCATGGCTGTGCTGAACAGTTTTGTGTTGCTGGGCTGTTTCTAAGGTGCTGACAGCACACACCATGCAATTTGGTGTGTGTCCTGCCTGTGTGCTTGCTATGGAACTTGTGGATATGCTCTGAATTTGAGAGTTACTGTTATCTGGTTACTTTTACCTGGCTGGTGAAACTTGCCCCTCCTTGCTGTTATGTGACTTTTGGCTTAAAAGTATGAAGGATACATTCTTTCATATTGGTGAAATTTGCCCCTTTTTATAAGATTACTCAATGATGAATCTTGATCAGTGCACTTCACTGACAAGTCTGAGAGTAATTCCATTTTAACCTTAACCTTCTTTATTTTATATTTGTGTTTGTTTTGCAGGCACCAGACTTGGGAATTCAAGATTTTAGTTTAGGTTTATTTGTAGAATAGTTATATGTAATCTTCTTTATTATTTTGTAATTTTAGTTCTATTCTTTTATAATCTTTATTTTTGTATTTTGTAATAAAGATTATACTATGATCAATAAAGAAATATTATTCTTTATTTATTTGCTTAATGTAAAGATTGTGGATGATTCTCATAAGTTACATTTTGTAACTTATTTATTGAATAAAATTATGAAATGGATATTCATATTCTTAATTGCTTTCTTTATATGAAGTTTGAATTATTATTAGTTAACTCTTAATTAAACCAAAGATTCAAACATTATTCAAAAATCCTTTTGAATTATAATTCAAACACTCAAGTTTTTTAAATTCAAATTTCATTTCGCAAAACACATTAGTCCACAAAGATCATATCAAAGTCTATAACAATCATCCTTCAAGACTATACCTAATCTCAAAGTATGAAAGAAACTTTAATCACTTTAGGTTTTTGTTTGGCGAAAAATTTACCCACATTTTCACAAATGAATGCATGCAACATTTCAAATTCCTAAATCTACCCTTCGTTAGTTCCTAAATGTTGGGATGTTACAAGGACACCTTTGCGCCCATTGCTTGTCTTGAAGCTATTCATCTCTTGCTTGCTTATGCATCTTTCCATAACTTCAAGCTTTATCAAATGGATGTGAAAAGTTCATTTCTTAATGGTCCCTTGAAAGAGGTTGCATATGTAGCTTAACCCCCGGGTTTTGAAAACACACGCTATCCCAACCATGTGTATCTACTTCATAAGGCTCTCTACGGACTAAATCAAGCTCCTCGTGCTTGGTATGATCACCTTAGGGATTTTCTACTCATGGATGGGTTTAGCGTGGGTAAGGTCGATTCCACCCTTTTCACCAAACAGGTTAAAGGGGGTGGCTTATTTATTGTTCAAATTTATGTTGATGATATTATCTTTGGTGGAACTAATGAATCTTATAACAAAGCTTTTGCCGAGTTGATGGCTATGAAATTTAGGATGTCCATGATGGGGGAGTTGAAGTTCTTTCTAGGCTTCATCTTAAAGCAACTTCCTCACGGCACTTTCATCTCTCAAGAGAAGTACATTAAGGATATGCTCAATAAGTTCGAGATGGCCAAGGGTAATCCCATGAAGACACCCATGCCACTCAATGGACAACTTGGCCTTGGAGTTGGTGAGAAGGACGTGGATCAAAAGATATATCGTTCCATGATTGGTTCATTGCTCTACCTTTGTGCTTCTAGGCCAGATGTCATGTTAAGTGTTGGAATGTGTGCTCGTTTTCAATCCGCTCCCAAGGAGTGCCACTTGATGGCGGTCAAATGGATTTTTAGGTACCTTGTTATCACTCCTACTCTCGGGCTTTGGTATCCAAAGGGGTCAACCTTTGAGATTATTGGCTATTCGGATGCCGATTGGGCAGGTGATAAGGTTGATCGGAATCAACCTCCAGGGCTTGCAAATTTATTGGCCGATCGTTGGTGAGTTGGTCTTCCAAGAAACAAAACTCCACAGCCCTATCCACCGCCGAAGCCGAATATATATCTGCGGCATCTTGTTGTGCTCAATTGTTGTGGACGAGGCAAACCTTGAAAGACTATGGTTTGTCTCTTGGTGCGGTGCCTCTTCTATGTGACAATGAAAGCGCAAGAAAGATCGCCAATAACCCCATCCAACATTTCCGCACCAAACATATTGACATTCTTCACCACTTCCTACGTGACCATGTCGCAAATGGTGATATCAATCTGACTCATGTGGGTACGATGTTCCAATTGGCCGATATCCTCACGAAGCCTTTGGATGAAGCCCGGTTTGTCATGTTGAGGCGAGAACTCGGTATGTTAGATCCTCAAATCTTGGATTGATTTGCTTCTTTCACTATATTCTTTCTCTTAACATGCTATGTAGCCTAGTTGTGCAGCACATGTAGGGATGGTCATCTCACCATGTCTTAGTTTGATGCTTACCTATGTGTGCAACATAAATTAATCTCGTGTCATGATATGGGTCCAAGCATCTATCTTTGAGGCGCCATGACATGTGTGCTTAAACATAGGGGGAGAAATCCTTCGCCAAATGGTTGGTTTGTGTATTGGGTGCCTTGATGTTCCAAGCAAAATCCTATGTCCATGGTTGCTCTTCATTTTTGTTTCTTCATGACCTTGCCATATGGACAGTGCTTTATCTGGTTTTCATTTGGATCTTGTGTATCTGCTCATATGATTTCTCACAATGTTTCATCTCTAGAAAAATTTGCTCATCTGTGTCTCTCCGAAATTTTCCTAAGCAACAATTCCGCGATCACTTCGACCAAAATTCATGGCAAGAGATGGGCGAAAAACCCTTACGAGACTCATTTTTCGGTTCTTCAAAAATTTTAGTCGCCACTAGAAATTCCGGTCACCAGGCCAGTTCGCCGATGTTCTCGCCGGAAATTCCGGCGTGGGGACCGGTTCGACCGAACTTATCGCCGAAAAATTTCTGAGATGGGTATTTATAGCCCGCGCGTGGGGCAGTTCCATCTTCTTCCTTCTTTCTTCCCCACACCCTCCCCTCCTCCATGGTTGCTGCCCCAAGGTTCCCCACCCCCCCATAGGCCCCTTCCCTCCACCCAAATCCCTCCCTACTCCACCAAGTTTTAGATCGGGCCTCTACAAGTCTTCTCACCGAAGGTTTTGCTCTCTCCTTGCCTGCATTGAGAGATCGGGGAGTGATCTCCCTCTTTCTCATTTGGTGCTTTCTTCTTGCCCATCTTTGGCAAGGGGGAGGGGGCATGGCTTCTTCTTTGGCATCCGAGGGTATTTTGCTCTTTCGTTTACTCTTTACCTTTCTTGTTGGTGGTGAAACCCTAGATTTCATGGTCACTTGTGCTCCCTTAGTTCTCTCTAACCCCTAGTAGAGTAACTAGGCTAGTACCACCCTAGTTTCACTCCATGTTCTCACACATGTTGTTTTTTGTGCAAGTACTAAGTCATGGATAGTACCACAATCGATTGCCCTAACTTTTTGGTCCGAGGCCCGGTCAAGCCGAAACCACCGCCGGAATTTCCGGTCACCATTCCGGTCGACCGAAATGCCCGCCGGAAATTCTGGTCGAGCTTCCGGTTTGCCGAAACCATCGCCGATATTCCGGTGACAGGTTCGGTTCCGCCGGACCTGGAGCCGAAATTGTTCTCTCGCTTGTTTGTCTATCCATGCACTTGCCCAACTTTCGCTTTGTGTTCTTGTGATCTCTCTTATGGCATATACACTCATTTGCTTTCTCTGTCTTGCATTCTTGTGTTCTTCTTGTGCAGCGTCTGACCACAACGATTTTGAGCCAGACACCGGCAAAAAGAGAAAGCTTACTATTCAGCAGGCTCCTCCTCCTGCTCCTTGCCTCACTCATCGTTAACAAGCAGCTGCTATTGCAGGGGGTTTTGGTTCTGCAAGTGGACAGAAGAAGAAAACCTCTGCTGAAAGATCTGCTCCCAAGGGCAAGTCCAGTCTTGGTCCTACTGAAGAAGAAGTTCCTCCCAACTACAATACTGCTTCGGATATCTCTGTGAACCAGTGGAGGGACTTAAGGAGGCAGAATCCGTACCGCTTTCCCAACCGCACTTATCTTGGGGCTGACAAGATGTTCTGGACTGACACTCAGAAGTGCTTTTGGGATGACTTTTACAATGAGCCAACTCGTATGAGGCGAGGTTTCTTTGTTCCTCCCAAGTATCTCAATGAGGACCACTATTCTCATTACCTCTCTACCGATTTCGAGCATGTGGATGTGGCCCTGAAGCAGATGGATGTCTTTGATCTTGCTACTATGAAGGTTAAGCTAATGCTAGATCTCATTCGCCAGTTTTTCTACACTGCTTACTTTCACATTGATGATTCTCGCACTGTCACTTGGATGACCGACGCCAAGCCATACTCGGCTTCATTTGATGCTTTCTGCCATGCCCTGGGTTACCCTCCTAAACGTGTGTCTGGCTTCTGCATTCACTCTGATAAGGCTTTTAGTGACAACCAGCTCCTTTCTTGCTACCCCAGTGAGCCCAGCCATGAACCTCCCAGCTTGTCAGGCATGTACTACTACTATATGGTGCTTGCTCGGTTCTTCCGCTACAATCTTGTGAGCAAAGCTGGTGATGCAGTTGATGTCCGTGGTCACCATAAAAACCTGATGTACTACTGTGATCCTCGTCGCCTCCGGAAGATCAATGGGTGTGACTTCATCTACTTTGAGATTCAGCGGTCCATCGAGAAGCGCATGACTCCCAATTTCTGTCAGTATGTTCAGCGTCTGATTGAGGCCACCGTCCCTGCATCTGCTATACCCAAAGGTCCACGTGAAGATATGGAGGAGGTCACCTTACCTCGTCAGGGCTCTCATGTGGATCTCCCTCAGATGATGCCATCTGAGCGCCGAACCAAGCTTGCTCATGATGCTCTTTCTGCTGGTGTCTCACGCTCTCGTCGGGACCTTCCCCGTGCTCTTCCTCGCAAGAAAGGTCTTGCCCGGTTCTTCAACAGCTTGTGGGATATGTGTCACTCCTCATATGATATTGCCCATCGCAGTTTGGAGCTCAGTCAGGAGAATAGGAGGCATCACAATGCTTTCTTGACAGAACGTGGTCGACCAGTGCCAGACTTGGGCAATGCTCTAGCTCATGTCCCTTATGTCAACTTTGAGAAGTCCCCGCTGGATGAGGACATGTTTAGGGGTTTTGATCCATCTATGTTCCCCGGGTTTGCCACTTCCAGTTCCTCTCAGCGTCGTGCTACACCTATAGGGAATGATGATAATGGTGAGGACGAGGACGAAGAGGAGGGTGATGACGAAGAAGAAGAGGAGGAAGAAGCCTATGATGATGATGACGATGACGACAACTTCGCTGGCTAGATCATTCTCTCCACTCTTTTCTTCCTTTTTGGTCTCGATGCCAAAGGGGGAGAAAGAGTAGAGTCGCTTCTTTCATGACTTGCCTCTTGCACAAGCCCTACTTTGTTCATTTGTCTCTCATGGGATTGTGTTTTTTATTTGCTCTATCGAACCTTTTGTGTGTGTGTGTGTCTGGACAACCTTGCAGTTCGCTTATTATACTTGGATTTCCTATCACTATGTGCTTGCTATTATGTGCTAGAACTAATCATTTCATAATATCATCTTTTGACTCTACTCGGTTTGTCATCATTAACCAAAAAGGGGGAGATTGAAAGGGCAAATAGTCCTTATCTAGTATTTTGGTTAACTATGACATCAGAGCTAGAGAGCAAACTAATGTTTCTACTAGCTTCTCTACAGGTGAGAGTCTGCAGTTGTTGGTGAAAGGCGATGTGTGACCCCCCATTCATTTCTATATGAAGAGCCCGTGGTGTTATTTATTATTCTCTCATATTTACTCTTGAGTCAAATAGGAAACACCGCACTATTAAGAGGGGTGATCTCGATGCGCTCTTTGGGGTTGTTCTACACCAAATACACTTCTCATTATCG
Source organism: Avena insularis (assembly GCA_023614405.1). Lineage (NCBI taxonomy): Eukaryota > Viridiplantae > Streptophyta > Magnoliopsida > Poales > Poaceae > Avena > Avena insularis. Next base: position 21,524,958 of record CM042693.1, read on the forward strand.
ACCACCACACACCCTTTCGAAGAAAGAGATAAAAATAGCCCTAAAAAATGAGTCCAAAGGGGCTACTGTGAAATCGACAAAAGCGTCGGCAGCGCCGGTGCTGTCGCCGGAATTTCCGGTCACCGTCGGAATTTCTCGGTGTACACCGATATGGATCACTGCATGGCCTTTCGGTTGTTCGCCGAGAATTTCGTTCACCACCGAAAATTCCAGCGTGTGGTCCGATCCACCGAAGCTGTCGCCGGAAATTCCGGCGAGCAAGTCGGTCCGACTGGACTTATTGCCGGTTCTATCGCAGGAACCCCCAAACGGCTCTTTTTTTCCCTATACTATATATACCCCTTTCTTATCCACTGTGAGGTTAGGCATTTGAGCAAACATTTCATTTCTTGAAGCTCTCTCTCTCTCCCCCCTTGTTGAAACACAAAATCTTGAGGATTTCCCATTCTACCCAACCAAATCCAAATCCCTTTGGTAGAAAGGAAGAGGAGGTCCCGATCTACGTTTCCACCAAGCCAAAGTTCATCCCCCTTGAGTTCATAGAGTTATCTTGTTACTCTTGGGTTTGTGGGAAACCCTAGGCGGCTAGGGTCGCCCGGATGCATTCGGCTTGTGATTTGCTCCGTGGAAAGTTTGTGAGGGTTTGGAGACTACCTTAAAAGTCTACCACGAGTAAGTGAGCTATTCCTTCATGGGATAGGCTCGGAGAAGAAGGTGAGCCTTTGTGGCGCGTGAGGAATCCTTCGTGGAACCTCACACCTCTCCAACGTGACGTAGCCCCCTTCCCAAAGGTGGTGAACACGGAAATACATCTTCATCTCCGTGTGCTTCGGTTATTCCTTAACCGATCTCTTACTTGTGTTGTTTACCTTGTGATAGCTTTCGAGCTTGAAGTATCTTGTTCATCATCTAGGTTGCCTCATATAGTTTGCATTTAGGCTCACTTATATTCCGCAAAGCCTAAAACTTGCAAAATATTATAAAGAATTTTGTAGAAACCTATTCACCCCCTCTAGGTTAACCATCTTACACTTTCACCTAGTATCTCTATTAGTGCTATTTGACTTTGTTGCAACTTGTTGTGCTTAATTCTTGTCACTAGGGCCTGAGTGCCATGATCTCAGATCTGAACTTATTATTGAATCATTATGATAGTATTGTTTGTGATATTATCTGCAAGTTGTGTACACATATCATTGTCCGGATCCGAAGGCCCTGAAGTGACAGAAATTGGGACAACTGGAGGGGAGGGATTTGATGTGAGGATCACATGTGTTCATGAAGTGTTAATGCTTTTCTCCGGTGCTCTATTAAAAGGAGCACCTTAATTTCCAGTAGTTCCCTAGAGGCCGGCCCCCTATTTGGCAGGACAAAAGATGTTGTGCAAGTTCTCATTGCGAGCACGCATGACAATATATGGAGCACATGACTATGATTGTTTAGTACTTGGATGCTTATTCTTATTTATCTACTGACATGGTTATACCCTACGGGTACACGATATTAGTATACCTGGTTCATACAAGGAAGTCCCACAAGAACATACGCGGCCTGCGGAGACTTTCGGGTGGCCCAAGCCCATGACACCTTCGGATCCTTGGAGAACAAGACTAGAGTAGATAGAATTTCAAAGGGGCAAACCCTAATTTGTAACCAACTCTACCTGATGCCTGAGACCTTCCTATCTCTATATAAAGGCTAGGAGGGCATGACGAGGTGGGCACCTCTCAACTCACCGCATACACACCTCCACACCAGATTGCATCTGCGCACCCCTGTAACTTTCGGTTCCACCGTAATCATGAGCAGACAAGCAGGAGTAGGGTTTTCCCTCCGGGGTCCTGAACCTAGGTAAACTTCGTGTCCCCATGTTGCTTGTTTGCTAACCGTTCCGCGATCTCCAGCATCCCCATCTTCTCCAAAACCCAAGATCATAACAATGGGCATTGACGAGATTAAACCTCGTCATCTGCAATGCCCTAGATCTTGAAGTTAAATGTTTAGACTCGTCCATGCAACACCCGTCCATCCATCCCTATGCCTACCGCGCTCACATCCTACTGTTTGCTACTACTGTTACTATTGCTCTTGTTTTGCTGCTGCTGCTGCTTTTTTGTTGTTGCTACTACCAAACTGTTGCTACTGATAAACTTCTGTGAGCAAGAACTATTTCCAGGTGCAACTGAAATGCCAACTCAGTTGTTAAGGCTTGCAAGTATTCTTTGGCTCCCCTTGTGTCGAATCAATAAACTGGGTAATACTACCCTCGAAGACTGTTGCGATCCCTATACTTGTGGATCATCAGTGACAAATAGATAGATAGTTCATTGTAAAGTGTTACATTGATACTAGTCTTGTCACAAGATACAAATTAAGTTTATCTCAATTTAAACTATGGGTGGAACAATGTAATGGAAAGGAAGTTTCATAAAGGATTTGGATGAGTTCCAAAGTTAAGACATTGTGACGTATACTACAAAAAAGGCTAAGTATATGAATGCTATTGTAGCAAGAAAAGAGGGCATTTGTGTGAAGTATTTTGTTATCAAACTAGGTGTGGTTCACAACGAGATAGTACTATGAAGATATATTGTACGACAATTGTATCGACATATTTTAACCCCAAGGAACTAAAGGTCTCACCAAAGGACCAAATTTATACAATGCCATCTCATTGGAGAATGAGTGATGCGTAGAGACGCAAAGACATGCAAATACACACGGACCTGAAAGTGTAAGATCCGAAGATTATGTTTACCACTTGCAATCGTGTATGTACAACACCAGAAAGCCATAGGTGTTGAATACACAAGCTTTTCCAAACTAGATTATTAACTCTAGTGCAAGTGAAAGACTGTTGGAGATATGCCCAAGAGGCAATAATAAAGTGCTTATTGTTATATCTTTTTTTATGATAAATGTTTACATCCCATGCTATAATTGTATTAAGAGGAAACATTAATACTTGTGTGTTTTGTAAACATAAAAGAGTCCCTAGTGAGCCTCTTGTTGAAACTAGCTTGTTGATTAATAGATGATCATGGTTTCCTGATCATAATAACAAGGTCATACCATTAGGAGAATGATGTGATGGACACACACCCAAAGTAAGCATAGCATAAGATCAAGTCATTAAGTTCATTTTGCTACAAGCTTTCAGATACATAGTAACCTAATCCTTCAACCATGAGATCATGTTAATCACCATCATTGGATGAGTGTTTTGATGAGATCAAACGCCACTTCCGTAAATGGGTGATTATAAAGGTGGCATTGGATATTCTGGAAGTATGTGTTGAAGCGCATGGATCAAGAGTGGGATTTGTCCATCCAAATGACGGATAGATACCCACTAGGCCCTCTCTATGGAATGTCATCCAATTAGCTTGCAAGCATGTGACTAGGTCACAAGGGATGTCATATCACGGAATGAGTAAAGAGTACTTATCGGTAATGAGGTTGAACTAGGTATGGAGATATCGACGATCGAACCTCGGATAAGTAAAGTATCGCGCGACAAAGGGAATCGGTATCCTAATCATGAATTCATCATTGAATATGTGGGAGCCATTATTGTCAACACCCGGATTTTTAATCCCAGATGCATGTTATGCCATACCTCGCAATCCTAGGATTATCATTTTTGCGAGACATAACAGAATTGGTACCACATTACATCATCCATTACAAACCATAATAAAGGTCTTACAAATATAGGATCTCATGATCCAGTCTTAATATAATCAACGTAGCGGAAATTAAACATAGCGGGGCTTCATCTTTAGGGTCACATGCAATGCTGACGACGGGAGATGATCCTAGTTGTCATAGAACTCCTGTTGTCCATCATCCTGGTAGTCCTCCTCGTAGTCTGGCCATGGGAATAGCCAGGGAAAAAGCCATGAGTACTCTCTAAGTACTCGCAAACTATCACTAACAAGTAAAGTAGTTTGAGTAGGAATCCTAAGCTCTAGGTTTATTTGCAAAAAGCCAAGTTTATTTCATACTGAGTTCAGAAGTAAAGAAAACCAGTTTAATGTTCTACAACACCTAAGTGGGAACTTAGTTTTCATGTTCACAACTCTGTTGTGGTCAAGTCAAAGTCGTAGTTCATTTCACAAGTCATTTTGAAAACATTTGACGACGGAACAGTATGGCCACTCCAACTGTCCATGACCGCGGACGCGGCTATTCGAATAGTTTGACACTCTGTAGAGGTTGTACACTTTCACCACAACATTCAATACATCCTTCAGGGACAACCCTGAATCATCATACTTAGTATGCGGATAATCAATCCTAACCTTTCAATTACACACCCTAGTATAGGCACCTATGAAAGGATACAGATGTCGCCTAGAGGGGGGGTGAATAGGCGATTAAAACTTTTCTTAGATTGGCTCAACAAAGGCAGAATAAAACTAGTGCTTACTTTGTTAAGCACAACCTAGAACAACTAAGGTTCACCTATGTGCACCAACAACTTATGCTAAGCAATACAAGCAACAAAGTGATAGCAAGATATATATTACTTCAAGCACGAAGGCTATCACAATGTAAAGTGCATAAGTAAAGAGCTCGGGTATAGAGATAACCGAGGCACACGGGGACGACGATATTTTACCGAGTTCCTCCCAACATGAAGTACTTCTCGTTTGGAGAGGGGGTGGTATCAAACCACCAACGCCACAAAAGGCCTCCCTTATTCTCTAGTGAATCTCACCCCAACGGGATCGATCCACGCTTCCACTATCGGTGCACTTGTCGGTGGCAACCGAAACCTCTCACAAGGTTTGGGCACTTCTCCACAACTCAATTGGAGGCTCCCAACAAACGCCACAAAGTTCACAAGGTTGGGGCACTTCTCCACAACTTAATTGGAGGCTCCCAACAAATGCCACCAAGGCCACAACCTGCAACACAACAAACCGTCTAGGGTTCCAAGAACCCAAGAGTAAAAAGCTTCTCAACTTTCACTCACCAAATTCTCCGGGAAGAACTCAAACCGATGCACCAAATGCAAATGGCAAGAACACGAGTAGTGCTCAAATCCTTCTCTCCCAAATTCCAACAAAGCTACAAAAGCTTGTGGGGGAATAAGAGAGGAAGAACAATGTAGGAAATCCACAAAAGACTCCAAGATCTAGATCCCAAGATGTTCCCCTCACTTAGAGGAGAGATGGATTGGTTGGATTGTAGATCTAGATCTCCTCTTTCAAATCCCTAAAGTATATGCAAGAATCAAGGGAGGGATTGAAGGGGAAGCAAGCTCAAGAGGGTCAAGAATGGAGGAGAAAGCCTGTAAAACTTGAGCAGTTGCATTGGGGAAGAAGGGCCCCTTTTTATAGGCCTGATTCACGATTTTACATCCGTTGGGGAAAAGTCAGACCGGAGACTCTAGTCTACACCGGAGACTCCGGTCTACACCGGAGATTCCGGCCCAACCTCCGGACTAGCCTCCGGACCGCCCATCTGAATGACCTGGACCAGCCACGACCCAACAAGACCGAAGACTCCGGTCTTCCAACACCGGAGACTCCGAACTGAGCCAACACCGGAGACTCCGGGGTAGCCTCCGGACCTGGCTCCGGACCCCCATACAGTATGTCCCAGCCCTGATTCTGAAGTCACCACCTGAGACAGTTCCGAAAACTCCGGACCACACCGGAGCCTCCGGTCCACGCAGACCGGAGACTCCGGTCTGGACCAAATAAGAGGCAAACTTCAAATGGCGATATCTAGAGTTTGGAAACTCCGATTGACCCGAAACCAATTTTGTTGGAAAGAGGACAACAAGAGGTACCCAACAAAAACTGAAAATATTGGATACCACCAATAGAGAACATTTCATGTATTATTAAGTGAGATACCTCTCTTGGTGAGAAACCGGAAAACCTCAAAGATCAAAAACGCAATATGATATAAAAGGGAAATCCGTTTTTGATGAACTAGGGCTTGTTATGAATATTACCACAAGCTCTAGAACCTCACATGGATAAGATCCAAATAAAAACCAAGAAAGGATGATGCAAAGTATGCAAAGGTTTGAGCTCTCTCTGAACGATATGATCAAGTTACTCACTTGAGAGCCCCTCTTGATAGTACGGTTATCTATCCTATAAACCGGTCTCCCCAACTAACATCCCAAGACCGGTAAGAAAGAAACCCTATCAAGATCATACCTTTGCCTTGCGCATATTCCACTTGATTATGATGTAGACGGTCTTGTCCTTCTCAAGATGGAACACCTTTCTTGATTGCTCTTGCACGCACTTGCTTGATGAAGATTTGCAAGTTACTCCCCCATACAACATGGGGAAACCTTTACTTTGACCTTGTCTTCATCGATCCATGATCACCGAGGTTGGCAAGCTTTAAGCATGAGATCTTCATAGTTTTAACTCTCACATGACCAATCTGTGGATCACTCTTTAAACACCTTGGTGACCACTTGATCCTCTTCACTTTCTTCTTCTCCAAACCTTGAAGCCAACATATGGTTCAAGCATTTCCTATGGACAATTCCTACAAGTACAACTTGATACAAGCATTAGTCCATAGAGATTGTCATTAATTACCAAAACCACCCATGGGGGCCCACATTGTTCTTTCAACCTCCCCTATGAGTTTGGCCTCCCAACCATGACTATCTGTCATCTTGGGTACTGCATAGTTGGACATTCATCACGAGGTATCCTCAGCTCAACCTCTTCCGCAAGGGAACCCATACTAAGACATATAAACTTCTAGTTAAGCCCTATCCAATTCAGGTATTGTGGTTGTACGGTAAAATTGGAATGGTATCGCATCCGAACCCAACCATCAATTTTTATAAAGGGCTAAGGCTCATGCCTCAACATTTTCATCATCAAATCATCTTGTGTTCATAACACATGTCAAAACATTTCAATAGAATGAATCCTCATTCCATGGTTTTCATAATCATTTTCACCAAGTATTCCCATCTAAAGTGATCAACTTTTATGCTTAGCACTAGCCACTAAAGTTGAGGGTATTCACTAATGAGGGGTGCTAATCAAGTGTGACTATCCAAATCTAGTCTTATGACTTTTGATGACATCTAGTTCTAACTACTTAGGCCTATTTTATTCTCTTTATGCTATCTATACTATTTTTTTCCAAAACTCACAAAGCACTAACTAAAAGTAAAAAAAGAACTTTGGTAAAAATAAAAGAATAAAGCTTGCAAGTAAAACTGGGAATTGGTATAATCAAGGTTGCATAACCAAAGTATGCCTAATGCATCTTGCATAGGTTAACTTGTAGTGTTAGGCTTGCATAGGTAGCATGCAAAGTTCTAGCTTGCATAGTTAAGAAACTTGCAAGTGTTAGCTTACCTTGATTGGTGCAGTGGTTGAAGTTTTCTTCTTCTTCTTCGTAGTACTCCTCCTCCTTGTAGCCTTGGTCGGTACTAGCATCTATAAATGAATACGAGATACAAAATCACCAAACAATACTTAACTACCTCTATTTGACACACAAAGGCTCACACTAGATGATCTAGCATCATCATAATCATCACATGAAATAAAGACCTAGTCTTATCTTTCTTATTTTAGAAAAGTGATTTCTACTCATTGAAAACTACTTAAGATTTAATATTATCCAATTAAAATATGGGATCATGTTAACACATGTCATCACCACATATTATAATACTTGGGAATGTGATTTAAAGTGGTGGTCCTATTTTATAAAGTTTAAAATTACTATTTTACACAATTAAAGTGACTAGAAACGCCTATATAGCATTCTTTTAGTACTAGTCCAAGATCACTGCATGTAAACCTAAATATTTTTTACATATTCAGATAGATCTTGTCAAATGTGATTTTTGAGAGTTGGAATCAACTCAAAAGCGTTTATGGTTGACTTTTGAAAAAAAATTAAATGTGGAAAATTCTCGGTCTTGTTATTTTTACTATATGTGATCTATAATTTCAAATGGTTTGAATCCAACGGGCTTGGATTGATATTTTCAATACCTTTCTAGCAAAATTGGAATCATGCAATTTGGTTTAGTGAATCTATTTGAATTGATTTTTGAATCTACTGACAGAAACTAGGTTTTACTAAAATGGAAAAAGATTATTTGAATCACTGGGATACGCTGAGGCAGCGCCATTGCTTCTGGCCTAACTACATCATGACGCAGCTGGCTGTGGGGTCCTGCTAGTCAGTGGCTCATTTAACCCGAAGCGGTACGTTTCAATCTAAGTCGCGCGATTAGACTAAGATCTACGACCGACATTCGTCGTCTCCGTCGCATAGCTCCGGCGAGACTGAACCCTAACAGCGATGGTAGGGGTACGTGTTGGCTCACCTAGGCTCCAGCTAGGGTCGGTGATGGGGATGAACGACGTTATCGACGAAGACGGTTCTAACGGTGGTCGCGGCGGCTCCTGGGATGGCTCCAATCGACAGCTCCTCTTCTCCTCTGCACTGGCGGACTCTGGCCAAATTCTAGTGGGCTGGTGCTCGCCTTGCTCCGGGGAGAGGTGTGGGAGGTTATGAGAGGAGTGGGGAGTGAGATAGTGTGAAGAATTGAGGCGGAGGGGGCCTCTATTTATACACCAACGATGTGGACCGAGTGGCATGGTCTGGCTCCTCCAGCGATGTCGTTGCAGTGAGCTACGGGCATGGCTGAGGGCGTAGGACGGTGCGTTGTCTCCTGGCGGTCATCACAGGCTTAAAGGCGCGGCACGGGGCGGTCGAGAATGGTCGGGAGCGGTCCGTGCTATGTGCGGGAACGACGGTGTTCGAGACAGCATACAGGGGTTTTGTGTCGCGCGACGGCGAACGGTCGTGTCTGGAAGGTAGCTAGGGTCATGGCGAGTGCAGGTACGCGTAGTGAGTGTGAGGCACGGCGTGTGTGACGAGGTTTAATCTCGTCAATGCCCATTGTTATGGACTTGGGTTTTGGAGAAGATGGGGATGCTGGAGATCGTGGAACGGTTAACAGACAAGCAACCAGGGGACACGAGATTTACCCAGGTTCAGGCCCCCGGAGGGAAAACCCTACTCCTGCTTGCGCTCTTGATTCTGGCGGACGAAGGTTCAGGTGCATGATTCGATCTGGCGTGAGGTGCGTATGCGAGAGTACGAGTCGAGAGATCTAGGACGTGCCATCCTGGCCTTTATATAGACTTGGGCAGGTCCCGGGCATAGTCCTAGTCGGTTACAAGTTCTAGGGTTTTACCCCTTTAAATTTCCTATCTAGGCTAGTCTTGCTCTCCAAGGATCCGAAGGCGTCATGGGCCTTGGCCACCCGAAAATCTTCATGGGCCAGCGTATGTCTGCTGTGGGCCTTCCTTGGCCTAGACCAGGTATGCTGAAGTCATGTACCCGTAGGGTATAACCATGTCGAGAGCCCGGTGATCGGTCAATCGTAGATTCGGCTGAGGACTCTTCGATCCTTCGGGTGCAACTAGGTGTTAACAATATATGTGTGTAGGGATTGTTGATACATGTGCCTGACTCATCTGACGGATCAGGGTCAGTTAACTGTCTTAGGAAGAAACAACATGATCTTCACAGTTCGAGTCCCTTAACTTAAACCGGAACATATCTTTGGCGTAATTCGACTCAGCCGGAGGACTTACAGAGTGGAATTCCAGTGTTTTAATTGATGTACCCAACGCTGCGTCGGGATTTTTCATCACGCTTTGTTGGCATGGATTCATCTTGGCGAAGCGCATGGTATGCGTTACCGACCATCAGATGATATCTGCAGGTCTTATCTTTGCGTCGCAGATGCAGCATCCGAACATTTGTCACCACGGAGGTGCTTCGGGTGGCCAAGGAGATTGTCGCTCACTCAGCATTTTGTTGGGGTAGAGTTGCCAAAAAGTTTTTGCGTGCTGATCCGGAAGATCGCAGTCGAAGATTTCATAGGGTGCGACCAGTGCTCCCTATGGGAGTTGCCCCCGAGTGTCTGTTCGAGTCGTAGACTCGAGCAGAGACTTTAGTTCAGACATTGTTTTAGTTGTTAAGTCCGTAGGACACGAAAATTTTCGGATGCTTAAATTCATCCTCCCTATGGGAGTAGCCCCCGAGTCCATAGTGGAGTCGTAGACTCGACGTAGGACTCAAAGAAATACTTTGTCTTTATTCATCTTCCGGGTGCGCGGACAGCGCTCCTGATAGGAGTAGCCCCCGAGTATTTAGTCGAATCAAAGATTCGAGTGAGTACTCCTAGCTATGGAGCCGAAGAATTGTAGTTGGTGCTAGTATAGCTTTTGATGACATCAGTGCTGACAATCAATGACCTCAAGCGTCTGCTACGCCAGAGATGACTTGACTGGACGAACGTGGGTCCCACTTGCTGACTTTGAATTGACCGGTCACGCGCGGCGTGGAGATAATTACGGCGTCTCCTCGATTTCCGCGCTTAGTGGACGGCGTGGTAATGACGGTTCGTTGTGATGTTGACACGTGTACGGTGAGATCTGTCGTTGGCGTTAGGTCTTCTGGATGGACGGCTGCCATGCGTCGTCTTCGCTGTTATAATCATTGGGGGAAGCCACGGTTTGTTTTTCACCGCATCAGTTCTTGTTTTCACTGCCTCCTTGTGCTCTAGCGATTCTTGCTGCGCGCTGGGATTTCCTTCCACATTTCCGTCGTTGTTTCTGCGTTTTCACCACCGGCGTCGCCGTAGCACCATGGGGATGCCAAAGAAAGCGTCATTTGCGGTTGGGACCAGCGCCGCCGGAGGAAAAAAGGGCACCACCACTGCTCGTGTCACCGATGGTGGCTGGCGGCGATCAGAGACGCGGGGGAGCGATCTCCATAAGCTTCATGGCGGGCCTGATCCCGCAGGATAGGGAGGCCGTCAAACTCCCCGGCAATGAGGTAATCCCCCGTCCCCATCTGGGTATCGGGTTATGTTTCTCGCCTTCGTTTTGCGTGGGTTTTCTTTTCCAGTCCACGACTTCCTCCGTGGACTGCTCTTCTTCTATGGGATTCAGCTTCATCATCTGTCTCCCAATTCTCTTCTCCACATTGCGTGTTTTATCACTTTTTGCGAGTGCTGGCTTGGCATTGAGACACACTTTGGCCTCTTCCGGAAGCTCTATTCCGTGAAGAGGCAATCTGGTTCGGATGGTGTGTATCCCATTGGGGGTTTCATCATCTCCCTTAGTCCCAATCTGCTCTTCTTTTCCTTTTCCATGTCCGAATCTGTCCAGTGGCAGAGGCGATGGTTTTATATCTGCGACTCCGTAGTGCCTGGGCAAGATTTTGGTCTTGTTCCCTTTGACCCCTCCCAAATGATTGAGCGAAAAAGGTCTTGGAAAAACCAAATCTTGGATGGTGAGGTGGCGGAGATAGAGGCCCTTTACCGTCGGGTGGAGGATCTCCAGCTGATTCCGGAGAAGGAGGTGAACGGCGTCGACATCATCCGGACTTTTATTGAGCGTCGGGTGCAGCCTCTCCAAGCGAGGGCGCACCCGATGTTTCTTTATTCTGGGTGCCGTGATCCGACGAGGGTTTCGGCTGAGAAAATGTCCGAGGGGGATCTTGACAGGGCCCTTCGCGCGCTGCTGAAGTTCAAAGCCGGAGAAGAAATCCCGGGGAGGTCGCTAACTCCTCCATTTTCTTCGACGTTGGCCGTACCGCAGGTGTAGATTTGTGCACGTAGTGCTTTTTGTCGGCTGTGTTTTTATTTCCTTTGTTTGCTAACAAAGTTCCTTCTGATTTTGCAGAGCTTCAAAGTGCTGGGCATGGTACCGCCGTTGCCCGAAAGGTATCCGAATGCCCCGGATAATGAAGTGGTTGATTCCGTGTCCGAGCTGCCGTCGGCGCGATCTCCGGCAGAGGATGCTGACGAGTCGAGTGAGGACCATACGCGAAAACGGTCACGGAGCTCCAGCAAGTCTTCGGATGCCTCGACTCCTCCGACTCCCAGAAACCCTCTGGGCCTTGAGCGTCATAGTGATGGTCATGGAGGTTCTTCTTCTCCCATTCCTGCCATTCCTGTGCGGGCTGTAGCGCCGCACCCGCCAGCGAAGCGGAAGAAGGAAGAGAAAAAGGAGGAGAAGAAGGAAGAAAAGAAGGAGGAGAAGAGAGCCCGAAGGACTCCTCCTGTCTTCGACCTGATCTCACTGGGCTCGTAAGTTTCTTGCTGTACTATTGTCCTTTTTCCTTCATGATTGTTGTGCTTGTGCTGATTGGTTCGTATGCAGGCATTCCTCCCATGATTCCTCCAGTGGTGGTGCGCGGGAGATGATGGGGGAGTCGAAAATTGCGTCTCCTCCTCCTCAGACGGTGGCGACTTCGGGTGGCGCGGCTCCGGATCCTCCGTTGCAGGAGGTGCAGGTGGTTGCGCCTCAGAATTTCGCAGGCGGTCCTTCGGAGTCACCATCAGAGCATGTAAGTTTTTATGCTTCATGTCACGGGGGGAGCCCCCGAGTGTCTTCGTGTGCTAATTTTGTTTTTACTCCTTTGTGTTGGGCGTAGCCCCCAAGCCCTTTTCTTACTGCTATTTCTTTTTCTTCAGCCTTTTGTGTAGGAGCGCCTGGTGCTGGAGGCGAACCTTCGGCAGCTTCAAGGTATCTATCTGCCTTTTAATGCCTCTCTTATTTATCCTGGTCCTGTTCTTTGACACTTGCTTGTCTTGAATGCAAAGGAGCATAACAATTCCCTCCGTGAGGTCGACGCTCTCAAAAAGAGCCTTGGTCAATCGGAGGAGAAGGCCGAAGCCGCCGTTGGCGTGAAAGAACGCCTCGAGCTAGAGCTGACTAAGGCAGCCAAAGCGAAAGAGCGTCTGCAGCAGGAGGCCACGGACCGTGAGGAGCAGCTGGCCACTGTTGCGGCTGCGCGCAAGAGAGAGGTGGCGGCGAAGCTCATGGCTGCTGCCAAGGCTATTTCGGGTGAGCACTAGTTTTGTACTTGTTTCTTTTTCTTCGTGTCTTCTTCTGTGCTGCTTTTCTTCATGCTTTCCTTCTTATTTTTTTGTCTCAGATGCCGCAGGCATCGAGTTCGACCGCGGTGCTCTAGAGCACGGGAGATGATGCCACTGTGGTGGTCGAAGACCGCTGCAGCACCGTCGTCAGCTCCCTTGCCAAGGCGAAAGAGGTCCTTGGTCGCTTCTACAAGGAGCTTGTCCCGAAGGGCGCAACCCTTGATGATGTGGATGCTCTAGCGGAGGCTTTGTCAGCGGCGCTGCAACGCGCATAAGCGCAGCGAAAGGGCATCAGCGTCGTCCGTGGCGATGGCCTTGGCGGGAGCGAGCTGGATCTGCCCCGGATCACCTCTCGGATGCCGACGGTCGGATGGATCCGAGGTAGCCTTTGCTGCCTACTCGCTGCCGCAGTTTATATGGGCCCAAGCTCATTGATTTGTTTTCGAGTATGCATCATGCGGCGGGGCCAAAGCTAGGCAGTCTGGCTCTGAGGCGACTCAGGGTGCCGCATCTTAGGCGTTGTAGACGTAGGGTAGTTTGTAGTCTACTTTTGTTGTAAATATCTTGAAGAACACCATCCATGTGCCACGTAGTGGCCTTATATGTTTAATGAATTCTTCTGAGTTGTGCTCTATCATTGTCTGAATGTCTGTGTTTCTTTCTTTTTCTGCTGCTATAGGTTCCTTCGGGTGCTGACCCTGTTGACACCCCATCCATAGTGCCGCTACGACCATCTTTGGATGATTCCTCGCAACTCACTTTTCTTCGGGATCGTGTGCGTAGTCTGGAGAGGGAGTTGCTCGGGTTACGCGGTCATGCCGATGTCTGGAAGTCCAAGGCGGATCGTGGTGCAGCCAGAGAGGAGTACTTGATGGCGGAGCTGGTTCGGCTGTCCGAGGAGCTGCAATGTAAGTTGTTCTTTGGCTCGAGCTGTAGTTCAGTTCTTTGGATGGGCCTGCTGGCCTTACTCTTATTTTGTGTGATTATCGTAGGTGCCAACCTTGCTCCGAGGGAAGAAAAGGAGCGTGTCGCTGTTCGGGTCAATTGCTTGACTCAACAGGACATGGAGGCTGGCGGCTTCTTCTGGATGGATCGTGACCGTGCCGTAGCTCTGGCGACGGTGCAGGATCGTGTTCATCAAGTTTCGCGGGTGCTCCGCCAAGTGCAGACATCGCTTTCCTCGGTGCTGCACGTCATGTTTCCCTTGGATGCCGCGCCAACGAGCCTTGCGGGTCTTCTGTCCAAGTTTCGGAACGTGAGAAATGTCAAGGAGTTGGTGCCGCAACAGCTCGTCGCAGGAGTGAAGGCTGCTTTATCTCTTGTGAGCCTGCACCGGCCTGACGTGGATTTGGCTGCTGTGGCCGCTGGGCCACCTCTTCGCCCTGATGGTGGTGAGTGGGACATGCGTCCGCATTACGCAGCTGTAAGGCAGTATGCCGAACAGGTCGTAGATTTGTTTGAGCAGCGTGCTCAGGTTATTCTTCAGAATAGGTAGAACCTGAAAAAAGAGATAGATGTAAAACTTGTATATTTCGGCTGGGCGTGTTGTGCCCTTTGTTGTAAAGGTTTGTTTGTTGTGAGCACGCAGTGCTTTGATTGAGTACGTGTCCTTTTCGTTTGCCTGACGTTGTCAGCTACTCAGGTGTACACGTTTAGTCCTCAGTCGATGAAATCGTGAGGTGGAGGGAGCCCCCGAGTGCGTTTATAGCATGTAGTAAAGTTGCAAAAGAGCGAACTGAAGTTTTTGGGGCGAGACACTTAGCTTTATTTATAACGTAATGGAGGAGGTACATTGTTCGGCTGAATAGCCTTGGCTGAAAGCCTTATTGAAAGTAAAGGGGTAGGTAGCTATGGATAGAATCGTCGCAGGTGTGCGATGTTCCATGAGTTGGAGTATACGACTCCAGACTCCACGTGCTTGAGGCGATAGGCGCCACCTGGGATGACTTCGGTGATGACGTAGGGTCCTTCCCATGGTGACTCGAATTTATTCGGTCGCTTTTGCTTGAGTCGCAAGATGAGGTCTCCTTCGACGAAGGACCTTGGGCGCAGCCGGCGGCTGTGGTAGTTGCGGAGACTCTGCTGGTACACCGCTGATCGAGCTGCTGCTATATCCCGTGCTTCGTCGAGTGTGTCGACAGCGTCTTCGAGTGCAATCGTGGATTCGGCTTCGCTGTAAGCGACGACCCGTGGGGCCTTGTGGCGTACTTCGGCTGGTAGCATGGCTTCGGCTCCGTGTACCATGAAGAACGGTGTGTAGCCGGTGGAGCTGTTTGGCGTAGTTCGTAAGCTCCACAGGACGGATGGTAGCTCTTTCGTCCAGTTTCCAGCTTTTTGTTTGAGTGAGCTCATGAGGCGCTTCTTGATGCCGGCGCCGATTAGGCCGTTGGCCTTTTCCACTTGCCCGTTCGTTTGTGGGTGTGCCACTGAGGCGTACGTGATGTTGATCCCAAGGCCTTCGCAGAAGTCCTGGAATTCTTCGGAGATGAAGTTCGATCCGTTGTCGGTGATGATGCTGTGCGGTACGCCAAACCTGTAGACAATGGACTCAAAGAACTTGACGGCAGTTTTGCCTTTCTGGTTGGTTACCGGCATGGCCTCGATCCACTTGGTGAATTTGTCGACTGCAACCAGGAGGAAGACGTGTCCCCCTTTCGAGGATTTTGGCAGTTTGCCGATCATGTCGAGGCCCCATTGAGCAAAAGGCTAGGCTATGGGTATGGGTCTGAGCTCGGACCCAGGTGCGTGCGGTTTGTCGGCGAACTGTTGGCATCCGTTGCATCTTCGTACGATGTCCTTTGCATCGCTCATGGCCGTTGGCCAGTAGAATCCTGCTCGTAGAGCTTTGGCGACAAGGGAGCGGCTGCCTGCGTGGTGGCCGCAGATGCCCTCATGGATGTCTTGGAGTATGGCCTTGCCATCGTTGATGGTGATGCACCGTTGTAGTACACCCGTGATGCTGCGCTTGTACAGCTCGCCGTTGATGATGGTGAAGGCTTTTGACCGGCGAGATATGCGCCGGGCGTCTGTCGGGCTGTCAGGCAGTTCTCCGTTTATCAAGAACTGGAGGTATGGTCGCGTCCAAGTTTCTTCGACTGCCATGACCTGCATTAGGTTGACCATGGCTACCTCTATGTCCAGTTTTTTGGGTCCTTCGTGTCCTTCGGGTAGCGTAGCTCCCGAGTGTTCTGCTTCTTCGGGTGATCCCTTGGGGAATTTCCGCTTGATGGATGGCTAGCAGATTTGTTCGAGGAACACACCTGGTGGCACCTTTGCGCAAGTGGAGCCGATGTTGGCGAGTCTATCGGCTTCCTCGTTGCTTTCTCTTCCAACGTGCCGAAGTTCGCAGCCGTCGAATTCTCCTTCGAGTGCGTTGTAGAGCGCGCGGTACGCGATCATGTTTTCGGCGTGTGCGTCGCACTCATTCATCGTCTGCTGGACGACGAGGTTGGAGTCACCGTAGATGACCAGGCGCGTTGCGCCGCATATCTTTGCCATCTTCATGCCATGGATGAGGGCTTCGTATTCGGCCTCGTTGTTGGAGGCTCTGAATTTCATCCGAAGAACGTACTTCATCTTGTCGCCTTGTGGGGAGGTCAGTATGACCCCTGCCCCTGCTCCGGCTTCACGCTTGGAGCCGTCGAAGTGCATTGTCCATGACTGCAACATGTCCGGGTGTCGGCATTGCAGCTCCATCCAATGTACCGAAGTCCGGAAGGACTTGAGATTTGATTGCGTCGCTTCTCGTGACGATGTCCAACGGTGATATTCGATGCCCCACAGGCTACCCGTCCTGTGGCCTCTGGATTATTCAGATGCTGTTCGGGGTGCCTCGTTGGCGACCATCACTTGGTGCTTTGGAAGTAATGGCTCGCGTCGAGCCGTCATGAACACGCCGTAGGCTAGCTTCAGTAGTGAGGTACCTCTGCTTTGTTGGTGTCGATTACCTGAGGTAGTAAATTGGGTCTGGACCCGTGGGTCTTGCCTTCTTCGGGTCGTTCGACCACGAGTGCAGTCGACCACTGGTGTGTGGCTGCTATGTACAGCGAGGGCTCGCGCTCCTTTGGCGTGACCAAAGCAGGCGAGGTGGAGAGGAGCCGCAGAGGCTTTCGAATGCGTCGTTGGCTTCGTGTCCACTCGAACTTGTGCGCCTTGCAAGCGGTAGAATGGTAGGGCCTTCTCGCCCATGCGGTGATGAACACCTTAGCGCCGCTACTCGTCTGCGAGCTGCTGGGCGCCTTGAGGTTTTTCGCTTCTCCATCGTCATGATGGATCTGATTTTCTTTGGGTTCGCCTCGATACCTCGTTGAGAGATGAAGTACCCAAGCAGCTAACCCGATGGGACGCCGAAGGCGCACTTTTCGGGATTGAGCTTGATCCTGTAGCGATCAAGATTGTCGAACATCTCGCGGAGATCGTCGATAAGTGTCCTTGCCTCCTTGGTTTTTATTACTATGTCGTCGACATAGACTTAGACGTTGCGACCGATCTGGTCCTTGAGGCAGGCCTGCATGCATCGCTGGTACGTGGCACCCGCGTTCTTTAGCCCGAAGGGCGTTGTTTTGTAACAGAATACTCTGAACGGTGTGATGAACGCCGTTTTCTCATGATCTTCGACCTTGAATCTGGTTATAGCTTTGAGTAGGCGTCGAGGAAGGAGAGTTTCTCGCCTGCGGTCGAATCGATGATCCGTCGATCCGAGGAAGAGGGAAGTGGTCTTTTGGGCAGTGCTTGTTTAGTGACGTGAAGTCCACGCACATCCGCAGGATGTCCGTGTCCTTCTTTGGGACCATCACTGTGTTTGCAAGCCACTCGCTTTCCTTGATTTCCCTGATAAAGTCTGCAGCGAGCAGTCTATTGATTTCCTTGCCGATAGCTTCCGTGGCTCAAACGGTCTTGGATGGACTGCTTGGTGTCTTGGTGTCTAGAAAGACATTGAGTGCGTGCTCGGCGAATTCCACAGGAACTCTGGCATGTCCGGGACACCAGTAATTTCCAGCTCATGGAGGAATTGACGAGCGCCTTCCTATCTTGAGCTGAGGTCGTTAGCGATCAGGCCGTCTTGGAGGCATCCGTCGGATGGACTGTACTTTCTTAGTGTTGACGGTGGAGTCGAAGGACATGTCGGTGCGTTACGCCTTGTGGTAGGGGTGCCCCATTGTCCGTCACCTCACGGAGCCTTACAAGCTCGTCTTGCATGCCGAAAGACTGGGAGATTTTGTTGAAATCCCTGTCGCATTGGTCCGATCGGGTGAAGCTCCCGTGGACTGTGATGACGCCCCTTGGTCCTGGCATCTTGAGTAGTAGGTATGCGTAGTGTGGGACGGCCAGGAACCTTGCGAATGCTACACGCCCTAGGATGGCGTGGTATTGCGACGGCCAGTCCACCACTTCGAATTCGAGTCGCTCCTGCCGAAAGTTGTCTGGCTTCCCGAAGATGACGTCGAGCCCTATTTTGCCCAGGGGGAATATGCCCTTTCCTGGGACAATGCCGTGGAACATTGTGTCTGATTGTTCCAGGCTACATTGCGGATCCGCATAGCTGCTAGAGTGCTTGCGAACATTAGGTTGATGCCGCTGCCGCCGTCCATGAAGACGCGACTCATCTCGAAGCCTCTGATCTGCGCCTCCAGCACCAGGGCAGCATGACCTGGGCGAGGGATCTGGCAAGGGTGATCCGCGCGAGTGAATGTGATGCAGGACTCCGATCCGCTGAGGTACTCAGGGATTGCAGGCGGAGTTGCCACGGCCAAGTTGATTTGTCGGGTGATTTTCTTCTGCACCCTATTTGTGGGGCGTCCCTTCTGGATCATATTTAGTGCTCCTTTTGGTGGGGGGTACCCGATCCCGGCGTTGTTCTGCGCTGGCGCGACTGGTTGGTTTGGGCCTCCAATAGGCGGCGGCGGAGGAGCTCCGTGTGCTACTTCTCCTGGCGCAGGCGCGTTTCCGAACGCAGGGATTGGGGCTTGTTGCCTCATCTGCACCATGCTTTCGCTGAGTTTCTGGAACTCGCGGCAGTCCTTGAGCATGTGGCTGGCTTTCTTTTTGCCATCCTGTTTGTCGATGTAGAAGTGGATGGTGCATGGACCCGAAAGTTTGTCGAATGCTGAGGGTCCGTTGTCGCGGTCGCGGCGTTGCCACGACTGTGCTGGTCGTCCGTTGTCGCGGAAGTTTCCTCCGCGGTATCCTCCGCTGTTGCGGCTGTTGTCGTTGCGGCGGTCGGCGTAGCCGGCCGCGACCATGTCGGGTCCGTCGCGGTCCTCGTAGACGCGCGATCTCCTCTTGCTGCGGCGTTCCCGTCTGCGGCCGTAGTCGTCCTCTTCATCCGATTGTGCTCGGTGAATGCAATCTTCGCCGTCAGCCCACCTGTTGGCGATGTCCATGAGGTGGTCGAGTGTCTTGGGCTTGACGCGCCCAAGTTCCTCCTTGAAATCTTGGCGTTTGACGCCGTCTCTGAAGGCGTCGATGGCCCTCTCCTCGGAGATATGTGCAGCGGAGTTCTTGGTGGTAGACCAGCGTAGTATGTCTGGCGAATAGATTCGCATTCTCGAGTGCAGGCTCGCAACTCTTCGATTGAGGCGGCCTCTTGCTAGTGCCCTTGAAATTTCGGATGAAGCTAAGCTAGCTCCTCCCAACTTCGGATGGATCCCGATGATAGGCACTGAGCCAGACCGCCGCGCTTATCAGCCGGTGAAGGCATTGCATGGCGGTTTCTTTGTTACCACCATGCAGCTTGACGGATGACAGATGGTCGCTGAGCCAAGATTTTGGATCTTGCGTGCCGTTGAACTTCAGAGTATCCGAAGGAAGCTTGAAATTGCGTGGTTCATGTTAACAGCGGCTGAAAGCATCGAGCTCCACAGAGTTCTCCTTCATCTTCATCCATCTCGGACTCGGATGAGCATGCGCGTTTGGCTCGCGCTTTGTCGATTTTGCGCTGTGTAAGCGCGTCTCTGGCGTCGTAGTCGCGTTTGTGGCGATGCGAGCTCTTCTTCCTTTGAGGAAGGTCGTGCTCCTCCTCCTCTTCGGATGAAGGGGTGGGGCTCCGGTCGCGCCTGTCTGGAGCTTTCTTCTTCGGCTCCGCAGGAGCGTCTTCATGGAGCGCAGCTCCGACGAGTCCGAGTCCGGTGAGTGCGGACTTATGCATGACTCTTTTCGGGTCCCCTTCCGGAGGTTGGTGGGCCGCGAGATACGCAGTGGCTGCCATGATCGCAGCTTGTGGTGTCTTCGGGATGATGTTGCCGTCGGCATCCATATCCATGAACGATGTGTCGAGAGTTCGGGTCACATCACGATGCTCCTTGGGATCCATGTTCTCCACCCGCGAGCGGTGCTTGTTTCCCTGGTTTCCGTTCGTGCTAGAGCCGGGTGCCATGGCGGAGAGCGCAGCTCGTCGCGCGCTGGACTCAGAGGCTGCTTGCTTGCGTTTGTCGAGCGTCTCCTGCATCTTAACTTGCTTCTTGTGCTCCTCGATGAGGAGGTAGTGGTATGCCATCAGTAGGTCGCGTGGGGAGTCCACAGGAAGGACTATGTCGCCTGCGACGGCACGGCGTGCCTGGACCCATCCTTCTTTGCTAAGTTGGATGACGTGGCCGTTGTTTTCCCCTTCGGGTGGGGGGGACTGGCTTCTTATGTTCCCGCCGTTTCCGCCGTTTCTGTCCTGCGGGTTGGGGTTCGTGTTGGGCGGCGGGTTAGGTGTTTGCTGCTCCTGGATGACCGCGGCGCATTGGTAGCGCTCGTAGATCGGTCCGCTGCTGCCGCAGCTTTCGGATCCGGAACCGTAGGTCCCTTCATCCGAAGGGGGATCGCACAGATCGGAGTTGCAGCTGCTGCTGTCGTAGAACTCATCTGTCGATGGTGATGTGCGCAGCACGGGTTGTGGAGCCCACGAGGCGGGCCTGATTGACG
Source organism: Avena insularis (assembly GCA_023614405.1). Lineage (NCBI taxonomy): Eukaryota > Viridiplantae > Streptophyta > Magnoliopsida > Poales > Poaceae > Avena > Avena insularis. The sequence goes on from CM042693.1 coordinate 21,545,788, forward strand.
GCACGGGCACCCGCTCAGGAAGGCGGAGGGTGCCAGTTTGTCCCACCTAGAAGCAGAAGCTCCCGAACAAAATTTCGAGTCCGTCGCCTACGGGCTCGAAATCCTTCATGGTGGCCGGCGAGTGGGCGGTGAAGTCAGCGAAGAGGAGGTGATTCTCCGTCGCCGCGGAGTTGTAGATCGATCGGGTCGGGACCGTCACGATCGCACAATCAGCAGCCCCGATTCCCACAGACGGCGCCAATTGACGAAGTTTAATCTCGTCAATGCCCATTGTTATGGACTTGGGTTTTGGAGAAGATGGGGATGCTGGAGATCATGGAACGGTTAACAGACAAGCAACCAGGGGACACGAGATTTACCCAGGTTCAGGCCCCCGGAGGGAAAACCCTACTCACCTGTATGCGCTCTTGATTGGCGGAACCGAAGGTTCTGAGGTCGGATTCAATCTGGCGTGAGTGCGTGTCTGAGTCGACGAGTCGAGAGATCTAGGACGTGCCCACCTGGCCTTTATATAGACTTAGGCAGGTCCCGGGCATAGTCCTAGTCGGTTACAAGTTCTAGGGTTTTACCCCTTTAAATTTCCTATCTAGGCTAGTCTTGCTCTCCAAGGATCCGAAGGCATCATGGGCCTTGGCCACCCGAAAATCTTCATGGGCCAGCGTATGTCTGCTGTGGGCCTTCCTTGGGCTGGACCAGGTATGCTGAAGTCATGTACCCGTAGGGTATAACCATGTCAGTGTGCGCGCGTGTCGGCTGTGGCGCTCTAGAGCGCTCTCGGCATGGCGACAGAGAAATGGGTGCGGCGTTTCTCGGGTGGTCGATCGCTGGGCTGCGATCGAGGGGTGGGCAGGGAGTGGCGGTGGACGGTGGCCTGTATCCTAGACATCGTGGATGGGCGCGGGGCTGCTTGTGGCGAGTTGCCCATGGTCGACCGGCAAGGGAGGCTCGGGTGGCGCGACACTATTGCAAACGACAGAGGGGGTGCTAGTTCAATGAAGTGCTAAGTGTTGGGGGAGACCAGGGGAGTGAAATAGGGGCAATTGGTTGACCAATTACTGCTCACCATAGTAGAAGTTAGGCAAGTTTGATCTGTGTCTGCCAGGTGTTTGATGAAATGGCCGCATGAACTCAACATTTGAATTTTCGGATGAGTTTTGGTGAGTGATCTTGTCATAAGCTTGGTAGTCTGTGGTTGCTAAGGTTTCCTAAGGGGAATTGGTTTGGTTAGTTTTTGATAAATGGCCATCTTAGTACCTACACTTGATTCAATTTTGAATTGTCCTTTAAATATATTTGGAATTTGTTTCTGTTGGTTTGTAAAGTGGGCTTGGATTCATTGTTACTTGGTCTAGCAAGGGGTGAAAATAATTGGATTTGTTTCTGTTAGAAATATTTGACTAGGAACACCCAAAGTGGTCTAGTGAACAAGTTTGGCAAAAATGACCATTTTCTCATATTTCTTATATTTGATTTTCTCTTTATTTGATTCTGCTTGGAAATGATCTAGATGATATTGTTTTCATATTTAAACCAATCCTTAACATTCATAGCAATCAAACATGGTAATTATACTCATTCATGCATTAATCAGACACACATGCATTCATATTAATTTTAATAATAAATGTTTTTGTTAACCCTAAACTTGGGTGATTAGAACTTGATAATCTTGTTTAATATTTTTGGGATGTTACAATTATGGATCTCCAAATCCCACTATTGGTTATTAACCGGAGAGGTGTCTCGATCATGTCTGCACAGTTCACGAACCGTAGGGTGACATACTTAAGGTTCGATGTTGTTTGGTAGATATGGAATATGAGTTGGAGACCGAATGTTGTTCAGAGTCTCGGATTGGATCTAGGATATCACGAGGAGATCCGGAATGGTCCGAAGAATAAGATTCATATAAGGAAAGTCAATTTCCGGGGTTTAGAAATGTTTTTGGTATTTTAACCGGAAGCTTCTAGAATGTTCTAGAGGGACCACCAGTGGGTCCACCACCCCGGGAGGGGCCACTTGGGCGGTGGCATGACGTGGGGGCCTAGGGCCAGCCGTACCAAGCCCAAGGGGTCCCAACCGGCCAGCACAAGGAAAAGGGGAAACCCTAATATGGAAAGGGTAAGAAAACTTGAGGGGGAAGTTTTCCCCTTCTTCCTCTTGGCCGCCGACTTGGGGTTGGACTCGTCTAGGGTTGGGAACCCTGGCCACACCCCCTCCCATCTATATAAGGAGGGGTGGGGAGGGCACACCCCTGCCCCTTGTCCCAAACCCTAGGCGCCGCTCCTCTCCCTCCTCCACCGTCCTGCTCCGGCTTAGGCGAAGTCCTGCGGTTCTTCACCTCCACCACCACCACCACCACGCCGTCGTGATGCTAGGATTCCGAGGGGATCTACTACCTCCGCTTCCCGCTGGAACAAGGAGAGGAAGGTCTTTATCGACTCCGTACGTGTGATCGAGTGCAGAAGCGCTGCCAGAACACGGCACCGGAAGGATCGCCTATGCGATCTTGAGATCGGCAAGTGATCGACTACATCAACCACGGGATCGAATATCATTAATGCTTTGGATCTACGAGGGTTAGTTCTCTTCAATCTCGTTGCACCGATCTCATAGATTAGATCTTGGCTTCACCATAGATTAGATCTTGGTTTTGTGTGTTCTTGCGATAGAAATTTTTTGTTTTCCATGCAACGAACCCTACACCCTTCCTATTCATCTTCAAGTCAATCTATTCCCTTGTCGATGACCGGCCGTTGTTGGTCTCTGTAGGTTCTCAGTGGGCGCAGGATTAGCATAATTCCCTTGTGAAGCTCGTCGGCTGAAGTCGGAGCTGTCTCTCCTTGGCGCGTGTGGCCAATTGATGGCATAGGCCAACATGATTTCCGACGTTGTCTGTGAGGCTATGTTTTGGAAGTCGCTGGTGAAGTCGGAGTTGCTGGCTCGCGGAGAAGTGATGACGATGACGCTATGTGGCAACCTCGACTTGAGTCTTCTTGTGCGTCTGTGTTTCGTGTGGGTAGCCAGGTTGACTGTGGTGGTGTGTCCAATGTGGTCGTGTTCTATGAGAACATTGGTGCATTTTTATGGATTTTCGGCCAGTTCCCCTGCAAATGAACCGATCAATTCTGTTCGACTTTTTAAAATAAAATAAGGCAAAGTGGTCCGTTTTGTTCGAAAAAAATCAATCCGTTGCTAAATTAGCAATCACAAATTCTATGTTCGGAAAGATCCAATCTGGCAGGGACACCCCTAAGAACACCAGTGACTAGAGCCGTACCTGAAAAATTGGAGGCCTTGTGCAAAATATAAAAGTAGGCCCCACAAAGTTAGTCTTTTTTACTAGAGTGTTGGTAATGCAATTTTCCTTCGAATAAAATTTTCTAAAACAAATGAACTCTTAACAAACAACGACAAAAAAAGTGGACCCTCTAATTCAATGTATCATTTATGTAGCAGTCATCTATACAGAAATATTCAATCAAATTTTTGTCAAGGATTTTTTTCATCAAACTCTTATTGATGCTATATGATCAAAACACCCAATACTATATACACTATCTAAGGGCTACAAATAATTGCCGCTAATTACAATTCATGCAGCTAGAAGAGGAAAGGTAAAAGAGAGACCACGGAAATAATTGCCTCCAATTACAAACTCATACAGCTAGAAAAGGAAATGTTAGTCTGAGGAGTACTAGATTTTTTGTTGTTGAGAATAGCAGAGGAACGTGGAGCCAGGAAATAGAGACATATTTAGCGACCGGAGCAATATGTTTGGGGCTGTAAATATTAATTAGCAGTAAACAAATTTTGGGGCCCTAATATTTTAGAGGCCCTGTGCATATGCACACTCAACACATGCTTTCCATACGGGCCGGTGACCACGCACAGACTTTAATGCTCCCTTTTGTTCACTAACGTAAGAAATCCTAGCATTTTTCTAAAACACATGCATGTAGACGATATTTTGTGTAAGTTCACTCTTTTAAAATGTATCTTGTCCACCTTAAAATATCTAAAAGGTTTTATAGTGAACGGAGGGAGTATCAATTTGCTTCATAAGCAAAGACCCATGCATGCCTGGATGAAAGTAAGCCTTAGAAGCAACGTCTTGTGTAGCGCCTACACTCACAAAAAGCTCCTTAGAGAAAACCTTACAAGGAACAAACCATCCTCAACTACGTTTTCTCCGTGATTGCACTCCAAGCAAACAACCAAACTACTCGCGTACAGCATTTTCCACACATTTTTGTTTGAGCTAGTACTCAGCTCGCGCATGCATGGCGCTCGTTGCGATCATAAGACTAGCTCTATGGCTTCTGAGCTCGTTCCTTGAGCTCGCCGTCGTGGTGCTCTTCCGTGGCCTGGCCCTCCTCGTCGTTTCCGCGGTGGACCTGGTCAGGCTGCCGGGGCAGGCGGCCGACGCGGCGCTCGAAGCCACCAAGGGCGCTCTCGAAGCGGCTGTCGAGTTCGCCTTCGGCCTTGTCTGGGAGGTGGCGGTGGCCGTCGTCTCGGCGTTTCTTGAGTCCGTATGGAGCGTGGTGGACGGCGCGGCGGTGCTCGTGTCGTCAGCGGTCGGGGAGCTCATGGAAGCAGCGCGGGACGGCAGCGAGGAGGCGGCGAAGGCCCTCGCGGAGGTGCTGGAAGGCGCGGCGGATGCAGTGGCCGGGACGCTGGTGAAACTAGCGAAAAACTACATGGATGATCTTGTGCACGTCTTGCAAAACCTCATCTGATGCGAGATGATGCATCCATATATGTGTGCAATTAATCATGCTCTTTTTGGGGATATGCAGTATTGTCTTATAAAAGTTATACTACGATATTTACAAATATAGGCAAGGAATAGAAAGCTAGGATCTTATTACATTCTCATGGAAATAGCCAACCGCTTTTGTGATTTTTTTTTTCCAAAATGGAGGTGATACCCCAACCTCCATATCAAAATGATTCACGCAATCTTTTCTTATTTATTATTCAACGAAACCTTACAAAAAGAATACATAGACCAATCCTAAACCGTCTCTCTAACGACAATAGTCGCAACTCCTACAACTTGATGAAGAGGGTAGCTATGTCAGAGTCAGCACTCTGACTGCACACCTACACACGTCATCACAAAAACGGGAGACCCCATAACTTCCTAACGGCGAGCCAAAACCACAAACTGGTCCAACTGATCCTCATCATAGAACCGCTTTCGGGATGTCCTCCTTTTTTTAGCATAAAACAGTAGGAAAGGCCCCTGCTGTAGCAATTTTCATTATATGGTGGTCATATTTACAGTAGGAAAGGCCACATCGGTTTCGCTCCTTTCACACATTCCCTACATAGCATGCTGTACATGATAATTTCGCCATAAAGCATTTGCCTCGCCTTGTCTAAGGCGGCCATATTCTTGTTCCACCAAATCATCAAGGATGGATATGTCAAACTCCATGGTTGAACGGATTCAAACCATGATGATATACACAATGCCCCAAAAGCCTCTCATGAAGGAAACACTCGGACTAGTAGATTATCATGTTTCAATGCTTGCATAGTCCACAATAGAGATGATCTGACCCTCTCTAGCTCAATCAAAGAGGATCAGAGGGTACCCCAAGGGTCACTAATTTGTTTCCTTATGGACAAACCTCCTCTGTCCGACCACACCGGTCCGGTCATCCCTGCCAGGGCGCCAGATTCACGGACCTCGTGGAGTGGAATATTGTTTCAACTTTTTATCCGAATTTCAGTTCCCAAAGGTCTGCACATTGGTATTCATTGTTAGAATCCTCATTAAGATCGGGCAACCGCTGTATCATTGCACCTCAAGATGATACATCTTGTGGCATATTATTTTATCTAAATGTAATACTCCCTTTATCTCAAAATAGATGTCTCAGATTTGTTAAAATTTAGATGAATCTAGATGCTATTTTGTATATAGGTTCATCCAAATTTTGACAAATCTAAGATATCTATTTTGAGACAGAGGGAGTAGCTTAAAATGCGTAGACAATGCTGAAACCATAGAACATATACAAACAGACATGCTGGTCTTCTGTACACAACAGAACTACACTGCTTCTCGAACAGCCTCTGACAGAATTACATACACGGATAAATACATCTAACAATCAATGGGCAGGTGACTGCTAATGGCAGCACCAGCGTTCTTCTTATTACAGATATACACAGAAATGTACGTCCTGCTACTTACTACGATTACTATCTCACAGGTCACGGTACCTGTTAGTGATCTACCGGTGATTGCGCGCCGTGCAAATGGCAACTGCTCATGCTGAACTGAACTGAACTGAAGAAAGAACTACGGGACGGGGAGAAGAGGGAGAAGTTTCCGGGTCAGCCGCCGCGTCCTCCTCTGAGAAACAACTCCCCTCGGGTCAGAGCCCTCCAGCACCGCGTCTAGCTCTGCCGGGTCGAGGCCCAGCCTCCTCCTGATGAATCCGTCCACGTCGAAATCGCTCTCAGCTGGCTTCCGAGTGTACGCAGCTCGGGGGTCGATGATGCCGTCGAGGTCAAAATTACTTAAACCTTCAGCTGTGATGCTGTTGAGATTCGTACTACTTGAACTATCAGCTGTGGAACTTCCAGGGACCTCTGCATCTGCAGCAGTTCTCGTGGTGGTACTGTCTTGTTCTACCGTGCTCGTCACATTGCCTTGTCCCACTTGTCCAGAAGGTCGGTCTATGTTTAGGAGCTTCTTCACACTGTCAAGAGCAGGGTCGATGATATCCAGGAAGCCCATGACCCAGGAAGCATCATCCACGACCTCGATACGCTGTCAGGATGCGCGATGATCAGTTGCATTACCACGGTGAAGGCTCACCAGCTGCTCCTGGCCTGCTATGTACTATGTTGTTCATGGAGATGTAAGCAGAGTTTGCGTGTACTAACCTGCTGAAAATACAGGTCCCGTATTTCTTCAGCACGAACTGGATCACCCTGTTCCTCCTCTAGTGCCGCCCATGTCAGCCATGTCACCTCACTCTGAGAATTTATGTTCAACGAAGACCTCAACAATCTTCTGGCAGCGGTGTAGTTACCGACACGCTGTTCTAGGACTCCCCAAGCCTATAAAGTAAGGCCGCCACATTTTATGATAAGAGATAGCAAACTGGCAGTACGATCTATATAATCTTCAGATTGCTGGGCAATTTGGGCATTCAGATCATAGATGCCAGAAAAATTATCTCCCTAACAGTGTACTACTATAGTAGTAGAGCAGATGCTTTACATACAAGCATTCTTCTTGGAAAACCATGATAGACTAATTCATAAAATGAAATTGTACAGATTCGACGGAATATGGGAAGAAAGATAACAACTATCATTCTAACAAAGTAACTGATTTTGTTTCAGGGATATTCTTTACCTGAAGACATCGAGCTGCACATTCATTCGTTGAATTAACTGACAAGGCTCTTTGATAGAGCGACCTTGCAGTTCTCTCATTTCCTTCTTTCCATTCCATCCATCCCCAAGCCTATAACATGAAATGCTAAGTGTCAAACATAACCGAGTAAAGCAACTGTTCATAAGCGATCAGCCATGGCAATTAGCTGGAAACAAGAAGGCGCATCTAAATATTGAATTCAAATTTGTGCTTTAGCAGTATAATTTCCTTCCTGATTTTGATGTAAACATCTGTGCTTCTAGTTGTTTATATAAAATCTGTTTAATTCAATGTGACCAACGACATGCAATACCTAAAAAAGAAGAGAAGGTGTGTGTTACACACTAAGTGGGATAACATGAGTGAGTTTCATGGCATGTGTGGTGTGTGTGAGTTCGCACTTCTCCTAAAAAAGAAGAGAACACACAAGACCTTCCATAACAAAGCTCTGGTATGAGAGGTACTGCATCACAGCAATGTTAGAAACTGACAAAATTGTATCTCCATTACAAAAAGAATCTAACACAAGGCATACAAACAAACTGTAAACAAAATTAAAAAAACCACATTGAGCATCAATGACAAGATTAACAACAGAGTTTAGTGCAGAAATTCTTACTATCCAAACTGGTTGATGCCTTGGGTCAATCTGGGAAGCTTTTCTAAATAATACACGGGCCACATTTGGAGATGCGCAGTTGTATTCCAGCAGTGCAAGCGACTGCAGAATTACAGGGTCCCTAGGGTTCACAGCATGGCCAATCTTAAATAACTTCCTTGCTTTGTCAGTGTTACCTTGATTGGCCTCAAAGAGTGCCCAGACATGCCACGAAAATCTATTCTTAGGACTAGCCTGAACAGCTTTCTGCACAGAAAAATCGAAGTTACATTCTGCCACAAAACTTGATTATTTTCCCGAATGAATGCCATAAATAATACGAGGAACCATCAAATGCAGATTTGAACCAAGAGCACCACAGTATTACCATAGCATTATTATATATATAGTGGAATAACTGAATCTCGCCACTAAACAGATACATTATCGTAAATGGAATCTACAATAATTCCATATCTACTTGGAGTTTCTTTCTACTTTGCACTACCTCTATATGAACCTCTTAAAACACATGAACATGAGGAAATGGATGGATATCTCAGAAATTTACAAGTATTAAGACATATGAACTTGAGGAAATGGATGAGTATCTCAGAAATTTACAAGTATGAGAACCAAATCAGCAAAAATCATCAGGGGGGAGCATGATTATAGAAAAGGAAAATTAAGTATTACCTCAAAGAGCTTCCTTGCTATGACATTGTTTTCTGCACGCACTTCCACCTGAGCCCAAGACTACTAGAAAATTGCCGCATATAAGTTCACAGTTCCAACACAAAATTCAGCATGTAATTTCTTGTCGTGTAGTAAACAGATAACTATAAAGGCAAATACTTACTAGCCAACTTGCACAACTTTTTGGATTGCATTGAGTAGCTTGTTGGAACAAAGTCCGTGCTTGTTCAAAGCGCTCTGCTCTTGCTTCAAGCAAAGCAAGAGTTTGGTAAATGTACTCATTTCCTCCACAATACTTAAGACCTTTTGCAAGTAGGTTTCGAGCCTTTTTTATGTTTCCTTGCTTGATTTCCAAAATTGCCCATCCATGCCAAGCTGCGATGTGCTTTGCATCAGCCACAGTAGCAGCATCAAATAGCTCTCGTGCTCTTCGAATGCTCCCACTCCTGCTTTCTAACACTGCCCAGCACTGTAATTCAAAGCAAAGGAAAACAATGACTTGTGCAGGATTTATTGCATTTCTCATTAGTGAATGAATTTCTAGATATGTCGAACATACACTGTGTTGAATGTGCAAGATAATTCTGGCTAGGCACATCGTATAGAATCCAATTGTAAGTCTCGAATGACTTTCTACAGTTTCTAGTGGATCGCAACAAAGACTCATAAAATTATGCTTTCACATAAATAACATGTGCAAGTAAAAGGACTAAAAAATTTCTACTAGTGAATGCACCAAAATGAAGCGATAGTGTGCAAACCTGCCAGATGTATGGATTTTCTCCTTGTGTAGCTTGGCAGCCCCTCTCATAAGCCGCTCTAGCTTTGTCAAACCTCGACTGTTTACTGTATAGCTTCCCAAGTGCGACATATGGCCGCCCGTCTTCAGGCCAATACAACATACACTGCGCCGGAAACGGATCGTCAGATCCATCAGCTTACAGAGCACAACCCGACAATGCAACACTAATACAGTAACTTCTAAATAACCAGCCAATGTAACTTTATTATCTCTTATCTATTGTAGTTTCTCTAAGATAAGATGGAAATTTTTTTTTGGATGCATGCAGCAGCAGGGTGCTTAAATATCGATCGAGCTCGACAGCGTAAATCAATGTAGTCGATTCTGCGGGTGCGCACCTTGTCGAGTAGCTTCTCGGCGTCGGCGAACTCGTACTTCCTGGTGTGCACCTTGGCGCGGTGGAGCCAGAGCTCGAGGTTGATGGGCAGCGGCCGGCCGGCCGTGGCGGCGGGCTCGCCCATAGCCGGCTCGAAGAGCGGGACCTTCTTCGCGATCTCCTCCATTCTCCTGTCGAACGGCCCCGCGCCTACAGCGTCCCCGTCTCCTTCCCGCTCGGGTCCCCCCGCGGCGGCGGTTGCGGCAACGGGCCGCGCGCGGCGAAGGCGGAGCGAGAAGAGCGCGGTGGGGAAGGTCTTGGCGCTGGAGCTCGAGAGGAGCGGGGGAGCCGGGGAGGAGGAGGAGAAGAGCCGCATCGCCATGACGCCGAGCTTGGAGCGCGCTGCTGGCTGCTGCTCTGGTCGGAGCAGCGGGCCGAGGCGAGGCCGAGGCGCGGCTTTGAGAGCGAGGAGGTGAAGGTTCTGGAATTTACGGGACTACCCACGGGTGTGCGGTGCCGTCGGTACCGTGCGTGGGGCACCGGGGGGCAGAAGAGGGAGGCGGGGGATGGGGGAAGCCATTGGAGAGGCTCGCAGCGCGCCACGTCGCCTCGGGAGGCGCCCGTTCGAATGGCCGTCGCTGACAGGGAGCGGCAGGTCGGTCAGGAGGGTGTTTCTGTTTGAGTTTCACCGGGTCGGGAAGGACGAGTGGCGTATTTTTGTTTCGGAAGGCGTGTTTCTTTCTCCTCTGTGCGATCAACTCGCAGGGAGACGAGGCCGAACGTCCGTCTCGTGGTTTCAGAGACTTTTTTTTTTTTTTGCAAAAAGGGACAGATGATTTGGCGATGAAAAGAAAGGCACGAGATGGAGCACGCCTGTGATTGTGACTGGAGATGAAATGAGACTATCAACATCTAGTAGTGGACATCACGAGCCCTCAATGAACAATGACATACTTAGCTTGACAATGCATATTGGAAAATACCAAAAAAATATGGATGATATACTTTTCACGCTCACTTCTGTTGTCAGTACAGCTTAAACATACCACAAAGGAACAAAACTACAGAAAACAGTTTTTAATTTTTATTTTGACATGTATAAACTTGCACCAGGTCATGAATGCATCTTTGTAAACAAAAAGAAAATCATGGTTATTACAACAAAAAGAACTACTACCTCTGTCTAGAAATAATTGACTTGAATTTAGTGTATAGATACATTTAAATTTAGACAGAGTCAAATCAGTTATTTCTGGACGGAGTACAACGCTGAAAATGCAGTCAACATATAAAGAAAACGTATAGCTACACAAGCAGTGAGTTTATATATAGAGAACGCAACAGATTTGTACGAAAGAAGCATACTAATACTGTACTGGAATTCCTAAGCAGCATAAATTATTCTCTCATCAAGCGAGAGTAATCCAAGACAAGTACGTGCAGATATTCACTCCTTATTAGCTTATTATTCCTCTGACAAAAACGTGCCACATAATGTAGAATCTATAGGTCAGTTACAAAGGCAACATGTGAATGCTTTGTACATTCTGTTTCCTATTCCAATCATCAAAACAAACGAAATATACAGTGTCTCAACTTGAATCCCTTAGGTGGCAGCGGCATACATCTTTTCATAACATATTAATTCCTGTGAAGTACACTGTAACGAAAATTTGAGATCGAGTATTGCCTGGCTCAAGGTTAGTTCAAGAATCTAACCATTACCACCCCAACGACGTTTCCTTGCAGGTCGCTGATTCTTGGTATCTTCTGCAGAACATGCCACGGCTAACTGTTTGGTCTTGCCAATGTCTTCCTCCTTTTGGTCAACAACAGGTTCTTTGAACCTCTCCCTTCTCTTTTGCATCTTTTCCATCGCCGCAAGTATCTGTTTATTGTCACATTCTTTTGCAGCTCCTTTGTCGCTAGCAACTTTTGACATCCCTGCTGAGCTTGCTTCAATCACTGACCGCAGAACTGCTTTCCTTCGTTTGTTAAGCTTGCTTGCTGGAACAGTATCCTGATAGTTATCTTCAATCAGTTCTCCCTCCTCAATCTCATCTTCATTGGTATTTTGGCGTTTTTGGCACGTTTTCTTCTTCAACTCCTGAGAGACCGAGTCTTGATAGCTTCCATTCAGTTTCTGCGTCTTCTGATGTACATCCTTATGTTTGGAACTGTGCAAATCCTCGTCTCCAGGAAGACAACCCTCGTGACCGCTTTCAACTTCACGCTTTATCTCATTGCCTTGGCGCTTAAACTGCAATAAGATGGTAATATAGCATTGAGGAACAACAATCCAGCAGATGGTGAGAGCACGCATGCAAGAAAATTATGTAAAAGGTACACATCCTTTTTAACTGAAATTCCAAATACACACTGAATAATGAAGATATTTGTGTTCCACTGTTCAGTAAAGAACTGCTCTTCAAGTTTGAAAGCTACTCGACATTAATGCACAAAGGTGTCATAGAAGCAAAGGGCTGTGACACAAGAAAAATCTACAATACATTGTCTTAATCAGCAATTTGTGTTGAGAGTTGCGATTTTACTATGGTGGTAAGCTTGACAAAACACCAGATATAGCATAGAGAGAGAAAAATGTCCGTTATGATTCCTAAAGTTTGATCTGTGCTCTAAGTCAAACCCTGTACTTCCAATCCATGAACTCAGGACACAAAACTTTCTAATCCCAGCCGACCCCCAGGCCCTGCTCTTTTGGCACACAGGGAAAAGGGAGATGTTGCCCATGTCCCCTTCTTTTTCGTTGCCACCACCAAGCGCTCCAGCCAGCTCAGGTCTCCCTGACCGAGCTCCAAGATTGATCCTCACTGACCAACCGAAGGCAATGCGACAGTGTTATCGAGTGCAGATCCCATGTGCCCCATCACCCGCGTCAATGCTACCTTCTCCCGTTCTTCACCTCCGACCGACGTCTGCCACTCTTGATCTCCGTGGGCAGCTGAGTCCCTGGACATTTGCTTGTGACTACACTATCTCCTCCCCTTGCCCCAATCAATTGCACAACTCTACTACTGCCGGTTGTGCCCGTCAGCACCGCCAAGCACTGCTCTACCCCGTGCACTCTATGTACTGACCACATCAAGTTGTTGGCATCTTTCACTTCACCTGGTGGCTTGAGAAGAAAAAGAGAAAACTAGGAAGTGTTGGTCACGTGAGAAGGAAGAACCAAGGGGAAGGTAGGGGTAGGATTATCATTCTTTGGAAAAAGAACTGACATGCAGGGCTGATGCAATCCTGTGGAACACATTCTGTGATGCAGTAACAGTTGATCCCAATGCAGCAAACTCCCAAACAGGAAGGAATAGGTTGGCTGGGCTCAGGGCCAACATTCTCAGATTTGATGTTCGGGTTCATGTCCAACTGAACAACAAACTTCAGGCTTAAAATGGACCTTTTACTAAGGAGCAATAATTGTGAACTTTCTAGTAATTACCCGTCCCACCCAGCATCTGATGAGATAAGATCACAAATAGTATACAAGAGTTGTAGACTAAACTCGAAAACTTACTACGAGGCCCAAAAAAGTAAGCATGTTCTTGAGCAACAAGTATGGTAACCTAGAGGATAGCTCCTACTCCCTCCGTTCCTAAATATAAGATGTTTTAGCTTTTTTGAAACACATGTATCTAGACATCTTTTAGTGCGTAGGTTCACTTATTTTGCTTCGAACCTAAACACTAAAACGTGTCTAGATACATATGCTTCAAAAAAAGGCTAAAACATCTTATATTATGGAACGGAGGGAGTACAAAGAAAAATAAAGTCGCAGCACTGCTTTTCAAAAAGTACAAATATAGTAACCAAAATGTCACGGAGGAAAGCAAAACATACAGGCACGGTAAGGACTAATACATTCTCTAGCAGTAACTGCATATGAACCTGACCATAACTATAGCAGACTGTGGCTACTTAATAGATAAGATATATCATAAATAGGAATAGAAAATAACTTGAGACATCTCTGGTTGCTTTCTTTTTCTTATCAAACAAACCATCTATCGTCTTTTCGCTATCAGGGAAAAATAACTGAATTGGATGTGGTATTGTGGTTTTTCTCATTTTGGTAGATTAATTAGGTGCATATGAGAAATAGCCAAATCATGTAAGAAAAGACGACTACTCCAACGAAAGGGCAGCAGAAAGAAGTCCTAGAATACATAAGTGAATGATACAAGAAATACAGCCTTAATTGAGCTAAACTTAGTGTATGGAATTAAATGCAGAAAAACATAGGGTATATCTCAACACTAAGTAGCCATCTCATTGAGCATGTGATTTTGACCTATATGGCTATATCATTTTAAAAGGAAGATTAAAGGAACTTCAGTAACATAACATTGTAAGGAAACACCCCCTTTTTTCTCCGCATGTCAAATATTAAAACTTAAACCCAAGCTTTTCATACACATCAGCTTGTACTTCAGAAACTTCAGTGGAGTTGGGTTCCCAACAACAAACACGATAATTTTGGCTGCAATCTGGTTCAATCAAAATATCAAAGCACGATACAAGAATTTCCAGTCAGTAGATAGTGTGCATCGGAATTTGTCATGCATTGATAATATGCAGCATAACTCTCTGAATGTTTTAAATTTAGAATTTGAGAATCCAGCAAAGCAAAAAAAAAAAAGTAATTTATTCTCATGTTAGTGATCTACTTCAGAAATAAAGCAATACACGATAAAACAAATGTAGAATGCATGTTACATCAGATTTTGTTATCTAGAAGTAAAGGTACATTCAAGTGTAATTAAGCATTATATAAAATAGTCAGGAGATAAAATTGTGTGGCATTAAACGAAAATACTACTGAGGCACATGTATGAGCACATTAACTACAAACGGATAAAATCGGCAGACCTAGTCAATCTCCACCATAAGAATAGTAAGCATCAGGAAATGCTATTTGCCAAACAAATCAATGACTGCAAAATTAGCAGGGGATATGTCATGTCATGCTAAAGGGATTAGGCTTAATGTAAGTACAACAAGTTTAAAAAGATTAAAAAAAGGCTAGCTAGCTGAAGTTCTTGCATATTAAATGTGCAGTCAGCAAAGAGGGGACGGTAAACTTAACCGTGGTGTCCACATGTCAAACAAATTGTCATCGCATCAATAGTTGAGTGCTTAAGACTTCAGAGGATACCTAAAGAATAAAATGTCCGAGTCGTCTAGTGTACGAACCGAAACAATTTCTCACCACTCAGACCTCAGAGTTGAAAAGGAATTTATTGCGATCATATATTTTCTTAAACAACATCTTTCTAGGAAATTGGTCCCTTTTGAATAAGTGAATCGTCGTACCATAAATTAACAGAAGCCCTAGCTTTCCCTTGTGAAAGCTAGGGCTTCTGTTCTAGTACATTTTACTGAGTTCATCAATGGCCACACATATGAACCAGGTACAATACGTCATGAAGAAAGTAAGCAGACATGGGAGGTAAATTCTGTCACTTCTTGAACTTGGGTCTATTCAATTATTACCATTTATCAAGGAGCAGCACGTCTACATCGTGAAGAAAGAGCTTGACATGAACAGTTGGTCAAACTGCCCGAATTACTGATATGCTGGCAGTACCAGTAGTTTGGTCATCAGCACATGTTGGACATGAAACAACTCAACGAGCATTGATGCTTTGTTGCATACATGCAGCACATGCTTGTAATGGTTACTTAAAAATCAACCTACCAGCCAACATAGAATGCGCACACACCAGTGTCACACGAAAAGAACACAAGTGTAAATAACATAGATCTCAATATATAGTTTTATTAAAAAAAGGAAAATTATATAGACTGGTGTGCAGCCTAACATGTAGATGTAATTCATATAAGGACACAATCTAAAATGTACGAATGGGAGGACTTTTAACGCCATGTGCCATGTCGGCACTAAAGGAAGTTGGGTATCTCCATATGCAAGTGTATCCAGCCTGATTATCAAGAAGCAGGGGATTCTTGGCTTCATACATGTTCAAGATTCCAAGTAGAAGAGGATTTGGTACTTCACAGTTTCCAGTGACCACATATGAGTGAATAATGGTGCGTTGATCACTAATCAAATCACAAGTATGCAAATGCCAAAACAGGAGCAGGGCTATAATCTCAGGAGTAGAAAATAATAATATCAGATATTATTATGCATTGAAGTGGGAGAAGAGTATTAAACAACAAAAGAATAACATCAGATATTGTTATGCATGTGCCCACGGCTATCCTTCCAGACGATAGTTATCCCGGTATAAACTCAAGTTCATACCAGAACTACCAAAGCAAGGGACAGATCAAAATGTGGATAACAGGACTAATATGAACCAAGCTAACCTGTAACCCATATAAATACAGTACAGTTGAAGAGTTATTTCAGGCCTTGTTTAGAGACATGGAGCGACTATCTGACAGATATCCAAGTTCAATTAAAAAAGATACCCAGTTTTTTTGTAGGATCCAACCAGACCATTAAAAATGCTTAGAGAAGGAGCACATCTATTTTTTTGGCAGGTGCCCTCCCAAAACAATGAAAATATAAACTTTAGAGAAAACCGAGGACTTGCAAGTTTCCACTACCATACTGAGCTATGTGCAATTCAGTTTTGAACAGAGCATAAAGCACCACATCTTCTTCCCCTTTCTACATGCATATGTGTGTGTTGGTTGAACTCACCATCTTGCCACAACAAGAACTTAAGACCTAAAGGAAAAGATATATTGAAACTTATATATGTGTACAACATTGCTGATTTTGCCTCCTCAAAGTTTACCTTTCTTTTCCTATCATTCAAGTGGATGCTATCTGCGTCCTTGAGCTGAAAATTCACTCGCTCGTGTCTTCTTTCAATGTTCAAAATAGTTTTATTATTTCTCATATCACCGAAACCAACAATGGCTTCTCTAACAAATTCATTTGGAGAATTGTGCACTTCTGCAGCATAAAGCTTCCTATCACTGATCAAGGGTTGGTGATGTGTCAATCTTCTCCCTTTTGGAAATGCTAAGCCAACAAGATCTTTATGGTTCACAGAACCCAGATCAGCATGGAGCTTCCTCTTGACTGGCAGAAAACAGTAACCAGTCTCAGCACCTGCACCAGTGTATAAAGCAGATCGCTGAATGTTGCCGACGTGAAATGAAGGACTATATTGCTTGTTATTTTGATTATATCCATCATGATCATATCGCATCATTTTAGCATGCCGGATTCTTTCGTTGCCGGTGCATCTGCTTCTTGAGTTCAAGGAGGTTAAACCAGGAGAAGGCCAATCCCTTTCAGAACTCTTGGGGTAGTCATTTGCCCGAGGAGACAAAACAAGGTGGTATGGATGTCCTGAATGCTCATAACTTCTTTCTGCAGATCTTCTGTTTCGGTATTCTCCTCTAACCTCAGGACTTCGCCGCTCACGAGATCTGTAGTCATTGTAATGGAGAACTTCATCATCCTCACTGTGGCCCTGTCGGACTCTTCTTGTTTCCTGATAATAACTTTCTCTGTAGACCCGGCCATCAATGTCATCAGAAAATTCAGCTTTTAGCATTGACTTGTACCCATATCCATAATCATGACGTTGCTGCCACCCCTTGGCTGAAGAGAAATTCTGCACGACATCTTCATCATCACTGACTTCATGCCAAGAACGGCTTCGCTGATGGTTAGAATTACGACCAAAGAGCTGCACATCATTTCTCAAAGTTGCTCTCTCGACAGGTGAATAATCACGCTTTTCATACACCTTATTGCGAACAGCATCGCGACAATCATTGCTGAGGAAAGTGGAGTCAGATATTTTCCCTTCATACTCTCTAGCATAACTCCTATGGTAGCTATCTGTTATTTTTTCTTCTTTGTTGAACACATCATGCCTATCATGCCTTATACGAGGTGAACCTTTCCTCTTCTGTTCTTCATGTCTAGGTTTAAGGAGACAGTGGACATTTTGTCGGCTCACATATACTCCACTGGACATGAAATCAAGTTCATGTGTCCTCGGAGATTTAATTGTCTTGTGATATCTATCAGAAGAAGAGGGAGTATAGCCATGACTGTCACCCTTCCTACATTCTTTGTCTGATTTACTTGAATGGCGGCACAAAACAGATCTGACATGTGCATCCTTAAATTTGGTGTCTGAACGAAGAGCTTTGGAATTTGAGTGCCTATTGGCTCTCTTAAAATAGCAATCTTCTGTTGATTCTTCCGAAAGCATGTCTGAATAATCATGACTAGAAGAATGGTCCCTTGTACAAGCTGAATCTCTTATATCCAGCTTGCTTCCAGTACACTCTGAGGAACTTCCACTAAGCACTCCCTTATCAACCACCCTATCCACCACAAGGCTAGTGTCTTTGAAACATTTGACAACGGGACTGTTAACCAGTATTCTGCATTTATTGTGATTGAGGACACGATCAGCTCAATAATTCGTTTGTGAAATACAGGATACTCAACAGCAATATGTAGTTTCAACTCTGCTTACCTTTCAGTAGTCATGCACTTGTCATTTACTGCTGAGTTGTCATCTGAACTGGAGTGATTTGAGGGTGAAAGCGTCATGTTTACCTGTACAATCAGATACTAGTTAGAAGATATAAGCGAGAAGATATAGCTGCAGCATATTGGATACCTTGACGAAACATACTTGTATCACTACATCAGAATCCCTTTGTCTCGGACGCCACAAATCTGCTGACGGAAGACGTTCAAACAGACCACCTTCAACATGGATTGCTCTACCCTTTGGCTAGATGTACGGTATTATGTTAGCTATATGAAAAAGTGAGCAAAAAGCATGTACTGATTACACTGCACCAAAGTTAACTTCATATACCTTGGTAAGGTCATTACTTCCTTCGAGTGCAGAATAAGTTGCTGACTTCTGCATTGACTTGCAAGATTCAAGATTGTGATGTGATTCCTGCATGCAGAGATATGTAAGAAAAATACTTAATAATCACAATGGCAAAGCTTAAAGGCCATGCCTCACCTGATCCATTCCTGATGACTTTTCTGCAAGTGATCGGCCTTCCTGTGTGAATTGCTTCTACAGAAAAAACAGTAAAGCTATAATTTCCAAACTAACCAAGTCCCAGCAATAGCATAAACATGAACAAACAGGGCCATGAGACCTACAATGCCAAAACAATATTTTCTCCAGCCCTCCTCATCCAGACCAAAATTGAAGTAATCGTGCGCTAGAGCACCATGTTGTCTCCAAGGCTTCTGATGAAATGCTTCGATGTTTATGTCAAAGACTGTCCTGAAATGATATACCAGAATGATTGAATAAGCAACCAAATGCAACTACATATCCTAATTATGATAAAAAGGCATATAGACAGACGGGACAATTCACTCACAACAAATTCATACCAATACTAAGCAAGCAAAGGTCATAAGTAATCTAATGTATAATCACCAACCAGAACAGAAATACTCGTATCTCAAAGAGAGGATGAGTAGCAAATGTTACAGAAGTACAGAACATTACAGGAACATTTGCTTTTGTGCTCGGATGAAAGAAGGAACGATACCTGTTTCTTGGCAAGAAAAAGTAATAATCCTTCTGAAATGCATGCTGGTGACTTATATCACCTTGTCCTGTGATTGGCACTGTTGTTTTGTCAAGAAGCCCCTTGTAATGGTGCCCACCAAGCTGGAATAACACAGTAAAATATAATAAATATCATACAAGTCCACAGAGTTTATATTTGCACAAGGGAATAGAAAGCCCCAATGTACTATGTTATCCAGCGGAATTTGTTACGGAAATCAGTACATCCACAAAATTCCAATCCCAAGCTTAACTTCCCATGTATCACGAGTCCGAACAACAGAAATTGTGATTTAAAGAGCCAGAGTCATTTGGGCTTGCTCATGAAAGGCTTTTGGATAAGAATGCCAGGGGGGCTGTACAATCTATCTATGCATCATAATAGGTTGTACTGAGAAAAATGCTGAAAAATCTGCAAATTCCCAGCAAGTCCCAATTGCCAAGTTCACAACCCACTAAAACGTCAATAGCAATGTGACTAGAAGAGTGAAATTTAGCCAACGTTTCCACGAAATTGACACTAGCAAGTAGCAATTCCTCACAAATTCGAAGCTTTACCTTGCGCGGGCCGCCATCATTAACAGATAGGCCCCTCACGAGGCTGCCCCGAGCTTCCCCCTCCTCATTCTCCTCCTCGCACCGGCCGGCAGAAGGAGGCGGCGGCGCGCAGCCGTCCTCGTTGAGCACGATGTGGAGGTCATCCTCGCTCTCATCTTCGCTGCTGCTGCTGTAGCCGGCCACCCCGTCCCCCAAATCCACCGCCTCGTTCGCGTCGGCCTCGGCGTCGGAGTCCTTGGCGTTTGAGCCGCCGCTCTCCCCCGCGGCAGCAAGCGCAGCTGTCACCTGGTCGTCGAGGTCGGCGTAGAGATCGTCGACGTCTTCGTCGTTCGCCGTAGCGGTGGCGGCGTCCGCTGGGTCGGCCATGGAGGAGCAACAGGGACCACGAATGGGTGCTAACCGCTAAGCCATTGGAGAGCCGTGAAGGAGGTCGCGCATAAACCTTGGGGAGAGGATGCTGCTGCTAAGCCTAAAACCCTAGCAACGAGATTCTCACGGGCTGGTGAGGGGAACTGCAAGCTGTAGCCTCCCGGGTTCACGGGCCGCAGACGGTTCCTATTTGTTCATCTCTTTTGGGCTCATACCTTTGGAGTGCTCCCGCGAAACAAAAAAAAGTATAGGTCATTTGTATCACACAGAAAATACGTATGCTGGATCTCTCAAAAAAATGCTGGAATTCCAGACATGAAGAATTTCTAATGGAAAAATGCTGGAATTCCAGAGCCATTTCACACAAAAATGCAAATCCTGATAACAGTTTCTTTATTCCAAACAGACTGTAGAAAAAATTCCTAGACCCAGTCTTCCAAACTTCACGTGATTTTCCTTCTATTACAAAGGGCCCTAAATCCTAGCACATCGGCCATCACATTTGCACCAATCTAGCTATATTCGAATTTACCACTTCCGTATCCAATGTGCATGAACTGAATTCAAAGTGACAGTGTGAACTGACATAGAGTACAACATTTACAGAAAAATGTAACTTGTCAAAATCTGCTGCATGTAGTACTGTATGTATTTTCTGTGTCCTACGCTAGATTATCCAAATCCAACCCAGGAACCCCTCCTCTCCAAGGTGTGGAAGGATCTTACACACAGATGAAACACCCAAATGTAACCGAACTATTTCCTCCACCACACTAGATCTCCTCAAGTGGTGTAAACTGGATGCTGCTCTTGTTCTTCGAAGCTGAGTATCCCACAAAAATTGACACGCAAACAGCCACCACTGAAAGGAGTAAGGCAAAGGCCGTTGCGGCATCCCAAGATCGATTAGGAGCTGGGCGGTACTGAGAAGCTTCCAATGAAGGTTGTATATCCAGAGTCAACCAGTCGCAGCTGGCTGAATAATGCTGAGAGTTGCTCCATGGCTTGCCATCGGTTGGGTACCAGAAAGCTACAGCCATATTGCTGGGCTCACCTATTGTGAACTGTGCATCCTGCATAACCAAAGGCCCAAAGGAACATTTAGGAGCCAAACGGATTTGGTAACCAAAACTATGTTAACTACTAGAAATTAATAAAATAAACCATGAAGCATGCAATGCAGACGCATTAATTCTCGAGTATGACAGCTTGCAGGTTCAAAGTAGAGCCACACAAACTGACCCGTCATAAGAAGAGATGTGCTTGAACTTGTGTTGCTGAAGAGATCTAGTACTGTAACAGTACAGACGATGTCCAAGCATCTGGACAGTCTCTGTTTGGAAAATTAGCACAGTATGCATGTTTTAACAGTTGGTCATCCTACGAGTGCCGTGGCACTGACTGTGTCTTAAGGTGCATGTAGCTTATAGTACAAACAATATAATTAGGATAATCTCCCAACTACGGGCAATGTTGGTTACATGCGGTTACCCTTGCATGGCTGGGAAATTAGAAATCGTTGTCAAAAGAACGGAAATATGATGAAATGAATGTGTTTGACCATGTAACTTCATTTGTGCACATGTGCCTGGGTATGCTGGCTTTCAAATGTAATAGTGTGCAAAAGAATGGAACAGGGAGTAGATAAGCACCTGCTGAAACTGGTCCATTGTTCTTAGGGGCCTTGAAAACTCAAAGTAATATGTGCCCTTGTCATCTTGTTTTCCATAAGGGCTGTCATCATCCACAAAACCTGAGGAGTTCACATGATAGTGAGATGATATTCTATACTACTACTTGGGTGCATTTGCCTTTTAAACATGTTTAATGCTAATTAAGGACCAAAAACAGTTGAATGTTCCATATGCAAGCAATGGAAGCTCATTAAGTAGCATGTAAATTAGCACAGACAACATTGTGGGTATTAAGAAGATGCAACATGTCCTTATGTTATTTACTTATTTATTTCTGCCGGGATATGTATTTCTCAACTTCTCTGAGCACCGTGTGGCATAAATGCAGGGGTGTCATGAGAATGAGATAAATGACAAAATTGAATCTAGTGATGATGTTGAATGACTTACCTGAATGGAATGTAAGGGAATTGTGCCACCAAGCCCCATGCCAATCGTTTTGAGCATTTGAATTGTTTTCTGAAATGCAAACCATTATCCCGGGGTTATGTACAAAGTAATGAAAATACATCTAATATTTAAACTGATAAATTAAAAAGATGATGGTTTCTTTGTTTCAAATAGCATGAGTACCTTTAGGGCCTATACCATCAAGGTAGCGGCAATGGGGATTCCATGCATAGGTATCAACAAGATGGCCAAATCTACATAAATAAGTATTTCAACACCAGGTTTTCATATGATATACAACTATACAACCACCATGGGAGATGGAAACGAATTACCTATCACCTCCATTTCCAGCTGCATTATCTATGTGATTGCCACCATAAAGACGCCCAGGAATAGCATTTCCAACTGAAAAGTGCATAATGTCGACCTCCTGATCTCTGCAACTTTTACTCGTGCAAGAATCAGGCAAATCTTTGCACCCTCCCATCTAAAAAGGCAAGCAGTTCTAAGTTTGAGAACATGGTGTAACAATAGAGCAAAAACAGTAAAATAGTATCTGTATACACATGAGCAATAGGCGCTCAGTACAGAGAACAAGAAGGAATACACGTAACTACTTAATGGCGTTCAGCAGTACTAAATTGACACATATAATGGTTACCATTCGGCACTGTGACTTAACATCTGAGAATAGTCAGGCATAAATCAAACTTACATCATAATATGTGGCTTTTTCTCCAACTTGGAACATCAGAGCAACAGAGGGACATTTCTTATTTTCCCTGCAATGTGTAGCAAGTTGACCAAAAGCACAGGTTACTTGCAGAACTGTATAGCAGAAAAGTAATGATAGAAGGGACTAGCATGCATTACATAGAGAAATGAATTGTTTTCTCCAATCATAAGATTACAAGGCACTATCAATTAAATGAAACCACCATCAGGCATTTCCTAAAACAAAGGCAATTAGAAAAAAAAAATGTCATGCAATAGCCAAGTAATACAACTAACTGAGATTGTTTATAATTCTCCCAGCCTCCACAACTCACGTGGCTACAATTGAATTAAGAACGTAGAAAGATACAGATGGTCTAATAAAAGGAATGAGGGAGATAATCTTAGCAGGTTGCTGGGTGAGTTTGAGAAGCAAACTGCAAAACAATACAGCTATCCAATACTCCAATGTCTCCAATTGAATGTAACACCTCAGAACTAAAAAAGTGACCATAATAAAGAGCACTACGACTTCCACTAACTGTATCATGCAGAGCACTAACTGTATCACGCCGACCAATAGCATATATACTACACACGCTAGTATAGAGATGTACCACAGGAAAAGTTAAAAGTACCCTTTAGTGTAAGCATAATCCCCGTCAACTTGCAGCATGAAGAAAACATTGACGCCATCATGCACAGCCTGCACACACACACAGTCCATTTCAAAAGTTAAACAGAGCCACCACTTACGAGACATCACACCTACGAAATGCCTCCTCCACTGCAAACACACTATACATCAAATTCAGACAGCTACTATAAATGACACAGCAAGCCAAACTTTGCAGTATAGCGTCGGAGTTGAGGTATTCACAGTTCACCAGCTATAACTTACGATCTACCTTGTTCCTCGAGATCCACAAGTTCTGAAGCTCATAGAGAGAGGAGGGCGGTATAAGTGATGGGGTGGGGAGAGAACCTTGACGGTGACTTTGCCACCGGTGTAGGCCTTGTCCTCGTCGGGGTCCAGCGCCGGTAGCAAGGGGAACTCCGAGGCCTCCACAGCTTCCCAGTCGGTGGGGTGTCCGTCCAGGGTCACCTCCCCAGGGCGGAACTCCGCGAGCACGCGCCCGCCACCGCCGGCGCAGGTGGGCGCCTCGCCGTGGTGCTCGTGCGCGGCGACGAAGGCCACGAGGACCGCCGCGGCCAGGAGGAGCGCAAGGAGCTTCATCAGAGCGGGCGGGAAAACGCGGATCGAGGCGAGGTCGGGCGGCGAGAACCCCGATGCTGGTCTATTCGGGCTGGCCCACGCGGCGGCGTGGAGGAGAAGATGTCTCGCCGGTAGGAGCGTGGAATTTTGCATCGCCCGTGAACAGAGTACTGACTTGACGGGAATGTCCCTGAGCAGGGCGTCTACCGCCCGCGCGAGACCGACCGAAGATGGGAGGGTGATTAGGGAATTTCCTGGCGTCGAACGAAGACGCGAGATCAGACCGTTTGACCGTGTTTTTTTAGCTTTATTTATTTGTTATTGGATTTCCTACTCTATTTGAGTTAATAGCTTAAAAGTACCCTCCGGTCCATGTAAATGTTCTTAATTTTGTTTAGATAAAAAAATCTAGTAGATACATACGAATTTAGATAAAATTAAGAATATTAATATGGATCAGAGGGAGTACTGAAGTTCAGCCGATCGGTACCCCGTCAGGAGGGGTCTATTCTTTCTTTCCCCTTCTCTCTCTTCCCTTCCCTCCTCCTTGAGAGTCCCATGTGCGTCTCCGGCTCCTCTTCCCTCTTCTTCGGCGGCCTCGCTGGCTAGAGAGGATGGGGAAGGGGAGGTTGCCCCTATTAGTAGTAGTAGTTTTAGGTCTAGGCGTGTTCCCTTTGTGGAGTTTGGGAGTAGGTTTACAGATTTTGGTGGTGGGATCTGGAGCATCTTCATCTTAGCGCTTCTTGTTGTGCTCCTTCGGCATGAGTGGGTGCAGGTGAGAAGACAGAGACGGAGGATCTCCGCCAATAAACCGGTGCTTCCATGCTACTTCATGGCACGTTCGAGCGGTGCCTGGGGGTTGTTGGATGCTTTCCCTAATGGTGCTCCATTGGTAGGATCCCGGGTCAGGAGAAGTGGTTCTAGCGGTTTGGTGAATAAGCTCGTTGTTCCCCTCCGTCAGATCGACATGAATTGGTCCTTGCTTCTTCTCTCAGCCGACCTTTGGGGTGAGGGAGAGAGGACGAGGTCGCCAACGATTGTCGGCGCTAGTTGTGGGTGGGGTTGTCTGTGAAGGGTTTCGCGGCATAGTAAATCAAAATTTTCTACGGATGCGAACAAAGGGAAGCCAAGATCTAATCTAGGAGATGCAAACAACGAGAGAGATTGGATTATATCTTCATACCCTTGAAGATTCGCACAGCGAAACGTTCATCGAAACGTGGGTGATGTAGTCGTACTCGCTTCTCCTCCTCGCGATCTGATCCGATCTAGCACCGCAAGTGGCGATGCCTCCGGGAGATGCACACATGCAGCACCTCGACGTCTCCTCCTTCCTCGGTCCAGCGAGTATGGTGGAGAGACGGATTGGATCTACAACGCGACGGCGTGGTGTATGTGGTGGAGAGTTTCTGCAGCAGGGCTTCGCCTACACGCAGTCGGGAGGGAGAGAGAGAGAGGAGGGCAGCAGGGCGGCTAGGGTTGAGGAGGAGGTGTGTGTGTGGGGGGGTGGTGCGCCCCAGCCCTCTATATATAGAGGGGTGGGCGCTTGCCCTAACCCCTCCCCCAAGCCCTAGGCCGGCGGCCAAGGAGGGAGGAGTGGGGGGCAAGGACCCCCCCTTTCTAGAAGCTCCAACTAGGGTTTTACCCTTGCTGGCCGGTTGGGCCCTATGGGGCCTTGTGCCCCTGGCCCAAAGCGCCAGGGCACTCCCTCATAGGCCCATGCCCTCCCGACAGGTGGGACCACGTTGGTCCTCCCAAGGTTCTAGAAGCTTCCGTACAATGATTAACCTTAATAATTCAACTCCAAAAACTGCACCGCCTTATATGAATCTTATTCTCCGGACCATTCCGAACCTCTCGTGATATCCGGATCCCATCCAAGACTCGAACAAAACTCATAAACCAATTATCCAATCTATCCTAGCGTCGAGACACGTTAAGTGTGTGACCCTTGGGTTCGAGAACATGCGGACATGATCTTCTATCAATAATCAACGGGGTCTGAAACCCATATTGACTCCACACACTCATCGATGATCATATCGGATGAACCACGATGCCGATTCAATCAATCCCATATATATTCCCTTCGTCTCGCGATATTTTACTTGCGAGATTTGATCGTCGATGCAAGCATACCTAGTTCAATCTCGTTCCACAAAAGTACTTTACTGCTCAGAATCCGATATCACTTTGTGATTAACTCCTTAACCACATGCTTGCAAGCGGTGTTGATATCGATTACGAGTGGGACCAAGTATATCTCCGACTTGGGAGGGACAAATCCCATCTCGATACATACAACCCAACAGGTACTTTCCGATCACCTGAGAGACACCTTTATGATCACCCTCTCATAGGATGACGTTTGATGACCTCAAAGCTTTCTTCCGATACCAGGGAGTTGTATTATCTCATGGTCTAAGGAATACAATATTTGACATAAGAAAAGCTTCGCAAAGATGAACACGATGACACGATCTAATTGCTTCGCTTAGTTTGGGTCTGTCCATCATATCATTCTCCCAATGATATGATCTCATTATTAATCGACAACTCATGTCCATGGTTAGGAAATCTTAACCATCATTAATCAATGAGCTAGTCCATAGAGGCGTACTAGGGATACGGTGTTGTTTACAAACCACACAAGTATTAAAGTTTCCGCTTAATACAATTCTAACATGGAATATAAACATTATCATGAACAAGAATTATAATAATAACATCTTTATTATTGCCTCTAGGGCATAATTCCAACAGTCTGGGCGTGTCTAGGCAACGATTGTACAGTTTCTTCAGCGAATTCCAAGCAGTGCTCAGCTGTAAAATCCCAAAAAAATCTTAAACTTGGATCATCAAACTCTAATCATCAAAATTAGGGTTAACAAAAACTTTCCCAACTAAAAATATGAAAGCATTCATATGTGTGTGTGTTCAAAATTTGGATTCTTTTGAATTGCCATGATTCTGTGTTTCTTTGCTTGCAAAAGGATTCTTAGGTAAAATAAACATCATCTAAACAATCCCCAAACTTTTCCCACAAACAACTCAAAATAAACAAATTAAGTGAATGGCCACTTTGGCCAAATTAACTCCCATGCCTACTTTGGCTATCTCTAATTTTCAAAACTCAACAGAAATATGTATGGATCTTTGCACCCCTTGTTAGTACTCATAATAAGGTACCACGACCCACTTTGTGATCATCCAAAAACATTCAAATGCTAAGTTTAAATGACAGCTTAAAATTAAATCTATCTCATATGGAAAGATCCCACTTTTTCAAAAACCACTCAAACCAGCTCAATTTTCAAAACCCAAGCACCCACAGAATACCCAGCACATGCCTAGCACACCCACCAAAAATCTTTTTAAAATTCAAAACTTAAGTTCTTGCGGCCATTTCATTAAACAGATTGCAGATTCAAATTAACCAAATTAAAAACACTATGTTGAGCAGTGTTTTGGGACAACCTTGTTGCCTCTCTGGATGCAACTAGTCTTTAATAGACCATCTAGCACCCTTGACTAACCTCTAGCACCACTGTGAGCTTATCTTGCCATCAATGGTGAGCAGGCCGAGCCTCACCATGCCACCCTAGTGTGGACAGCAAGCTAGAGGAAGAACTAGCTGTGCCAACCTTGTCTGGGAGGTATCCCATGCCTCACCACTCCCTCTCGATTAGCCCTAGCTCAAGGACAGAGACAATAACCGCCAGGAACGTCGTGCCCACGCCACTGTCGACCATGCCGACACGCACCACCGCTCACGTGCCGTTCCTACTCAACCCGACCACCTCGAGCCCTTGCTGCCCGCCAGCATGCACCCTACCATCCCAGGAGACCACCAGACATGTTCGTTTCATCGCCCGTACCCCGTAGCCGCCGCTTGCCGCGGAGTTCGCCGCCTCTGCCTCGCAGAGCACCGCACGTTCCCGACCAATTGCCACCACCCCTCAGCTCGCATTCAAGTCCTAGAGCATCGCCAGGAGACCGCCTGGCGATCGCCAACCTTAGCCATGCCGCTAGCCGCCCGTCGCCTGCCCATCCCTCTCAGTCTCGCCATCGAGCCTATAAAAGGAGGCCACCCCAAGCCATTTGAAGCACAACATCCCACTCCCCTCACATCACTGATCATTCCACCCTCTAGCCGGAGCACGAGGAGTAGCAGCTCGCCGGAATTGCGCCGGAGCAGGCCGCCTCTGGAGAAGAAGGGGGTCGTTGATTTCGACCACCCCCGGAGTTGCCTCGACCATCCCTGAGCTCGTCGTCGACCACTCATTTGTTTTCCCGCCTCGCCGTCGTCGTTGGAGCCCTGGTATGCCCCCTATGCACCCCCACTGAGCCGCTAGGGTTCGAGCTCGCCGGTGACATGTTCATTTTCGATGACCCTCAGCCATCGATCACCCTTCTAATCCAACGAACCACACCGCCCCGTACCGCTTCGCGTGTTATGAGCCACTGACTGGTGGAACCCACTGTCAGCTGAGCCTCGCGCTGCAGAGTGACATTGGGTCGGCCCATTAAATTCTCCCGCGCGACCCAACAGTTTGAATTTAGACTTTTTCTTTTTAATTCAAATCCAGTTATGTACCTAGTTGCAAAAACCAACCCAGCTCGATCCAATGAACCAAATTGCATGAAACCAATTTTGTTAGAAAGGTACTGAAATTCTTAATGCAAGCCCGTTGGATTCAAATCATTTGGATCTGTAGATCACCCTTGGTAAAAATAACAAGTCAGAAGCTTTTCTGCATTCAAACATTTTTCAAAATTCAACCATAATAGCTTATGAGTTGATTCCAACTCTCAAAAATCACAGTTGATCATACCTTTTAGAATATATAAAAACATATGGGTTTACTTATAGAAATAATGTCCAAGTAATAAAAGAATGCCACATAGGCATTTCTAGTCACTTTATTTATTTAAAATAAAAAGGTTAAACCTTATTAAATTGTGACACCACTTTAAATCACATTCCCATATACTGAAATATGTGGTGATGACATGTGTCAACATGATCCCATGTTTGGTTTGGAGAATATTAAATATTAAGTAGTTTTTCAATGAGTAGAAATTACTTTTCTAAAAATAAAATAAATAAGACAAAAGCTTTAATCTTGTAATGTTAGTGATGATACTAGATCATCTATAGTACCCCTTTGTGTGATGATTGACAATAGTTAAGTATTGTTTGGTGATTGTGTACCTCGTATTTATTTATAGACGCTAGTACCGACCAAGGATACGAGGAGGAAGGAGGATACTATGAGGAAGAAGCCAAGGAGAACTTCAACCAATGCTCTGCACAAGGCAAGCCTAATACTACTAGTTGATTGAGCAAGCTAACACTTGCAAGATACCTTACTTATGCAAGCTAATACCTGCTTGTTACCATACCAACTATATGCCTTAAGCATATGTGATCATACCCACTTGATAACCCAATCCTAGTTTTACTTGCAAGCTTTCTACTTTATTTCTTTATCAAAGCTATTTCTTAGAGTTTACTTAAGTGACTTGTAGATTCTAGGAGGATAATTGAAGGTTGCATAAAGAGCATTAAATTTGGCCTAAGCTAGATAATCTTGATGTCATCCTAAGGCATGATATTGAACTTAATTAATCTCCACTTGTTTACCACCCCTCATTAGTACTCACCCCACTTGTAGATGCTAGTGCTAAGCATAAAACTTGATCAACTTTAGATGGGAATACTTGGTGAAAATGGTTATGAAAACCTTAGAATGATGAGTCATTCTACTGAGATGTTTTGACATGTGTTTCCGAACACCATATGATTTTGATGATGAAAATGTTGAGGCATGAGCCTTACCCCTTTATAAAACTGATGGTTGTATGGATGCGATACCATTCAAATTTTACCGTACAACCATAATACCCGAAAATTGGGTAGGGCTTGACTGGAAACTTATATACCTTAGTATGGGTTCCCTCACGGCCAAGGTCTGAGCTGAGGCTAGCTTGTGAAGATTGTTCACCTGTGCGGTACCCAAGATGACAGTTGGTCATGGTTGGGAGGCCGAACTCACAGGAGAGGTGCCTATACTAGGGCGTGTAATCGAAAGGTTAGGATTGATTATCCGCATACTGAGTATGGTGAATTCAGGATTTGTTCCTGACGGTTGTATCGAATATTGTGGTGAAAGTGTACAATCTCTGCAGAGTGTCAAACTATTCGAATAGCCGTGTCCGCGGTTATGGACAGTTGGAGTGGCCATACTGTTCCCCTGTCAGATGTTTTCAAAATGACTTATGAAATGAATTGAGGCTTTGACTTGACCACAACAGAGTTGTGACATGAAATTCAAGTTCCCACTTAGGGTTATAAAATTTCAACTAGCTTTCTTTGCTTCTGAACTTAGTAGAGGTAAATCTGGCTTTTTGCAAAACAACCCTAGAGCTTAGTGTCCTACTACAAAAAAAACCTTACTTGTTAGTATTAGTTTGAGAGTACTTAAAGAGTACTCATGGCTTGTCCCTGGCTATTCCCGTGGCCAGACTATGAAGAGGAGTACCAGGATGATGGACCACAGGAAGGTTACGACAACTAGGATCATCTCCCATCGTCAGCATTGCCTATGACCCTGAAGATGGAGCTTCGCCTACGCTACCTTTAATATTACGTTATTCCGCTGCTTGAGTTGTATTAAGAACTGGATCATGAGATCCTTATTTGTGTAAGACCTTATGTATGGTTTGTAATGGATGATGTACTGTGATATCCAAATCTGTTATGTCTTGCAAAAATGGTAATCCTGGGATTGTGATGTATGGCATAACAGGCATCCGAGATTAAAAATCCGGGTGTTGACATCCGCTCATCCACTGCTATCTTCGGCTACAAGAGTGTCCTCGTCGTTCCTGAGCACTAGTTGCTCATGCGGTTTCATCCTCCCTAAGAGGATATTCTTCATCCTTGGCGCGGTGGTAGGTGTCTCTACCGGTCCAAGTGGTCAAGTCCCCGGAGCTGGAAAAGATGGACATGTTCAGAGGAGCTTCGTCGGCGATGCACATGGAGTTGATCGTGTTTTGCGATAATTTGTAGGGTGCTCTTTATAAAAGTTCTAGGCCTTGTTAATCCTGCTTTTCGCGAGGCCTTATCTATAAAAGTGTACCCACCGCCTGATATTTAATGCAGAATCTAGGTACTTCGTGAGCCTTCCCAATTCAAAACAAAACTACCACTATACATTACAAGATACCAAATGGCAATACTTCACATTTTTGTAACGCAAATCTACCATCTTAGCGGCAATATTATGCAATTCGCGCAAATGAAGGGATAAGAGTGAATTGACAATGAAACTGACAGGAGGGACCCTTTTATCAGAGGTGGCAACAACTGCAGCTGTTTATTGGGTCCCACATGTCAACCCAATTTAAATGAACCTAAATATGTAAAAGAATTGAATGAAAAAAAGGAGAGGGGCAGCCTCTCCACCTCGAGCACAGGGCCACGAGGCGACCCTGCCCCGAGTAGGTGGCGCCGGGGCACCGACCGCGACCTAGTCGTGAGAGGAGGGCGCGGCGGCGGTCCCTGGTCATGAGCGGGGGGGGGGGCGAGAAGGGGACACATAGATCGGCCAAGAGCATGAGGGCGACGACGGCGCTAGCCAACCACCATCGAGGACGTGCTTTGCCACCAGGAGTTAGGGGCTAGCCCAGACCTTGCGCTCGCACCAAAATTCTCAGGGGATTTGTGCGAACGCGTAAGTCTGGCGCACTTCAAGGGTGTCGAGATGGTATATGGAGCTCCAGACCAATTACTTGGAGGAAGTGTACCAGAGGGATGTCTCCCATGCAGCGGAGCAGTCCGGATCCTCATCCCATGCTAACGATCCATCCCCCAGCCCACTACTGTTGCTTGGCTTCCGCGGCCCTCGTTTTCTTCATGTGCGGCCCCATGGGCGTATGTGGTGAGGTGATTAGTAAGAGGGCGAGGAGCGGAGACAAGGACTATGGTGTGGAGCGAGGGGAAAGTCACCTTCAACGTGGTGTGTGTGTGAATGTGTGTTGTCGACGACATTGGAGCAGCAACATTGGATTGGGTCAACGGCGTGAGGGAGATAATGATCACCTGAACTTTTATTTTTACGGATTTGCTAGTTCTCACGCGCATGAGAACTTCTTAGGTCTCATTCACCTCTCTCGCCATTGGATTTGCCTCGTGATTCGTGTAACGTGGGTGATGAGGGTTCGACTCGTTAATGTCCATTGTTATGGACTTGGATTTTGAAGAAGAAGGGGACGCTGGAGATCGCGGAACGGCTAACAGATTCGTGATACGTCAGAAACGTATCTATAATTTTTGATGCTCCATGCTTGTTTACTATCTACTTTTCTTTGCTTTGTCCACATTTTGAGGTGTTTTTATATGTTTTCTGGTACTAACCTATTAACAAGTTGCCACAGTGCCAGTTGCCTGTTTTCTTTTGTTTCTGGTTCCAGAAAGGCAGAAAATCAATATTCTCGAAATTGGACGGGACAAAAGCCAAAGTCAATATTTTACCGTGGGCAACACGAAGCCAGAATACGAGACGCATAGGGCTCACCAGGGAGCCACATCCCCTGGCCGAGCGGGTGGGCCCACCCTGCGCCTGGGGGGTGCAGCCGCCTAGGTAGCCCTCCTGTCTCGCCTCTTCGCCTATAAAGTCCCCCATATGCCAAAACCCTAGACACCCGATCAATATTCCACGAAACCGTCTGTAGCCGCCGCCACCATCGTCCCTAGATCGGGGGGATCTGAAGCTTTTCCTGACACCTTGCCGGAGGGGAGATCATCCCGGAGGCCTTCTTCTTCATCATGCCAGCCTCCGGTATGAAGCGTGAGTAGTTCCACCTTGGACTATGGGTCCATGTAGTAGCTAGATGGTTGTATCTCCTCCTTGTGCTTTCATGTATAGATCTTGTGAGCTCCGTTCATGATCAAGATCTAATATATTTGTAATCATGCATGTTGTGTTTGCGGGGATCCGATGGATATTGAGATTACTATGTCAGATTTATTAATGGTTTTGTCTATTTGATTCTAGCATGTCTGTGTTGTTTGTGATCTTGCATGCTCTCCGTTGTTAATAGCTATCTTGGCCAAGTAGTTGCTAGTGACTCCAAGAGGGGGTATTTATGCTTGATAGTGGGTTCATGCCTCTATTTTCCAAGGGAAGTGACATAAATCTCTATGGTTATAGATGTGTTGTTACCACTAGGGAGAAAACAACGGTCTCTTGTTCATGGAACAAGTGGATTATTTACCTTACACACTTTGCTTAAAGAAGTTGTCTGTTGCTTGAAACTTAATACTAGAGGGGGTTCGAATGATAACCTAAAGGTGGACTTCCATTCATAGATGCAGTTGGATGGCGGTCTATGTATATTATTGTATTTCTCAATCGAATCTCATAGGATCTTTGTGTATAGTATTACATTGTTATGCCTTGCTCAGTCCTGTCAATTGCCCTATTGTAATTTGTTTACCCATCATGCCATGTTTATTTATCTAAGGAGAACACCTCTAGTGAACTATGGACCCTGGTCCAATCTTTACCATTGATACATCTTCCACGGTTACTGTTTACTTGTTGCAAACCATCATCACCTTCCACACCATACAGTTAATCCTTTGTTACAGCAACCGGTGAGATTGACAACCTCACTGTTCGTTGGGGCAAAGTCTTGAGTTTGTGTTGTGCAGGTTTCCACGTTGCTTGCAACACCTTTGAGATGTTTCCTTCCTCCTACTGGTTCGATAACCTCAGTTTCTTACTAAGGGAAGACTTGCTGCTGTGCTGATTCACACCTTGCTCTTGGGGTTTCCCGACGAAGTGCTCCACATCAACACAACACCATCAAGCTTTTCTGGCGCCGTTTCCAGGGAGGCTAAGGACGTATTCACAAGGGGAGTCCTCCTCAACCTCTCTCTTTACTTTGTTTTTTGTTTGCTTAGTTTCTTTTGCTTGGTTTTGTTTGCCTCTTTTTATCAAAAACTCAAAAAAATAGTCTAGTTTGGTTTGCCTTCTCTTATCAAAAACACAAAAAAATTAGTTCCTACTCTAGTTGCCACCTTGCTCTAGCTTACCATGTTGTTCCCCAAGTTCGCCCTGAAGGACCTTTCGATAGGTAGTGGCTCTATAATTGGGAAATAAAATATTGAAAAATTCTTCAATCATGTTAGCAAAGGAAGCCACAAAGGTATTTGAGCATTTTGATATGCTAGGATCATGTGTAGATGTTGTGGGTACTTCTGATAAAACTAAGCCTAGAGAGGAATTTAAGATACCCATACCCTTTAAACTTGTTGGGATGCATGAGGCCTTTGAAAAGAATTTTGATTGGATTGTTCCTGAAAATACTTTTAATGAAAGTAGTAAACCAAAGAGAGATGAGAAGGGATCCTCCAAAACTCATTTGTATGAGATACCTTTCATAGTTGAAGGTTTTGCAAATATTGATGTTAATGCTTCCTCATTTGAAAATACTTGATTTCTTGCTTCTTGTGCCTAACTTAAAGGCGTTAAAGAAAATTACTTGTTGGGAGATAACCCAAGAGTTTCCTTGAGTCTTGGAAGTTATTACTTCAGTAATGACCTCTCCTTATCCTTTTTTGTTTGCTTTTTGTGCCAAAAATAACCTCTAATGAGAGGGAAGTAAGATTTGGAGAGTTGCTGTCCCAAAACAGATTTATGTCCTCCACCATAAAAATTCATGAGGAGTCTCTGTAAGTCGGATTGAGATGAAAATTTACGAACAAATCCCCCAGTATGTTAGCTAACTTTAGTTAGTTCATAACTTTTTGATTTGAGAAACATAAGTTTTTCAAAAAATCGGTTTCTACCTGCTGGTTTGTTTTGACAGATTTCTGCCATTATTTGCATTTGATTCTTATTGATTCCTTTTTGGGTTCTTTTTGGGGAAATTGAGCTTTTTGAAGGAGTTGCTACAGTAGCTTGTGTTTTTTGTGAAAAGTTTTGCTGTTCTAAAGCTAAACCCAAAGGTCTATTATCTTTTGAATACACTAATGTTGCTAATGAATATTGTGTGAAGTTTTGTATGAAGGAAAAATTTCAGGTGTAGAGAGAGAATGATGTAATGAGATGAATAATGGACAAAATCTCAAGCTTGGGGATGCCACCCCGGTGTAACTCCAAGAAATATCCAAGAGGTACAAGCGTCAGAGCTTGGGGATGCCAAGGCATCCCCTTCTTCATCAATAAAAATCTCAGGTCTTTCTAGACACTTCGTTTTTATTGTTTCATGCACTATTGTGTTGTTCTTGGAGCGTCTTAGTTTTTGTTTGGTTTGCTTAGTTTTTTTAATCTGCTTGAATAAATTAGTTTGGACACCCGTTCTTGTTGTGTTGTTTCAAATAAGTTGATTGGTGTTAGAAAGGAGTAGAAAGTTCTTGCTTGAGAAGTGCAAGAGGAACTTGCATTGACTATGACTTAGACTTTAGCATGTCATGCTAGGTGTTGTTTTGTCCTGATGATTAGTTATTATTGTTGTAGCATGACTTGTTCCAAACAATTGGGATTGCTTAGTGTGCCTTGAAAGAATCATGTGTTGTTTTAGCATACAAAAGCATAGTATTATGGTATTCTCCTTTGATGCTTTGTTTGGGTTGACTTGGAACATGCTCACACCATGTTATGACTATGAACAAGTCACTGTAGCCTCTATGATCATTTAGTCATTGACTTGTAGTACCACTCTATGCATTGATTAGTAATGTTTTGTCGCTCTGCATTATTATGGCCATTATTGCTCTCTTAGTTGGTTGCTCCAAGTCTTTTGCTAGCCTCCACTTGTATGAGTAAACTCTACTCATGCTTCCAACTCCCAAAAAACCAAGTTATTCCAAAGTGTCCACTATAAATTCGTATGCATGGTGTGTATCACATCCCAAGATTTTCCAAATCTTGTTATGTGAAAAAAAAATAAACAAAATAAATTATTGTTGAATTTTAGGGTGAAAAGAAACTTTTGTTTCTAAATGGAAACTTAAAATCCCATCTTGAACAAACTTTAACTAAATTTTGAAATTCAACAAAATTCAAATCAAGAGAAATACATTCCTCAATGAATGTATCTTGAAATTTAAACACTTGGAAAATAAATCCAAAACCCTAAACACTAATGGAATAAAATCATTTACAAGTTATCTCCAAGCCTATGGATTTGATCCATATAAAAATTTGTCAACAAACAATTACAAATGATCAAGAATGACAAATAGAAATATTATAAAGCCATATAAATTGGTTTCACTTAATTTGGAACCATAAATAAAATCTTATGAATTTAATAAGATGAAGGAATTGAATTTCCAAAGCTAATAAAGAACCTATCTATAAATCCATACCAAATGGTGAGCAAATAATCTTAAAGGGATTTAAAAGGATAAGAAAATATTAAACAAAATTTTATAAATTGGAATCACCAAGTTTGGACCTCTAAATAAAAAGATATGGATTTTGTAAGATGAAGAAAGAAATATTAAATAAAGAATATTTGAAGACCAAATTAAATCTTAGCCAAAGCCATAAGCAAATGGAATGAATAGAATCCAAATCCAAATAAAAGAAAAGGATAAAGAATTTTCCAAATAAAATAAAATGGCATGAACCAAATTCTATTAGAATAAAGACAAATCTCTAATAAGAATAATTATAAAATTCATGAGAGAATGGTATTTTGGAATTTACCCAAGTGGAATAAAAGTTGTTTAATAAACTTAAATAAAATAAATCTTCCAAATAAAATTGAGGGAATTAAAACCATATTAAATTCCATTGGAATTAAAACAAATACCCAATCTTAAATGATTAATAAATCATATTAAATTATTCCAAATAAATCAAGATGAATTATTTGACACCCAAATAATCAAATAAAAACCTACTGAAAATATTTTGAAGGTTTTGGAAAATCAAATGGTGTTTAGAAATATTATTAAATCTTATATGATTCAAAACTAGAGCCTATTTTGAATAATTAAAAAGACCTTAAAAAGAATAAGTAAATTATTCTAAAAAAAAGATATCAGAATGTTTTATTAATCAGTATTTAAATCTACACAACTTTTGGCAAAGGATTGAATTCAAATGAATGTATGAATTGCTTATTCAAAATCAAAACAGAAAAATCAAATGAGAAAAAGAGAAAACAAACAGAACAAAAAAAATATTAAAGGACCCAACCCAGCCAGCAGGCCCAACTAAGACCCAACAGCCCACCGCACACCCCATCCCCTGAATCGTTTTCTCACCACGAAAGAAACCCACGCAGTCGCTGAACGCCTAGACCCACTTCCCCTTCCCCTCTTTCGCTGACGAGACGACCCCACCGCCAGCTCCCTTCTTCCTCACCCACCCCGCTGACCACGCCCCTCTGGCCGTTTCTCCGGTGATGAATGCCGATGGTAAATTCCCATCAATCCCGTGCTAAAAGCTCATCGCGACCGTGTGTATTTAGTCGCCTGCCTCTCCTCCCCATTTACCCTCCGTCGCCTCACCCTAGCACGCCACCAGGCTGCTCGATTTTTCGCTACACTGCCACTGCTCCGACGACTTTCCCCGGCCGATTCCGGCAGCCCCTCGTCGCCCCTCGCCTCCTCGAGAACACGGACGTGACCCCCAAGCCCTGGCGCATCTCCCAGTGGCATTAGCTCGCTCGCGCGCGCCCCAGAGCCTCGACAACGATGACACAAAGCGCCGCCACCGTCTGCTTTCTTCTCCGACGACTCCTCTGGTAAGAACCTGACCGCCCCTCTCCTTCTCCTTCACACATGCATCATCGCCACGTCCTTGCGCATCTAACTGTGTCTTCCGTTTGCTCCCTCATGACCCGTAGCGCCGCCCTCGACGACGATAAATAAGGCGGCTGCCGTCGACGCAACTCCGACGAGCAATTATCAGCAACCACAATAAGCCCTCGTCAACCGCGAGCAGGTTGAGCATCCCCGTGCCACGGCGATCACGGTGAGCCACCTCTCCACCTTCCTTGCTTCCTCTATCGCCAGCTCCGCTATAGCGAAACGTCATTGTCGCCGCCGCTGCCAGCCATGGTCGAGGTGATGATGGCCGTTAGATTATGATCTAATGGATGCGATAGAATCACTTAAAGCCGAAGGGGTATGCAACCTGTGCCGTGCGATGTAACTTAATCCAGCGGTCCTCAGTGCATGATCCGAACGAATCGGTACCAGCCAGTAAGAAAGTGACGCGTGGCCAGTGTGTTGAATTAAAACAGAATTTGATCTATTGAATTAGTAAACTTGCAAAATTCATAACTTTTAATCTAAACGTCCAAATTTTGCAAATTTTGTATCAATGGATTCAGCAAGACAAGCCCTAGCCAACCATGCCCTTTGTTTAGTAAAAAGCTTCTGTTAAATTGATTTTTTTTGCATAAACTTGTGTATGCATGTTTAGGATATAAAAATTGTTCTAAAATGATTTTGAGGATAAAATCTTTGGCAAATGGTTTGTTTTGAACCTACTGACCATAGGAAACAAATTGTGGTTTCAAAAATGTATTTGGTGAAACAAAAGAATAAACTTTGGATTTAAACCATTTCTAGTCAAATAAAAATATGGTTTAATCATTAAAAATGGTTTTGGAAGAAAATCTTTGAGAAATGTTTTGGAAATAAACTCTCTGACCTAAACACAAGGTTTTGTGGTTAAAACATATTTTGTGAAACCTATAGAATGTTGCCTTATTAAAAGCATTTCTTCACCACATAAAATAATGACATGGTTTAAAAATGGTTTATGAAGTGAAACCATTTGCAAATGGTTTTTCCACTTTATAAAATGACCATTAGGTGTTTTCAAATGTTTATGACCCATTAGAAACCACTTTTACAAATAAAACAATCTTTAGCATGCTTGCATGCATTGTTTTGTTTCTATCATTTTATGTGATGCTTTGCTTGAATGGTAGATTGAAATATTGTTTGCTTGATTGAATTGTAGTGATTTGAAGTGAGTGAACATTGCAAAGAACAAGGAAGTGAACTTATACTCTCTACAAAAAAGGCAAGTGATGCTTCATACTTTGTCCCATTATTTTCACTATGCACTAGTGATATTTCTAAAGTAGGACTTGCATGGAATTTTGCTAAGTGTAAACTATGCCATGGGAAATCCTAGTAGATGAACCCTTAGTAGTTCCTACTACTATCATGCTTAGCTTAGCTAATAGAAAACAAGGGTGGAATATATATTCATGCTATGGAAAATTTCTAAGTCTGAGGACTTGTGTTTTGTTTAATAAAACAACTAAGTGAATGAATCACCTGGGTGGAATGGAAGGAATGGTTTGTGTTGAGTGGTTACACAAGGCCAGGGTACTGGTGAACCTTGTGTATCTCACTTGTGGATGGCCACCCAGGAACAAAGAGATTTGAGATGTCAAATGTTGAGAAGCTTCAAGTGCAGCCACTTGGCATTATGGGCTCTGCCTGGATCATATAGGTTGCAATAACTTAGCCAAATGGACAGTTGGTGGTAGGGGTTTGATAGGTTGGAACGCGTCCATTCTGGTCTAAGGGAAGGCTTATGAAAGATCTTGTCTTGGTGAAACCAAGTCTTGTGGGGAAAGTGCACCACCTCTGCAGAGTGAAAAATCTAAGTACTTAGCCATGTCCCTGGAAAAGGACAATTTGAGCATCAAGACATGGAAGCTATCAAGAATCTCATCATCCAAATTTCTAAGTTAAAAACTTGTGGTTGAATAAGGGTTAAAAGATCACCAATTTCTATTGGGAGATGCCTTGGGAAAGATTTTGTCAAAGCAAAAACTTAGTGTTTTCAAATGATAAGGAAAATCTGTTTTGAGCAAAGCAAGCCTAAGCTCCACTTAGCCAAATGCATATAGATGATAAACTCCACTATACTACCATAGTGTCACTTGCCAATACAATTCAAATGTATTGACCCTTGTGGTTGTAACTTGTTATGTTGCAGGTTTGTTTGATATTAGTGAAGTTAATGATTAGGATTACAAGTCTACAACCAACATGTCTGCCTGTGGCACTTTGAAGATGAAGGACCCCATGCTATTGTTATATTCTGCTGCATTGTAATGAGATAGCCAAATGGGCTATGTAAGATGTAATAATTTACTTTATTCCTGGTTATAAAGTTGTATTATGACCTTTGTTTCTTGATATTACATCTTAACTGTGGATGCTAGCTATTGATCCAGGGACTAGCATTGCAATCACAGGGATCTCTACCTTATTAAAGGTTGGGAACCTTACAGATGGTATCAGAGCATTGTGTTGCCTGTAGGATTTGTAAACCTAGGATTGGACAAACCCCTTAGAAAAATAGGAGTTGTATTTGTTCTAAAACTTATTTACAAACAATCTAGTAAACTATTTCCTCAAACCATTTTGGTTTTGATTCTACATCTCTTCTATTTCAAACTTGATGGACAAAGCCTTTCCCATGGCCAAAGACTTCATCATGTGCAAAGGACTTCTTCAACTCTAATGACTTCAACATCTTCAACTCTAATGACTTCAACATCTTCAACATTTTCACCAAGGACTTCAATCTTGGATATCACTAAGGACTACAAGTGAGACAAGAAATCTTTCTCAAGACTTGAGGACTAAGGAAACACAACTTAGAAGGAACCATGATCACCTTTGAAGTTTTGTGACCAAGACACAAGAAATTTTCTCCAAGGATACAAAGATTTTGTTCAAGAAGAATCAACCAAGAAGGATGGAAAGATCTCAAGTGAACCATATAGATGGACCACCATATTTAGTTTAAGTCAAACACACCAACTTGTGTGGTGTAATAAAAATATTTTTGGTTGCTTAAAAATGTGCTTGAACTTTGTTGTTTGAGTGGAATGTTTGTTTGTGGTTGCTTGCACATTGCTTGTGTGAATTGTGATGTGTGTGATTAGAATTATTTCCTTAGAAATACTTTGCCTATTCTAATCCCAATCCAACCCAAACAGATGACTACTCCAAGAGACTCCAACATCAAGGATGGTGACAACAACAACAACCAAGAGATCAACATGAGAGATCAACTGCTAGCAACACAAACCCAGTTGAACCAAGTGACAACTCAGTTTTTAGCCAACAACAATGAGTTAGACCCAACCATGCAAAAAGTTTTGAAAACTCAATCCCAATTGTTGCAAGGGTTGGCTACTCAAATGATCAACATGGGAGACAAGTCTTCCCAAGGAGTTCATGACAACAAGGATGACAAAGATGTTATTCTAGAAGGAACCCAAGCTTGCAATATTTGTGGAGACAAGGATCACACTTCCAAGGAGCATGAAGATCAATGCCCCAATTGTGAAGAGAAACATCCAATTGACCAATGCCCCACATCTCAAGCTACTTGTTACTTATGTGAAGGAAACAATCATGTCCCTATCCAATGCCCCATCTATTCCATAGTTGAACAAAGGAAACAAGGTGGAGTGCAACAACTGATTGCAGACTACCATGAGAGAGCCAAGTCTACCAAGAAGGATGAAGACAAAGGAAAATCTCATCTTGTACCTCCCAGCAATATGACCCAATTCAAAGGACCAAAGAGGAGACATATGTATTACCCAAGGAATAATAGAAGGTCAAGGAGACCAGGAACTATTCCTACCTTTGAGATAACATATGAAGAATATGAACTAGAAGCACTCCTAGCTTTGGAGAAACCCAAGAAAAAAAGGACAAAAGCCATGTGCAATGTGGTCATTGCAAAGAAATGGGACACTATGCCAGTGAATGTCCAGAGAAGAAGAAGTATAAGGAGATTAGCCAAGTGTGGTGCAACAACTACAAAGAG
The DNA here is from genome assembly GCA_023614405.1 of Avena insularis. Classification (NCBI taxonomy): domain Eukaryota; kingdom Viridiplantae; phylum Streptophyta; class Magnoliopsida; order Poales; family Poaceae; genus Avena; species Avena insularis. Next base: position 21,587,967 of record CM042693.1, read on the forward strand.
CTAGGCCATTATGTAGCAACTTGTCCACAAAAAATATGTGATGAACTCAATCTTATCACATGTTACAATTGTGGTAACCAAGGACATTATGCAAGCAACTGTCTAGAAAAGATGAAGCACAAGATAAACAAGCCTATGAAGGATCTCAGCCTTGTCACATGTTTCAAGTGTGGAAACAAAGGACACTATGCAGATGTTTGCCCAGAGAGATTTCAACAAGACCCCAAGCAAGCCAAGATGTAATTTAGTAGGAAAAATTTTAAGGGTGGTAGTACCCTAGATGCTTTGAAGCCAACTTGTAACCCTAGCCTTCCCAAATCTCGGGACGAGATTTATTTTAAGGGTGGTAGCCTATCACATCCCAAGATTTTCCAAATCTTGTTATGTGAAAAATAAATAAACAAAATAAATTATTGTTGAATTTTAGGGTGAAAAGAAACTTTTGTTTCTAAATGGAAACTTAAAATCCCATATTGAACAAACTTTAACTAAAGTTTGAAATTCAACAAAATTCAAATCAAGAGAAATATATTCCTCATGAATGTATCCTGAAATTTAAACACTTGGAAAATAAATCCAAAACCCTAAACCCTAATGGAATAAAATCATTTACAAGTTATCTCCAAGCCTATGGATTTGATCAATATAAAAATTTGTCAACAAACAATTACAAATGATCAAGAATGACAAATAGAAATATTATAAAGCCATATAAATTGGTTTCACTTAATTTGGAACCATAAATAAAATCTGATGAATTTAATAAGATGAAGGAATTGAATTTCCAAAGCTAATAAAGAACCTACCTATAAATCCATACCAAATGGTGAGCAAATAATCTTAAAGGGATTTAAAAGGATAAGCAAATATTAAACAAAATTTTATAAATTGGAATCACCAAGTTTGGACCTCTAAATAAAAAGATATGGATTTTGTAAGATGAAGAAAGAAATATTAAATAAAGAATATTTGAAGACCAAATTAAATCTTGGCCAAATCCATAAGCAAATGGAATGAATAGAATCCAAATCCAAATAAAAGAAAAGGATAAAGAATTTTCCAAATAAAATAAAATGGCATGGACCAAATTCTATTAGAATAAAGACAAATCTCTAATAAGAATAATTATAAAATTCATGAGAGAATGGTATTTTGGAATTTACCCAAGTGGAATAAAAGTTGTTTAATCAACTTAAATAAAATAAATCTTCCAAATAAAATTTAGGGAATTAAAACCATATTAAATTCCATTGGAATCAAAACAAATACCCAATCTTAAATGATTAATAAATCATATTAAATTATTCCAAATAAATCAAGATGAATTATTTGACACCCAAATAATCAAATAAAAACCCACTGAAAAGATTTGGAAGGTTTTGGAAAATCAAATGGTGTTTAGAAATATTATTAAATCTTATATGATTCAAAACTAGAGCCTATTTTGAATAATTAAAAATACCTTAAAAAGAATAAGTAAATTATTCTAAAAAAAAATATCAGAATGTTTTATTAATCAGTATTTAAACCTACACAAATTTTGGCAAAGGATTGAATTCAAATGAATGTATGAATTGCTTATTTAAAATCAAAACAGAAAAATCAAATGAGAAAAAGAGAAAACAAACAGAACAAAAAAAATGTTAAAGGACCCAGCCCAGCCAGCAGGCCCAACTAAGACCCAACAACCCACCGCACACCCCCTCCCCTGAATCGTTTTCTCACCGCGAAAGAAACCCACGCAATCGCTGAACGCTTGGACCCACTTCCCCTTCCCCTCTTTCGCTGACGAGACGACCCCACTGCCAGCTCCCTTCTTCTTCACCCACCCCGCTGACCACGCTCCTCTGGCCGTTTCTCCAGTGATGAATGCCGATGGTAAATTCCCATCAATCCCGTGCTAAAAGCTCGTCGTGACCGCGTGTATTTAGTCGCCTGCCTCTCCTCCCCATTTACCCTCCGTCGCCTCACCCTAGCACGCCCCTAGGCTGCACGATTTTTCGCTACACTGCCACTGCTCCGACAACTTTCCCCGGCCGATTCCGGCAGCCACTCGTCGCCCCTCGCCTCCTCGAGCACACGGACATGACCCCCAAGCCCTGGCGCATCTCCCAGTGGCATTAGCTCGCTCGCGCGCGCCCCAGAGCCTCGACAACAACGGCACAAAGCGCCGCCACCGTCTGCTTTCTTCTCCGGCGACTCCTCTGGTAAGAACCTGACCGCCCCTCTCCTTATCCTTCATGCACGCATCATCGCCACGTCCTTGCGCATCTAATTGTGTCTTCCATTTTCTCCCTCGTGACCCGTAGCGCTGCCCTCGACGGCAATACAGGACTGGCCGTCGTCGACGCAACTCGACGAGCAATTATCCAACCACGTAAGCGCCGTCACAACCGCGAGCAGGTTGAGCATCCCCGTGCCACGGTGATCCACCTATCCACCTTCCTTGCTTCCTCTATCGCCAGCTCCGCCGCTAGCCGAACGTCGCCGCCGCGCGCAGCCGTCGAGCGCCGCCAGAACATGGTCAGGGTGATGATGGCCGTTAGATGATGATCTAATGGATGCGATAGAATCACTTAAAGCCGAAGGGGTATGCAACCTGTGCCTTGCGATGTAACTTAATCCAGCGGTCCTCAGTGCATGATCCGAACGAATCGGTACCAGCCAGTAAAAAGTGACGCGTGGCCAGTGTGTTGAATTAAAATAGAATTTGATCTATTGAATTAGTAAACTTGCAAAATTCATAACTTTTAATCTACACGTCCAAATTTTGCAAATTTTATATCAATGGATTTATAAAGACAAGCCCTACACAACCATGCCCTTTTTTAGTAAAAAGCTTCTGTTAAATTGATTGTTTTTGCATAAACTTGTGTATGCATGTTTAGGATATAAAAATTGTTCTAAAATGATTTTGAGGATAAAATCTTTGGCAAATTGTTTGTTTTGAACCTACTAACCATAGGAAACAAACTGTGGTTTCAAAAATGTATTTGGTGAAACAAAAGAATAAACTTTGGATTTAAACCATTTCTAGTCAAATAAAAATATGGTTTAATCATTAAAAATGGTTTTGGAAGAAAATCTTTGAGAAATGTTTTGGAAATAAACTCTCTGACCTAAACACAAGGTTTTGTGGTTTGAAAACATATTTTGTGAAACCTATAAAATGTTGCCTTATTAAAAGCATTTCTTCACCACATAAAATAATGACATGGTTTAAAAATGGTTTATGAAGTGAAACCATTTGCAAATGGTTTTTCCACTTTATAAAATGACCATTAGGTGTTTTCAAATGTTTATGACCCATTAGAAACCACTTTTACAAATAAAACAATCTTTAGCATGCTTGCATGCATTGTTTTGTTTCTATCATTTTATGTGATGCTTTGCTTGAATGGTAGATTGAAATATTGTTTGCTTGATTGAATTGTAGTGATTTGAAGTGAGTGAACATTGCAAAGAACAAGGAAGTGAACTTATACTCTCTACCAAAAAGGCAAGTGATGCTTCATACTTTGTCCCATTATTTTCACTATGCACTAGTGATATTTCTAAAGTAGGACTTGCATGGAATTTTGCTAAGTGTAAACTATGCCATGGGAAATCCTAGTAGATGAACCCTTAGTAGAATTTCCTAAGTTAAGATTCCTACTACTATCATGCTTAGCTTAGCTAATAGAAAACAAGGGTGGAATATATATATTCATGCTATGGAAAATTTCTAAGTTTGAGGACTTGTGTTTTGTTTAATAAAACAACTAAGTGAATGAATCACCTGGGTGGAATGGAAGGAATGGTTTGTGTTGAGTGGTTACACAAGGCCAGGGGACTGGTGAACCTTGTGTATCTCACTTGTGGATGGCCACCCAGGAACAAAGAGATTTGAGATGTCAAATGTTGAGAAGCTTCAAGTGCAGCCACTTGGCATTATGGGCTCTGCCTGGATCATATAGGTTGCAATAACTTAGCCAAATGGATAGTTGGTGGTAGGGGTTTGATAGGTTGGAACGCGTCCATTCTGGTCTAAGGGAAGGCTTCTGAAAGATCTTGTCTTGGTGAAACCAAGTCTTGTGGGGAAAGTGCACCACCTCTACAAAGTGAAAAATCTAAGTACTTAGCCATGTCCCTGGAAAAGGACAATTTGAGCATCAAGACATGGAAGCTATCAAGAATCTCATCATCCAAATTTCTAAGTTAAAAACTTGTGGTTGAACAAGGGTTAAAGGATGACCAATTTCTATTGGGAGATGCCTTGGGAAAGATTTTGTCAAAGCAAAAACTTAGTGTTTTCAAAGGAAAATCTATTTTGAGCAAAGAAAGCCTAAGCTCCACTTAGCCAAATGCATATAGATGATAGACTCCACTATACTACCATAGTATCACTTGCCAATACAATTCAAATGTATTGACCCTTGTGGCTGTAACTTGTTATGTTGCAGGTTTGTTTGATATTAGTGAAGTTAATGATTAGGATTACAAGTCTACAACCAACATGTCTGCCTGTGGCACTTTGAAGATGAAGGACCCCATGCTATTGTTATATTCTGCTGCATTGTAATGAGATAGCCAAATGGGCTATGTAAGATGTAATAATTTACTTTATTCCTGGTTATAAAGTTGTATTATGACCTTTGTTTCTTGATATTACATCTTAACTGTGGATGCTAGCTATTGATCCAGGGACTAGCATTGCAATCACAGGTATCTCTACCTTATTAAAGGTTGGGAACCTTACAGATGGTATCAGAGCATTGTGTTGCCTGTAGGATTTGTAAACCTAGGATTGGACAAACCCCTTAGAAAAATAGGAGTTGTATTTGTTCCAAAACTAATTTACAAACAATCTAGTAAACTCTTTCCTCAAACCATTTTGGTTTTGATTCTACATCTCTTCTATTAAAGCCCTCACAAACTTTATGGCATACTTTATATTCCTTGACCCTAATAAACTTGGACCATTGTGTCAGCTATGTTGTATATGCTTGCACTTATACGTTGGAATTAGCAGAACCATGCTGTCATGGGGAACGTTTTCAAAATTGCACTTGTACTTTGTACAAAGTTGATATCATGCTCTTTTGTCTATGGATGTCGCCGGTGTGAAATAAAGAGGGAGCTTGTAATTCCATGGAGTTATGTATTTTGTGTTAGAGAAACGCCTAGCCATGCCTAATCATGGTGGAAACTTGCAGCATCACCATAATGAGCATTCTGTGAAGCATCCTCGATAAAAAGCTATGCACATAGTAAATAAAAAGATCGCTGAGATGCTCATTGTCTGCTTGCCTTATCATTTTGGTTATGGGATAGATCCTGTACCATGTGCAAGGGGTACCCCATTGGCGGTTCTCTATGATACACATGTACTTACTATGACAAGAACTTACAGGTGACTAAAGTTGAGTAGCATGCGGTGCAGCCCTCGTATTCAAGGGACATGAGATTGCCAACTTATACTTTGTCAAGCATATACTCCATAGTTTGTTCACTTTAACCTTAATCACTTCAAGATGCTTATGATAGGGGCAATGAGGGCTGAAAGCTAATAAGTACCATAATTTTTGGAAGCTCTTTTTGAAACTTGAAATCCCTGCTTCCCTTTATGAAGGGCCTTTCTTCCACCATTATATTGAGTCTCCACCTTCTACCTTTAGGCACCATTAAGACAGCATAGTTTTCATTCTTATTTCTATGTACAGTGTCCCAAAACTTATTGATTGATGCATATTGATGATATTGTTTGTTCTTGTGCTATTTGTATCTAGTCACTCTTATGAACTTTGAAGGTGTCCTGTGCATCTATTTGCTACTCTTTGAGGGAAAAGCTGAATGCCACTATGCTATGTTTTCTGTATGTGAAACAAACAAACATTTTTCAATTCATGTTATTCATGATATTTGTTTGTAGACTTTCATGTTGCATGCATAGTTACTTTGTCCTATTGTTAGAACTCCATCTTTCATGCACATGTTTGGAGTTCTTTGATCCCAGCTTTCAATGCTTGCAAATGTTTTGATCTTGGTTTTTATGGTGCATGTCACCTAAAAAATTATTCTTTTTATCACTTACCTACTCGAGGACGAGCCGGAGTTAAGCTTGGGGATGCTTGATACGTCGGAAACGCATCTATAATTTTTGATGCTCCATGCTTGTTTACTATCTACTTTGCTTTGCTTTGTCCACACTTTGAGGTGTTTTTACATGTTTTCTGGTACTAACCTATTAACAAGTTGCCACAATGCCAGTTGCCTGTTTTCTTCTATTTTTGGTTCCAGAAAGGCAGAAAATAAATATTCTCGGAATTGGACGGGACAAAAGCCAAAGTCAATATTTTACCGTGGGCAACACGAAGCCATAATACGAGACGGAGGAGGCTCACCAGGGGGCTACACCCCTTGGCCACACGGATGGGCCCACCCCGCTCCCGGGGGGTGCAGCCGCCCTGGTGGACCCCATGCCTCACCTCTTTGCCTATAAAGTCCCCTCGATGCCAAAACCCTAGACACCCGATCAATATTCCACGAAACCGTATGTAGCCGCTGCCACCATCGTCCATAGATCAGGGGGTCTGAAGCTCTTCCCGGCACCCTGCCGGAGGGGAGATCATCCTGGAGGCCTTCTTCTTCATCATGTCAGCGTCTCGTATGAAGCGTGAGTAGTTCCACCTTGGACTACGGGTCCATGTAGTAGCTAGATGGTTGTATCTTCTCCTTGTGCTTTCATGTATAGATCTTGTGAGCTCCGTTCATGATCAAGATCTAATATATTTGTAATCATGCATGTTGTGTTTGCGGGGATCCGATGGATATTGAGATTACTATGTCAGATTGATTAATGGTTTTGTCTATTTGATTCTATCATGTCTGTGTTGCCTGTGATCTTGCATTCTCTCCGTTGTTAGTAGCTATCTTGGCCAAGTAGTTACTAGTGACTCCAAGAGGGGGTATTTATGCTCGATAGTGGGTTCATGCCTCTATTTTCCAAGGTAAGTGACAGAAATCTCTACGGTTATAGATGTGTTGTTGCCAATAGGGAGAAAACAACGGTCTCTTGTTCATGGAACACGTGGATTGTTTACCTTACACTTTGCTTAGCGGTTATGCATTGCTTTAACTTATCTTGGAGGGGGTTCAGATGATAAACTGAAGGTGGACTTCTAGTCATAGATGCAGTTGGATGGCGGTCTATGTACATTGTTGTATTTCCCAATCAAATCTCATAGGATCTTTGTGTCTAGTATTGCATTGTTATGCCTTGCTCAGTCCTGTCAATTGCCCTGCTGTAATTTGTTTACCCAACATATCATGTTTGTTTATCTAAGGAGAACACCTCTAGTGAACTATGGACCCCCGTACAATCTTTACCATTGATACATCTTCTACTATTACTGTTTACTTGCTGCAAACCATCATCACCTTCCACACCATACAATTAATCCTTTATTATAGCAACCGGTGAGATTGACAACCTCACTGTTCGTTGGGGCAAAGTCTTGAGTTTGTGTTGTGCAGGTTTCCATGTTGCTTGCAACACCTTTGAGACATTTCCTTCCTCCTACTGGTTCGATAACCTCGATTTCTAACTGAGGGAAGACTTGCTGTTGTGCTGCTTCACACCTTGCTCTTGGGGTTTCCCGACGAAGTGCTCCACATCAACACAGCACCATCAATTCACAACACTGGGACACAAGGTTTACCCAGGTTCAGGCCTCTGGAGGGAAAAACCTACTCCTGCTTGTCTGTTCTTGATTGATGGCGGCCGAAGGTTACAGGGGTGCGCAGATAAGATCTGGCGAGTGATAGCGCCTACCACTTGTCGTGGGACGCTTTGTTGGAAACCCCAAGAGCAAGGTATGAAGCAGCACATCATCAAGTTTCCCTCAGTAAGAAACCGAGGTTATCGAACCGGTAGGAGGAAGGAAACGTCACAGAGGTGTTGCTAGCAACGTGGAGACCTGCACAACACAAACTCAAGACTTTGCCCCAACGAATCAGTGAGGTTGTCAAGCTCACCGGTTTGCTGTAACAAAGGATTAAAAATATGGTGTGGAAGGTAATGGTTTGCAGCAAGTAAACAAGTAACAGTGGAATATGTATCAATGGTAAAGATTGGACCGGGGTCCATAGTTCACTAGAGGTGATCTCCTTAGATAAACAACATGGCATGGAGGGTAAACAAATTACAGCAGGGCAATTGACAGGAACTGAGCAAGGCATAACAGTACAATTACTAGTCGGAAAGATCCTATGAGATTTGATTGGGCAATACAACAAGATACATAGACTGCCATCCAACTGCATCTATGACTAGAGGTCCACCTTCAGGTTATCATCCGAACCCCCTCCAGTATTAAGTTGCAAGCAACAGACAACTGCTTTAAGCAAAGTGTGTGTAACATCCCAAAAATATTAAACTTAAATCATCAAACTCTAATCATCAAAATTAGGGTTAACAAAAACTTTTCTAATTAAAATTATGAAGGCATGCATATGTGTATGCATTTAATTTGAAATTCTTTTGAACCACCTTGTTTGTATGTTTCCTTGCTTGTAAAATGTTTCTTAGGTGAAATAAACATCATCTAAACATTTCCCAAACTTTTCCTAAAGACAAATAAATCAAAACCAATAAAATAAAGGAATGGTCATTTTGACCAATTTAACTCCCATGCCTACTTTGGCTGTCTCAAACTTTCAGAACCTAATGGAAACTTTTCTGGATCTTTGCACCCCTTGAATGTACTCATAACAAGGTATCAAGGCCCACTTTGTGATCATCCAGAAACTTTCAAATGCATAGTTTTAATGACAATTCAAAATTGAATCTTTATCATATGGGAAGATCCCACTTTTTCAAAAACCACTCAAACAAGCTCAACTTTCAAAACCCAAGCATCCGTAGACTCACTAGCACCAATCTAGCAAACCCACCAAAAATCTTTTCAAAATTCAAAACTTGATTTCATGCGGCCATTTCATCAAACAGGTTGCAGACACAAATCATATAAAATCTAAACACTATAGTGAGCAGTGATTGAAGCCTAACTTGTTCCCTCTCTGGACACCACTAGCCTTAGTAGATAATCTAACAACCTAAACTAACCCTTAGCATCACTGTAAGCTTGGCATTGCCATCAATGGTGAACAGCCGAGCACACCCATGTCAACCCCATGTCGACAGCAAGCTAGGAAGAAAAGCAAGCCTAGCCAGCATGTCTGGGAGGCATCCCACCATCCACCGCCACTCACTGTCCCAGCCGTGAGCGTTGCCAAGCCCTGGACCACACGCACGAACCATGCCAACCTGGCCAAAGAATTGCATGCCGTGCGCCAGAGCGCCACCCTCGACCAGCGCCCACAGACCGCGCGCCGCCCTCACCGCGTGCATACGCAATCCCCACTCACCCAGGAGACCACCAGACATCCTCGTTCGCCGCCCCGTGGCGCACAACCACCACCCGCCGTCGAAGACGCCGCCTCTGCCGTGTAGAGCGTCGCATGTTCCAGACCAAGTCGCACCGCCCGACGCCTCAAAACCATGTCGTTGAGCATCGCCAGGGAACACCACACCGCCCCTACCTTCGCCCATGCCAATAGCCGCCTGTAACATCGCCCCCGACGAGCTCACCGTGCGCCCCGTCGGTCCCCTCGCTCGACTATAAATAGAGGCCACCTCTCGATTTCTTCACACCATCTCACTCCCTCTCCTCCGATCGTACACACCGTTCCCAGAGCAAGGTGAGCACCACCTCACCGGAATTTCACCGGAGCCCGCCGCCTCTGGAGAAGAAGGGCGCCATCGATTTCGTCCACCCCAGGAGCTGCCGCGACCACCCCTGAGTTCGCCGTCGTCGACTTCGTCGTTCGCCCGCCTCGCCGACCCTCGCCAGCACCCCGGTGAGCCCCCAGCACCCCTCACTAGCCGCGCTAGGTTTCTTTCTCGCCGGCGTTGCTCAACGTCGACGATGACTCTCAGCCATTGGATTAGAACTAGATCGAACGATCCACATCGCCCCGTACCGCTTCGCCCCTCCCTGTCTCATTGACGAGTGGGGACACCCAGTTAAGCAGCCTGCGGGAGCACTGCGCTTAGAAGGCCGGCCCGTTAACTTTTCCCGCGCAGCCCAGTTATTTGAATTAAACCTTTTTCATTTTGTTTCAAACACACTTCTGTACCCAACTTCAAAAATCAACCCAGATCGATTCAGTGAACCAAATTGAATGAAACCAATTTTGTTAGAAAGGTTTGAGAATGCTGAATCCAAGCCCGTTGGATTCAAGTCATTTGGATATATAGATCACCCATGGTAAAAATAACAAGGCAGAAGCTTTTCTGCATTCAAACATTTTTCAAATTTAAACCATAATAGCTTTTGAGTTGATTCCAACTCTCAAAAATCACATTTAACCATACCTTTCAGAATATATAAAAATATATAGGTTTACCTTCAGAAATAATGTTCAAGTAATAAAAGAATGCTACATAGGCATTTCTAGCCACTTCAAATAATTAAAATAAAAGGGTAAAACCTTAGTAAATTGTGACACCACTTTAAATCATATTCCCATGGACTAAAATATGTAGTGATGAGATGTGTCAACATGATCCCATGTTTGGTTTGGAGAATATTAAAACTTAAGTAGTTTTTCAATGAGTAGAAATTACTTTTCTAAAAATAAAAGGAATTAAACCAAGCCTTAATCTTGTAATGTTAGAGATGATGTTAGATCATCTATAGGACCCTTGTGTGTGATAATTGTAAGTAGTTAAGTATTGTTTGGTGATTGTGTACCTCGTATTTATTTATAGACGCTAGTACCGACCAAGGATACGAGGAGGAAGGAGGATACTACGAAGAAGAAGCCGAGGAGAACTTCAACCACTGCTCTGCACAAGGCAAGCCAATATTTGCAAGCTATTAACCTTGCAAGCTAACACTTGCAATTTAGCAAGCTTATACTGATATTGTGCAAGCTTTATTAACTAAGTGGACCAATGCAAGCTAACCCTTGCAAGATACCCTACTGATGCCACAACCCACTACTTGTTACTCTGCCTACTATATGCCTTAAGCATATATGATCCAACCCACTTGACCAACCAATCCTAGTTTTTACTTACAAGCTTTATACTTTATTTCTTTATCAAAGCTATTCCTTAGAGTTTACTTAAGTGAATTATAGATACTAGAAAGATATCTGAAAGTTGCATAAAGAGCATAAAATTTGGCCTAAGCTAGATAATCTTGATGTCATCTTAAGGCATGAGATTGAACTTAGTTAGAACTCCACTAGTTTACCACCCCTCATTATTGCTTACCCCCACCTGTAGATGCTAGTGCTAAGCATAAAACTTGATCAACTTTAGATGGGAATACTTGGTGGAAAAATGGTTATGAAAACCTTGGAATGATGGATCATTCTATTGAAATGTTTTGGACATGTGTTTCCAAACACCTGATGATTTTGGTGATGAAAACAATGAGGCATGAGCCTTAGCCCTTTCTAAAACTGATGGTTGTATGGATGCAATACCATTCCAATTTTATCGTACAACCACAATACCCGAAGATTGGGTAGGGCTTGACTGGAAACTTATATACCTTAGTATTAGTTCCCTCACGACCAAGGTCTGAGCTAAGGCTACCTTGTGAAGATTGTCCACCTGTGCAGTACCCAAGATGACAGTTGGTCATGGTTGGGAGGCCAAACTCACAGGAGAGGTGCTTATACTAGGGCGTGTAATCGAAAGGTTAGGATTGATTATCCGCATACCGAGTATGGTGAATTCAGGATTTGTTCCTGACGGATGTATCGAATGTTGTGGTGAAAGTGTACAATCTCTGCAGAGTGTCAAACTATTCGAATAGCCGCGTCCGCGGTTATGGACAGTTGGAGTGGCCATACTGTTCCCCCGTCAGACTTTTCAAAATGACTTGTGAAATGATTTGAAACTTTGACTTGACCACAACAGAGTTGTGATATGAAATACAAGTTCCCACTTAGGGGTTATAAATTTGTGACGAGCATTCGTTCCTTCTAAACTTAGTAGAGATAAATCTAGCTTTTGCAAAACAACCCTAGAGCCTAGTGTCGTATTATCCAAAAACCCCTTTACTTGTTAGTATTAGTTTGTGAGTACTTAAAGAGTACTCATGGCTTTGTCCCTGGCTATTCCCATGGCCAGACTATGAAGATGAGTACCTGGAGGATGGACCCCAGGAAGGTTACGACAACTAGGATCATCTCCCATCGTCAGCATTACCTGTGACCCCGAAGATGGAGCTTCGCCTACGCTATCGTTATTATTACGTATTCCGCTGCTTGATGTTGTATTAAGAACTGGATCATGAGATCCCTATTTGTGTAAGAACTTATGTATCGTTTGTAATGGATGATGTACTATGGTATCTAATTCTGTTATGTCTCGCAAAAATGGTAATCCTGGGATTGCGATGTATGGCATAACAGGCATCTGGGATTAAAAATCCGGGTGTTGACAAGTTGGTATCAGAGCCATCCTGACCATTGGAGACCCTAGTTAGATTGGACGTTGAATCAAAAACTTAGTTTTAAAACCAAAGAAAACAAATATTTACCAAAAACTTATTCTCATTCTTATCCTTTTGATTCTTCCATGAAAATTCATGTTCCCCCAAAAGCTCTTGCAAAATACATAAAATTTTGACACACTTAATCACTCTACTAACTTACTCATCCTATATTCTTATAGATGGACGTGAAGTACTGATGGGGATATGCCTACCGGGGTATACCCAGCAGGACGTTTCCGACTGGCCCAGGAACTGGCGAGTGGGCCTGCAAGACGGCGACTGGATCAAGGCCTGGTGTAGATCCAAGCGACTGGAAGCTGAAGGCCCAGGCGAGTAGATAGGCCCAGTCGGATTAGGTTAAACAAGAACCGAAGCCTTAACTGATTCGGTTGAGATATGTAAACCCTAGGGGAGGTGAGCCTATATAAACCTCCCTGCGGGGCGTGTAGATATACGTTCCATCATACACCCAAGCGACTCGCCGCCTAGCCGCCGAGCTCGCCCATTGTACCACCTTCATAATACAATCTAGCAGGAGTAGGTCTTTACCCTCGGGTAACTCTGGTAAAACCTCGTGTCTCCGCCTCATCTCGCACCACGATGGCTGGGCCCTTGCCCTCGTTCTACTACTTGCCGATTGCAGCATCGCCGTGACCATTCCCACAGATGGCGCCCACCGTGGGGCCTGGCGGTGTTCTCGGTGAGATCCAATCTGCCCATCAACGACATGCCGCCACCGCATGATAGCGATCGGCGAGATGCTCCAAATCTTGCTGAGCAGCTACGTCCCGGCGGTGCGACCCGTCACACACAGCGTGATCCTGCCGGTCGGCACGATCAGCCTCTTCGTAGGCCTCACTGACGTCATCGTCTCGGAGGACTCGGCTCGCATCCGCGAGTCGCCGCCACGCGATCGGCTCTCTGAGAGCCAGATCCGCATGATCCATCGCCTCGCCTCCGAGTACAACTCGGCCCACAGTAACGTGGCCGAAAACTCAGCGGCCGTAGAAGACGCAGCCCTCAACGACGACGCCGACTCGGCGACCCCGACGTCACTCGCCGGATCCATCACCGCGGCTTCACCCGCGGGCTCCATCACCCAGGTCTCCAACGTGGGAGACTTCGAGGACCCCTCCATCCTCGGGATCTTCGACTTCGACTCCGGGTCGGAAAACTCCGCCGACCTCCGCGACGGCACCGGTCACCACGCCGTGACCTACATGGTGACCGGCACCGAGCCCGCCGGAGGACCCCTTCTCCACCCCAATCCCTCCTAACGCCACGGCAACGGAGGTTGAGGAACTCCGTCTAAAATGGCGGCGAGGCAAGGCGCAGGAAAGCAAGCCGAAAAATTTCGCTCGAGCAGGTGACGCGCAGAGTTATCGCTACCACCAGCAGCGGATCAGGTCGCGCTGAACCCCACCGTTCAGTAGCGCCGAACTTCGGACGATTTAAACGACCCGACAGCGTGGGCCGAAGCGCGATCTGCGAGAACACGCCATCAGAGGAAGCGCCGCCCGTGGTCGGCAGCGATGGCGCCCACTCACCTCCACCCAACCGCACACCCCCCAGGGACCAGCCGCGGATAGTAGTCTCCTCACGGGAGCGAGACGCAAACGGCCTCCCACTGTTCTCCACCCCGATGGACAACCTCGTGGCAGGCCGAGCAGCAGCCGACAACATCACGGCCACCAGCGACGGCGCCCTACAGATCCAGTACGTCAGGGCCCTGCTCACAAAGGCCGTCGAGCAGCAAAACGCGGGCGCCGACTCATAGGGTCGAGTATACTCGCGTTCTTGAAGCGAGCGCCTCAGCGGCCGCCCAATGGCGGCAAACACCCTCAACTGCCCGCCACCAGAGCCACTGCAGCTCCAACACCGACCCGCGAACGCGGCCCTCTCCACCAAAGACCCCAGGCCAGCGACCAACTTCGTCGCCGCCAACGGTCAACCCATCGACGCCCGCACCCACATCATCAACAACCAAAGCTGGCGCGCACGCCATCCCGACGACCTGCGACACACCCTAACCAATCGCCGCGACGGCGAGCCCATGGGGTCGCTCAGTCGACTCGGCCCCAAGTGCTTCGGACCAATGATCCGAGGCGAGAAGTACCCACCAAATTTCAAAGCGCCAACGGAGATAGAAAAGTACGACCCCTCGTACGACCCCACCGTCTGGCTCGACACATACCTCATGGCAATGGGGATCGCAGGCCACACTAACCTGCTAGCCGCCCGTTACCTCCCCCTGATGATGGAGGGGACATGCAGGAAGTGGATCAACACCCTCCCCAGGATAGTATCGACTCCTGGGAGGAGATGCGCGATGCCTTCGTCAGGCACTTCGAGTGCTCCTACACCCGCGCCACCACCATCGAGGACCTGGAGCGTCGTCTGTGGTCCCCGCAGTCGACCGCAACTAGGTCCAACAATGGCGGGAACTCGGTACACGCGGCATCCACCCGGACACCGCGATCCATTGCTTCAAGACCTCATGCCGCTACGAGCCGCTGGTCGCCAAGCTCAAGCGACACTCTCGCACACTCGACAACATACCGGACCTCCTCGAGATCGCCAAACGGTATGCGGAGGAAGATCCAAACTAGGAAACCGACAACGAGTCAGGGGGTCAATGATGCACGAGCGGCAACGACAGCGGACGACGGTCCGACCTACGCTACAGCAACACTCGCCTCACCGGCAAGCGCCGCAGTGACGGACGAGTCGACTTCGTCGCCAACGTCGGGCACGCACAACGCGAGCCCAAGAGCTTCCGCCACGACGGAGGACAACGCCGCGACGGCGGCAACTACAAGGCCAAGCCAAGGTTCGACCCCGCGGCCCTCCTTAACCAACCTTGTGCGTTTCATAGCAGGGAAGGGAAGCCCGCAACGCACACAACCGCCGACTGCCACACCCTCAGGGAAATCGAGAAGGCACGGCGAGCACGGGAGGACCCCGACAACGACCCGCCAAACGGAGGAAAGTTCGGCAAAGTGGCTGGCTCGCTCCACACCTTCACAGGCTTCAACATGAAGCGCGAGAAGAAGGTCATCGCCCGTGCCATCGCCGTCAATGCGGTGGCTCAGGTGGATGTTCCCCAGTTCCTCAACTGGTCGGAGCAGCCCATCACCTGGAGCCGCCAGGACCACTCGCCGCGCATCGAGTACCCAGGCCGAGTCGCCCTCGTGGTCAAGCCAAAGGTGGGCGACTACTGGCTCCCCAAGACATTGATGGACGGCGGCAGCTCCATCAACATCCTGTACCTGGACACCTTCAAGCGGCTGCGGCTCCCGCAGTCGATGATCGAGACAACCCACACCACGTTCCACGGCATCGTCCCCGGTCGGAAGGCATACCCGATCGGCAAGGTCACGCTGCCAGTCACCTTCGGCACGCCAGCAAACTTCCGCACCGAGCGGATCGTCTTCGAGCTGGTTCCCTTCGACAGCCCCTACCATCGCGTCACAGGCGCCAGCGTTGCCAAGTTCATGGCGCCACACCACGCTGCATAACGCGATGAATCTCCCTGGGCCGTGCGGCGTCATCACCATCAACGGCGACCCCGACATGGCCACCGAGTGCGAGGCCAAAGGAGCCGAACTCGCCGATGCCGTTATCGCGGCAGAAACAAATCACACACGAGGTAAACCCCACAAAAGGGCGGACGCGCTCGGGGACTCGTTCAAACCTCAATCACAAAACACATGTCAAATCCCAAAACAGACACGACGTCTCATTCAATAGCATGTAGCATTGTCTCAAATTTCAAAATATGCCTAAACGGCAGACCTGTTACTAACGCCCCAGGGCAAACTATCCTATTCTGCAGGCTTCGACGACGACTCGTCAGCACCCCGGCGATTGCGGATGAATGGCGTGTATGGGTTTGACGGGTACGTCGTCAGTTCACCCGCCATCGCCGCGCGGAAGGGCTGCTCGACCTTGAAGTCCCGATGCTGCGGCTCGGGGTCGTTGGGCGCGACGACCGTCTCCTGGTACGGAAGGAGGTCGCCCATTGCCCAGACACGCTCGGAGTACATCACGGTGCGGTCCGTCAACTTGAGCACCTCGGACAGCTCCACTGCGCCAGTCGACGACGGGTAGCCACTCGTCACGTCGTCGATGTCGAAATCCTCCGGGAAGTGAGCAAGTCCAATGCTAAGCACCGTCGTTGCTCCGCGCCGAAACGCCGATCGCGTCATGAACTCAACGACCGAGGGCGCTTTCTCCAAGTACTTCCACACCTCGACGAGGTCGCTCGGAATTACTTCCGTGGGAGATATCTCCTGGAGGTAGGCTCGGATGCACGTCGCCGACAACGTCGCCGAGTTAACAAGCGTGGACACACACTGCCACGCGTCGAACGAGCTCGCCTCTTCCGCGCTATCAAGGATGCGACCTGCGAATGGAAGATAACAATGAGTACATCGGGCAACACAACAGAACACATGTTATTGGCAGAGGCAGATACACTCACCAATCAAGGGGCGAGAGATATCCGTGATGAAGCATTGAAGCGAAGTATAGTCGTCCTGAAGCCCAGCAACAAGGGCGTCGGACACTTTACGATCCTCTGCGGCGGCGGTAATAGCGGCCTTGGCTCGCCCATCCGCCGAGTTCGCTTCCTCCTTCAGATCCTCACCAAGGCCGAAGTTCGGCGATCCGCTTCTCAGCCGAGCTCAGCGCTGATTGAGCCACCGCCAACTCACCCGCTGGGATAAGCCCCTGGCGAGCTTCCTCCGCCTTCGCGGCAACCGCCTGAAGCCCCTTGTTCGCCTCCTGGACGGTGGCGCCTTTCTCCGCGGCGCGCCAACCGGTCGGTGATTCACGCTATGCACTTCGCACATCATTCAAATAGTTAATCAAAGCACATCCTAAGTGCCCACCCGCTGAAATTCAGCGAGTGCACACTCGGGGACTGGCAATCAAAAAACTCCTAAGTGCCCACCCGCTGAAATTCAGCGAGTGCGCACTCGGGGACTGGCAATCAAAAAACTCCTAAGTGCCCACCCGCTAAAATTCAGCGAAAAGCGCGCTTGGGGATCGGTAATCAAAAACTCCTAAGTGCCCACCCGCTGAAATTCAGCGAAAGCGCATCGGAGACCGGACGCGAAAAATAACAACTATACACTAAAGAATCGCATCACGCAACACACCGACCTGATCCTCGGGGACTGGACATACCTGGATGGCTGCGCCAAGCATGCCATGAAGTTGTATCACGTCCACGGACGCGAGGAGAGCTGGCGTGTGCCCACGATGCTGCTCGACTTCCGCATCGGCGACCCCAGGTGCACGGCTCGAGGGCGAAGTCCCACTCGCTGTGGCCGCTTTGGCCATGAAGCGCGGGAATGTCGCGATGGAGGCACCCGCACCAAAGGAGGTCGGCTCGGCCGCTCGAGCAAGGGCGCCCTCTTCGGATGCGGCCGCCTCTGGTGCGGGTTCGGTCGGCGCGACCGCCGTGTCGTCAGAGATCGTGACGACATCGTCGCCCTTGGCCTTCTTGCCACCATCCACAGGGACGACGACCTCGTCTGCCTTCCTCTTACGGGAAGGATCCTCCTCGCTGACGACGGATGGCACCTTAGCCACGGCCGGGTGGCCCATCTTCTTCACTCCGGTCCTGTAAATCAATCACGTAAGCAAGATAATTCAAACTGCTATGGAAGACAAAGGTAGGTGAGCAAACTCACTTGGCGACTGGAATGAAGCGCAGCCCCGTGCGAAGGCCAGCCGGCTTCTCTAGTTCAGGGCCCAGTCGCCTGCTGAGCCCCATCTCCAGGGAGTCGCGTGCCCAAGACACGGACGGCTTCTTCGTCATCGAGGCCGCAACGGGAGCCTCTGGGACATCTTCGGTAGGAGCTTCCCTGCGAGGCGCCCGATCCGAGCATCCCCAGCCCCAGGCGGGCGAATGGCGGGGGCATCGAAGCCAGTGGCACCTCGACAGTGGCCGTGTCCAGCGCGGCTGCCGTCGGTGGCGCCTCGTCCTTGGCCGGGCTGGGGGCGTCGGAGCTGCTTGCCGAGTGCGGTGGCGAGGCCGGCCTCATCGGCTTCGTCTTCTTCTTCGGAGGGGCCTTCGCCTCCTTCTCTTTCTTCGACGGAGTAGCCTGGCGACGCGAGGTGGTCTCCGGAAGTTCTTCATCGTCATCATGACGCTCGAGGCTTTTGCTCGCCTCAAGCTCGCGTTGACGTTGCCCGCGGGTCTTGCGGACCAGCGGGGCGACCTCCTCCTCGGACTCGTCGTCGCTGTTACTCTCGTCGCTCCTGGCGTCGCCCTTGGCGGGAGGCGATTCGCCCATGTCCTGGACGGACGAGCTTGAATTCTCGTCGTCCGAAGGCGGGAGCCACCCTTCCACCACTTGGAATAGCTGCAATGAAGGCAAGATGAAATTAGAATGACCGCGATCGCAAAAAAATCGCGCATCGCGAATGATGCGAGGTGATTACCGTTGGGGCTGGACGCTTTGCGGTGTAGGCGACCCAACCTCAGGCGTCCCGTACACCGCCTGGGTGATCTTCTTCAGTGCTGCGGTGTAGTCCTCGAGCTTCCACTCGGCTAGGCTGGACTTCGTCGAGTCCTCCCGGCCCATGTATTGGTACATGTAGTGGTCGCGCCGAGCCAAAGGGACGAGCTGCCGCCCGAGCCAGCAGTTATATAGGTTGATCGTTTGGAGGCCCTTCTTCTTCAAACCGCGGATGGTTTGGAGCATTTCGTCCACGACCATCCGCTGGTCGCTGGGGAGCTTGCCGACTTGAAGACGGCGCGGCTCGGACCGGTTGGCGGAGTACCGTGGGATCGCCTTATCGCCCTCCGGGGTTGCCTCGGCAACATAGAACCACGACTTCTTCCAGTCGCTCGCTGCCTTGGCGGGCAGCATCAAGTCAAAGAATGAAGCCTTTGACTTCAGCTGGAAGGTTAGGCCGCCTGCGGCGAGCATTGGGCCGCCCGCTTCCTCGCGGCTGATCCGTCCGTGGAACAGATCTTGCCACAGAGGTAAGTAGGGCCGGCAGCCCAAGTAGCACTCGCAGAACGCCACGAAGATGGCGAGCTGCTCGATGTTGTGAGGACCCAGGTCCGATGGCTAGATCCCGTAGTAGGCGCAGAAGCGCCGGAAGAACAAGGACGTAGGGAATCCTAGCCCCCGTTCCAGGTGGCTGGTGAAGCAGATGAATTCCTCGCTGGTTCGGGTCACATCTCGGCCGCGGGATGCGCCAACAGCGGCAGGTGATACCGCCTCCTCGAAGGACGCCAGCTGCACCCTCGTACACTTAGATCTACCCCAAGGCTCGGTGGAGAGGGCCATGGCGGAAGGATTTGTGGGGGGTCGGAAGATTTCGGGTCGACTGGATCGCGATGCGAAGGAAGGTGAGAGTGCGTGCAATTGGAGAAAATGGCGAGAAGGTGGTTCTCTGATCGCCTGCCATTCCCCTTATATAGCAGTTGTTACCCGCCAAATCCGGAGGCCGTTACTACGCGGTGATTACGCCAAAAGTTACCGTTGGATAACCCCAATGGCTAGTTTGACCATGCCTAACGGTCCAACTTCAGCCACTCGGCTCGCCGACCCGATCACTATGATAGTGTTTCGCCAACTCGACTCGCCAAAGCTGCGATCAGGATGACTAGTTTTCTCCTTTATACAGGAGCCCGACGATTCGATGGATGTCTGCTCAAGCCGATACTCGATCGCCAGAGCCACCTACGCCAATCGATTTACGGCCTCGGGGACTATCGATGGGGATATGCTCATCGGGTATACCCAGCAGACGCTTCCGATCGCCCAGAACCGGCGAGTGGGCTGCAAGACGGCGATCGATCAAGGCTCGTAGATCCAAGCGATCGAAGTCAAGGCCCAAAGCAGTAGATAGGCCCAGTCGGATTAGGTTAAACAAGAACCGAAGCCTTAACTGATTCGGTTGAGATATGTAAACCCTAGGGGAGGTGAGCCTATATAAACCTCCCTGCGGGGCGTGTAGAGATACGTTCCATCATACACCCAAGCGGCTCGCCGCCTAGCCGCCGAGCTCGCCCATTGTACCACCTTCATAATACAATCTAGCAGGAGTAGGTCTTTACCCTCCGGGGGGCCGAACCTGGATAAAACCCTGTGTCTCCGCCCTCATCTCGCACCGCAGATGGTTGGCCACCCTTGCCCCTCGTTCTACTACTCGCTGCCGATTGCAGCATCTGCCGTGACCATTCCCACGACAAGTACAGCAAGTTTTACCAACTTGGGAATGGAGGAGACCTAATCTTTGAGAGGGATTTGGACCAGCTTTCGGAACTTCTGGAGCGTCCGCACCCCGAGTTCTTCGGAGATTAGCTCAATGATCAAGGAGGAGAAGATCTTTAGTGGCTAATTGTTGCAAGTCTCCGAGGAAAGATTGAACCTCCCACTGCGGAGGGAATTTAGTTTACCTTGAGGGAAAACAACTGGCTCGATGGACTTGCCAGAGCCATGCAGGAAGCTCTTTCTGGAAATGCAGGTGGGTGGGAGCATCAATCAAATCAAGGGTACTCGCTTTGAGTTTTGCCCAAGGCGTGATGCTAATGGACAACCACTGGAAGCCCCATACCACCCCGAGCTGAAGACCCAATTGGACCACCTTAGCTTCATGATGTACGATCGACAGTAGGATTTGGATAACTGCCGTGACTACTCCAACCACAAGTCTGCCATCATCAAGACAAAGGACCAGACCATCGCCCTGCTAGCAAAGGATCGCAAGTCCCGCCGCCGTCAGCTCG
This sequence comes from Avena insularis, assembly GCA_023614405.1. Lineage (NCBI taxonomy): Eukaryota > Viridiplantae > Streptophyta > Magnoliopsida > Poales > Poaceae > Avena > Avena insularis. The sequence goes on from CM042693.1 coordinate 21,609,279, forward strand.
ATAAGAAGGAGCGCATTATTGCCCGTCTTCGCCACCGCATCTCATCTCTGGAGGAGACCATCCACGAGAGAGACATGTAGTTGGAGGAAAGGGAGAATGCCGGAGAGGATCTTCGTGGAGACCCCTACTCCTATCTCAGCGATGATGATGATTTTCTGGAAGATCAGGCTATGGATTTCTTCACCGATGAGGATGATTTCGCCTTCATCGATGATGATGAAGATGACGAAGCCACAGATTTCGAGGAGTAGTAGCACTTGAGAACTAGCGTAGTGAATAGTATTCGGTCCCACTGCAAATGTTGACTTCTGACCGTGAAGCTGAAAGAGCGGAACATCAAGCCAACCTAGCCACCCTTTAGCAGATAGCCCAGCTAGCCCACAACAACCAAGGCCACAGAAATTAGGACAACCACGTATCTAAGCTCAAGAACTTCCAGAATACCAACCCACCTGTTTTCACTAAGTCCGAAGAGCCCCTAGACACCGATGATTGGCTGCAAACCATGGAAAATAACTTAGAAGTAGCCGGAGTGGAAGCCAACGAGAAAGTCCTGTTCGCCACCCACTATCTAGCCGGAGATGCCAGAGCATGGTGGAACAGTGTCCGCGCAATGACCGGAGGCCAGATGATGACCTGGGAGGAATTCAAGGTCAAGTTTAGCAGAACCCATGTGCCACCGGGTTTGATCAAGAGAATGAGAGACGTGTTCAGAGAGCTGAAGCAAGGAAGGATGACTGTAGTGGAATACCGTGACAAAATTTTGTCATTAGCTAGGTATGCCCCGGATGAAATAGACACTGAAGCCAAGAAGAAAGAAAGATTCCTGAATGGTCTGCATGATGAGATGCAGACGGTGTTAGTCAATATCCCCTTTGCGGATATTGAAGCCCTTATCAACTCTGCTATCCAGATGGAAGGAAAGATCAACCAAGCCAATGAGAATCGCAAGCGTCGTATGATGCATCAGCCAGGAACCCATCAAACCCCAAAGTATCGCCCTAACCCATCTCCAGGATTTGCCCCAAGGACCAAAAGACCCCCGATGTACCGTCCGACCTATCCCAATGGTGGAAACCCTAGACCCGGAGGAAATCACAACAACCCCGGCAACTCTAGCAATTTCAATCGTGCCCCACCCAAGTTCAACAACAACAATGTTACCGCCAACACCAACACTGCCCCGAGGACTGGAAGCAATGCTGTGCCTGTAGCAGCCAAGGACAAGTCGCAAGTGACCTGTTATGACTGTGGAAATAAATGCCACTATTCCAACGAGTGCCCCAACAAGAAGAATGCTACAGCCCCCAATACCAATGTCCTAGATCAGCAGCAGCGTCGTGTTCAGCCAGGAAGAAGATTTGCCCCAGGGAATTCGCTCAACCGCAACGGCCGTCTCTTTCTCATGCATGCTGAAGAAGCTCAGGAAGCGCCAGACGTCGTGCTGGGTATGTTTTCTGTTAATTCAGTACTTGCATGAGTGTTGTTTGATTCTGGTGCATCGCACTCATTTGTCACCGAAGAATTTGCCTGCACTAGTAAAATTCAACCAACCAAACTGAAGCATGTTATGATTGTTCAAATTCCCGGATCAACCACCAAGGCTAGGCAAATTTGCAAAGCCGTCCCTATCTGAATCCATGGCATAGATTTTTATGCATATCTGATAGTACTTGGAATTATGTAACATCCCGAAAAATCATGTTTCAAAACTCATTCATATCATTCTTGCATCATTCATTCATATAGGGTTTTTCTCAAAATCATTTAGAGGCAGAAGTTTGAGCTATGATTTCATGTGGGCATTTTATCTCAATTGGCCATCACCCTTTGAGATTTGAATGCTTAGGTACTTGTTTGCTTGCCTCCATGGTTGGAAAGATTAGGAGTAGCTTTTAAACCCAAGATTCCAATTTAGAAATATTTTCTAAACCCTATTTCCAAATATTTGCAACTAGAGCAAATCTCTGTTTATTTTGAAACCCAAGCTTGACCAAGCCTTTGCAAGGTAACCACTAGGTTATTTGATTGTTTGTGAACCCACGTAACCACAAAAATCCCCAAGAAGTTTGAATTCAAAAGGATTTGAATTCATATCAAATTCTATTCAGAAAATGGAATTAGAAAAGAAAAGCTTAAACAAAAGAAAAGGCCGCGGCCAGAATCTGGCCCAAAGAGATCCAGCCCACAAGCCCACCCGGATCTCCTTTTTCTTCTCTCACCTTGAGCCCACGCAGACGCGACAAGCCGACCCCACTGCACTCAAGGCTCCTCGGCGACAAAGCGGGCCTTCTCCACGCCAAGATCGTCTTCCCCTGTCTCCAGCACGATCTCCGGCGACCGTTGCCTTGATGATGCCGGAGTAATTGGGCATTAATCGACGGCGCTTCTGTCGAGCATCCGCTATAAGATCCTCTCGCCTTGATCTTTTTCCCCCAGACACCTCGCTCGCTCCGTCACCAGGCTGTCCTCAATCAACTTTGCACCGCCGCGGACAGAGCCTCTCCGGCGATCGATTCCGGTGAGCCGAGTGTCCCCCTCTGCCTCTCGTTCTTACATTCTGACTCAGCATGTCTTTGCGCATCTCCTGACCTCACCGCATCTGTCTCTTGCCCAGGTCGCCGGTTCCACCTGACACCGCGAGCACCGACGGCGATATCAACTCCGACGAGTTTTCCCGGTAGGTACAGACCGCCCCTCGCTTTCCCGTTCATGCTCACTACTTCGCCTTGACTCTGTGAATCTAACCGTGTCCTCGCCCTGCCTTGGGGTGATCCACAGCGACGTCCACGACGACCACCCGACGCACCCGACGCCGCCACGAACTCCGGTGAGCAATCGCAGCCGTGCCCGGCGCCTTGACCAACCGCGAAATGACAAGCTTCGCCGTGACCTCCTGAGCCGGTGAGCTACTCCTCCTTCTCCCTCGCCGTGCATCATCGGCAGCGTCGTCGACCGGCGATTCGCCGCCCGGTAGCCGCTGCTCGCCGCCAGATTCTTGGCTGTAGCAGCCGTTAGATCTGCATCGTAGCGCTAGGATAGATCCACTTAACCCCGAAGCGGTACGCGATCTGAGCCGCCAGATTTCATTTAGATCCTACGGCTGTGGAGCTCGATCCAGTGCGAACCGGTACGGGCGAATAAGAACATGACGCGTGGCTAGGTTAAGATCTGGAAATAGAATTTAAAAACAGATTTTGATCCAGATTTCAAATGCCTATATCTTTTGAATCCCACGTTAGAATTTTGCAAACTTTATACCGTTGGATTCAGAAAAACAAGACCTTTCTGCCTATCCTTTTTGTTTAGCAAATAGTAGCCATTAGATGTGCTAAAATTGCAGAGACTTGTTTGAGGCCTTTTTGAGTATAGATTTAGTTTAGTATTTTTGTTTAGGGTTAAATTTTGTTTAGTTGGTAAACTAGTGGCTTGCTAAGTTTCTGTATTCAAGTACTTGCTTGGTTGAGTTTTCAAAAATCATCATTTGGTAGATTCATGCATGCATGCATTCATACTATTTCTTGTTTGTATATATTTGTGTGTAATTGTGTGCTACAACTTTGTGTGTAGATTTTGCTAGTGATTGTGATTGTGACGAGTGCTACTCTCCACACTACCAAGGCAAGTGATATCATCATGAATATTCCATTCCTATATTTTTATATAAGCATTAGTATTATTTTTCTAAGTATAGGACTTGCATGGTTTTTAGCTAAGTACAAGCTATGCTTGGGAAAACCTATTAGAATAAGCCTTAGTGAAAATTTCCTAAGTCCAAATTCCTATTACTACCAAGCTTAGCCTAGCTACTAGAAAACAAGGGTGGTTTATATATTCACTATGGAAAAATTTCTAAGTCTAAGGACTTATGTTTTTGTAAAATAAAACAACTAAGTTAATGAACCACCTGGGTGGAATGGAAGGAATGGCTTATGTTGAGTGGTTCACAAGGCCAGGGACTGGCTTGTGTATCTCACTTGTGGATGGCCACCCAGGAAACAAAGAGATTTGAGATGTCAAATGTTGAAAAGCTTCAAGTGCAACCACTTGGCATTATGGGCTCTGCCATGATCTTAGGATGCTGGAACTTAGTCTTTTGGACAGTGGGTGGTAGATGGGATGATAGGTTGAACGCCCCATTTGACTAAGGAAAGGCTACTGAAGGATCATCCTTGGGAAACCAAGGCTTGTGGGAAAAGTGCACCACCTCTGCAGAGTGTAAAACCTAAGTACTTAGCCATGTCCCTGGTAAAGGACAATTTGAGCATCAAGACATGGAAACTTCAAGAATCTCATCACTCCAATTTCTAAATAAAACTTGTGGGTGAACAAAGGGATAAAAGGATCTTCATCATTGATTGCTAGATGCCCCGAGTGGATCTAGAGTCTTTGTTGATAGATGCCTTGGGTGTTTTTGCCAAGTATATCTTCAGTCCTTGATTAGTAGATGCCCGAGTGGATCTTCAGTCTTGGATTGAAGATGTCTTGGAAAGTTTTACCAAACAAAACTTAGTATTTTCAAGTTAAGGAAAAATCTATTTTGAGCAATGCAAGCCTAAGCTCCACCAGCCAAAAGCATATAGTATTATAGTCCACTTAATTATATACTAAGGTATCACTTGCCAATACTATTCCAAAGTATCAATTCTTGTGGCTGTAACTTATGATGTTGCAGGTTACTCGATGATGATTAGGAGTCATGAGTCTACACTCAACATGCTTGCTCGTGGCACATGAAGATGAAGACTTATGTTTATTTACATATTCCATAAACTCTTGTACTAGGCCTTGGCCATGAGTTGTAAAAGACTATGTTTTATCTCCGAATGACTGTAATAAACGACCTTTGTATCTGTGGTACTTCATCTTAAACTGTGGATGCTAGCAATGATCCAGGACTAGCATTGCAATCACAGGATCTTTTCCTTTAATAAGGAGGGATCTTACAGATGGTATCGAGCACCGTGTTGCCTGTAGGATTATGACCCTAGGATTGGAAACCACTAAGGAAAATTTTAACTTCTTCTACACTTGTCTATTCTTCTCAGAACTTTTCTAATCTTCTCCTTCTCATCTCTATTTGTAGATGAACTCCACAACGAAGCCGTGAAGAAAGGACCACTCATGACCATGACCTTGGAGTGTGAGACTGAGTTTCCCAAGATTCTCAAGGACCTCATGGAAACCATGGGAGTACATGGTGCAGCAAGGTACAAAGGCTTTCCAAAGGATGGAGGATGGAGGAGTATTGGTGGGTGCAACTTCACTTGTACAAGAACAAGGAAGACAACCACAAAGAAAAAGGCTTCTGCATGTACACCAACACTTTTATGCACCCCACATTCTTTGAGTCAAGAAAAGAAGCAGCTTGAAGACTATCAAGGAACTAAGTGCTAGAGTCAAGTGCGTGATGCTCAACCTCCAAAAAGACTTAGAGAAAGAGAAGGAACATACCCAAGAGTTGGAAGTCACCAACCAATCTTTAAGAGGAGATATTATAGACTTAGTGATAGAAGCATGTGAACAAGATAGGGTGATTGCCACTAGGAACATTGTGTTAGCCACGATCCAATGAGATAGGTTTGTAAGCGCACTTCGTTAGTTGACCACCACCTATCACCTTATTTTCCAAAATAAGACCTTGAATAAGTTTGAACCTTGGTTGATGTAATGAATTTATGTATGCATGACTTGTGTGATTTTTGTGTTCCATGGTTATGCTTGAATGTTTGACTTGTTAAATTTAAATTTGTGTTGTTCTAACTTTTCAATCTTATAAATATATGCCTATTGCCATCAAGACTGCTGAGGAGTTCCAGTTACCTGCTTTGGTCCTCGTATCGTAGAGCTTACTACTTTACTCGATCTCCTCTTCCTATCATTACGTGCACCCGCTCACCAAGTTTGAGAGGAAGGACCTTTGGGGCTTCAAGGTGAACCAGCCAGACGCCAAAGTGAGCCTACTACGGAGGCCATCGCCTTCAAGCTTATGCACGATGACAGGAGAGAGGCATGGAGGTTGTCATGCAGATCGATAGGACGACTGTTAGGACGCCACTCCCGACAAGTTAGAGGCACTCACTTCCACGCCTTCTAAGGCGTGATGATGACGGAGAGTCCATTGACTTTGAGGATGACTCGAGGGTCACAAAGAGCCGATACGCCTGCATTCTCCGTGACTTAGAGACTCTTATTAGGCACGTGGATACCGATAGGACCAACGTCATGCTTAGTAATGACGAAGCCTGTGCAGCCATGAGAAGGACAAGCTCTTCACAAAGCAGACGAGATAGTCAAGGAGATGGAGGCAAAGTTTGAGACCCAAGACCGTAAGTTCAAGAGTCAAGAGAAGCGTGTCCGTGATAGGAACAAGAGGATTCGTGATATGACCGAGGAACTGCAGTCCAAGGACTTCGAAGTTAGAGCAAGAAGCAAGGATTGAGAGGCTTGCTCCGAAGAGGGCTCTCAAGGCCAAGATCGACTCTTTGACCACTACCATCGAGGAGAACAAGACCGCAATGGAGAACGCAGGTCTTACCGCTGTCGAGGAGGAGATTGATGCCGACAGTAGATTTGACTACTCGCTATCTTTATTTTTCCGCACTTGTTATTTATGAACTTATTGTTGGACCATCCGACATGTGGATGGCTTGCCACTTGTGTGATTGTACCTTGAGACTTTTGTTATCTTGTTGTTTAGATTTTATCCTAGTGTTGCTTGCTATGTGTTGCATGTGTGATGTATTGTGCATAAATCATGTAAGGGTATCTCATTCTTATCTCTATATGAATAAACCATGATGCCTCCCCCGTCAAGCAAACACCAACCCCAACCCCAACATTACCCCTAAATACAACAAATGATGAATGCGCATACGCCTTTATGCAAATGATGACGATGTTCATCCGTAACTGTAACAACAACAACAACCCCAATCCCAACAACAACAACAACAATAACAACAACAACCCTCCGTGTTTTGATATGCTCACCAGATTTCTGCCTAAGGCCGCCTAAGTTTTCAGAACGACCGATCCCATGGTGGCCAATGATTGGCTACGCTCGTGAACAAAGACTTAGTGACCGTGGGATGCATGATGCTGAAAAGGTCGTTTGCAAAGACATCTGTTGGAAGGACCAGCAGAAGATGGTGGGACAACTTCCAGATTACCACGCCTATTGATGAGGTGACTTGGGCTATCTTTGAAGATGGATTTCAGATTACTCATATCTCACCGTATGATGAGCCTGAAAAGAAGGAATTTCACAACTCAAGCAATACCACCACAAGTGGCTGAATATATTGAAGAGTTCAACAATCAAGCCGCTTATGCACCGGATGAGGTTGACACCGATGCCAAAAGGAAGGAAAAGTTTCGAAGGCTTGAATGATGAGCTAAATCAAATGTCTGTGGCATATGTTCCAACTTATCGCCATCGTGTGACAAGGCTGTTATTGTGGAGAATAAAATGAAGCAAGTCGAGAGTAAGAAGAGGAAACATCCGACAAGCACAGCTGGATCATCTCATAAACGATCTCACCATGATGATAGTGTCACCAGATCCCACAAACATGAGAAGTTTAACAAACACCAATCACAACCGCTATGACAACAAGCATCATCGCAAATATGAAAATGATAAGTACAAGAACCACAAGAGTGGATATAAGAGCCACCAAAGGAAGTGGAAGTCACCTAAGATGTACATCACCAGTCGAATGCTACAAATGCAAGAAGTCGGGCATTATGCTAATAAGTGCCCGAAAAGAAAGTTGAAGGACCTAACAAGCCAAATCCTTTTCGTAAAGGACAGGTTAACCACATCAATGTGGAGGAGGTCTTTGAAGAGCCTAATGCTGTCACTGGTAAGTTCTGACTCAATTCCATCTCAGCATTTGTACTCTTTGACACCGGTGCATCTCATTCATTCATATCTAAAGCATTTGTCGAAGAAATGAACTACCGTAGAAACCATTGGGTGTCCTATAAGAGTAAGTTCTCCGGTGGAGAAATGATAGTAAACTCAGGATGCCATGACCTAGTCATAGAGTTTGGAAAATATAAGTTTCAAAGTGAACCTAATAATCCTAAATTCCCAAGGATTGGATGTGATTTTGGGAATGGATTGGATGACTAAGTAAGGGAGTACTAGATTGTGCAAATCATACAGCCACTCACAACCTCAAGGTAAGAGGATAATATTCAAGTCTAACTTTAAATCAAAGGAGTAAGCTGAATTCTCTTAAGGGGTTAGCATGGACAAAGGTGCCAATTGTGTGAGTATCCCATGTGTTCCTAAGAGTTACCAGAATGCCACCAGATAGAGATGTGGAGTTTATAATAGAATTGGTACCAGGATCCGGCCAAGAGCAAAGAGACCTTATAAAATGTCATTGATCTAACTTAAGGAACTCAAGAAACAACTTGGAGAACAATTGCGTAAAGGATTCATCCAGCCAAGTTCTTCATCTTGGGGAGCTCCAGCTTTGTTCAGAGAAAAGAGAGATAGAACTCAAAGACTATGCATAGATTACCGCTCTCAACGAGGTAACCATCAAGAACAAATATCCTTTGCCAAGAATCAATGACTTGTTTGATCAGCTAGAAGGAGCTTGTGTGTTCTCGAAGATTGATCTTCGGTCAGGCTATTTTCAACTCAAGATAAGAGAGCAAGACATACCTAAAACAGCATTTACCACGAGGTATGGATTGTATGAGTACACTGTGATGCCTTTTGGATTAACCAACGCCCAAAGATACTTCATGAATATGATGAACAAAGTGTTCATGGAATTTCTCGACAAGTTTGTTGTCGTTATCGATGACATCTTAGTCTACTCCAAGAGCAAGGAAGAACATGAAAGACATCTACGCTTGATACTTGAGAAACTAAGGGAACATAAACTTTATGCCAAGTTCAGCAAGTGTGAGTTTTGGTTAGAGAAAGTTGGATTTCTTGGTCATGTTATGACAAAGGATGGTGTAGCAGTTGACCCTGCTAAGGTTTCAGCCGTAATAGAATGGGAATCTCCTAAGAATGTAAAAGAGGTTCGTAGTTTCCTTGGTTTAGCAGGTTACTACAGAAGATTCATTGAAAATTTTTCTAAGGTTGCTAAACCAATGACGGAATTGTTAAAGAAAGATAAGAAATTTGCTTGGTCCAAGGATGTGAACTCAGCTTTCAAGAACTAAAGAAGAGACTTGTGTCAGACCAGCCCTGCTTACCAGATTTGGAAAAGGATTTCCAGGTATATTGTGATGCTTCTCATCAAGGATTAGGTGCCGTACTTATGCAAGGCGAAAAAGTTGTGGCTTATGCCTCGAGACAACTCAAAACTCATGAAGTAAATTATCCTACTCATGATTTAGAGTTAGCCGCTGTTGTCCATGCACTCAAAACATGGAGACATTACCTTTTGGGAAAACGTTGTGAAGTATTCACCGATCATAAGAGTTTGAAATATATCTTCACCCAGAAGGAGATCAATATGAGACAAAGAAGATGGCTAGAACTTATCAAGGATTACGATTTGAGTTTGCAATACCACCCCGGTAAAGCAAATGTAGTAGCAGATGCTCTAAGTCGAAAGCGATTGTAAATGGTCTTACTAAAGGTGAATTGCCGATGACTTGTGTAAGCAATTCAAGGAACTCAGGTTGAGATTGTGCCGTAGGACATCTCATGTCTTTGGATGTTCAACCCACTGCTGGATAAGATTAAAGAAGCCCAAAATACGGATAAAGAAATCGAAGAGATCAAGGAAAGGATTATCCAAGGGAAAGCTAAAAGTTTCCATATGGACGAACAAGGTACTTTATGGCACGAGAAACGTATTTGTGTTCCACAAAATCCGAAATGCGAAACTGATTTTACAAGAAGCCCATAACTCTCCGTATTCTATTCACCCGGAAACACCAAAATGTATATGGATATGAAAGAAAGATTTTGGTGGAACAATCTTAAAAGGGACATCGCAACACATTGCCTTGTGTGACGTGTGTAGTAGAGTGAAAGCGAGCATCGTAAACCAGCAGGTTTGCTTCAACCAATGCCTATTCTCGAGTGGAAGTGGGAAAATATCGGTATGGATTTCATTATCGGATTACCAAGGACCAGGTCAGGTATGATTCCATATGGGTAATAGTAGATCGCCTAACTAAAGTGGCTCATTTTATACCCAGAAGACAACTTATACCAGTGCAAAGTTAGCCAAAATCTACATGAGCAGAATTGTATGCCTTCACGGTGTACCTAAGAGTATTGTGTCCGATAGAGGAACTCAGTTCACTTCTCACTTTTGGAGACAAGATCATGAATCTTTAGGAACGAGGTTGGAATTCAAAGATCGCTTTTCATCCTCAAACCGATGGACAAACAGAAAGGACTAATCAAATTCTTGAAGACATGTTGAGGGCATGTGCCCTAGACTATGGAGCAAGTTGGGATGAAAGTCCGCCTTTACGCAGAGTTTTCTTACAACAACAGTCACCAATCTAGTATTGGGATGGCACCATTTGAGTTTCTATACGGAAGAAAGTGTACCACCCCATTGCTATGGAATGGTGTGGGAGAAAGAAGTTTGTTTGGACCAGACCTTATCAAAGACGCCGAAGAAAAGGTCAAATTGGTTAGAGATGATTGAAGATAGCATACGCTCGACAGTAAAAGCTACGCAGATGCTAAGCGAGAGAAGTCACTTACGGTTGGGGATAGAGCTTATCTTAGAGTATCACTACTTCGTGGAGTAAAAAGATTTGGAGTCAAAGGAAAGTTAGCACCAAGATATGTGGGACCATTCAACATTTTAAGTCGCAAGGAGAAGTCTGATATGAAATCGAATCGCCAAAGATCTTTACTAGCAGTCCATAATGTTTTTCATGTGAGCCAGCTCAAGAAATGTCACCCAGAAATGGAAGAAACATCTTTGAAAGATACCATATCTTTGGAAGAAGTTCAACTAGAAAGTGATCTCACCTATGAAGAAAAGCCTGTCAAGATACTTGAGACCACAGAAAGAGTCACAAGAACAAAGACTATCAAGTTTTGCAAAGTACAATGGAATCATCATTCCGAAGAAGAAGCAACATGGGAAAGAGAAGATGATCTTCGGAAAGACCACCCTCACCTATTTGCTAGCTAATCCGAATCTCGAGGGCGAGATTCATTTTAAGGGGGTTAGATTTGTAACATCCCTAAAAATCATGTTTCAAAACTCATTCATATCATTCTTGCATCATTCATTCATATAGGGTTTTTCTCAAAATCATTTAGAGGCAGAAGTTTGAGCTATGATTTCATGTGGGCATTTTATCTCAATTGGCCATCACCCTTTGAGATTTGAATGCTTAGGTACTTGTTTGCTTGCCTCCATGGTTGGAAAGATTAGGAGTAGCTTTTAAACCCAAGATTCCAATTTAGAAATATTTTCTAAACCCTATTTCCAAATATTTGCAACTAGAGCAAATCTGTTGATTTTGAAACCCAAGCTTGACCAAGCCTTTGCAAGGTAACCACTAGGTTATTTGATTGTTTGTGAACCCACAGAACCCTGCAAAAATCCCCAAAGAAGTTTGAATTCAAAAGGATTTGAATTCATATCAAATTCTATTCAGAAAATGGAATTAGAAAAGAAAAGCTTAAACAAAAGAAAAGGCCGCATGCCGGACCGGCCAGATCCAGCCCAGCAAGCCCACCCGGGGATCTCCTTTTTCTTCTCACACGCGCGAGCCCACGCAGACAGACGCTGACAAGCCGACCCCACTGCACTCCAGGCCTCACGACAAAGCGGCCTTCTCCACGCCAAGATCGCCTTCCCGCTCACAAGACGATCTCCGCCACGACTGCCGCAGTTGATGCCGGAGTAATTGGGCATTAATCGACGGGCGCGCTGCTGAGCATCCGCTATAAGATCCTCTCTTGCTTGATCTTTTTCCCCGGACACCTCGCCGCTCCGCCACCAGTTGTCCTCAATCAACTTTGCACCGCCGCGGACAGAGCCTCTCCGGCGATCGATTCCGGTGAGCCGAGTGTCCCCCTCTGCCTCTCGTTCTTACATTCTGACTCAGCATGTCTTTGCGCATCTCGACCTCCTTGACCGTCTGCCCCAGACGCTGTGTCGCCGGTTCCACCTGACACCGCGAAAGCACCGACGGCGATATCAACTCCGACGAAGTTTTCCCGTAGGTATGCATCGCCTCGCTTCCCGTTCATGCTCACTACTTCGCTTTTGACTCGTGAATCTAACCGTGTCCTCGCCTCGCCTTGGGGTGATCCATGCCGACGCCCACGAACCACCCGACGCACCCGACGCCGCCATTTAACTCCGTGAGCAATCGCAGCCGTGCGTTCGAGCGCCTTGACCAACCGCGAGTACGACAAGCTTCGGCCAGACCTCTCGAGCCCGGTGAGCTACCTCCTTCTCCTCGCCGTCAGATCATCGCAACGCCGTGACCGACAGCCTGGCCGCGTAGCCGCCAGCCGCCAGTTCTTGCCGTAGAAGTAGCAATTAGATCTGCATCGTAGCGCTAGGATAGATCCACTTAACCCCGAAGCGGTACGCGATCTGAGCCGCCAGATTTCATTTAGATCCTATGGCTGTGGAGCTCGATCCAGTGCGAACCGGTACGGGCGAATAAGAACATGACGCGTGGCTAGGTTAAGATCTGGAAATAGAATTTAAAACAGATTTTGATCCAGATTTCAAATGCCTATATCTTTTGAATCCCACGTTAGAATTTTGCAAACTTTATACCGTTGGATTCAGAAAAACAAGACCTTTCTGCCTATCCTTTTTGTTTAGCAAATAGTAGCCATTAGATGTGCTAAAATTGCAGAGACTTGTTTGAGGCCTTTTTGAGTATAGATTTAGTTTAGTATTTTTGTTTAGGGTTAAATTTTGTTTAGTTGGTAAACTAGTGGCTTGCTAAGTTTCTGTATTCAAGTACTTGCTTGGTTGAGTTTTCAAAAATCATCATTTGGTAGATTCATGCATGCATGCATTCATACTATTTCTTGTTTGTATATATTTGTGTGTAATTGTGTGCTACAACTTTGTGTGTAGATTTTGCTAGTGATTGTGATTGTGACGAGTGCTACTCTCCACACTACCAAGGCAAGTGATATCATCATGAATATTCCATTCCTATATTTTTATATAAGCATTAGTATTATTTTTCTAAGTAGGACTTGCATGGTTTTTTAGCTAAGTACAAGCTATGCTTGGGAAAACCTATTAGAATAAGCCTTAGTGAAAATTTCCTAAGTCCAAATTCCTATTACTACCAAGCTTAGCCTAGCTACTAGAAAACAAGGGTGGTTTATATATTCACTATGGAAAAATTTCTAAGTCTAAGGACTTATGTTTTTGTAAAATAAAACAACTAAGTTAATGAACCACCTGGGTGGAATGGAAGGAATGGCTTATGTTGAGTGGTTCACAAGGCCGGGGACTGCTTGTGTATCTCACTTGTGGATGGCCACCCAGGTAACAAAGAGATTTGAGATGTCAAATGTTGAAAAGCTTCAAGTGCAACCACTTGGCATTATGGGCTCGCCATGATCTTAGGATGTGGAACTTAGTCTTTTTGGACAAGGTGGTAGATGGGATGATAGGTTGGAACGCGTCCATTTGACTAAGGAAAGGCTACTGAAGGATCATCCTTGGGAAACCAAGGCTTGTGGGAAAAGTGCACCACCTCTGCAGAGTGTAAAACCTAAGTACTTAGCCATGTCCCTGGTAAAGGACAATTTGAGCATCAAGACATGGAAACTTCAAGAATCTCATCACTCCAATTTCTAAATAAAACTTGTGGGTGAACAAAGGGATAAAAGGATCTTCAGTCATTGATTGCTAGATGCCCTGAGTGGATCTAGAGTCTTTGTTGATAGATGCCTTGGGTGTTTTTGCCAAGTATATCTTCAGTCCTTGATTAGTAGATGCCCTGAGTGGATCTTCAGTCTTGGATTGGAAGATGTCTTGGAAAGTTTTTACCAAACAAAAACTTAGTATTTTCAAAAGTTAAGGAAAAATCTATTTTGAGCAATGCAAGCCTAAGCTCCACCAGCCAAAAGCATATAGTATTATAGTCCACTTAATTATATACTAAGGTATCACTTGCCAATACTATTCCAAAGTATTGACCCTTGTGGCTGTAACTTATGATGTTGCAGGTTACTCTGATGATGATTAGGAGTCATGAGTCTACACTCAACATGCTTGGCTCACATGAAGATGAAGACTTATGTTTATTTACATATTCCATAAACTCTTGTACTAGGCCTTTGGCCATGAGTTGTAAAAGACTATGTTTTATCTCTGGAATGACTGTAATAAACGACCTTTGTATCTGTGTACTTCATCTTAAACTGTGGATGCTAGCAATGATCCAGGGACTAGCATTGCAATCACAGGGATCTTTTCCTTTAATAAGGAGGGATCTTACAAATTAAAGGTTTGGAAGTAGTACTAGGAATGGATTGGATGTCCAAACACAAAGGATTAATTGACTGTGCCAAGAAAGCCATAACCATGACCAGTACCACCGGAATATCAGTCGAGCATATATCTGAAACCTTACCTCGCCAATTCAAATGCAACAAGAGTATAGCCCAACCTACCATTGACCAAGTCCGGATAGTCTGTGAATACCCCGATGTATTTCCAGACGTTTTGCCCGGTATGCCCCCAGATCGGGATATCGAGTTTATCATTGAACTAATTCCTGGAACCGGACCCATAGCCCAGAGACCATATAGTATGAACCCGTCAGAGCTCGCAGAACTGAAGAAGCAACTGGATTCCATGCTGGAAATTGGATTGATTCAACCAAGTGCGTCACCTTGGAGATCACCTGTCTTATTTGTGGACAAGAAGGATGGAGGTAACCGTTTGTGTACGTATAATCGGAAATTTAATGATGTCACCATCAAGAAAAAGTACCCCTTGCCCAAGATAGAAGATTTGTTTAATCAGTTGACCGGTGCCAAAGTGTTTTCTAAGATTGATCTTAGGACTGGCTATCATCAACTCAAAATTCGTGCAGAGGATATTCCAAAGACTGCCTTTACCACCAGATATGGATTGTATGAGTATACGGTCATGTCTTTTGGATTAACCAATGCCCCCGCTTATTTCATGAATCTTATGAATAAGATTTTTATGGACTTCCTGGATAAGTTTGTCGTTGTTTTCATCGATGACATTCTGATTTATTCCAAATCAGAAGAAGAACATGAGCTACACCTAAGGACCATTCTTGGAACCCTTAGAGAGCATCAGCTGTATGCAAAGTTTACCAAATGTGAATTCTGGTTGTAGGAGGTAGGATTCCTCGGTCACATTGTATCAGCCGGAGGAATTGCCGTTGACCCTGCCAAAGTGAAAGATGTAGAAGATTGGCAAGCCCCAACCACTCAAACCCAAGTTCGTGCATTTCTCGGATTGGCGGGATATTACCGCAAATTCGTAGAAGGATTCTCGAGTATCGCCAGACCCATGATCCAATTGATGAAGAAGGGCAAGAAGTTTGAATGGACCGACAAGTGTGAAGCGAGTTTTCAAGAACTCAAGAGGAGATTGATTTCAGCCCCAATCTTGATCATGCCGGATATCACGAAGCCCTTCGATGTGTATTGTGATGCATCCAAGATTGGTCTCGGATGTGTGCTAATGCAAGAAGGCAAAGTTATATCTTATTTATCTCGACAATTGAAGCAACATGAGCAAAACTACCCAACCCATGACCTTGAACTCGCAGCCGTAGTTCTAGCCCTGAAGACATGGAGACATTACCTGATGGGAAACCGTTGTGAGATTTATTCGGATCACAAGAGCCTAAAGTATATATTCACTCAGAAGGAGCTGAATATGAGGCAGAGAAGATGGATTGAGCTAATCAAGGATTACGATCTGGACATTCACTATCACCCTGGTAAAGCCAACATAGTAGCCGATGCCCTTAGCAGATTGCCGTGCCGCTTGAACTCCATGATTTTGAAGGAGCAACCAAGTCTGCACAAAGAGATGGAAGGTTTTCGGATGGAATTAGTAAGTGGAGGATTTCTGGCTAGCATAGAACTCCAGCCCACTTTGATCAGTCAGATTAAAGAGGCGTAGAAGGGAAATGCCAGTATTGACAGAATCAAGCGTCGTATCGGTACAAGCAAAGTACCCGGATTCAACGAGGACGAAGAAGGAGTTTTGTGGTACAAAGGACGCCTTTGTGTACCAGAAGATTCCGAGTTGAAAGGAGTTATTTTGAAGGAGGCTCATGATACTCTTTATTCTATCCATCCCGGAGGAACTAAGATGTATCAAGATTTAAAAGAGCAATTTTGGTGGCATAAGATGAAGAGAGAAATCGGAAGCTATATCGCCAAGTGTGATATATGTCAGCGAGTCAAGGCAGGACATCAAAGACCCGCTGGATTGTTGCAACCCTTGCAGATTCCGGAATGGAAATGGGATTCTGTAGGAATGGACTTTATCACTGAACTACCTACTTCTAGTAGGGGAAATGACTCTATCTGGGTCATAGTGGACAGATTGTCCAAAGTCGCCCATTTCTTGCCCGTCAAGACCACATATCAGAGTTCGAAACTAGCGGAGTTATACATCGCTAGAATCGTCAGTTTGCACGGAGTCCCCAAGAACATAGTATCGGATCGAGGAACTCAGTTTACCTCGAGATTCTGGAAGAAAGTCCAAGAAGGTTTAGGAACCCGTCTAGATTTCAGCACCGCGTATCACCCTCAGACCGATGGACAAATAGAGCGAGTAAACCAAATACTCGAAGATATGCTGAGAGCATGTGTGTTAGAATATGGATCCAAGTGGGAAGACTGTCTGCCGTTTGCAGAATTTTCCTACAACAATAGTTATCAAGCCAGTTTGCAAATGGCCCCATTTGAATTCATGTACAGAGGAAGTGTCGCACACCTTTGAACTGGTCGGAAGTAGGAGAGAGTCAGATCTTCGGACCCGACATCCTACGAGAAGCAGAAGAGAAGGTTCACAAGATTCGTGAGCACCTCAAGACCGCCCAATCCCAACAGAAGAGTTACGCTGACAAGAGACGTCGAGACCTCGCCTTCAACATAGGAGATTTTGTTTATCTAAAAGTGTCGCCATTGAAGAGAATGCAGCGTTTCCAACTCAAAGGAAAGTTAGCCCCCAGATATATCGGACCTTTCAAAATTCTGAACCGTCGAGGAGAAGTGTCATATCAATTGGAACTACCCGAAGAGATGTCAGCCGTGCACAATGTGTTCCATATCTCGTTACTTCGCAAGTGTCTCGAAGTCCCCGAGAAGACCGAAGTGTTCAAGAATATCGATCATCGGACCATAGAGATCAACGATGACCTGACCTATCCTGAAGTACCCATCCGTATTTTGGAAGAAGCTTTTCGAACTACCCGAACCCGAAGCATCAAGTTTCTCAAGATTCAGTGGAGCAACCACACAGAAGAGGAAGCTACCTGGGAACGCGAAGATCACATTAGGACGGAGTTTCCCGATCTCTTCAAATCCTAGGTAATCTTTTCGTCCTTTTTCAAATCTCGGGACGAGATTTTGTTTAAGGGGGGAAGGTTTGTAACATCCCAAAAATATTAAAGTTAAATCATCAAACTCTAATCATCAAAATTAGGGTTAACAAAAACTTTTCTAATTAAAATTATGAAGGCATGCATATGTGTATGCATTTAATTTGAAATTCTTTTGAACCACCTTGTTTGTATGTTTCCTTGCCTGTAAAATGTTTCTTAGGTGAAATAAACATCATCTAAACATTTCCCAAACTTTTCCTAAAGACAAATAAATCAAAACCAATAAAATAAAGGAATGGTCATTTTGACCAATTTAACTCCCATGCCTACTTTGGCTGTCTCAAACTTTCAGAACCTAATGGAAACTTTTCTGGATCTTTGCACCCCTTGAATGTACTCATAACAAGGTATCAAGGCCCACTTTGTGATCATCCAGAAACTTTCAAATGCATAGTTTAAATGACAATTCAAAATTGAATCTTTA
Organism: Avena insularis; assembly: GCA_023614405.1. NCBI lineage: Eukaryota > Viridiplantae > Streptophyta > Magnoliopsida > Poales > Poaceae > Avena > Avena insularis. The sequence continues at coordinate 21,627,313 of CM042693.1, forward strand.
TCATATGGGAAGATCCCACTTTTTCAAAAACCACTCAAACAAGCTCAACTTTCAAAACCCAAGCATCTGCAGACTCACTAGCACCAATCTAGCAAACCCACCAAAAATATTTTCAAAATTCAAAACTTGATTTCATGCGGCCATTTCATCAAACAGGTTGCAGACACAAATCATACAAAATCGAAACACTATAGTGAGCAGTGATTGAAGCCTAACTTGTTCCCTCTCTGGACACCACTAGCCTTAGTAGATCATCTAACAACCTAAACTAACCCTTAGCATCACTGTAAGCTTGGCATTGCCATCAATGGTGAACAGCCGAGCACACCCATGTCACCCCCATGTCGACAGCAAGCTAGGAAGAAAAGCAAGCCTAGCCAGCATGTCTGGGAGGCAGCCCACCATACACCGCCACTCACTATCCCAGCCTCGAGCGTTGCCAAGCCTTGGACCACACGCATGAACCATGCCAACCTCGCCAGCAACCATTCCAAAAATCAACCCAGATCGATTCAATGCACCAAATTGAATGAAACCAATTTTGTTAGAAAGGTCTGAGAAAGCTGAATCCAAGCCCGTTGGATTCAAGTCATTTGGATCTATAGATCACCCATGGTAAAAATAACAAGGCAGAAGCTTTTCTGCATTCAAACATTTTTCAAATTTAAACCATAATAGCTTTTGAGTTGATTCCAACTCTCAAAAATCACATTTAACCATACCTTTCAGAATATATAAAAATATATAGGTTTACCTTCAGAAATAATGTTCAAGTAATAATAGAATGCTACATAGGCATTTCTAGCCACTTTAAATAATTAAAATAAAAGGGTAAAACCTTATTAAATTGTGACACCACTTTAAATCATAGTCCCATGGACTAAAATATGTGGTGATGACATGTGTCAACATGATCCCATGTTTGGTTTGGAGAATATTAAATCTTAAGTAGTTTTTCAATGAGTAGAAATTACTTTTCTAAAAATAAAAGGAATTAAACCAAGCCTTAATCTTGTAATGTTAGAGATGATGTTAGATCATCTATAGGACCCTTGTGTGTGATGATTGCAAGTAGTTAAGTATTTTTTGGTGATTGTGTACCTCGTATTTATTTATAGACGCTAGTACCGACCAAGGATACGAGGAGGAAGGAGGATACTACGAAGAAGAAGCCGAGGAGAACTTCAACCACTGCTCTGCACAAGGCAAGCCAATACTTGCAAGCTATTAACCTTGCAAGCTAACACTTGCAATTTAGCAAGCTTATACTGATATTGTGCAAGCTTTATTAACTAAGTGGACCAATGCAAGCTAATCCTTGCAAGATACCCTACTGATGCCACAACCCACTACTTGTTACTCTGCCTACTATATGCCTTAAGCATATATGATCCAACCCACTTGACCAACCAATCCTAGTTTTTACTTACAAGCTTTATACTTTATTTCTTTATCAAAGCTATTCCTTAGAGTTTACTTAAGTGAACTATAGATACTAGAAAGATATCTGAAAGTTGCATAAAGAGCATAAAATTTGGCCTAAGCTAGATAATCTTGATGTCATCTTAAGGCATGAGATTGAACTTAGTTAGAACTCCACTAGTTTACCACCCCTTATTATTGCTTACCCCCACTGTAGATGCTAGTGCTAAGCATAAAACTTCATCAACTTTAGATGGGAATACTTGGTGGAAAAATGGTTATGAAAACCTTGGAATGATGGATCATTCTATTGAAATGTTTTGGACATGTGTTTCCAAACACCTGATGATTTTGGTGATGAAAACGATGAGGCATGAGCCTTAGCCCTTTCTAAAACTGATGGTTGTATGGATGCGATACCATTCCAATTTTATCATACAACCACAATACCTGAAGATTGGGTAGGGCTTGACTGGAAACTTATATACCTTAGTATTAGTTCCCTCACGGCCAAGGTCTGAGCTGAGGCTACCTTGTGAAGATTGTCCACCTGTGCAGTACCCAAGATGACAGTTGGTCGTGGATCGGAGGCCAAACTCACAGGAGAGGTGCTTATACTAGGGCATGTAATCGAAAGGTTAGGATTGATTATCCGCATACCGAGTATGGTGAATTCAGGATTTGTTCCTGATGGATGTATCGAATGTTGTGGTGAAAGTGTACAATCTCTGCAGAGTGTCAAACTATTCGAATACCCGCGTCCGCGGTTATGGACAGTTGGAGTGGCCATACTGTTCCCCGTCAGACTTTTCAAAATGACTTGTGAAATGATTTGAAACTTTGACTTGACCACAACAGAGTGGTGATATGAAATACAAGTTCCCACTTAGGGGTTATAAATTTGTGGCGAGCATTCGTTGCTTCTAAACTTAGTAGAGATAAATCTGGCTTTTGCAAAACAACCCTAGAGCCTAGTGTCCTATTATCCAAAAAACCCTTTACCTGTTAGTATTAGTTTGCGAGTACTTAAAGAGTACTCATGTCTTTGTCCCTAGCTATTCCCATGGCCAGACTATGAAGATGAGTACCTGGAGGATGGACCCTAGGAAGGTTACGACAACTAGGATCATCTCCCATCGTCAGCATTGCCTGTGACCCCAAAGATGGAGCTTCGCCTACGCTACCGTTATTATTACGTATTCCGCTGTTTGATGTTGTATTAAGAACTGGATCATGAGATCCCTATTTGTGTAAGAACTTATGTATCGTTTGTAATGGATGATGTACTATGGTATCCAATTCTGTTATGTCTCGCAAAAATGGTAATCCTGGGATTGCGATGTATGGCATAACAGGCATCTGGGATTAAAAATCCGGGTGTTGACAGTGTGTAAGGTAAACAGTCCACATGTTCCATGAACAAGAGACCGTTGTTTTCTCCCTAGTAGCAACAGCACATCTACAACCAAAGAGATTATTGTCATTTCCCTTGGAAACTAGAGGCATGAACCCACTATCGAGCATAAATACCCCCTCTTGGAGTCACTAGCAACTACTTGTCCAATATATCTACTAACAACGGAGAGCATGCAAGATCACAAACAACACAGACATGATAGAATCATAAAGACAAAACCATTAATCAAACCAACATAATAATCTCAATATCCATCGGATCCCCGCAAACACAACATGCATGATTACAAATAGATTAGATCTTGATCATGAACGGAGCTCACAAGATCTATACATGAAAGAACAAAGGAGGAGATACAACCATCTAGCTATTGCATGGAGCCATAGTGCAAGGTGGAACTACTCACGCATCATACCGAAGAGAAGGCCTCCGGGATGATCTCCCCTCCGGCAGGGTGCCGGGAAGAACTTCAGATCCCCCTGATCTAGGGACAACGGTGGCAGCGGCTATAGACGGTTTCGTGGAGATTTTATCGGGTTCTTAGGGTTTCTGCATCGGGGGCTTCTTATAGGCAAAGGGGGAAGCCGAGGCGGTGGCCAGGGCCCCACACCCCCTCAGGCGTGGGGTAGGCCCCACCCGCACCTAGGGGGTCTGGGCGCCCTAGCCCGCCTCTCCGGCTCCCCTCTGGACCTCTTGTTCCCCATGGAAAGTAATTGACTTTGGCTTTTGTCTCGTCCAATTCCGAGAATATTTCTTTACTAACTTTTCTGAAACCAAAAACAGCAGAAAACAGGCATCTAGCACTGTGGCAACTTGTTAATAGGTTAGTACCAGAAAAGATGTAAAAAATCTCCTCAAAGTGTAGACAAAGCAAAGAAAAGTAGATACTAACAAGCATGGAGCATAAAAAATTATAGATACGTTTCTGACGTATCAACATCCCCAAGCTTAACTCCTGCTCGTCCTCAAGTAGGTAAGTGATAAAAGAATAATTTTTTAGGTGACATGCAACCTCACAATAAAGATCCAACCATTTGCAAGCATTGAAAGCTAGGATCAAAGAACTCTAAACATGTGCATGAAAGATGGAGTTCTAACAATAGGACATGGTAACTATGCATGCAACATGACAAGCTACAAACAAAGATCATGAATAACATGCACTGGAAAACATTTGTTTGTTTCACATACAGAAAACATAGCATAGTGGCAATAAGCTTGTCCCTCATGGAGTAGCAATATAGATGCATATGACACCTTCAAAGTTCACAAGGGTGACTAGAAACAAATAGCACAAGAACAAGTAATATCACAATATGCATCAATCAATAAGCTTTGGAACACTGCACACAGAATGACAACTATGCTCTCTTAATGGTGCCTAAAGGTAGAAGGTGGAGACTCAATAGTGGTGGAAGAAAAGCCTTTTTGTAAAGGAAGCAGGGATTACAAGTTTTAAAAAGAGCTTCCAAAAATTATGGTACTTGTTAGCTTTCAGCCCTCATTGCCCCTATCATAAGCATCTTGAAGTGGTTAAGGTTAAAGTGACAAAGATGGAGTATATGCTTGCCAAAGTATAAGTTGGCAATCTCAAGTCCCTTGAATACGAGGGCCACACCTCATGCATACTCAACTTTGGGCCCAGGTAAGTTCTTTTCATTGTAAGTATTTGCATATCATTGAGAACCGCCAACGGGGTACCCCTTGCACATGGTACATGAGCTTTCCAATAACCAAAATGACAAGGCAAGCAGACAATGAGCATCTCAGCAATCTTCTTATGTACCATGGGAATATGGTGCTTTTTTATCTCTTTCCTCTTTTCTCAATGTGTCTCTTTTTTATAAGAAGAATGCTTCATAGATGTCACTATGGTGTTGCTGCAAGTTTCCACCATGATTAGGCATGGCTTAGGCTAGCGGCCTAGGTGTTTCTCTAACACAGGATACAAACTCTATGGACTTACAAGTTCCCTCTTTATTTCACACCGGTGACATCCATAGACAAAATAACATGATATCAACTCAATACAAAGTACAAGTGCAATATTGAAAACGTTCCCCGTGACAACACGGTTCTATTAATTCCAACAATAAGTGCAAGCATATACAACATAGATGTCACAATGGTTCAAGTTTATTAGGGGCAAAGAATATAAAATGTTCCATCAAGTTTGTGAGGGCTTTAATCACTAGGTTTTGACATAACAAAATAGTTTTTAATTGGAAGATAGCTAAAAACAAGAATATACTTAGACTGGTGTAACACACCATGCATAGGAGTTTATAGTGGACACTTTGGAATAACTTGGTTTCTTGGGAGTTGGAAGCATGAGTAGAGCTTACTCATACAAGTGGAGGCTAGCAAAAGACTGGAAGAAACCAAATAAGAGATCAATAATGGCCATAATCATGCAGAGCAACGAAGCATTACTAATCAAAGCAAAGAGTGGTACTACAAGTCAATGACTAAATGATCATAGAGGCTAATGGTGACTTGTGAGAGTCATAACATGGTGTGAGCATGTGCCAAGTCAACCCAAGCAAAGCATCAAAGGAGAATACCACAATACTATGCTTTTATATGCTAAAACAACGCATAATTTCTTCAAGGCACACTAAGCAATCCCAATTGTTTGGAACAAGGCAGGCTATAGCAATAATCACTAAGAATAATGCCAAAACAACACCTAGCATGTCATGCTAAAGTCTAAGTCACAGTCAATGCAAGCTCCTCTTGCACTTCAAGCAAGAACTTACTACTCCTTTCCAACACCAAGCAACTAATTTGAAAAACAACACAGCGAGAACGGGGGTCCAAACTACTTTATTCAATCAAACTAAACAACCTAATCAAAGCAAACAAAAATTAAGACGCTCCAAGAACAACACAACTGTGCATGAAACATTAAAAACGAAGTGTCTAGACAGACCTGAGCTTTTTATTGATGAAGAAGGGGATGCCTTGGGCATCCCCAAGCTTTGATGCTTGTACCTCTTGGATATTTCTTGGGGTGACACAATGGTAGCATCCCCAAGCTTGAGCTTTTTTCCATTCTTCATCTCATTACATCATTATCTCTCTACACCTGAAATTTTTCCTTCACACAATCTTCATTAGCAACATTAGTATATTCAAAAGATATTAAACCTCTGGCAAAGCTTTGGAACAACAAGGATTTTCACTAAAAACACAAGCTAATGTAGTAACTCATTCAAAAATCTCAATTCACCTAAATAGAACTCAAAAAGGAATCAATAAGAAGCAAAATAATGGCAGAAATATGTCAAAACAGACCAGCAGGTAGAAACCGATTTTTTCGAACATCTTCTGTTGCTCAAATCAAAAACTGTTTATCTAACGAAAGTTAGATAACATACTGGATAACATACTAGGGGATTTATTCGTAAATTTTGAGCTCAATCCGAGTTACAGACACTCCTCACAATTTTTTTTGTGGAGGACAGAAATCTGTTTCCGGACAACAACTCCCCAAATCTTACTTCCCTCTCATCAGAGGTCATTATTGGCACAAAAAGCAAACAAAAAGGATAAGGAGAGGTCATTACTGAAGTAATAACTTCCAAGACTCAAGGAAACTCTTGGGTTATCTCCCAACAAGTACTTTTCTTTAACGCCTTTAAGTTAGGCACAAGAAGCAAGAAGAATCAAGTATTTTCAAATGAAGAAGCATTACCCCTCTTGTTCTTTCCTTTCAAATGAACAAGTACTTTTCTTTAACGCCATTTTCCCTGAGATTTTTGTAAACACACCTTCAGCTATTCCAATGGGCAATATAGTGGCATTGTTTGTCAGCACCCGGATTTTTAGTCCTAGATGCCTGTTATGCCATACATCGCAATCCCAGGATTACCATTTTTGCGAGACATAACAGATTTGGATACCACAGTGCATCATCCATTACAAACCATACATAAGGTCTTACACAAATAAGGATCTCATGATCCAGTTCTTAATACAACTCAAGCAGCAGAAACATGTAATGATAAAGGTAGTGTAGACGAAGCTCCATCTTCGGGGTCACAGGCAATGCTGACGATGGGAGATGATCCTAGTTGTCGTAACCTTCCTGCGGTCCTTCATCCTGGTACTCCTCCTCATAGTCTGGCCACGGGAATAGCCAGGGACAAAGCCATGAGTACTCTTTAAGTACTCGCAAACTAATACTAACAAGTTAAGGGGGGGGGGGTTGTAGTAGGACACTAAGCTCTAGGGTTGTTTTGCAAAAATCCAGGTTTACCTCTACTAAGTTCAGAAGCAAGAAAAACTAGTTGAAGTTTTATAACCCCTAAGTGGGAACTCGTATTTCATGTCACAACTCTGTTGTGGTCAAGTCAAAGTCTCAATTCATTTCACAAGTCATTTTGAAAACATCTGACGGGGGAAAGATGGCTAATCTAATCTGTCCATAATCATGACGCGGCTATTCGAGTAGTTTGACACTTTGCAGATATTGTACACTTTCACCACAACATTCGATACATCCGTCAGGAACAAATCATGAATTCACCAAACTCAGTATGCGGATAATCAATCCTAACCTTTCAATTACACGCCCTAGTATAAGCACCTCTCCTGTGAGTTTGGCCTCCCAACCATGAACAACTGTCATCTTGGGTACTGCACAGGTGGACAATCTTCACAAGGTAGCCTCAGCTCAGACCTTGGCCGTGAGGGAACCCATACTAAGGTATATAAGTTTCCAGCCAAGCCCTACCTAAATTTCGGGTATTGTGGTTGTACGGTAAAATTGGAATGGTATCGCATCCAGACAACCATCAGTTTTATAAAGGGATAAGGCTCATGCCTCAACATTTTCATCACCAAAATCATCTGGTGTTCGGAAACACATGTCAAAACATCTCAGTAGAATGACTCATCATTCTAAGGTTTTCATAACCAGTTTCCACCAAGTATTCCCATCTAGAGTTGATCAAGTTTTATGCTTAGCACTAGCATCTACAAGTGGGGGGTAAGTACTAAGGAGGGGTGGTAAACAAGTGGAGTTTAACTAAGTACAATCTCATGCCTTAGGATGACATCAAGATTATCTAGCTTATGCCAAATTTAATGCTCTTTATGTAACCTTCAATTATCTTCCTAGAATCTACAAGTCACTTAAGTAAACTCTAAAATAAAGCTTTGATAAAGAAATAAAGTAAAAAGCTTGCAAGTAAAACTAGGATTGGGTTATCAAGTGGGTATGATCACATATGCTTAAGGCATATAGTTGGTATGGTAACAAGCAGGTATTAGCTTGCATAAGTAAGGTATCTTGCAAGTGTTAGCTTGCTCAATCAACTAGTAGTTTTAGGCTTGCATAAGTATCAGTATAAGCTTGCTAATTTAATAGCTTGCAAGTATTGGCTTGCCTTGTGCAGAGCAGTGGTTGAAGTTCTCCTCGGCTTCTTCTTCGTAGTATCCTCCTTCCTCCTCGTATCCTTGGTCGGGACTAGCGTCTATGAATAAATACGAGGTACACAATCACCAAACAATTCTTAACTATTTTCAATCATTACACAAAGGTGTTCTATAGATGATCTAGCATCATCACTAACCTTACAATAATAAAGCATTTGCATTATTTATTTATTTTTAGAAAAGTAATGTCTACTCATTGAAAAACTACTTAAGATTTAATATTCTCCAAATCAAACATGGGATCATGTTGACACATGTCATCACCACATATTTCAGTACATGGGAATGTGATTTAAAGTGGTTTCACAATTTAATAAGATTTAACCTTTTATTTTAAATAAATAAAGTGACTAGAAATGCCTATGTGGCATTCTTTTATTACTTGAACATTATTTCTGTAAGTAAACCCATATGTTTTTATATATTCTGAAAGGTATAATCAAATGTGATTTTTGAGAGTTGGAATCAACTCAAAAGCTATTATGGTTGAAATTTGAAAAATGTTTGAATGCAGAAAAGCTCCTGACTTGTTATTTTTACCAAGGATGATCTACAGATCCAAATGATTTGAATCCAACGGGCTTGGATTAAGCATTTCAGTACCTTTCTAGAAAAATTGGTTTCATGTAATTTGGTTTACTAAATCGAGCTGGGTTGATTTTTGAAACTAGGTACAGAACTATGTTTGAAATAAATAGAAAAATCTAAATTTAAACGGTTGGGCTGCGCGGGAAGGATTAATGGGCCGGACCAGTGTCACTCCGTAGCGCGGGGCTAAGCTGACAGGGGAGGTTCCATCCGTAAGTGGCTCATAACACGCGAAGCGGTATGGGGCGATGTGGTGCGTTGGGTTAGAAGTGAGATCAACGGCTGAGGGTCGTCGTCAACAATGAACAGGTCACCGGCGAGCTCGAATCCTAGCGGCTCAGTGGGGGTCGTGGGAGGCTCGCCGGGGCTCAGGCGAGGGTCGACGATGGGGGCGAACGACGAAGTCGACAACTGGCGATTCTCCTAGCACCGGTAGCTCCTCCTGGGGAGGCTCCAATCGACGGCTCCTCTCCTCCTCTACAGCGACGAGCTCCGGCCAAATTCCGGTGATGCGCTGCTCGCCTTGCTCCGAAAAGAAGTGGGAAGTCTTAGTGAGAGGTGGGGAGTGAGATGGTGTGCAAAAATCGAGCGGGGGTTGCCTCCTTGTATAGGCTCGACGGCGAGACCGAGAGGGATGGGCAGGCGACGGTGGAGACACGGCTACGGGCGGCTAGAGGCATGGCTAAGGTTGGCGATCGACGGGAGGTCTCCTGGAGATGCTCTAGATCTTAAATGCGCGTGTAGGGGCGGTGGCAATCGGTCGGGAATGTGCGGTGCTCTGGGAGGCAGAGGCAGCGAACTCCATGGCGAGCGGCGGCTACGGGGTACGGGCGATGAAACGAACATGTCTGGTGGTCTCCTGGGACGGTGGGGTGCATGCTGGCGGGCGGCGAGGGCTCGAGGTGGTCGGGTTGAGTGGGAACGGCGCGTGCACTGGGGTGCGCGTCGGCATGGTCGACAGCGGCGCGGGCGCGGTGTTCCTGGTGGTTCTGGTCTCTGTTCTTGAGCTAGGGCTGGTCGAGAGGGGGCGGTGAGGCATGGGCTGCATGCTAGACAAGGTGGGCACGGCTAGTTCTTCTCCTAGCTTGCTGTCCACACTGGGGTGACATGGTGAGGCTCGGCCTGCTCACCATTGATGACAATGGCCAGCTCACAGTGGTGCTAGAGGTTAGTCAAAGGTGCTAGATGATCTATTAAGGCTAGTTGCATCCAGAGAGGGAACAAGGTTGGCCCAAAACACTGCTCAACATAGTGTTTTTGATTTGGTTGATTTGAATCTGCAACCTGTTTGATGAAATGGCCGCATGAACTTGAGTTTTGAATTTTGAAAAGATTTTTGGTGGGTGTGCTTTTTGAAAATTGAGCTTGTTTGAGTGGTTTTTGAAATAGTGGGATCTTCCCATATGAGATAGATTCAATTTTAAACTGTCATTTAAACTAAGCATTTGAATGTTTTTGGATGATCACAAAGTGGGCCTTGGTACCTTATTATGAGTACTATCAATGGGTGCAAAGATCCATACATGTTTCTGTTAAGTTTTGAAAGTTAGAGATAGCCAAAGTAGGCATGGGAGTTAATTTGGCCAAAGTGACCATTCACTTAATTTATTTGTTTTGACTTGTTTGTCTTTGGAAAAAAGTTTGGGGATTGTTTAGATGATGTTTATTTCACCTAAGAATAATTTTACAAGAAAAGAAACACAGAACCATGGAAATTCAAAAGAATCCAAATTTTGAATACACACATATGAATGCCTTTATATTTTTAATTGGAAAAGTTTTTGTTAACCCTAATTTTGATGATTAGAGTTTGATGATCCAAGTTTAATATTTTGGGATGTTACATTGTTGGTAAGAGAGATTTCCTCTCCTCCTTCAGTAAGCCCCCAAAGACTCAAGGAATTATAAATATCTTTAGGCATGAGGCAAAATTCAGACATGATATCACAACGAGCATCAAAAAGTGTAGTGTTTATTGAGACCTTGATGGTGGGAAACCACTTTGAAGGCTCATAATTTATGGGAACATAATCATGATAAGCCCTAAGCGTGTGATAGCAACTATTCATAGCAGCAATAGTAGTCTCAAGAGTGTTCAACCTGGCAAAAATATTTGTGAAAGAGGAATCAGACTTGCTAGGTGTATTATAAATTGCAATCAAGTTTTTTATGGCATCAAAAGCTTCATCCTTAGTACATAGAAAAATATATTTTTCAGCCACAACATCCAAAGCATATCTATAACGAAGAGCAATACCGCGGTAGAAACTATCAATAATCAAGCTAAGACTCATCTCAGGCTCAGTTTCCCTTTGTAAAGCAGAAATTCTAGACCAAGCTTCTTTAAAACTCTCTTCACTTTTTTGCTTAAAAGTGGAGATCTCTTCCATAGATGAAATAAAGATTGGTCCAAAACCAGACATGGTGGCAACTAGTAGGAACTAATGTTTTTGTGTTTTTGAATAAAGCAAGCGAACCAAACTAGACTAATTTTTTTGGGTTTTTTTTAAAAGAGGCAAACAAAACCAAGCAGAAGAAACAAAGTAAACTAAAAACAAAGTAAAGAGAAAGGAAGTGAAGGACTCCCCTTGTGAAGACGTCCTTAGCCTCCCCGGCAACGGCGCCAGAAAATAGCTTGTTGGTGCCCACCACTTGTCGTGGGACGCTTCATTGGAAACCCCAAGAGCAAGGTATGAAGCAACACAGCAGCAAGTTTCCCTTAGTAAGAAACTGAGGTTATCAAACCAGTAGGAGGAAGGAAACATCACGCAGGTGTTGCTAGCAACGTGGAGACCTGCACAACACAAACTCAAGACTTTGCCCCGAACGAATCAGTGAGGTTGTCAAGCTCACCGGTTTGCTATAACAAAGGATTAAATGTATGGTGTGGAAGGTAATGGTTTGCAGCAAGTAAACAAGTAACAGTGGAAGATGTATCAATGGTAAAGATTGGACCGGGGTCCATAGTTCACTAGAGGTGCTCTCCTTAGATAAACAACATGGCATGAAGGGTAAACAAAATTACAGCAGGGCAATTGATAGGAACTGAGCAAGGCATAACAATGCAATTACTAGTCAGAAAGATCCAATGAGATTCGATTGGGCAATATAACAAGATACATAGACCGCCATCCAACTGCATCTATGACTAGAAGTCCACCTTCAGGTTATCATCCGACCCCCCTCCAGTATTAAGTTGCAAGCAATAGACAACTTCTTTAAGCAAAGTGTGTAAGGTAAATAGTCCACATGTTCCATGAACAAGAGACCGTTGTTTTATCCCTAGTAGCTACAACACATCTACAACCGAAGAGATTATTGTCACTTCCCTTGGAAACTAGAGGCATGAACCCACTATCGAGCATAAATGCCCCCTCTTGGAGTCACTAGCAACTACTTGGCCAAGATAGCTACTAACAACGGAGAGCATGCAAGATCACAAACAACAGAAATATGATAGAATCATAAAGACAAAACCATTAATCAAACCAACATAATAATCTCAATATCCATCGGATCCCCGCAAACACAACATGCATGATTACAAATAGATTAAATCTTGATCATGAACGGAGCTCACAAGATCTATACATGAAAGCACAAAGGAGGAGATACAACCATCTAGCTACTACATGGACCCATAGTCCAAGGTGGAACTACTCACGCATCATACCGGAGAGATGGCCTCCGAGATGATCTCCCCTCCGGCAGGGTGCCGGGAAGAACTTCAGATCCCCCCGATCTAGGGACGACAGTGGCGGAGGCTACAAACGGTTTCCTAGAGATTTGATCGGGTGCTTAGGGTTTCTGAATCGGGGGCTTATTATAGGCGAAGGGGGAGGCCGAGGCGGCGGCTAGGGGCCCCACACCCCTCCCAGGTGCGGCGCAGGGCCCACTCGCGCCTATGGGGGGTCTGGGCGCCCTGGCCCGCCTCTCCGGCTCCCCTCTGGACTTCTTGTTCCCCACGGAAAGTAATTGACTTTGGAATTTGTCTCGTCCAATTCCGAGAATATTTCTTTACTAACTTTTCTGAAACCAAAAACAGCATAAAACAGGCATCTGGCACTATGGCAACTTGTTAATAGGTTAGTACCAGAAAACATGTAAAAAGCACCTCAAAGTGTAGACAAAGCAAAGCAAAGTAGATACTAACAAGCATGGAACATCAAAAATTACAGATACGTTTCCAACGTATCAGCGAGTTGTGTGCTAGGGTTATGGATGTCCTCCTTATCGTGCCCTCCTGGCCTTTATATGGGGAGGCCAGGTCTCGGGGTTAGGCTGAGTCGGTTATAAGTTAGGTTTTGGCCCTTTGAATTTCTATCTAAAGCTAGCTGTGTTCTCCAAGGAGTCACATCCTTCATGGGCCTGGGTCACCTAAATCCTTCCTGGGATTTGCCATCCGGAGAGGGCGATTGTGTGGGTTTCTACCAGACCGGATCGAGTAGGCTAACATCAGGCACCTGTAGGGCATACCCATGTCAGTGGGACTTACACATGTGTTGCAACTAGGTTGCATCTGAGATTTTAATGAGTTGCAACTAGGTTGCAACTAAGAATTAGTACGAATTATATAAGTTGCAAACTGAGAATTAGCATAAATAGTAGAATGATATGAGCGACTTAAACAAAAGAAGTTTTCAGGCGTCTAAGATCTAGGCACTCCCTTATTTTGAAAATATTTAGGTTTCTTAATTGGGCTGACACATGGAACTCCATCCAACTCAACAAATTAATTTACTTTGTCACCTTAACGCTGAGAAAAAGGACCCCACCTATCAGTTTTGGTGTTAATTATCTTAACCCTTCATTTGCATGAATTGCAAAAAATCATAGCAATCCTTACTTTAGGATGTTTCGAGTGTGTACTTGGCTTGTCTTTACTCCAAGTTGATGGATCACCTTGTATCATAGTGGGACTCCATATTGACGGGACGTCCACCCTATGTACATGGTCAGCTTTGTTCTCCCATGTGGTACCCGGTGTTTCATGTTCTCGTTAGTAGCCCTTGAGTCCTTCGCAATAAGGTCATAGCTTCGTCTAACTTGATGACTCTTCGCCTCAGTCGAGTGCTTTATCCTTCTTCTTAGCGGATACATGACCGAACATGCCTCCAAGTTGCTTGCGAGGAGAACTCAATTTGAAGATTCCTATAAAAACACTTTGCAAGATTTCGGGGGTATATTATGAAAGCAAAATAGTTAGGAGGCATGATGTGAATGGTATAAAGAAAAAATAAGAAAAACTAAAATAGATGAATACGAAGAACTGAAGCTAGAAATGGTGGTAAAAAGGCATAGAACATGTTGGGATAACGTAGGATAAGAAGAAGGCATAGGATGAAAGAAATGAATGTAGAAGAACTAGAGTTAGTAGAGGATGCAAAGAAGAAGATAAAGAAAGAAAAGAGCAATGTCGTGGATGAAAATATAAAGTTGGATCTCAACTCTAGCACAATCATTGAATACAAGTTTAAGGCAGTAAAACTAACTTATTTAAGAAGACATGTTATCAAGAAGGGGAGTTGGCTTAACTTAGGCCCTGTTTGAAATAAGGGAGTTTTGCAGGAAATTCAAAGGGTAGGAATTTCTTATGAAAAATTCCTTTTGTGCCTTTTGGAACACATGAATAGGAAACATGAATCCATCGGATTGGCTTCCTATCCTTCATGTTTCATAAGAGGATAAGTGGTTGTTTGGTTCTTGGGATAGAGGTATCCCAACCACCTGGCTACAAGTAGTCAGTTTTTTTATTTGGTTGGGCAGGACAAGAGATGTCTATGGAACCATTTTTTGTTTGGTTGAATGGATGAGGAGTGGATGAACGGTTGTGGTGACCTCCTTGATTGGGATGGTGAGGTTACCTCTAAATATATTACCGCACATTTGTTTGTTTTTTTGTAGAAAAAGAAGAACAACATAGTCTAGTCATAATCGTAATTACTAATCAAGAAAAGACATCCCCGAATAACGGTCATGAAAAGATAGAAATTGCAGTGTCGGCCTACACTCACCGGTGAGCGAACAAAATGTTACAGGGTGAGGCTAGCGACACGAGCCAAAAGTGGTTTCCCTTGTCCAGCACATTTTGGCGGATTAGCTCAACCAATTTTTGAAGGGAATATTTCTAGAATCTGGTTGCCCTAATCCCTCTCGCCCTCTGAACCAAACATGGGGCAACCACCCCAAAAGTGGCTTTCCCTTGTCATCTATTGGATATCCACCGAACCAAACATCCCCTAAACGTTCGATCTAATCTCATGATACAAATTTTTGTTGGAAACACACTACTTCTAGGCCTTGCACTACCGCATTTATCTTGCTTAGTCTCAAGGAGGCCACCAGTCACATGTGTGGAGAAGCGCAGGAGACATCGCGTAGTAACTACTAGTGTACCCATTTGCTTATGTCACCGTCCTCTCCCATCTCTGTCTCACTCTCGCTGTCACGTCCCATCAACTACCCTCGTCGAGAGCTCCTCATGCACCAATGGATTCGCCTCCTTTGATGCCTCTGCTGTAGCCAACTCTGGCAGAGCTTCCCCAACCGGTGGGCCACATCCACCGCGTGGCAGATAGCCAAGTATGAAGCCGGTGGATTTAGGAGCGCGGATGCCCAGATTGACCAGGCCATCGTGACGGTGTTGCATCGCCCTTCATCGATTGCTATCCTGGTGACTAGGGAAACCATGGGGATTCTGACGTTGGGGTTGGAGATGGGGTATTTCAATCGCCTTCACTTCTTTGCTTCAAAGCGAGCAGCCTCCATGGCGATAGGGCCCCCCGACACAAGTAGGGACATGTCGTTCCCATTGGAATTCAATTCCATTCCTAGGTTCCCTCCAATTGTATCGGCACCATCACCGGCATTTGGGGCCTTGACCTCCATGGCACCATCATCCGGATTTGTTCCTAGGTCACCATGCCGCTGATGGCTCAGATCACTATAGAGCTTCGTTGGGAGACCCCAAGAGGAAGGTATGATGAGCACAACAGTAAGTTTTCCCTCAGTTATGAAACCAAGGTTATCGAACCAGTAGGAGTAAGGAAACAACTCCAAGGTGTTGCTAACAACTTGGAACCTGCACAACACAAACTCAAAACTTTGCCCCAACTTATAGTGAGGTTGTCAATCTCACCGGTTTGCTAAAAACAAAGGATTATACGTATAGTGTGGAAGATAATGATTGCTTGTAGAAAGTAATCAGTAAACAGTGGATGGTATATCAATGATAAATATTGGACTGGGGTCCATAGTTCACTAGAGGTGTTCTCCTTAAGATAGATAACATGCTGGGTGAACAAATTATAGCGGGGCAATTGACAGATTAAGGAAGCATAACAATGCAAATACTAGACATCTTGACTCCTATGAGATTTGATTAGGCATTACAACAACATACATAGACCGTAATCCAACTGTGTAAGATCCCTCCTTTATAAAGGAAAAGGATCCCTGTGATTGCAATGCTAGTCCCTTGATCAATGCTAGCATCCACAGTTTAAGATGAAGTACACAGATACAAAGGTCATTATTACAGTCATTCCAGAGAAAAACATAGTCTTTACAACTCCAAGGCCACAGGCCTAGTACAAGAGTTTGAATAAGTAAATAAAAAAAGTCTTCATCTTCATGTGCCACAGGCAAACATGTTGAGTGTAGACTCATGACTCCTAATCCTCATCAGAGTAACCTGCAACATCACAAGTTACAGCCACAGTGGGTCAATACATTGGAATAGTACTGGCAAGTGATACCTTAGTATAATTTAGGTGGACTAGATACTATATGCAATTTGGCTAAGTGTAGCTTGGCTTGCTTTGCTCAAAATAGGTTTTGCCTATTAGTCAAAAACTCTAAGTTTTTCTTTGTCAAAACTCTTCCCAAGGAACCACCAATAGACATTGAGGTCCTTCACCCTTGTTCACCCACAAGTTTTTACTTAGAAATTGGGATGAGGAGATTCTTGATAGCTTCCATGTCTTGATGCTCAAGTTTTCCTTTTCCAGGGACATGGCTAAGTACTTAGATTCTTCCATCTGCGGAGGTTGTGCACTTTCCCCACCAGACTTGATTTTCACCAAAACAGGACCTTTCAGAAGCCTTCCCTTAGACCAAATGGACGCGTTCCAACCTATCAACCCACTACCACCAACTGTCCAAATGGCTAAGTTCTAGCATCCTATGTGATCCAGGCAGAGCCCATATTGCCAAGTGGCTGCACTAGAAGCTTCTTAACACTTGGTCTCTAAAATCTCTTTGTTCCTGGGTGGCTTTCCACAAGTGAGATACACAAGGTAAACCATAGAAATGGGCCTTGTGTAACCACTCAACATAAACCATTCCTACCATTCCACCCAGGTGTTTCATTTATATAGTTGTTTTATTAGGCAAAACACAAGTCCAAAGACTTAGAAATATTTTCATCATAACATGTATATTTCACCAACCCTTGGTTGCTACTAGCTAGGCTAAGCATGGCATAGATAAGCATCTTAACTTAGAAATTTCCTAGCAATTCTACAACTACTAGGATTTCCCAACATGGCATGTAATCAAAATATAGCATGCAAGACTAGCAAAATATTTCTAATGCTTAATAGAAAACATAGAGATAAAAATATTCATGAAGCACCACTTGCCTTGGTAGTTTGGAGAGTAGCTACACTCCTCACAATCACAATCACTAGCACCAAAATCTACACAAAGAACCATAGCCACAAATCACATACAAAACATATACAAACAAAAATATATGAATGCATGCAATATGATATGTGATGATTTTTAAAACTCAACAAAGCAAGTGTACAGTACTGGTTCATAAACAAGTTAAAAACTTGCCAAACAACATTTACTTAAACCTTAAATCATTTCTCAAACAATTCATATACTCAAATTAGCCCTACACAAGTTGCTGCAAATAAAACCATTTTAACAGAAGCAAAACATTAAACACATTGCATAATTAGAAAGGGCTTGCTCTCCTGATTCCATTGATATAAAATTTGTCAAATTCTAACATGGGGATCAAAAGTTATAGCCAAAACAAAATCAAACTTCTAATAGATTCAAATCCTGTTTTTAAATCTAAACAGCTGCCACGTGTCTTAATATAATTGTCCCGTACCGCTTCGCGTTGGATCACGCTTTTGAGCTGTTAGATCTGACTTAATCGCACGACCCAGATCTACTCGTAACGCTTCGGTAAGTGATCTAATCTCTACCGATCCGATCCAACGGCTCGATCAAACGCCATAGTGGCTTTGGCGGTGGCTATCGGCGCGGCGGCGAAGCTCGCACGGGCGGCGCTGGCGCTGTGTGGTTCTAGGGTCGTCGGAGGCTCTTACCAGAACCGTGGCGATGCACTGATGCTCAACCTGGCGACGGCTTGGCAAGGGGCGCTCTGCAGTGGCCGAGGGAGCTCGTCGGAGTTGCTGGCGGTGTCGGGCTTGGGTGGATGACGACGTTGGCGAGGCTCCTGGTCACCCTAGCATGCACAAATAGTATCAGGAGATGCGCAAGACTACGGCGAGCAAGATCGTGTGCATCAGAGGCAGAGGGGAACAAGGGGCTCACCGAATTTGACCGCCGGAGTTGAGGATGTCGTCGGGGGCTTGCTGTGCTTGTCGAAGACGACGACCTGGGGCAGTACAGAAGGAACCAACGGTGTCAGTAGATGCGCAAGGAAGTGGCGAGGCTGTCTGCAAGAACCAGAGGGAGAGGGGCGCACGGGGCTCACCGGAATCGATCGCCGGAGTGCTCTCTGTCTGCGGCGGTGCGAGGATGAATGCGGGCAGCCTGGGGGCGCTTTGTGCTCGGAGTTTGGGGAGAAATGGAGAGGGGGAAGAGGGGTTTAAGTAGGCCAGGCGGGGGCGTGATTAACTCCTGCAATCAACGCGAATTGACGAGCGAATCAACCAGGTAACGCACGGCGTGATTTGGGGAAGAACACGTCGCGGTGAGGGTGGAGACGACGACGCCGTGGGCCTTAATGCTGCCAGAGAAACAGAGGGGGAGTGGGTCCTGTCTGTCAGTCACTCGGCGGGTGCGGGTGTGGGTGAAGAAAACGGTTCGCGGGGTGGGGTTTGCTGGGCTTAGCTGGGCTAGTTGGGCCAGATTCGACTGAGAGCTCATTTTTTTCCTTTAACCCTTTTCTTTTTCTGTTTGGTTTTTCTGAAATGAATTTCAACTCCAATTCAAATGAGTTTGAATTCAAAACTTCTCTAGGTTTTTATACTGCAAACCTTGCACTCAAATGTGTGTCAAAACACTACTGTTTATTCAAAACACTTTGCCCCAAATGAAAATAAAAATAAAACCAAGCCTTTATGATATATATACCATAGGCATAATATTGGTTTATTCATTTTGTTTTGAAACTTTGTTCAAACTTTTGATGGTGCCTAAGTTTGAATTTCAAACCTTACTAAATCAAAACAAGTACTCTTCTCATTGGAAGATAGCATTAAGGTTAGAGCAAACTTGCATGAAATAATGAGCATAAAAGCTTCTGTTTTGAAATGATTTGTTTGAAATGGGATTCAAATGATCATGGATGCATGGATGATATGCATGTGTTTGAAACATGATTTTAGGGATGTTACAAACTGCATCTATGACTAATAATCCACCTTCAGGTTATCATCCGAACCCCCTCCAGTATTAAGTTGCAAGCAACGGATAATTGCATTAAGCAATATGTGTAAAGTAAACAATACAATTGTTCCATGAACAAAAGATTGTTGTTTTCTCCCTAGTAGCAACAGCACATCTATAACCTTAGAGATTTCTGTCACTTTGCTAGATTACTAGAGGCATGAACCCACTATCGAGCATAAATACTCCCTCTTGGAGTCACAAGCATCTACTTGGGCAAGATAGCTACTAGCAACGGAGAGCATGCAAGATCACAAATAACTCAGACATGATAGAATCAATAATCAATCTGACATAGTATCCAAATATCCATCGGATCCCCGCAAACATAACATGTATGATAGATGATCTTGATCATGAACGAAGCTCACAAGATCTAAACATGATAGAACAAAGGAGGAGAAACAACCATCTAGCTACTGTATGAACCCATAGTCCAAGGGTGAACTACTCACGCATCATACCGGAGGCTGGCATGGTGATGAAGAATGCCTCCGGGATGATCTCTCCCTTCCGGCAGGGTGCCGGGAAGAGCTTCAGATCCCCCCGATCTAGGGACGATGGTGGCAGCGGCTATGAACTATTTCGTGGAGATTTGACCAGGTACTTAGGGTTTCTGTATCGGGAGGCTTTTATAGGCAAAAGGGCAAGGCCGGAGGGCGCCCGAGGGGGCCACACCTAGGGCTGGCGCGCCTCCTAGCCGCACCGCCCCCAGGTGTGGTCGCCTCGTGGCCCCACTTTCTTTGCCCTTCGGACTCCGTGTTCCTTCTGGTAAAATATTGAATTTGGATTTTGTCCCGTCCAATTCCGAGAATATTTCCTTACTAGCTTTTCTGAAACCAAAAACATCAGAAAACAGGCAACTGTCACTGTGGCATCTTGTTAATAGGTTAGTCCCAGAAAATGTATAAAAATACCTCAAAGTGTAGACAAAACATAGCAAAGTTGATATTAAACAAGCATGGACCATCAAAAATTATAGATACGTTTACGCCGTATCAGCCGCCACCGCCCACTGCTCCTATAGTGGGTCTTACTAGAAGAAGGGGCTCCTGCTTATGTGCTAAGTTGACTTCACGTCCACCCCGCGACCCATTGTCGCTGATGCATGTGGTAAGTATCCCTTCACCTGCTTAGTTAGGGTTTTGTAGAATCTCCAATTCCATGCTTTCATGGTTGAGTTAGATACATTTGTTCTAGTGCTAGATTCAATGTGCGAACTGCCATTGGCAACCAAGTCAATGGTAGTGCACAGATGCACGCCATGGCAATCACCGTGCACGCAATGCCATATGTCACATGGCAGCACAATGATCACAACCATGGCGTCCATCTGTGCACACCCATTGACTTGGTTCCCAATGGGTGCACTTCCATTGGTAACCATGAGAATGGATGTGCACATATGGACGCCATGGCGGTGATCACCGTACTGCAACTGTCATGTGTGGAAATGTGTGCACTACCATTCTCATGGTTCGCAATGTGTGCACTATTGTCATGGCTGGCAATGCGTGCATCCTGTTGCGGTGTCATTGACATTGTCTTATGATGTGTTGCAGAACTAGGAGTTCGTGTCCAGGGATGACGCTCCTCTGCCGGAGATCACTGATTACATCACTATTGTCTAGTTGAGGCATGTTATATCATGCCTCATTTAGAAGGTAAGAGAGCTGGAGGTACCGAAGAAATATATGGGACGCTCGCAAAGCTTGGGCACGTTAGTGTTCCGGAGCAGCCTCTCTGTTTCTACATGCAGGTGAGTGCCTAGGACCTTGAATCCCTTTTCGTGCTGCCAGCAATGGAGAAGGCTCTTGTCAAAAAGCAGCAGATCACGGACAAGGGGGTAAAGATGCCAATCTACCTCAGTAGATTCCGCGAGTGGTGCATGTAGATTCAGTGGTTCAATGACAGTCTGGTGTTCCTTAAGGGGTGGAAGAAGTTCGCTGGCAAGATCACCTTGCGCGAAGGAGACATCCTCGTCTTCAAGTACAACAACCAAGGGTTCGAGCTTGAGATGTACAAGGCCACCACCTCTATGGAGGGCCAGTTGGAGTGCGTTCTCCATGACAAGTGAGTGCCACCTCCGATGAACTACTTATGGCTGCTTTTGGTGATGACGAGAGGAACTTGTTGTGATGTTGGCCTGTAGAGGCTTAAAAACATCTTCTTTTGTGCTAGGATGTGTTTCCTTAGTGTAAATAGTTGTCAAGTTGCTTGGGTTTGCACCGACAACAACTTAAGTAATATCTAATTTTTAACTTGCCACTGTTAATGGAGGTGTTGTTTTGGCTTCCATGTGCAAATGAATCTATTACGAAAAATACATAAAAATAAAATTTAAATTGTAAAAAATATCTTAACAAAAATTTCGCATATACATCTAGACATTTTATACATATACACAAGTTTTCAGAAAGAATGAACATTTTATGTGGCTTGTGTAAAAAAGATTAAAAAAACATGTTCATAAATAGACACATTGGAGCACTGGAATTTATTTTTTTACATGGGACATCTAAAATGTTCTCTGTACATGTAAATATATTTTTTTTATCTTTTTTGACATTTTACAAAATGATTTCACATAATGGATTCATTGCACCTGTTAGCAGAATTGGATTTTCGACTGCCAATCTTTTTTTGGAAAAGAGTATATATTAATATCACAAGGACAACAATTACACCCAACCTCCGCATCAATGCATGCCCTAGCGGCTCTACAGATGCACACAGTTCAGAAAAAAGAAAGAGAAATTACAAAAATTAAAAGTCTCGCTACAGCGAACTAATCCTCAAAGAAAAGACAGTGACACCATGAGAACAACACCAGTAGTCCTCCACTCCAATAACAACGCCTTCAAGAAGGAAACAGTACCCAAGCGCTGTCGTCGCCCGACCAAAGGTCATAGGTTTTCACCATGGTGACATGGTTATACACTGCGGGTACACGACCTTAGCATACCTGGTCCAGCCCAAGGAAGGCCCACGACAAATATGCACCAGCCCATGGAGATTTTCGGGTGGCCAAGGCCCATGACACCTTCGGATCCTTGGAGAGCAAGACTAGAGTAGATAGAATATTCAAAGGGGTAAACCCTAAAACCTGTAACCGACTCGATCTGTGCCTGGGACCTGTCTACCTCTATATAAAGGCCAGGAGGGCACGACGAGGAGGCTCTCTCGCATACCACCGCATACACACCTCCACGCCAGATTGCATCTGCGCACCCTGTAACCTTCGGTTCCACCATAATCAAGAGCAGACAAGCAGGAGTAGGGTTTTCCCTCCGGGGGCCTGAACCTGGGTAAACCTCGTGTCCCCGTGTTCCTTGTTTGCTAACCGTTCGGCGATCGCCATCATCCCCATCTTCTCCAAAACCCAAGTCCATAACAATGGGCATTGGCGAGATTAAACCTCGTCACATGGAGAAAATCCTTGCTCACAAAACAATGCTCTCAACAAGGTCATTGCCAGGCACAACCAGCTAAGGCCAGACCTTGGATTTTCAGCCTGTAAGATAATACTAGAAACTCCCCTATGTTGTCTTCCCGCACCAACAACCGCTGCAACGAGTCCCAGATCACGCAGCCAGATCTCTATCACCACAGGAACAAAAATCACCATCGCTACCCTCAAATTTCCGCTTTACTGACATTTTCCACATCTGACTTCACCATGGCTCTAAGAATGGCACTTGGTGGGAACAAACAACAGAGCTTCATAACGCTCCCGCTGAAATCAAACGGCCAGGAAAACAAGGTGCACACGACCGAATACCTTTCGATCCAGCAATCTCCAGGCATGATACGCCCATGGGAGTTCGCCGGCGGAGCCTTCCGGAACCCGCCTCTCCAGATTGGATCAACGAGGGTAGACATCAAGCAGATCTTCGTCTTCGTGCAACAGAAACCAAAGGACCACCACCATTATTAGATCCGACATAGCGATCCCCACACCGCCGGACGGTTTCCGGATAACGGATCGAGTAGGAAATTAGGGTTAGAGAGCCGATTTAGCTCTTCCAACGGAATCCAATCGTCGACACCTCTTCCAACAGATCGTCCCACTTCGCCTCCCTGGAGGAAAGAACAAGCCACACGGGGGACAGGCGGCCGCTGCGCGCCAGCACTTTGGACAGATCTCGCCTCCCTCCATGCTGCCTCGTGCTGCCGAGCCACCTTCCCCACACCGCCTCTGCCATCCCTACCAGGGTTCGCCGCCTCCCAAGCTCCATCCTCACTCCCATGTGACGACCCGCCTCCGTGCAAAGGGGCCCCATCGGGAGAGCGCCTCCCTCACCCGCCGCCTTCGACGGCCAGGCGGCGGAACCCTTTTTTCCGTCGGCGGCAGCACTGGTACCAACTGCAGTGGAGGACTTCTTGGGCTTCCCCATCACAGCATGGCGGCGACGACGATGAGCATGCAAAATCAAAGATGGAAAGGCTCGGGGAAATTCCAGCGCGCAGTGAGAAAAGCTCAAAGAAGATGTGAGTAGTGACACATGAATGGATACGGTGAAAACAAACTAACTTTTCCCCAACGATTATAAGGATGATGACGATGCACGACGATCGTCCATCAGGAAGACCTAGAGGCAACATCAAAATCTGACCGTCCACGTGTCAGCACAGCAGCGAACCGTCGCTGACACGCCGTCCACTATGCACAGAAATCGAGGCGACGCCAAAATTATCTCCACGCCGCGCGTGACCAGTCAACTCAAAGTCAGAAGGTGGGACCCATGTTCGTCCAGTCACGTCATCTCTGGCGCCGCAGACGCTTGAGGTCATTGATCTTCAGCACTGACGTCATCAAAAGCTATACTAGCAATTCTTCGGATACACATCTAAAAGTACTCACTCGAATCTACGATTCGACTAACTACTCGGGGGCTACTCCTATTAGGAGCGCTGGCCGCGCACCCGAAAATGATCAAAGTACTAAACCATTGAACTATTCTTCGAGTCCTACGTCGAGTCTACGACTTCACTACGGACTCGGGGGCTACTCCCATAGGGAGGATGGATTCAAGCATCCGGATATTTTGTGTCCTACGGACCTAAAAGTCAACAAAAAATGAATTAAAGTCTCCGCTCGAGTCTACGACTCGAACAGACACTCGGGACTACTCCCATAGGGAGCGCTGGTCGTGCACCATATGAATTCTTTGACTGCGATCCTTTGGATCAGCATGCAAAAACTTTTTGGCAACTTTGCCCCAATTAATGCTAAGTGAGTAACATCTTCCTTGGCCACCCGAAACACCTCCGCGGTGATAAACATTCGGATGATGTGTCTGCGACACAAAGATAAGACCTACAGATATCATCTGATGGCTGGCAACACACACGATTGTGCTCTGCTAGTAAGAATCCGTGCCAACAGGCGCGATGAAAAATCCCGACGGACACGTTGGGTACATCATTTAAATTTTTACTGGAATTCCACTCCTGCAAGTCCTCCGCGGCATGAGTCGAATTACGCCAGCATATGTTCCGGGTTCGAGCCGAGGGACTTGAATCTGAAGAAGATCGTGTTGTTTTGTCCTAAGATAGTTAACTGACCCTGATCTATCGGGAGAGTCAGGCACACGCATCAACAATCCCTACACACCTAAATCATTCTCTAGACAAACAGAGATAGCTGCACCCAAAGGATTGAAGAGTCCTCAGTCGAATCTAAGATTCGACTGAACACTCGGGGGCTACTGACATGGTTATACCCTGCGGGTACACGACCTTAGCATACCTGGTTCAGCCCAAGGAAGGCCCATGACAAATATGCACCAGCCCATGGAGATTTTTGGGTGGCCAAGGCCCATGACGCCTTCGGATCCTTGGAGAGCAAGACTAGAGTAGATAGAATATTCAAAGGGGTAAACCCTAAAAACTGTAACCGACTCGATCTGTGTCTGGGACCTGTATACCTCTATATAAAGGCCAGGAGGGCACGATGAGGAGGCTCTCCCGCATACCACCGCATACACACCTCCACGCCAGATTGCATCTGCGCACCCTGTAACCTTCGGTTCCACCATAATCAAGGGCAGACAAGCAGGAGTAGGGTTTTCCCTCCGGGGGCCTGAACCTGGGTAAACCTCGTGTCCCCGTGTTGCTTGTTTGCTAACCGTTCTGCGATCTCCAGCATCCCCATCTTCTCCAAAACCCAAGCCACATGCTCAAGGACTGCCGCGAGTTCTAGAAACTCTGCGAGAGCATGGCTCAGATGAGGCAGCAAGCCCCGAACCCTGGATACGGGAACGCACCCGCACCAGGTGAGATCGCACATGGAGCTCCTCCACCACCACCTGCGGGACCTTCGAACCACCAAATCGTACCCACACATAATAACGGTGGGCACGGGTACCCCATGCCGAAGGGATCACTAATGATCCAAAAAGGGCGCCCAACGAACAAGGTGCAGAAGAAAATCACCCGTCAGATCAATCTGGCTATGACCGCCCCACCCACCATCCGTGAGTACCTCAGCGAATCGGAGTCCTGCATCACGTTCAGCCGTTCGGATCGCCCTTGTCAGGTCCCTCGCCTAGGTCATGCTGCCCTGGTGCTTGAGGCGCAGATCAGAGGGTTCGACATGAGCCGCGTCTTCATGGATGGCGGCAGCGGCATCAATCTGATGTTCGCTAGCACCCTAGCAGCAATGCGGATCCCGCTGTGCAGCCTGGAACAGTCCAACACAACGTTCTACGGCATTGTCCCTGGGAAGGGCATATTCCCCCTAGGAAAGATATGGCTCGACATCATCTTCGGCAAGCCAAATAACTTCCGGTGCGAGCGACTCGAGTTTGAGGTGGTGGACTGGCCATCACAATACCATGCCATCCTCGGACGTGTGGCATTCACACGATTCCTGGCAGTACCGCACTATGCATACCTGCTACTCAAGATGCCAGGACCCAGGGGTGTCATCACGGTCCACGGGAGCTTCACCCGATCGGACCACTGCGACATGGACTTCAACAGAATCTCCTAGTCATTCGGCATGCAGGAGGAGCTCATAAGGCTCCGCGAGGTGACGGACAATGGGGCACCCCCAGTCGCAAGACAGAACGCACCAGACATGTCCTTCGACTCCACCGTCAACACAAAGAAGGTGCAAGTCCACCCGACGGATGCCTCCAAGATGGCGCTGATCGCCAATGACCTCAGCTCCGCATAGGAAAGCGCGCTCGTCGAATTCCTCCGTGAGCTCTGGGAAATCTTCGCCTGGTGTCCTGCGGACATGCCAGGAGATCCTAGGGAATTCGCCGAGCACGCACTCAACATCTTTCCAGACGCCAAGCCTGTCAAATAGTCCATCCAACGACTGTCCGAACCACCGGCCGAATCAATCGGAGTCGAAGTCAACAGACTACTCGACGTAAACTTCATCAGGGAGATCAAGGAGAGCGAGTGGCTCGCCAACACCGTGATGGTCCCCAAAAAGGACACGGACATCCTGCGGATGTGCGTGGACTTCACATCGCTAAACAAGCACTTCCCGAAGGATCACTTCCCTCTTCCTCGGATCGATCAGATCATCGATTCGACTGCAGGATGTGAGAAGCTCTCCTTCCTCGATGCCTACTCGGGCTACAACCAGATTCGACTGAAGGTCGAAGATCAGGAAAAAACATCGTTCATCACGCCGTTTGGAGTGTTCTTCTACAACACAATGCCCTTCGGGCTGAAGAACGCAGGTGCTACGTACCAGCGGTGCATGCAGGCATGCCTGAAGGACCAGATCGGCCGCAACATCCAAGTCTATGTCGACGACATAGTCATCAAAACAAGGGAGGCAAAGACGCTCATCGAGGATCTCCGCGAGACGTTTGATAATGTTGATCGCTACAAGATCAAGCTAAACCCAGAAAAGTGCGCCTTCGGCATCCCATCTAGCCAGCTGCTTGGCTACTTCATCTCCCAGAGAGGAATCGAGGCGAACCCGAAGAAAATCTAGGCCATAATGACCATGGAAAATCCGAAGAACCTCAAAGGCGTCCAGCAGCTTGCCCGGCGAATCGTGGCATTGAGTAGATTCATCAGCCGCATGGGCGAAAAAGCTCTGCCATTCTATCAGCTGCTACGCAAGTCAGACAAATTTGAGTGGACGCCCGAAGCGGACGACGCATTCGAAGATCTAAAGCGGCTGCTCTCTACCTCGCCCGTATTGGTCACGCCAAAGGAGCGCGAGCCTTTACTGCTGTACATAGCAGCCACACATCGGGTGGTAAGCACCGTATTGGTGGTCGAGCGACCTGAAGAAGGCAAGACCCATGGGGTCCAATGCCCAATTTACTACCTCAGCGAGGTATTGACGCCGACAAAATAGAGGTACCCTTACTACCAGAAACTCGCCTACGGCGTGTTCATGACGGCTCGTCGGCTGAGCCACTACTTCCAGGAGCACCAAGTGATGGTCGTCAACGAAGCACCCCTGAACATCATCCTAAATAATCCGGAGGCCACAGGATACGTGGCCCTGTGGGGCATCGAGCTATCACCTCTAGACATCGTCTACGAGAAGCGCCACACGATCAAGTCTTAGGTCCTCCCGGACTTCCTCGTACACTAGATGGAACTGCAGCTGCCAGACACCCCGGACATGACACAGTCGTGGACAATGCACTTCGACGGCTCCGAGCGCGAGGCCGGACCAGGAGCCGGGGTCATACTGACCTCCCCGCAGGGTGACAAGATGAAGTACGTCCTTCGGATGAAATTTCGAGCTTCCAACAATGAAGCCGAATACGAGGCCCTCATCCACGACATGAGGATGGCCAAGATCCGCGGCGCGACGTGCCTGGTCATCTATGGTGACTCCAACCTCGTCGTCCAGCAGATGATGAACGAGTGCGACACACACACCACCAACATGATCGCGTACCGCGCACTCTACAACGCACTCGGAGGAGACTTTGACGGCTGCGAGCTTCGACACATTGGAAGAGAAAGCAACGAAGAGGCCGACAGACTCGCCAACATTGGCTCCACCCGCACACGGGTTCCACCAGGTGTGTTCCTCGAACAAATCTGCGTGCCGTCCATCAAAAGGAAATTCCCCAAGGGATCACCCGAAGAGGCAGAGCACTCAGGGGATGCGCTACCCGAAGGATAGGAAGGACCTGAAAAACTCGACACAGAGGTCACAGTGGTCAACCTGATGCAGGTCATGGCAGTCGAAGAAACGTGGACACGACCATACCTCAGGTATCTGATAGACGGAGAACTGCCTGACAGCCCGACAGATGCCCGGCGCATATCTCGCCGGTCCAAGGCCTTTACCATCATTAATGGCGAGATGTACAAGCACAGAATTTCGGGTGTCCTCCAAAGGTGCGTAACCATCGGTGACGGCAAGACCATCCTCCAAGACATCCACGAGGGCATCTGTGGCCATCATGCGGGCAGCCGCGCCCTTGTCGCCAAAGCTCTACGAGCCGGATTTCTTGTGCTTGGCCATGAACGATGCCAAGGACATCGTCCGAAGATGCAACGGGTGCCAGAGGTTCGCCGACAAACCACACGCACCCGGATCGGATCTTAGGCCCATACCTCTGGCCGGGCCTTTCGCCCAATGGGGGCTCGATATGATTGGCAAACTACCAAGGTCGTCGAAAGGAGGTCACATCTACCTCCTGGTTGCAGTGGACAAATTCACCAAGTGGATTGAAGCCATGCTCGTCACTAACCAAAAGGGCAAAAGAGGGTCAAGTTCTTCGAATCCATTGTTTACAGGTTCGGCGTGTCGCACAGGATCATCACCGACAATGGGTCAAACTTCATCTCCAAAGAATTCCAGGACTTCTGCGAAGACCTCGGAATCAACATCACATACGCCTTCGTGGCGCACCCGCAAACGAACGGGCAGAACGAAGAGGCCAACGGCCTCATCGGTGCTGGCATCAAGAAGTGCCTAATGAGCCCACTTGAGCGACTCGCAGGAGCCTGGACACAGGAGCTACCCTCGGTCCTCTGGAGCTTGCGCATGACACCGAACAGCTCAACTGGCTACACGCCCTTCTTCATGGTGCACGGAGCCGAAGCCGTGCTACTAGCAGAGGTACGCTACAAGGCCCCACGGGTCGTCGCCTACAGCGAAGCCGAATCGACGGCTGCACTCGAAGACGCCATCGACACGCTCGACGAGGCGCGTGATATAGCAGCAGCTCGATCAACGGTGTATCAACAGAGCCTCCGCAACTACCACAGCCGTCGGCTGTGCCCAAGGTCCTTCGTCGAAGGAGACCTAGTCTTGCGACTCAAGCAAGAGCGACCGAAGAAATTCGAGTCACCTTGGGAAGGACCCTACATCGTCACCGAAGTCATACCAGGTGGCGCCTATCGCCTCAAGCACGTGGAATCCGGAGTCGCATACTCCAACCCATGGAACGTTGCACAACTGCGATGCTTCTACCCCTAGCTACTCCCCTCTTTTTACTTACAATAAGGCTACTCAGCCGAACAATGTACCTCCTACTTACGATATGAATAAAGCTAAGTGTCTCGCCCCAAATTTTTGTCTATTGTTTGCATTTATTCCATGTTACAACACACTCGGGGGCTCCCCCCACCTCACGACTTCGTCGATTGAGGATAACACGTGTACACCTGAGTAGCTGACCACGTCAGGCTAACGAAAAGGACACGTATACAAACAAAGCACCACGTGCTAAATAGCAATAAACCTTTACAATAAAGGGCGCAACACGCCCAGTCGAATACATACAAATTTTACATCTATCTTTTTACAGGTCCTATCTATTCTGAAGAATCACCTGCGCACGCTGCTCAAAGAGATCTACAATTTGTTCGGCATGCTGCCTTACAGCCGCATAATGTGGACGCATATCCCACTCGCCACCATCCGGCCGAAGAGGTGGCCCAGCCACTACAGCAGACAGATCTACATCGGGACGATGTAACCGCACAAGGGAAAGCGCGGGCTTCACCCCCGCGACCAGCTGATGCCGCACCATCTCCCTAACATGATGCACATTTCAAAACTTCGCTAACAGGCCCCAGAGAGTCTATGGTGCCTCATCCAGGGGAAACATCACGTGCAGAACCGATGCCAACGAAGCCTTAGCCTGACGCAGCACCCGCGACACCTGGTGAACACGATCCTGCACAGTCGCAAGGACCATGGCATGATCATGGTCCATCCAGAAAAAACCGCCGGCCTCCATGTCCTGCTGGGTCAGGCAGTTGATCCGAACAACAACACGCTCCTTTTCCTCCTTCGGAGCAAGGTTAGCACCTGCAACACTTGCAAAAGTAAGATGAAAGGCCAATAGGCGCATCCAAAACAATGAGCAGCAGCTTGAAAAACTCACATTGAAGTTGTTCGGACAGACGACACAACTCCCCCATCAAATACTCCTCTCTGGCAGCGCCTCGCTCTGCCTTTGATTTCCAAACATCGGCGTGGCCATGCACTCCAAGCAATTCTTTCTCAAGACTACGGATGCGGTCTCGAAGAAACACAAGCTGCGATGCACCATCTAAGGATGGCCGCAGCTGTGGCGCAGACGAAGTGTCAACGGGATCATCACCCGAAGGCCCATAGGGGAAAAGAAGGCAAGGATATGAACAAACAGACGAATGAACACAAAACTCGGAGATTCATTATATGCAGCAAAAAGCCACTGCATGGCACAAGGGCTATTCATAGACATAATTACAACAAAAGAAACAAAAGCTATCCTATAACTACAAGGACTAAGAAGCTGCATCCTGAGTAGCCTCGGAGCCGGATTGCCTGCTCTTGGCCTCCCCGTGCTGCCTCAACACGTACTCAGCCAGCAAGTCAATCAACTTCAGCCCATAACATTTACAGCGGGCAGCGTAGAGGGCGAAGGCTACCTCGGATCCATCAGTAGACGTTGGCATCTAGGAGGTGACCTGATGAAGATCCAGCTCCGCTCCAGACGCCAGGGCCATCGCCAGCCCGACAGACGCACCAATGCCTTTCTGCTTGCGCTTGTACGCGGCAGGTGCATCGGCTAACAGCGCATCCGCTAAGGCATCGACATCCTCGAGGGCGACGCCCTTGGGGACGAGCTCCTTATAGAGGCGCCCGAGAGCCTCCTTTGACGAGGTTTCGACTCGTCAATGCCCATTGTTATGGACTTGGGTTTTGGAGAAGATGGGGATGCTAGAGATCGTGGAACGGTTAACAGACAAGCAACCAGGGGACACGAGATTTACCCAAGTTCAGGCCCGCGGAGGGAAAACCCTACTCCTACTTGTCTGCTCTTGATTACGGCGGAACCGAAGATTACAGGGGTGCGCAGATTCGATCTGGCGTGGAGGTGTGTATGCGAAAGTGTGAGTCGACCGATCTAGGTCGTGCCCTCCTGGCCTTTATATAGACTTAGTCAGGTCCCGGGCATAGTCCTAGTCGGTTACAAGTTCTAGGGTTTTACCCCTTTGAATTTCCTATCTACTCTAGTATTGCTCTCCAAGGATCCGAAGGCGTCATGGGCCTTGGCCACCCGAAAATCTTCATGGGCCAGCGTACATCTGCTGTGGGCCTTCCTTAGGCTAGACCAGGTATGCTGAGGTCACGTACCCGTATGGTATAACCATGTCAGTAGCCCCCGAGTGATCAGTCGAATCATAGATTCGACTGAAGACTCTTCAATCCTTCGGGTGCAATTATGTATTAATAGTATGTGTGTAGGGATTGTTGATGCGTGTGCCTGACTCATCCGACGGATCAGGGTCAGTTAACTGTCTTAGGACGAAACAACATGATCTTCCTCAGGTTCGAGTCCCTCAACTCAAAACCGGAACATATGCTGGCGTAATTCGACTCTGGCCACGGAGGACTTACAGGAGTGGAATTCCAGTGATTTTAATTGGTGTACCCAACGCGTCCGTCAGGATTTTTCATCGCGCCTGCTGGCACGGATTTATACTAGCAGAGCGCAGTCGTGTGCGTTGCCAGGCCATCAGATGATATCTGTAGGTCTTATCTTTGTGTCGCAGACACAACATCCGAATGTTTGTCACCGCGGAGGTGTTTCGGGTGGCCAAGGAGATCGTTGCTCACTCAGCGTTTTGTTGGGGCAGAGTTGCCGGAAAGTTTTTGCATGCGAATCCGAAAGATCGCAGTCGAAGATTTCATAGGGTGCACGACCAGCGCTCCCTATGGGAGTAGCCCCCGAGTGTCTGTTCGAGTCGTAGACTCGAGCGGAGACTTTAGTTCAAACATTGTTCAGTTGTTAAGTCCGTAGGACACAAAAAATTTCGGATGCTTAAATCCATCCTCCCTATGGGAGTAGCCCCCGAGTCCGTAGTGGAGTCGTAGAATCGACATAGGACTCGAAGAAATATTTTGTCTTTATTCGTCTTTCGGGTGCACGGTCAGCGCTCCTGATAGGAGTAGCCCCCGAGTATTTAGTCGAATCAAAGATTCGAGTGACTACTCTTAGCTGTGGAGCCGAAGAATTGTAGTTGGTGCTAGTATAGCTTTTGATGACATCAGTGCTGACGATCAATGACCTCAAGCGTCTGCTACGCCAGAGATGACTTGACTGGACGAAACGTGGGTCCCACTTGCTGACCTTGAATTGACCGGTCACGCGCGGCGTGGAGATAATTACAGCGTCGCCTCGATTTCCGCGCGTAGTGGACGGCGTGGTAACGACGGTTCGTTGCGATGCTGACATGTGTATGGCCAGAACTGCCGTTGGCGTTAGGTCTTCTGGATGGATGGCTGCCGTGCGTCGTCTTCGTCGTTATAATCTTTGGGGAAAGCTGTAGCTTGTTTTCACCGCATCAGTTCTTGTTTTCACTGCCTCCTTGTACTCTAGCGATTCTTGCTGCACGCTGGGATTTGCTTCCACATTTCCATCTTCCCTTCTGCGCTTTCACCGCCGGCGCTGCCGCAGCGCGATGGGGAAACCGAAGAAATCGTCATCTGTAGTTGGGACCAGCGCCGCCGGAGGAAAGAAAGGCGCCACCGCTACCCGTGTCACCGACGGTGGCTGGCGGCGATCAGAGACGCGGGAGAGCGATCTCTGCAAGCTTCGCGAGCAGGGTTTGATCCTGCAAGATAGGGAGGCCGTCAGACTCCCTGGCAATGAGGTAATCCCCCGTCCCCCAGCTGGGTGTCGGGTTATTTTTCTCGCCTTCGTTATGCGTGGGTTTTCTTTTCCAGTCCGCAACTTCCTCCGTGGACTGCTCTTTATCTATGGAATTCAGCTTCATCATCTGTCGCCCAATTCTCTTCTCCACATTGCTTGCTTCATCACTTTTTGCGAGTGCTGGCTCGGCATTGAGCCACACTTTGGCCTCTTCCGGAAACTTTATTCAGTGAAGAGGCAGTCTGGTTCGGATGGTGTTTATCCCATTGGGGGTTGCATCATCTCCCTCAGTCCCAATCTTCTTTTCTTTTCTTTTTCTATGTCCGAGTCTGTCCAGTACTGGGGGAGGCGATGGTTTTATATCCGCGACTCCGTAGTGCCTGGCCAATATTTTGGCCTTGTTCCTTTTGACTCCTCCCAAAAGATTGAACCGAAAAGGTCTTGGAAAAACAAAATCTTGGATGGCGAGGTGGCGGAGATAGAGGCCCTTTACCGTTGGGTGGAGGATCTCCAGCTGATTCCGGAGAAGGAAGTGAACGGCGTGGACATCATCCGGACGTTTCTCGAGCGTCGGGTGCAGCCTCTCCAAGCGAGGGCGCACCCGATGTTTCTTTATTCTGGGCGCCGTGATTCGACGAGGGTTTCGGCTGAGAAAATCTCCGAAGGGGATCTTGACAGGACCCTTCGCTCGCTGCTGAAGTTCAAGGCCGGTGAGGAAATCCCGGGGAAGTCGCTGACTCCGCCGTTTTCTTCGGCGTTGGCTGTTCCACAGGTGTAGATTTGTGCACGTAGCGCTTTTTGTCGACTGCGTATTTATTTTCCTTTGTTTGCTAACAAAGTTCCTTCTGGTTTTGCAGATCTTCAAGGTGCCGGGCATGGTACCGCCATTGCCTGAAAAATATCCGAATGCCCCGGATAATGACGTGGTGGATTCCGTGTCCGAGCTGCCGTCGGCGCGATCTCCGATGGAAGATGCCGACGAGTCGAGTGAGGACCATACGCGCAAACAATCACGGAGCTCCAGCGAATCTTCGGATGCATCGACTCCTCCGACTCCCAGAAACCCTCTGTGCCTTGATCGTCATAGTGACGGGCGTGGAGGTTCTTCCTCTCCCATTCCTGCCATTCCTGTGCGGGTTGTAGCACTGCACCCGGCAGTGAAGCGGAAGAAGGAAGAAAAGAAGGAAGAGAAAAAGGAGGAGAAGAAGGAGGAGAAGAGAGCCCGAAGGACTCCTCCTGTCTTCGACCTGAGCTCACTGGGCTCATAAGTTTCTTGTTATACTGCTGTCCTTTTTCCTTCTTGATTTTGCACTTGTGCTGATTGCTTCGTATGCAGGCATTCCTCCCACTACTCCTCCAGCGATGGTGCTCGGGAGATGATGGGGGAATCGAAAATTGCATCTCCTCCTCCTCAGACGGTGGCAATGTCGGGGGGCGCCGCTCCGAATCCTCCTCTGCAGGAGGTGCAGGTGGTTGCGCCTCAGAATTTCGCCAGCGGGCCTTCGGAGTCGCCATCAGAGCATGTAAGTACCTCTGTTTCGTGCCACGGGGGGAGCCCCCGGGTGTCTTCGTGTGCGAGTTTGGCTTTTATTCCTTTGTGTTGGGTGCAGCCCCCGAGTCCTTTTTCTTACTAGTGTTTCTTTTTCTGCAGCCTTTTGTGCAGGAGGCCAAGCGGCTGGTGCAGAGCGCTTTGGTCTTTGAGGCTAACCTTCGGCAGCTTCAAGGTACCTGTTTGCCTTTTGGTGCTTCTTTCATTTATTCTGGTCCTGCTCTCTGACGTTTGCTTGTTTGAAATGCAGAGGAGCATAATACTTCTCTCCGTGAGGTCGACGCTCTCAAGAAGAGCCTTGGTCAATCGGAGAAGAAGGCCGAGGCTGCCGTTGGTGCGAAGGAACGCCTCGAGCTAGAGCTGACTAAGGCAGCCGAAGCGAAGGAGCGTATACAGCAGGAGGCCGCGGACCGTGAGGAGCAGTTGGCCATCGCTATGCCCCGCCGTGAGAGAGAGGTGGCGGCAAGCTCATGGCTGCTGCCAAGGCTTCGGTAAGTGTTGTATTTGTACTTGTTTCTTCGTGTTTCTTGTCTTCTTCTGTGCTGCTTTTCTTCATGTCTTCTCTTTTTTTGTCTCAGATGCCGCAGGCATCGAGTTTGACCGCGGCTCTCTAGAGCACGGGAGTGCTCTAGATGATGCTACTGCGGCAGTCGAAGATCGCTGCAGCACCGTCGTCGGCTCCCTTTCCAAGGCGAAGGAGGTCCTTGGCCGCTTCTACAAGGAGCTTGTCCCTAAGGGCGCGGCCCTTGATGATGTGGATGCCCTGGCGGAGGCTTTGTCACCAAGAGCTGCTGCGTCTGCATAGCGTAAAGGCATCGGCGCGTCTGTCGGGCTGGCGATGGCCTTGGCGGCTGGAGCGGAGCTGGACCTGCCCCAGATCACCTCCCGGATGCCGACGACCGCAGACGGATCCGAGGTAGCCTTTGCTGCCTACTCTGCTCGCTACAAGCGATATGGGCCGAAGCTCATTGATTTGCTGTCTAAGTATGCGCTGCGGCAGCAAGGGAAGGCCAAGGCTAGGCAGTCCGGCTCCGAGGCGACGCAGGGTGCCGCGTCTTAGGCGTTGTAGATGTAGGATAGTTTATAGTATGCTTTTGCTGTAAATATTTTGAGGAACACAATCCTTGTGCCACGTAGTGGCCTTTATATGCTCAATGAATTCTTCTGAGTTCTGCTCTACCACTGTCTGAATGTTTGTGTCCTTTTGCTTTTCTGCTCTAGGTTCCTTCGGGTGCTGACCCTGTTGACACCTCGCCTGCAGCGCAGCTGCGGCCATATTTGGATGATCCTTCGCAGCTCGCTTTTCTTCGGGACCGTGTTCGTAGTCTTGAGAGGGAGTTGCTTGGGTTGCATGGTCACGCCGACGTTTGGAAGTCCAAGGCAGATCGCGGTGCAGCCAGAGAGGAGTACTTGATGACGGAACTACTTCGGCTATCTGAGCAGCTTCAATGTAAGTTGTTCTTTATTTCGAGCTGTAGCTCAGTTCTTCGGATGAGCCTGCTGGCCTTGCCTTTTAATTTGTGCAATTGTCGCAGGTGCTAACCTTGCTCCAAGGGAAGAGAAAGAGCGTGTCGCTGTTCGGGTCAATTGCTTGACTCAACAGGACATGGAGGCTGGCGGCTTCTTCTGGATGGATCGTGACCGTGCCATGACTCTGGCGACGGTGCAGGATCGTGTGCACCAGGTTTCGCGGGTGCTTCGCCAAATGCAGACGTCGCTTGCCTCGGTGTTGCACGTCATGTTTCCTTTGGATGCCGTACCGACGAGCCTTGCAGGTCTTCTATCGAAGTTTCGGAGCGTGAGCAATGTCAAGGAGTTGGTGCGGCAACAGCTCGTCGCCGGAGTGAAGGCTGCTTTATCTCTTGTGAGGCTGCACTGGCCTGATGTAGATTTGTCTGAAGTGGCGACTAGGCCACCTCCTCGGCCGGATGGTGGTGAGTGGGACATGCGTCCATATTATGCAGCTGTAAGGCAGTATGCCGAACAGGTCGTAGATTTATTTGAGCAGCATGCTCAGGTTATCCTTCAGAATAGGTAGTACCTGTAAAAGAGATAGATGTAAAATTTGTATATTTCGACTGGGCGTGTTGTGCCCTTTGTTGTAAGCATGCAGTGCTTTGTTTGAGTACGTGTCCTTTTCGTTTGCCTGACGTTGTCAGCTACTCAGGTGTACACGCGTGATCCTTAGTCGATGAAATCGTGAGGTGGGGGGAGCCCCCAAGTGCGTCGTAGCATAAAGTAAAGTTGCAAAATAGCAAACTGGAGTTTGGGGCGAGACACTTAGCTTTATTTATATCGTAATGGAGGAAGTACATTGTTTGGCTGAATAGCCTTGGCTGAAAAGCCTTATTGAAAGTAAAGGGGTAGGTAGCTAGGGGTAGAATCGTCGCAAGTGCGCGATGTTCCATGGGTTGGAGTATGCGACTCTAGACTCCACGTGCTTGAGGCGATAGGCGCCACCTGGGATGACTTCGGTGATGACGTAGGGTCCTTCCCATGGTGACTCGAATTTCTTCGGTCGCTCTTGCTTGAGTCGCAAGACGAGGTCTCCTTTGATGAAGGACCTTGGGCGCAGCCGGCGGCTGTGGTAGTTGCGGAGACTCTGCTGGTACACCGCTGATCGAGCTGCTGCTATGTCCCTTGCTTCGTCGAGTGTGTCGACGGCGTCTTCGAGTGCAGCCGTGGATTTGGCTTCGCTGTAAGCGACTACCCGGGGGGCCTGGTGGCGTACTTCGGCTGGTAGCACGGCCTCAGCTCCGTGCACCATGAAGAACGGCGTGTAGCCGGTGGATCTGTTTGGCGTAGTCCGTAAGCTCCACAGGACGGATGGTAGCTCTTTCGTCCAGGCTCCAGCTTTCCGTTCGAGTGGACTCATGAGGCGCTTCTTGATACCAGCGCCGATTAGGCCGTTGGCCTTTTCCACTTGCCCGTTCGTTTGCGGGTGTGCCACTAAGGCATACGTGATGTTGATCCCAAGGCCTTTGCAGAAGTCCTGGAACTCCTTGGAGATGAAGTTCGATCCATTGTCGGTGATGATGCTGTGCGGTACACCGAACCTGTAGACAATGGACTCGAAGAACTTGACGGCAGTTTTGCCTTTCTGGTTGGTGACCGGCATGGCCTCGATCCACTTGGTGAATTTTTCGACTGCAACCAGGAGGTAAACGTGCCCTCCTTTCGAGGACTTTGGCAGTTTGCCGATCATGTCGAGACCCCATTGAGCAAAAGGCCAGGCTATAGGTATGGATCTGAGTTCGGACCCGGGTGCATGCGGTTTGTCAGCGAACCGTTGGCACCCATTGCATCTTTGGACTATGTCCTTTGCGTCGCTCATGGCCGTTGGCCAGTAGAATCCGGCTCGTAGAGCTTTGGCGACAAGGGAGCGGCTGCCTGCGTGATGGCCGCAGATGCCCTCGTGGATGTCTTGGAGGATAACTTTTCCGTCACCGATGGTGACGCACCGTTGTAGTACACCCGTAATACTGCGCTTGTACAGCTCGCCATTGATGATGGTGAAGGCTTTTGACCGGCGAGATATGCGCCGGGAATCTGTCGGGCTGTCAGGTAGTTCTCCGTTTATCAAGAACTGGAGGTATGGTCGCGTCCAAGTTTCTTCGACTGCCATGACCTGCATCAGGTTGACCATGGCGACCTCTGTGTCCAATTTCTCGGGTCCTTCATGACCTTCGGGCAGTGTAGCCCCCAAGTGTTCTGCTTCTTCGGGTGATCCTTTGGGGAATTTCCGCTTGATTGATGGCACGTAGATCTATTCGAGGAACACACCTGGTGGCACCTTTGCGAAGGTGGAGCCGATGTTGGCGAGTCTATCGGCCTCCTCGTTGCTTTCTCTTCCGACGTGTCGAAATTCGCAGCCGTCGAATTCTCCTTCGAGTGCGTTGTAGAGAGCGCAGTACGCGATCATGTTTTCGGCGTGTGCGTCGCACTCGTTCATCGTCTGCTGGACGATGAGGTTGGAGTCACCGTAGATGACCAGGCGCGTTGCGCCGTAGATTTTTGCCATCCTCATGTCGTATGAGGGCTTCAGATTCGCCTCATTATTGGAAGCTCGAATTTCATCCGGAGGACGATTTCATCTTGTCGCCTTTGCGAGGTCAAGATGACCCCTGCTCCTGCTCGAGCTTCACGCTTGGAGCCGTCGAAGTGCATCGTCCATGACTGCGACATGTCTGGGGTGTCTAGCAGCTGTAGCTCCATCCAATGTACCAGGAAGTCCGGAAGGACTTGAGATTTGATTGCGAGTCGCTTCTCGTAGACGATGTCCAAGGGTGACAGTTCGATGCCCCACAGGGCCACGCGTCCTGTGGCCTCTGGATTATTCAGGATGTTATTCAGGGGTACCTCATTGACGACCATCACCTGGTGCTCCTGAAAGTTATGGCTCAGCCGCCGAGCCGTCATGAACACGCCGTAGGCGAGTTTCTGGTAGTGAGGGTACCTCTGTTTTGTTGGCGTGAGTACTTCGCTGAGGTAGTAGATTGGGCGTTGGACCCCGTGGGTCTTGCCCTCTTCGGGTCGTTCGACCACTAGCACGGTGCTGACCACCTGGTGTGTGGCTGATATGTATAGCAGAGGCTCGCTCCTTTGGCGTGACCAAGACAGGCGAGGTGGAGAAGCCGCCGAGGCTTTCAATGCGTCGCTGGCTTCCGGCCCACTGAATTTGTCTCTGCGTAGTAGCTGGTAGAATGGTAGGCCTTCTCCCATGCGGCCGATGAATCTGCTTAGCCGCTTATTCGCCCCGCGAGCTGCCGGACGCCTTTGAGGTTTTTGGCTTCTCCATCGCTATGATGGCTCATTTTCTTCGGTTCGCCTTGATCCTCGCCGAGAGATGAAGTATCAAGCGGTGACCCGATGGGACGCCGAAGGCGCACTTTTCGGGGTTGAGCTTGATCCTATAGCGATCAAGGTTGTCGAACGTCTCGCAGAGATCGTCGATAAGTGTCCTTGCCTCCTTGGTTTTTATCACTATGTCGTCAACATAGACTTGGACGCTATGACCGATCTGGTCCTTGAGGCAGCTGCATGCATCACTGGTACGTGGCACTCGCGTTCTTTAGCCCGGGGCATTGTGTTGTAGCAGAACACTCCAACGGTGTGATAAACGCCGCTTTTCTCCTGATCTTCGACCTTGAGTCGAATCTGGTTATAGCCCGAGTAGGCGCCGAGGAAGGAGAGTTTCACAACCTGCAATAATCAATGATCTGATCGATCCGAGGAAGAGGGAAGTGGTCCTTTGGGCAATGCTTGTTTAGTGACGTGAAATCCACGCACATCCGCAGGATGTCCGTGTCCTTCTTTGGGACCATCACTGTATTTGCAAGCCACTCGCTTTCCTTGATTTCCCTGATGAAGTCTGCAGCGAGTAGTATATTGATTTCCTTGCCGATAGCTTCGGCTCGTGGCTCGGACAGTCTCCGGATGGACTGCCTGACGGGCTTGGTGTCTGGGAAGACATTGAGTGCGTGCTCGGCGAATTCCCTAGGAACTCCTGGCATGTCCGCAGGACACCAGGCAAAGATTTCCCAGCGCTCACGGAGGAATTCGACGAGCGCGCCTTCCTATGCGGGGCTGAGGTCGTTGGCGATCAGGGTCGTCTTGGAGGCATCCGTCGGATGGACCTGCACCTTCTTTGTGTTGACGTGGAGTCGAAAGACATGTCAAAAGTGCTTTTGTGACTGGGGGTGCCCCATTGTCCGTCACCTCACGGAGCCTTACGAGATCGTCTTGCATGCCGAAAGACTGGGAGATTTTGTTGAAGTCCCTGTCGCATTGGTCTGATCGGGTGAAGCTCCCGTGGACTGTGATGACGCCCTTCGGCCCTGGCATCTTGAGTAGTAGGTATGTGTAGTGTGGGACAGCCAGGAACCTTGCGAATGCTACACGCCCAAGGATGGCGTGGTATTGTGACGGCCAGTCCACCACTTCAAATTCGAGTCGCTCCTGCCGGAAGTTGTCCGGCTCAAGATGACGCCGAGCCCTATTTTGCCTGGGGAATATGCCCTTCCGTGGAACGATGCCGTGGAACGTTAGGTTCGATCGTTCCAGTGCTGCATTGCGGGATCCGCATTGCTGCTAGAGTGCTTATAACATTAGGTTGATGCCGCCGCCATCCATGAAGACGCGACTCATCTCGAAACCTCTGATTCGCTTCCAAAGACCAGGCAGCATGACTGGCGGGGATCCGCAAGGGTGATCCGCACGAGTGAATATGATGCAGGACTCCGATCCGCTGAGGTACTCGGGGATGGCAGGTGGGGTTGCCACGACCAGGTTGATTTGTCGGGTGATTTTCTTCTACACCCTATTCGTGGGGCGTCCCTTCTGGATCATCATTAGTGCTCCTTTAGGTGGGGGGTACCCATTCCCAGCGTTGTTCTGTGCAGGTGCGACTGGTTGGTTTGAGCCTCCGATAGGCGGCGGTGGAGGAGCTCCATGTGCTATTTCACCTGGCGCAGCGCTCAACGCAGGGATTGGGGCTTGTTGCCTCATCTGCACCATGCTTTCGCTGAGTTTCTGGAACTCGCGGCAATCCTTGAGCATGTGGCTAGCTTTCTTTTTGCCATCCTGCTTGTCGATGTAGAAGTGGATGCTGCATGGACTCGAAAGTTTGTCGTATGCTGAGGGTCCGTTGTCGCGGTCGCGGCGTTACCAATGACTGCCGGGCGCCCGCCACACGGAAGTTTCCTCCGGTATCCTCCAATAAGCGGTTGTTGTCGCTATGCGACGATCGGCGTAGCCGGCCGCGACCATGTCGGGTCCGTCGCGATCATCGTAGACGCGCTATATCCTCTTGCTGCGGTGTTCTCGTCTTCGGCCGTAGTCGTCCTCTTCATCTGATTGTGCTCGGTGAATGCAATTTTTGCCGTCGGCCCACCTGTTGGCGATGTCCATGAGGTGGTCGAGTGTTTTGGGCTTGACGCGCCCAAGTTCCTCCTTGAAATCTGGGCGTTTGACGCCGTCCCTGAAGTCGTCGATGGCCCTTTATTCGGAGATGTGTGTTGTGGAGTTCTTGGTGTTAGACCAGCGTAGTATGTACGAGCGAATAGATTCGCCCGTTCTTTGATTGCATGCTCGCAACTCTTCGATTGAGGCGGGCCTCTTGCTGGTGCCCTTGAAATTTCGGATGAAGCTATAAGCTAGCTCCTTCCAGCTTCGGATGGACCCTGATGATAGGCTGCTGAGCTGACCACACATACCGTCACCGCAATGAAGGCATTGCATGGCGGTTTCTTTGTTACCGCCGTGCAGCTTGACGGATGACAGATGGTCACTGAGCCAAGATTTTGGATCTTGCGTGCTGTTGAACTTCGGAGTATCCGCAGGAAGCTTGAAATTGCGTGGCATCTGTGTTCGCCAACGATCTGCCAAGCATCGGCTCCACAGAGTTCTCCTTCGTCTTCGTCCATCTCGGATTCATACGAGCATGCACGTTTGGCTCGCGCTTTGTCGATTTTGCGCTGTGTAAGCGCGCCT
Organism: Avena insularis; assembly: GCA_023614405.1. NCBI lineage: Eukaryota > Viridiplantae > Streptophyta > Magnoliopsida > Poales > Poaceae > Avena > Avena insularis. Next base: position 21,669,977 of record CM042693.1, read on the forward strand.
CTGGCGTCGTAGTCGCGTTTATGGTGACGCGAGCTCTTGTTCCTTCAAGGAAGGTCGTGTTCCTCTTCCTCTTCGGATGAAGGGGTGGGGCTCCGACCGCGCCTGGCCGGAGCTTTCTTCTTCGACTCCGCAGGAGCATCTTGGTGGAGCGCAGCTCCGACAAGTCCGAGTCCAGTAAGTGCGGACTTATGCATGGCTCTTTTCGGGTCCCCCTCCGGTGGTTGGTGGGCCGCGAGATACGCAGTGGCTGCCATGATCGCAGCTTGCGGTGTCTTCGGTATGATGTTGCCGTCGGCATCCATCTCCATGAACGATGTGTGGAGAGTTTGGGTCACATCACAACGCTCCTTGGGATCCATGTTCTCCACCCGAGAGCGGTGCTTGTTTCCTTGGTTTCCGTTCGTGCTAGAGCCGGGGGCCATGGCGGAGAGCGCAGCTCGTCGCGCGCTGGACTCAGAGGTTGCTTGCTTGCGTTTGTCGAGTGTTTCCTGCATCTTGACTTGCTTCTTGTGCTCCTCGATGAGGAGGAAGTGGTATGCCATCAGTAGTTCACGCAGGCAGGACTATGTCGCCGCTATGGCGCTGGCGTCTGGACCCATCCTTCTTGCTAAGTTGGATGACATGGCCGTTGTTTTCCCGTCGGGTGGGGACTGGCTTTTCCGTTTCGCCGCTTCCGCCGCTTCGCCCTGCGGGTTGGGGTTCGTGTTGGGCGGCGGGTTAGGCGTTTGCTGTTCCTGGATGACTGCGGCGCATTGGTAGTGCTTGTAGATTGGTCCGCTACTGCCGCAGCTTTCGGATCCGGAACCATAGGTCCCTTCATCCGAAGGTGGATCGCACAGATCGGAGTTGCAGCTGTTGCTGTCGTAGGACTCATCTGTTAATGACGATATGCGTAGCACAGGGTTTGGAGCCCACGAAGAGGGCCTGATTGATGGTAGGGGCACCCGCTCAGGAAGGCGGAGGGTGCCAGTCTGACCCACCTGGAAGCAGAAGCTCCCGAATAGGATCTCGAGTCCGTCGCCTACGGGCTCGAAATCTTTCATGGTGGCCGACGAGTGGGCGGTGAAGTCGAAAGTGCCGAAGAGGAGGTGATCCTCCGTCGCCGCAGAGTTGTAGATCGATCGGGTTGGGACCATCACGGCCGCACAATCAGCAGCCCCAGTTCCCACGGATGGTGCCAATTGACGAGGTTTCGACTCGTCAATGCCCATTGTTATGGACTTGGGTTTTGGAGAAGATGGGGATGCTGGAGATCGTGGAACGGTTAACAGACAAGCAACCAGGGGACACGAGATTTACCCACGTTCAGGCCCCGGAGGGAAAACCCTACTCCTGCTTGTCTGCTCTTGATTACGGCGGAACCGAAGATTACAGGGGTGTGCAGATTCGATCTGGCGTGGAGGTGTGTATGAGAAAGTGTGTGTCGACCGATCTAGATCGTGCCCTCCTGGCCTTTATATAGACTTAGGCAGGTCCCGGGCATAGTCCTAGTCGGTTACAAGTTCTAGGGTTTTACCCCTTTGAATTTCCTATCTACTCTAGTCTTGCTCTCCAAGGATCCGAAGGCGTCATGGGCCTTGGCCACCCGAAAATCTTCATGGGCCAGCGTACATCTGCTGTGGGCCTTCCTTGGGCTGGACCAGGTATGCTGAGGTCACGTACCCGTAGGGTATAACCATGTCATCCTTGGCCTTGGCAAGTGAGTCGACCACGGTACTGCAGCGGTCTTCGACCACCGCAGTGGCATCATCCATAGCACTTCCATGCTCTAGAGCACCGCGGTCAAACTCGATGCCCGCGACATCTAAAGAAACAAAAGAGGCAATGTGAATAAAAAGCAAAGCAAGAAAAGACAAGGAAGCCGGAAAGGAAAAGATGAAACCACTCACCCGAAATAGCCTTGGCCGCCGCCATCAGCTTGTCGGCTACCTCCTTCTTGCGCGAGGCTGCAGCGATGGTGAGTTGCTCCTCGCGGTTCGTAGCCTCCTGCTGTAGGCTCTCCTTGGCCGCAGCTGCGTTGGCTAGCTCCTGTTCGAGGCGCTCCTTCGCACCAACGACGTCCCCGGCCTTCTTATCCGCTCGCCCAAGGCTCTTTTTGAGAGCATCAAGCTCACGGAGGGTGGTATTGTTTTCCTCTGCAAATAGAAGAACACTTATCAGATCGAAGAAAAGGAAATAGAAGAAGACGCAAAAGGATCAACTCATGAACGTACCCTGAAGCTGCTTGAAGCTGGCCTCCAACACCAGGTGCTGCTGCACCAGCTGGTTGGCGCCTTGCACAAAAGGATGCAAAAAGACACTACTCGTCAAAAGAAAGGCTCGGGGCTACGCCCAAATAACGAGCAAGACAAATTACACATACGAAATAAAAAACGCTCGGGGTCTCCCCCCGAGACACAAAGCAAAAATGATTAGCAGATCATCCTACAGATGCTCGGGGGCTCCCCCCGAGACACGAAGCAAAGATCAAAGTGATCAGCAGATCATCCGAAAATGCTCGGGGGCTCGCCCGCGGCAAGAATGAAGGGACTTACATGATCAGATGGCGACTCCGAAGGTCCAACCGAAGTCTTCTGGGGGACAACCACCCGAGCCTCCTGCGGAGAAGGATTCGGAGCAGCGCCCTCAGAGGTGGCCACCGTCTAAGGAGGAGGAGGAACAACCTTCGACTCCCCCACCATCTCCCGAGCGCCATCACTGAAGGAGCCATCGGTGGAGTGGCTACAATAGAAAAAGTCAGCTAAGTACAAGCAAACAAACGAGAGAAAGCACAAGCAACTGAAGAAAACTTACGAGTCGAGATCTCTCAAGTCGAAGACAGGCGGGGTCCTCCTGCCCTTCTTCTCCTCTTTCTTCTCTTCCTTCTTCTCTTCCTTCTTCTGCTTCGCTGGCGGGTGCGATGCCACAGCCCGCACAGGCACGGACGGAATAGGAGAGGAAGAGCTCCCATGACCCCCACTGTGACACTCAAGGCACAGCGGGTTCCTAGGCGTCGGCGGAGTCGAAGCATCCGACGATTCGCTCGAGCTCCGCGTCCTCTTTCGATTCTGCTCTTTGCTCGACTCAAAGGCTTCTTCAGCCGTCGATCGCGCCAAAGGAAGCTCAGACATGGAGTCCACTACCTCATTGTCCGGTGCATCCAAAAACAATTCGGGTAGCGGAGGCGATATGCCTGGTACCTTGAATTCCTGTGCAAAAAGAAACAAATTTTTAGCATACAAACAAGCGCAAGGAAAACGTAGTCGAAAAAAGCGCTACGCGCACGCCCCAGATCTACACCTGTGGAACAGGACGAGAGGCGGCGAACGGAGGAGTCAGCGACTTCCCCAGGATATCCTCTCCAGCTTTGTACTTCAGCAGCGGCCGAAGAATCCTGTCGAGATCACCCTTGGAGAACTCCTCAGCCGAAACCCTAGTCGGATCATGACGACCAGAATAAAGGAACATCGGGTGCGCCCTAGCCTGGAGCGGCTGCACCCGACGCTTGAGAAAGGTGCGGATGATATCCACACAATTCACCTCTTTATCCGGAATCAACTGAAGATCCTCCACCCGATGATAGAGCCCCTCTATCTCCGCCACCTCGCCATCCAAGATCTGGTTCTTCCAGGACCTCTTCGGCTCGATTTTCTGGGAGGGGTCGAAAGGAGCAAGACCAAAGTTCTGTCCGGCCACGGTGGAGTCACGGATGTAAAACCATCGCCTCCGCCAGTACTGGACAGATTCGGAAATAGAAAAGGAGAAGAAGAGAAGGTTGGATTTGAGGGAAATGATGCAGCCTCCAATGGGATAAACACCATCGGAGCCAGATTGCCTCTTCACGGAATAGAGCTTCCGGAAGAGGCCAAAGTGCGACTCGATACCGAGCCAGCACTCGTAGAATGTGATGAAGTAGGCGACATGAAGAAGAGAGTTTGGGGAAAGATGATGAAGCTGGACACCATAAAGGAAAAGCAATCCACGGAGAAAATCGTGGATTGGGAAAGAAAGGACCCAAAGGACAAACACGATGAACATGACCCGAAACCCAGCGGGAGGACGGGGAATTACCTCGTCGCCAGGAACTCTGATGGCCTCCCTATCCTGAGGGATAAGAACCCGCTCACGAAGCTTGTGAAGGTCACCCTCACCCGTCTCCGATCGCTGCCAGCCACCATCGGTGACGCGAGTGGCGGCGAAACCCTTTTTTCCGCCGACGGCAGCACTGGTACCAACTGCAGTGGAGGACTTCTTGGGCTTCCCTATCGCAGCGTGGCGGCACGACGATGAGCATGCAAAATCAAAGATGGAAAGGCTCGGGGAAATTCCAGCGCACAATGAGAAAAGCTCAAAGAAGATGTGAGCAGTGACACAGGAATGGCTGCGGTGAAAACAAACTAATTTTTTCCCAACGATTATAAGGATGAGGACGATGCACGACGATCGTCCATCGGGAAGACCTAGAGGCAACATCAAAATCTGACCGTCCACGTGTCAGCACAGCAGCGAACCGTCGCTCACATGCCGTCCACTACGCATGGAAATCAAGGCGACGCCGAAATTATCGTCCAGTTACGTCATCTCTGGCGCCGCAGACGCTTGAGGTCATCGATCGTCATCACTGACGTCATCAAAAGCTATACTAGCAATGGTTGCAATTCTTCGGATACACATCTAAAAGTACTCACTCGAATCTACGATTCGACTAACTACTCGGGGGCTACTCCTATCAGGAGCGCTGGCCACGCACCCGAAAACGATCAAAGTACTAAACCATTGAACTATTCTTCGAGTCTACGACTCCACTACGGACTCGGGGGCTACTCCCATAGGGAGGATGGATTCAAGCATCCGAAAATTTTATGTCCTACGAACCTAAAAGTCAACAAAAAATGAATTAAAGTCTCCGCTCGAGTCTGCGACTCGAACAGACACTCGGGACTACTCCCATAGGGAGCGCTGGTCGCGCACCCTATGAATTCTTCGACTGCGATCCTTTGGATCAGCATGCAAAAACTTTTCGGAAACTTTGCCCCAATTAATGCTAAGTGAGTAACATCCTCCTTGGCCACCCGAAACACCTTCGCGGTGATAAACATTCGGATGTTGTGTCTGCGACACAAAGATAAGGCCTACAGATATCATCTGATGGCCTGGCAACACACACGACTGTGCTCTGCTAGTAAGAATCCGTGCCAACAGGCGCGATGAAAAATCCCGACGGACGCGTTGGGTACATCATTTAAAATTTTACTAGAATTCCACTCCTGTAAGTCCTCTGCGGCATGAGTCGAATTATGCCAGCATATGTTCCGGGTTCGAGTCGAGGGACTCGAATCTGAAGAAGATCGTGTTGTTTTGTCCTAAGACAGTTAACTGACCATGATCTACCGGGAGAGTCAGGCACACGCATCAACAATCCTTACACACTCAAATCATTCTCTAAACAAACACAGATAGCTGCACCCGAAGGATTGAAGAGTCCTCAGCCGAATCTACGATTCGACTGAACACTCGGGGGCTACTGACATGGTTATACACTGCGGGTACACGACCTTAGCATACCTGGTCCAGCCCAAGGAAGGCCCACGACAAATATGCACCAGCCCATGGAGATTTTCGGGTGGCCAAGGACCATGACGCCTTCAGATCCTTGGAGAGCAAGACTAGAGTAGATAGAATATTCAAAGGGGTAAACCCTAAACTCAGTAACTCGACTCATCTGGCTCAGGACCTGTCTACCTCTATATAAAGGCCGGGAGGGCACGACGAGGAGGCTCTCTCGATACCACCGCATACACACCTCCACGCCAGATTGCATTCACAAGACCTCAGAACCTTCGGTTCCACCATAATCAAGAGCAGACAAGGAGGAGTAGGGTTTTACCTCTGGGGGCCTGAACCTGGGTAAACCTCGTGTCCCCGTGTTCCTTGTTTGCTAACCGTTCCGCGATCTCCAGCATCCCCATCTTCTCCAAAACCCAAGTCCATAACAATGGGCATTGGCGAGATTAAACCTCGTCACATGGAGAAAATCCTTGCTCACAAAACAATGCTCTCATAAGGTCATTGCCAGGCACAACCAGCTAAGGCCAGACCTTGGATTTTCAGCCTGCAAGATAATACTGGAAACTCCCCTGTGTTGTCTTCCTGCACCACAAACCGCTGCAACGAGTCCCAGATCACGCAGCCAGATCTCTGTCACCACAGGAACAAAAATCACCATCGCTACCCTCAAATTTCCGCTTTACTGACATTCTCCACATCTGACTTCACCATGGCTCTAAGAATGGCACTTGGTGGGAACAAACAACAGAGCTTCGCAACGCTCCCGCTGAAATCAAACGGCCAGAAAAACAAGGTGCACACGACCGAATACCTTCCGATCCAGCAATCTCCAGGCATGATACGCCCATGGGAGTTCGCCGGCGGAGCCTTCCGAAACCCGCCTCTCCAGATTGGATCAACGAGGGCAGACATCAAGCAGATCTTCTTCTTCGTGCAACAGAAACCAAAGGACCACCACCATTATTAGATCCGACACAGCGATCCCCACATCGCCGGCCGGTTTCCGGAGAAGGGATCGAGCAGGCAATTAGGTTAGAGAGCCGATTTAGCTCTTCCAACGGAATCCAATCGTCGACACCTCTTCCACCAGATCGCCCCACTCCGCCGCCCTGGAGGAAAGAACAAGCCACACGGGGGACGGGCGGCCGCTGCGCGCCAGCACTTTGGACAGATCTCGCCTCCCTCCATGCCGCCTCGTGCTGTCGAGCCACCTTCCATGCAACGCCTCTGCCATCCCTACCAGGGTTCGCCGCCTCCCAAGCTCCACCTCACCCCCTGGACCACCTGACGACCGCCACAAAAGGGGCCTGCCTCGCCTCGCCGCCTTCAACGGCCAGGCACGGCCGCCACCGCCGGCGCCGGCGGTGGCAACGGCCGGTGGAGAGGAGGTGGCGGCTCCACTTTTTCTAGGGTTTTGGGGGCCTCCGGAGCCGCCCCGCGCGAGGCGACCCGGGAGGAGTCGGGCTTTTTCAGTATGCCGCTTTTTCGACTGTCAATCTACTATTATGTTATTAGTGTATGTTCTATATGTGTCTTTGATCTGGTGTTATAGGGCTAGTCTCACTATTTTTGAAAGAGGTGAAGAGATGCCAGTTATGTCTGCTAGAAATATTTTAACCAGCATCCTACCAAACAGCTGTGATTTGCATCTACTCATACTAAACCGCAAAGAGAATTTCTAGGCAATCGAACAAACTGGCACCCACTGTCTGACCAGAGACTGTTTTTGTCTAGATATGCCCTGCGGGGGCTAGCCAGGATGGCCCCAAAATCGGGCCAACCTCCCAAACACACCCAGGATTGCATGCATGCTCGCATGTTATGTTTGTGCATGGCTAATCATATGTGATTCCTATTACTAAGTAGATTGGCCTATCATGTTTTCTGGGTAAAGCACGTCATGGCTTGATTTGCTAAAAAGTTGCGTATAATTCTGCTAATTTGTTTTTAGGATGATTTTGCTAATTTGTTGTGGGTATTTTCAAATCCGATTAGCATGGCTTTCTTGCTTTTTTTAAATCATCAGTGTAGTACCAAGAATCTTAAAAGTAATTAAAATTACAAATAGGCAATTGGACTATCCAGCGATGACTACATGCACTAGCTCAAGCCGAAGATGCGTCGTGGTCCTCGCCCCTTCATAATCGAAGCCGGACAAACCTTATCATACTAAAGCTTGTTTGTAGTAGATAGATGGAAAGTCGTCCTAATAAAACCCCAAAGAATCAATAAACTAGAGCAGCAACCATCGTCACGGAAAAAGACCGACCTGAAACCATACCAACAAACATGAAAACCGTCCGGATCCCTCGAGATCCTCATGATACATGACTCCAACACCCTCCGACGGAGCTAGACGCACCAAAGGAGCGAGGATAAAACGAGAAGAACATTATTCTGATCCATAGATGTAACCGCCCCCCTCATCATCCCTAAGAAGATTAAAAAAAACCTAAATACTTTGGTAGTAGAGATATTTTCCCAACGGCAGCCTCATCAAGAATGTTGACATTAAATTCTTGCTATCCTACAATCAAGACGGCCGATCTCTTTAATTTCTGTGTTTTTCAATTTCACATGATTCATATTTTTTGAGAAAAAATTCATAGGATTTATGAGGCACGCCATCTCAATTTCCATGTTTTTCTTGATCTATGTTCCAATCAGGGCCTTAAGGCCCAGAACGCTACATAGCTTAAGGATACGGTAAATAATTTTGGGTTCAAAAGTATCCATGTTCTAAAAAAATCACTCTACAATACGTACTGGTAATTTTCTTCGCCACTTCTAAGTCAAATTATTTACGAATAAACCAAGCACGCTCGAATGTTCCATGAGGAGCTCAAATATCCTCAGCCAAGCCGACTACTAGCTTCTACGGAGTACTAAATAATTTCGAGACCACGTGCTGCAATCTTTCGTGATAGCAACGTCTTAACAAACACTACAAATATTCCTTTTGCTGTACCGTTGTTTTAAAAAAAGGCCAGCTTGTATTGCAATGCGTCCGGTAGCCTTTGTTGCACTGGTAGAAAACCGATCTTTGGTTTAGAGCTGCTCTGGCCTCTAGTTTCGGTCGTGTCTGAAATCGGAACTAGTGTAAGCACTAGTCCCGGTTTGTCTCCTTTGCAACGGCTAGGAGGCAGTAATTGTCTAGTCTCGATTTATTGGGACCTCTAGTTCCGGTTGTTAGATGTATATATTTGTATATTGTAGTTTTTTCATATGTTAGGGGGCTTTCTGTATATTTGCACCTGTACCTGTACTATATATTGTGGCCTTTGGCCCCCAGAGGAATACAAGTTGCATATTCCTGACATGGTATCAGAGCTAGGTTAGCCTCCTCCTACTCGCAACTTCGTCGCCGCAGCCGCCACCGTCCCTGTCGTCGACGGCCTTGCCGTCGTCGCTGCCGCCGGTCGCCGCCTGTCCATGCCTAGTTTCTGGCCGTCTGCCGTCGTCGCCCGTTCCGTCTCGCGATCCAGATCCGATCCAGATTCGGTTCGATCTGGTGGAGATCGATCACCAGACGTCCACGCGCGGATCGCTCCTAGTCTTCTTGTCCACGAGCGGATCGTCCACGACCGGGTCTCCTCTGATCGTTCTCTGCTCCTGGTCTTCTCGTCCACGCGCGAACCGGGTCAGTCACCAGATCTCCACCCGCCTGCCCGCCTGCAGCCCGCCTCGACCCTGATCTCCGCTCGCCTGCAGCCTACAGCATGCGTCGCTGCCTACATTTGCACGCCGGGCCTCGATCCCGCGTGCATGCACGTCTCTCCCCCGACACCTGACGGTCCTCTCCCCGAGCCCTTCCTGCCGTCGACCTCCAGCCGCCGGATCTCCGTCGCCGGTCGCTGCCACCGCCACCGCCGGGAATTGATCCCTGGCGGCCTGAATTGGCTCTCCCCGGCCCTTAGACGCCGCCCCTTGCTCCGGCTGTCCGGAATTTTGCCGGCCTCTGCCTGCAGGTGCGGATTGACCAGACCTGGTAAAAAAGAGAAAAAGAGAGAGAGAGAGAGATGTCTTCTTCATCAGGTTATGTTGCGATTCCTCGCTGCCCGGTGATCTTCGATGGCGTGAATTGCCCTGATTTCGCTGCCTTTATGCGCGTTCACATGTGCGATCTCCGTCTTTGGGGTGTACTCTCCGGCGAGGTCTCCTATCCGACGTGCCCCTGCTCCTGTGGCTCCTCTTCTGTCGACGCCGATTGTTCTCGGCGCTGATGCTTCTCAGGAGGCCAAGGATGCTGCTCAGAGTGCTGATGATAGTGCTGTTGCTGCTTATGACCCGAAGTTCAAGCATTACTCTTCTGATCTCGAGGCCTATCACCACGCTCTGACTGCCTACACTCAGTGGGTCGATGAGGATGCTCGTGTTGCTGCTGTTCTCACCTCCAGTGTTCTGCCCCAGTATGCTGTAGAGTTCATGAGTCTTCCTACTATTGCCACTCAGTGGGCACATCTTCGTCAGCGCTATCAGCCGTCTAGGGATGCTCTTTACCTGTCTGTGGTTCGCCAGGAGCATGCTCTTCAGCAGGGTGATTCCACTATTGATGAGTTCTATACTCAGAGTGCTGCCATCTGGCGTCAGCTTGATTCTCTCTGTACTGCTGTTTGTGGCACATGCTCATGCTGCCAGATTGTGCGCTCGGATTTGGAGTTTCATCGCATCTATGAGTTTCTGTCTCGGCTCCGCCAGGAGTTTGAGATCCGGCGTGCTCAGCTCAATGCTCGTGGTCGTGTTCCACTCTCTAAGGTGTTGTCTGAGCTTCGGGCTGAGGAGACCCGTCTCCGTGGTGCTGGTCTTCTTGCGGTTCCGTTTGTGCTTGCTACTCGTGGTCCTCCTATGTTGTCTGCTCCCTCGACTCAGCCGCGGTCCTCTGTGCCGCCGCCGATACTACCCACTCCTCCAGGTCAGGATCAGCTTCAGCACCAGCAATCTCAGGGTCCGAGTCAGCACCAGCAGCCTTAGAGTCAGAGTCAGCACCAGCAGGCTCGTGGTCAAGATCGTCGTGGTTCTCTTTGTCACTGCTCTTACTACAACAGGGATGGCCACACTTGGGCCACCTATTATACACGGGATCCCAGTTTACGTCTGCAGCACCAGGCTCGTGGGCAGTCGGCTCCTTCCGGGTCTTCAGCAGTTGCTCTCTCTGATCAGGACATTATCAGGAGTCTTCGCGGTCTGCTTGCTGCTATAGGCTCTTCTTCGACGGGCACTGCTGGTTCTGTGACTGATTCTTCAGGCACTACGCGACCACCACCTTCTACATAGTCAGGTACGTCTCCGTGGTATCTGGATTCTGGATCTTACTTTCATATGACCTCTGAGTCTTCTTTTCTGTCCGCTCTTCATTCTCTCCCCTCTCCTGTCCGTGTTTTCACGGATGATGGTACCTCTCTTCCTGTTTCTAGTCGGGGCACCCTTTCTACTTCTTATTTTTCTATTCCTGATATTTCTCATGTCCCTCTTCTTAAGATGAATCTGTTCTCTGCTAGCCAGCTTACGGACTCTAGTTGTCGCGTCCTTCTTGATGCTGATTCTTGTGTTGTCTAGGACCGTCGCACACAGGCCCTGGTTGGAGCTGGCCCTCGCAGCCGTGACTCTTCAGGACTTTAGGAGTTAGACTGGCTTCGTGTTCCTTCCGCTGCCACTTCATCTGCCAGTTCTTCTCCGGTCGTCGCCTCTGCTACCATCTCCTTTCAGAAGTGGAATCATCGTCTTGGTCACCTTTGTGACTCTCGCCTGTTGTCATTAGTTCATCGTGGTCGGGGTCTGTCTCAGGAGGTGGGTCTTTACATTGTCAGGGATGTAGGTTGGGTAAACAAATTCAGCTTCCCTATCCTACTAGCACGTCTGTATCTCAGCGACCTTTTGATTTAGTTCATTCCGATGTTTGGGGTCCGGCTCCTTTCACTTCGAAAGGGGGCCATCGCTACTATATTTTATTCATCGATGATTTTTCTTGGTACACTTGGTTGTATTTTATGCGCTCTCGCAGTGAAGTGCTCTCTATATATTAGCGCTTTGCGGCCATGGTCCGTACTCAATATTCTACCCCCATTCATGTGTTTCGTGTTGATTCTGCTGGTGAGTATATCTCCCAGATGTTGTGAGGTGTTCTTGCTGAGCAGGACACGCTTGCTCAGTTCTCCTGTCCTGGCGCACATGCCTAGAATGGCGTTGCTGAGCGTAAGCATCGCCATCTTCTTGAGACCACTCGTGCCATGATGATTGCTTCTTCTCTTCTGCCGCATGTCTGGGCTGAGGCTGTCGCTACGTCGGCTTACCTCATCAATATTCAGCCTTCTGCCGCTCTGCAGGGTGGTATCCCTCTTGAGCGCCTATCTGGACAGTCTCCAGACTACTCCATGCTTCGCTTGTTTGGTTGTGTTTGCTATGTTCTCCTTGCTCCTCGTGAATGCACCAAACTGACCGCTCAGTCTGTTGAGTGTGTCTTCCTTGGATACAGTGATGAGCATAAGGGCTATCGTTGTTGGGACCCAGTTGGTCGTCGGATGCGTATCTCTCGTGATGTTACTTTTGATGAGACGCGTCCTTTCTATCCTCGTCCCACCGTTGGTACCTACCCGGTGGAAGATATCTCTTTTCTTCTCTTTCTTGACACACCTCCTTTTACTCCTATTGTGTCTTCTTCAGGATCTCCTCCCCCTGATGTCTCTTCTTCGACACCATCCTCCTCTGCTCCGTCTAGTTCTCCTAGTTCTCCTCATTCTCCGGAGTCTTCCTCTGCTATTCCTTCTTCTTCATCGTCGTCTCCTGAGTCTTCTTCCTCTGATGAGCTTCCCTCTACTCGTCCTGTTCGTCAACATCGTTCCCCCAACCGTTACTCTCCTAGTCAGTATGGTATTTCTGTTGCCTCCGAGCCGACTTCTTATCGGGATGCTGAGCATCATCCTGAATGGCAACTGGCCATGGCTGAGGAGATTGCTGCGCTTGAGCGCACTGGCACCTGGGATCTTGTTTCTCCCTCCTCCTGGTGTTTGTCCTATCACGTGTAAGTGGGTCTATAAGATTAAGACCCACTCTGATGGATCTCTTGAGCGCTGTAAAGTGCGTCTTGTGGCTTGTGGTTTTCAGCAGGAGCATGGTCGTGACTATGATGAGACCTTTGCTCCTGTGGCTCATATGACCACTATGCGTACTCTTCTTGATGTTGCTTCTGTTCGTCACTGGTCTGTGTCCTAGCTTGATGTTCAGAACGCCTTTATCAATGGTGAGTTGAGTGAGGAGGTTTATATACAGCCTGTTGGGGATATGATATATGGGTATCCTCATAGCATGTCACCTATACGGATAACCCGGGTGGCCCATAGTTGGTAGCATGGCCTGTGGCCTGCTGGGTGGCCCAGTTAGATGGATCCAGAAGGGAGGCCCATGCCGGATAAAAGAAGGCTACGGTGGAGTCACCAGCGTACCCGGAGCCTTGGAGTGCAAGATACATAAGACTAGTAATAGACGGTATAGGACTCTGTAACCTGTCCGGCTAGGACTTTTCCCTGTAACCCTAGGACCTGACGACTATATAAGTCGGTCCTATGGGAGCCTTTAGGGCACGACCTAGTATCGATTCATACAACCTTGCACAGCGAACCAATCCCTGTAACTCGGTGTATTGCCCTTATAGTGATTTATAGCAGGAGTAGGATTCCGCCACCGTCGTGGGATCCGAACCTAGGTAAGCTGTGTTACCTCGTACCCGTCAACCGCCGACTTCCCCCACGTCTCTAAACACGCACTGTGAGGACCCCTCCATGGCGTACTCATCGGCAATACCACAACAGTTGGCGCCCGCCATGGGGCAGGAGGCGCTTCAGGCTCTTCAGCGGGCGAGGACCAAGATCTTCACGGGAATCGGCAAAACTGTAGCCATCGGTCGTGTTCTCTTCTCCGACAACATTTCAATCGTCCCTCCTGACGAGTTCTGGATCCCGGCAAAGACAAACCCTACACGGTGTTCGATCGTTCCTATCAGAGACATCCACCTCTTCATCGGCGAAACCAACTCGGGCACTAGTCCCCTGGGAGTCGGAGGAGCATCAATGCCCGCACGGACCGCCTACGGGGAGGACATGTTCGCGGAAGGTTCGAAGTCGGATCTCTCTTCGGAGTTTGCCGGCAAAGATCGAAAAAATTCAAGGCCCACCCAAACCGCCCCTGTGCAGGATATAAAGGTGGAAGATCACTGCAAATCCGCCGGCTTCGCCCGTGCGTCTAGAAAGCAGAGATCCAAGTTCGTCGGCGTGGTTACCATCTTCGATCTGGCGCGCTGCGTTCAGAGAGAAGGCGAAAACCCCCGCGATTACCTGGCCAGGTGGCTCCGTATACGAGCCGATCTGGCCCACTACCCTGATGACAATGCTTTGTATCACTTCGTGGAAGGACTGGACGGTGGCACGCTTCTCCGGCATTCTTTAAGACGGCAGCAGGAAAAATGACGCCTTACCCTCGAACAGATGGTGAGCACAGTCAACAACTACGCGGAGGCTGACGCGGAAGCCCAGAAAGCACTCGCACTCATCGATGAAGAACCTCCGGTTCAGCCACCGCCACCACTGCCTTCGGCTGCCATCGCCGCAGCGGCACCACCACCTCCAGTCATCGTCGCTGCCATTGCACCTCCACCGCCCGTCATCGAGGAAGTCCTAGCACCCTCCGACTCTGTCATTGACGCGCTTTATGCCGATTTCAGTGCAGATTCAGAGGAGATAGATTTCAATCCAGAAGAGCTAGACTCCGCTATGCAGGAGATGGAGGAGGAGTACCCGCGCGACGAGCAAGCCAACAACACCGTCGCGTCTCGAGGGGTGTTCGTCACCATTGGGACGGCGATGGATGAAGATCAACCCGGACGAGCTCCGCCTACAACACTGGAAAAGGGGAAGGGGCCACTTATTGCTGCGGCGGCGATCGGCAAGAAAAGTCATGCCTCCTTCGCCTAACCCAGTGCAGCAGCCGCAGGAACTCGGCACCGGCCCGAGCAACAACAACACCACAAACTTGCCGCCTCCAGCATCCACGTCTGCAGTAGCCCAAGTTACTCCAGCTGATAGAGTGATGTACGGCAATCTCCTCGTCGAGCCACTGACCGTTGCTCATATCCGGAACGTAACCCAGCTTGACGAGAAGTGCCAGCAGCTTCTAGAGGAAGCGCAGGCCATCGCGGAGCAAGGCGCTAAGCTAGATTGAGATCTGGTCAACGCGCAGAAGTCTATAGAGAAATCTAGAGCAATGGAGGACGAGTACAAGACTTTACTGCAGCAGCAGAAGGCTAAGAAAGCTTCGGCTCGTGTCATCAACGATCCTGGTGTATGGCACAACCTAGGATGGTCTCCCTTGAAGCCGGCACAAGCCAAGCCATACATTGACAGTGAAGGCAAGCAGGTGATGCCCACCCCACTCCTTAACCTCGCCGTCGCCAAGACCCTTCTGGAGCAGGATAGATCGCCCGAAGCAGTGGAACAAGTCTACGACTTAGTGGCCAAGGAGGTGAAGCAGCAGGAAAAGGCCACCTCTCAGAGGCTCGAGTCCGACCCAGCGCTTTGCCGGTCTAGTCAGTACAAACCGCCAAGGGACAGATATCCTCTTGATGTCGGTTCCCAGACGGGTTCATCAGAACAAAGACGGAGGGACGCGCGCAAAAGGAAGGATGCCAGCCCTATATCCTCCGACCACGGAGAAAAGGCCCGACCTCGTCGCCCGTCGCCACCGTCCCGATCTCCCTGACATCACGAAGATTACAAGGCTCACCATCGTACGGATATGTCCCCATCAAAGCAGTGTGGCATCATCATCCGCGACAACGCGGAGCAGACCCATCATGACGGAGAGCGCAACCAAGGGCACAGGAGCAGGTCGCACCACGACCCGCCACGTCCGACAAGCAATCGTGACAAGCGTGAGGCGTCGCAGGAGGGTAACAACAAGAAGGCTAACCCACCGCCACCTCCGCCTCCGTCACCACCAAGCAGTCACCATGGCGGAGGAGGCCCGCGTCGTTCACGCAGCCCATCCCCTGTCTACAAGAAGAAAAAGAACCCGGAGCCGTACGATGCACGTTTACGGATCGATAAGATCCACGAGGCCTGTGAAGGACCATACCTCGGACCATGTTGCTTTGGACCTGCGATACGGTCCGCAACTTACCCCAAATGTTTCCGGATTGACAATACCATCAAGCCCTATGATGGCACCGCCAAGCCAGCCACATGGTTGTAGGACTACGACAACGCGTTGGAGATTGCTGGAGGCAACCCCAACGTCGCCGTCAAGTACCTCCCGTTAATGTTGGTAGGCACGGCCCGTCAATGGATCGACGACTTGCCGGAGAAATCTATCTACAACTGGTTGGACATGCAAGAAGCATTCACCAAGAACTTTGAGGGTACATACAAGCGTCCTTGCACTTTGGGCGATCTATAACGGTGCGTGCAAGAGAAAGATGAGACATCTCGCGCCTACCTCTCTCGCTGGCTGGACATGCAGAATTCCTGCGCAGGAGTGCACGCTCAGACCGCCATGGCCGCCTTCATCGACGAGTTGGAAAGGGGCACGTTTCTCCGGCATAAGCTGAAGCGCTTGCAGGACAATCACCAGCTTGACTTGAACCAGATGATTCAGTTGGCTAGTGAGTTCGCAGCTGCCGACGATGATGCTCGTGGCTCTTTGCCGGCAACAGCCATTCCAACTAAAGCTCGGAGTAACAACAGTACAAAGCGGAAAACCACTCCAGAAGAAAAGTAATCTACCGACATGGTCGCTATGAATTTTGCAGGACGAGGTGAAGGCGGACAACGTGGCCGAGGAAGGGGAGCTGGTCGTGGGCAGCAACGAGGAAATGAAACCACCTCGACGCCGTTCTGCATTCCCCAAACCTACGAGGAGTAGCGCGGTATGCCGTGCCTTGTACACCTCGATGCCAACGGTAAAGCCACCCATACCAATCGACACTGCAAGTTCGTCAACGACCTCAAGGAAGACCCGGAGTCCGGCTACAAGCAAAGTCAGAAGAACAGACCGCGAGGCAAGGGCAAGGGGAATAAGAAGGAGGAGGATTCCAAGGATTCAAGTGATATGGACGAAGACGTTGACCCCAAGCATGCCGCCAAGAGAGACGACAAGGGAAAGAACCCCTTCGCAAAGAAGGCTCCAGTCTACCACACTTTCCTTGGCACTCCCACCGTCCGACAACAGAAGACCTCTCTGAGGATCCTGATGGCCACTCTCCCCCCAGTTCCCCAGTACCTGCGCTGGTCGGAGGTTCCAATAACTTGGGACAGGACGGACCACCCAGACCTTATACCTACGGAGAACCAGTACGCCATGGTCATCAACCCCTTCATTGACGACATGGAGTTCACCAAGTGTATGGTCGATACTGGAAGCAGCATCAACATTATGTACCTGGATACACTGCAAAAGATGAACTTGACGGAGGCAAGCCTAAGGCGGACCAACACCATCTTCCACGGCGTAGTTCCTGGTCGGGAGGCTCGGTCCCTTGGGTGCATTACACTTCAGGTTGCCTTTGGCAATGTTAACAATTACCGCCAAGAGCACATGATCTTCTAGGTGGTCCCCTTCAAGAGCGTGTACCATGTCATATTAGACCGCGACATATTCCACACCTTCATGGCCAAGCCATGCTTCATCTACAACAAACTCAAGATACCCGGACCAAACGGTGTCATCACCATATCCAGAAGCTTTACCAAGGCAAGGGACTACGAGATCAATGAAGCAGCCGTTGCAGAAGCTGTCCTCTATAGCGAAGAATTCAAAGAGATCAAGAGCAAGGTCGATGACTCAGAGATGCCCGCGTCGAAGAAGCAGATCTCCGACTCCGCTCCTGCGTTCAAGGCCACCATCGAGACCAAGCCGGTGGAACTTGTGGTAGGCGATGCCTCCAAGACCACCGCCATTGGGACGAACCTGGATACCAAATAGGAAAGCGCGCTCGTCGAGTTCCTCCGTGAGAATAGGGACATCTTTGCCTGGCAACCTGCCGACATGAAATGTGTACCTAGGGAACTTGCCGAGCACAACTTAAACATTGATCCAAAATGCAAACCAGTGAAACAACCTCTACGACGCTTTGGAGATGAGAAGAGACGCGCCATTGGCAAAGAGATAGCTACGTTACTTAAGGCTAGATATATCCGAGAAGTCCTTCACACCCGATGGGTGGCCAATCCTGTACTTGTCCCCAAAAAGGGAACCAATGAATTAAGAATGTGCGTTGATTACACCGGCTTTAACAAAGCATGTCCCAAAGATCTGTTTGCTTTGCCTCGCATTGACCAAGTCATTGACTCGACGGCTGGCTCGGAGCTTTTGTGTTTTATCGATGCATACTCAGGATACCACCAGATCAAGATGAGGAAGTCGGACCAATTGGCCACTTCATTCACTACCCCGTACAACACGTTTTGCTATGTTACGATGCCCTTTGGGCTGAAAACACGGGTGCTACGTACCAGCGGACAATGCAATGTTGCCTCCACGATCAAATTGGTCGGAACGTCCACGCCTATGTGGACGATATCACGGTGATGTCTAAAAAGTCAAACGACTTAATCTCTGACTTAAAATAAACCTTTGATAATCTCCGGAAATACAACATGATGCTTAACCCTAAGAAGTGCGTCTTCAGGGTTCCAGCCGGCAAATTGTTGGGTTTCATCGTTTCCCAACGCGGAATCGAGGTCAACCCAGAGAAAATCAGGGCCATCTTAAACATAAACCGTCTGACATGCCTAAAGGACATTCAACGACTAACAGGTTGTGTTGCAGTAGTTAGTCGGTTCGTCAGCCGACTTGGAGAGAAGGCTCTGCCGCTGTACAAGTTGCTAAAGAAGGCGGACAAATTCACATGGACAGATGAAGCAGATGCAACATTGAAGCAGCTCAAGGAGATTCTTTCCTCAGTGCCCATCCTTGCAGCACCCGATCCTGGAGAGCCCCTGTTAATCTACATGGCGGCAACCAACCGGGTAATCAGCATCGTCGTCGTGGTAGAGCGGAAGGAACCAGGCTATGAGAACAGAGTTCAACGACCAGTTTACTATGTGAGCGAGGTCTTGACGGAGTCCAAGCAGCATTACCCACACTACCAAAAGATAGCTTATGGAGTATTCCTTGCTTCCTAGAAGCTGAGGCATTACTTTCAGGAGCACCCAATCACAGTGGTGAGCATGACTCCATTGTCCGACATTATCAACAACAGCGACGCTACGGGAAGGGTCGCGAAGTGGGGCATTGAACTTGCCTCTTTCGAGATCACCTACAAGAGACACGACGCTATCAAGTCACAAGCCTTGGCGGATTTTGTTGCAGATTGGACGGAGATGCCAGATGTTACTCTGTTTCTGGAACCAGAGTACTGGGTGATGCACTTTGACGGATCAAAGCTGCTCAACGGCTCGGGGGCTGGTGTATTGCTACAGTCACCAACAGGAGACAAGCTACACTATGTTCTGCAAATCCACTTCGAGGCTACAAACAACATGGCGAAGTATGAAGCACGCATTCACGGACTACGTGTAGCCAAGGATATTGGCATCAAGCGCATAGTTTGCTGTGGAGATTCCAACTTGGTTGCCCAGCAGGTGGCTGGCACCTAGAATGCACGGAACCCTATGATGGCGGCATATCGAGATGAAGTGGACGAGATAGCCAAGTGATTCTTGGGTTACGAAGTCAAGTATGTGCCTAGGGAACAAAATGAGGCATTTGATATGCTGTCAAAGCTTGGATCAGGGTGCAAGCAAATTCCGCCAGGAGTTTTCCTAGAGCACCTGCGCACAGCATCTGTGCAGCGAGCCGACATCGACAACCCGGATAGAGCTGACTCTTTTGTCAACATGGTGACCAAGGTCCCTCCGGCTTGGACAAAACTGTTCATGGAATATCTCGAACACGGAACTTTGCCCGACGATGAAGTCGAAAGACGACAAATAGTATGACGAGCAAAGGTTTATACCATAATCAATGGGCAACTCTACAAAAGGAGCACTACTGGTGTATACCTAAAGTGTGTTTCCCAGCTAGAAGGCATGGAAATCCTACGCGAAATCCATCTCGGAGATTGCGGGCATCACATAGCTCCTCGATCGTTGGTCGCGAAAGCCTTCCGGCAAGGATTCTACTGGCCGACCGCGAAGGCGGACGCCGACAAGCTGGTTGAGACATGCATGGGATGCCAGTATTATGCCCGACAACCACATGTCCTGCTAAAGAACTGCAAACAATACCAATAACTTGGCCGTTTGCAGTCTGGGGGCTAGACATGGTGGGACCGTTACAGACGACACCTTGTGGGTTTACGCATATGCTTGTAACAGTTGATAAATTCACTAAATGGATAGAAGCTAAACCCATTAGAAAGCTTGATGGGGCAATTGCCCTCAGGTTTGTCCAGGATCTAGTGGTGATATTTGGTCTCCCACACGGCATTATCACCGACAACGGCAGCAATTTGTCACTCGGAGAAGTGGAGGCTTATTGTTGGGAGAAAGGCATCCGACTTGACCTTGCATCTGTGGCACACCCACAATCCAATGGTCAGATTGAGCGATCCAATGGATTAATTCTGCAGGGAATCAAGCCACGTCTTGAGGCACCACTACATAGAGCAGCTGGGGCCTGGGCGGAAGAATTTCCATCTGTGCTGTGGAGTTTAAGAACTACACCCAAAAGATCCATCGGCTACACCCGTTACTTCATGGTATATGGAGCAGAAGCCATCCTGCCTTCCGACATCCTTCACGATTAACCAAGAGTTGCCACCTATGACGAAGATGATGCTGAAGAATCCAGACGCCTAGATGTGGACCTTCTCGAGGAGGAGCGCGTTTTGGCATGCCAAAGATCCGCCATCTACTAGCAGAAGCTACGCAACTACCATAGTCGCCGCGTTCGGCATCGCTCGTTTAAAGAGGGGGATTTGGTGCTCCGACTTAAGCAGAAGAAGTCACACAAACTATCCCCGCCATGGGAAGGACCGTTCATCATAAGCAAGGCGCTACTCAATGGGTCTTACTACCTCGTTGACAATCGTGAACTGAAGGATAGACCCAACGAGGATCATAAGCGTAAGCGACGTGACCCGGATGATGACTACCCAGAGCTTGATCGACCATGGAACATAGCACATCTACGTCCTTTTTACACTTAGCATTTTTTATCTAATTGTGTACCTCTTATATGATCAATAAAATAAAGCTCTCTGGTTCACTCATATTTCTAAGTCTTTTACCTCCTTTAGTGTTCATTTTTGGATCATGTAAAACCTTTATGCACAAGCTTTGCGTTTGCACTTGTGAAAATTCCGCTTAAGGGCGTTAGCTTAAGTTTTCTGGTCTACACGTTCTTTGTCGTTTTTATGTGGATTCTGGAGTAGTGACTTTTGGCACTTATTGTCAGCGATTTTGTGCTCAAGTTATTGACGGTGCCATTAGGCATCATCACCTAAGTGCATGGTTCCGACAACGAGTCTTCCGACTCATGAAAATTCAAGCATAAGAACCAAAGTAATGGATAAGCCAGCACTTGCTTAAAAAATATATACATGCTAGAAACTAGTTCTTGAGCAGCAGGAAATAACAACCATTGTTTTCCTCCTTAAGTTACATACACAAAGTTTTTTCCGCATACACACCAAAGGTGAAACAAATGTTACAAAGTTGTTCTTTACTCCTTTGGCGCATGTGACTTGGAGGCAACATCATCACTAGCTGGAGAGCCATCCTCGAAGTCGGTGCTGTGGTGGGACTCAGAGGAACCTTGGTCGCCGCTGTCAATGATGTCCATAGGCACGAAGACGTCGACGTCCACCAACTCGGCAAATCTGGTGTCATAGCCCGCGAGCGATGACAAGATGACTTCATGATTAATCTCTTTGCCATCATCGTCTACATCGGGAATGCCAGAGGTCACCGTGTCGATGTCGACATCTTCATAGTGTGCCTTCACCATTGACAGCGCCATCCTTGCGCTAGCCCATGCACATGAAGCTTTCCAGCTCGTTATACGCTCGGGGGCTCGGCGCAGAATCTCCGAGTACTTTGCCACAGAGTCCGATGCCTTGATGTTTATCTGGAGGGGCTTGGCGATCTCCTTGGCTTGCGTGATGGCGGTGTTGATGAAGTTGCCGGCAAGAACCATGCATTCCTTGGCTGGAGGAGGCGATCGGGTTAAACCCATAGGAGCTGCAAATTCCGACAAGGAGCGCATGAGTTCAACAATTCGAAGTATCCGGACTACAGAAATCCAAGACGGAGAAAACTTACTGAAGATGCTGGCCTCAGCTTGCCAGAGGATGTCCGCCAAGGATTCTTTCTCTTGTTGGAGGAGCTTATACGCCTCGCTATGGCATTGATTTTGCTCATCGGCAGCTTGCTTATGATCTTTTAAGATCGCAATCTCCTCCTTCAAGGGATTGATTTCCTCGGTGGTGGAGTCCTACAGGGCCTTCATTGACTCCTCATGCATTTTCAGCATGTCTTTCCTCTCCTACTTAAGGATCTTGTTCTCGCTATCCAGCTGCTGAATGTTCTTGGATTGCTCGACAATGTCCTTGGCCTTGGCAACATGTTCTGCAAAGTCGGAGAAAACAAAGTACACAGTGAGTACTTGGAGAATATAGGCACAAAACCAAGACGGAATGTGCACAAAAAGAAAACACACTCTTGTTTTTGATGATCTGTTCTTTCAAGATGCCAGTTTTACCCTTTTTGGCTTCAAGATCTGCGCACATCTTCTGGTACTTGTCATTGGCCATGCCCCTCCGAGCATTCTCGTTCTGTGGAAAAAAGGACAAAGTTAAAACATTGCTTAGTCTGCTTGGAGCATCTAGCCGGAAATCCTCCACCTAGACGCTCGGGGGCTACAGTGAGAGTTTTTAACCTAGCAACATGCTTAGCTTTTCTTTGAGCATCTAGTCAGAACTAATTCAGTTTTTTGATTAGAAGCTTGAGGGCTACAGTATAATTTTTTTAACTCAGCTATGTGCTTAGCTTTCTTTAAGCATCTATTCGAAACTAATTCAGTTACAACTAGAAGCTTGGGGGCTACAGTACTGAAATTTATAAATACTGCGTATGCTACTCTTAAAGCATCTAGTCGGAATAATTCATTCCATCTACATGCTTGGGGGCTACAGTGAGAAGTTTTCTAGCTTAGTCACTCTTAGAGCATCTAGACTCAAAAGCCTATGGTTTTCTGTCTACATCCTCGGGGGCTAAAGTGGGATACTCATATAAAATGCAAAAGGAAAATACAACTAACAAGTGCAATGATCTTGAGATTTGTAGCGCTCTCAGCTAGCAGCTTGCCAAAGGAAATGCTATTTCCTCACAAGATGTCTGATTGTCGGAGGAGCTCCTCAAGACCGCACGTCGGAGATGTCGGTGCTGCTCCAGGAACCAGAGTTGTGCTACTCAGCGTAAGCGCCGGGTAGACTATCTTTGGGAACTCAAAAGGTTTCTAGGGAGCAAGGGCGCCGCCTTCGGCAGAAGTACCAGCTTCCACCACCGCCTTACCGCCACCGATGGCATCCTTAGACGGAGATTCAGCCATTTGATGGGCGGTACTCTCCTGCGTCGCCTGCTCGCCGACAACAGCAAGCTCGGTAGAGGTGCCAGAATCCACTTCCATGGCGGAAGGGCCTGATGCCTCCTTAGCTTGTGAGTTTGTCGGGGTAGACGAGGGTTTGACGGCAGGAGTGGTAGGGGCGATGGCGGGGGAGGCTTCGCGATGCAGCATGTCCTTAATGTTTCGAGAAGCCCCCGATGTTTTGGAGGTCTTCTTGAGGCTGGTCGTGGCTTTCTTCCTGAAACGTGCAAAATGCATAAGTACAGGAGCAAGACAGATAAATAGGCAATGTAGGAGAATGAGAAGCTTACACAAGTGGGGGTGCTTTGGCAAAGGGGATCCCGGTAACTCTTCTCTTTTCCGCCTCCAGGGCAGCGGTAGTCTTTTTGGAGGCTCCACCCTCCGTCTTCTTCTTCTTGCCTCTGTCGGCAGCGTCAGAGGTGGAGCTCTTCCGCTTCCGCGCCAACGGAGCTTCGCCGTCGGACACGACCGTGACTTCCTTCATCTTTGGATCATAGATTTGGGCAGCTAGGTTTCCCTCCTCTAGATTGCTAAGCTGTTAAGTGAGAAATCACCGTGTTAGATAAGATGACATTTGCAAGACGGAAGAACTAGAGTATATGTCGTACACGAAAAACGAATACTTACCTTTGGGCACTTGCCATTTACGAACATGTCGTAGGTGATGGTGAAGCCACGCTTCTTATCCTTCACCTTGACGATGTCCTTAAGGCGGAGCTTGACGGAGTCGCTCGAGAAGTCCAAGGAGATGCAGAGACTATCCCTTTTGTCGCTGGTATACTCGTGCATGAGCTTCACGCGGTGCTGTAGAGGTTGGATTCGCCTGATGAACCAGCACATGGCTAGGTCCAAGCCGGTCAAACCCGTCTCTACGAACCATTCTATTCGCCTTATGGCACGAGAAGCGTCGAGGTCGGAGGGAAGCGAGGCCTGGGATCTCCATGACGAGGCTTCAGCGGCGGCTCCATCAACGAAGTCCGGGTATGTAACTTGTAGGCCAGCCAGGGGAATGTCTGGGCCGTAAAAGTACGTCTGTTGACAATTTTTGCAGGACTCGTGGCCGACGATGTCGGGGAACCGCCGGCCAGGTCGAATCTTGAAGCTTATGGTGCCGCAGTTCCTAAGCTCTTCCTTGTTATGTCCGGCTTCACGTTTGACGGTGAAGAAGTACACAAAGAGGTCTAACCTAGGCCTTATCCCTAAGTATCCCTCGCAGAGCGCCCCGTAGTTGCTAAGCACTAAGATACTATTGGGGGAAAGGTTCTGCGGCTAGACTCTATAGTGATTCAATACGGAGAGGGAGAAGTTGGAGATGGGCAGGGAGACGCCGCGTACCAGTTGAGCTTTGAGGTACACCTTTTCTCCGGCTTGGGGATAAGGTGCCACCTTGCCAACCGGCGCCGCCCGCCAGGTGAGCCCCTCCGTCGCAGGAAGGTAGCCTTCGGCGATCATCTCTTGGATATCGCGGTCTGTGATATCCAAGTGGTGCCAGTCGCCCTTGTGCGAGTCTGGCTCCTCCTCCAACAGCTCCAGCGCCGCCAGATTAAGGTCGCCGCCGGTGGACTCGATAACCGCCGATGCGGGGATGACTAGGCCCTCTGGAGGCACAGCGATGGAGCTCGCCGGCTTTGCCGCGGCTTCGTTCGACGCCGCCATGGAGGAAGAAGCGCTCCTGCTGACCATGGAGTGAGGCTGGGTGCGACTGGTGCAGATTGGAAGCTAGGTTTTTTTTGCGGGTTAGGCGCGGAGAGCTCGAAGGGGCGTGCGCTGGAGGAAGCAGATGATGCGAGGAGAATGAGGTAAAAAGTGGAAAATTCCACCGCGGTTACTATTTATCATCTTCAAGCATCAAGATTCGTGCAGCTTGATCGGGCGGTTGCCGCGTAGACGACGTGTTCGCGAACGTGCGCGGAAATTTCGCCACGTCCCCAACCGTCGCCGCCAACGGTTCGTATTGCTCGCGCGGGAAAATCGGACATGATTGCGTTCTCTGCATGTGTGAGTTACGAGGCATCGCTGACCTAAGCCTACGTTGTCCTAGCTGACATGGGCAGATGAGCCGTCACATCGAAGATTCCGGCATGGATGGATCCAGTCCGGCTACGGAAGAGTACGATGGAAGATTCAACATTTCTCCGACTTACAAGTTGAAGACGGAGAAAGCCTTGCAGGGTTCTTTGGGAGAACTACAAGATATTGCTTGACGATTTGCCGACATCCAACTAGACGGAACATTCATATGAAGAGGCAAGATGGCGCAAGATCTCGAAGTTCTCCGGGGGCTACTGTTGGGGATATGCTATATGGGTATCCTCATAGCATGTCACCTATCCGGATAACCCGGGTGGCCCATAGTTGGTAGCATGGCCTGTGGCCTGCTGGGCGGCCCAGTTAGATGGATCCAGAAGGGAGGCCCATGTCGGATAAAGGAAGGCTACGGTGGAGTCACTAGCGTACCCGGAGCCTTGGAGTGCAAGATACATAAGACTATTAATAGACGGTGTAGGAATTTGTAACCTATCCGGCTAGGACTTTTCCCTGTAACCCTAGGACCTGACGACTATATAAGTCGGGCCTATGGGAGCCTTTAGGGAACGACCTAGTATCGATTCATACAACCTCGCACAGCGAACCAATACCTGTAACTCGGCATATTGCCCTTATAGTGATTTATAGCAGGAGTAAGATTCCGCCACCGTTGTGGGATCTGAACCTGGGTAAGCTGTGTTACCTCGTACCCGTCAACCGTCCGCCTTCCCCCACGTCTCTAAACACGTACTATGAGGACCCCTCCATGGCGTACTCATTGTCAATACCACGACACAGCCTCCTCCTAGGTATTCTGTTCCCGAGGGGATGGTTTGTCATCTTCGACGTTCTCTTTATGGCCTCAAACAGGCCCCTCATGCCTGGTTTGAGCACTTTTCTTCTGTAGTGACTGCTGCTGGTTTCTCCCCTAGTACTCATGATCCATCGCTGTTTGTTCACAGTTCTCCTTATGGACGCACTCTTCTTCTTCTCTATGTTGATGATATGATCATTACTGGTGATGATTCTGAGTATATCGCCTTTGTTAAGGCTCGTCTTCGTGATCAGTTTCTTATGACTAATCTTGGTCCTCTTCGATACTTTCTTGGGATTGAGGTTTCCTCCACTTCTGATGGCTTTTACATCTCCCAGGAAAAGTATATTCAGGATCTTCTTGCTCGTGCTGCTCTTGGGGATGAGCGCACTGTTGAGACCCCTATGGAGCTTAATGTTAAGCTTCAACCTACTGATGGTGATCCTCTTCCTGATCCGACGCATTATCGTCATCTTGTTGGGAGTCTTGTTTATCTTGTTGTCACTTGTCCTAACATCTCTTATCCTGTTTATATTCTGAGTCAGTTTGTCTCTGCTCCTACCACTGTTCACTATAGTCATCTTCTCCATGTTCTTCGTTATCTTCGTGGTACGATCACTCGTCGCCTTTTCTTTCCTCGTTCCAGCTCCTTCCGGCTCCAGTGCTATTCGGACGCTACGTGGGCGAGTGATCCTTCGGATCGCCATTCAATTTCTGCTTACTGTGTGTTTCTTGGTGGTTTGCTCATTGCTAGGAAGATGAAGAAACAGACAGTGGTTTCCCGTTCGAGTTTTGAGGATGAGTTGCATGCTATGGCCTTGTTGACTGCTGAGGTGACCTGGTTACGGTGGTTACTTGCAGATTTTGGGGTCTCTATTACCACACCCACTCTAGTTTTGTCTGACAGTACAGGTGCTATTAGTGTTGCACGTGATCCGGTCAAGCATGAGCTTACCAAGCATATTGGTGTTGATGCTTTCTATACACGTTCTCAGGTGCTAGCTCAGGTTGTTGCACTTCAGTATGTGCCTTCAGATTTATAGTTGGAGGATTTCTTTACGAAGGCACAGACCAGAGTGCAGCATGATTTCTTACTCTCCAAACTCAGTGTTGTGGATCCACCATGAGTTTGAGGGGGGGGGTGTTAGATGTATATATTTCTATATTGTAGTTTCCCCATATGTTAGGGGGCTTTCTGCATATTTGCACCTGTACCTGTACTATATATTGTGGCCTTTGGCCCCCAGAGGAATACAAGTTGCATATTCCTGACAGATAATACCAGCCGAAACTACAGGTCTGACGCCAATGACTGGGACCTAGGAGAATATATAGTCCTGGGTGGTGTTACAGATCGGGACTAGAGATCATGATCTAACCTCGGTTTGTAGCACCACCCGAGACTATTGTTTTCCCTATATAGTCCCTGCTTCGACCCTTCACGAATACATGGCCATTTTCTCCAAGCTAGCTCAAGTTCATCCCTATTTGTTGTCCAAAGTTTGTCAAGATTTGGTGGCATCCATCAATCCAAGCTTCTAAAAGGTTAACAACTTTAATCTTTTATCTCTCATTGTTAGTTTAGCTCAATGCTCTAGAAGTAGAGAGGGATTTCATGCTTAGAAGTAGAGAGAATTTTAGATGTGTAATTTTAACCAAATTTTCATTATGCAAAAAGTTACTGAAAGTTGAGATGTGTATTTTTAGAGTTTTGGAGCTCAGAATTAAATAAGGTTTTCACTGCTAGATCAATAATTAAAAAGTCAATATTTTTTATGTTAACAGTTTTGTCCAATTTAAAAATTGGTGCATGTAAAATTATATATATATGTCGTACACACTAAATTTTTAGATTTGAAAAAGTAAATGTAGTAAAAATGATCTAAACTTTTTATATGATACAAAATTTTAATTATAATGCAGATGAGCCAGGAATGAATGTACGACGCTCTCCGAATGTCTGCCTCGTTTATTAAAGGCATGCATTCTTTACTCGATTTGGCCCAGGAAAACAAGCGGAATGGTATTATGTGTTTTCCGTGTCGTGTCTATCAAAATGAGAAGGGTTACTCTTCCTCAAAAACCATTCACATCCACCTAATTTAGTCAGGTTTCATGTCCGGCTATAATTGTTGGAAAAAGCACGAAGAAAGAGGGGTTATGATGTAAGACACCGAAGAAGAAGAGAACGATGACAACTATCCAATATTCCCTGAATACGGTGATACTGCAATAGAAGACAATGAACAAGAAGGTGAAGAACGGGAATTAGATGAGACCGCTGATGATCTTCGTCAGGCCATTCTTGATGCACAGAGTGAATGCAAAAATGAAAACGAGAAGAAGAAGTTAGAGCGCATGTTAGAGGATCATAAAAAATTGTTGTACCCAAATTGCAAAGATGGCAACACAAAGCTCGGTACCATACTGGAATTACTGCAATGAAAGGCATAGAATGGTTTATGTGACAAGGGATTTGAGAAGCTACTGAAAATAATGAAGAAGAAGCTTCCAAAGGATAACGAATTGCATGTCATTACATACTAGGCAAAGAAGGTTGTCTGACCTCTAGGACTAGAGGTGCAGAAGATACATGCATGCATTAATGATTGCATAATCTACCGTGGCGAGGAGTATGAGAATTGGGATGCATTGCCCGGTATGCGATGCATTACGTTATAAGATCAGACGAGATGACCCTGGTGATGTTGAGGGTGAGCAGCGCCCCATGAAGAGGGTTCCTTCAAAAGCGATGTGGTATGCTCCTATAATACCACAGTTGAAACGTTTGTTTAGAAACAAAGAACATACCAAGTTGTTGCGATGTCACAAATAAGACCGTAAGAAAGACTCGATGTTGAGACACCCCACTGATGGGTCACAGTGGATAAAAATCGATAGAGAGTACCCGAGCTTTGCAGATGACGCAGGGAACTTAAGGTTTGGTCTAAGTATAGATGGCATGAATCATTTTGGGGAGTAGATCTGCAGTCATAACACCTGGTCTATAACTCTATGTATCTATAATATGCCTCCTTGGTTGTGCATGAAGCGGAAGTTCATTATGATGACAGTGCTCATCCAAGGCCTGAAGCAACCCGGCAATGACATTGATGTGTACCTAAGGCCATTAGTTGAAGAACTACAGTTGTGGCGTGAAAGGTGTAGTATGTGAGATGAGCACAAACAGGATCCATTTGACCTATGAGCGTTGTTGTTCGTAACCATCAATGATTGGCCTGCTCTTAGTAACCTTTCAGGACAGTTAAGCAAGGGATACAATGCATGCACGCATTGTTTAGATGATACTGGAAATATATATTTGGATAAAGGTAGGAAGAATGTGTACCAGGGGCATCGTCAATTTCTTTTAGCCAGGCATCCCGCAAGAAAGAAAGGAAATCATTTCAATGGTGAGGCAAATCATCGGAAGAAGCCTATCCGCCATACTGATGATGATATATTTGGTATGGTCAAGGATCTAGAAGTAATCTTTGGAAAGGGCCCTGACGGTCAATCTGTTCCTAATGACGCCAACGTACACGCGCCCATGTGGAAGAAGAAATCTATATTTTGGGAGCTACCCTATGATGACCCACAATTATAGGGGGTCTATCATAGTACTTTCGATAAATAGGAGTGTCAATCCCAACGAGGAGCAGAAGGTGTTGACTAGTGGTTTGGAGCAGGAAATCTCTGTAAATACTTAGCAAACGGATTTTTAGGGATTTTCTGATAAAACAAGGAAATAAAGTGCAAGTAAATAAGACAACAAATAATTGCATCAAGTGGCCCAATCCTTTCTTAGCAAAGGACAAGACGGTGAAAATACTAATGAGGACCAAACGTTCTTGAGGACACATGGGAATACTGTCAAGTGCTTTCGCTTCATAGAGATGATTAATCTTCTTTGGTTTTATAAGTGTTGTGTGGGTGAACCTGTGCTAATGTACCGACCTTACTTGGACTAATACATACTTGTGATTAAAGCCCTTGCAAGCATTCGCAACTACAACAAAGCAATTAAGATAAAAACCTAACCACAGGCTTAAACTCTGAGATCCTACACTCCCCTGTGCAAAGGTTTCCTAACGGGGGTTCAGGTTTCTGTCACTCCGGCAACCCCACAATTGGTAGCCAAATACAAAATGCATTTCCCTAGGACCATAAATGGTGAAGTATGATGTAGTCGATGTTCACATGACACCACTAGAAGAATAGCACCACAACTTAAATATTAAACCATTGAATAATACCTCAACACAATTCCACTATTAACAACATGACTTCTCCCATGTCCTCAAGAACTAAATGAACTACTCACGAGACATCATATGGATCAAGATCAGAGATGATAAAATGATGGATAACTATCTGAACATAAACAATAATTCAATGGTTCCACTCACAAGCATCAACTACAATAGTAATCAACACCGGGAAAGTTTCCCCTAAGAACTATGCAAGATTCAACACAATTGTTATAGCGGGATGGAGTGGTGACGATGGTGCTGGTGGAGATGATGGTGTGGATGGTGATGATCCCGATGAAGTCTAGCTTGATGATGGTGTTGATGGCGACGATCTCCCCTCTCTGGGAAGAAATTTCCCCGGCAGAAATCTGTCTGCCGGAGAGCTCTTTCTCTCTCGGTGTTTTCCGCCCCGCAGAGGTGACCGAATCTTTCTGTGGTCGCCCCCCCGACTTTAGGGTTTCGATGAAAAGATATAGGCGATAGGGTGGAGCCAGAGGTGGCCCAGGGTGGCCCGCGCCTGGGGGATGTGGGCCCTTGTGGCCCAACTCCGCCTCCCCTTCTGGCATCCTTCGTCTTCTGGGAAAATATAATTTTCTATAGTTTTTCTAGTATTTTTCTAATCTTCGTGAAATTGCATCAAAACACCGCTTTTTCCATCAGAATTCTCACTCCGGCAGTTCATCCCTCAGAGTGGTACAATAGAAACATTACGGGTCCAAATTACAAACATACACACATTATTATTATTACAATACCAGAAGTTCAAGACTTCAAAAGATTCAACTTACAAACCAAATATAAAGTATTTCAGCGGAAGATTCAAAGTGACAAATTAAACTCCAAATCAAGCTCAACAACTTATTTTTATATATTGTTCATGTTGCTCAGCTCAATTAGCTCCTAGAACTATGGTAATTATTCTGACTCCTGGTGCTCTTCTCCGTAGACAACATCGTAGTCCACCCCTTCCACGACACCGTACATATTGGGTTCTTCATAAAAGACCTCCTCTTGACTTTCAGCTGCATATATTGGAGTATCTTCGAAATCCTCAGAGTCTAAGTAGTGGATCAAAGGAAAAGGTGAGTAACAACGTTACCCAACAAGTTCATTATATGCAAGGTGGGAAGTTTGATGCTCTATCTACCACCTCAGACTATAAGTCCTTGGCACTATGCAGTTTTCGTTTACCTTTCTTCAAAGATTGATTTTATTGTGAAAATCTATGACCATCAGCCTTTGCAGGTTGACCAGAACTTTCATCGAGTTCCTTTCCTACCGCGTTCGTAGCTCCTTCCCGGAACAGGGAGTAAAAAGTTACAATTCTTACACTCTGTAGAGGTGCGTTACTTTACCCATGAGATATCAACTCCTTGTTGCACAACCGGGCGTACTTTCCCGTCCACAATTCCATGATGTGGGGCCCAATAGTTGGTCCAAGCCAATCACTGCCCTCTTCGCGACCCCATATGTTTGCACGATCCTTCGGGGCTAGCTCACCTCTGTTAAGCCCCCTTCCGGGCAGGCTAAAACCCTGATGAGTTCCCAAAGACTCTATGAACTGGTGTGCCCTGACAAGTGCCATATCAAATGGACTATACCACTAAAAACCACTCATAGATAATCTAGACACCAAAAGTGTGGGGCATAAGGGTGCCCACCCATATGTTGGATCCACACAATGAATCACAACGTCGCGTTAAGGTCGTCTTGCCTCCATACGAGAGGAAAAGGATACAACTGACTTCTCCGTCCCATTCCAAATCTCATGGCTAACGCGTTATATACGATGCTAGAATCACTGATGTCATGGGTTGTTAAGTTCCTAGTTGATTATCATTGTTGAAAATAGAAACTTAAGTTCTATTGCTCCTTTCTATCATCACTTAGGATGATATCAACAATTTATTTATTTGAGAAAATAATATTTTCTTTCCTTAAAACATATATGATAACACACAATTTGCAAATACTTTGATAAAGACTCTTCAAAGGACATGAGCAAGTGATGAACTTGCCTTGTGATTGCAAGGTAGTGAAGTCAGAAGCTTGCACGGGACCTTGATCTTCTATGTTTACAAAACATGCCCAGTAAGGACAATATTTAAAGAGGCAAAATGAATATGCACAGTAATGTAATGCATTATTATCATTTATTTTTCTTTGTGTGCTTTACCCATTATTTAGTTTCAAGAATTCCTTTAAGGTATAAAGGGTTTCATTTAAAAATAATATTTAATATTTATTGAATATTATATTTGCCATTATATAAGATAATAATTATTTTAGAATTTAAAATTTAATATCAATCCCTATATTTATTCATTTAATAATTCTTTTAGGAATTAACATTCAAATGTAAGAATTTCTTTTTATAACCCAAAACATTTATCTAGTATTTTTCTAAAATACTATAATAATATATAATAAAAGTGATTTTTATTTATTTTATTTTCCTTTCTTTAATTTTATAAAATTCCATAAGTAATAAATATTTTATAAAATTCTTGACCAAAAATTATATACATAAATATTTATTTCTTAATTTAATCAAATAGATTGGATTATTATGAATCCAAAAATATATTATTTGTAAATTTTTTAACATTCTATTTTATTTTTAGAATTTTATTTATCTCTAGGGCTATTTTGGTCTTTTATTAATTATTAAGACTTCTTTTAAGTTTTGGACTGGTTCCCTTGGGCTTATTGGGCCAACTTGGCCCAAGTGACCTGACCAAAAGGGACACCCCGAAGGGTTTTGGCCCTATTGGCCCATTCCCTCTGTCTCTTCCTCACTCGACCTTATCTCCTCTCCTCCTCGACCCCGTGGGGTGCTGGCTCCACCGCCGTGGCCATCCCTGGCCGCTACCATGGTGCAGAGCGAGGTTATTGACCATGTTTGTTCATCTTCTCTGCTTTGATTTGACTTCGGAGCCCTCCTGTGGCCAGGCTAGCCCCGTTCCCGAACCCTAGGGTTTGGGGATGGTGCTACTGCTGCCGTTGCTGATTCCCCCATGGTGGTGTGTGGTGTTCGTGCGCTGCTGTGGCCGCCGTCGTGGCTGGTGCGGGTTGCAGCACCCTCTGGGTGCTCCCCGTGTCGCTGCGAGCTCGTCGGGCCTTCTTCTTCCTCTTCAATTCGTTAGCGAGGACCTCCAGTAAGTTGTGCCTCTATGAACTCTAGTGCATCTAGCTACCTCGAGTCCCTCTCTGTGTATCTAGTGGCCAATATATATTCTATGTTTGCACTGGTACTAGGGTTCATCCTTGGTGCTTGTAAGATGATGCTATGGTCTAGTAATGATGCTTAGTGAGAATTTGTGTTCTCTGCACTTTAGTGCTTGCTGTCATCCTTTGATTATATGATGTTGTTGTTGGTCTGAGGCTAATGTTGGATCTGATGCTAGTGGTTCCTAGCTTTGTCTCTGATTGATAATATGGTGGCTTAGTGTGTTCATCTGTCGTCAATATCTTGATACTGACAGTAACTCTGTCAGTGATGATTCACTGCATTAGTGTTTGTTGTCTTGCCTGTTTATCCATAGTCTTAATTTTATTCAATAGAGTCTGATAATTCTTTGAAAATGAATGGATATATATTGTATGATCTCTGAGTATGGTCTTAGGGAAATGATAGATATTGTTGCTAGTTGATTTATGAAAACTAGACTATCTGGTTGGCTTAGTTGTAAGATCCTTGCTTGTGAAACCATCTTAGAATGGTACACAAGTTGATCTGGTTGTTGGCTTCACTTATGGTCATTACTCGAAACTTGATGGATGCTTAATAATAAGTTGGAAAGCTTACTGATTGTTCATGCCTATGATGCTGGTCTGAGGCTCTAGGAATTAGGTTCCTATGTTGCTATCATTTTCAAGATTTGCTAAGGCATCATAGTTGCTTACTAGATCTTGGATCCTAGTTGGTTAAGTTAATGGATTTGCTTGTAGCTTATAAGATCTGAGGTTCTACTCCTTGTGGGAGATGTGCCTAGATATTGTAAGAACAAATGATAGAATATAGAAGTTGCCTTTGGTATCACCAATTCCGTGAACCTCTAGGATAGATTCACCCCACTAGGGTGATCATTGAGAGGTTGTTTCATGAAACAACACATGTTTCTGTTTGGATAAGATGAATGGATCATGTGGTTGTTTATGACACTCACCACAAAAACTGATGATTCTTGTGGCTTGTTGTGATGTTGGTGTTGCTGGCTTGATCCTGTCCTTCACCTCCTGATGCTGTTGATGACCCACAAGTATAGGGGGTGTATCGCAGTACTTTCGATAAATAGGAGTGTCGATCCCAACGAGGAGCAGAAGGTGCTGAACAGTGGTATAGAGCAGGAAATCCCTGTGAATACTTAGCAAACAGATTTTAGTAGTTTTCTAACAAGGTAACAAAACAAAGAGCAAGTAACAGAAGTAACTAATAAACGGAACAAGTGGCCCAATCCTTTCTTAGCAAAGGACAAGCTGGTGGAAATACTTATAAGGACCAAACGTTCTCGAGGACACATGGGAATTCTGTCAAGTGCTTTCGCTGCAAATAGCTGAGTATTCTTCTTTGGTATTTGTAAGTGTTGTGTGGGTGAACCTATGCTAACATACTGCCCTTCCTAGGACTAATATATACTTGTGATTAAACCCCCTGCAAACATCCGTAACTACAGGAAAGTAATTAAGATATAAATCTAACCACAGCCTTAAACTCTAAGATCCTACACTCCCTTGTGCAAAGGTGTCCTAACGGGGGTTCAGGTTTCTGTCACTCCGGCAACCCCGCGATTAGTAGCCAAATACACAATGCATTCCCCTAGGCCCATAAATGGTGAAGTATCATGTAGTCGACGTTCACATGACACCACTAGAAGAATAGGACCACAACTTAAATACTAAACCATTGAATGATAACTCATCACAGATTCACTACTAGCAACATGACTTCTCCCATGTCCTCAAGAACTAAACGAACTACTCACAAGACATCATATGGATCAAGATCAAAGATGATATGATAATGGATAACAATATGAACATAAACAATAATCCAATGGTTCCACTCACAAGCATCAACTACAATAGTAATTAACACCGGGAAAGTTTCCCCTAATGAACTAAGCAATATCCAACACAATTGTTACAGCGAGACGGGGTGGAGATGATGGTGTGGATGATGATCCCGATGAAGCCTAGCTTGATGACGGTGTTGATGGCGACGGTCTCCCCCCTCCGGGAAGGAATTCCCCCGGCAGAAATCTGTTTGCTAGAGTGATATTTCTCTCTCGGTGTTTTCTGCCTCCCAGAGGTGGTGGGAATCTATCTGTGGTTGCTCCCCTGATGTTAGGGTTCCGTAGGGGAGATATAGGCAAAGGGGCAGAGTCGGAGGCCGAACAGGTGGGCTAAACCCACCCTAGGCACGGGGTCAGGTGGGCCCTCGCCTAGGGGGGTGGGCCCCCTGAGGCCCCCTTCACTCCTCCTTCTGGCTTCCTTCGTCTTCCGGTAAAATAATATGTTCCCATATTTTTCTGGTATTTTTCTGATCTTCGCGAAATTTGCACTGTAACGCCGTCTTTTCCATCAGAATCCAGACTCCGGCAGTCCATCCTCCAGGAATCATCCAACATGCATAAACAGATGAAAATCGATAAGTAAAACCTCATAATAAGACAAATATCAATGAATAGAGGTAAATTATGATATAGAATGGTGATGCAAATTGGGCATATCAACTCCCCCAAGCTTAGACTTCGCTTGTCCCCTTAGCCATCGAGCTCAGTAAACATGTCCACAGGTTTATGGAGTGAAGTGTCGATAAAAAGAATACGAACGAGAAGCATCACACTTAGCCTTTGCACAACTCATAGAAGAAAGCAACTTACCATTATATAACTTAGCTTGCAACCAAGTACAGTAGTCACAATAGAGATACATAAAGATAAATCATAATTGGAATTGGCAAACTTGTTTTTGGTCAGAGAACACCTGATAAATAGTTTCACGAAAGCTTTTTGTAGAAGTTTCAAAACAGGAGCACTCTTTGCTCAAAAAGGTTTTTCACAAGTGAAGGCTTTCAAAGTAATACTCAATAGATAAGAGTTTTGTGCAAACAAGGAAGATAAAGAACATGATTGAATAAATCACCATATGAATGCTTGAAACACAACAACTCAAAAGCTTGCTGGAGATGGAGAGGAAGTGGGTTTACTGACTCAAATGGTAATTGGATAATGGCCCCTTTATAGAGGGTAGCAGGGATTACAAGTCATAAAGAGCTTTCAAAAGATTATGATACTTACTAGCTTTGAGCTCTCATTGCCCCTATCATAAGCATCTTGAGGTGATTAAGGTTAAAGTGAACAAAGATGGAGTATATGCTTGACGAAATATAAGTTGGGAATCTCATGTCCCTTGATTATGAGGGCCACTCCTCATGCATACTTAACTTTGGGTCTAGGTAAGTTCTTGTCATTGTAAGTATTTGCATATCATTGAGAACCGCCAACGGGGTACCCCTTGCACATGGTACATGAGCTTTCCCATAACCAAAATGACAAGGCAAGCAGACAATGATCATCTCAGCAATCTTTTTATTTACTATGCATATAGCTTTTTATTGAGGATGCTTCAATGATGACTCACTATGGTGATGATGCAAGTTTCCACCGTGATTAAGCATGGCTTAGCCTAGCGGCCCAGGCGTTTCTCTAACACAGAATACAAACTCCATGGACTTACAAGTCCCCTCTTTATTTCACACCATTGACATCCATAGTCAAAAGAACACGATACCAACTATGTACGGCAAGGTACAAGTGCAATGTTGATAACGTTCCCCATGACAGCATGGTTCTGCTAATCCCAACGTATAGATGCAAGCATATACAAATTTGAGGTCCACAATGGTTCAAGTTTATTAAGGGAAAGTAAATAAGTGTGCCATCAAGTTCGTGAGAGCTTTACTAACTAGTTTTCACATAACAAAATACTTTTTAATTCAAAAGGTAGATGAAGCTTGAGATTTGCTAGGAATAGCAATAGCTATCAGGTAGATATGGTGGACACAAGTGGAAAAAGTTTTTGGTTCAAAAGGGTTTTGGAAACATGAGAAGTATGCCTTCTCAAAACATGTTTTTTTGGGTAGCAAGGCTGTGTAGCAAGCAAGAGAGTTGAAAGAAGCAAGCAAACATACAAGTAATTGTCACATCCCAAAATTTTCCAAATTTTGAAATGTGAAAAATAAATAAACAATTGTTGAAATTTAGGGTGAAAAGAAACTTTTTGATTCCAAATGGAAACATCAAAGACCCATCTTGAACAAACTTTGAATGAAAAGGGATTTAAAAGATAAACAAATAATGAATAAAATTATAAAAGTTGGAATCACCATTTTTGGATCTTCAAATAAAAAGATATGGATTTTATAAGCAAGGAAGAAATAAATAAATTAGGATTACTTTAAAAAGCCAAATTAAATCTTGCCCAAACAATTGAAATAAAATATTTTTGTCTAATAAAAATAGTAAGGGGTTATTTAAATAAAATCATAAGGATTTATTAATATCCATTTTTATTTAAGTAAAGACATTTCCTAATTTAAATGAAAACTAAAACATATTAAAGTATTTTAAATTATATTTCAAAGTGAATTATTTTTAAAACCTACTGAAAAAGATTTGGTAAAATTTAGAATTTAAATAGAGTTTGAAAACATTAATAAAATCTTATTTGAATTAAGACAAGGGCCTAATTTTAATAATTAATATGCCCTAAAAGAATAAAATAAATACTCTAAATTGGATTTTAGAATATGTTAATAAACAGTATTAAAATATACTCCAAGTTTGGTAGAGGTTTGAATTCAAATAGTGTTTGGATTATCTGAATAAAAAAATCAAAACAGATAAATAGAAAAATAAAAACATTCTGTATAAAAAAATGAAGCGAACCCAACCCACTAACAGGCCCAGTCCAGCCCAAAGCTAACCCATCTTTCCTCCCGAACTGCGTTTTTCCTCACATGCACCACTTTAAAATCGTCGGCCTTTGGCCCACGCACCCTCTCTCTTTCACAAACAACGCGACCCCACTTGCCAGTTCTTCTTCTTCACCCGTGTCGGTCGTTCCCCCTCGCACTCGCCATTTCTGTTGTGTTTTAATCCTCATAAATTCGAATGAATGCATGAGTAATCGTCTCCAGCAATGATGCGCCCTTAAACGCCTCGCCCCCCTCTTCATTTCCCCCAGACGCTGTTCACTCTCTGCCACCGGGCTGTCTGAATTAGCCACTGCAAACTTTCTGCTCTGACGAGCTACTCCGGCAAAATCCCGGCAACTCCGGCCACCTCCCACTCCCTGGCACCCACTGGATTATTCCCCATCGCTAGGCGCACCTACCCATAACCTCAGCTCACCCGCGCGCGTGCTAGAAGCTCGGCTTCGACATCACTCGAGCACCACCGATAACATCTTCAACTCCGGCGAACTCCCCAGGTAGTTTCCGTCCGCCCCTGTCCCTCTCGATGATGCTCTCGTGATCTCCGCACTAGCTCGTGTCTAACGCCACCTTCCTATTGCCTTCTAGTGGTCTGTAGCCCCGCCCCCGTCGACGAACAGAAGCACCTGGCGCTGACGCCGTCTCCTACGAGCAATCGCCGCGACCCCCGAGCTCCCCTCGACAAACTTGCCCCACCTCGAGCATCAGCGCTTCCCGGCGAGTCTGGTGAGCATCATCTCCCTCTCCCGCGCTTCCTGGTTCGTCGGCAACCTCACCGTCTGAGCGCGCGCCGCCATCCGCCACCGCCAGTGCCGCCCATCTGTAGTCGAGCTGCTGTGAGCCACTGGATCTTGATCCAAGCGTTGTGATAGATTCATTTAGCGAAGCGGTATAGAAGCATCTGCACCGTACGATCTAAATTAGATCCTGTGGTCTGTGTTAGCCAATCCAACCAAAGTGGTATCGTCCAATAAGATAGAGCCACGTGGCCATAGTTTGTGTTAAAACAAAAAATTTGATCTATTAGATATACAAACTTGCAAAATTCATAACTTTTAATCCACACATCCAAATTTTTAAAATTTTATATCATTGGAATCAGGAGAAAAAACCTTTCCAAACATGCACCTTGTTTAATTATTTGCTTATGGAAAATTGGTTGTTTATGCAGAAACATATTTAGGCCTATTTTGGATATAAAATTTGTTCTAAAAATGTTTTAGGGTAAAATCTTTTGTAAATGGATTGTTTTGAACCTACTGACCATATAAACCAACTTCTAGATTTAAAAGCATATTTGGTGACACTTAGGAATTTAATCTTTGAATAAAAGCATTTCTAGCTAAATAAAAATATTGATTATGGTTTAAAAATGCTTTTAAAGTAAAACCTTTTGGAAAATGATGTGATTCAAACTCTCTGACCCTAAACACCAAATTTTGGGACTTGAAAACATATTTGATGAACCTTAGTAAATTATTACTTGTTAAAAACATTTCTAGCAAATAAAAAATATTGTTTGACTTAAAAATGGAATTTAGGTGGAACCTTTTTACAAATGGATTAATATTAAACCCTTAAATCATAAACACTAACATTTGGGTTTAAAGAATATATTTGGCTAACCCTGAAAATTATTACTTTGATTTAAACCATTTCTAGCAAAACAAAATGATTTAAATGGCCATTGTTTCACCAACTTAAATTTAAATGGTTTTACCACTTCTGTAAATGACCAATAGGAGCTTTAAAATGTTTAGAGCCTACTAGAAACCACTTTTTCCAAATAAAACAATCTTTTGCATGCTTGCATGCATTGCCTTGTTTTTGTTATTTTATGTGGTGAATTGTTTGAATGCTAGTTGAATATTTGGTTGCTTGATTGAATTGTAGTGAAGTTATAAGAGTGTGATATTTGCAAGATCAAGGAGTGAACCAATGTTCCCTACTAATAAGGAAAGTGACACTATGATCCATGTCCTACTATTTTCATTACACTTAGTGGATTTTTGTAGCATGCATGATAGGACTACTATATTTCTATGCTATGCTATATCCTATTAGGATATCCTTATATCTTCCTTAGTGAAAACATCATAGTAGTAGTATGCTTAGCCCTGCTATAGACTTGGGGTGGAATATCATATCATGATTATATGAAGTGTGGAAAAATATATTTTTTATATAATAAAACAAGTACTCAATGAACCACCTGGGTGGAAGGAGGATACTCAAATTTTGGACAAGGTGGCAACAAAGGGAACCATGTTTATATGGCTATCTTTTTGTATGTGCACTAGAATAAAACCACCCAGGGACTTAGAGATTGAACATGTTTCTCGTACAGTGGCTTCCGTGTACAGCCACATGCTAAATGGGCTCTGGCTTAGTTAACTACATAGTGGAAGACCCTTGCATTGGCATCTTCAGGTTAACTAGAATTGTGTATTGGAAGTATATCCATACATTGGTGCCTGGTAGACAAGCTAGCATTGTGTATCATGGGGACTTGTATGGAAAGACTTTGTCACATTCTCGATCTACCAGTATTCCATTTGGTGAGTACTTATCCAGCAGCCACTGGTGGCGTCAAGACGAGATTGTGTCATGTGGGTAAAGTGTACAACTTCTGCAGAAGATAAAATTCTAAGTACTTAGCCATGTCCCCGGTTACGGACAACTCTGAGCAACTAAGGCCTGAAGCTATGGAAGATCTCAACATTCCAATTTCTCAAAGTAAAACTTGATGGTGTCAAAAAGGGATTAGAAGCACTTGGAGTTTTCCAAGGAGTTCAAAAAGATTTTCAAAAGATCAAAACTATTTTGAAAAGATAGGATAAAACTATATTGCTTTCAGCAAATGAGCCTAAACCCTACTTAGCCAAATATGCATATATTGATAGGTTCCACTTATTTTTACATAGTAGTGAAACTTGCCAATACAATTCAAATGTATTGACCCTTGTGGCTGCAACTTATTATGTTGCAGGTTTGTTTGATGTTAGTGAAGTGTGTTGATTAGGATTACAAGTCTACAACCAACATGATTGCCTATGGCACTTTGAAGATGAAGGACTCCGTGCTATATAGATATTCTGCTGCATTATAATGTGATAGCCAAATGAGCTATGTAAGATGTAATGAATTATTTTATTCTGGTTATAAAGTTGTATTATGACCTTTGTTTCTTGATATTACATCTTAACTATGGATGCTAGTTATTGATCCAGGGACTAGCATTGTAAACATAGGGATCTCTACCTTATTAAAGGTTGGGACCTCTACAGATGGTATCAGAGCGTTGTGTTGCCTATAGGATTGTAACCCTAGGATTGGACAAAACCCCTTAGAAAAATAGGAGTTGTATTTGTTCCAAAAACTTATTTACA
Organism: Avena insularis; assembly: GCA_023614405.1. Classification (NCBI taxonomy): domain Eukaryota; kingdom Viridiplantae; phylum Streptophyta; class Magnoliopsida; order Poales; family Poaceae; genus Avena; species Avena insularis. Next base: position 21,711,641 of record CM042693.1, read on the forward strand.
AACAATCTTGGAAACTCTTTCCTCAACCTTTTTGGTTTTGATTCTACATCTCTTCCTTTTCAACTTGATGGACAAAGCCTTCACCATGACCAAAGACTTCAACTTTAGTTTCACCAAGGACTTCAACTTAGACATGACTAAGGACTAGAAGTGAGAACAAAGAGAACATTAGATTGCCCCAGAAACATTGATATCATGTTAGTGTATGGATCATATTGACCTATGAGGTATGACTATACCAGATTGATTATTTCAAGAAAACTTGTTGTTTCCTTCAACTCATGAGTTAAACTCATAAGTTGTTAAGTGATTAGTTGCTTGTTGATTGAACTTGTTTGTTTAGGGTTGTGTGTTAGAACTTCCCTAGACCTATCCATCATTACCTGTCACATCCCAAAATTCTCCTAATTTTGCAATGTGAAATAAATAAATAAGTTTGATTGATTGTTTGACTATAATGAAAATTCTCAAAGAGAAGAAACTTTTTGAATAGAAAATCCTCTCAACCTTGAATTCAAAAACTTATATTCTTTTATTATGAACTAAGTAGCCATATAGGCAAAAGGGCATGGATTGATTATAGATTTTGGAATTGGTGTGCAAGATTTCAAAATGAAAATCATGAAGCATTCATAAGCATTTCATCCATGCAAAGTTCTCACAAACTGAATCCAAATCCTGGTATCTAAATCCTATAGTTGATTCGCCCAAATGTTCCTAAGGGTAATTAAATTGACTTATTAAAACCCACTATTGCTAAGGCATAAATTATTGATAATTATAGCCTAAAGAGATCCAATTAATACTACAAAATTTTAGAAACCAAATTGAGCTCATTTGGACGTAGTATGAAAAAGTTATGGAACAAATACAAACACATAAAGATATAAATAAAATGAAATATACAAGGATTTATAAACCCACTACTTCCAAACTAGTAAAAAGATTACAAATTTGATCCTATAATGATCTATTCGATTTTAGAAAAATTTAGAAACAAGAATCGTGTCATTTGGAGTTCGTATGCAAAAGATATGAGGGAAACCAGTAAATAGAAAAAGAAAAAGAAAAAAAAGAAAAAAAATCTAACGGGCCGGCCCAGCAAGGACCGACGAACCAGCCAGAGCAACCGCGTACAGAGAACGATCGATCCTAGTGCTTTAATTTCCGTGCAAAAATCTGTTTTCTAGACCTATCTCTACTCAAACACTTATAACTTTTTATCTACAACTCCGAATCGACTTCCGTTTGTTTATACTTGTTCCCTACTCCAATACCTATCTCTACAACATCCTAAATCTCCATATAAACTCGTGGAGCCATAGCTGTACGAGTTTCTCTCCTCGAAATCCCGAATCTACACATGGCCGAATCTTATTTCGCTTTTTAACCCATCTAGACTTCGTCGTTTGCGTTCGGTAAAAAACAAAAGTTGAAGAACGTGTCGAAATCTTTCAATCCCGACAAACCTCACCTCTTTTCATCCACCACAGCCGGAGAATTTCGTATCGCAATATTTCAGATCTTACGGTGTAAATCCAAGATCTACTCGCGCTCGTTTCTTCAAATCCAAATTCTTTGGTGAGAAGGTAGGAATAATGATTCCCCACAACTTTCATCTTTTGAGTTTTTCGATTTGACCTATGGATTTGTCTCTCTAACACAGATCTATTTCTTGTCTATTCTGAGCCAAAATCGGGTCAATCTCTTCTTCTAGCCACCGGATCCTATCCAGACGGTCGAGATCCAATCAAACCGGTGCGTGCCATGTCGTCATCCCGGTCATCTTCCTCATCAACGCCACGTCAACATAAGGTCAACATCTAGTCCCAGTCGGCATGCAAAGTCAACCTGTCCAGTCAGCGGAATATTCCCTGGAATATTCCGTTCGAATTTAAAATTGGATATTATAGATCTAACTTGTAAAATTCATTAGAAATTCATACTACGTCCAAAAATTGCGTATAATATATCAAATTGATGATAATTTCACGTAGAATCATATTATCAGAATAGATCCAACTTTTACTGTACGTGGTTACTGCAGTAATTTAATTAGTTTTAATGGTCTTTTAGGTTAATAAATTCATAGAATATTATCTGTAACTCCGAAAAATATGAACAATATATCAAATTGAAGCTGTTGTAATGTAATTTAATAATATCTGGTCGGATCTAGCCTTTGCCGATTATTTAACCTGTAGCAATTTAATTAGTTTTAATGGCTTTATAAATCATTAAATTCATATTAAATTAATTGCTTGTCACAAAAATATAAATGATATACCGTTGGAAAGCTGGTTCCATGTAGATCATCAATATGAAATTAGTTCAGCCTTTGACTATAAGGTTTTGCCGTGAAGATTTAAATAGTTTAATGGCCTATTTAGAGTACTAAATTCATAAGAAAATAAATACTATTCAGAAAATTACAAATAATATGTCCCTGAAATCACAATTCCGTGGAGATTACAGATATAATTTTAGTTTGATTTTTAGACAACAGAAACTATAGGAATCATTTAAAACCATTAAACACTATTTAAATCATACAAAAAGATCTATAACTCCGATTAGGGTGAATCCAAGTGCTAAGGTTTTGTATTGACAATATCTATACAGAGAAATTGCATGACAAATTATTTGGCACTGTTAAAACAGAAACTCATACAGAAATATTTAAACCCATTGAAATAGTGTTTTAATCATAGGAAAATATCTATAACTCCTTTTTAGGTGATTCAAATTGCCACTATCTCTAAATTGCATTATCTATCCAGTAGCATCTAGTTCACAATTTAATACGACATAAACATCTTTAGTTCAATTAAAGTGGTATACGCCATATTAAATCGATACAACTTTAGTAATAAAAGCTTTAGTGCATTAAATGACTTTGCACATGCATCATGTAATCTAATTATGTTCAGAACACTAAATGCAACCATTGTGACTCATTAAATTGTCATGCATGCATCTGTTCATCATTATTTTCTTGTAATGTTGCACTGTTGTATGTTTGCAATGTTTTGAATGGTGTTTGTTGTGTTTGCTTCAAACGTTAGATTGCGAGGAGTGCAACTACTGTGATTGCAACTAATATGGTTGCAAGCATTGTGGTTATTGCGAAAGATGCCATTATAATTGTGAGGATTATCTAATCGACTCTATCTACAACAAAGGCAAGTGGTGCTATCTTGGTCATAAATGTCCTACTGTTTTCCTATGCATTGTAGATGTTTTTGTAGAATTGCATATGTAGGAATTGATGTGTACATGCTATGCTATATCCCATATTATTACCTAGTATTCTTTGTTTATGAGCCATCGTATTGGTAGATTGCTTATCTATGCTATTTAGACGAGGAAGGGAATCACATCATGAAAAGTTATATGTTTTGAAAGGCTTATGTTTTGCTAAATGACAAACCAATATGTTTTAATGAACCACCTGGGCGGAATGACATTGATTGGGTCATCGAGTGTATTTATGGTAGGGAATGCCGCCCAGGACACTGAGAAATGATTGGTTTCTTTGTTTGGAAGCTTTCGTGTGCAACCTTGTGCCAATAATGGAATGGGCGGTTGGTTGAACTCAGTAGGTTGTGGTAACTCGAACCCGCGTATCCAGAGATGTAGATAGTGTAGGTTGGACCGGTGCGCATCGGGATTGGGGATCTACTTCCCGAATGGTTCCTTCTTGGACTTCTCCCTATCATCACCCAATATGAGAGTGGTGGTATGAGCTGGGCTGGCCAAGTCACATGGGTAAAGTGTACTAACCCCTGCAGGGTGTATAAACTAAGTGCTTAGCCGTGTCCCCGGTTATGGACAATTTGAGCGACCTGATACTGATGCTATGATATTTCTCACTCATCCTTATTTCTTAATTACTTAAAACTTGTTGGGTGAACATAATTGGGTAGGAGCACCTGGGAGTGAACCAGAGTGTCCTATTTATCGTATTGGAAAACTATTTTGTTACAAATGTTAGGATAAAACTGTTGCTTTATGCAAATGAGCCTGAACTCCACTTGGCCAAATAAGCATGTAGTTGATAGATCTGTTGTTAACCACTTTAGCCTACTTGCCATACATTCAATGTATTGACCATTCGTTGCTGCAACGTTTCATGTTGCAGGTTATATCGTATCTGAGTGATCGTTCATAGGTCGCGAGACTCCACTCAACAATTGTTCGCCTGTGGCACATTTGAAGGATGGAGATCTACCTTGTATTCGTTTTCCGCTGTGTACTTGAATAAATAATGTAAATTCTGGATCATATTCGTTGTATTTATGATGCATAGTTATATTTGGTATCATTTTGTACTGTGTGTGCCAGTGAACCGATCCAGGGGTTGGCACTATACACATGAACTCAGCCTTATCAGGCGAGGGTGTTACATTACCTATCCCTATCAAACCAACAAATGCCTCCCCGTCATGCCAATCCCAACCCAAACAACAACAACGTAACTTCCGAGATGCAACAATTTATGACATCTCAAGCTCAACTAATGCAGATGATGACGCAGTTTGTGCAAAATCAGAATCAAAATAACGACAACAACAACAACAAACAAAATAATCCTCCAGCACTGACATGCTGTCGTGGGAATGGTCACGGCAGATGCTGCAATCGGCAGCGAGTAGTAGAACAAGGGGCAAGGGCGGCCAGCCATCTGCGGTGCGAGATGAGGGCGGAGACACAGGGTTTTACCTAGGTTCGGCCCCCCGGAGGGTAAAGACCTACTCCTGCTAGATTGTATTATGGAGGTGGTACAATGGGCGAGCTAGGGCGGCGAGTCGCTTGGGTGCATGATGGAACGATCTCTACGCCTGCAGGAGGTTTATATAGGCTCACCTCCCTAGGGTTTACATATCTCAACCGAATCAGTTAAGGCTTGATTGCTTAACCTAATCCTACTGGGCCTATCCACTCGCCTGGGCCTTCAGCTTCCAGTCGCTTGGATCCACGCCAGGCCTTGATCTAGTCGCCGTCCTGCAGGCCCACTCGCCAGGTCTTGGGCCAGTCGGAAACGTCCTGCTGGGTATACCCCGGTAGGCGCATCCCCATCAGTAGTCCCCGAGGCCGTCGTCGATTAGGCGCAGGTGGCTGCTGGTAGTCGGAGTATGCGGCCGCTGAGTAGACATCCAGTCGAATCATCGGCGGGCTCCTGTATAAAGGAGAAAACTAGTCATTCTGATCGCAGCTTTGGCGAGTCGAGTCGGCGAAACACTGTCATAGTGATCGGGTCAGCGAGCCGAGTGGCTAAAGTTGGACCGTTAAACGTGGTCAAACTAGCCGTTAGGGTAATCCAACGGTAACTTTCGGCGTAATCACCGCGTAGTAACGACTCCCTGATTTGGCGGGTAACAACCGCTATATAAGGGGAATGGCAGGTGATCAGAGAACCACCTTCTCACCATTTCCTCCGACTGCGCGCACTTTCGCCTCCCTTCGCATCGCGATCCAGCCGACCAGAAATCCTTCGACCCCCCACAAATCTTTCTGCCATGGCCCTCTCCACCGAACCTTGGGGTAGATCGAAGTGCACGAGGGCGCAACTGGCTTCCTTTGAGGAGGCCGGGATCCTGCGAGCCGGCTGCTGGCGCATCCCCGCGGCCGGAGAGGTGACCCCGAACCCGCGAGAGAGGGAATTCATCTGCTTCACCAGCCATCTTGAACGGGGGCTAGGGTTCCCCACGTCCCTGTTCTTCCGGCTTCGCCTTACCACGGATCCAACCATCGGATCTGGGTCCCCACAGCATCGAGCAGATCGCCATCTTCGTGGCGTTCTGCGAGTGCTATTTGGGCTGCCGGCCCTACTTCCCTCTGTGGCAAGATCTGTTTCATGGACGGATCAGCCGCGAGGAAGCGGGCGGCCCAATGCTCGCCGCGGGCGGCCTAACCTTCCAGCTGAAGTCGAAGGCTTCATTCTTCGACTTGATGCTGCCCGCCAAGGCAGCAAGCGACTGGAAGAAGTCGTGGTTCTATGTTGCCGAGGCGACCCCGGAGGGTGAGACGGCGATCCCGCGGTACTCCGCCAACCGGTCCGAGCCGCGCCGTCTTCAAATCGGCAAGCTCCCCAGCGACCAGCGGATGGTCGTCGACGAAATGCTCCAGACCATCCGCGGTCTGAAGAAGAAGGGCCTCCAGACAATAAACTTGTACAACTGCTGGCTCGGGCGGCGGCTCGTCCCGCTGGCTCGGCGCGAGCACTACATGTACCAGTACACCGGCCGGGATGACTCGACGAAGGCCTGCCTCGCCGAATGGAAGCTCGAGGACTACATCCCAGCACTGAAGAAGATCACCCAGGCAGTGTACCTGGACGCACAGGCTGGGGTCGCCCCCTACACCGCAAAGCGTTCAGCCCCAACGGTAATCACCTCGCTTCATTCGCAGTCGTAGTTTTTGCAGTCGCGGTAATTCTAATTTCATCTTGCGTTCATTGCAGCTATTCCAAGTGGTGGAAGGATGGCTCCCGCCTTCGGATGACGAGAACTCGAGCTCGTCCGTCCAGGACATGGGCGAGTCGCCTCCCGCCAAGGGCGATGCCGGGAGCGATGAGGGTGGCAGCGACGACGAGTCCGAGGAGGAGGTCGCCCCACTGGTCCGCAAGACCCGTGGGCAGCGTCAACGTGAGCTTGAGGCAAGCAAAAGCCTCGAGCGCCATGACGACGACGAAGAACTTCCGGAAACCACCTCGCGCCGCTAGGCTACTCCGTCGAAAAAGAAGAAGAAGGAGAAGCAGGCGAGGGCCCCTCCGAAGAAGAAGAAGATGAAGCCGACGAGGCCGGCCTCGCCACCACACTCGGCGAGCAGCTCTGACGCCCCCAGCCCGGCCAAGGACGAGGCGCCGCCGACGACAGCCGCGCTGGACACGGCCACCATCGAGGTGCCACTGGCGTCGATGCCTCCACCATTCGCCCCAGTCTCTGGGCTGGGGGATGCTCTGGCTGCAGCGGCTTCGCCTTGCAGGGAAGCTCCTGCCGAAGATGTCCCAGAGGCTCCGGTTGCGGCCTCGACAACGAAGAATCCGTCCGTGTCTTGGGCACGCGACGTCCTGGATATGGGGCTCAGCCGCCGACTGGGCCCTGAACTGGATAAGCCGGCCGGCCTCCGCACGGGGCTACGCTTCATTCCAGTCGCCAAGTGAGTACACTCACCTTCCTTTGTCTTCCATAGCAGCTTGAATTATCTTGCTTACATGATTGATGTACAGGACCGGAGTAAAGAGGATTGGCCACCCGACCGTGGCTAAGGTGCCATCCGTCATCAGCGAGGAGGATCATTCCCGTAAGAGGAAGGCGGACGAGGTCGTCGTCCCTACGGATGGCGGCAAGAAGGCCAAGGGCGACGCTGCCACGATTTCGACGACACGGCGTCGCGCCGATCGCCCGTATGTAGGAGGCCGCATCCACGGCGAGGGCGCCTCTCTCGGAGCGGCCGAGCCGGCCTCCTTTGGGGCGGGTGCCTCCATCGTGACATTCCCGCGCTTCATGGCCAAAGCGGCCGTGGCGAGTGGAACTTCGCCCTCGAGCCGTGCACCTGGGGTCGCCGATGCGGAAGTCGACCAGCGTCGTGGGTACACGCCAGCTCTCCTCGCGTCCATGGACGCGATACAACTCCATGGCATGCTTGGCGCAGCCATCCAGGTATGTCCAGTCCCCGAGGATCAGGTCGGTGTTTTGCAGGGCGATTCTTTTAGTGTCTTGTTTTATTTTCGCATCCGGTCCCGACTCGCGCTGAATTTCAGCGGGTGGGCACTTAGGATTTCTTGATTGGGTCCCGGCGCTTTCGCTGAATTTCAGCGGTGGGCACTTAGATTCTTGATTGTCGGTCCCGATGCGCATCGCTGAATTTCAGCGGGTGGGCACTTAGGATTTCTTGATTGCGGTCCCGATGCGCACTCGCTGAATTTCAGCGGGTGGGCACTTAGATTTCTTGATTGTTACCCTCGAAAAGCGCATCGCTGAATTTCAGCGGGTGGGCACTTAGGATTTCTTGATTGCCAGTCCCCGAGTGCGCACTCGCTGAATTTCAGCGGGTGGGCAGTTAGGATTTTGCTTTGATTGATTTTTTGGGTGATGTGCAGGGTCTGCAACGTGAATCGGCTGACCGATTGGCAGCGAAACACCGCGCGGAGAAGGAACTGGCCACCGTCCAGGAGGAGAATAAAGGGCTTCAGGCGATTGCCGCGAAGGCAGAGGAAGCTCGCCAGGGACTTGTCCCCGCGGGTGAATTGGCGGCGGCGCAATCGGCTTTGAGTTTGGCTGAAAAGCGGATCGCCGATCTCAAGCGCGAGTGCGAGCTGCGGGAGGCGAAAGAGGAAGCGAGCTCGGCTGATGGGCGAGCCAAGGCCGCCATTACAGCCGCCGAAGAGGATCGTAAAGTGTCGGACGCCCTTGTTGTTGGGCTTCAGGACGACCATACCTCGCTTCAATGCTTCATCACGGATCTCGCCCGCCCGTTGATTGGTAAGTGCATCTGCCTCTGCCAGTAGCGTGTGCCTTTTGTGATGTCCGTCGTATTCATTGTTGTCTTCTACTCACAGGTCGCATCATTGATAGCGCGGAAGAGGCAAGCTCGTTCGACGCGCGGCAGTGTGTAGCCACGCTCGTCGACTCGGCGACGTTGTCGGCGACATGCATCCGAGCCTATCTCCAGGAGATATCTCCCATGGAAGTAATTCCCAGCGACCTCGTTGAGGTGTGGAAGTATTTGGAGAAGGCGCCCGCGGTCGTTGAGTTCATGACGCGGTCGGCGTTTCGGCGCGGAGCGGCGACGGCACTTAGCCTTGGACTTGCTCACTTCCCGGAGGACTTCGACCTCGACGATGTGACGAGTGGCTACCCTTTGTCGACTGGCACGCTGGAGCTTTTCGAGGTGCTCAAGTTGACGGACCGCGCCGCGATGTACTCGGAGCGTGTTTGGGCAATGGGCAACCTCCTTTCGTACCAGGAGACGGTCGTCGTACCCAACGACCCCAAGCCGCCGCACCGTGATTTCAAGGTCGAGCAGCCCTTCCACGCGGCGATGGCGGGTGAGCTGACGACGTACCCGTCAAACCCATACACGCCGTTCATCCGCAATCACCGGGGTGTTGGCGAGTCGTCGTCGAAGCCTGCATAATAGGGTAGTTTGCCCTGGGGCGTTAGTAGCAGTTCTGCCGTATGGGCATATTTTGTAATTTGAGACAATGCGACATGCTATTGAATGAGACATCGTGTCTGTTTTGGGATTTGTCATGTGTTTTGTGATTGAGGTTTGAACGAGTCCCCGAGCGCGTCCGCCCTTTTGTGGGGTTTACCTCGTGTGTGATATGTTTGTTGTTTTTGAGTGTTTTGTTATTGTGGTCGACTCGCCCAGACTCGAAGAGCCAGTCGCTAGGCGACTCCCTTGAGCGCTTTGTACTTCGCCGTTTTCCCTTGCGCGAACGAGGTCGGGTGGCCGAGTCCCCGAGCGTGGTACTTGGTTGTTCCAGGCGCGACTCGAGGGTGGGTGAGGACTTGGCGCGTTTAGTTTGAGCGCATCACTCCTGCCTGGCTCGTGGGGTCAGTCGCGTGGCGAGTCCTGGTCATGCTCTCATACTTGGCGTTTTCCCGAGCCGCTCGTGCTGAACTGGTCATCAGTCCCCGAGCGTGGTACTTGGCCATTCGAGTCGCCATGTCGAGGATGCGGAGGATCGTTGGTCGCTGTGAGAAGTGAAGGCAGTTGTCTTGGCTCGTAGAGCCAGTCGGGCTAGGCGACTCCAGTGGGGCTCCGGGTAGGCGTTTTTCATGGACGATGTACAACCTGGGGTGATCCAGTGCTTGTGCATCGCAGTACTTAGCCGTGTCGATCGCTTGACCAAAGGTTGACTTCTGCGGCTAGCTTGACGCTGTTATTACGAGTGCCAGTGGCACAAGACACGGAGAGTAGGCGCAATTTGCGATAACCGATTCTTTTTATTTCATAGCGACTGGAGAGTACATATGTGGGGTTCTAGGAGTAGAACTTCCATAGGAGGTTTACATTCCATGGTCGCTTGACGTCGAGTTCGCCGTCCCCGCGGACATCGATGAGGTAGTAGGCGTCGTTGCCGAGTACTCGCCCGATGGCGAATGGCCCTTCCCACGGAGGGGAAAGCTTGTGCATGCCCTTCTTGTCCTGGATGAGGCGCAACACCAGGTCGTCTTCTTGGAAGGTGCGAGTTTTCACCCGCCGGCTGTGGTAGCGATGGAGTCCCTGCTGGTAGATGGCGGTGCGTGACCGAGCGAGGTCGCGTGCCTCGTCGAGTTGATCGACTCTGTCTTGGCAGGCGAGTTCGTTTGCAGCCTCCGTGTAGTGGACAACCTGGGGCGAGTCGTGTTCGAGGTCGGTGGGCATGACTGCCTCGGAGCCGTACACCATGAAGAAGGGGGTGAATCCTGTCGACCTGTTGACCGAGGTGCGAATCCCCCAGATGACAGAGGGCAGCTCCTCGACCCAGCACCCGGCGGTGCGCTCGAGTGGTACTTGGAGTCGCGGCTTCAGGCCGTGGAGGATGCTTTGGTTGGCCCGTTCTGCCTGGCCGTTGGATTCCGGGTGGGCGACCGACGCGAGGTCGAGCCGGATGTGGTGCTCTTCACAGAATTCGGCCATGGCTCCTTTGGCGAAGTTGGTGCTGTTGTCCGTGATGATGCTGTTTGGGAACCCGTAGCGATATATGAGCTCGCGTAGGAATTTAGTGGCGGTCTTCCCGTCGCATTTCCGGACTGGCTTGGCCTCCACCCACTTTGTGAATTTGTCGACCGCGACCAGGAGGTGGGTGTAGCCGGAGGGAGCCTTCTTGAAGGGGCCTACCATGTCCATGCCCCACACAGCGAATGGCCAGGTGATGGGGATTGTTTGATTGTTTTGGCCGCTTTCGACGCGCTCGTCTGCTTGGCGATTTCTAGCACCCGGCGCACCGCTGGACAATGTCGACGATCGGCGTGTGCGGTGGGCCGAAAAGCCATGTCGCATAGCCTTGGCGACGAGGCGAAGCGGCGTGGTGGCCGCAGTCACCGGAGTGGATATCATGGAGGATCTTGCGTCCTTCGGCGGGTTGGACGCAGCGTTGGAACACGCCGGTGACGCTGCGCTTGTGGAGCTCGCCGTCGATCATGGTGTAGGACTTGCATCGGCGGGCGATCATCCGAGCATCCGTCTCGTCTGCCGGCAAGGTGCCGGCCTCCAGGTAGGCGATGTAGGGCCTGGTCCAGTCGTCTGGCTCAGTGACGAGTGCGACCAGGGCTGCCTCCGGCTGTAACGGGACTCCGATGTCGATCTCCCTCGGGGGAGAGACTGATGGCTTCGTTATTGTGTCGAGGAAGACGCCGGCGGGTGGTGCGAGTCAAGCCGACCCAATGCGAGAGAGGGCGTCGGCCTCCTCGTTCTTCCGCCACGATCCACTGACGGAGTAGCCTGTGAAGTGTCCGCCCAGCTTGTCCATCGCTTGGCGACGCCGCCATGGTGGGAGAGCGACGTCGCGAAAGCGCAACTTGCTTGCGACGAGGTCGGAGTCTCCGTAGCAGCGTGGCGGTTGACATTCATCTCCTTGGCAGCTCGTGATGTCAGGAGCAAGGCCTCGTGACGGCCATGTTGTTGGTGCAGGTGAAGTCGAGGCAGAGGATGTAGCGGAGCTTGTCGCCTTCGGTGAAGTTAGCACGATCCTCGCGCTGCGCCGTTCGCGTTCTTGGAGCCGTCGAGTGCGTGCTAAAGTAATGGAGGTATGGCAGCTTCTCCGCTGCTGGGCCTCTTCCGATGGCGAAGTCCGCTAGGGCCTGCGACTTGATCGCTTTTGTGGCTCAGATTTGATGTTGTGGACACCGATCTCGACGGCCCACTTGGCGACCGCCCGTCGCCGCTTGTTGCGGATGATGTCTTGCAGTGGTGCTGAGGAGACGACCGTGATCGGGTGCTCCTGGAAGTAGTGCGGCAGGCGCCGCTGAGCTCTGAAGACCGCATATACCAAGTTTTGGTACTGTGGGTACCGCTGGCACGACTCGGTAAGGACCTCGCTGATGTAGTACACCAGTCGCTGTACTGGGCGCTCCTTTCCTTCCTCCGGTCGCTCGACGACCATGACGGCGCTGACGACACGCTCGGAAGCCGCGACGTAAACCAGCATGGGTTCTTTGTCGACGGGGGCGGCGAGTAGCGGTGCGGCGAGTAGCACCTTCTTGAGGTCGCGGAGCGCGTCATCCGCCTCCTTGTCCCACTGGAAGGTGGGGTTCTTGCGCATCAGGCGGTATAGGGGCATCGCCTTTCGCCAGCGGGATGAAGCGACTGAGATCCGCTACTCGCCCGGCCAGTTTCTGGACGTCGCGCAGGCACTCGGGTTTGCCGAGCCGGGCGATCGTGTCTATTTTCGTGGGGTTCGCCTCGATCCCTCGCTTGGAGACGACGTACCCCAGTAGTTGTCCTGCTGGTACACCGAAGGTGCATTTGCCTGGGTTAAGCTTTATCTTGTATTTTCGCAAGTTGGCGAATGTTTCCGCCAGGTCGGTGAGTAGGTCACCCTGGCGAGCGGACTTTACCACCACGTCGTCGATGTAGACGTGGATGTTGCGGCCAATTTGGCTCGCGAGGCACTCTTGCATGCACCGCTGGTAGGTCGCCTCGGCGTTCTTGAGGCCGAAGGTCATGGCGGTGTAGCAGAAGGCTCCGAATGGCGTGATGAACGCCGTCTTCTCCTTGTCTTCGACGGCCATTTTGATCTGGTTGTACCCAGAGTAGGCGTCGAGGAAACACAGCGACTCCGAGCCCGCGGTGGAATCGATTATTTGGTCGATCCGCGAGAGGACGAACTGCTCTTTTGGGCAGGCACTGTTTAAGTTTGTGTAGTCGATACACATCCTCCAGGTCCCGTTCTTCTTCTCGACCAGGACTAGGTTTGCCAGCCATTTGGAGTATTTGATTGGCCGGATGAAGCCTGCAGCGAGTAGACGCTGCACCTCCTCGGCGATTGCTCGGCGGCGCTCTTCATTGAAGGGCCGCAGCGACTGTTTGACGGGTCGCACTTTGGGGTCGGCGTTTAGCTTGTGCTCAGCGAGCTCCCTAGGGACACCAGGCATGTCAGAGGGCTTCCATGCGAAGATGTCCCTGTTCTCACGGAGGAACTCGATGAGCGCGCCTTCCTATGCTGGGCTCATGCCCGTCCCGATCGTCACCGTCTGGCTGGAGTCGCCTGGGACCAGCTCGACGGTGCGGGTGTGCGTCGTCGCCTCGAAGGTTGAGGTGTTTGCGCCCTCCGAGTTGGGCTTCTTGAGTATGGTGGGGTTGTCGTTGTTGACCCCGCTCGCGTACTTGGCGAGCTCATTGGCGTGGTTGGTCTCCTCTGCGATGACGGCGTCAGCGAGTTCGGCCCCTACCACTGTCGGGGTCGCCGTTGATGGTGATGACGCCGCACGGCCCGGGGAGCTTCATCACGTTGTACGCATAGCGGGGCGCTGCCATGAACTTGGAGAACGCCTGGCGCCTGTGATGCGCAGTGGTAGGGCTGTCGAGCGGCACCAGTTGAAGACGATCCGCCGGTGCGGAAGTTTGCTGGTGTGTCAAGGTGACCGCAGCGTGACCTTGCCGATCGGGTACGCCTTCCGACCGGGGACGATGCCATGGAACGTGGTGTGGGTCGTCTCGATCATCGACTGCGGGAGCCGCAGACGCCTGAAGGTGTCTAGGTACAAGATGTTGATGGAGCTGCCGCCGTCCATCAATGTCTTGGGGAGCCAGTAGTCGCCGACCTTAGGCTTGACCACCAGGGCGACTCGACCTGGGTACTCGATGCGTGGCGAGTGGTCTTGGCGGCTCCAGGTGATGGGCTTCTCCGACCAGTTGAGGAACTGGGGAACGTCCACCTGGGCCACCGCGTTGACGGCGACGGCGCGGACGATGACCTTCTTTTCGCACTTCGTGTTGAAGCCTGTGAAGGTATGGAGCGAGCCGGCCACTTTGCCGAATTTTCTGCCGTTTGGCGGGTCGTTGTCGGGGTCCTCCCATGCTCGCCGTGCCTTCTCGATCTCCCTGAGGGTGTGGCAGTCGGCGGTTGTGTGCGTTGCGGGCTTCCCTTCCCTGCTATGAGACGCACACGGTTGGTTAAGGAGGGCCGCGGGGTCGAACCTTGGCTTGGCCTTGTAGTTGCCGCCGTCGCGGCGGAAGCTCTTGGGCTCGCGTTGTGCGTGCCCGGCGTTGGCGACGAAGTCGACTCGCCCGTCACTGCGGCGCTTGCCGGTGAGGCGAGTGTTGCTGTAGCGTAGGTCGGACCGTCGTCTGCTGTCGTTGCCGCTCGTGCGGCGTTGACCTCCTGACTCATCGTCAGTTTCCTGGTTTCGATCTTCCTCCGCATAATGTTTGGCGATCTCGAGGAGGTCCGGGATGTTGTTGAGTGTGCGAGAGTGTCGCTTGAGCTTGGTGACCAGGGGCTCGTAGCAGCACGAGGTCTTGAAGCAGTGGATAGCGGTGTCCGGGTGGATGCCGACCGCGTTGTACCAGAGTTCTTGCCACCGTTGGACCCAGTTGCGGGTCGACTCGCGGGGTCCCTGGACGCATCGCTCCAGGTTTTAGATGGTGGTGGCGCGGGTGTAGGAGCACTCGAAGTGCCTGACGAAGGCGTCGCGCATCTCCTCCCATGAGTCGATACTGTCCTAGGGGAGGGTGTTGATCCACTGCCTACACGTCCCCTCCATCATCAGGGGGAGGTAACGGGCGGCTAGCAGGTCGGTGTGGCCTGCGATCCCCATCGCCATGAGGTATGTATCGAGCCAAACGGCGGGGTCATACGAGGGGTCGTACTTTTCTATCTCCTTCGGCGCCTTGAAGTTTGGCGGGTAGTTCTCGCCTCGGATCATTGGTCCGAAGCACTTGGGGCCGAAGATCGAGCGACCCATGGGCTCGCCCGCCGGGCGAGGTCGTGGTGTGTCGCAGTCATCGGGCTGGCGGCGCGCCAGCTTTGGTTGTTGATGATGTGAGTGCGGCCGACGGGTTGACCGCTGGCGACGGTTGGTTGCTGGCCTGGGGTCGTTGGTGGAGAGTTCCGTGTTCGCGGGTCGGTGTTGGAGCTGCAGTGGCTCCGGTGGCGGGCAGTTGAGGGTGTTTGCCGCCATTGGGCGGCCGCTTGAGGCCGCTCTGCTTCCCGAAGAACGCGAGTATACTCGACCCTGCGAGTCGGCGCCCGCATTTTTCTACTCGACGGCCTTTGCGAGCAGGGCCCTGACGCATCGATCTGTAGAGGCGCCACGCCGCGTGGCCGTGATGTTGTCGGCTGCTGCTCGCCTGCCACGAGGTTGTCCATCGGGTGGAGAATAGTGGAGGCCGTTTGCGCTCTCTCCGTGAGGAGACTACTATCCGCGCTGGTCCACAGGAGGTGTGCGGTTGGGTGGAGGTGGGCGCCCATCGCCGACCTGGCGGGGTCGGGTGCTTCCTCCTGGTGGCGCGTTCTCGCAGATCGCGCGCTCGGCCATGCGAGCCGGGTCGTTTTCGTCGTCGAAGTTCAGGGCGCGCCCCTGAATGATGGGGTTCAGGCGCGACCTGATCCGCTGCTGATGGTAGCGCGATAGTTCCTGCACCGTCACTTGCTCGAGGCGAAATTTTTCGCGCTCGGCTTGCTCCTTGCGCACCGCCTCCGCCAGTTTCAGGCGGAGTTCCTCGACCTCCGTCGCCGTGGCGTTAGGAGGAATTGGGGTGGAGAAGGGTTCCTCCGGCGGCTCGGTGCCGGTCGCCATGTAGGTCGCGGCGTGGCGACCAGTTCCGTCGCGGAGGTCGGCGGAGTTTTCCGACCCGGAGTCGAATTCGAAGAGCCCGAGGATGGAGGGGTCCTCGAAGTCTCCCACGTTGGAGACCTGGGTGATGGAGCCCGCGGATGAAGCCGCGGTGATGGACCCGGCGAATGACGCCGGGGTCGCCGAGTCGGTGTCGTCGTTGAGGGCCGCGTCTTCTGCGGCCGCTGAGTTTTCGGCCACGTCGCTGTGGGCCGAATTGTACTCGGAGGCGAGGCGATGGATCGTGCGGATCTGGCTCTCGGAGAGCCGATCGCGTGGCGGCGACTCGCGGATGTGAGCCGAGTCCTCCGAGACGATGACGTCGGTGAGGCCGACGAAGAGGCTGATCGTGCCGACCGGCAGGATCATGCTGTGCATGACGGGTCGCGCCGCCAGGACGTAGCTGCTCGGCAAGATTTGGAGCATCTCGCCGATCGCTATCATGCGGCCGGTGGCGACCATCTCGTTGATGGGCAGATTGGATCTCGCCACAGAACACCGCCCAGACCGGCCAGTCCCCACGGTGGGCGCCACTGTTATGGGAATGGTCACGGCAGATGCTGCAATCGGCAAGGAGTAGTAGAACGAGGGGCAAGGGCGGCCAGCCATCTGCGGTGCAAGATGAGGGCGGAGACACAGGGTTTTACCCAGGTTCGGCCCCCCGGAGGGTAAAGACCTACTCCTGCTAGATTGTATTATGGAGGTGGTACAATGGGCGAGCTCGGCGGCTAGGCGGCGAGTCGCTTGGGTGTATGATGGAACGTATCTCTACACACCCTGCAGAGAGGTTTATATAGGCTCACCTCCCCTAGGGTTTACATATCTCAACCGAATCAGTTAAGGCTTCGGTACTCGTTTAACCTAATCCGACTAGGCCTATCCACTCGCCTGGGCCTTCAGCTTCCAGTCGCTTGGATCCACGCCGGGCCTTGATCCAGTCGCCGTCCTGCAGGCCCACTCGCCAGGTCTTGGGCCAGTCGGAAACGTCCTGCTGGGCATACCCCGGTAGGCGCATCCCCATCACATGCTCACCAGATTTATGAAATTAAGGCCTGCAAGGTTCTCTGGAACAACTGACCCAATGGTAGCCAATGAGTGGTTACGTTCGGTAAATAAGGACTTAGTGACTGTTGGCTGCACCAACGAGGAAAAAGTTAGGTTTGCAACATATTTGCTTGAAGGGCCAGCAACAACATGGTGGGACAACTTTCAGATCACCACTCCCCTTGAGGAAGTGACTTGGGCTATTTTTGAGGATGGTTTCTGTACATCTCACATCTCATCTGGAGTGATGAACTTGAAGAAAAAGGAGTTCCACAATCTAAAACAGCATCACCTCAGTGTGGCTGAGTACATTGAGGAGTTCAACAATCTGGCATGCTATGCTCCAGATGAAGTTGATACAGATGCTAAGAGGAAGGAGAAATTCCTCGAAGGGCTTAATGATGAGTTGAACCTGCAGTTGTCTGTTGCCTATGTCCCAACTTATCAATCACTTTGTGACAAAGCCACCATCTTGGAAAACAAGATGAATCAAGTTGAGAACAGAAAGAGGAAGCATAAACTCAAGTATCACTTAGGATCATCACAAAAGAAGCGTTCATTCAAAAAGAGCAATGAGGATTCTGAACCAGATCAGTATCACCACAACAACAATGAAAGTGATAATAATGGGAATGATACTGACAATGGAGATGACCTTGGTCAGAACCAACATGACAATTTCAGGAAGAAAGACACTAGCCAGTTGCAGTGCTATAATTGTAAGGAACTTGGACACTATGCATCAGACTGTCCTGAGAAGAAAAAGAAAAAGGATGCTATAAACTCCAATGGAAATGACTCCAATGTGACCCAGAAAGGACATGTGAAACACATTGACATGTATGGAACCCTTGAAGAAATAGAGGATGTGGATGTCAGGAATTAGTTAACTCAGATGAGTCAAATAAGGATTTATTGTTTGGATATCAAGTATTAAACCCATAGTCAAGTGAGCCATCAATGTAACCCTATAAAACTTTCTTTTAAGGGTGGTAGTACCCTAGTTGTCTTCAATCCAACTTGTAACCCTAGCCTTCCCAAATCTTGGGACAAGATTTCTTTTAAGGGTGGTAGCCTGTCACATCCCAAAATTTTCCAACTTTTGAAATGTGAAAAATAAATAAACAATTATTGAAATTTAGGGTGAAAAGAAACTTTTTGATTCCAAATGGAAACATCAAAGACCCATCTTGAATAACTTTGAATGACAAGGGATTTAAAAGATAAACAAATAATGAATAAAATTATAAAAGTTGGAATCACCATTTTTGGATCTTTAAATAAAAAGATATGGATTTTATAAGCAAGGAAGAAATAAATAAATAAGGATTACTTTAAAAAGCCAAATTAAATCTTGGCCAAACAATTGAAATAAAATATTTTTGTCTAATAAAAAGAGTAAGGGATTATTTAAATAAAATCATAAGGATTTATTAATATCCATTTTTATTTAAGTAAAGACATTTCCCAATTTAAATGAATATTAAAACATATTAAAGTATTTTAAATTATAATTCAAAGTGAATTATTTTTAAAACCTACTGAAAAAGATTTGGTAAAATTTATAATTTAAATAGAGTTTGAAAACATTAATAAAATCTTATTTGAATTAAGACAAGAGCCTAATTTTAATAATTAATATGCCCTAAAAGAATAAAATAAATACTCTTAATTGGATTTTAGAATATGTTAATAAACAGTATTAAAATCTACTCCAAGTTTGGTAGAGGTTTGAATTCAAATAGTGTTTGAATTATCTGGAAAAAAATCAAAACAGATAAATAGAAAAATAAAAACATTCTGTATAAAAAAAATGAAGCGAACCCAACCCACTAACAGGCCCAATCCAGCCCAGCAGCACAGCCCATCTTTCCTCCCCGCGAACCGTTTTTTCTCACACGCGTCCGCACCTGCAAAGTCGCTGACGCCTGGCCCCCACACGCACCCTCTCTCTTTCACAGACAACGCGACCCCACTTGCCAGTTCTTCTTCTTCACCCGCGTCGGCTGTTCCCCCTCGCACTCGCCGTTTCTGGCGTGTTTTAATCCTCGTAAATTCGAATGAATGCACGAGTAATCATCGCCAGCAATGACGCGCCCTTAAATGCCTCGCCCCCCTCTTCATTTCCCCCAGACGCCTTTCACTCTCTGCCACCGGTCTGTCTGAATTAGCCGCTGCAAACTTTCTGCTCCGACGAGCTACTCCGGCGAAATCTCGGCAACTCCGGCCACCTCCTACTCCCTGGCACCCACTGGATTATTCCCCATCTCTCGGCGCACCTACCCATAACCTCATCTCACCCGCGCGCGTTCTAGAAGCTCGGCTTCGACCTCACCCGAGTGCCACCGAGAACATCTTCAACTCCAGCGAACTCCCCAGGTAGTTTCCGTCCGCCCCTGTCCCTCTCAATGGTGCTCCCGTGATCTCCGCACTCGCACGCGTCTAATGCCACCTTCCTTTTGCCTTCTGGTGGTCTGTAGCCCCGCCCCCATCGACGAACAGAAGCACCTGGCGCCGACGCCGTCTCCGACGAGCAATCGCCGCTACCCCCGAGCGACCCTCGACAAACTGACCCCACCTCGAGCATCAGCGCTTCCCGGCGAGTCTGGTGAGCATCCTCTCCCTCTCTCGCGCTTCCTAGTTTGTCGGCAACCTCACCATCGAAAGGCCGCCATCCGCGCCGCCACGCCGCCATCTCAGGTCGAAGCTTTGTGAGCCCGGATCTTGATCCAAGCGTTGTGATAGATTCATTTAGCGAAGCGGTATAGAAGCATCTGCACCGTACGATCTAAATGAGATCCTGTGGTCTGTGTTATCCAATCCAACCGAAGCGGTATCGTCCAATAAGATAGAGCCACGTGGCCATAGTTTGTTTTAAAACAGAAATTTTGATCTATTAGATATACAAACTTGCAAAATTCATAACTTTTAATCCACACGTCCAAATTTTGCAAATTTTATATCATTGGAATCAGGAGAACTAAAACTTTCCAACCATGCACCTTGTTTAATGATTTGCTTCTGGAAAATTGGTTGTTTATGTAGAAACATATTTAGGCCTATTTTGGATATAAAATTTGTTCTAAAAATGTTTTTAAGGTAAAATCTTTTGTAAATGGATTGTTTTGAACCTATTGACCATATAAACCAACTTGTAGATTTAAAAGTATATTTGGTGACACTTAGGAATTTAATCTTTGAATAAAAGCATTTCTAGCTAAATAAAAATATTGATTATGGTTTAAAAATGCTTTTAAAGTAAAACCTTTTGGAAAATGATGTGATTCAAACTCTCGGACCCTAAACACCAAATTTTGGGACTTGAAAACATATTTGATGAACCTTAGTAAATTATTACTTGTTAAAAACATTTCTAGCAAATAAAAAATACTGTTTGACTTAAAAATGGAATTTAGGTGGAATGTTTTTACAAATGGATTAATATTAAACCCTTAAATCATAAACACTAACATTTGGGTTTAAATAATACATTTGGCTAACCCTACAAATTATTACTTTGATTTAAACCATTTCTAGCAAAACAAAATGATTTAAATGGCCATTTTTTTCACCAACTTAAATTTAAATGGTTTTACCAGTTTTGTAAATGACCAATAGGAGCTTTAAAATGGTTAGAGCCTACTAGAAACCACTTTTTCCAAATAAAAAAATCTTTTGCATGCTTGCATGCATTGCCTTGTTTTTGTTATTTTATGTGGTGAATTGTTTGAATGCTAGTTGAATATTTGGTTGCTTGATTGAATTGTAGTGAAGTTATAAGAGTGTGATATTTGCAAGATCAAGGAGTGAACCAATGTTCCCTACTAATAAGGCAAGTGACACTATCATCCATGTTCTTCTATTTTCATTGCACTTAGTGAATTTTTGTAGCATGCATGATAGGACTACTATATTTCTATGATATGCTATATCTTATTAGGATATCCTTATATCTTCATTAGTGAAAACATCATAGTAGTAGTATGCTTAGCCCTGCTATAGACTTGGGGTGGAATATCATATCATGATTATATGAAGTGTGGAAAAATATATGTTTTTGTAGGGGTTCATAGCATGGAAAACAAAAAAATTCTACCGCATGAACACACAATCAAGATCTAATCTATGATCAAGCCAAGATCTATCTACTAGATTGTAGCAACGAGTCGATAGAGGAACTCACCCTCGACGATTCCAAAGCGGTTAACAAGAGTAGATTCTCGTGGGTGATGTAGTCGTATACTTGCCGATCTCAAGATCGTGTAGACGATCCTTCCGGCCATGCTCCTAAGCGCTCAGCAATCAGTCACACATCGCTTGATTGATGAAGACCTTCCTCTCCTTGTTCCAGCAAAATGGAGGTTGTAGCACTCTCTCGCGATTCCGGAAGCACGACAGTGGTACCGAAGTAGAGGTTAGATCTCGCAGGCTTCGCCTTAAGCCGAGCAGTATGGTGGACTATGAGAGAGCCTCGGTGATCTAGGGTTTAGACGCACCAAGGAGAGGAGCTAGGCGGGCAGCTGAGGAAGGGATTGCCCCAACTCGGCGACTTGGCAAACCCTAGGAGGCGGCGACAATGGTGGAGGCGGCTAGGGTTTAGGGTTTAGAGGAGAGAGGTGTTGTGTACTTGAGGGGCAGCCTGCCCTCCTTATATAGGTGGAGGAGGCGCTGTGAGGAGAGTCCTCCCATCTCGGATCCCAAGTGGGCGGTGGAGTAGTAACTCCTCCCCAACTCGGTTTCCCACTTTCCCACCACTTCACAAAATAGCCGTTTGACTTTTCAATTTGGCGTTTGACTTTTCAAACTAGGATTTGATTAAACCCTTTATTTTGTTCAGCGATGACACCTAGTACATGATGAAATCATACCAACTTGATATAACACATTCATGTACCCTTCCTCCTGGAGTGCTGGACATTCCGAACCTTCTAGAACATTCCCGATGAAAACACCTAACCATTCTCCAACCCCAAACAGGACTTTCCTTATATGAATCTTATTCTAACCATTCCGGATCTCCTCGTGATATCCCGGATCCCATCCGAGACCAACAACATTCGGTCTCTTACTCATCATTCCATAACTACTCAACAACATTGAATCCTTAAGTGTGTCTCCCTACGGTTCGTGAATTATGCGGACATGATCGAGACACTTCTCCGATCAATAACCAATAGAGGAATCTGGAAATTCATATGGCTCCCACATATTTCTACGATTACTTTGCGATCGAATGAACCACTTACATACGATACCAATTTCCCTTTGTCTCACGATAGTTTACTTATCCGAGGTTTTGATCGTCGGTATCTCTGCATACCTAGTTCAACCTCGCACCGATAAGTACTCTTTTCTCGTTCCCGTGGTATGTGATCCCTTGTGAGCCAGTCACATGCTTGCAAGCTAATTGGATGACATTCCACCGAGAGGGCCTAGAGTATATCTATCTGTCATATGGATGGACAAATCCCACTCTTGATCCATGTGTCTCAACCCATACTTTCCGAACACTCAATGCCACCTTTATAGCCACCCAGTTACGGTGTGGTTTTTGATGTCATCAAAGCATCCTTCCGGTGATGGTGATAAGCATGATCTCATGGTCGAAGGAATTAGGTTACTATGTATCAGAAAGCTTATAACAAATGAACTATATTAAATGACTTCATCTTTATGCTACGCTTAACTATAGGAGTATGTCCATCACATCATTCCCCTAATGATATGACCCTGTTGTTAATAACATCTCTATGTTCATGATCAGGAAACCATCATCATATATTAACCAACAAGCTAGTTTAACAAGAGGCTTTACTAGGGACTCTTTTATGTTTACAAATCACACAAGTATTAATGTTTCCGGTTAATACAATTATAGCATGGTATGTAAACATTTATCATAAGTATGAAGATATGATAATAACCACTTTATTATTGCCTCTTGGGCATATCTCCAACAGTCTCCCACTTGCACTAGAGTCAATAATCTAGTTTCAAACCTTTGTGTATTCAACACCTATGGCTTTCTGGTGTCGTATGTACACGATTGCTAGTGGTCAACTGATCTCCGGATCTGACACTTCCAGGTCTGTGTGTAATTGCATGTCTTTGCGTCTCTACGCATCACTCATTCTCTAATGAAATGGCTTTGTACAAATTTGGTCCTTTGGTGTGACCTTTAGTTCTATGGGGTTAAAACATGTTTATAATATTGTCGTACAATATATCTTCGTAGTATTTATCCCTGCTGTGAACTGCACCTAGTTTGATAACAAACTACTTGACACAAATGCCCTCTTTTGCTGCTATAATAGCAGTTATATACTTAGCCTTTTGTTGTTGTATCTGTCACAATGTCTTAACTTTGAAACTCATCCAAATTCATTATGGAACTCTCATTCCATCATATTGTGCCACCCTTAGTTTAGATTGAGATAAACTTAATTTGTACTTTGTGACAAAACTAGTATCAATGTAATTCATTTACAATGAACTAACCATCTATTTGTCACTTCTACAAAATAATATATTCTTAGTTCTTTTGCAAGATCATAAGAATATCTTTACTATCGTCCAATAATCATCTTATGAATCATTCTGGTATATGCTCATAACATTTAGAGCATATGACATATCTGGATTTGTACATATCACAACATGATTGATATAAATACTCTTTGTGATTTCATACATCAAGTATCAATCTATACTTGAATCTTTGTTTCACTTACCAAATGTCAATACACTTGTATATATCATCAATATTGAACTCATTCAATCCTTTCTGTGTGACAAGAACCTTTCTTGTAGTTTCTATATTGAACTCATTCAATATATCATCTATGTACTTTCGGCACAACCATATTAGCGTCTATTGATGCCAAATATTTGGGTTTTGCCTAAGTCTTTCATCGAGATGAAATTCTTATCATGTGTTAATAAAAGATACATTATTTCCAATCAACAATATGTCTTCCACATAATGTATTAGAAACATGTCTTAGTGCTCCCACTTAATTTCTTGCAAATGCAAGCATCTTCATCGTCTCCGATGAAATAAAATTCTTTTAATAGTTTCATCATGGTGAAGATTCCAACTCCGCGATGCTTACTTCAACTATTGAAGTTTGCATATGCTTTTAGCATCCCTTGAATTAACAAAACCCTTTGGACCGTGTCATGCACACGTCCTTGGTAACCCTTCTATTAGAAGAACTTGTTTTGTTTATCCAACACATAACAAAATTATATGTCGTGGTTGCTACATTAATCCGTCTAGACTAAATCACTATGAAAGATCAAATCTTGTCATAGTCAACCTTTGAACATTATTGTGAACTCTTTCCCAGCATGTCGACCATTTCATAGATGCGAAACATCCATGTATATTTCTTTATAGATCCAAACACAACTGTAATGTCTTACACCTTTCTCGAGGGTCCTTCAAGTTCAAAACTTGATTTCTCGTGTATGGAACTATCACGGATTTTATGGCTTCAAGCCATTTTACGGAGTCAGGGCCCATCATCGCTTCTTTGCATGTAGTACATTCATTATTCTCAAATAATGATTCAACCCTCAAATCTTGGTATTTGATTGCTTACTCGATCTACTTGGTTCAATAGAAACTTTGACCTTCGTAACCACAACCTTTGGGGCACGTGAGCCATGAGCATTGTTGCTGCCTCCGGAACACTTTTCGGCGCTGCGCAACTTTGCACATATAGCTAAGGTTCTTTTAACTTTATCAAAGTTCTATTGTCCTCCCACTTATCTTTTCACGAAAAATTCCTTCTCAAAGAAAATTGACGTTCTAAGTGACAAACACTTTTGTCTCTGATGTTATGGAGGATTACTTAACAGTTATTCGAAATAACATACAAAGACTGGTTCATCCGACTTTGGTTGCAAACATCTTTATTATGCATAGCATACCAATGTTTAAGAAAGGACAACTTGGGTTTTATCCCAAACCATAACTTTATATGGTGTCATTTCAACGGATTATGATGGAGCTCTTTTCAGTGGAAAAACGGTAGTCTCTATAGCTTTTAATCTTTAAAATATAATGGCAGTTTTATGATTTACACCTTCGATCTTACCATGGCAAACAAGGTTTAATTACATATCTCGAACGCTCCATACTCTTATGGTGTTTCGGGAAAAATGCAAATCCACGGAACGATTCCTTAAGTCTTAGGTATTATGCTAAACTCGTAACTCAAATATCTTCCTTTATGATCTTATCATAAACTATTTATATTCTTGTTACAATGATTTTGCACTTCATCTTGAAAATCTTTGAACTTTTCAATTGTTTCATACTTCATCCTTATTAAGTAAATATTCATATATTCACTTAAATTTTCAGAAGAAGCATATGAAGTTGAAATCCATCGCTCTTGACTACACATAATGGACTTCATACAACAATATGTACAAGTTCCAATAAGCTAGTCATTCGTTCCCTTTTGGCCTATGAACGAAGTTTTAATTATCTCTAGGAAAGTTTCACAAGCGTCATTTGATCAAAAATCAAAAGACTCCAAAATTCCATCCACATGGAGTTTCTTCATGTTTTCTTTCCAATATAATTTAAACGGCGATGTCACTACCTAAATGATCTTTCAATCATTTTGTCTTTCGACATTTTTAGCACTAGTTTTATGGATGTGATTTCTCCAACGAGATTTGTGAATCATCCATATCTTTTATGGATTACGGCAATTAATTGAACAACCATTTTGTTCTCATAATACCTGATAAAACAAATCTTGAAGGCAAGCTTTGATTTAAACGAGCAACACAATAACCCTTTATTTGTTCTCGATGAACATCATCACATATTGTTTTGCTAGTTACTTAGGCCATTGTAGTTCATGAATTGTGTTGTTTCGTATGACGATTCACACCAATAAATTCAGTATCAAATACTTAAGAACCACATTTTTTAATAAGCAAAGAATATAGCCATAACATGTATATCATCTATATACTTAAACTGAACAATTCTAGTCTTTTCTTTTCTGCCATATATTTATGAGATTCTCTTTTAGTATTTCCTTTTCTGTTTGAAAGAATCTATCAACATCAATAGTGGAGTCATACATATGACACATAGTCCAAAGCGTGTATAATTAAATACCAATGTCTTTGGACTTGCACTTTGAAGTAGATCACCATCATCAAATGTTTGGTGTTCTTTCAAATTCCTTTCTTTAGTAATCTCTTGGTGTAGTAAACATTTTACCTACATCAAATATTCACCCTTATCATGGAATCATCCATGATCAAGCTACTTTTAGCTTATAACGGTGAATCACGAGTATAATGTTGCTCTCCAAAACCTTTTGGAGGTTTAGGACAACTAGTGTCTCCAACCTTTTGCAAATTCTCATCAAATATGAGAACATGACTTTTGCCATATTATACTCTATCATGTTGCAACCAAAACTTCGTTTTAGATATCACAATATCTTCCACACATCATGGTTTCTGAAACAACTCTTTCAGATCCTAGATAACCTTAATATTAAGACAATCCTTTGAATATCAAGAATCATGGAGACAAACATGATACTCATACACTAACACTTAGAATTGTCACTCTTGCTTTAATACCAATTATTAAACTTCATGGAGTAACCGGAACTTTCTGAAAGTTTGCAATAGGACTTTTAAACTTTAGATTAACACTTCAAAACAATATGATACCAGTTCGTAAAGTAACTAACCAGAATTCTATAGTTCTATCATCTCAATTATAACTAAGCGCAAGGTGGTAAACGGATGCCAATGACTACAACAACTATGAAAATTCACTTTGATTTAATTTATGATAAATAGTGTTCAACTTTTAATCATATTGCCGTTGAACTCCCACTCAAAACAATATCCCTCACATTGTTTTAGTGATCACACGAACCAAATCCACCACATCAAAACCGATCATCACGAGAGTTGATGTGGCTTCAATGGCAAACAATCATCATGTTCATCATATCTACTATATGACTCATGCTTTACCTTTCGGTGATCCGTGTTCCGAGACCATGTCTGTACATGCTAGGCTCGTCAAGATTAAACCTTAGCTTCTGCATGAGCAAATCTGGCTTGCTCACGTTGTATACACTCGCAGAATCTAACACACCCGATCATCACATGGTGCTTCGAAACAACGAGCTTTAGCAACAGTGCTTACTAAGGATGAACACTTTAAAACTTGAAATTGTGTGCTTGAAGGATCATCTTATAATGCTACCGTCGTGAACTAAGCAATACAAGATGCATAAAAGGATTAACATCACATGCAATTCATAATATGTGATATGATATGGCCTTTCTTCTTGTGCTTCCGATCTCCATCTTCAAGCACAAACATGATCTCCATCATCACCGGTGTGGCGTCAAGGTCAATGGCGCCTCTTCATGGTTGTCTTCCACCAGCATCAACTATTACAACTACTTTGAATAGACACGCGGGTCTTAACAGAATTTAAAGACAACCATATGGCTCCTGCCGGTTGCCAACTTACAATAAGGAACATTGCATACATCATATATAATCACAATCATGGCCATATCACATCACAGCACACCCCTGCAAAACAAAGTTAGACGCCTCTAATTTTCTTTGCATGTTTTACGTGGTTTGGGGCTTTCAATAAGTGTCGTTCTAACTTACGAACAAGAACCACAACATTGATACTAGTATTGTCAATCACCCGTTGTAAATTGAATCTTAACTATGTTGGGAGAAACAAGCACCCGCAAAGCCACTTATGCAATACAAGTTGCATGTCAAGCGTGGAGCAAGTCTCATGAACGATGTCATGTAAGGTTAGCCCGGGCCGCTTCATACCACCATCCCGCAAGATGCAAAGTACACAAGAAGCAATCGACAACAAAAGCATCAACACCCACAATGACCATTGTGTTCTACTCGTGCAACAGATCTACATATAGACACGGCTCTGATACCACTGTAGGGGTTCGTAGCATGGAAAACAAAAAAATTCTACCGCATAAACACACAATCAAGATCTAATCTATGATCAAGCCAAGATCTATCTACTAGATTGTAGCAACGAGTCGATAGAGGAACTCACCCTCGAAGATTCCAAAGCAGTTAACGAGAGCAGATTCTCGTGGGTGATGTAGTCGTATACTTGCTGATCTCAAGATCGCGTAGACGATCCTTCCGGCGCTATGTTCCGGCAGTGCTTCCCCAGTCGGTCACACGTTCGGTACTCGATGAAGACCTTCCTCTCCCTTGTTCCAGCAGGCAGCGGAGGTTGTAGCACTCTCCTCGCGATTCCGGTAGCACGACGGCGTGGTACCGGAAGTAGAGGGGAGATCTCGCAGGGCTTCGCCTTAAGCCGGAGCGAGTATGGTGGACTATGAGAGAGCCTCGGTGATCTAGGGTTTAGACGCACCAAGGAGAGGGAGCTAGGCCGGCGGCTAGGGCAAGGGGATTGCCCCAACTCGGCGACTTGGCAAACCCTAGGAGGCGGCGGCGACAATGGTGGAGGCCGGCGGCTAGGGTTTAGGTTTAGAGGAGAGAGGTGTTGTGTACTTGGAGGGGCAGCCCTGCCCCTCCTTATATAGGTGGAGGGAGGCGCCAGGAGGGAGTCCTCCCATCTCGGATCCCAAGTGGCGGTGGAGGAGGAACCTCCCAACTCGGTTTCCCACTTTCCCACCACTTCACAAAATAGCCGTTTGACTTTTCAAATTGGCGTTTGACTTTTCAAACTAGGATTTGATTAAACCCTTTATTTTGTTCAGCGATGACACCTAGTACATGATGCAATCATACCAACTTGATATAACACATTCATGTACCCTTCCCCTCTGGAGTGTCGGACATTCCGGAACCTTCTAGAACATTCCCGATGAAAACATCGGAACCATTCTCCAACCCCGAAACAGGACTTTCCTTATATGAATCTTATTCTCCGGACCATTCTGGATCTCCTCGTGATATCCCGGATCCCATCCGAGACTCCGAACAACATTCGGTCTCTTACTCATCATTCCATAACTACTCAACAACATTGAATCCTTAAGTGTGTCTCCCTACGGTTCGTGAATTATGCGGACATGATCGAGACACTTCTCCGATCAATAACCAATAGAGGAATCTGGAAATTCATATGGCTCCACATATTTCTACGATTACTTTACATCGAATGAACCACTTACATACGATACCAATTTCCCTTTGTCTCACGATAGTTTACTTATCCAAGGTTTTGATCGTGGTATCTCTGCATACCTAGTTCAACCTCACATCGATAAGTACTCTTTTCTCGCTCCTGGTATGTGATCCCTTGAGCTAGTCACATGCTTGCAAGCTAATTGGATGACATTCCACCGAGAGGGCCCAGAGTATATCTATCCGTCATATGGATGGACAAATCCCACTCTTGATCCATGTGTCTCAACCCATACTTTCCGAACACTCAATGCCACCTTTATAGCCACCTAGTTACGGTGTGGTGTTTGATGTCATCAAAGCATCCTTCCGGTGATGGTGATAAGCATGATCTCATGGTCGAAGGAATTAGGTTACTATGTATCAGAAAGCTTATAGCAAATGAACTATATTAAATGACTTGATCTTTATGCTACGCTTAACTATAGGAGTATGTCCATCACATCATTCCCCTAATGATATGACCCTGTTGTTAATAACATCTCTATGTTCATGATCAGGAAACCATCATCATATATTAACCAACAAGCTAGTTTAACAAGAGGCTTTACTAGGGACTCTTTTATGTTTACAAATCACACAAGTATTAATGTTTCCGGTTAATACAATTATAGCATGGTATGTAAACATTTATCATAAGTATGAAGATATGATAATAACCACTATTATTGCCTCTTGGGCATATCTCCAACAGTTTTATATAATAAAACAAGTACTCAATGAACCACCTGGGTGGAAGGAGGATACTCAAGTTTAGGACAAGGTGGCAACAAAGGGAACCATGTTTATATGGCTATCTTTTTGTATGTGCACTAGAAGAAAACCACCCAGGGACTTAGAGATTGAACATGTTTCTCGTACAGTGGCTTTCGTGTACCGCCACATGCTAAATGGGCTCTGGCTTAGTCAACTACATAGTGGAAGACCCTTGCATTGGCATCTTCAGGTTAACTAGAATTGTGTATTGGAAGTATATCCATACATTGGTGCCTAGTAGACAAGCTAGCATTGTGTATTGGGAGGACTTCTATGGAAAGACTTGCTCACATTCTCGATCTGCCAGTATTCCATTTAGTGAGTTCTTATCCAGCGGCCACTGGTGGCGTCAAGACGAGATTGTGTCATGTGGGTAAAGTGTACAACTTCTGCAGAAGATAAAATTCTAAGTACTTAGCCGTGTCCCCGGTTACGGACAACTCTGAGCAACTAAGGCCTGAAGCTATGGAAGATCTCGAAATTCCAATTTCTCAAAGTAAAACTTGATGGTGTCAACAAGGGATTAGAAGCACTTGGAGTTTTCCAAGGAGTTCTGAAAGATTTTCAAAAGATCAAAACTATTTTGAAAAGATAGGATAAAACTATATTACTTTCAGCAAATGAGCCTAAACCCTACTTAGCCAAATATGCATATATTGATAGGTTCCACTTATTTCTACATAGTAGTGAAACTTTCCAATACAATTCAAATGTATTGACCCTTGTGGCTGCAACTTATTATGTTGCAGGTTTGTTTGATGTTAGTGAAGTGTGTTGATTAGGATTACAAGTCTACAACCAACATGATTGCTTGTGGCACTTTGAAGATGAAGGACTCCATGCTATATAGATATTCTACTACATTGTAATGTGATAGCCAAATGAGCTATGTAAGATGTAATGAATTATTTTATTCCTGGTTATAAAGTTGTATTATGACCTTTGTTTCTTGATATTACATCTTAATTGTGGATGCTAGCTATTGATCCAGGGACTAGCATTGTAAACACAGGGATCTCTACCCTATTAAAGGTTGGGACCTCTACAGTAATAAAGCCAAACATGCAATCTTCCTTGAAGACACAAAAGAATCTTAAATAAAGAATACTAACCTTATGAGCCAACAATAAAGAAAACAAATGATACCAAATACCTGTAAGCTTTTTCTTTCTTTATTTTCTTTCAAGCTAATTCCACTGACCAGAACTCGGTTTTCCAAAACCAATTTAGATCCACTTGATGATCCCAAAGTGGTGTCAATACTGAACAACAAGATCCATCATATAATAGAGATTGCAAACTAAAAATAAGAAGTGCAAAAAGTAAATATGAGACTTCTCATTAATATTCCAATAAAGGCACTCACACCAAGGGATACTTAGATAATCAACTAAAGGAGAGATACTTCCACATGCAAACCAAACTATAAGATAACTTCTCTACCACAGATATGAATCCACTAAAAGGGTAAAATATGAAAGATAATGGTGGTGATACCGCGGCACTCCCCCAAGCTTGGGACAAGCCAAGGGGATGCCAAACCTGATGACGATTCACTCCTTCTGTGGTGGTGTTCTTCCAACTCTATCTCCACGGGCTTCTTTCCTTTTTTCATTGGCGGAGGCCATTGCGGTGACCCAGCATACCAGTGCATGTGTAGAATACTATAGTCATGGATGTGACATCCACAGAACACCGTTCTATAAATATCACATCCCTCAGAGTGGTACAACAGAAACATTGCGGGTCCATATTACAAACATTCACACACTATTATTATTACAATACTAGAAGTTCAAGACTTCAAAGGATTCAACTTACAAACCAAAATATAAA
This sequence comes from Avena insularis, assembly GCA_023614405.1. Taxonomy (NCBI): domain Eukaryota; kingdom Viridiplantae; phylum Streptophyta; class Magnoliopsida; order Poales; family Poaceae; genus Avena; species Avena insularis. Next base: position 21,743,261 of record CM042693.1, read on the forward strand.
GTGTTTTCAGCGGAATTTAAAAGTAGCAACTCCCACTAGGATTTGAGCTCAGCAGCTTATTCTATAGAGTTCATGCTGCTCGGCTCTGTCGGTTACTATTACTAGGATACTTAGTTGGACTCGTTGTCATCGACACCATAGCGGATTTCGTAATCCACCCCTTCAACACCTCCTGACAGGTCATGCTCCTCGTAGAACAAATCTTCTTGACATTCGGCTGCATACATTGGCACTTCTTCGGGATCCTCAGAGTCTAAGCAAGGGATCAAAGGAAAGGATGAGTAACAGCGTTACCCAAAAAGTTCATTATATGCAAGGTGGGAAGTTTGATGCTCTAACTACCACCTCGGATTATAAATCCTTGGCACTATGCAGTTTTTGTAAATCTTTCTTCAAAGATTGATGTTATTATAAAAATCTATGACCATCAGCCTTCACAGGTTGACCAGAACTTTCATGGAGTTCCTTTCTTGCTGTGTTCGCAGCTCCTTCCCGGAACAGGGAGTAACAAGTTACAATTCTAACACTCTGTAGAGGTGCGTTACTTTACCCATGAGAGATTAACTCCTTGTTGCACAACCGGGCATACTTTCCCGTCCACAATTCCATGATGTGGGGCCCAGTAGTTGGTCCAAGCCAATCACTGCCCCCTTTGCGACCTCGCATGCCTCCTTGGTGTACACCATGCCCACATATTGAATTACGGCAATGGTTTGTACAAACCGTTAGATGCCAGAACTATCGTGGGATGATGAGGGTTCCCACCCATATGCTGCATATCCTCTACGAATTACCAATTAATATGCACACTACGAGGATAACAGCCGCGACCTGCACATCTGGCTACATGCGAGAGGAAGAAGATACAGTTGACTTCTCTGTCCCATTCCAAATATCATGGCTAACGCGTAATATATGGCGCTAGAATCACTGATGTCAGGGGTTATTAAGTCCCTAATTGATCATCATTGTTGCAAATAGAACCCTAAGTTCTATTGCTCCATTATATCATCACTTAGGACGATATCTATGATTTCTTTATTTGTGAAAATAATATTTTCTTTCTTGGGAGTATAGATGATAACACACAATTTGCAAATACTTTGATAAAGTCTGTCCAAAGGATATGAGCAAGTGATGAACTTGCCTTGTGATTGCAAGGTAGTGAAGTCTGATGCTTGAACTGGACCTTGAGCTTCTATGTCTACAAAAACATCATTATTGCCCGGTAAGGACAATATTTAAAGAAGCAAAATGATTATGCAAAGTAATGTAATGCATTATTTAATTTTATGTGTATTCTTCCCCATTATTTAAATTATAAGAAATCTTTTAGTAATAATTAATTTATAAATATTAATTTTTAATATTTATGGAATATTATATTTTTTAATTTTGTTTTATTTGAGTTTTTATTAATTTAATAATTCCTTTAGGAATTATCATTTAAACACCAAAAATTGTTAGTAAATATTTGTTTAGTATTTTTATCAAATACTATAATATTAATCTATAAAGAAAGTGATTTTTATTTATTTTTATCAACTTTCAATAATTTTGTAAAATTCGGTAAGGAATATTTATATTACAAAATTCTTAATAAAATTTATATGTCTAAAATTTTATTTCTTAATTTATTTGGATAATTTGGATTATTGTGAATCTACAAATATTTTATTTATAATTTTTGGATTTTTATTTTATTTTCTGGAATTTATTTAAGTCCAGGGGCATTTTGGTCTTTTCCTATTTATTAAAAATAGCCTTTAGGTAAATGGGCTGCCTATTTGGTTTATTGGGCCCTTGTGGACCAATAAGATAGAACCAAAACCACACCCTAAAGGGGTTTTGGCCCAGTCCAACCCACTCCCTTAGTCACTCACTCGATCTCACATCTATCCTCTCCTCCTGGACCCCGTGGTCGATGGCGCCGCCGCCGTGCTTGGCTCGCCGCTGTGGTCCTCCCTGGCCGCTGCCATGATGCAGGGCGAGGTTTTCGACCACGTGCTACCATTCTGTCCAAATCGATTTGGCTATCGAGCTTTCCCGTGGCCAAACTAGCCTCATCCCGAACCCTAGGGTTTGGGGTGATGCGGTTGCTATCGCCGCCGTTACTGCCGTGGGCTGTGGTGGTGCTCCTCGCCTCCAGGCGTGGCTATGGTTGCCGTCGTGGTGTTGTGTGGGTCGCAGCGCCCCCTTGGGGGTGCTCCCCATGCCGCCATGTTCGTCGACGACCCTCTGCTTCCTCTTCTAATCTATAGCGAGGACCATAGGTGAGTTGATCCCTAGAGTTTTCCCCGTGCCTCTACTTCCTATGAGTTCATATGTATGTAACTAGTGGACATCCCTTATTAGGGTTCATCTCTGTTCTAGGGTTCTTCCCTGGTTCTAGGATTCATCCCTGTTTGTGCTTGTAAGATGATGGTTTGATTTGGTAGTCATGACTAGTGAAGATTATGCTCACTATATTTCAGTGTTTTTTGTCATGATTTCATTATCTGATGATATTCTTGATCTGTTGCTAGTGATTTAGTAGTTTTGCCTAAAACTGGTGACAAATCTTGGTTAGGCTGATAATTTAACTGTGAAACCTTGTTAGTTAAGTTGAGGCTTAGTGATTTTCTCTACTGTTAGTACTCCAGTACTAATAGTAGCACTATCAGTAGAGATGTGCAGATGGAAGTTACTTAGTTTCTTACAGTAACACTTTGCACACATAAACCTGATCCTGATTCCTGGTTGCTCTTTCCACGGAAATGATAGTGATTAATTTATGGGTTTATTTATGAAAGCTCAATGATTGTTGGCTTGTTTTAGAATTGGTTCTTGTGACACCATCCTAGGATGGCACACAAGTAGTGATTCTACGGCTGGGCTTTTACTTAGGAGTGCTTAAGATTGGATGTCTTGTTAAAATAAATTGTAAGCTTCCTTCTTTAAAAGATCAATGCCTATGATGCTGGTCTGAGGCTTAGGAATTAAATTCCTATCCTACTATCCCTTATAGATATGCTTAAGTATCAAGGTTGTTCACTGAACCTTGGATCTTAGTGGGCTAATATGATTGGTTTGCTTGTAGCTTAATTTTGGTGCATGTAGTTTACAAAATCTGAGGTGCTACTCCATCATGAGATGTGCCCAAATTTTATAGGCTATTTGAGAACATTTTGGAATGTATGAGTTGTTTATGATTAGCAAGACCTATGATGCTGGTACGAGGTCCTGGTGGATTTGGTAGAGCTTACTACTAGCCTTTATATTTTAAACTTTCTCTATGATAGGTTCACCCCACTTGGGTGATCACTGAGAGATTTAATTTGTAAAACATCACATGCTTTTCTGTTGGACTAAGATAAACAGATATATATATATGGGTGTTTTATGATACTCACCACACTTGGGTGTTGTTGGGGTTGCAAGTGGTGAATCTTGTGGGTAGCTTGATTTGGTGCTCCTCCTGGTATTTATAGTTCTTGGACTTGTCCTTGATCTAGCTCTCCACCTCCTTGTCCTGGTGGCTTGATCTTGTCCTTGCTATCCACCTGATCTACCCCCTCCTTATGTCACCATTTTTGGTGATGTGATCCAGGGTTTTGATTGGTGTGATCTTGCTTGGCTTTGATTTGGTTTAGCTGGGATGCTGTTCTTGGTGTGTATGAACAAAGAAATGGTGTGGGAATGCCTCCCACGGCTAAGCTAATGGTTTTGTGTGTGTATAGCTGTTGTTGTGGTGCTGACAGCACACACCATGCAGTTTGGTGTGTGTGCTGCATGTGTGCCTGCTGCACACCTTGTGGATATGTTCTGATTATGAAGTTACTTTTATCAAATTAATTTTTACCTGGCTGGTGAAACTTTCCCCTCCTTGCTATTGATTTGGCTCATGGCTTGAAATTATGAAAGATATATTCTTTCATATTGGTGAAATTTGCCCATTAAAAGATTTACTCAATGATGAACCTTGAACAGTGCAACTCACTGTCAAGTCTGAGAGTAAAATAATTTTAATCCTTAACTTTCTTTCTTTTTGATTTATGTTTATTTTGTAGGTACTAGACTTGAAGATCAAGACTTTAGTTTAGGTTTTATTTTCTTTATAGAATAGTCACTTGTAATATTTATTTCATTCTATTGTAATTTTATTTTTATTCTTTTGTAATAAAGATTGTACTATTATTCAATAAATAAAGATTCTTCTTTTGTCTCATGTATTATTGTAAATACTCCAATAAGTTACATTTTGTAACTCATTTATTGAATAAGTTAATATTCATTTTATTGATTATTTTCTTTCATTTAAAGTTTGAGTTATTATTTGATAACTTGATTAAATCAAATTACTCAAACCTAATTTTTTAATCCTTCTATATTATAAATCCAACATTCAAATTCAAATTCAAATTTCATTTCCCAAAACCTACAAATCCACAAAGATCATATCAAAGTCTATCACAATCATTCTCCAAGACTATTCCTAATCTTAAAGAGTGAAAGAAACTTTGATCACTTTAGGTTTTTTATTTCGCAAAAAATTTACCCACATTTTAACAGATGAATGTATGCAATCTCACAGATTCCTTAATCTACCCTTCGTTGGTTCCTAAATGCTGGGATGTTACATACTTCCCCCCTTAAATTAAACTTCGTCCCGAAGTTTGTTGAGATGTACCTGAATAGTTCTGGATAGGCTTTTCTTAAATCCTCTTCTTTCTCCCATGTGGCTTCCCTTTCAGGGTGATGATCCCACTGTACCTTGCAATACTTGATTGCCCTATTTCTCAACCTTTTCCAGTTTTGTTCCAAAATTTTACAGGGTTTTTCAACATAGGTCAAGTCCTTGTAGTTCTATCTCTTGATGTGTGATTGCATCATCTCGGACTTTCAAACATTTACGAAGTTGTGACACATGGAAAACATTATGCACTTGAGCCAATCTTGATGGTAACTCTAAAGCATAAGCTATAGTACTGTTCTGACTTAGTATCTTAAATGGTCCGATATATCTTGGACTCAATTTTCCTTTAACTCCGAACCTTTTAACCCCTTTCATTGGACTTACTTTCAAATATACCATATCTCCCACTTCTGGATGCCATGATCTTCGACTTTGATCAGCATAACTTTTCTGCCTACTTTGAGCTATTTTTAGTCTATCCCGGATCTTATCAATTATATCTTGTTTTTGCTTGATATAATCTGGCACAAATTCCTTGCTGCTTCCAGGCTCATACCAACATATTTGTGATCTACATTTCCTTCCATACAGAACCTGATATGGGGCTGCCTTCAGACTACTCTGATAGCTATTATTGTAGGAAAATTCTGCCAAAGGTAGATGATCTTCCCATGTACCGCCAAAATCTAATGCACAAGACCTTAACATGTATTCCAGTATCTGATTTGTTCTCTCTGTTTGACCTCCTGTATCTGGATGATAAGTTGTGCTGAAATCTAATTTGGAACCAAGCGCTTCATGTAATTGTTTCCAAAATGCTGAAGTAAACACTGATTCCCTATCAGTTACAATCTTTTTGGGCACTCCATGCTTACTTACTATCTCTTTGATATAGACTTCCACTAACTTCTCAGCATTATCTTTCTGATTTACCAGAATAAAATGTGCACTTTTAGTGAGTCTCCACAATTACCCAGAGCATGTCCTTCCTTTTAAGTGTCATGGGCAATCCTGTGATGAAGTCCATACCTATTTCCTCCCACTTCCATTCGAGAATTTCCAAAGGTTGTAATGGTCCTACCGGACTTTGATGTTCAGCCTTCACCCTTTGGCAAGTATGGCATTCAGATACATATTTAGCAATGTCCCTTTTCATGTTATTCCACTAGAATAGTTCTTTCAAGTCCATATACATCTTAGTACTGCCTGGATGTACAGAATATGGTGTTTGATGTGCTTCTCTGAGTATGACATCTCGAATCTCGGTCACATCTGGAACACAAAGATGATCTTGGAACCACAATGATTCATAATCTCCAAGGCTAAAAACGGATTTTTGCCCTAGAGAAATCCTACGAATTTCCTCACCAATGAAAGGATCTTCTTCTTGATGTCTAAAAATTTCGTGCTTAAGATCACTATCCTGCTCTGCAACTACCTGCATAGTAGCTAATCCTCCAAGAATCTATGTTCTAATGAATTGAAGCTCTAATCTTTCCAAGTCCATTTGTAACTCTTTTGGTAGGTCCCGATTGCTAGGTTGAATATCTGCACTTTTATGACTTAAAGCATTTGCTACAACATTTGCTTTTCCTGGAGTATAGTTGATTGTTAAATCATAATCTTTGATTAGTTCCAACCAACGCTTCTGCCTCATATTCAACTCCTTTTGAGTGAAGAAATATTTAAGACTTTTATGGTTAGTGTATAACTCACATCTGGCTCCATAAAGAAAATGCCTCCATCCTTTCAGCGCAAAAACCACTGCTGCTAACTCTAAATCATGAGTTGGATAGTTGACTTCATGTGGTTTTAGTTGTCTTGAACCATAAGAAATTACTTTCCGATCTTGCATTAACACACAACCAAAGCCTTCTTTATATGCATCACAATATACTGTAAAGTCTTTCCCTGTTTCTGGAACTGCTAAAATTGGAGTTGTGGTTAACCTGGTCTTCAACTCTTGAAAGCTCTCTTCACATTTCTCATCCCAATTGAATGGTGTATTCTTTCTTATTAATTTGGTCATTGGTCCAGCTATTTTGGAGAAACCTTCAATGAATCTCCGATAATAACCAGCCATCCCCAAGAAACCTCGAATTTGTTTCACATTGGTTGGTGCAGTCCACTCTAGTACTGACTGAACTTTAGATGGATTTACAGCAATTCCATCTTTACTGATCACATGGCCGAGGAATTCTACCTCATCTAGCCAAAATTCACATTTGCTGAACTTAGCATAAAGTTTATGTTCCCTTAAAGTCTGTAATGCTATTCTTAAATGATTAGCATGCTCTTCCTTGTCCTTGGAATATATCAGAATATCATCAATGAATACTATGACAAACTTATCCAAATATGGCATGAAGATTTTGTTCATCAGATTCATGAATATGGCTGGTGCATTGGTCAAACCAAATGGTACTACCAGATACTCATGGTGTCCATATCTTGAGACAAATGCTGTCTTAGGAACATCCTTAGGCTTGATTTTTATTTGATGGTATCCAGATCTTAGGTCGATCTTTGAAAATACTCCGGCTCCTTTCACTTGATCAAACAAATCTTGAATCCTTGGTAAAGGATACTTATTCTTTATGGTAACATTGTTCACATTTCTGTAATCTCTACACATCCTTCTTCCACCATCCCTCTTATCCACAAAGATTACTGGTGTTCCCCATGGGGATACACTTTCCTGGATAAATCTTTTTCTGACTAACTCATCAATTTGCTCTTTGAGTTCTTTTAATTCTTTGGGTCCCATCTTATATGGTGCTTGAGCTATTGGTGTTGTACCAGGAATTAGATCAATAGTGAACTCTATCTCCCGATCTGGTGGAATTCCTGGTAGCTCTGCTGTAAAAACATCTTGAAATTCATTTACTACAGGAATATCTTCCAATTTAACCTCTTTCATCGAGTTCAACTGCAGATCCACCATGATATGATTGTGCTTATCTGCTTGGTAAACTATCCTTGCTCCACTTGGAGTTTTGATTGAGACAGTTTTCTCCTCACAATTTATCTAAGCCCCATGCTCCATCATCCAGTCCATCCCCAGCACTACTGCAATTCCCTTCAAAGGAATCACATAAAGGTCTGCAAAGTATGTACAACCATAGATCGAGATAACCTGATCTTGTTTAATGTGGCGTACAATGACATTTCCCCTGCCGTAACTACGGTCATAGGTTTTTCTAACGTTGCCCTTCTAATCCCGAACTTATCACATAATTCTTCAGAAATGAATGAAGTAGTTGCACCACTATCAAATAGAACTTTATCGGGATTGGTAAGGATATTGAGCGTACCTATCACTGCATGCTCCGAATTATCCACCTCCTCTAGGGTTGCGCAATTCAGCTTCCCGGTAGGTCTGTTCCTCTTACCATTCTTGTTCTTGACATTATTTCCTCCTCGATTGGGCTGTCCATTTCCTCCACTGGCTTGTCTTCCTCCCTTGGTAGGCCAACCTCCTGGTGGTTTGCTCGGACAATCGGGCTTGATATGTCCCTTCTGACCACAACCGTAACAAATCACTACAGGATTTTTGCATTCCCTCTGGAAATTCCTTGGAATTCCACAGTTGTTACAAATAACATTCCTTCTACGATTGGATTGATTTCCACCACTGCCCTTGTTATTGTTATTGTTACCATAGGCCTTGTTCCGGGGTTTGAACTCCAGACTGGGTTTAGGTTTACTTGCCTGAATTCTCTTGGTTTCCTTCTTGGCTCTCTTCCTTCTATCCTCTTGGACATTCTTGTAATCATTTTCAAAAGTAATAGCTGCATCTAGCAACTGCTGATACGTTTGCTTATTAGACAACCTTAACTGCATTCTCACAAATGGATTTAACCCACGCAAGAAACGCTTCTTCCGATTCTCTTCTGTGTTAACATCCTCCTCAGCACTGCTGCAGAATAGCTCATCAATGACAGGCTCAAAATGTCGATTAATGACAGGCAAAGTGTCTCTGTCACTAATGACTAGTCACTGGTACAAGGTTACTAGTGACAGGCAAGTGCCTATCACTAGTACGTGTACCAGTGACAGTCATTTCCGCGTGCTTGTCAATAGTGTGTGTGAATTAGTGACAGACAAAAATGATGCACATCACTGGTTGCGATTGGAGGCCGCGTACCTACGAGGTACGAGGTTTTCAATGATAGGATCATTATCCTGCCTGTCACTGGTGTGCATTTCAATAATAAAAAAATTAGATGTGTTTTCACTGATTATTCCAGATAGCACAATAAATAATTTTTCCACAAATATTTCAAATAGTATAATAAAATATTGTACCAATAATACGTTAACATGTGTTAATATGACATAAGTTTTTCATAGATAACACAATGGTATAGGACTAAGCCCGTGCAAAAAAGTGAAACCGCTTAAACCGACCAAAAATTTACTATTTCAATCTCATTCACAAATCCAATCTAAACTTTGAAACTAGTACTCCCTCCGGCCCGAATTAACGTTCATGGCCATAGAAGAAATCAAATTTTTCAAAAAAAAAACACACCTTCACACATGCAAAACATTACAAAATTGGACTCTGGATCTAAAATTGAAGCCGAGATCTTCTCCGCCGACGGCTCTGTTGTCCCCGCGTCCGTCCTCCTGCGGCCGGTCCCGCGTGCGCAAGCTCCGTCCTCCTGCGTTAGCTCCTCCCTCCCACATGCTCCAGCTTCGTCTTCCCGAGACAGCTCCGCAATGGTTGTGATCCTACGCTCCCTATGTTGTTCTGCCAGCTCCGCTCAGAGGACTCCGGCCGGCCGGCCATCTCCGTGCTCCCTCTTGCTTTCCTACTCTTCCGCCAGCGGAAGGATCCCACCACAGTCAAGCTCCTCTAAGTGGTCTTCCAACTCCTCTCGCCGGGCTCCCATCGGCCTGTTCCACGCTCCCTCCTACGGTCTGCACCGAGCTCCCTCTAATGGCCAACTTGCTCTGCACTCTGCGCGTCCTCAGCCTGACGTCTCTACCATGTCCACTCTCTGGTTGCAGCTCCTAACGAGGTGATCGATGCTCCTTGTGGAGTAGATGCTGTAGCACAGAAAAAGTAGTAGTTGTAACTGAAATCAACAGTAAAGCTTCAACATTATTCTCATGGGCAAATGAAAATGTAGCTTGTGCAGGAAAATGCAGTCACAAATATACAATGGGACAATCATATCATGGGCAAATGTATTTGTTTTGTCAGTGAAGTATGCATTTATTAAGTTCCTATGCATATCCATGATAAAATTCTGGGAGAATCAGTTCGCTTGTAAACCATTTTGGGGACAAGTTTTAGCAGTGTAGTATGGTCATGTATGCTACCATCTTATTATCTTACTCGGGCTGCAGCTAATGGATAAATGCTAATGCATAGAGGTTGTTATATCCAAGATACATTCAGTATCTTGGATTTCAAAAGAAACTGATACAGTACAGGTGCAAATTCATTTGGATGTCTATACAGTAACCTGCAATCAGGTTTAAATTTATTTGTTGATTCATTTTGTGTAGGTGGACTATATCTGCATAGGACTCAGATAGAACATGTAATCACTGAAACTTAGTTGCAGTTTGACCATTGCAGCAACTACTAAGCAACTAAATTTGGACAGTGAACACATATATGAAGCTTTTATACTCGTTATGAAGTTGTTATGCCGTAACTACTAAGCAACTAAATTTGGACAGTGAGCCATACAGTAAAACATAAAGAATATGGATGCAAGTAAAATGGTATCTGCTACATGATGTAAACCTGAGATTCTTCAGAGTGAATAAAATTCATAACTTGGCAAAGTTTGCAGGATATAACAAGCTATACTTCTGCATATACTTTTGATATAGTGAACTAAGTAACAAGCTATACTTATTCAGTATATAACAAGCTATACTTGTGAATGGAGTTTTCAATAAGTTAGGATATGCAAGTTGAGTGGTACCAAATCAGGTCCATCAATATCTGCAGCTATCTGATCATGACGGAAGACAATACATTTTGTTTTTTCTTTCATAGTAGGGAAATAAGACATTTGCTATTCCTGGGAAACTGTACATATCTAGATTGATTGACACGAGTACTATATAGACAAAAGGGCATAAAGAATTGGATGGTATTGTCAGCCAACAAGACCCTCACTATTGATGAAAATTGCTGGCAATGGACAGAATTCCACATATGAGGTACCACTCAACTAGCATACTTGGCAAACTAGATGATGCAGAAGGTAATGTTCTGTACTTCAGAAATGATATCTAGAGACCCAAAATTGGCTACTGGCTCCATGATCTTCAATATCAAAATTACATGTACAAGCGAAGTGGAAGGAATATATTCAAGCACCCCTTCATATTCAATGCATAATATTTCGCTTTATTTAGCTTAACTAGCAAGCTAGCAAGGACTCAAAATACTATTGTATGGCTTCACATGGATACTATATTGTAAACACAGAATCTAAGACCCAGTAATTAAAGATGGTGATACATGCCAATGTACAGCCTAGAACAAAAGCAAAAAATGATTTCCAAATGAAAAATGGACTTGAATAATTACCAATTGATCTTGGCGGATGTCCTCTCCTTTTTTGAAAATTATCTTGGAGGCTCCCCCACTTCCCATGTTAAATGTAAAGCACAATGGATTCAAGGCACTATTGAATATAGATGACTCTTAAGGCACAACACTAGTAAGAATGAGTGTCGGCGCTAATGGTGAGCGAATTGGCTGAAACGAATATATCAGAACAAGTCAAATAAAGAAACTAAGACAAGTTATTCCACGCACTCATTATTTTTCTAGTATTGTGCACTACAGTAGTAAATCGACCTGTCAGTAAAGATGTGCTCCTTAACTCCAAGTATAGATGGAACTATTGACTAAATGGCCTGACCTTCTGCAGATATCTATTGTATTTGCACTGCTACCTAAATAGGAGAGTTGGACAATTAGACCACAAGACAGAGAAACATGCTCATAAAACAACTTACATACTAAGCAGTCACTGGCAGTGCTAACTTAAACAGGTGAGTTGGAAAATTTAGAGTTTAATGGTCTCTCTCTCTCAGCTATCAAATCATAATTATTGTGGTGTGCCAAGGTCTAACATACTAAGCACCAAACCAAGTTTTCAAATTAACTCTGTATGTTCGTTTCAATTAGGTTCAAAAGTATTGCTGGTAACTACTTCAGATTGTCTCCATCTCAAAATTGAATGTTAAAACTGAAGCTTTCCGATCCAATTGCAATCATGTCGAGAACCAATCTTTCATAAGAAGTTGCTTATAGACAATCCCAAATCAGGAACATAAGGTTTCTTGCAAATTGCAATACCTGGTCAGAACGAAGTATTGGTGTGATAGGCTCGGGACGAAGCTCATGGCCTTGGGCTGCCCGGCGAGATCGAGCCATGGTTGGGGCTGCGGTTGCGGCAGTGGAGGCGCAGTAGCCGGCGTCTGGATACACAATGTTTCTTTTATCTACCATCAACTCCGATCATTGTGTCAGCTTAACTGGTTAAGTCAACTGATGTGAGAATAATATTTCCATCTCTGGTGAAATTTAAATGAGCTTGTACTCATTTTCCTTGCCTGCTATCCTTTATATGCACTACGATCCCAGAAGACGAGTTCTTGTCAGAAATACTTTTGGGAAAAACATCTGATTTAACCTCGTACTAGTGAAAAATAGCTTATAGGTATTATCACTTTAGTGGCAGTGGCAGGCCTTTAGGGTTACCTGTCACTAAGAAATTGCCCCTACAATAGGCCTGCACAGAAAATACTAGTGACAGCCTTTTTGGGCCCGTCACTACTCGCTACCTTCTTAGTGACAGGCATTCATACATGCCCGTCATTAAGTAATTTTTCCGTTCAGCTGTCCTCCGACGAAGGTACTAGTAACAGTCGATTTTATGCGCCTGTCACTAGTGTTTTGTACTAGTGATAGGCTTATCTACGCCTGTCACTAGCAATACATACTAGTGACAGGCAAAGTTTTGCCCGTCACTAACCACCAGGAGGCTATAAGACTTTCTGCAGTAGTGAGTTGACTAAACTCCCGGATATGCTTCATGACACTAGTATATCCCTGTTGAAGCTCCTCAAATTCTCTCCGCTTCAACTCCATAACACTCTCCGGAACATGATATTCACGGAATCTCTGCTTGAACTCCTCCCAGGTGTACTCCCTTCCTGGTTGTTGCATGGCCAACTAATTCTCCCACCATGATGCTGCAGGTCCAGTCAGAAGATGAGTTGCATACCTCAATTTATCCTCATCATTGCAACCTACAGTCTTCAGCTTTCTTTCTGTATCTGCTAGCCAATCCTCTGCATCCATTGGTTCAGGGGCTGATGCAAAAGGTAACGTCCTTGCATTCTGGAAGTCAGAAAGATGTTGGGCCACGCAGAGATAAAACAAAACTTTTTCCTGTAACGTGGTGATCCCAAGATCTAGCCGAGGTAGAAGGCCACGAGGTTTACCACTAGACGCGCAATTGCAGATTACTGATGAAGCGCGTTAGTTGATGCAGTGCAGTCCTTTGCGATCCGATCATCCCGGTGCTGATCGTACAACACCTCTGCTGGTATCCACACGTACAAGGAGGAGCGTCGACGGCGAACTGCTAGATTCGTTACGGCGACAGGACTGCTATGGAGCTAGGGTTTCCAACACATGGAATGACCTAACCAATCAATGATTAACCTTTCTGGGTTACGATGCTCCACTATATATAGGGAGTGAACGTGGGCTCTACTCGCGTGGCCCATTCACTAAAGCCCATATAATATTAGTCCCTGTGAGTCCGACTCACTGACTCAGTCCAAATCAGGCTCCGGTCTAACCCAACCAGATTTCTAGTTCAGATCCAATCCAAACTTGCTCACTCTCTTAAGTATGTGACCCCGCAGGCTCATGGCTACTTGGACACGATTGGAGTCCGACTCTCAATCGATCAGTCGTAGCGACTCCTATCAAAACGTGCCGACTCCCAAGTACCAAAGAGTCATGACGACTTGCCTTTCCAATGCGACTTGCATCCGAGTCCCTTTTGTCTCACGATATACCTTGTTAGACTATAGGCGAATAATTGTCATTCCTTAAATAGTCCGACTCTCTTCTCGATCTGAGATAAGTTATTCACCCGACTAACTCTTAGTCGATCGCCTCGGTTAACACTTAACCGAGTCGTGCATGGCCATGCTTTCCGAATCATATATCACGAGAGGGCCCAGAGAATATCTCTCCAAGTGGAGGGGAAAAATCCCATCTTGCTTATTAACATCACGTAGCTTGATTCTCAGTCGACCTGAACTCTGCCTTTATAACTGCCCAGTTACGGATCAGCGTTTGACACAACCTAAGCCGGTGATCCTCAACTCGGATTATGCAATAACCTCAGGTCTAAGGATTACATTGATTCAGATATACAAATGACAACTTGTTCGTTGTACCTCAATATGGGTCAATCCGACTGGCTAAAATCTTTAGCCAAATCTGTGTAAGTTGGAATAGCATCTCCATGCCCATGACAAGTGGAACCGAGTCATCAAGCCAACTTTCACATTGATCTAAGTTGTGTGTCGAGCACAACCTCAATGACCAAGGATATTTAGTACAAACAACATGAATGCATAGTTCCACAACCGAATCACATATTCAATGATACACATCAGATGTTTATACAAGGACTACTTAATATCTTTATGAATACAATGGGAAATATCATCATACATGATTGCCTCTAGGGAATATTCCCAACAGTCTCCCACTTGCACTAGAGTCAATCTTCTGACATCACATGTCTAAGCATCTAATACCCACGGCTCTCAGGTGCACCTCATGCTTCGGCTGGGGTAACGGCTTTGTCAACGGATCCGCAATATTTGCATCCGTGTGTACCTTGCATAACTTGATATCAGCCTGATCCATGAACTGGCGAATCAGGTGGTACCGCATGAGTATGTGCTTGTTCTTCTGGTGTTGTCTAGGTTACTTGGCTTGTGCAATAGCACCATTGTTGTCACAATACACATCTAACGGATTGGACAAGCCCTGAACCACACCAAGATCCATGAGGAAATTCCTCATCCAAACAACTTCCTTTGCTGCCTCTGAGGCGGCAATATACTCAGCCTCTGCTGTAGATGCAGACACAGTCTCTTTCTTGGAACTCTTCCAGCTCACAACACCTCTGTTTATAATAAACACGTATCCGGATTGTGAACGAGAATCATCAAAGTCGGTAATATAACTCGCATCCGTGTAACCCTTTACACCGAGTTCATCTTCACCACCATAAACCAAGAACATATCCTTAGTCCTTCTCAAGTACTTTAGGATATTTTTAGCCGTTGTCCAGTGGATCTCTCCAGGATCAGCCTGGTATCTACTCACAACACTTAGAGCACAGGAAACATCCGGCCTAGTACAAATCATGGCATACATGATGGATCCGACTATAGAAGCATACGGAATCGCACTCATCCTACTTCGCTCATCAGTTGTCGAAGGACACTGAGTCTTGCTAAGTTTTACACCATGGGACATTGGTAAGAACCCCTCCTTAGACGATTCCATGTTGAACTTCTTCAACACTTTGTCCAAATAAGTACTCTGACTCAATCCAATGAGCCTCCTTGATCTATCTCTATAGATTCGGATTCCGAGGATGTATGTTGCCTCACCCAAGTATTTCGTTGAGAAACTCCTTTCCAATGATTCTTTGGTTTCTTGCAACATTTGGACATCATTTCCAATCAGTAATATGTCATACACATATAAGATTAGAAAGTTTACTTTGATCCCACTAAACTTCTTGTATAAACAAGAATCATGATCACTCTTGATGAAGCCAAACGATTTGACTACCTCATCAAAGCGAATATTCCAACTCCGAGATGCTTGCTTCAACCCATAAATGGATTTCTGAAGTTTGCATACCTTGTTAGCATTATCCGGATCAACAAAACCCTCGGGCTGTATCATATACACGTCCTCGGTTAAATTTCCGTTAAGGAAAGCCGTTTTGACATCCATCTGCCATATCTCATAGTCGAAATAGGATGCTATAGCTAACATGATCCGAACTGATTTAAGCATCGCTACGGGCGAGAAAGTCTTGTTGTAATTAACTCCTTGAACTTGTCGGAACCCCTTCGCGACAAGACGTGCTTTATAGACGGAAACATTTCCATCCATATGAGTTTTCTTCTTAAAGACCCATTTGCACTCGACGGGTCTTGCACCGTCTAGCAGATCAACCAAGTTCCAAACTTGATTTTCATCCATGGACTTTAACTCGGATCTCATGGCTCCAAGCCATGACTCGGAATTAGATCCCACCATCGCTTCCGAATAATTTGTCGGCTCATCACTGTCTAAGAGCAACACATCACAAACATTTCGTAATCTCGCCGATCTTCATAGTACAGGTGCTACTGCCGGCTCAGCTACCACGACCGGCTCAACCTCCAAGGTTTTTGCCGACTCGCTACTAGCCGGTTCCTCTCGAATTTCTTCGAGCTGCATCGTGCTCCCACTTACTCCCCGACTAAGAAACTCTTTCTCAAGGAAGACACCGTTCCGAGCGACAAACACTTTGACCTCTTCTCGGTTGTATAAGTAGTAACCCAAGGTCTCCCTCGGATATCCCACGAAAATACACTTATCCGACTTGGCCATAAGCTTGTCCAACTGAAGTCGCTTGACAAATGCTTCACAACCCCAAATCTTAAGAAAAGACAAACTCGACTTTTTGCCTGTCCACATCTCATGCGGTGTCTTCTCTACCGATTTTGATGGTACTCTGTTTAGTATGAACGCCGATGTTTCTAGACAATAACCCTAAAATGATAAAGGCAGATCTGTCCGACTCATCATTGATCGTACCATGTCCAACAAGGTTCGATTCCGCCTTTCCGAAACACCGTTCCTTTGCGGCGTTCCTGGCGGAGTAAGTTGAGGAACTATTCCACAACTTTTCAGATGGTCATCAAACTCATGGCTCATGTACTCGCCTCCTCGGTTCGACCGAAGAAACTTTATTTTCTTGCTGAGTTGATTCTGTGCTTCATTATGGAATTCTTTGAACTTTTCAAAGGCTTCCGACTTATGTTTCATCAAGTAGATATATCCATACCTACTCAAATCATCAGTGAAGGTAATGAAGTACTCATAACCACCCTTGGCTGTCGTGCTCATTGGTCCACATACATCACTATGTACTAGTCCTAACAACTCGGACACCCTTTCTCAACTCTTTGCAAAAGGTGTCTTAGTCATTTTGCCAAGTAGGCAAGATTCGCATGTCTCGAACGACTCCAAGTCGAATGAAGTTAGGAGTCCATCATCATGGAGCTTCTTCATGTGTTTCCAACTTATATGATCAAGCCGATAGTGCCAAAAGTAAGTCATATTCAGATCATTTGGTTTCAACCTTTTAACATTTATGTTATAAACCGACTCACCATCAAGATTCAAAATAAATAACCCGTCCTGGACGGGTGCAAAGCCGTGAAACATATCATTCAAATACAAAGAAAACCATTATTCTTGATATTCGACTCATAGACTTGCCTCATCAAACATGAAGCAGAAATAATGTTTTGACTGAGCACTGGAATATAATAACAATTTTCAGTTCCATAATGAATTCGTAAGGTAGGAAGTTGCATCGTGCCGATTTCCAATGCAGCAACTCTTGCTTTGTTGCCGACTCGAATATCAACCTCGCCTCTTGCTACGCTCCTAGTTCTTACCAGTCCCTGCAACGAGTTGCAGATATGAATAACTGATCCCGTATCATATACCCAAGAACTATTAGGTGCATCAGCAAGATATATGTCTATAACATTGCAAACAAGTGTACCTGAGTCGGAAGTCATACCTCCACTCTTGGCTTTGTCGGCCAAGTACTTGATGCAGTTCCTCTTCTAGTGGCCATCCGCCTTGCAGTAGAAGCAAGTAGATCCGGCTGAAGGAGATGGCTTAGTCCCTGAGGAAGCGCTTGGGACCGGGTCCTGAGCCTGCTTTCCTCCTGACTTAGCCTTCTTCTTAGTCCAAGAACTCTTCTTGAACTTAGCCTTATGCTGCACCATCAACACTTGACTGGCGCCCTTCTTGAGATCCGCCTCTTCCTGCTTGAGCATCCCATGCAATTCAATGAGCTTCTTATCCATACCATGCATGTGGTAGTTCGAAATGAACTGCCCATATGCACTAGGAAGAGAGTTCAGAATTATATCCGTAGCGAACTCTTCGCTAATGGGGTAGCCAAGCCTCTCCAGAGACTGCACGTAACCAACCATCTTGATCACATGCGGACTCGGTGGATCACCATCCTTAAGCTTGCAACTCAGCAAAGCCTGAGAGACTTGATACCTCTCAGTCTTCGCCTGAGCCTAGAACATACTTTTGAGGCTTTCGATCATATCGTAGGCCTCAACATTCTCGAACTGCTTTTGCAAGTCCGGTTCCATGTGAGCAAGCATAAGACAACTAATATCTGTGGACTCATCCTTAGCCCGACGGTAGGCATTAGTGGCAGCGACAGTCGCATTCTCATTCGGCTCATCTGGAAGTGGGTTGTCTAGGACATGGTCCTTCTTTTCTTGTTTGAGAACAATTCTCGGATTTCGATACCAGTTGGTAAAATTAGTGTCGTTCAGTTTATCTTTCTCAAGGATAGTTCTAAACGCAAAACCGGATATCTGAGAGTGACTGCTACTTGGTGCCATGATCTACAACAGAAAATATGCAAAACACTTAAGACATGTATTCATAAGAGAGCAAGCATATTAAATACTTTAATATTTTATGCTCCCACTAGAACCAACACCCCTCCGATGGTTACTTAGTGATTCAGGATCCTAAATAAGCAAGTCAGCTAGTGAGCTTTAGCATCACCGCTAGCCGCCAAGTGATCCAGGTAGACAACTCATTGTCAATCGTATCTCATATGAATCCTGTTGGACAGGTGGCATCACATGCCCCGGCTCCCGTCCGACTTTTCCCCGAGCCCCACAACCGTTGTGATAGACCCGTCTAGCTTACCGAGTGTTTCATGATGAAGTCCGACTCGAACCCACCTAGTCGGAAAGAATTGGCAGCACCTCAATTTTATGAGCCCACTACCAAAAATGTCCGACTTTTGATGGTGCAAACACTGGCGGGAAAACCGACAATACCTTCTTTGAGGGATTAAATTTTACCGACTATCTAATAGAGGTAAAACAGAGACATAACAATAACACAAAATAAAGCAATTATAATGTGAAATGGTATGGCTCTCTTCATGGCGATCTCCATCTCCACAAAGCCTGTAATCCTACTCGTGCCAACTCTTGCCACTTGTCGTCTTACTCCATGTCGCCGACATGTACATCGCCTTGCATGCCATCCGGGCTCTCCAAACAGCTACACTAGCTTAGTAAAGTAAATTACAAGGAGAATCCGACACGCGGGTCATTATACAATAATATGACAGCAACTAGGCTCCAGCCGGCTGACAAAACCGTGATTCGCAGATCACGTACGGATTACACACATACACCACATGCACATGAACCATACCATTCACAACTTCATGCAAAAAACAAGTTATGCATAGATACAATATCTACCGGCATTGTGAAACTCGCAACGACATCTAAGGCGCTACGACAGGGCGAAGCCGGCGGTCCCGATTGTTCTGATTTTTCTGAAAACATAGATCTCATCTACGATCCGGACATGGATTCCGACCATTGTTCCGATTCGATCAAACTTTTTGATCTTCGATCACCGCCTCTAGATTTACGTGTCACGGTCTACCCCGATGGCGGAAGCCGACCGGTAGGGGTATGTCGCATGGAGATCATATCTACCATTCCCCGAGTACAATTGATCAAATCAACCTCGTACAAAACATATCTATCTCATAGATCGACCACCAAAACAACACATAGATCTCATCTACAGCCAACCGCACATCACATATGCGAGATCTCGAGCCTAAAACCAGAAGCTATCGCTCTGATACCACTGTTGGGCCACGCAGAGATAAAACAAAACTTTTTCCTCTAACTGGTGATCCCAAGATCTAGCCGAGGTAGAAGGCCACGAGGTTTACAACTAGACGCGCAGTTGCGGATTACTGATGAAGCGCTTCAGTTGATGTAGTGCGGTCCTTTGCGATCCGATCGTCCTGGTGCTGATCGTACAACACCTCTACTAGTATCCACACGTACAAGGAGGAGCGTCGGCGGCGAACTGCTAGATTCGTTACGGCGGCAGGAATGTTGTGGAGATAGGGCTTCCAACACATGGAATGACCTAACCAATCAACAATTAACCTTTCTAGGTTATGGTGCTCCACTATATATAGAGAGTGAACGTGGGCTCTACTCGCGCGGCCCATTCACTAAAGCCCATATAATATTAGTCCCTGTGAGTCCGACTCACTGACTCAGTCCAAATCAGGCTCGGGTCCAACCCAACCAGATTTCCAGTTCATATCCAATCTGAACTTGCTCCCGCTCTTAAGTGTGTGACCCCGCAGGCTCATGGCTACTTGGACACGATTGGAGTCCGACTCTCAATCGATCGATCGAGCGGCTCCCTAGCGTAACGTGCCGACTCCCAAGTAACAAAGAGTCATGACGACTTGCCTTTCCAATGCGACTTGCGTCTGAGTCCCTTTTGCCTCACGATATACCTTGTCAGACTATAGGCGAATAATTGTCATCCCTTAAATAGTCCGACTCTCTTCTTGATCGGAGATAAATAATTCACCCGACTAACTCTTAGTCGATCGCCTCGGTTAACACTTAACCGAGTCGTCCATGGCCATGCTTTTCGAATCATATCTCATGAGAGGGCCCCGAGAATATCTCTCCAAGTGGAGGGGAAAAATCCCATCTTGGTTATTCACATCACGCATCTTGATTCTTAGTCGACCCGAACTTTGCCTTTATAACTTCCCAGTTAAGGATCAACATTTGACACAACCTAAGTCGGTGATCCTCAACTCAGATTATGTAATAACCTCAGGTCTAAGGATTACATTGATTGAGATATACAAATGACAACCTTTTCGTTGTACCTCAATATGGGTCAATCTGACTCGCTAAACTCTTTAGCTGAATCTATGTAAGTTGGAATAGCATCTCCATGCCCATGACAAGTGGAACCGAGTCATCAAGCCAACTTTCACATTGGTCTAAGTTGTGTGTCCAGCACAACCTCAATGACCAAGGATATTTAGTACAAACAACATGAATGCATAGTTCCACAACCGAATCACATATTCAATGATACACATCAGATGTTTATACAAGGACTACTTAATATCTTTATGAATACAATGGTAAATATCATCATACATGATTGCCTCTGGGGCATATTCCCAACAAAAGACTCACTCCTCCACCTTCAGGTGCCCTCTGATTTGCTCGTCCCAGTAGCTCCTCCATGAACTTGTTATAGGTCTCTTGCATCATTTGCATACACTGCATAAAGTTCTGCTCCATTAACAGCCTCATTGGTGGTGGTGGTGGTAATGCTCCCTGATTTGCCGCATCTGCATCGGCCTTCTCTTTGGCCTCACGTTCCATCCGCAGATGTTCAACTTCGGTTTATACACTCGTATCCATGACCCTCTAGTCCTGGAACATAAAGTGAATACTCATAATTACATCATGCACATGTGTTCTGAGCTCGACTTTACGGACATAACTAGTCACACAATGAAAATCCAAAAAAAATAAATATATGCATTTCACATATTATACATAATATCATAATAATACAAAGTCATTACAACATATACCATGTAGGTATATTACAACACTACCTTATTTATCTATCTACCATATTTCTTGGATTACAACACACGGTACTTGATACCTCTAAGTAGTTACCTACTTCTAGTAGTAACTACGCTCATCATACATGCCTGATGTCCAACCATGATGACGTGATGTTCGTCGCACAGTTTGTGGAAGAAATGGCCTTCCAGAAGGAACATACTCAGTATCTGAAGTGTCAGGACTTGAGTCATTACTCAACCTGAGCGCATTGACTCCCTCCAGCTCAGCTGAAAAGTCTTCAGAAACATATTCAACATTATATCCTACTTGCATATCCTGAGCTTCATTCCTTGAGTTGTCAACAGGATACGCAGATCCTGCTGATTCCCAGGTGCTCCTTAGGGCAAGATAGTTAAACACCGGATAATGTATATTCCCTGGGTTTGAAGAAGATGTTGATGATTCAAACACTCTCTCCTCAGGATCTTCTTCTTCATCCCGACTATTTATGAACATGGCATTTCTACTACTGTTACTAGGGTTAATTCTGGCACCCATCTAGCTAGATTGTCCAACATTTCTGTCAGAACCATCTATGGACATCTGGTGTTCATGAGATCCTTCATATGATCCCATCCTCCAACCATCAAAATTTTCAATAGGAAGTTCTGAATCAGAACCATCCTCTGAACCCTGTGGTACTGCATACCTCATATCCACAATAGGATCATATATAGGTTCAGACCTTGGTGAATAAGGATATGGTATAAAAGATTCAGGATCTATAGGTATATCCTTAAAGATAGGTTTTGCACTACTACTTGCCTCCTTCTCCAACTGGAATGCTAACTGCTTCCTCCTTTACGGATCAGTTAGATCCTCTAACATGTAATCACTTGATGTGTCTTATAAAAAGACACAACGAGTGTTCGGTATCTATCCATAAACTTGGAAGCTAACTTAGGATGCTTCTTAACTAAAGTAAGATGATTCAGTATAGGATCCGAATCTATAGAATCATGAGGTATCATAGAAAATGTGCTGCCTTCTAACTCCTTTGCTTTATGCTCCCGGATATTCGCTATCGCCTCCACCACGGCAACATGATATGCTGCTAAGTGACTCCTACCTTCACCTATAGGTAGATCGTGATATAGACCAAGCTCCTCTGGAAGTTGGATAATTACACGATACTTGGACAACATCCGGCCATCATAGTAGGTTATAGTGTTTACTGGAATTCTAGTTGGACAACTAAAAATCTTTAAAAGTTGACGAAGTTGGTCTGTGAATGATCCTTGATAATCATCAAGAGTATCTTCTTTCCTTATCAAAGTCTATTTTGGAAACTTTGGTGACATAGCTCTGTATATCAGAAAAATATTTTTATTAGTAACCAATAATATATTGCATCATAATCAAAGAATTATCGCACTAAAACTTATAATGGAATATTCGCATTTGAATACCCATTATATTTATTTTAGAGAATTCTTTATCGTTGCTACACTCTCCTACAGGTAGTACACTTACTAGGTTTCCAACCTAAGGTCAAAGCAATTTGCTCTGATACCAACTGCGGTGACCCAGCATACCACTGCATGTTTAGTATACTATAGTCGTGGACATGACATCCACAGAACACCGTTCTGTAAATATCACATCCCTCAGAGTGGTACAACAAAAACATTGCGGGTACATATTACAAACATTCACACATTATTATTATTACAATACCAGGAGTTCAAGACTTCAAAGGATTCAACTTACAAACCAAAATATAAAGTGTTTTCAGCGGAATTTAAAAGTAGCAACTCCCACTAGGAGTTGAGCTCAGCAGCTTATTCTATAGAGTTCATGCTGCTCGGCTCTGTTGGTTACTATTACTAGGATACTTAGTTGGACTCGTTGTCATGGACACCATAGCGGATTTCGTCATCCACCCCTTCAACACCACCTGACAGGTCAGTCTCCTCGTAGAATACATCTTCTTGACATTCGGTGCATACATTGGCACGTCTTCGGGATCCTCAGAGTCTAAGCAAGGGATCAAAGGAAAGCATGAGTAACATCGTTACCCAACAAGTTCATTATATGCATGGTGGGAATTTTGATGCTCTAACTACCACCTCGGATTATAAATCCTTGGCACTAGGCAGTTTTTGTAAATCTTTCTTCAAAGATTGATGTTATTATAAAAATCTATGACCATCAGCCTTCATAGGTTGACCAGAACTTTCATGGAGTTCCTTTCCTGCCGCGTTCGCAGCTCCTTCCCGGAATAGGGAGTAACAAGTTACAATTCTTACACTCTGCAGAGGTGCATTACTTTACCCATGAGAGATCAACTCCTTGTTGCATAACCAGGCATACTTTCCCATCCATAATTCCATGATGTGGGGCCCAGTAGTTGGTCCAAGCCAATCACTACCCCCTTCGCGACCTCGCATGCCTCCATGGTATACACCATGCCCACATATTGAATTATGGCAATGGTTTGTACAAACCGTTAGATGCCAGAACTATCATGGGACGATGAGGGTTCCCACCCATATGCTGCATATCCTCTACGAATTACCAATTAATATTCATGCTACGAGGATAATAGCTATGACCTGCACATCCGGCTACATGCGAGAGGAAGAAGATACATCTGACTTCTCTGTCCCATTCCAAATATCATGGCTAACGTGTAATATACGGCGCTAGAATCACTGATGTCGGGGGTTATTAAGTCCCTAATTGATCATCATTGTTGCAAATAGAACCCTAAGTTCTATTGCTCCATTATATCATCACTTAGGATGATATCTATGATTTCTTTATTTGTGAAAATAATATTTTCTTTCTTGGGAGTATAGATGATAACACACAATTTGCAAATACTTTGAAAAGGGATCTTCAAAGGATATGAGCAAGTGATGAACTTGCCTTGTGATTGCAAGGTAGTGAAGTCTGATGCTTGCACTGTACCTTGAGCTTCTATGTCTACAAAAACATTATTATTTCCCAGTAAGGACAATATTTAAAGAAGCAAAATGATTATGCAAAGTAATGTAATGCATTATTTAATTTTATGTGTATTCTTCCCCATTATTTAAATTATAAGAACTCTTTTTAATAATAAAGAATTTATAAATATTAATTTTTAATATTTATTGAATATTATATTTTTTTAATTTCCTTTTATTTGAATTTTTATTAATTTAATAATTCCTTTAGGAATTATCATTTAAACACCAAAATTTGTTAGTAAATATTTGTTTAGTATTTTTCTAAAATACTATAATATTTATCTATAATGAAAGTGATTTTTATTTATTTTTATCAACTTTCAATAATTTTGTAAAATTCAGTAAGGAATATTTATATTAAAAAATTCTTAATAAAATTTATATGTCTAAAATTTTATTTCTTAATTTATTTGGATAATTAGGATTATTGTGAATCCAGAAATATTTTATTTATAATTTTTGGATTTTTATTTTATTTTCTGGAATTTATTTAATTCCAGGGGCATTTTGGTATTTTCCTATTTATTAAAAATAGCCTTTAGGTAAATGGGCTGCCTGTTTGGTTTATTGGGCCCTTATGGCCCAATAGGATAGAACCAAAACCACACCCCAAAGGGGTTTTGGCCCAGTCCAGCCCACTCCCTCAGCCACTCGCTCGATCTCAGCTCTATCCTCTCCTTCTCGACCCCGTGGTCGATGGCACCGCCGCCATGCTTGGCTCGCCGCCGTGGTCCTCCCTGGCCGCTGCCGTGTTGCAGGGCGAGGTTGTCGACCATGCGCTACCCCTGTCCAAATAGATTTGGCTATGGAGCTTTCCCGTGGCCAAACTAGCCTCATCCCGAACCGTAGGGTTTGGGGTGATGCGGTTGCTATCGTCGCCGTTACTGCCGTGGGCTATGGTGGTGATCCTCGCCTCCAGGCATGGCTATGGTCGCCACCGTGGCGTTGTGTGGGTCGCAGCGCCCCCTTGGGGGTGCTCCCCATGTCGCCGTGTTCGTCGATGACCCTCTGCTTCCTCTTCTAATCTACAACGAGGACCATAGGTGAGTTGGTCCCTAGAGTTTTCCCCGTGCCTATACTTCCTCTGAGTTCATATGTATGTAACTAGTGGCCATCCCTTATTAGGGTTCATCTTTGTTCTAGGGTTCTTCCCTGGTTCTAGGATTCATCCCTATTTGTGCTTGTAAGATGATGGTTTGATTTGGTAGTGGTGACTAGTGAAGATTATGCTCACTGTATTTCAGTGCTTTCTGTCATGATTTCATTATCTAATGATATTCTTGATCTGTTGCTGGTGATTTAGTTGTTTTTCCTAAAACTGGTGAAAAATCTTGGTTAGGCTAATAATTTAACTGTGAAACCTTGTTAGTTAAGTTGAGGCTTAGTTATTTTCTCTACTGTTAGTACTCTAGTACTGATAGTAGCACTGTCAGTAGAGATGTGCAGATGGAAGTTACTTAGTTTCTTACAGTAACACTTTGCACACATAAAACTGATCCTGATTCCTGGTTGCTCTTTCCAGGGAAATGATAGTGATTAATTTATGGGTTTATTTATGAAAGCTCAATGATTGTTGGCTTGTTTTAGAATTGGTTCTTGTGACACCATCCTAGGATGGCACACAAGTAGTGATTCTACAGCTGGGCTTTTACTTAGGAGTGCTTAAGATTGGATGTCTTGTTAAAATAAATTGTAAGCTTCCTTCTTTAAAAGATCAATGCCTATGATGCTGGTCTGAGGCTTAGGAATTAAATTCCTATCCTATTGTTCCTTATAGATATGCTTAAGTAACAAGGTTATTCACTGAACCTTGGATCTTAGTGGGCTAAAATGATTGGTTTTCTTGTATCTTAATGTTGGTGCATGTGTTTATAAAATCTGAGGTGCTACTCCATCATGATATGTGCCTAAATTTTATAGGCTATTTGAGAACATTTTGGAATGTATGAGTTGTTTGTGATTATCAGGACCTATGATGTTGGTCTGAGGTCCTGGTGGATTTGGTAGAGCTTACTATTGGCCTTTATATTTTAAACTTTCTCTATGATAGGTTCACCCCACTTGGGTGATCACTGAGAGATTTAATTTGTAAAACATCACATGCTTTTCTGTTGGACTAAGATAAACAGATATATATATATGAAGGGATATAGGTAGGCTACACTAGCGCAAATCAAAATTATCTACTGCGTAAACCAGGATTACTGTTGTCATAGATCACGGGATTACCACTAGACGCGTAGTTGCGGAACTTGATGAAGCGCGTCGAGGCAGTGCAGACGATCTACGTCTCCTCCTCGTTCTCGTCCCACGAGCAGCTCCCCTTGCATGGCTCGTCCAAGCGCTACAGATGCAGCGCCTCCGAGGTATTCACACGTACAGGGTGGAAGTGTCAGACGCCAGACTGCTAGGTCCACGTGTGCAACACAGGCGTGAGGTGTGGCGGCTGGGTGGAATGGTCTAACCCTGGTCAGCTCGCCCCACCCTCTCTTATATAGGCGTCCCCAGTGGGCTTCTACATTAGCAGCCCATTAGTAGCCTAAGCCTGCTATAATACGGATCCAATCCTCATTAGGCTTCCAGCCCCTTAAGTGTGTGACCCTATAGGTTCATATACGTATAGACATGACACGAATACAATTATTCTGTCAATAGTTGGTAGCGGCCTCTAGCAAAACGTGCCAACTCCTAAACGCATACAAAGATCATATCAGACGAACCATCACAAGGTTTAGTACATGTCTTTCCCTTTGCCTCATGATATTTGGTCTAGCTCCAAGCTGACCTCCCTTTCTCGATACTATGATTCGGAATCCCTTTACTAGGTTAACTCTTAGTCATATGTAGCACGGCCATGCATTTCTGGATCCGATCACTCGAGGGGCCCAGAGATATCTCTCTCAAGTAGAGAGGGGCAAATCCCATCTTGATTGACCATGCCTTGCAACATGCTTCAGGACAAACCCGAAATCTACCTTTATAACTACCTAGTCACGGAGTAGCGTCTTATAGCCCCAAAGTAGGTCGATCCACATCTCAAGTACATGCGACAAACTTAGGTCTAAGGACAAAATGTACACGATGTGTAGAGAGAGCTGCAAGTCTAATTGCCAGTCTCAAGTTGGGTAGTCCAACCCCATGTTCATAACATGTGTCCACATCATTGGTTTGACATCTCCATGTCTATGACTTGCGAAACATAGTCATCAACCAATCGATATGCTAGTCTAATATTCACGTGTGTCCTCACATGAACTCCGACTAGGGACAACTATTAAATAACCATACAAGTAAAGAGTTTCACAAACAATTCACATAATTGCCAATCAATACAAGTTGCCTGATATGGATATTCAAGGAACATTACAATAACTCATGGATACATATGAAATATAATCATCTCTATGATTGCCTCTAGGTCATATTTCCTTCAGTCTCCCACTTGCACTAGAGTCAATCTAAAATATATCTAATACCAATTTCTCTTGTGTGCACTTCATGCGCGGGCTGCGGGAGAGGCTTAGTCAATGGATCAGCAACATTTGAGTCTGTGTGTATTTTTCATATCATGACACTACCATCCTCAACGAACTCACGAATTTGATGGTAACGCATGCGAATATGTTTGTTCTTTTGGTGCTGCCTAGGTTCCTTGGCTTGTGCAATAGCACCATTGTTGTCACAATAAACGTCCAAGGGATTGGACGCGCCCTGAACCACACCGAGAGCGATCAGGAAATTCCTAATCCAAACAGCTTCCTTTACGGCCTCCGAGGCAGCAATATATTCAGCTTCTATTGAAGAGGAGGTTATTGTATCTTGCTTGGAACTTTTCCAGCTCACAGCACCACCATTCAAGACAAACACATAACCTGATTGCGATTTCGAATCATTTGAGTCGTTAAGGTAACTCGCATCTGTGTAACCCTTTACACTGAGTTCATCCTCACCTCCATAAACTAGGAACACATCCTTAGTCCTTTTCAAGTACTTAAGTATGTTCTTTACCACTGTCTAGTGACCTTCACCTGGATCAGCCTAGTATCTGCTCGTAACACTTAGAGCATAGGAAAAATCTGGGCGAGTACATATCATTGCATACATGATGGATCCAATAGCAGAAGCATATGGAATCCTACTCATGCGCTCACGCTCATCAGTAGTCGAAGGACACTGAGTCTTGCTAAATTTAATGCCGTGAGACATGGGCAAGAACCCCTTCTTAGCCTCTTCCATGCTGAACCGTTTCAACACTTTGTCAATGTATGTACTCTGGCTTAATCCAATTAGCCTCCTTGATCTATCTCTATAGATCTTGATGCCTAGAATATATGCCGCTTCTCCTAAGTCCTTCATCAAAAAACTATTTTTCAATGAGGTCTTAACAGACTCGAGCATAGGAATGTCATTTCCAATCAGCAATATGTCCTCTACATATAAGATTATAAATACCAGCGCTCTCCCACTTTCCTTCTTGTAAACACAAGGTTCTTGTTCGTTTTTTATGAAGCCAAACTCCTTTACAACTTCATCAAATCGAATGTTCCAACTCCGAGATGCTTGCTTCAGCCCATAAATGGACTTTAGAAGTTTGCATACCTTTCCAGCATTGTTTGAATCGACAAAACCTTCGGGCTGCATCATATACACGTCCTCAGTTAGGATTCCATTTAGGAAAGACGTCTTGACATCCATCTGCCATATTTCATAGTCGAAATGTGCAACAATGGCTAGAATAATCCGTATAGATTTAAGCATCGCTACGGGCGAGAAAGTCTCGTCGTAGTCAACTCCTTGAACTTGTCAAAAACCTTTTGCAACAAGTCGAGCTTTATGGATGTGAACATTTCCATCCAAATCAATCTTCTTCTTATAGATCCATTTGCACTCGATGGCTTTAAAACCATCAGGCAGGTCAACCAAGTTCCAAACTTGATTATCTCCCATGGACTCTATCTCGGATCTCATGGTGATCAGCCATTTCTTAGAGTCTGGGTCCACCATCGCTTCTACATAGGTCGCATGCTCATCATTGTCTAACAATAATAATTCCCACACTTCGCGGAGCCTTGTCGACCTTCGTGGTTGTGGAGCTTCTCTTGCCATGGGTTCCTCAACTTGTTCTGCTACAATAGCATCACTCGTAGAAGCATCCCGACTGGCTCATCTTGAACTTCTTCAAGTCGCACCGACCTTCCACTCGTTCCCTTTGTGAGAAACTCTTTCTCTAGGAAAACACCGCTACGAGCAACAAACACTTTGCCCTCTTCTCGGTTGTAGAGGTAATACCCTAAGGTTTCCCTCGGATATCCCACGAAAATGCACTTATCCGATTTGGGTGTTAGCTTGTCCAACTGAAGTCGCTTGACAAATGCATCACAACCCCAAATCTTTAGAAAAGACAAACTGGGATTCTTTCCAGTCCACATCTCATATGATGTCTTAACTACGGATTTAGATGGCACCCTGTTAAGTGTGAAAGCTGCTATTTCTAGAGCGTAACCCCAAAATGACAATGGTAAATCTGACTGGCTCATCATTGATCGAACCATGTCCAACAAAGTTCGATTACGCCATTCGGAGACCCTGTTTCTTTGAGGCGTTCCGGGTGGCGTAAGTTGTGGAACAATTCCGCAACTCTTAAGATGATCGCTAAATTCGTGACTCAAATATTCACCTCCACGATCAGATTGCAAGGCCTTTATTTTCTTGCCACGTTAATTCTCTACTTCACTCTGAAACTCCTTGAACTTTTCAAAAGTTTCAAACTTATGCCTCATCAAGTAGACATAACCATATCTACTGAAATCATCAGTAAAAGTAATGAAGTAGTGATATCCTCTGGCTGTCGTGCTCATTGGTCCACATACATCAGTATGTATGAGTTCCAACAAGTCTGTCGCTCTCTTGGGTAAACCCGAAAAAGGCGACTTGGTCATCTTTACAAGTAAACAAGCTTGACATGTATCGTATGATTCAAAATCAAATGAAGTGAGAAGACCATCACCATGGAGCTTCTTCATGCGCTTTTCACTTATATGCCCCAAATGACAATGCCATAAATAGGTGGGACTCAAATCATTAGGCCGAAGCCTTTTAGCACTAACATTGTAAACAGATGCATCATCAAGATTTAAGATAAATAAACCATTCACAATGGGAGCATTAGTCATAAACATATCATTCTTAGATATTACACAACCATTGTTCATACTCGCAAATGAATATCCATCCCTCATCAAACATGAATGTGATAAAATGTTTCAACCCATACTAGGAATGTAATAACAATTATTCACTCCATAATAAATCCTGATGGAAGGTGAAGTTGCATGACGCCGACGAACAATGCAGCAACCCTTGCTTTATTTCCGACGCGAAAATCCACTTTGCCTTTCTGCACTTCTCTAGTCCTTATTAGCCCCTGCATCGAATTACAAATATGAGCAACCGATCCGGTATCAAATACCCAAGAGTTAACATAGGAATCATCGAGAAGAATTTCCACAACATTTACAACAAGCGTACCTGAGTGGGAAGTACTCTTACTTCCATTCTTCTTCAAAGAAGCCTGGTACTTGCTGCAGTTTCTTTTCCAGTGGCCATGTTCATGACAAAAGAAGCACTCGGTGTCTTCTACAGGTCCAGCCTTTTGCTTGGGTGCAGGCTTAGGGATCGTATCCTTAGCCTTGCCCTTCTTCTTCCAAGAAGTACCCTTTTTCTTGAAGCTAGGCTTGTTATGCATAGCCATCACATGGCTATGCCCTGCACACTTCTTCATGTCACTTTCTGTTGGTTTTAGCATCCCGCATAACTCATTAAGGCCCTTCTCCACCCCATGCATATGGTAGTTCGAAATGAACTGCCCATAGATGGATGGGAGAGACGCCAAAATGAAGTCAGTGGCCAACTCTTGGCCTAGTGCAAAACCAAGCTTTTCCAAAGTCTGACTGTAACCAACCATTTTGATCACATGGGGGCCTACAACTGCTCCCTCTGCTAGCTTGCATTCAACAAAGGACATGGCAACATTGTACCTCTTAGTCCTTGCCTGATCTTGGAACATGTCCTTAAGCGCAATGATCATATTGTACGCTTCCTGATCCTCAAACTTATTTTGGAGTTCAGGTTCCATGCATGCAAGCATAGGATAGCTAACCTCAAGAGAATCATCACATGCTCTCTTATAGGCGTTCTTTAGGGCAGCAGATGCATTATCAGCAGGTTCATCGGGGATTGGGGTATCCAGAACCGTTTCCTTTTTATCAGACCTAAGAACAATTCTCAGGTTATGGACCCAGTCCGAATAGTTTGTTCCATTTAGTTTATCTTTGTCAAGAATCGAACGCAAAGAAAAAGGTGATGTAGTGTTTGGTGCCATTGATCTACAATAGAAAACATGCAAAATACTAAGCCATGTAACCATGAAAGAGTAAAACATATTAAACAATTTAATAGCATATACTCCCACTTAAATCAATATCCCTCTATTGATACTAAGTGATTCAAGATCCACAATTAACAAGTCGACTAGTGAGCTTTAGCATCACTTCTAGAAGACAAGGTAAATCGGTAAGCAACACTTGCTAATCATATCACATATGACTCTTGTTGTTGGGTGGCATCTCTATGTCAAAACTAGGCGCCCAACCTTTATGCCCCAAGGTCCTTAACTGTTAAGATGACCTTGTCAAGTTCACCAACCCTTATGCGTGTAGGTATCCGATACGAACCCATCCAGCCAAGGAAAACCGTGGCACCCTAATTTCATAGGCCCACCAACAATTGTACAGGGCATAGGATGGTGCAAGATTTGGTTGGGAGAGCACGGTTTAACTTAAACTTTGTGAGGGACCGTTCTACTTCTATCATCTAAGCATGCATAGTAGTAAAACACATAAGAATAGCATTCACATAGATGTGACACAGTATGGCCCATTTTCTCATGGTGATCTCCATTGCCATAGAACCTGTCCACCATGATGATCTCCATCTTCATGTTCCATGTGAGCCATCTTCCAAGTGATGAGTCCTCCAAGAACTAATACCAGCTATTACTCTTAACAACTAGAAATCAAAATTACATAGTATTGGGATCATCACAAGTTGGCACGCAGGCCATTACAATAATTGACAACAAATATGGCTCCAGCCGTGTTGCCCTACTCATGACACGCAGGTCATGAAAAATTTCATACATGCATCACATACATATATGGGCCATACTGATCACACACATCCTGCAAAAACAAGTTATGCATAGAATCGCATTCTACCGGATCATGTGAACTCGCAGCACCTAGTTAACTTAACGAGATAGAAAACAGGCTACGATAAAAGGGGGGTCTAGGGGGTCTCCCCCTGCGGGGTTCGAAGGGGCAGCGCCCCTCGCGGTATCTTGAAGGATTTTGATTGGCAAATCAAATTTACCATAAACCGACTCCTGTCTCGATTCAATCAAACTCCTCTGATCACAGTACATTGATTTTAGATCTAGGTTCCGATTCGATCAATCATATTGATCTTCGCGTGATTCAACATGATTTATGTGTCACTGTCTACCCCGATGGCGGAAACCGACCGGTAGGGCTAAGTCGTTCGACAACCTCAGAATCACGATCACGGAAAGCAAGATCATAGATCAATCCTGAACCACTGCAATATAAACAATCACATCATTCATATCAATCTGCATATCACGATATGCAAACATCCCGAACCTATAACTGAACAGCATCGGCTCTGATACCACTAAAGGGATACGGGTAGGCTACACTAGCGCAAATCAAAATTTTCTACCGCGTAAACCAGGATTACTGTTGTTATAGATCACGGGATTACCACTAGACGCGCAGTTGCAGAACTTGATGAAGCGCGTCAAGGCAGTGCAAACGATCTATGTCTCCTCCTGGTTCTCGTCCCACGAGCAGCTCCCCTTGCGCGGCTCATCCAATCGCTACAGATGCAGCGCCTCCGAGGTATCCACACGTACAGGGAGGAAGCGTCAGACGCCGGACTGCTAGGTCTGCGCATGCAACACAGGCGTGAGGTGTGGCGGCTGGGTGGAATGGTCTAACCCTGGTCAGCTCGCCCCACCCTCTCTTATATAGGCATCCCTAGTGGGCTTCTACATTAGCAGCCCATTACTAGCCTAAGCCTGGTCTAATACGGATCCAATCCTCATTAGGCTTCTAGCCCCTTAAGTGTGTGACCCTATAGGTTCATATACGTATAGACATGACCCGAATACACTTATTCTGTCAATAGTTGGTAGCGGCCTCTAGCAAGATGTGCCAACTCCTAAACGCATACAAAGATCATATCGAACGAACCATCACAAGGTTTAGTACATGTCTTTCCCTTTGCCTCATGATATTTGGTCTAGCTCCAAGCTGACCTCCCTTTCTCGATACTATGATTTGGAATCCCTTTACTAGGTTAACTCTTAACCATATGTAGCACGACCATGCATTTCTCGATCCGATCACTCGAGGGGCCCAGAGATATCTCTCTCAAGTAGAGAGGGGCAAATCCCATCTTGATTGACCATGCCTTGTAGCATGCTTCAGGACAAACCCGAAAGCTACCTTTATAACTACCTAGTCGCGGAGTAGCGTCTGATAGCCCCAAATTAGGTCGATCCACATCTCAAGTACATGCGACAATCTCAGGTCTAAGGACAAAACGTACACGATGTGTAGAGAGAGCTGCAAGTCTAATTGACAGTATCAAGTTGGGTCAGTCCAACCCCATGTTCATAACATGTGTCCACATCATTGGATTGACATCTCCATGTCCATGACTTGCGAAACATAGTCATAAACCAATCGATGTGCTAGTCTAATATTCACGTGTGTCCTCACATGAACTCCGACTAGGGACAACTATTAAATAACCATACAAGTAAAGAGTTTCACAAACAATTCACATAATTGCCAATCAATACAAGTTGCCTCATATGGATATTCAAGGAACATTACAATAACTCATGGATACATATGAAATATAATCATCTCTATGATTGCCTCTAGGGCATATTTCCTTCAATATATGGGTGTTTTATGATACTCACCACACTTGGGTGCTGTTGGGGTTGCAAGTGGTGAATCTTGTGGCTAGCTTGATTTGGTGCTCCTCTTGGTATATCCAGTTCTTGGACTTGTCCTTGATCTAAATCTCCACCTCCTGGTCCTGGTGGCTTGATCTTGTCCTTGCTATCCACCTGATCTACCCCCTCCTTATGTCACCATTTTTGGTGATGTGATCCAGGGTTTTGATTGGTGCGATCTTGCTTGGCTTTGATTTGGTTTAGCTGGGCTGCTGTTCTTGGTGTGTATGAACAAAGAAATGGTGTGGGGATGCCTCCCACGGCTGAGCTGATGGTTTTGTGTGTGTATAGCTGCTGCTGTGGTGCTGACAGCACACACCATGCAGTTTGGTGTGTGTGTGCTGCCTGTGTGCCTGCTGCACACCTTGTGGATATGTTCTGATTATGAAATTACTTTTATCAAATTACTTTTTACTTGGCTGGTGAAACTTGCCCCTCCTTGCTGTTGATTTGGCTCATGGCTTAAAATTATGAAAGATATATTCTTTCATATTGGTGAAATTTTCCCATTAAAAGATTTACTCAATGATGAACCTTGAACAGTGCAACTCACTGTCAAGTCTGAGAGTAAAATAATTTTAATCCTTAACTTTCTTTCTTTTTGGTTTATGTTTATTTTGCAGGTACCAGACTTGAAGATCAAGACTTTAGTTTAGGTTTTCTTTTCTTTATAGAATAGTCACTTATAATATTTCTTTCATTATTTTGTAATTTTATTTTTATTCTTTTGTAATAAAGATTGTAATATTATTCAATAAATAAAGATTCTTCTTTTATCTCATGTATTATTGTAAAGACTCCAATAAGTTACATTTTGTAACTCATTTATTGAATAAGTTAATATTCATTTTATTGACTATTTTCTTTCATTTAAAGTTTGAGTTATTATTTGTTAACTCTTGATTAAATCAAATTACTCAAACCTAATTTTTTAATCCTTCTATATTATAAATCCAACATTCAAATTAAAATTTCATTTCCCAAAACCTACTAGTCCACAAAGATCATATCAAAGTCTATCACAATCATTCTCCAAGACTATTCCTAATCTTAAAGAGTGAAAGAAACTTTGATCACTTTAGGTTTTTTATTTGGCGAAAAATTTACCCACATTTTAATAGATGAATGCATGCTATCTCATAGATTCCTAAATCTACCCTTTGTTGGTTCCTAAATGCTAGGATGTTACAGCCATGGTGCTCTAAACTTGAGAAGATTTCCTGATAGAAACAGATTGAAACGAAAACACGACGAGAACATGATGCACGAACCTCAGGGGATCCGGGGGTTATATATTACGAAGAATCAATACATAAGGAAGGTTTTGACATGGAAACGAAGCGGAGACAGAGTCTGGGGGTGGAACACCCCCCTCAGGCGTAGCCAAGCTGGGCCCGCGCCTAGGGTGGGTTTGTCCACCCCAGGCTTCGCTTCCTCTTCAGTTTCGTCTCATAACTTCCCTTATGTATTAAAAACATCAAAAATATGAAAAGATTGGAGATTCGCAAACCTTCTGTTTTCACCATTTTTACCTATTCAGAGACGAACTCTACAGATTCTGGTGTTTGGTTCTTGATAAATTCTTCTGGAGTTACCATTTGAATGACATCCACTTCTTCATTATAAGAATCTACAGAAATATAGTGTTTTAGTCTTTGACCATTAACCACCTGTGTTGTGTCATCCTTTAGAGAAGAGATTTTGATGGCACCTGAACGGTACACTTCCTTGATAACAAAAGGTCCTTCCCATTTGGAGAGTAGTTTCCCTGCAAAAAATCTGAGACGAGACCTATACAAAAGAACTTTCTCACCAACATGGAACTCCCTTTTGAGAATTCTCCTATCATGCCATCTTTTTACTTTTTCTTTAAAGAGTCTAGCATTCTCGTAAGCTTCTCCTCTCCACTCATCTAGATTACTTAAGTCAAGCAGTCTTTTCTCACCAGCAAGTCTAAAATCTCTATTCAACTCTTTCACTGCCCAATAAGCTTTGTGTTCTAATTCTAAAGCCAAGTGACAAGCTTTCCCATAGACCATTTTGTAAGGAGACGTCCCCATAGGATTTTTATAAGTAGTTCTATAAGCCCACAAAGCGTCATTCAACTTTTTAGCCCAATTCTTTCTAGACCTATTAACAGTCTTCTGCAAGATAGATTTAATTTCTCTATTGGAAAGTTCTACTTGCCCACTAGTTTGGGGATGATAAGCTTAAGCTATTATGTGGTTTACATCATACTTAGCGAGAGTTTTTCTAAAAACCCCATGAATAAAATGGGAGCGTCCATCAGTCATGAGATATCTAGGTACACCGAACCTAGGAAAATGGCATCTTTGAGCATTTTCAAAGAGGTCTTACCATCAGCACTGCTTGTAGGTATGTCTTCTACCCACTTTGCAACATAATCAACAGCAGCAAGAATATGAGTATACCCTTTTGAAGGAGGAAAAGGCCCCATAAAGTCGAATCCCCAAGAATCAAAAGGTTCAATAACAAGAGAATAATTCATAGGCATTTCGTTGCGTCTAGAGATGTTACCTACTCGTTGGCACTCATCACAGGATAAGATGAACTTCCTTGCATCTTTAAAAAGAGTAGGCCAATAGAATCCAGATTGTAAAACCTTCTGTGTAGTCCTATCCCCAACATGATGTCCTCCATAAGCACTGCCATGGCATTTTCTCAATATCTCTTGTTGTTCAAATTCTGGAACACATCTTCTCATAATGCCATCTACTCCTTCCTTTATATAGGCGTGGGTCATCCCAAAAGTAATGCCTTAGATCATAGAAGAATTTCCTTCTCTACTGGGCTGTAAAGGTTGGAGGCAAATACTTGGAAACAATAAAGTTAGCATAATGAGCATACCAAGGATTCTCATGTGGACTTACCCTTATTGCAGCTAACTTCTCATTTGGAAAATTATCATTAACAGGTAAAGGGTCAAAAGAAATGTTTTCCAAACGAGATAAATTATCAGCAACAGGATTATCAGCACCTTTCCTATCCACAATATGCAGATCAAAATCTTGCAAAAGCAATACCCACCTTATAAGCCTAGGCTTAGCGTCCTTCTTTTTCATAAGGTACTTAATAGCTGCATGGTCAGTATGAATAGTAACCTTAGAATCAACAATATAAGGTCTAAACTTATCACAAGCAAAGATCATAGCTAAGAACTCTTTTTCAGTAGTAGCATAATTCTTTTGAGCAGCATCTAGAGTCTTGCTAGAATAATGAATAACATTCAACTTCTTGTCAACATGTTATCCAAGGACAGCACCCACAGCAAAATCACTAGCATCACACATGATTTCAAAAGGTAAACTCCAATCAGGTGGTTGGACTATAGGAGCAGTTGTTAAAGCTTTCTTCAAAGTTTCAAAAGCTTCCTTACAATCATCATCAAAAACGAAAGGTACATCTTTTTGAAGAAGATTAGTGAGGGGCTTTGAAATTTTGGAGAAATCTTTAATAAATCTACTATAGAAACCAGCATGACCAAGGATACTACGAATACCTTTGATATCTCTAGGGCAAGGCATCTTCTCAATTGCCTCAATTTTGGCTCTGTCAACTTCAATATCTCTTTCAGAGATCTTGTGTCCAAGAACAATTCCCTCATTAACCATGAAATGACATTTCTCCCAATTAAGAACAAGGTTGGTTTCTTCACATCTCTGCAAAACTTTATCAAGGTTTTGCAAACAGTTATAAAAAGAAGTTCCATAGAAAGAAAAATCGTCCATGAAAACCTCTACAATTTCTTCACAAAAACCATGAAAGATAGCAGACATACATCTCTGAAAGGTAGCAGTAGCATTACATAAACCAAAAGGCATACGCCTATAAGAATAAGTACCATAAGGACAAGTGAAAGTGGTTTTCTCCTGATCCTGTGCTTTCACAGCGATTTGAGAAAACCCAGAATAACCATCAAGAAAGCAAAAGTGAGTCTTTTTGGACAGCCTTTCAAGCATTTGATCAATAAAGGGCAAAGAATAATGATCTTTCTTAGTAACTTTATTAATCTTTCTAAAATCAATGCACATTCTATACCCAACTACTACTCTCTGGGGTATAAGCTCAGTATCCTCATTAGGCACAACAGTAATTCCTCCTTTCTTGGGAACACAATGAACAGGGCTAACCCATTCACTATCAGCAATAGGATAAATAATACCACCATCAAGGAGTTTTAATACCTCATTTCTTACCGCTTCCTTCATTTTAGGATTCATACGGCGCTGGTGCTCAACAACTGGTTTTGCATCAGGCTCTATATTATTAGCATGCTGACATATAGTGGGAGAAATTCCTTTTAAATCATCAAGAGTATAACCCATAGCTCCTCGGTGCTTCTTCAATACCTCCAATAGCCTTTCTTCTTCCTTTCTTGAAAGTTTAGAACTAATAATAACAGGATATATCTTATTATCATCAAGATAAACATATTTGAGATCATCAGGTAAAGGTTTTAATTTGAAAACAGGATCCTCTTTGGGTGGTAGTGTGGTTCCCAAATCTTCCACAGGTAAATTATGCTTAAGTAACTCAGGCTGACGAAGGAAAACCTCATCAATCTCATTTCTTTCCTTCATAAAGGCATCACTTTCATGATCTTCCATGAACTGCTACAAAGAATTGTTAGGAGCAAGAGAAAAAGAAGACAGTTGTTCAACCTTGAAATCCTCATCAAGTATTTCATTATCATAAGGGGTTTTGGCAAATTTAGCAAAACTAAACTCATAATATTCTCCATCAAACTTAGTCAAAACTTTTTCCTTCCTACAATCTATGATAGTGTAACACCCCAGTTCTAGGTAATCTTATATTAGGGTTTGTTTTGTGCATCATGAGCATCATCACTTAAATTGTGCATTGGAGAAAACAAATCAAACTCTAAACCCTAGTTTTATCCCCTCCCTTTGAACACATTCAAATGGTTTGAATTTTGAAAAAACCACCAAAATTATTGGAACCCAAATGGTTATTAAGGGGTCCCCTTGTTATTTTAAATATTTACAAAGCCTCTTGTATTTTGAAAATGTTCAAAACAGATTACAAAAATGAAAATACAAAAGAGAAAGGTAAAACAGAAAATGGAAAATATTTCTGGAAAGAAAAAATGAGCAGCAGCCAACCAGGCCTAGCCCAGCTCGCATCCCTTCCTCTCTCCTTCATTTCCTGCCGCCAGCGTGCATCAACTGCAGCCCAAACTCGGCCCAATCTAGCCCACGCGGGCCTAGTACCGCTTTGTCCTGGCAATCATCGTCGTCCACCTCACGTTTCTCCCCGAAGCTCCTGCGTGTCGCCAGCACCGCCGCCTCCGGTGCCAAGATGCCCGCCGTCATTGTGTCGCGCTCTAGGCAAGGATAAGGACGAGCCCCGCACGCCTCTCTCCTCCCCTGGCTTCCTTTCTCCCCTGGCTCCATTTCTCCCCTGGCTCTCTCCTCCCTTCTTTCTGCGAGCAGACCAGAAACCCTAGCCCCGCAGCTCGCCGGCGCCTCGCCATCTTCGGCCCTTCCGAGACTTCCACAAGATCCGCCTCTCTTTTCTTGTTTGATGGCCCCCAATCGCGTGAGCCGGAGTGCTCCCAGAAGCCCCAATCGTGAGCTCCTTCCCGAGCTCCGGCCGTCATCTCCGACGTCGATTCCGGCCACATCCGGCCTCGCCCTGCCTCGATGACGTTCCCTTGAGCATCCTGGTGAGCTGGTGGTTCTCAGGAACCTCTTCACTCCTCCCCTCTCACTCTACTTTGTGCTGGCGATGTGCTCCGCCATGCGCTGCCGCAGGACCTCGCCGTGCTCGCTGCTCCGGCAACCAAATGTGAGCGGCGCCGCCCTATTTAGGTTCATAGTGAAGCGCTGATTCGAGTAGGCTAGCTACTGCATCCCCGCACGCCCTCCTCCTCCGTGGCCATGGTCATCTGAGCGCTGCCGCCGTTGATCCTCCATGGCGTCTGCGTGGCGTGACGACTTGGCACCGGTCCCACCCGTCAGTGGCAGTGGGTAGCCCCTGCCTCGGTGAGAAACACACCAACTGCCCCCCTGTCCCACTTTGCCCGCGTGGAGGCTGAGGTGGCAAGAGGCCCACCTGTCTGTGTCTGTGGCTAGCCCATCCTGCGGTGTAAAAAGGATTTCGAGATTTATTTAAATTAAGAAAAAGTTTAAGAATTTCAGAAATTGTTTTAATATTGTAAATTCAATAACTTTTAATTTATAAGTCATAAAAATACAAATAATATATCAAAATGTTCAGAAAAATGAGAACTACCTCTTTAAGCTATAATCATGCATTGTTAATCAAATTTCATGACAAGTTTAATTATAAGAACAAATGCACCCCTCTCATATGTTCCGGAGATTCTCCGAATTAGGGTTTTCACCCATCGGAACCCCGATTAATTTGTCAAGCATGTTTTAGGGTTTCAATTCAATGCAATTCAACTTGTCATATCATCATTCTTGTTTGAGCATTGCATCAACGCCATGTGTTGATTGCTTCCTCTCTTTCTGGTGTTTGGTTCTTTCCGGTAGAATACGAGATCGAGATCGAGATCGAAGCCGAAGATCAACACCGTCGAAGATCGACGAACAATACTCGACCAATTGTAACCAAGCCAAGTACAAGGCTTCTGAAGATCTGCTTATCGTCCATCAACTAGCAAAGGCAAGCATAGCCCCACCATGATATAATCCTATGATTCGAAAGCATTTCAATTCCTGCCATGATGCATACGATTCTACTGTGGTCTTTTATCGATACATAAAGTATCCTATCTATTGCATTACTCCCTTTGAGCTTATATTACCTGATCCACTGATCCTAGCATAACTAGGTTTGGCTTGTGTGCACTGCTAGAGCTAATATCTGTGTCCTGCTTAGCCATGCATAGCTATCAGTGCTGGTTCATCCAGATGATGTATCAGATGCAAAGAATCTAGTATGATAGGAGAATGTGATGAGATGAGATCAGTGATATGAGATTAAACATGCCAAGGATTGTATGGGAGGCCACGGTGGGATGTGGTTTTTCCAGTCCCAGCCTCGCCACCACTAGGAACTGAGTTCTTGCCTTTGGAACCGAGATGAGTGTACAGCCACACGGGGCTTGGCAACCCCTCGCCTGATTAACTTGCCTAGTAGATTCCATGAGTCACATAGTTCGGGCGTTCCATTTGACATATGCATAGAAAACCTTTTGAAAGATTTGCTAGGTGAAGTTGGTGCATCATAACAGGTAGGGAAGCGTGGACCGGGTTGCTTGGGGTTGATGGCGCCCCTGGTAAACCAACCTCGCCTCACATATTTAAGTACCGACTTTGGGATTTGACCCGTTACGGTGGAACCATACTTATTGCGTGACTCATGGTCTCGGCGAAAGCAAGGTAAAGGTCGTGGCTAACCACCCTCTGCCGGCCTTCCAAGGAAGAGGGCTAATGTAATGGCATTAAGAGTCGGTTGGTACGTGTGGGTAAAGTTGTACACCCCTGCAGGGTTAAATCTTTTCGAAAAGTTGTGTTCACGGTTATGAACGCTTGGTGACCAGATTCTAAGATCATAGAGAACTATAACCTAATCGTAAAACTTGGTAGATCAACGTGTGCTTA
Source organism: Avena insularis (assembly GCA_023614405.1). Classification (NCBI taxonomy): domain Eukaryota; kingdom Viridiplantae; phylum Streptophyta; class Magnoliopsida; order Poales; family Poaceae; genus Avena; species Avena insularis. The sequence continues at coordinate 21,785,468 of CM042693.1, forward strand.
AGGATGCTTACTCATGGGTACGAGGGGTGATCCTAGTTCAGATGATGATGATTTGGTGGATATCAAGATGATGATCAATACTTCGGAGATGTCGCTCTCTTATCCCCTTTTAAAATACTCTGATTAGACGAGATTCTTCTCTCTCTTGTTTTACAAACAAAGATGGATTTATGCAAAACAACTCCACCAGCCATAAGTCTTGCGGAGTACACCCTGTACTCACCCATGCTTTGTTGATACTTTTGGCAGAGTAAGAGTTCACCTGAAGAAGAGTTCCGTACTACATCGACATCGACGAGTAGTTTGGGGTTCCCGGCCGGTAGCCTGGTATCTATGGGCTGGGACGTCATCGTTATGCTTCAGGCCTCTTAGGCCATTTGTTATGTTTTCTATACTTACTAGCATAATTTGCCTTCCGTTGTTTGATGTTTGTGGTTAGTGACCTCTGCTTGTAATAATATGGTTCTCTGCTCAGTTATGAGCTTGCTGTAATAAATTTTGTGTCATAGGGTCACTGTTGTGTTACCGATTCTTCACTGGATATTCTCGAGCTCAAGGTTAAGCTTATGTTCAAATGGAGGTCTGGGATTTGTTTAGCCCTGATCCCGGGGGTGTCACAGATAGCCCCACAAGTATTAAGGAAGGGTCTACCAAAGATGATAGGATAGGTTTTACTAGCTTCTTTACCAAGTACTAGAAAATCAGCAGGTTATTTAACCTTACCACAAAGAACCTCCACATCTCTTACAATACCAATGGGGCAAACTTGCTCTCTATTGGCAAGGTGAATAACCACATCAATGTCTTCAAGCTCATAAGGGCCAATCTCATGCATAATTTCCCTGTAAAGATCATAAGGGATAACACTAGAATTAGCACCAATATTACATAAACCATAATAGCAATGATCACCAATTTTAACAGAGAGCACCAAAACACTAGCTTTTCTAACTTTATTAGGATGAGAAACAATGTTAGTAGCATCCTCACAAAAGACAATGTACTCATCCTCTATATTTATAGTGACAAGATCTTTCACAATAGCTACCACAGGCTCGATATCAATAATCTCATTGGAACCTACAGTTTTATTTGCGCTTTTGCTAACCACATTAGCCAAAATAGAGTGTTACCTTACCTTGGAGGGAAAAGGGATCTTCTCAACATAAGGTTCAGGAAAAATAGGATCAACAGTACGAACCTCTATACTAGCAGGAACGTGGGTAACAACGTCTTTATAAGGAGCATGGCACTTGTCCCACTCTTTCTTGGGAATCTCAATATAAGAGGCAAAAGCATTAAAACATTCTAAAAGAACTTGAGGATCAAGGCCAAACTTATTGCTAATATCACGGAAGTTATCAGTTCCCATAAAAGATTTAATGCATTCGTAATCATAGTTTATACCTGAATTACTTCCTTTGTCATTCTCCCAAGCTTCAGTGTTATCTTGAATATGGTCCAAGAGATCCCATTTAACTTCTTCCTTCATACTTGTGAATGATCCAACACAAGAAGCATCTAGTAAACCTTTATCATAAAGAGAAAGCCTAGCATAAAAGTTATTGAGGATAATATTGTTAGGGAGTTCATGAATAGGACATTTAAGCATTAGCAGCTTCAATCTCCCCAAGCTTGAGCTGTACTTTCTCCATCAAGAGGCCAAAAGTTATATATAAGACTTCTATCCTTTTGGATTTCACTAGGAGGATAAAATTTAGAGTAAAAGAGAGATGCCATCTCCTCCCATTCCATGGATTGTCCATTCTTTAGCAGCTTATACCATGCCTCAGCTCTCACTTTCAAGGATATGGAGAGTAACTTCTTCTTCACCTCTTCAGTTGTGATACCTGCACACTTAAACAACCTGCATAATTCATGGATATAAAGCAAGTGATCACCAGGATGGACAGTTCCATCCCCAAAATAATAATTATCCATGACACGATTAACAATACTTGCAGGTATCTTAAAAGGATCTATCTCAACAGGAGGTGGTTTATCTACTACCCTTTCAGTGGTAGTAGTTTTTCAAACATAAAACCAAGTGGGTTATCCATATTGGAAACAAAGAAACAAACAGTAACAAAAGGAAATACTCACAGTAAAAGTTCCCTTACCAGTTCCACTCTTCAATAGCGCTTCACTCCCCGGCAACGGTGCCAGAAAATAGTCTTGATGACCCACAAGTATAGGGGGTGTATCGCACTACTTTTGATAAATAGGAGTGTCGATCCCAACGAGGAGCAGAAGGTGCTGAACGGTGGTATAGAGCAGGAAATCCCTGTGAATACTTAGCAAACAGATTTTAGTAGTTTTCTGACAAGGTAACAAAACAAAGAGAAAGTAACAGAAGTAACTAACAAACGGAACAAGTGGCCCAATCCTTTCTTAGCAAAGGACAAGCCGGTGGAAATACTTATAAGGACCAAACGTTCTCGAGGACACATGGGAATTCTGTCAAGTGCTTTCGCTGCAAATAGCTGAGTATTCTTCTTTGGTATTTGTAAGTGTTGTGTGGGTGAACCTGTGCTAACATACTGCCCTTCCTAGGACTAATACATACTTGTGATTAAACCCCCTGCAAACATCCATAACTACATGAAAGTAATTAAGATATAAATCTAACCACAGCCTTAAACTCTGAGATCCTACACTCCCTTATGCAAAGGTGTCCTAACGGGGGTTCAGGTTTCTGTCACTCCGGCAACCCCGCGATTAGTAGCCAAATACACAATGCATTCCCCTAGGCCCATAAATGGTGAAGTATCATGTAGACGACGTTCACATGACACCACTAGAAGAATAGCACCACAAATTAAATACTAAACCATTGAAAGATAACTCATCATAGATTCACTACTAACAACATGACTTCTCCCGTGTCCTCAAGAACTAAACAAACTACTCACAAGACATCATATGGATAAAGATCAAAGATGATATGATAATGGATTAAAATCTGAACATAAACAATAATCTAATGGTTCCACTCACAAGCATCAACTACAATAGTAATTAATACCGGGAAAGTTTCCCCTAATGAACTAAGCAATATCCAACACAATTGTTACAGCGAGACCGGGTGGAGATGATGGTGTGGATGATGATCCCGATGAAGCCTAGCTTGATGATGGTGTTGATGGCGACAGTCTCCCCCCTTCGGGAAGGAATTCCCCCGACAGAAATCTATCTGCAGAAGAGATCTTTCTCTCTCGGTGTTTTCCGCCTCCCTGAGGCGGCGGAAATCTATCTGTGGTCACTCCCCTGGTGTTAGGGTTCCGTAGGGGAGATATAGGCGAAGGGGCGGAGTCGGAGGCCGAATAGGTGGGCCAAACCCACCCATCGCTCCTCCTTCTGGCTTCCTTCGTCTTCCGGTAAAATAATATGTTTCCATATTTTCTGGTATTTTTCTGATCTTCGTGAAATTTGCAGCGAAACACCGTCTTTTCCATCAGAATCCAGACTCCGGCAGTCCATCCTCCAGGAATCATCCAACATGCATAAATAGATGAAAAGCCATAAGTAAAACCTCATAATAAGACAAATATCAATGGATAGAGGTAAATTATGATATAGAATGGTGATGCAAATTGGGCGTATCAGCTGTTCTTGTTTTCCCTGGTTCCTGTGCTTGTCCTTGCTGTCCACCTAATTCTTCCCCCTCCTTATGTCACCATCTGGTGATGTTTGGGTTGATCTAGTGTGGAGTTTTGTTTGCTGGTTTGCTGGGTTATGGCTAAGCTGCTGGTTCTAGTGTGGTGTGAGCAATGGAGTGATGCATTAGTGCTTGCCCACGGCTATGCTTGGTCCTTTTACTTGTGGAAGAAGCTGTGGCTATGTCGACAGCACACCCATGCATTTTGGTGTGTGAGCTGCTTGTGTGTCTGCTACATAGTTGTGGATATGCTCAATGAGGTGTTCTACCTTTTTATCTGGTTACTATTAACCTGCCTTGTGAAACTTGCCCCTTTACTGGCTGTGATCATTTGACTTATGGATTATTTGTTATGAAAGATTTGATTCTTTCATATTGGTGAAACTGTCACATCCCAAATTTTAGATTTGGTTCTGCATATCATTCATATCATTGCATCATACTTTTCCACGCAAAACCGTCGATCGAAAAGAATCGGCGAAACGCTATTTTCAAAACCCTTTTCTATTCTTCTACGAGGCTCCCGCGGGAGGCATTAGTAGGACTAGTGTCGCCCACCCTTGTAGCCTAGTGGTTTCACTCAACCCTTGTCCCTAGGTTGTTCCCCTCGATTTTACAAAACCATAGGAGCAAGAATCGCCCGATTCGGAGCTCGTATGGAAAAGTTACGGCCGTTTTATTAAAATGTCGAAAATCGGGCCGATTTCCGTGTCCGATTACAACACACACAGTGTCACAGAGGACCCCAATGAGGGGCCCTTGACTTAAGAGGCAGCCGCCGCCTGCCTCGATTTCTGCACCCCACCGCCTCCTCGAACCCCGCGCCCTCGATTGCATAGAAATTAAACCGCTGGGCCAAAAATTGTAAATAAAATATGTGTAGGTTCAGTAAGTCGTGTAGAATCTTGATGTACCTTTGTTTCACACTTTTGAAGCAAGGTTTAGTACAGTTTAATCAAATTATTTAATGGACTTTTTGGAGTGATTAATTCGTAGAAAAAGATCTGTAACTCCAAAAATTGCGTATGATATGTCCCTGGATTCAGTGGAACGAGGGGAATCTCATCGTGATTTAAAAAGATAGGCTTACAGTAAAAACTTCTGCAGAAACTGTCTAGTGGCTTTCTGCAGTGTTTTAATTACTCGGGGAGTTTTATAATTCCTTTTTGAGTAATTCCAGTTGGTACTAATTCTATTTAGAAATGCCTATGCGGTAGATTTTTCCCAAGATTTTACAAACAGTATACTACCGGTAGTGAATTATTTGAGTTCTAGCTCTAGTTTTGAGCATTACTTTTTGCGTAATAGTTTTCCTTGCGCTAAAACTATTTTCCATGCATGCAATCGGTAGTATTATTGAATAGGATTATGTGGTGCAGCTGTAGCACCAATTCACTTGCCTTACATGCATTCATGCATCATCTTTGTTGCTTATGCTTGTGAGTTGTTTGTTTATGATTGCAATTGTATCGTGTAGATTGTGACGAGTGCAACGCTTGCTCGTGTGTGGATTGTTTTTCCGACCGCTACAACCAAGGCAAGTAGATGCTACTTTTTCATGATATCGTCCTACTATTTTCAATGCATTGTCGTGTATTTTGTAGATGCATGGGTAGGATGATACTATCGCTATGCTATGTCCTATTATGTGGTAGGGCTTTCCTTGTAGATGAACCACCGTTGGTAGATGTGCTTAACCATGCTATGATGAACGAGGGCTGGGTTACATCACTGAAAGTTGTTTCTAAATGAGTTGGTTTGCAAAAACTAAAACAACTTAATCAATGAATCTCCTGGGTGTGATGGGATTGATAATTTTTGGTGGTTTCATTGCGGAAAGGCACCCAGGTATCAAGAGAGAATGATTGGCTTCTTTATTGTGTAGCTTACATGTACAACCATGTGCCAATAATGAAATGGGCGGTTGGTTGGACTTAGTAGGTTGTGGTAACTCGAACCCGTATCCGAGATGTAGAATTTTGGTAGGTTGGACCGTGCGCCGGGATTGGGGTGCTACTCGACTCTCTTCTTGGACTTCTCCCTATCATCACCCAAAACGAGAGTGATGGTATGAGCTGGGCTGGCCAAGTCACATGGGTAAAGTGTACTAACCCCTGCAGGGTGTATAATCTAATCGATTAGCCGTGTCCCCGGTTATGGACAACTGAGTTGCTTGATATTGATTCCATGACATGTTTCTCGCTCATTCTAATTTTATAATTGCTTTAACATTGTTGGGTTAACTTAATTGGGATCTTTTCAAAGAAAATCAAAAACTGATTATGAAAGTAGGACAAAGGTATTTGCAAATGCAAGCCAGACACAGCTCCACTTGCCAAATATGCATGTAGATGTTAGTACTATTGTCTCTTTTACTAGCTCTACTTGCCATACATTCCATGTATTGACCCTTCGGGGCTGTTACGTTTCATGTTGCAGGATATTCCGATTCTGAGTAATCGATATAGGCCACGGTACTCCACTCGGCACTTGTTCACTTGTGGGCAATTTGAAGAATGGAGGATTTACTTTATTTATGTTGCTACCTGAATAATTTGAGCTAGCCTTGAGCTAGGCTTTTATTGTAATAATGGTACTCTGGATCTTCGTTATTTATGATACACGGATATTTTTCTATGTTATTCATCTTATTCTATTGTGGGCCAATGAACCGATCCAGGGATTGGCATGTCATATAGAAGCCACGGTCTTTTCAGAACCGCGGTGTTAGAAGATGGTATCAGAGCCCGTGTGTCGACTGTAGGATCGTGACCTAGGATTGGATTAGGAAGCCTTAGATTTATTAAAGCCTATATTAACTTTGTCTTTCATCTTATGCCTTTCACCCTCGTAAAATTCTTACCATATGCTATTCTCACACTTTCCTCTTTTACTTGATAGATGGGAGAAGTCAGGACTAAGTATGCCACCATGGAGTCACCAAGGCCCTTTGCAAGGCAGCTAGCTCAGCTCTCGCAGTCATTGGGATTGCCATTGCCCATGTTCAAGGGAAGAAGGTTGTACACCTATGGATATGGAGAGGATGCATGGGAGATCACTACCTTCATATTCAGGGATGCCGCCTTGCCAAACCCTGTGCATTTGATCTACACCAAGACATACCCTGACTGGGACTTGGAATCAACTTGGCCATGCATGAAGCTCTGTCTCGCCAGTGCCATCAAGTCCGACACCTACTGCCAGCAGATTCACCCTACCGTGACTATGGGAGGCGTGATGAAGATGGGAACATTGTGGTTATCCCGGGCGACAGGAACAACATGCCGCCCCGTCGGAGGCACATAGAGGACATGGAAAGGGAGAATGGAGCTCTAGCTGAGAAAGTGATGATGATAAAGGAGATTGCAGACTTTGCCAGCAATGGTATGGTGGTCCAAGGACAGGAGATTGACACCCTGCATGAAGCTGTGGGAGTTCTGGAGAATGCCCTGATAGCAAGAGATGCAACCATAGCTCATCTTCATGGTACTGTGCAGGAGAACACCCAGAACATACAACAGTTGCAGGGGACCGTCCAGGAAAGGGACCAAACTATTGAAGCTGTGACAGCCCAGATTGCCGCTCTCCAAGCACAGCTGAATCCACCCTCTGATGATGACAATGGAGATGATGGCAACAATGGGGATGATGATGACAGTGGGGACGATGATGATGAGGAGGACGAGGATGATGATGATGGAGACGATGATGGTGGAGGAGATGAAGCTGTTGCAGTTGCAGCTGAGAGTGAAGAAGAAGAGGAGGATCCAGAAGAGGTGGAGTTTGATATCTCAAGTGATGATTCAGGAGAGGTGTACACCCCACCGCCATGGTTGTACCGCGAGCCGAAGCGTCAACGCATGACAGCAAGAACCTACCGCAACCTCTTCAAGAAGTAGATAGAAGTCCACCAATTAGTCCACGTTAGGCAAATTCGTTAGGATTAGTCTCGATCGTTGTGAAGCTTAGTTCGTGTTAGTTTAAGAGTGATTAGTTGCTTATTTGTGTACTCCAATATCCCAGGAATTATTTGTGCGAATTTTATGAAAGAGTTACGGCAAGTTTGGTTAACATCTGTGTTATTTTCGCTGCAGTTTTTCTGCTGATACATCAGTACTGTACGATTTTTCATATTTTTCTGGTAACCGGGAAAAATCTGAAAAAAATTGGTCTGATGCGAAACTCTCTGTACTGTATGTGCAAAAATCAGCAAAATTTTCTTACGAGTTTAAGTCAGGCAGAAAAATTCGTGAATGCTGCTGGACTGTTCTGGCAGATTGCTGTTTTTGTTGTTTAGTTGATCAACTGTTTAGTTTACCATTGCCAACTCTTGTAAAACTATTTCAGTAGGTATATACTGCTAGGATAACCCCTGGGATGTTGCTGAATCACTTGTTTGTTGATGTGTTGCTTGCTTGTGATTGTCTGCCATTGCTTGTTGTTGTTTGATCATAATGCATGGGTAGAATCCTATTATCGTAGTTGATTCTTTCTAAACTTACCTGTGCTGAACCGCAGATGCCTCCCCGCCATCAACCCACTGAGTTGGAGCAACTCATGGCAGCTCAGGCACAGCTGACCCAAGTTATGACTCAGTTCATGGCAGCTCAGAACAACAACAACAACAATGGAAACAACCAGCCTCAGGGAGATGCTCTCACCAGATTTCTGAGGTTAAGGCCAGCTATGTTCTCTACTGCAACGGAACCAATGGTTGCTCTCGACTGGTTGCGTTCAGTCAACAAGGATTTGGTAACTGTTGGATGCACTGATGCTGAGAAGGTGAGGTTTGCCGCTCACCTACTGGAGGGACCAGCCACTTCTTGGTGGGACACTTTTCAGATCACCCACCCGCTGGACACTGTGACTTGGGCAATGTTTGAGGAAGGTTTCAGGACCAACCACGTGTCTTCAGGAGTTCTGAGCCTGAAGAGGAAGGAGTTCCGCAACTTGCGCCAAACCAATCGCACCGTGGCCGAGTACATTGAGGAGTTCAACAACCTGTCCCATTATGCACCTGAGGATGTTGACACTGATGCAAAAAGGAGGGAGAGATTCCTGGATGGCCTCAGTGATGAGCTTTCAGTACAGCTACTGGTGGTTTATTGCCCCACTTTCCAGGATCTTATGAACAAGGCCAGGATCTTGGAAGGGAAGCACAAGCAGGTGGAGAACCGCAAGAGGAAGAGTAACAATCACCACTCTGGTTCACACCACAAGTCTCGCACTTCATATGATGGATACTCCAAGCATGGAGGGAGTGACCATGGGAGCCATGACCGCCACCACCACGGAGGCGATGGGCATCGTCATGACAACCACAAGAGCACCCACCACAGCCACAAGGGAGGACACTCTCACCATTCTGGAGGACACGGTGGACATGACCGCAACCGTGATCGCAGCTTTGTGAAGAAGGATCTGAGTGAGGTGACATGCTTCAAGTGTAAACAGAAGGGACACTATGCTGACAACTGTCCGGAGAGGAAAGGACTGAAGCCAACCAACAACGAGAAGGCCACAGTGAACCACATGAATGTGGAGGAGATCCTAGATGAGCCTGACCTTGTGATTGGTAAGTTTCCAATCAACACTCACCTGCACTTATACTATTCGATACTGGTGCATCGCATTCATTCATATCAAGGGCATTTGTGGATAAGTATAAGTTACCTACTGAGTCTATGAAAGGGTCTATTAGAGTGAGTTCACCTGGAGGAGATATGATAGCCAGCGCGGGATGCCGCAACTTAACTGTGAGCATTGGAACACACAACTTCGTTGCACATCTGGTAGTGTTGGAATCACAGGGGTTAGATGTTATTCTGGGTATGGATTGGATGTCTATGCATGAGGGACACATAGATTGTGCACAGCGGGCTGTTTCACTCAAAACCCCGGATGGTAAGAGGATTAGATTCAAGTCGGTTGTACGACCAGGAAGGTGTAAATTGAATTCTCTTAAGGGGGTTAGCATGGATACTGTGCCAGTGATTAAGGATTACCCTGACGTGTTTCCGGAAGAGCTGCCAGGGATGCCACCTGACATGGAAGTAGAGTTTCTTATCGACCTGATGCCGGGAACAGGACCAATAGCAAAGAAACCATATAAGATGGATGTGGATGAGCTGAAGGAATTGAAGAAGCAGTTGAAAGAGCAGCTGGAAAAGGGATTCATTCAGCCTAGTTCATCGTCATGGGGTGCACCTGTTCTGTTTGTGGAGAAGAAAGACAGTAGCAAGAGATTAGTGGTGGACTATCGCTCTCTAAATGAAGTAACCATCAAGAACAAGTACTCTCTGCCGAACATAAATGATTTGTTTGATCAACTGGAAGGAGCAAAGGTGTTCAGCAAGATTGATCTGCGATCAGGCTACTTTCAATTGAAGATCCGGGAGGAGGACGTACCAAAAACCGCCTTCACCACTAGGTATGGATTATATGAGTATACGGTTATGTCTTTTGGACTAACGAATGCCCCGGCATACTTCATGACCATGATGAACAAGGTATTTATGGAGTATTTGGACAAGTTCGTGGTAGTGTTTATTGATGACATACTGATATATTCCAAGGATGATGCCGAGCATGAGAAACATCTGCGACTGATTATGGAGAAGCTGAGAGAACACAAGCTGTATGCCAAATTCAGCAAGTGTGAATTCTGGCTTAACACCGTTGGGTTTCTTGGACACGTAGTGTCAGGAGAAGGGGTCGCTGTTGATCCAAGCAAAGTGACTGCAGTAACTGAGTGGGAAGCACCCAAGAATGCAGGAGAGATTCGAAGCTTTTTGGGACTTGCTGGATATTACAGGAGATTCATTGAAAACTTTTCCAAGATTGCTAAGCCGATGACTGAACTTCTGAAGAAGGAGAGGAAGTTTGAATGGTCAGACGTATGTGAAGCCAGCTTTCAGGAACTAAAGCGTCGACTAGTGACCGCGCATGTTCTGTGTTTACCAGACCTTTAGAAGGATTTCCAAGTGTACTGCGATGCTTCTCGACAGGGACTTGGGAGTGTGCTGATGCAAGATGGGAGAGTAGTGTCATATGCCTCGCGACAACTCAAGCACCATGAGCGGAATTACCCCACACACGACTTGGAGTTAGCGTCAGTGGTTCATGCGCTCAAGGTATGGAGGCATTACTTAATGGGAAAACACTGTGATGTGTACACCGACCACAAGAGCCTGAAGTACATATTCACGCAGAAGGAACTGAACATGAGACAAAGGAGATGGTTGGAACTCATCAAGGATTATGATATGAATCTGCAATACCACCCAGGAAAGGCCAATGTAGTAGCAGATGCTCTGAGCCGGAAGGTTTATGCCAATGGATTGACAATTGGGGAGTTGCCCGAGGATTTGTGCAAGCAATTCAAGGACCTTAGACTGGAGGTAGTATCTGAGGGATACTTGGCAACGATGGAAGTCCAGCCAACACTACAGGACAGAATCAGGAAGGCTCAAGTGGGAGACAAAGAGATAGATGAAGTAAAGGAAAAGATGAAGGAGGATTGAGCAAAGGAATTCCGCGAGGATGAGCAAGGAACCTTGTGGTATGGAGATCGTTTGTGCGTTCCCAACGATCCCGAGATAAGGAGGTTGATTCTACAGGAAGCTCATGACTCGCCGTATTCCATACATCCGGGCAATACGAAGATGTATATGGACCTAAAGGACAGATTCTGGTGGAACAACATGAAGGGAGACATCGCAGAGCATATTGCCCTATGTGATGTATGTAGCCGAGTGAAGGCGGAACACCAGAAGCCAGCAGGATTGCTACAGCCATTGCCCGTGCCGGATTGGAAGTGGGATAGAGTGGGGATGGATTTTATCACAGGATTGCCCAGGACCAGGTCAGGATATGACTCTATTTGGGTAGTGGTCGACCATTTGACCAAGGTAGCCCACTTTATACCGGTGAAGACGACCTATACGAGTGCAAAGTTGGCCAAGATTTACATGGACAGAATTGTGTGCTTACATGGAGTTCCCAAGAGTATCGTATCTGATAGAGGCACCCAATTCACCTCACACTTCTGGCGCCAGCTGCACGAGTCGCTTGGTACTAGATTGGAGTTTAGCACAGCGTTTCACCCATAGACTGATGGACAGACCGAGAGGGTGAATCAGATTTTGGAGGACATGCTGAGAGCTTGCGCTTTGGCTCATGGCTCTAGTTGGGATGAGAATTTTCCATATGCGGAGTTTTCCTACAACAACAGCTATCAAACCAGCATCAAGACGTCACCGTTCGATGTGCTGTATGGGAAACGGTGCCGGACACCATTGCTATGGGATGGAGTAGGAGAACGCCAGTTGTTTGGGCCTGATTTAATCAAGGACGCTGAGGAGAAGGTCGCCTTGATTAGGGACAGACTGAAGGTAGCACAATCAAGGCAGAAGAGCTACGCTGACGCCAAGCGCAAGGAAGTGGTGTATGAGATAGGTGATAGAGCATACCTCAGAGTGTCGCCACTTCGTGGAATCAAGAGATTTGGAATTAAGGGTAAGCTGGCACCTCGGTTTATTGGGACGTATCGAGTCTTAGCACGCAAAGGAGAAGTTGCTTATCAGTTGGAGTTGCCAGAAGCTCTGTCCGCTGTTCACAATGTGTTCCACGTATCCCAGCTGAAGAAGTGCCATCCGGAGATGGCGGATACACCGTTGAGAGACACTGTACCGCTAGAGGAGGTTCAGCTCGAGAACGACTTGACCTATGAGGAGAAACCGGTCAAGATTCTGGAGACAGCGGAGAGGATTACCTGTACCAAGACGATCAGGTTTTGCAAGGTACAGTGGAGCCACCACACCGAAGAGGAAGCCACTTGGGAGCGTGAGGATGACATCCGAGAGGACTACCCACACCTATTTGCTAGCCGCGCCGAATCTCGAGGACGAGATTCAACTTAAGGGGGTTAGTCTTGTCACATCCCAAATTTTAGATTTGGTTCTGCATATCATTCATATCATTGCATCATACTTTTCCACGCAAAACCGTCGATCGAAAAGAATCGGTGAAACGCTATTTTCAAAACCCTTTTCTATTCTTCTACGAGGCTCCCGCGGGAGGCATTAGTAGGACTAGTGTCGCCCACCCTTGTAGCCTAGTGGTTTCACTCAACCCTTGTCCCTAGGTTGTTCCCCTCGATTTTACAAAACCGTAGGAGCAAAAATCGCCCGATTCGGAGCTCGTATGGAAAAGTTACGGCCGTTTTATTAAAATGTCGAAAATCGGGCCGATTTCCGTGTCCGATTCCAACCGCGCGCCGTGTCCGCGTAGGACCCCACGAGGATAGGTTCAGTAAGTCGTGTAGAATCTTGCTGTACCTTTGTTTCACACTTCTGCAGCAAGGTTTAGTACAGTTTAATCAAATTAGTTAATGGCCTTTTTGGAGTGATTAATTCGTAGAAAAAGATCTGTAACTCCAAAAATTGCGTATGATATGTCCCTGGATTCAGTGGAACGAGGGGAATCTCATCGTGATTTAAAAAGATAGGCTTACAGTAAAAACTTCTGCAGAAACTGTCTAGTGGATTTCTGCAGTGTTTTAATTACTCGGGGAGTTTTATAATTCCTTTTTGAGTAATTCCAGTTGGTACTGTTTCTATTTAGCAATTCCTATGCGGTAGATTTTTCCCAAGATTTTACAAACAGTATACTACCGGTAGTGAATTATTTGAGTTCTAACTCTAGTTTTGAGCATTACTTTTTGCGTAATAGTTTTCCTTGCGCTAAAACTATTTTCCATGCATGCAATCGGTAGTATTATTGAATAGGATTATGTGGTGCATCTGTAGCACCAATTCACTTGCCTTACATGCATTCATGCATCATCTTTGTTGCTTATGCTTGTGGGTTGTTTGTTTATGATTGCAATTGTATCGTGTAGATTGTGAAGAGTGCAACGCTTGCTCGTGTGTGGATTGTTCTTCCGACCGCTACAACCAAGGCAAATAGATGCTACTTTGTTCATGATATCGTCCTACTATTTTCAATGCATTGTCATGTATTTTGTAGATGCATGTGTAGGATGATACTATCGCTATGCTATGTCCTATTATGTGGTAGGGCTTTCCTTGTAGATGAACCACCGTTGGTAGATGTGCTTAGCCATTCTATGATGAACGAGGGCTGGGTTACATCACTGAAAGTTGTTTCTAAATGAGTTGGTTTGCAAAAACTAAAACAACTTAATCAATAAATCTCCTGGGTGTGATGGGATTGATAATTTTTGGTGGTTTCATTGCGGAAAGGCACCCAGGTATCAAGAGAGAATGATTGGCTTCTTTATTGTGTAGCTTACGTGTACAACCATGTGCCAATAATAAAATGGGCGGTTGGTTGGACTTAGTAGGTTGTGGTAACTCGAACCCGCGTATCCAGAGATGTAGAATTTTGGTAGGTTGGACCGGTGCGCGTCGGGATTGGGGTGCTACTTCCCGAACAGTCTCTTCTTGGACTTCTCCCTATCATCACCCAAAACGAGAGTGATGGTACGAGCTGGGCTGGCCAAGTCACATGGGTAAAGTGTACGAACCCCAGCAGGGTGTATAATGTAATCGATTAGCCGTGTCCCCGGTTATGGACAACTGAGTTGCTTGATATTGATTCCATGACATGTTTCTCGCTCATTCTAATTTCATAATTGCTTTAACATTGTTGGGTTAACTTAATTGGGATCTTTTCAAAGAAAATCAAAAACTATTTATGAAAGTAGGACAAAGGTATTTGCAAATGCAAGCCAGACACAGCTCCACTTGCCAAATATGCATGTAGATGTTAGTACTATTGTCTCCTTTACTAGCTCTACTTGCCATACATTCCATGTATTGACCCTTCGGGGCTGCTACGTTTCATGTTGCAGGATATTCCGATTCTGAGTAATCGATATAGGCCACGGTACTCCACTCAGCACTTGTTCACTTGTGGGCAATTTGAAGAATGGAGGATTTACTTTATTTATGTTGCTACCTGAATAATTTGAGCTAGCCTTGAGCTAGGCTTTTATTGTAATAATGGTACTCTAGATCTTCGTTATTTATGATACACGGATATTTTGCTATGTTATTCATCTTATTCTATTGTGGGCCAATGAACCGATCCAGGGATTGGCATGTCACATAGAAGCCACGGTATTTTCAGAACCGCGGTGTTACAGAAACTTGCCCCTGATGGATTTAATTAATGATGTAAAGTTGAGCAGTGCAACTCACTGCTCTCTACTGAGAGTAAACATTAACAACTTAACTTTTATTTTCTATTTTGTTTGTTCTTTGTTTTGCAAGTACAAGATTTGAAGATTCAAGATTAGTATAGGTTTTCTTTTTAGACAAATGTAATCCTTTGTAATGATTATTTCATTCTTTTGTAAAGAATTTTGTAATAGTTCTTAATATGTAAATATTCCTCTATTTGTAATTTTATTTCTGTAAAGATTCTTTATTGAATTTATGAGTTACATTTTGTAACTTATTCATGGAATAAATATATGAAATTAATATTCATTTGTTTAATTGAATTTCTTATTTAGAGTTTTTGTTACTATATATTATTTCTTGATTAAATAATATTATTAAATCATAACTCTAATCTTTTAAAATATAATTCAAATCTTAAGTTTAAATTCAAATTCCTTCCCCCAAAACACACTAATTCACCAAGATCATGTCAAAATTTATAACGAGCACTCTCGAAAGCTATCCCTAAACTTAGAGAGTGAAAGAAACTCTGATCACTTTAAGTCTTTTTATTTGGCTAAAAATTTACCCACATTTTGCAGATGAATGCATGCATATGCACAATTTCCTAAATCTACCCTTCGTTTGTTCCTAAATGATGGGATGTTACACACATGTAATTACAATGACAAGAACTTACCGGTAACTAAAGTTGAGTAGCATGAGGAGCGGCCCTCATACTCAAGGGACATGAGATTGCCAACTTATATTTCGTCAAGCATATACTCCATCTTTGTTCACTTTAACCTTAATCACCTGAAGATGCTTATGATAGGGGCAATGAGGGCTCAAAGCTAGTAAGTACCATAACATTTTGAAAGCTCTTTATGACTTGAAATCCCTATTTCCCTCTATGAAGGGCCTTTCTCCTATTTCTAAGACGAGTCAGTAAACCCACTTCCTCTCTTTCTCTAGCAAGCATTTGAGTTGCTGTGTTTCAAGCATTCATATGATGATTTATTCAATCATGTTCTTTATCTTCCTTGTTTGCACAGGACTCTTATCTATTGAGTATTTCTTTGAAAGCCATCATTGTGAAAAACCTTTTATCTTTGAGCAAAGAGTACTCTTGTTGTGAAAACTTCTACAAAAAAAATTGTGAAACTGTTTGCCAGCTGTTCTCTGACCAAGAACAAAAGTTTGCCAATTCCAATTATGATTTATCTTTATGCATCTCTATTGTGACTCCTATACTTGTTTCAAGCTAAGTTATATAATGATGATTTGCTTTCTTCTATGAGTTGTGTAATGGTCAGTGTGATGCTTCTTGTCTGTATTATTTTATCAACACTTCACTCCATAAACCTGTGGACATGTTTACTAAGCTTAGTTTTGCGCTTGGGGACAAGCGAAGGTCTAAGCTTGGGGGGAGTTGATACGTCTAATTGCATCACCATTCTATATCATAATTTGCCTCTATTCATTGATATGTTTCTTATTAAGAGGTGTTACTTATGTCTTTTCATCTGTTTTTGCATGTTGGATGATTCTTGGAGGATAAACTGCCGGAGTCAGGATTCTGATAGAAAAAGAGGTGTTTCCATGCAATTTCGTGAAGATCGGAAAAAACCAGAAAAATTGCGGAAAATTATATTTTCCTAGAAGACGAAGGAAGCCGGAAGGGGAGGCGGAGATGGGCCACAGGGGGCCCACACCCCCCAGGTGCGGGCCACCCCTAGGTCGCGCCTACAGGGGGTGTGGCCCACCTGGCCCACCTCCAACTCTGCCCTCTCGCCATCATCATCATCATCCACACCATCATCTCCACCAGCACCATCATCACCACTCCATCCTGTTGTAACAATTGTGTTGAATACTTGCATAGTTCTTAGGGGAAACTTTCCCGGTGTTGATAACTATTGTATTTGATGCTTGTGAGTGGAACCATTGGATTATTGTTTATGTTCAGATTGTTATCCATCACCATATCATCTTTGATCTTGATCCATATGATGTCTTGTGAGTAGTTCGTTTAGTTCTTGAGGACATGGGAGAAGTCATGTTGTTAGTAGTGGATTTGTGTTGAGATATTATTCAATGGTTTAGTATTTAAGTTGTGGTGCTATTCTTCTAGTGGTGTCATGTGAACGTTGACTACATGATAGTTCACCATTTATGGGCCTAGGGGAATGCATTGTGTATTTGGCCACTAATTGTGGGGTTGCCGGAGTGACAGAAACCTGAACCCCCGTTAGGACACCATTGCACAAGGGAGCGTAGGATCTCAGAGTTTAAGGCTGTGGTTAGGTATATATCTTAATTGATTTCATGTAGTTGCGGATGCTTGCAGGGGGTTTAATCACAAGTATGTATTAGTACAAGTAAGGTCAGTACATTAGCACAGGTTCACCCACACAACACTTACAACACCAAAGAAGACTACTCAGATATTTGAAGCGAAAGGACATGACAATAGTCCCAAGTGTCCTCGAGAATGTTTGGTCCTAATAAGCATTTCCACCGGCTTGTTCTTTGCTAAGAAATGATTGGGCCACTTGCTGCAATTGTTCGTTGTATTTATTACTTGCACTTTGTTTCTTTGCTTTATCAGAAACCCCCTAAAAATCCGTTTGCTAAGTATTTACAGAGATTTCTTGCTCCAGACCACTAGTCAACACCTTCTGATCCTCGTTGGGATCGAAACTCCTATTTATCAAAAGTACTACGATACACCCCCTATACTTGTGGGTCATCACTCTCCTCATAGGGAAGTGTTTAATACCTTTATTGAATGGAAATTGATATTTAATGGTGCCTTCTTCATATCAAATATGGCACCAACAGTTCTAAGAAAAGGTCTTCCCAAAGTAATAGGACAAGAAGCATTGTATTCAACATCCAAAACATAGAAATCAACAGGGACATAAGCATTGTTAACCATAATAAGAACATCATTAACAGTCCCCATGAGTTTCTTTTTAGCATTATCATCAAGTGGGATATCCAAATAGCAATCTTCTAAAGGTGGCAAATCAAGGATTTCAAAAATCTTTCTAGGCATAATAGAGACACTAGAACCAAGGTCACATGAAGATTTGGGATCAAAGTCATTCACTTGCATATTAATGATGGATTCCCAACTATCTTCTACTTTCCTAGGAATAGAGGCTTTGTGTTTCAACTTTTCTTCCTTAATTTTAATAAGAGCATCTGTAATGTGTTTGGTGAAAGCTACATTCATATCACTAGCATCAGGACTTCTAGCAAGCTTTTGTAGGAACATAATCACTTCAGAAATATTGCAACCATCAAGATCAAAATCAAACTTAGCATCACTAGTAGTAGAGTCATTGGGTTTAGGCGTTGTGGTAGGAGGAATAGGGACTTCTTGTGGTTTGGTGGCATCCATATTGGTGGTGGTGATAGTGCACACACTATTGTTTCTAGAAATTTTGGCTTCTCTTTCCCACTTAGCATGTAGTTGGGCTAAAAGTCTAACATTTTCATCAATAGTAACTTGTATAGCATGAGTAGCAGCAAAGGTAATTCCAAAGTTTCAGGTTTAGCAGCCATTTTATTAATCAAAGAGGATTGTGCTTCAGACAAAGAGGAAATATTTTTCTCAACATTCAAAAGCTTCTCCTCCACAGTTTTATTGAAAATGGTTTGTTTACTAATAAAGTCTTTGATCATTACTTCAAGTTCAGATGGAGCACTCCTAGTATTGCAGGAGTTTCCATAGGTATTTCCATTATTAGGAGGATAAGGCTATATAATTGTTGTTACTACCAAAATTATTCCTATAGGCATTATTGTTGAAATTATTGTTTATAATGAAGTTCACATCAACTTGATCTTATTAAGCAACCAAAGAGGCTAAGGAAACATTATTAGGATCTATAGGAGCTTTTCCATTAACAAGCATAGCCATGATAACCTCAATCTTATCACTCAAATAGGAGGTTTCTTCAACAGAATTTACCTTCTTACCATGTGGAGCTCTCTCAGTGTGCCATTTAGAATAGTTAACCATCATATTATCAAGGAGATTTGTTGCAGCACATAAGGTAATGGTCATAAAGGTACCTCCAGCAGCTTAATCCAAAAGGTTTCTTGAAGAGAAGTTTAAACCTGCATAAAAAGTCTGGATAATCATCCAAGCAGTAAGTCCATGAGTGGTACAATTCTTAACCAAAGGTTTCATTATTTCCCAAGCTTGAGCAACATGTTCATTATCAAGTTGTTTAAATTTCACTATTTCACTTCTCATAGATATAATCTTAGCAGGAGGATAGTATTTTCCAATAAAAGCATCTTTGCACTTAATCCAAGAATCAATACTATTTCTAAGCAAGGATAGCAACCATTTCTTTAGCTTTTCCTCTCAAGGAGAAAGGAAACAACTTGAGCTCAATAATATATCCATCTACATCCTTATATTTTTGCATCTCACAAATTTCAACAAAGTTATTGAGGTAGGCAGCAGCATCATCAGAACTAGCACCAGAAAATTGCTCTCTCATCACAAGATTCAACAAAGCAGGCTTAATTTCATCAAAGGTAGCATCAGGAGCAGGTGGAGCAATAGGTGTACTTAGGAAATCATTGTTGTTTGTGCTAGTAAAGTCACACAACTTGGTGTTCTTAGCAGAGTTCATTTTGGCAAAAGTGGAGCAAGCCAACAGTAGCAGCAACTAGAGCAGGGACTAATTATTATGTGTTTTTGATAAAAAGAGGCAAATAAAACCAAGCAAAATAAACTAAGCAATACAAAAACAAAGTAAAGAGAAAGGTTGTGAAGGACTCCCCTTGTGAAGCCGTCCTTAGCCTCCCTGGCAACAGCGCCAGAAAAAGCTTGACGATGGATCAGCTGATTGTTGAGCTTCGTTGGGAGACCCCAAGAGGAAGGTATGATGAGCACAACGGCAAGTTCTTCCCTCAATAAGAAACCAAGGTTATCAAACCAGTAGGAGGAAGGAAATGACTCAAAGGTGTTGCTAGAAATTGGAAACCTTCACAACACAAACTCAAGACTTTGCCCCAATGAACAGCGAGGTTGTCAATCTCACCGGTTTGCTGAAAACAAAGGATTAACTGTATTGTGTGGAAGGTAATGGTGGTTTGCATATAGTAAATAGTAACAGTGAAATATGTATCAATGGTAAAGATTGGACCGGGATCCATAGTTCACTAGAGGTGTTCTCCTTAAGATAAACAAACATGGCATGCCGGGTAAACAAATTACAACAGGGCAATTGACATGACTGAGCAAGGCATAACAATGCAATACTAGACATTCATGATCCTATGAGATTCGATTGGGCAATACAACAAGATACATAGAGCACCATCCAACTGCATCACTGACTAGTAATCCACCTTCAGGTTATCATCCGAACCCCCTATAGTATTAAGTTGCAAGCAACAGATAATTGCTTTAAGCAAGTGTAAGGTAAACAATCCAGTTGTTCCATGAACAAGTAAGGTTTGAGCTCTCTCTGAAAGATATGATCGAGTTACTCACTTGAGAGCCCCTCTTGATAGAACGGTTATCTATCCTATAAACCAGTCTTCCCAACTAACACCACGAGACTGGTAAGAAGGAAACCCTATCACTATCATACCTTTTCCTTGCGCATATTCCACTTGATCTTGATGTAGACGATCTTGTCCTTCTCAGGATGGAACACCTTTCTTGATTGCTCTCACATGCACTTGCTGGATGAAGACTTACAAGTTTCTCCCTCATACGACATGGAGAAACCTTTACTTTGATCTTGTTTCATCGATCCATGGTCACCGAGGATGGCAAGCATCAAACATAAGATCTTCTATAGATGGTGCATTTTGAGCTTGCACAACACATCTTCTTCTCATTTCATCAACCTTGAAGCCAACACATGCTCCAAGCAATGCCAATGGACAAATCCTACAAGTGCAACTTAATACATACATTAGTCCATAAAAGATTGTCATTAATTACCAAAACCACACATGGGGGCCTACATGTCATTTCAAACTTATGTTTGTTTTATAAGATAAAAGAAAGTATTTCCAAGGCTAATAGAGCTCATAGCTAAAATCAACACTAAATTCTGAACAAA
Source organism: Avena insularis (assembly GCA_023614405.1). NCBI lineage: Eukaryota > Viridiplantae > Streptophyta > Magnoliopsida > Poales > Poaceae > Avena > Avena insularis. The sequence continues at coordinate 21,806,419 of CM042693.1, forward strand.
GTAATCCTAAAAGGATTTAAAAAGATAATTAATTATTAAATAGAATTTTACAAATTGGAATCACTAATTTTTGGAACTATAAACAAAAAGATATGAATTCTATAAGACAAAGAAAGAAAGAAATAAGAATAATTGCAAAGACAATTTGAACCATGACTTAAATCCATGAGTAGATGGAATAAAAGCATATCTAAATAATATAAAAGGATAAAAGTTTATTTAAATAAAAATTTATGGGATTATGAACCACATTCAAATTTTATTTAAATAAATGCCAAAGAGCATCACTTAATTTTAAATGAATATTTTAATTGGACTAAATAATACACTAATAATTGGTATAAAACCTACTGAAATTATTTGGTGAGGTTTTTAAATAAAAAAATGTTTAAATCAATTGAATTGAATTAAAACAAAAAACAGAAAAAGAAAAGGAAAAAGTTTTGAAAAAAGAGAAGAGAAGCTACCTGCCCAGCCTAGCAAACCCCCAGCCCACTAAAAGCCCACCCGGGACACCTCTCTCTCTACCCCTGTTCTCTTTCTCACCCGCGCACACCGCACTCTCTCGCTGACCCTCTGGCCCCACCTGCCACGGCATCCTCGTCGTCAACCTCACGCGTAGGAACCGCTCCTCCCCTCTGTCGTTACTGGCCATTTGAATCCAAGTAAATACGCGCGTTCGCTGGAGTAACTTCCTCCCCCTACCACGCCCTCTTAACCCCCTCTCCCCCCTCTCTGTTTCCCCACAAGTCTCACACACCGAGAGCCCCCAGGCTGCTCCAATTCGAGAACGCACCACCGCAGCACCCGACGGACTCCGACAACAATTCCGGTGAGCACAGACCACCCCTTGCCCCCTAGTTCACACTAGATTGTTCTTCATCGTCTTGTGCACCTACTAATGTCGTTTGTTTGTTTGTTGGCACCCTGTAGGCTCGGCTTTGTATTCACTTATGAGCAGCTGACGACGAGCACAACTCCTGCGAGAAATTTCCGATGATCCCCGACCACGCCTTGCCCTCTGCCTCGCACTGCTGTGACCGCTACCATCGGGCGCACTCACTGATGCCTTTCTTTTTCTTGCTCGAGCCCTAGAGGCTCGGCTTCGTCTCAGTCAACAAGCACCACTGTCAGCACGAACTCCGACAAGGAATCGGAAGCGAACTAGAGCGCCCCGCCTCGCCCACGACCACCTTGAGAACCGCCTCGCCACTGCGACCCTGGTAACGCCCTACACCCCTCCCTTAACCCCTAGCGCCACCAGTACACCGTCGCCCGACGCGCCACCGCCGCAGTCGCTAGTAGCGCCGCCAGTTCCTGACCATCACGCTGTGATCCATTGGATCTGAATCCTGCGGTTAGGATTAGTTCACTTAGCGAAGGGGTACGATTCGATCTGAGCCAAGCGTTTTCAGTTAGATCTAACGGCCCGCGATGCATGATCCCGCTGAAGCAGTACCAGCCAATCTGAACACACCATGTGGCTAGGTTTTCAGTTTAAAAATCTAGATTTTACCTATTAGATGTTTAAACTTGTAAAATCAATAACTTTTGATCTGTAATTCCAAAAATTACAAATTAGGTGTCTATGGATTCAGAAAAATGTGAGATTTGTATATATGGCCTTACTTTGGTCATTTTCTTCTGAAAAATTAGAGTTTTATGCATAGACATTTGTAGACTATTTTGGCTATAAAAATTGTTCTAAAAATTATTTTTGAGTAAATACTTTTGGAAATGGTTTTGTTTTGAACCCTCTGACCATAAACACTAACATTTGAAATTAAAAATATATTTTGTTGACACTAGAAATTATTCCTTTGAATAAAATATTTTCTAACCAAAGAAAAATGATTTAAATGACTTATTTTCACTAACTTGATTTCAAATGAAATTCCACTTTTATAAAAAAGACCAATAGGTGTTTGTATTGTTTAGAACCTCGTTAAAAACAAATTTTACAATAAAATATGCTTTTGCATGCTTGCATGCATTCCTTTGTATTCTTGTTTTTGTTTTGTTAATTTTGTGTTGTAGTTTTGAGTGTGTGCTTTTGCTTGTTTGTATTGTTGTAGTGAACTTTGAGGAGTGTGACAATTGCAAGATCAAGGAGAGTACCTAGATTTTCTACTAAAAAGTAAAGTGATACTTTGGTTATCAAAAGTACTATCTTTTCAATATAGCATTAGTGATATTTTTGTAGTATGCATGATAGGACTATTTTGAATATATTTAGTCTAGCTACATAGATTTGTGGCTGGAAATCATGATATGATGTCTTATGAAAATACAATTATTGTTTTTGGACTAATGAAAACAACTGATGTTAATGAAACATTGGTGCAATGGGAGGTATGGTTTGTGTTGAGTGGTTACTCAGGGCCCATTTCTATGGTTTACCCTGGTGTATCTCAGTTGTGGATGGCCACCCAGGAACAAAGATATTTGAGATGTTTAGTGTTGAGAAGCTTCTAGTGCAACCACATGGCATATGGGCTCTGCCTTGACCAACTAGGTTGCAAGAACTCAGCCAGATGGATAGAAGGTGGTAGAGATGATAGGATGGAACACGTCCATGGTGGTCTGAGGGATTGCTTCTGAAAAGTCTCGTCTCGATGCATGTCGAGTATTGTGGGGAAAGTGCACCACCCTCGAGAGGGTAAAAACTAAGTTGTGTCCCCGGTTATGGACAATTTTGAGCATCAAAGACATTGAAATGATCAAGCATCTCCTCATTCTAATTTCTCTAAGTTAAAACTTGTTGGGTGAACAAGGGTAGCACCTGGTGTGTATCCAGTGTGCCATGTTTGATGAAGTGTTTTTGAAAAATAGAAATACTATTTTACAAAGGATAGGGAAAACTTATTTTTATGCAAAGGCCAGCCAAAACTCCACTTAGCCATATATTCATGTAGATGTTAGATTCTCCATATCAATATGATATCACTTGCCAATACAATTCAAATCTATTGACCCTTGTGGCTATAACTTATCATGTTGCAGGTTTGTTTGATGTTAGTGAAGTGTGTTGAGTAGGGATTACAAGTCTACAACCAACATGTTTGCCTGTGGCATATGAAGATGAAGGACTCCATGCTTTATAGTTATATCTGCTGCTTTGTAATAAGATAGCCATATGAGCTATGTAAGTTGTAATGAACTATTTTATTCCTGGTTATGAGTTGTAATATGACCTTTGTTTCTTGATATTACATCTTAAACTGTGGGTGCTAGCTATTCGATTCAGGGACTTGCACTATAAACACAGGGACTTGTACCTTATTGGGTTGAGGCCTCTACAGGCCCCCTGGTGGCTCTTCTCCGTCTCGTACTCTGGCTTCGTGTTCCCCACGGTAAAATATTGACTTTGGCTTTTGTCCCGTCCAATTCCTAGAATATTGATTTTCTGCCTTTTCTGGAACCAAAAAAGAAGAAAACAGACAACTGGCATTGTGGCATCTTGTTAATAGGTTAGTACCAGAAAACATATAAAAACGCCTCAAAGTGTAGACAAAGAAAAGCAAAGTAGATACTAAACATGCATGGAACATGACGTATCAGCCATCAAGTTCGTGAGAGATTTACTAACTAGTTTTCACATAACAAAATAATTTTTATTTGAAAGATAGATAAAGCTTGATAATTTACTTGGAATAGCACTAATGCTAATGGGTAGATATGGTGGACACAAATGGCATATGTTTTGGTTTAAAGGGTTGGATGCATGAGAAGTGTTCCTTCTCAGTACAGGTTTTTGGCTAGCAAGGATGGGTAGCAAGCAAAAAAGTTAAAGGAAACAAGCAAACATACAAGTGATAAAGACAAACATGCAATCTTCCCTAAAGACACAAAAGATCTCAAATAAAGAATACTAAGCTTATGAGCCAATCAAGAAATAAAATAAATGGTACAAAATACCTGTAAGCGATTTTCTCTTTTCCTTTCAAACCTCAAAAAGTGTTGCTACTGACCAGAGCTTTGTTTGCCAAAACCAATTTAGATCTACTTGATGCTCCCAAAGTGATACCAATACTGATCAACAAGATCAATCATATAATAGATATTGCAAACTAAAATAAGAAGTGCAAAAAGTAAAATATGATACTTCTCATTAATATTCCATAAAGGCACTCACACCAAGGGATACATAGATAACCAAGTAAAGGAGAGATACTTCCACAATGCAAACCACCCTATATGATAACCTCTCTACCCAAGATATAACTCTGCTAAAAAGATAAAAGATAATGATGTGATACCGCGACACTCCCCCAAGCTTGGAACAGGCCAAGGGGATGCCAAACCTGACGACGAATTACTCCTTCGGTGGTGGTGGTGTTCCCTTGTTTAGGGTGAGAAAACCCTCCAGCATCTTACGAAGCCTGTTATTCTCCTCTGGAAGTATATCCACCTTCATCCTTAGAGCACGATACTTATCACAAAACTCATCAGTGGTTTGAAGAGCTTCCACTGCCTCAGGGTAGGATCTGAAGTCTGGAACGGAGGTCATAATCCCCTGCATATTATGACAGAAAGCACGTCTAGTGTTAATTTTCCCTACAAAATTAGGTTTTCTAGCCCTTGATCATGTGGAATATTGTCCCTTCATGCCTGCTAACATGTCCTTTACTTTCTCCTCGATGCTCCAATCCATGTCTTCATGCCTAGCAACAATCCTTTCTTCTTCCACGGGCTCCTTGCCCTTGTCATTGGCGGAGACCATGGTGCCTCTAAAGTATTTCCTGACAGGAACAGATCAAAACGAAAACACAACGAGAACACGATATACGAACCTCGGGGAATCCGGGGGGTTATATATTACGAAGTTTTACAACATAAGGAAGGTACTGTGCAAAAACGAGGCGGAGATGAACTCCAGGGGGCTCACACCCCTGGTGGCACGGCCAGCTGGGGCCCGCACCACTGGTGGGTGTGGCCCACATAGGCTCCATTTCCTCCTCCGTTTTGTCTCGTAAGCTTCCATATGTAATAAAAACATCAAAAATATAAAAAGATAAGGTTTTCACGAACCTTCTGTTTGCAACACTTTTTACCTATTCAGATACAGACTCTGTAGATTCTGGAGTTTGGTTTCTAATAAATTCTTTCGGAGTCACCATTTGAATAATATCAACATCTTCATTATAAGAATCTCCAGAAATATAATGTTTGAGCCTTTGAGCATTCACCACCTCTATAGTGTTGTCCTTCAAAGAAGATATTTTAATAGCCCCTAAACGATACACCTCCTCAATAACAAAAGGTCCTTCCCATTTTGAGAGTAGTTTCCCTGCAAAAAACTGAGACGAGACCTATACAAAATAACTTTCTCACCAACATGGAACTCCCTTTGAGAATTCTCCTATCATGCCATCTTTTTACTTTTTCCTTAAAGAGTCTAGCATTTTCATAAGCTTCACTTCTCCACTCATCTAAGGTACTTAAGTCAAGCAATCTTTTCTCACCAACAAGTTTAAAATCTCTATTCAATTTTTTCACCGCCAAATAAGCTTTGTGTTCTAATTCTAGAGGCAAGTGACAAACTTTACCATAAACTTTTTGACAGTATTTTGCAAGACCATAGAGCATCATTCAACTTTTTGACAGTCTTTTGCAAGATAGATTTAATTTCTCTATTTAAAAGTTCTACTTGCCCACTGGTTTGGGGGTGATAAGCTGAAGCAATTATATGGTTAACATCATATTTAGCAAGAGTCTTCCTAAAACCACCATGAATAAAATGAGAACCTCCATCAGTCATGAGATATCTAGGAACACCAAACCTAGGAAAAATAACATCTTTAAGCATTTTTAAAGAGGCCTTACCATCAACACTGTTTGTAGTTATGGATTCTACCCACTTTGTAACATAATCAATAACAACAAGAATATGAGTATACCCTTTTGAAGGAGGAAAAGGACCCATAAAGTCAAATCCCCAAAAATCAAAAGGTTTAATAACAAGAGAATAATTCATAGGCATTTCATTGCATCTAGAAATGTTACAAACTCTTTGGCATTCATCACATGATAATATAAACTTCCTTGCATCCTTGAAAAGAGTAGGAAAATAAAACCAGATTGTAAAACTTTTTGTGCGGTTCTATCCCCAGCATAATGTCCTCCATAAGCACTGCCATGACATTTTATCAATATCTCTTGTTATTCATACTCTGGGACACATCTTCGCATAATACCATCTACTCCTTTATATAAATGTGGGTCATCCCAAAACTAATGCCTTAGTTCATAAAACAATTTTCTTCTTTGCTGGGCTATAAAGGTTGGCGGCAAATACTTGGAAAAAATAAAGTTAGCATAATCAGCATACCAAGGACTCTCTTGCGGTCTTACCTTTATTGCAACCAACTGTTCATTTGGAAAACTATCATTAACAGGCATAGGATCAAAAGAAATGTTTTCCAAACGAGATAAATTATCAACAACATGATTTTCAACACCTTTCCTATCTACAATATGCAGATCAAACTCTTGTAAAAGCAACACCCTGATACGTTGTAAACGTATCTATAATTTTTGATGCTCCATGCTTATTTTGTATCAACTTTGCTATGTTTTGTCTACATTTTGAGGTATTTTTATACACTTTCTGGAACTAACCTATTGATAAGATGCCATAGTGCCAGTTGCCTGTTTTCTGTTGTTTTTGGTTTCAGAAAGCTAAAAAATGAATATTCTCGGAATTGGACGGGACAAAAGCCAAAGTTCATATTTTTCCCTGAATGATACGGAAAATCAAAGACGAGAGGGAGGAGGACACCAGGGTGGACACACCCTAGGTGGGCATGGGGCCCACCCTGGTCGCGCCCACAGGGGGTGTGGGCCCCCTGGACCTCCATCTACCTTGCCTCCTTCGCCTATAAGAAGCCTCCGACTCAGAAACCCTAGGGAATCGACCAGAAAGCCAAGGAAAGTACCGCTACGCCGCCGCCACCGAAGGGGAGATTCGGGGGACAGAAAGTCTTTGTTCCAGCACCCTGCCGGGACGTGGAAGTGCCCCCGGAGCCATCTCCATCGATCTCCACCACCATCTCCATCGCCATTGTTGATTCCCATGATGAGGAGGGAGTAGTTCTTCCTCGAGGCTAAGGGCTCTGCCGTTAGCTATGTGTTCATCTCTCCCTCTATGCATGATCTTGTTGTGGTCATGATCTTTGTAATCAAGTGGATCTACCTTGCTACTCAAGTGCTTTAATATATCTCTGCTCTCCCCATGTGTGTGAAAATGACTGCGTGCACGCCATGGTGGCACTTAGGCTAGAGTCCATAAATATTCATCGTGCTTTAATAGATCTATGCTTTACCCACGTGTGTGAAAGTGACAGCATGCACACCGTGTGTGGCACTTAAGCTAGGTTACATATATATTTATCATGGGTACATTTTGATTTGGTTGTCTTTATGAAATTGTGGTGTTTGTTGGAACCATCTAGCGCTCAAGGTGACAGTGTGGGGTTATCTAGATTGGGAAATGCAGACTTTGACGAGTGCTGTTATAGCCCTACCATGGATTAGAGTGTCCAACCGG